>JADEZO010000007.1:0-2400000 GCA_016807845.1 Colletotrichum eleusines
AAGGCTGATAATTCTTAATATATATTTTATTTTACGAGTTTTACTTAATATTTCTATAAGCGATAAATTTATTAATAATAAATACCTTATAAGTATGTAGAATCTTATTAAGGTAACATCTTTTGTTACTTATTATAGCTAGCCTATTTAGATTTAAGAATTTCTAGAGAGATTTTAACTTATCTACAAACTAGAGAGTTAAGTATTATATAGGCTAATCGCTTTATAAGTTTCAACTTATTAACATATTTACTATTATAGATAATTATAGAAATATCGTAAAGAAATATTATAAATTAATACTTTAAAAAAAGGTTTATATAAAAGAGACCTTTTTGAACATAATATATTTAGGTAATAATCGCTAGAGATATAGCATAAGCTAGGCCTATAACTATAATATAGCGTTTTTATAGATAGAAAATATTATAAGAAAACCGCTTAACTATGTTTATATAAGAATACCTAACCTAAAATATCGATATAAATCTTATTTAGGTAGGTAAGGCCAATAAAGCCCGATTAATAGATGTTCCGGCTCCAGTGAAAACGTATAATGCGGCACGTAATACCGTGAAGGCATCACGACAATAGGTAATAGTTATCTATTAATAATATATTTCGTTAGTTTTCTTATAGTAATTCACTACAGGAAAGCCTTAATATGTATACTATCATTCTATTTATATCTATATTAATAATAAATATTGACTTATCCTTATTAAATCTAATAAGCTTATAGTAATATTTTAATAATAAGGAAATACAGGTTAATACTTAATAATAGTAATCTTACCTTATAATTATATTAATCTATTAGCCACTGAATAATTAGTTTTATAATTTAGTATTATTAGTATTAACTTATATAACTTTTTATTAATTTAATTACTAAAGTTAGATCCTAAAGAACATTAATAAGATATATTATCACTTGAGTATTAAGACTTATAGAAAGAAATCTATCTATATTAAATTAAATATCCTTGTATTTTATCTTCTAATTATTACGACTAATTTCTTAATAGAAGTCTATTTTAATATACTGTTTTAAAATTATTAGTCTTTATCTTAAACTCTCATTATATATTAGTGCTTTTTATTATGATATAACTTATATTCTAGTTTAGGTTCTTATTTTTAAATCTAAATCCTATATTACTTTAACATTAGGTATTATAATATCTATATCTTACTTATATAGTAGAGCTATATTACGTATTACTTATTAGATTATAGTATTAGGTTATTTTTCCTAAGGCTTTATCTTTAACGCCATACAAATAGGTTAATTCTTTTAGCCTAAAAGGTTATTAAACTTATTTTTATTTACTTATAACAGTAGCACTATATTAAGACTTATAAGAAAATAAAAGTGATAAAAACCTGTTATTTAATATTATAAATAATTATATGTCTAGAGTTTATTATAGTTTAGCCTACTATTACTAATATACCTTATATATTGCTTTTATATTAGGATAGTTATTTACTTTAATAAGGGAAGCTTTTATTAATAGCCTTATATAAAGGTAGAAGAGCCTTATAATTAAGCTTTAGTTAAACTTACTTATAGATTTCTTTTTTTATTCTCTTTTTAGTTTATTACCCTTCTATTATAGTTTAATAGCTAGATATTTAATGGGAATAATAAGATATAAAAGCTAATAAAAAACTAATAGCTTCTTATACTAAAGTTATTAAGATATAGTTATATATAGTAAAGGCTATTAGTTATTTATTATAGATATAAACGATTTATAAAAAGATATGAGAATACTAATAAGAGAGTTTTTATTAGAAGTAGACGCTCTAATAAGTGGCCTACTTCTATATTATCTTATATTTCCTTTATTATAAGGATTTATATATAAGATATATATATGAATAGAATCTACTATGCTAGTAGACTAATATATATTTTAATCACGTAAGCAGGATGATTACATAATTCTATAGAAACTAGGAGAAGTATCTAGAATAACCTCTCTTCTCCTTGTAACTCTATCTTTTTACTAAGGTTATCTATTAAGTTAGGGTTATTAATCCTAGGGTTATTAAGTTATATAATAGTCAACCTGATTTATAAGCAGCTTATGTAAGTCTAGAATATTCTAGTAAGCGAGATAAGTCTATATAAGGGCTAAACCTCTTCCTGTTTCTAGGTCTTCTATTTTCTTCTATAAGCAAGTAAAACTAGTATAAGAAAAATCTAACTATTATACTCTCTTTAAACACTATATCCTTCTATCTACTATATCTACCCCTATTATCCTATATTCTTGCTTCTATAGGATATATTCTTTTAAAAGATATACTCTCTTATCTTCTTTAAGGCTATATTCACTCCTTAAGAGAGTTAAGCCTACCTGTTGTGCTAACAGCTTTTAATAAGAAATATCGAAACTAAATTAGGAAGATGGTATTATATCTCGCTTAGATCTTTATAAGTCTTAAATAGTTACTTAATATATCTAATAGTTTTACTTAGATTCCACATATAGGTAATGATCTTGTGTCAATTGATAACATCAATGGCGCGCCACATCTTTTGTGCAGTTTCATTTCTTAGTGGTTATGAGCCCAGCTTAGCTCTGTGCACGAGAGTGTGCGAGTTCGAGTCCGGTCGCACGCACGCATAAAAAATAGGATTCTTACCTAGGAGTTGCTTACCTAGGGTTCTTGCCTATCATAACATAACTGTGCAAGGCCAATAGTCTCTATAGCCCTTGAGGAGGTGACTTAGATTCCACATATAGGTAATGATCTTGTGTCAATTGATAACATCAATGGCGCGCCACATCTTTTGTGCAGTTTCATTTCTTAGTGTTTTAACTAAAGTTCTTATACTGTTAATAAAGATCTTATAGCCTTAGGCCTAGTAATAAAGCCTCTATCTAAAAAACCTAGTTATTTGAAAATAGCTGTTAAGAATACTAAAGATTCTAAATCAATCTCTATTAACTATTTTTATAGGTATAGTCTATTTATTTACCTAAATATCTTTGATTATTTTTATATAGTGTTTATTAATTATTCTTTAAACTTTATACTTAAGTTTATTTGATATAGAACTTAAGCAGTTACTAATATTTAAGCTTTTTAGTAATACTTTTAATCATATAATATTAAAGATGAAATATTTATTTAATATATAGTAAGTTATATGTATAGTTAATGTTTAAGGCTTTCTTAAATAATTTAGAAGGCCTAAGCTTTTCTTAGTTAAGCTTGCAATTATTTACTGATTAATAATATTGTAATAAAAAACAAAACTTTTGTTACTTTTTAAAGTTAATCTTTCATTAACACATTTATTTATCTATAACCTAATAAATTATAGATATAGAAGTAAATTACTTTAGAGTTCCTATAGCTTATTATCGCTAGCTATAGTCTTTAATACTTCTAGCCTTTTTAATATAGGCCGTCTAACAGCTATGTAAGATCTAATAGAACTTACTAGACGATAATAAGCAAGGGGAATTACACTACTATCATATAGAGTAGTATAATATAAAGGTAAAATATAATAGTAAAATAATAAGTAAGATAAATAAGAATAAGGAAAGAAAATAAAGCTTAAAGAATAGATATATAGTAGATTATTCTTATAAGGTTAGTCTTTTGTTAAGAGGCTAATAATAGTAATATTTAACATATATCTATTAAGTATATAAATATCTATATGCCTATAGCTGATATCTAGTATTACCATCTATTGATTCTATAATAAGTATACCTTTATAGAATAAGCTTACTAATCTATAGGTATCATTCTAACAAAAAAGGCTTACCTTTATATAAATTTATAACAAATAGGCTAGTAAGTTAGTCTATTTCTTGCTATTCTTCCCTAATAGGAATAGTCTTAATAGTTATCCTAAATCTAATAGGACTTATTAAACTAAGGTAAGCAAAAAGCAATATAAGTATAATATAAAATACTATTATATAAAGATAGAATAGGATAGTAGAATAATAGGTAAAATAGATAATAATAAGAAAACTAAAAAAAATAAAACATAGATATATAATAGGTTATTTTTATAAGGTTAACCTTTTCTTTAAAGGTTAGTAGTAGTAATACTAGATATATACCTATATGGTATATAAATATCTATATACCTGTAGGTAATACCTAGTCTTATTATCTATCTATCTTATAATATAAGTTGTTTTTTATATAATAAATATTTATTTTAGGTTTCTAAAAAGAATTACAACTTTACATATAGCTTACTTAGGATTATTAAGGTGTTCTAGAGTTAAGGACTACTGTCAATAATTTTAAGGTATAATATATATATAAAGAGCCTTTAATTAACGTTAACGCTTCTTTATAAGTATCCCTAGATAGGAAGACTACCTTATATAATATCTATTTTATAGATAAAAGATATATATCACTTAGATTCCACATATAGGTAATGATCTTGTGTCAATTGATAACATCAATGGCGCGCCACATCTTTTGTGCAGTTTCATTTCTTAGTATATCTAACTATAAAGATTATTAGTAATAACGTTTATATGAAATAGGATTATTATATTAAATGTCCTATAAGGATATAGATATTCACAGTATTAGATCTAAAGGTTATTATATAAATTAACCTAATAATTATTTTGTATATAAAAAAAAGATATTAGTTAACTAACTATTTGAATAAAAAGTAAATTCATATAAAGGATTAATATCTTTAGGTGTATATTATACTTAAATAAAAGCTATATAAAGACTTCTTATTATATCTTTTAGAGAAAGAAAAAAACACTATTAAGGAAGAAGATAATAAATTTTATAATAAAGACAGATATTAAGAAAACTTAAATATTTCTATATACTTTTTATTTATATTCTTTCATCGTTATATAACAAAAAAGGATATATTCTTAAAGTAAAACTTAAGGAAAAAGTGATATATATATTATATAACCCCTATAGTATATACTAAAATAGCTAAGTTCTTAATAGTTAAAAAACCCTAACCTATAGTATACTTCTAAGAGAATCTATATATAAAGATAACATAAAAACTAAAATTAATATATATATGATCGAGAAATAGTAACTTTATGACCTTAATAGGTATAATAGAGTGTTGCGACCTGAGAACGGTTGGTGACTAGCGCAGCTGAAGATGAACCCCAGCCAAAACCGCCAAAGGGACAAGACATTATACATACAGGAATATGGCATGAGCTAAGTCCTAGAACAGAAGAACTATAAAGAAGTGACGTGATGGATTAGTTAAGACTGTTGGTGATCTAATTGATCCAGCACTGAGGATTAGTGACCGCCCTAACTGATCTAACACCAAGGATCAGTGACCGCCCTAACTGATCTAACACTAAGGATCAGTAAGGAACATAACTGATCCAGGAAACCATATATGGATATAAGAAGTAGATTTCCTAAGGACTAGAATAGACTTCTATAGCCCTCTAGTAATCAACTTGTGATATATTCTCTGAATACCTTTTAGTATCCCTTTAGTAATTTATTAATAAGAAGCTATATAAGCTACCCTTACGACTTTTAACTATACGACTAATCACCGGGTGATCAATAGACCATTAAACCAATAATACTGTTACTGAGTATTAACCTTAGCTATACTATTAGCGGAAACCCTACTGTCGAATTGCTGACCGTAACATAGAGATAAATAACTAGATTAGATAAATTACTTACTATATTTTAGATATTTTAATACTGTTCTGATTTTCCTTACATAAAGTAAACAGACTAAAAGTCTATTTCTATAATATGTAAAACACTATTGTTACTAAAGATAGTAAATAAATACTGGTTATATAAAAATGGAGATATTTATTCTTTAGCTTAAGTTATATAAAGATTAATATATTCTTTATATAACTATAGCTTAACTAACTATATAGAGGTTTAGATATCCTTATATAGATCGTTTTTATTATCTCCTAAAAAAGGCTAGAGATAGAGATATAGATTTTAATATTTTAAAAAAGATCTAGAAGTTTTCTTACTATTACTGATTCTATAAATAGGTCTTAAAAGGGTTTAAATTTTTAGTTGAGGATAAAAATTACTTTAACTATAAGATTACTATAGATATTATATAACTTAAGGATAAAATACTTTCTATATTATTAATATAGAAATATACTTCTCGAGAGCAATATTTCTAAAGATACTATCTATGTAAGGTATCTGAAATATCATTTTAATATACTAGATTAATATATTTATAGGTCTTTTAGACTACATCATATAAAGCCTAAACATAATTTTAATTTTAGAGGAATTTCGGAATAATCTTAAGATTATAGAAACATTATATAAAGAAATAGTAATAGAAGTTTATTAGGCCGTTGGTAGAATAAAAAAGATATATATATCTTTAGAATATATATCAGAAGTATTTTATAAAGACTTATATTATAATATAGATAAAGAGATAGTTCTTAAAATAGTATGTAGGGCTTTAAATAATATAGCTAGTCTATGTACTATTATAATAATCTTTTTTATATTTAGAACATATCTAAAGGTTAATTAGGATTTATCTTTATTATATAGTATTACCTAATAATCTAAGGCTATATAAAGATTTAAAAAGATATTTAAACGTATTAGATTTAAAATAGTAATTAATTATATAATTAATATATATAATAGCCTAACCCTTTACTAAGTCCTATTAGTTTCTATCTAAAGTAAAGTTTTAATATTAGAATTAAAAAAAGATAAACTAAACTATATAAGATCTAGAGAATAAAAGGATATATTATTATAGTTAATATAGTTACTCGTCCTATTTAGTTTATATTCTATATATTAAACCCTACTTTAGGGAAAACATAATACCAGAGGACCCTTAGGATATGATATAGTTAACCTCTTAATAATGATCTAGAAAAGAAAAGACCTAAGAAAAGTAAAGAAAGGCTATATTATAATTACTAAAGGTCTTTTTATCCTAAAAGAAAAAAGACTATTATAACTTTATCTTTAAGCTTAAATAGCTTAATATTATTACTACCTTTCAAGTACTATATAAAAAGTCTAACAATATTAAAAGACACTCTCTTATTAATAGAAAAATATTCTTTTTCATATATCATAATCTAGTAATATGTAATAAGGTATAGAACTATTAAATAAAAATAATAAAAAAAGTTAAAACACTATTCATAAAACTATATAAGAAGACTAGAGTTATTATTTAAGGTTATATAGACTAAAAGAAAGAAATATCTTTTATATTATCTTTAATAATCTGAAGTATAAACCAAAGGCTTTTTCTTACCTTTAGATCTACTTTTATATAAGACATTAAATATTAAGGATGGCTTAAACATATTACTTAGGTATATATTTAATCTAGAAATATCTTAACAAGAATTATTATCATATAGGTTTTTAAGGAGCTAGAGGATAAAATTACCGAAATATCTTTTCATATACTATTAAACTATTATATATCCTAGTACAATTAGGCCTTTATTTATATAAAATCTATTTTAAACACTATAAGGAAGATCAGAGATAATAAAGTCTATATATAACCTTTATCTCCTTAATATAACTGGAGATAATATAATCTTTAGTGGTATAGTAATATTAATAGATAATATTTACTTTTTATATGGAAGTATTATAAAAGAAAAAAAAGATATTATATATATATGGACTTTAGGTAAACCTAACAATAATTTCTTTTAACTACAAAATTAATCTTAATAGAGAAAGGATTTACTTATAAAAGGATAATAGTATTATCCTTATCTAGATAGGTTAAACTAATAACTTTAAGGTAGATAATATATAATAGACTAAGAATATAAATTCACGATGGTCAAGGGAAAGATAGAGAAGAGTAAAAGGTAGAGGTAAAAGTGTTGATATTCATGATCATAATTCTTTCTCTATAAGGGAAATATTATCTTCTTATATAAAAGGTTATAAGATATATTGTAACAGATTATTTCTAGATATCTTAGATATCTAGGGGTTATAAAGTATGTAGGGTTTATCTTTGGAATCTAGGAGTTATTCTAGATATCTAGGGGTTATTTTAGGTATCTAGGGGTTATTCTAGATATCTAGGAGCTGCTTTAGATATCTAGGGGTTATTCTAGATATCTAGGGGCTGCTTTAGATATCTAGGGGTTATTTAAGTAAGACTAGCTTAGTTACTAGTTTTACTAATGTCTTAGAGACAACCTATATACTTTTCTTATCCATTTTACTAGTAGAATCTAGTTATCTCACTTATATTATTATATAACCTTTAGTTATAGTGTTAAATAGAGATTTTGTTATAAGAAATAAGAGTTATTAATTCTTAATTCTTAGTTTCCTCCTTAAGTTATACTTATAAAGTGTAACTTATAAAAAAAAAATATTTATTATAAAACCTTTATTAAGGGAAAATTGTATAGTTATAGTTATAGAAAAACCTTTATAAAAAAATAAAAAAAATTATAAGGGGAAACCTAGTGTATAAGCTGTTTAACCTTTCTTTTAGAGAAAGTAATTCTTTATTATCTATAGTTTCTTTAGGTAAAAACCCCTTTATATTTAAGTTTATTGTCTCTATAAAGTATTTAAATACTTCTTTATTAACTGGTTTAGTAAAGATATCTGCTATATTATTTCCAGTGTATATATGATATAAAGAGACTAACTCATTATTAACAGCTTGTCTAGAAAAGTGGTATCTTATATCTATATGTTTAGCTTTCTTATGCAGTTCTGGATTTTCAGTTATCCTTTGGGCTGCTTCATTATCTATTAATATAATAGGCTTATTAAGAGTTAACTCTAAATTTAACTCTTTATATATATAAGAGAAAGAGTTATATAGATATATAGATTCTTTTATAGCTTCACATAGAGCCATATATTCAGCTTCACAAGTAGATAAAGCAACTGTTTTCTGTTTTATACTATTCCAACTTATTATATTATAGTAACCAAAAGTACTTATATATCCAGTTGTAGACATTCTATCATCTAGATCTCCAGCCCAATTAGAGTCTGAAAATAAGATTAACTGTAGGTCTATATTACAGTTATATATTAATCCAAGGCTAGGGTATTTATTAAGATATCCCCATATTCTATCTAGAGCTACAAAGTGTTCTCTAGATGGGTTACTCATATATCTAGCACATAAATTAACTGGATATGTTATATCTGGCCTAGTTTTTAAACTAGCATATAGTAGCGATCCTACTTCTTGTTGGTATCTTGTTATATCTTCTTTTGTTGCTTGTTCTATATTTTTCCTTAGTTTTATAGAAGGTAATATAGGGTTATTATAAGGATTTATATCCTTTTTATTATACTTTTCTAGTAGTTTATTTATATATTTTGTTTGGTGTATATATAAGATCTTATCTTTTCTATTTATAGTTATTTCGTTCCCTAAAAACGTATGCGGAATTCCTAAGTCCTTTATTTCTATATATTTATATACAGCCTTATAAAAGTACCGTATGTCTTCTTCATACTGAGCTGTTATTATTATATCGTCTACGTGACATACTATTATAGCTCTTATATTCTTATTATTTGCTATAAAGATTCCTTCATCATAAGGGGATTCTTTAAAGCCTATCTTATTTATTATAGATCTTAACCATTTATACCAAAGTCTAGGGCTTTGTTTTAGTCCATATAGAGCTTTATTTAGCTTACAGTATAGGACTTTTTCTATATTATTAGTATATTCCAGGGTATTTATGTTATGGTTATATGAAAATCCAGTAGGTAGTTGTACCCATATTTCTTTATCTATATCTGCATGGCAAAAAGCATTAGAGATATCATATTGTCTAAAATACCATCCTAGCTTTATGCCTATTATTAATATAGCTCTATAGTTTTCTGGCTTACAGGTAGTACTAAAGGTTTCTAGGTAATCTATACCTATATATTGGTTATACCCTTGTACTACCCATCTAGCCTTATATTTTATAGGATTTTCCGCTATATCTGTTTTTAATTTATATACCCATCTTCCTCCTAAGGGTTTATATCCATTAGGTAGAGGAAGTATATTCCAAGTATTCATCTTATGAAGATTATTAACCTCTTCAACCATTGCTTGAATCCAATTATCTCTATATATAGAGTTTATTGCCTTTTTATATGTTGAGGGTTCATCGATTGTATTTATAGATAAGATATATAAAGCTTTATTAAACCTATTTATTTGATTATCTTTATTATTTATAGTGGAAAGTATTGGTTTAATTATAGGGCAGTCTTTTATAGTATATAAAGCGCTTTCTTGTTCTGCTACCCAAGTATATTCTTTAAGCTTTTCCTTATCTAGCTTAGGAATTTCTACTACTATCTTGGAATTATTAGTTATAGGACTATTATTATTATTATTATTATTATTATTATTATTATTATTATTATTATTATTATTATTATTATTATTATTATTATTATTATTATTATTATTATTATTATTATTATTATTATTATTATCTATTTCTCCTAGATTCAAGGCTTCCTTCCACTGTTATTGTCACGTAGGGGATTATTTATAGGAGAAGGCATAAATTGATCTTCTAGAACTACTATATCTCTAGTCCAAAAGGTAGTTTTCTTCTGAAAATCATATATTTTATATATATTGCTTCTAGAATTTAACACTATTGCTTTAATAGCTTTATTATCTAACTTCTTTATCTTAGGATCTTTATTCTTATAATAACATATAGATCCAAATGTAGTTATATTATCTAAGTTAGGTTTTATATTATTCCTTATTTCATATGGTGTTTTATATTCTAGAGCTTTATGAGGAGTTATATTATATAAATCGACTGCTGTAAGGGCAGCTTCTCCCCATAGATATAAGGGTAAGTTAGCTTGTAGTAATAAAGCTCTTATTTTATTAGTTATAGTCCTTATAGCTCTTTCTATTATACCATTAGGTTCATGTGTATAAGGTGCCTTTATATTATGGTTTATAGATGTAGTCTTTATAAAAAGAGATTTATTATTTATAATATTTACAGTACAGTAGCTGCTGTATCTAAGCAGAAAAGAACTGAATTTCTATCTATAGGTGCTATATTACAACCTATAGTCTTATTAGAAGAAGTCATATATATAGAAGCGTAGGAATTACTTACGTCTTCAAAGTCTAGATCTATAAGATCTTGATCTTCTTGATCTTCTTCTTGTTCTTCAGTGATTTTATCTACTGTTTCTTGTATATCAGGATCAGAATCTTCTTCTATTATAGCCTTTCTAGCTATTAGAGCTTTCTGTGCTCTATAAAGCTTCTTCTTCTTATTATTTGCCTTTCTTTCTATTCTTTCTTTATCCTTATGGTTCCAGGACTTTGGAGCCTTATTTGGATGTAAAAGTTGCAATCTTCAACCAAATGGTTTTTAGTTTGCAATATGTGCAATATAATCCTTTTATCTTCTTCCAAGGTTTCTTAGGCCTAAAAGAAGTATATAGGACTGTAGAAGAGCCTTTTCTTTTTGCTTCATCTATAAGATTTGCAAAAGAGATTCTATAGTATAAGAATCAGCATCTTTTCTAAGAGCTTGTGTTACGTTGGTTATAAAGCCTTCATAACTATTATCCAGACTATTTAATACCCAAGCTATAATAACTTGTTTTGGTAAACCCATATCCTTAGAGGATAGGTCGTCTGTAAGCTCTTTTACCTTATTTAGGTAACTCTCCATAGAATCAAAAGAGTCTAAAGAGGTATTGAAAAATTCCTTACAAGTAAGATATTCATTGGTAAATCCTGTAGGTTCATATAGATCCTTCAGTTTTTTCCAAGCTTCAAATCCTGTAGTTGAATCTTTTATAACCCGTAAAGGGGCATCCTCACAAAACAGCTTCATAAAAGCTAAAGTTTTGTTATCAGACTTCTGCTGAGCAGGAGTTATAGGAGGTGTTATAAGACTTGAGTTTATATCTTTACTTATAAGTAAAGCCTCAAATCTGGTTGCCCAAACTAGGTAGTTAGAGCTACCTGAAAGGCGGGGGATATTGATAGATCTTTCCATCTTTAAAAGATGAGGAAGTGGTTGGATTTGATATTGAAGGTTATGGTTGGATTTGTTGTGAAAAATAGATATTGAAAGTATGTGGGTTTGTTGTATTTGGCTTGCGTTGCGTTGGAAGTCGATTTTATGATATATATGGGCGTAATCCACCAAAGCTTTCACCAGCCAGACAGCAGACCAGTTAGTCTAGTAGTCTAGTCAACTACTAAATTAACTCAATCGATTGACTACCAATTGAGAGGTCTTGGGTTCAATTCCAGCTGGAGGCAAGAAGAAAGATCCTTTATCGGTTGGATCTTAAAGTAACCGATAGACCTTCTGAGCGTTGTTGGGTTGGTTATCCGTCCGGAGCTGTAGTGACGTAAAATATAGCTGGTGTGTAACTTGCCCGGTAAGCCGATCCCTCTATTCCGTTGAATATGGATTGCTGGGTATGAGGTGTAGTAGCCTTAGAGTTGTTCTTCCATAAAGTTCCCTTATCAATGTGGTTTGTCCCCTGATAAGGTTGAGCTTTTTGGATAAATAAATCCTTTTTTAACTTTTTGTAGCAAGTCTTAAAGGTAAAAAAGGGGAAGTAAAGAGATAAAGTCCGTCTCTATCGAGCTGGGCTCATAACCACTAAGAATATAAATTCACGATGGTCAAGGGAAAGATAGAGAAGAGTAAAAGGTAGAGGTAAAAGTGTTGATATTCATGATCATAATTCTTTCTCTATAAGGGAAATATTATCTTCTTATATAAAAGGTTATAAGATATATTGTAACAGATTATTTCTAGATATCTTAGATATCTAGGGGTTATAAAGTATGTAGGGTTTATCTTTGGAATCTAGGAGTTATTCTAGATATCTAGGGGTTATTTTAGGTATCTAGGGGTTATTCTAGATATCTAGGAGCTGCTTTAGATATCTAGGGGTTATTCTAGATATCTAGGGGCTGCTTTAGATATCTAGGGGTTATTTAAGTAAGACTAGCTTAGTTACTAGTTTTACTAATGTCTTAGAGACAACCTATATACTTTTCTTATCCATTTTACTAGTAGAATCTAGTTATCTCACTTATATTATTATATAACCTTTAGTTATAGTGTTAAATAGAGATTTTGTTATAAGAAATAAGAGTTATTAATTCTTAATTCTTAGTAATAGTAATATATATCTTAAAAAGTACAAAACCTTACCTTATATAAGTATATTCTCTAGAAGCCTTACATAATCTATTAGTTATAGCTTAAATTAAAACCCTAGGTAAAAAGTATATTATTATCTTAAACATATAATTATATAAAGAAATAGATATTAACTAAAAGAGATTTATCTATATTTTACTTAAAATCTTATATATAAAGATATATATCTTTACTAATAGATCCTTTATAGGTAATAGAGATCTATCCTTATAAGTTAGATATAAAATTACACTTATAGAGGAAACCGTCTATATAATAAAGGATTTTAAACTTAAAGGTAATATATTTTACTAGAGTTTAATGAAATATGAAAGGGTTATATAAAGTATGTTAGTAAATAAGTTATATAATATAACTACTAGATTTAATGCTAGTATTACTTTAAGTATAATACTTAACTAAATTCTATATATATATTATATATCTTAAATATTAATAATTATATACTTTAACGTATATTTATTCATTTAATTTCTTATATACCGAGATATAGTAGATAAGAAGAGGTTAATAATAAATAGTATAAGCTTCTAAAAGGTATAGAAGAAGAAATAGATCTTAAAGGTAAAATAGATAGATAGCAGAATTAGCCTATTGATATATTTATAAAGAAATCACTAAATATAATATTTTTACAACTATTTATAAGTGGTACTTAAGAAGTATATTAAAATATATATAAAAGGGATTAAAGAATATAGTTAATAACTAATCTATATAAGCTTAACCTTTTATATTAATTATTAAGAAAGATATATAACCTTTTACAGATGGTCCTAAGTATTAAACTTTAACTTTGAGCTTATAAAAACGACTTATATAACCTATCTGTTTATATATTATATTTATAAAAACTTAGATTCCACATATAGGTAATGATCTTGTGTCAATTGATAACATCAATGGCGCGCCACATCTTTTGTGCAGTTTCATTTCTTAGTGGTTATGAGCCCAGCTTAGCTCTGTGCACGAGAGTGTGCGAGTTCGAGTCCGGTCGCACGCACGCATAAAAAATAGGATTCTTACCTAGGAGTTGCTTACCTAGGGTTCTTGCCTATCATAACATAACTGTGCAAGGCCAATAGTCTCTATAGCCCTTGAGGAGGTGACTTAGATTCCACATATAGGTAATGATCTTGTGTCAATTGATAACATCAATGGCGCGCCACATCTTTTGTGCAGTTTCATTTCTTAGTTAAAATCTAAAACTAAATGTATAAACCTTATAATACTTAATATCTTCTATTAGCTTAGTATTAATATTATATAAAAAGACCTTTACTTTAGTTATTCTTAATTAGGAGAGGTGTCAGAGGGCTGGGTTGTACCGAGTAGAGGAGTCAACGGTTGGTAACCTGGGGGGTAGTGGTGACGTGTTATTCGACTTCATCCTCTCCTAAGTGTGCTAATGCCAGTCTGGCCTCCCTTTTAGATGCCTGAGTGGGTCTTTAGCGTATGTGTTACTCAGCGGGTGGCCGTAGTGTGGGGCCGGTCGGGCGCCGGTGGGCCCCCTCCCCTCCGTGGTCCTGACAAGAGGCTATTTAGAAAAACTAATAGAAAAGTCAAAGTTCCTATCTCCTTATTAAGATACTTTTCAAGAGTATAAGGATTATAATCTCTTTATATAGATATCTATTGGTATTTACTCTTTAGATTATTTTTATTATTATTATCATTAGATAAACCGCTAGCTTACTTATAATAAATATAAAATACTTTATATAATATATAGATGTAATTAATATAGGTATTACTTTAGTATAAAAGAATATATAATTAGTAAAGTTAAGGCTTTTATGTTTAGTATACTTATTATAAACTCAATAAGCTATGTAACCTCTTAACTAGACTAAAATACTTTAGAATTGACTGTTATATCATATAATCTAAATTATAAACTTAACAATAAAGGTATTATTATCAAGATATACAGCGATATCTTAAGACGGTATCTTCAAAGTATAACGGTTATTATCCTTAATAATAGTATTACTATAACAAATAAGATAAATAAAAATATTATATGTATTAATTGTAAGTATAAAGGGAAAACTTAATTAGTAGTATTAATAACAGAAAAATAAAGCTAAATAACTAGTTTATTATTATATTAAATATCAATATTATTAATAATGTTATAAACGTTATTAGCCTAAAAAGCTATAATAACTATTTTATTATAATGATAAGGAAACTAAGTAAAAGTTGAAAGATATATATATAATCGATCGATATTGGTAGATTAACCTCTTTCTTAGATAATTAATAATATTAACACTAGGTATATATCTATACGGTATATGTATATCTCTATACCTGTAGGTAATACCTAGTATTACTATCTATCTATTCTATAAGATATATCTATTTATAGATATAGAATAAGAAAGCTTTATTATCTTCTATATTAATAATACTTTAATATTATACTGTTAATAAGATAAATCAGTAAAAAAGATAATTATAGACTATATAAAATATCTTTATAGAATAAAGGATAGAAGGGAAACCAAATTCTACCTAAGAATATAGATTATAAACAATAGATAGCTTGAAAAGCTATTTTTAATATTAACCTACAGATTAAAAAGGCTATTACACGATTTAACCTTATTAAAGGAATATTTTTAGTAATACTACTACTGACTATAAATATACAAAAAGATATAAAAAAATAAAAAAATGAGCTATATAGATTTTAAATACAAATTGGACTAATTCTGTTTACTATAATAAGAATATAATATAATATTATACTTACCTTCTTTCTTATATTGATACTCGTTATAAAACTATTAAAATAATATATTACTATTTTAAATAAAGTTATCTAATACCTTTATATAATACACTATCTAGTTATTTCATTTAAAGCTATAGAGGGTAAACTAGTACTTAGAATAATAATAGATACTTTATTTATAGACAATAAAGACTTAAGACGGTCTTTCTAAAGGAATATCTTTCTATTATTTAGAGGAGTAATCTAATAGAAAGTAATATAATAAGTCATAATTAAAACTTTAATAACTAACGCTAAACCTTTCAACTTTATATAAATAATAAAAAAGGTAATAGCCTTAAAAAGACTTTTTCAAAACTTTATACTCTATATAGGAAATATATAGAAAGTCTATTATAATAACTAATAAATAATTAGACATATTCTATAGTAAAGACACTAGTTATTAATATAGTTATAATACATTAATTATTTAAATATATAATCAAAATAAGAATTTATAAAAAAAACTTTTAAGTTATTTATATAGTAATAAATAAAATAATAATAGATGGCTTAGTGAAAACCCTTTATATATAAAGTTTCAATATTCCTAATTACTTATTAACATTATAGATCTAAGTAGAATTATCTTAAGAAAAGCTTTTCTTTAAGAATTACATTGAAACTAATAACTATCTTTCTAACCCTAACGTTTTAGCTTGTAAGAAAACAACTATCTTATCTATTATTTTAGATAGCCTATTCAAATAAAGTAAATATTATATTAAAGACTAGAATAAAACTGGTATTCCTATTAATATCTGCTTTAAGATAGTCTTAAATCTATTATTCTTTTTTAGAAATAGCTATTATTAAAACAGTATTCATCTAGTATTTCTGTACGTATACGCTAGAACTCTACTTATATCTATGGAATGAGATAAAATATAGAGACTACTATCTTTATAGATATATATTTAGATTAATTAAATTATATAGAAGAGAATTAATTACTTAGATAGTTTTAACTAACTTAATCTTAGTTTTATAGATATTTTAAAATATATTAAATATCTTAATATCTTCTTAAAGTAATATCTTTCGATTCTTAAGGTTTTATATAAAATATTACACTTCAAATAAACTAGAATATAAATAAAACTAAACTATTAGCTTAACCGTATAGCTTTATATATATAAAGAAAATAATTAGTTAGATTACTAAACGGAAATAAAACTAGATAACAAAAAGTATCTCTAGTCTAATAAAACTTATAAGCCTTTTTATTAAATAGAATATATTTACTCTAAAACCTATTATATATAACGCTTTTAGGATATCCTATATAAAATAGATTATTATATAGACTAAGTTATAAAACGAGACTTTTCTATATATTAATACAATACTTGTTATATAGATATTTTAAACAACTTTTACTATTTTATTATTATTTATTAGATAAGGTGGATTTCTATTAATAACTATTTCTTATATTATCTTCTCCCTTATTTTTAGACTTAATCTGAATATTACTACTATTATATTTAGATTGATTTATTTTAATAACCAGCTGGTTTATGTTATCTAAAGTGAACCCTATTTTATTTACCTTCTATAAAGTTAGTTTAAAAACAGCCTTATAAGATAACTATTAAGTATATTTTAGATATAAAATTTACTTTCTATATCGTATTAAATAGAAACTTTTGAAAAGTCTAAAACAAACTAATTTATTTTCTTAAATCACTTATCAGTAAGTATTATTAAAGTAGACCTTTTGTAAATAGAAACTACTTTAAAATTAAAAACTAAGTAGAAATACTTTGAAAATAAACTTATACTTAATAATAATAACATTAAAAGATCTATTCTATTTAAAGTAAATATCTTTTATCTAAGTAATAATTTAACCTATAATAATTTACAATAAACTAAAGATTAAATTAGAATATCTATTTTAAAATAACTTTAAAAACTAAAGTATTAATTACCTTAATATTATTAGCCTATATAGCTATACTAAGTATAAGTAAACCGGCTCTTATTTTAGAGTAAAAGAGTAACTCTAATCTATCTTAGCTTAACCCTAAACAGACTATAGAGCTAATATAGAATATATAACTCTTTCACTATAGAAAATAAAGTTTAGAGCTGTTTACCTAAGATATATAGCAGTTTTAAGATAGCCCTTATAAGCTTTTTATAGATATAGGTAATATATTTATAATTCTTAATAAGTATATCAAAAAACTAAAAACCTACTATATGTTAGACTTTAATAGAGCGGCTTAGAATATAGATTTTATAGCCTTAACTAATAATGAAGGAGCTACAATCTTATTAACTATCTAATAGACTTTCTTTAATTATTGTTACGGGCTGATGCCCGATGGACCAGCTCCGGCTTTGCCCGAGCAACCCTAGGGCCCCTCGGCGCCCCACCGGCGCCCCACCGGCGCGTGACCCCCTTATCCTAAGCAAAGCTTTTTACACCGCATCCTATTTTCCCTTTTACTCCTTAGCTAGAAGTAAACAGTAATAAAGGCACTTTACCAGTTAAACGCGCTGCGGAGCCAGCCCTTTATATACTTCTAGCTTGCCTATAATGGAACGACACTAGGTCAAGCGTGGCTCCCCACCGGATCGATAATGGCTGACAGAACGATAGAAGCCCAACTATAGAAGTTAGTAAATAAGGCCGTAGAGCCCTTAAAAGAAAGAATTATGCAGCTCACTATAGAGCTTGAGTACTACCGAATGAACATAACGAACGCGATAGACGTAACCACCTTGGGAACTAGTACCCCCCAGGTGACCATCAGCAAGAAGCCCTGAAGAAAGCCGCTACCATCCCTGCCGAAGTTCAACGGCAAGAGATGGGAGTATCCGGCTTAGGTGCAGCAGATGAGAGATAAGATCGAAATAGACCGACCTTTCTACTCCATAAACCACAAGCTATAGTACTTGATCAACTCATGCCTAGACACCGGTCCCCAGCAGATGGTAGCTACCTTCTATACAGCTGGGGGAAATAACGGCCAACGAAGGCCAGAAGACTTCCTAGCGTACCTTGATCAGACATATCTGGACCTAAGTACGCAGACGCACGCTATTACTACTATCCATACCCTACGCCAGAAAGATAATGAGAGTCTGGCTAGCTTTCTTCCAAAGTTTGAACGCACCCTAGCGGAAGCAGGGGGTAACCAGTGGCACAACGCTGTCCAGATATCCTTCCTTGAGGCGGCCCTTAACCAGAAACTTAAAGAGTGCCTTGTGTCGGTTGAACTACCGTTAGATAATTACCCCAACTGGCTATCTAGAGTGCAGGGGGTCGCCTGGAAGATGGAAAGGATGGCGACAGGCGCCTGCGTGGGAAGGAACCCAAGGACCACTTGGGTGCCCTCAAAGGACAGCGATGGGGATACTCGTATGACCGGATCGGTCAGAGTAGCGGCTGCCGCTCCCCCAAAGCCGCAGAGACCTAGGTCCCACAAGGGGTCTAGTGGCTCAAAAGCCAGCGAACGCCTGGACCACCGAGAATGCTTTGAATGCGGTGAGGTTGGCCATATTGCCATGAACTGCCGTAAGGCGTATGAGTATAAGAAGAAGAAGAAGAAGTCAGTAAAACCTATTAGGGTTGCTTGAACCAAGAAGCCGAAAGAGCTAGAGTCTGAGGAATCGATGGGCCCTAGCTCCTCCTCTGAGACTGAGGACTCGGGAAAAGAATAGCTCTGGGGCGAAATCGGGCCCCAGAGGCAACAAAGGAGGAGGTTAAGGAATAGGAACAGCTGTAGGACGCCCTGCTTGCCATCAAGGGGTCAGCCACTATTCAAGCTCAAATAAATAGAGGCTATTTGATCTATCCCCTTGTCAACAGCGGTTGCGACGTATATTTGATGATAGACCAGAAGCTAGCCTGCCGCCTCCGCCTACCGTACGTGGACCATAAGAGAAGACCTCTTCAAGGGTTTTCTGAAGAAGGGAAACTGCCTACCTATACTGAAGGGACAGTAGCACTGACCCTGGAGATCAGTGGGTACACCCAGAAGACATATGCCTACGTTGTGAAGAACCTAGAGCTACAGCTTTACCTAGGAAGACTATAGATGATCCTGAATAACGTTATATACCGAGCCGGGGACCACCAGATCCACTACGGCAAGGGAAACGTTCGGGTATACCTCTCAAACCAGGAAGAACCGGAAACAATACAGGCGATTTAAAGTGCATGATTAACGCAGGCACCTGCCTTTGCGGTGTTATATCAAAGAGTAGCTAGAACGCTTGGGAGCCAAGATAGTACAGAAGAGGGGATCACCGGTATAAGAGCTATTAGCCTCAAGGATATCGAAAAGGCCCTCCAACTGAAGAAGGAAGTCGACCCACGGGACCATATCCCAGCCAACATCTTAAGGGATTTTCCAGACCTCTTCGATCCAAAGAAGGCTTACCCGCTCCCCCCTAGCCGACCCAGCATGGACCACAAGATTCCGCTAATACCTGGACCTGACGGACGAGACCCGCCCCTGCCATAGGGACCACTATACAACATGTCACATAAAGAACTACTGGTCCTTAAGAAAACCTTAGAGGACCTATTAAACAAAGGGTTCATCAGGGCTAGCAGCTCAGCCGCTGGTGCCCCAGTGTTGTTCGTCAAGAAGCCCGGAGGGGGTATTCGCTTTTGTGTTGATTATAGAGCCCTAAACACCATCACGAAGAAAGACCGTTACCCACTACCCCTTATATCAGAGACGCTGCGACGCGTAGGGGCAGCAAGGTGGTATATAAAGCTTGACGTCGTTGCTGCATTCCATAAGATGAGGATACATGAAGGAGATCAAGAAAAGACTGCTTTCCAAACTAGATATGGGCTGTTTGAATGGGTAGTGTGCCCCTTTGGGCTCACCGGCGCTCCAGCGTCTTTCCAGCGATACATCAACAGCACCCTACAGCGATTCCTAGACGACTTTGTTACAGCGTATATGGATGACGTACTTATATACTTAGATAGGTTAAAGGAGGATCATGAAACCAAGGTGTACCAAGTGCTCAACGCCCTCTCAGAAGCTGGGCTACACCTGGATCCCACCAAGTGCAAATTCGCTGTCAAGAAAGTCAAGTATATAGGGTTTATTATCACCGCTAGAGAAGGGATCTCCTGTGACCTAGAGAAGCTGAAAGCTATTAAGGAGTGGCTTCCCCCCCAGTCTGTAAAAGGAGTGCAAAGCTTCTTGGGATTTGCTAACTACTATCGGATATTTATACCCAACTACGCAGAGATAGTTGTGCCACTCACAAAACTTACGGGAAAAGGGGTAGCTTTCCAATGGTCTGAACGAGAGGAGGCAGCCTTTCTAGAGATCAAGAGACTCTTCGCAATGGAACCGGTGCTATGCAGGTTTGACCCTGACGCCGAAACAACAGTCAAGACCGACTGCTTAGGATTCACCTTAGGTGGCATCCTAACACAAAACGATGAAGAGGGTAAGGGTCACCCAGTGGCCTTCCACTCCCAGAAGCTATCCCCAGCTGAGTATAACTATCCAATCCATGACAAGGAACTCTTAGCAGTGCTCTCCTGCCTATGAGCTTGGCAAGCAGAGCTACGCAGTGTGAAGACCTTTAAGA
Organism: Colletotrichum eleusines; assembly: GCA_016807845.1. Taxonomy (NCBI): domain Eukaryota; kingdom Fungi; phylum Ascomycota; class Sordariomycetes; order Glomerellales; family Glomerellaceae; genus Colletotrichum; species Colletotrichum eleusines. The sequence continues at coordinate 21,594 of JADEZO010000007.1, forward strand.
TCCTTATAGACCACAAAGGCCTAGAATACTTCATGAAGAAGCAGCGCCTGACAGAGAGGCAGAGCCGGTGGGCAGAGGAACTGGCACAGTACGACTTTTACCTCAAATACCGGCCAGGTAAGGACGCTGTAGTCCCAGACGCCCTGTTGCGTAGGGAACAAGATGCCCCAGCTGGATGGGACGATGAAAGGGAGAAGGGAAGGGTCATACAAGTGATCCCTAGTCGTGTGTTTCTAAGACTACCCCCAGCTGCTGCCCCCCGGGTCAGACGTGCCAGCCAGGGAGACAAGACTATAGCGCCAACCCCTATAGTGTTTAAGAGCGATCAGGAGCTATAGTAACTATGGGAGACGACTGCTAGAGAAGACCGTATATACCAGCGTGTGTACACTGCTATAAAAGAGGGCATGAGAGGGTTTCCACCGGAACTCCACCTGAAAGTACAGATCGCCGAATACGCCTTAGACAACCTTCAACGCCTGACATTCAGAGAGAGGTTATAGGTACCTGGCAGGGGAACACCGGATGACCCCCTCAACAAACTCCGCACAAGGATCATACAGAGATGCCACGACTCTAAGACGACAGGCCACCCTGGGAGGAACGGGACCCTAGAGATAGTGGGAAGACGGTTCTTCTGGCCAGGCTAGTCCCAGGATGTTAGGAGATTCTGCAGGAACTGCGACACCTGCAGAGGAGTACATGTGTGGCGACAACTGAAGAGGGGGCTCCTTAAGCCCCTGCCGGTGCCCCTCCGCCTACGCAGCGAACTGTCGATGGACTTTATAACAGACCTACCACCCACTAAAGGCACTAAAGCCAGATACCTGTGGGTGATTGTGGACAGGCTTAGTAAGGCCGTGACACTGGAAGAGATGACGACCATGGAGGCAGAAGCGTGTGCCCAGCGGTTCCTTAGCAGCCACTATAGGTTCCATGGAATGCCAAAGTCTATCGTTAGCAATAGGGGAAGTAATTGGCTGAGCCGTTTCTGGAAGCGCTTCTGTCAACTGGTAGGGACAGAGCAGCTGCTAAGCACCGCCTACCACCCACAGACCGACGGAGGGATAGAACGGTTTAACCAGGAGATTTAGTCTATCCTCTACATATACGTGTGCTACATATAGGAAGACTGGGGAGAGCTGCTGCCTAGTGCCCAGCTGGCAATTAACAATAGGGTCAGCAGTACTACCAAGGTATCGCCATTCTTTCTGGAGCATGGGTATCACGTTAACCCGCTGCCAGTTAAAGAGGACCAAGACAAGGGAGCACCGCCTATGGACAGTAAGACGAGAGGGGCTGACCAGCTGGTCAGGCGTCTGAAAGAAGCAACAGAGTTGGCCCAAGCCGCGATAGCAGCAGCCTAGCACCGGGCAGAGGATGCTGTGAATAGGAAGCGCGCCCCAGCAGAGAGGTATCTAGTGGGCGATAAAGTCTGGCTATCAGTAGCTAACTACACGACCATCCAACCAAGTAAGAAGCTTGTGTGGTTACACCATAAGTACAAGGTTATAAAAGTGGTATCCCTGCATGTGGTCGAGTTAGACGTGCCGGGCCAGATTCACAACCGGTTCCATGTGGACCTCCTATGGCGAGCGGCAGAGGACCTGCTCCCCTACCAGTCCCACGCCGATGAGCAGCCGCCGCCGATAGTCGGTCAAGATGGAGAGGAAGAATACCAGGTTGACAGTATACTTGCTGTGAGATGGAGACGGAGAGGGAGGGGGAGGACCAGAGAGGCACTGGTGAGCTGGAAGGGCTACGCAGACCCAACATGGGAACCAGTTGACGCAGTCAAGGGACTGGCAGCCCTTGACGCTTACAAGGAGTTATATGGCGACATTATGGATAACGACAGGAATCAGGCGTACACGCCAAAGAGAACCCGGCGGGGGACCGGAGGGGGAGGCTAATGTTACGGGCTGATGCCCGATGGACCAGCTCCGGCTTTGCCCGAGCAACCCTAGGGCCCCTCGGCGCCCCACCGGCGCCCCACCGGCGCGCGACCCCCTTATCCCAAGCAAAGCTTTCTACACCGCATCCTATTTTCCCTTTTACTCCTCAGCTAGAAGTAAACAGTAATAGAGGCACTTCACCAGTTAAACGCGCTGCGGAGCCAGCCCTTCACAATTATATCTTTAGTCTTATTTTACTTTATACTAAGATAAAAATAAGATGTATTATTTAGACTTATATAACTAAGACCTTTTGTATAACTTACTTTAGCGTTTTAATTTCTCTATTACAAACAATAGGTTCTCTAAATAGTAACTGTTATTTAAATAATATTATAAGAGGCCTTTAAGGCCCTTAATAATATATTTCCTAAATAATATAGTAAGCCTATTATTATTACGCTCTATATATTAGGAGGCCTAGGCATTAAACCGCTATAAGTAGAGAAACTAAAGCAATATCTAACAAGATTATATGTATTATGTTTTATATATCCTTATAAATATTTATAGGCAAGAAGCTTTATAATAATAAGGAGTAGATCAAGGTGTTAGTAAAGTATATCTATCTTGCTGGCTATAGTGTTTTTAAGCTGAGCCAGTGGCTGCGGTGGAGCCACCGACTTATGCACTGGTTTCTACCAAGCTTTACTAAGATTCACCGGCGGCTAAAGCATTACCGTGCCGTCCTATAGCCACATATCAACCGCCGTGTTACTAATAAAAAGGCAGCTGCTATACAGGACAAGGCAAACCCTTATAACGACTCTATTAAGTGGTTCTCGCGTGAATTAAGATCTAACGCCGACCCGACCGATCTCCAGATCAACCTGACCATTCTCGCCGTTCATACAACAACCGACTTACTGCTACAGACCATGGTGGATATTGCGAAACACCCTGAGATCCTTGGTCCCCTACGCGAAGAGACGATCCGCGTCCTCCGGACTGACGGCCTTAAGAAATCAGGCATGCGGAAGCTCCGACTAATGGACGCCTGCTTCAAGGAGTCGCAAAGACTGCGCCCTATTTTTCTTGTTATGTTTAACTCCTGTAGCCAGCCCTAAGAGACCTGTATCTAATAAAGCTATACCTACGGCTAGCCTATTTCCGACGCCAGGCCTTAGCCGACATCACGCTAAAGGACGGCTACGTTATCAAAAAGGACAAATTAGTTGCCATGGACGGGCGTAATGTGCTGCTTAATGAAAACTACTACCCTGACCCGCTAAGATGGGGCCCATACCGCTATATACGGTGGCGTGAGGCAGGAGAAGAGAATAAGGCGCACTTTGTCAGCTCGTCAGACATGCATATCGGCTTTGGCCACGGTATTCACGCATGCCCGGGTCGCTTCTTCGCCGCTCACGAGCTCAAAGTTGTCTTCTTCCATATCCTGCTCAAGTACGACTGGACGCTGCCTGAAGATTTGAAAAGTCTGCCCAACATGACGGGTGGCTCGCACTGAATGATGTCCCCTAGTACTATGTTCCTAGTCACTCGGCGCCAGGAGGAGCTAGACTTAGAGACGCTGGAATACTAAAGACAGGCAATCTAAGAAGATAGCGTTAGGGAACTACTGTTATATATTATACTTCGAGCATGAAACAAAGCCAAGGTTATATATATCTTTGACTAGTAAGGATAAGTAAAATAGATAACTGTGTCTACATTAGGCTGGCGGCAGGTAGCTGTCTTGTGTATTTGTGGCTTTCTCCCTGCGTAGCACCACCTCCTACAGTCACCAATATAACATAATATCTAGCTATTATCTCCACTACAGAGACCTCAACTGACAAAATCCTAGCCTAAACCTTAACCACGCCCTAGGTATTTATCTTAGGACTTTAAAGTAGACCAAGGTTAGCCTTGGTATGCTTAGAGATTAGGCTGGGATTTACGTTATAGCTAGCGTCTGTGTCTCTGTGTTATGGTATCTAGCGGTGTGTAATCGTGGCTTGAAGTGTGGCTTGTGTCCATAGTGGTGGATAGCGTTACAGAGGAACAACACGAAATTTGTACTGTGAATTTAGAATTTATCTGCTACCAATTGGCATGAGAAAGTAATATAACTAGCCCCTTCTCTGGAAGAACGTTACATCTATCTCAGACCTGACAAAGCGGCCTCTCCGGAGTGAAGAGTTACAACGTGGGGTTAGAGCGGGTCTAAAACCAAGGATAGACTATGGCCGCAAAGGAGCCCCACAAAGCCAGAAAATCTGACGCAGGTATCCGTATCTAACAGCTATTAGGACTGACTGCTCAGCAAGTTGTAACGGAACGAGCTATAGGCTCCGTAACACTGCAAGGTGCACTCCTCATTCCACTATATTGCCTTTTAGGGCTGTAGTGTGTGCGCAACCTGCTAACCACAACATAGAAGCATTACTATACAAATCACTCTGTGGCTTAGTGTCAATGTCAAACGCTAGTCTATACAGAGTACTAGAAATAGAAAACGATCGTATACGTAGTAGAGTAGAGTGATACTATCTTTTGCCCTTTGACACCAGAAGACGCCGACCGACTGTTCTTTTTTTTAATCTCAGTTTTAATAATTTGTAAATATAGATCATGATGAAACAATAGTTACCCCTTGGTTAAGATGGCTGCTTTCACCACTTAAACTAGCATTTTAATTTATACTACAATGTATTCATACTATTATGATGCCTCCGATGCCTCCGGCGCCTCTGCCAGCTCTGTAAGGAACTGTATAGAGGTCTAGCCGGTCGATCTTGTTGTTGCCTGTACCCATCAGTGTATACCAGAGCAGTGTAATAGAAGCATTGGGCGTCTTGACAACCCTTCAGAGGACTAGGCAGGGCTGCTTAGGCTATGATTTACCTACTTGTAAAGACATAGTTTGCTGGGGCATGTGTTATGCCTAAATATAGATAGATGTAGTAAATATATAGTACAACTGCCTGATTGCATTACTAGCACTTAAGCCCTTACTAACCCCAGCCCTGCACAGGGGGTTATTAGCGTCAGGTCGCGTCGGAGAGGATAGTATCAGGGTCAAACTTGAGATTTATTTCGAACTATATACATATTCTGTCTATTACTGACCCTCTATCATTATCAACAGTAAAAGGGTATAAAGCCTAGTGCTTCACCGTGGCCCTTACCACATTTTGAACAACATCACAAAATTCCAACTAGACATCCTTCGCTCAACTTTTCAAAACCAACCCAAGACTTTCTTTAAAAACTGTAAGAATGCTGCACACAACTGCTACAATCAGGAAACGTACTAACATCCGTGTAAAGAGAACATCAGCCCATTTAAGCATCATGCGTTCCGTTACTTCCTACATCTTGGCTACCACTCTTCTCGCTGCTTCCGCCCAGGCTGCGGGATTTTGCGAGGAATACAGCTTCAGCGACGGGAGTCCGTGCACAAAAGAGGCGGACGGCTCATTTTCTTGCAAAGATGACCTCACCACTGCAACCGTGCGAATAATCAACGGGCTGATTCAGGTCAACGCCACTTCGACCAACCAGGCGGGAGTGAAGCTTGACTGCGGCGCCAGTGGTGCCAAGAACGTCACCTACTTTGTCGCTCCGGGAGCCCCTGCCAACTTCGCCGCAACCCCATGCAACGGATCAACACTGGTCGGGGTAAACAGCGTGCGGTCGGCGCAGCAGCTGGCTCTTCCTGGTGGAAGTCAGGTATTCGACTTCAGCGACGGGGATGCGTGCACGAAAGAGGCCGACGGCAGCTTTCTCTGCGGCGACTCCAAAGGGGCGACTATCAGCCAGAACACGACCAACGGGGATATCCTGTTCACAGCCGGCGCGGCTGACTCGGCGGTCAAGGTGAGCTGCAGCGCCGGTAGCAGCACTTATTTCTGTGCTGGACCGGGAGGCTCTAAGATCTTTAGCAAGCCTACCTGCGGGGCCGGTTTCACGTCGGTAGTCAGCGTCAAGTCGGCTGCTGCGATCCTCCGACCGGTGCTGGGTTGACTGGAAATGTCTCGGACTGTTAAGATGTATTACAGCTAGATAGTCTGTTTGTGACTACCTAGCGCAATGTAAGACGAGACACTCCAGGGCATGGCTACAGGGTTAGCAGCTACGCGGTAGAGTAGACGTTAGAAGAAGTCCTTGTCTAGGGGAGGCGCGGATGTTGTAGGTCTTAGTACCAAGTTCACTCTCTCAAATCACCAGTTAGTACGTTTTGTTACAATGCAATGAAGGTAGTGTGATGCGATGTAAAGGACTGTGAATTATCCCTTTAATTGCCAGGTGACCACATCTCTGCCAAGGGCGGGGTAGAGCCAATACATTCACAGCATTAAATCCAAACAAGCAATAGTTTCAAGGTACTTCTATTTATATGCCATTTTGGCTATACCAAAGGTACCAGTAATCTCCGCCTTTATAAAGGAGTATAATACAGTCTAAGCAGCTGCTACGACCCAGGAAACCTATTAAAAACTAGTGCAGCCAGAACCCCCCAGTCAGGCCAACAGGACGATGAGGCGCCCACAACAACAGGAGTACGGCACAGTCATAACAGAACGGAAGAACTAAAGAAAGATCATATAATAGATCAGTAAAGATCAGTAGTAATCTAACATAATCCCCTAACATAGATTAATATAAGGATAGACTAATCTAATATTAAGGATTAGTCTTAAAAGATATAATCTAATAGACTAATAACAAGATATAAGGATACTTATTTTAAATAGATAAAATACCAGTTATAGCTTTTTAATAATTAACTTATAATATACTCTCTAAATACCTTTTGGTATTTAACCATAATAATCTAATTAATGAAAAGCTATATAAGCTATATTAATAACCTTTAACTATATAACTAATTACTAGATAGTAAGTAGATCTATAAATTAAGATTATTATTACTAAATATTGAACTCTATTTATTTTTAATAGAAAATCTTTTATTATATATCAAACTATAGTATTTTAATAGCTTTTATTAGACAGGTTAACCTTAATATTAATTTAATAATATAAGTAATAAGATATCTACTCTTATAGCTATTTTTACCTTATCTATTATTAGGTTTAAAGAGATTTTTAGTAATAATAACCCTCTACTTAATAATTAACTAAACACAATCTAGTATAAAAGCTAATAAAAGCTAAAAATAAGAATATATCTAAGATTACTTATAATTTAGATGGAGATCTAGTTATTATTAAGACTACCTATAAGTAGCTTTAAGCTAGGGTTTAAATAAGTAAAGCCTATAACTAGAAACTTATAGATATTGTTAATATAAATGCTATAAAATTATAGAAACTTAAAAATAATATTATAGAAGATTGAAACCTAACTAGGCTATAGAAACTTTAGAACGAAGTTAATAATTTTTATATAATAGCTAATATTATCTAAATACTTATTACAACTTAAGACAAACTTAAACTTAATAATCTATAATTATTGAATAAAGCTTTTAATTACTTTAAAAGATTCATAACTTAAGTTTAAGCTTGTTATTAGATTTATGATATTAGCTTTTAGAATAAGTTAAAAAAAACTTATTTATATTATATTATTCTTTAAAGAAGTATTAGCCTAGTTTAAAGTCTATCTAATAGACTATATAATAAATAGATAGATAAGCTTAAAGCCTAAAACTAAAGACATCTTTTATAAATACTTAAGATTTAAGAAAGCCTTAATATCCTTATTTTAGGATATAGATAAAGTTATAAAAGCTAAGTAAGATCTTATTAGACTATAATAAACTAAGTGTTACGACCCAACAAGTTATAGGCGGTGTTGCCCTACCAAGCCAAGGAACAAGATGGGCAGCCCAGGCCTTTGTATGTCGACAAGCGGATGACTCCCCAGGAACGGAAGAACTACGGTATAGGTCACGTGAAAATAAGATAACACTGAGCACCCCATGTGGGGCGCTGAGCGCTCAGTAGGAGGAATGAGCGCTCAGTGGGCAAGAGCAGCGCTTACTACTAATTAAGAAGCATCACAAAGGATAATAGGACTTGTATATAGGATAGACTTAGACACATTTAAGGATAGACTTCCATAGCTCTTCAGCTATTAACTTATGATATATTCTCTAAATACCTTTCAGTATCCCTTTAGTGATTTATTAATAAGAAAGCTATATAAGCTACCCTTACGACTTTTAACTATACGACTGATCACCAGGTGATTAATAGACCAGTAAGCCAATAATACTATTACTAAGTATTAACCTTAGCTGACGGCTTAAGTGAAAAGGATAACAAATATAACCTAACCGGGTTAGTGCTAACATCAGCCGGAAGTACAGACTAAAGATACTATAATAAGAAAACTGTAGCAGTACTGCCTACAGACATCACACTAGACCTATGGATGTCAGTATTGCCAGAAGATAAGATAAACGCCTAATATAGGATCCTAACGCTGTTAAATATTTTAATTATAAAAAAATAGGACACTATATATAAGACTATAAACAACCTAAGCGACTCTAAAATAAACCGCTACCTAAACATGCTAAAAAAGCTAATACGGCCATTAAGAAAACACTATGTAATTAACTCTCTTAGACCGCCTGTTATAACGACAATTACCTAACACACCAAGACAGCAAAGAGCAAACGGGATAATACCCTAGGGGACCTTACCATAAGATTCTTACAATAGTAAAGAAAATAGGAAAAAACTAAGTCACTAAATTAAATAAATAAAATAAAAACATTATTATAACCCTTCCTAAAGAAACCGTTAACAGTAATACCTTTTATACTAATAGAGCGATAAATCAAATAATAGAGGAATATAATAAAAGCGTTCTAAAGAGCCTTAACAAAACACTTAAGAATATATAACACTAAGAATATAAATTCACGATGGTCAAGGGAAAGATAGAGAAGAGTAAAAGGTAGAGGTAAAAGTGTTGATATTCATGATCATAATTCTTTCTCTATAAGGGAAATATTATCTTCTTATATCAAAGGTTATAAGATATATTGTAATAGATTATTTTTAGATATCTTAGATATCTAGGGGTTATAAAGTATGTAGGGTTTATCTTTGGAATCTAGGAGTTATTCTAGATATCTAGGGGTTACTTTAGGTATCTAGGGGTTATTCTAGATATCTAGGAGCTGCTTTAGATATCTAGGGGTTATTCGAGATATCTAGGAGCTGCTTTAGATATCTAGGGGTTATTTAAGTAAGACTAGCTTAGTTACTAGTTTTACTAATGTCTTAGAGACAACCTATATACTTTTCTTATCCATTTTACTAGTAGAATCTAGTTATCTTATTTATATTATTATATAACCTTTAGTTATAGTGTTATATAGAGATTTTGTTATAAGAAATAAGAGTTATTAATTCTTAATTCTTAGTATAAGAATAAGCAAGATACCTCTAGAACCCAGTAGAAATCAAGGAAAAGGCACAAGGCAAGCCTGCCAGATAAGCATAGATCTACCTTTAACTCTATAAGGAACTCAAGAGATATATTAAGAACCAAGAGAAGTCAACCGATACACTAGAATTTCTAGAACTCACCTAATAGATATAGGCTAAAACCTAGAAAATCACTAGTATACCTACCAAGATTATAGCTATAGTTAGAAACGTTATAAGCTTCCTAGAACCCAGACTTTAGGCAAGAGAGAGCCCTAGCTGGAACCAAGACAACGACTTATATACTAGAAAATCCCTTAACGAATTTATTCTATTAAGCAAGATAGAACAACAAGCAGCTAAACAACTAATAGAATTAAGGAACGCTATAACCCTTATATTAAATAAGACTAAGACTTGTTTATAGCGTATTTAAATATAGGTAGAAAACGTTTCTTTACTATTAGCCTAAAAAGATAACCTATATAATATATATAAACCCCTGACCACACCAACCTCTATAAGAAACCTACTAGCAAGAAAAGACAAGGCACCAGGGTTCAAAGAAATCAGGAAGGATACCAACGATCAAGAAATCTGTTTCTATAGAACCCAAGATCTAGATTAAGACCATATACTAATCCTGAAAGTTAAGGAAACATCTATGTTTAGGGATAATAAACAATTAGATCTTAATCACCTTATATATTATGGTGTATTCTAGGCAGAATATATCTATAATGATTATACGAAACATAAGGAAGAAAAAGGACTATTCTCTTTTTAGCTATAAAGACGGAATGAACAGCTAGTTTCTAGAATCTATATAGATCACAGATTATAAATATGGGAAATTAAAGAATACCGTAACAATTAGCTCAGTTTTCAGCCAAGCTTAAAGAAACCAATGGCTTATATATACAATATAACCAAATATTGGTCTGACTATATATATAATAAATATATCTTACACTATAAAGGGAAAACATATATATGGTAAACCTAGTTATAAAAGGATACTTCTATTAACAATAACGACGCCAGGAAACAGTTAAAAAACGACAAACTGTAACGGGCTGGGCCCGAAGAAGCCTTGCTGGATATCGCGGCCAGGAAACACATCACCTTTGATCGGAGGCACGGAACCGCAACAACGTCAACCCGACGGCCTGTGCGCTCCTTCGCCCTGACTAGACCTGAGAAGCGGTGAACCTTTAGGGAGCTTTTCTCCTTTCTTCCCTAGCTTTAGATACTTGTACGTAGTCGCCATAGCTGGTTGTAATATACCTCGCCTTGGACCGTTACATTATCTAAAGCTCAAAAGAAGCACTAGAATTCTCTAGACTAGACGTGTGGTCCGCTAGTGAGAATTAATTAGGTACACTGTAGCTTAGGCCTTAGTGCAAGCCTTTACGCTATAACAGACCTAGAGAGGGAGGCTAGAGCGATACGCCTATGCAGCTTAGTTGTAAAAGGATTCCATCAACGAGAATAGCTGCTAGAAACGCTGTATCCTAGGTCTAATCAGATTGAGCTGATTAGCCCTGGAGGAGCTGAGAACGGTAGGCTGCGCATCAGCCTACGTGCTCCGAAAGAGCTCAGGTTTCCCTGTCTGGCCAGATACAGGAAGGATTTTCCCTGATCGAAGTGAGGCCCATAAGCAAGGACAGGAAGAGCCCCAATACAACTAGAGCAGTTGAGGGAGCTATAGACAAGATGGACGGCAACACAGAAGCCCAGCCATCTATGGGATCACAGCAGTTACTTAAAGTGGTGAGCCAGCTAGCCACTCAACTGCACGAGATGTGAACCTCACAAGCCAACGAATTGCAAGAGATGCGAACTGCCTAGGCCAACGAGCGAGAGGCTCAACGGGAGCAGATACGCCTGCTGTAAGAAGCCCTCACAAGCATGAGGCAACCCATGACGATACCTACCTTGGTCACCACAACAAGCACACCAACGCCTGTCCCTGATCAGACCCTGAATACTGCAACCAGACGAAGAAAACACCAGATACCTGACCCCCCCAAGTTTAATGGGACACGTAAGAACTTCCAACGATGGTTCCTAGAGATGAAAGGGAAGATCCGCCTAGATAGGATGGCTTTTAACTGTAACGCCGATATCTTTGGATATATATACGCTTGACTTGAAGGGGCGGCCTAGACGATGGCCTCAGCCTATTACACCTACAGGGGAACCGGTAGAATGGAATCCCCTGACCAGTTTATGAGCTACCTAGAAAGCTGTTATAGAGACCCCGACGCCCAAGCCTGAGCTTTGACTTGACTATGCATAATTAAGTAGAAAACCCATGAGAGCTTTGCCTCCTTTCTACCTAGGTTTAAGAAGGAACTAGCTGAGAGTGGGGGTAGCGACTGGGCGGATAAAGTGAGGATCAACTACTTAGACAGAGCTATCAACAAGAGCCTTCGCGACGCCCTGATCAGTGTAGTAGACATCCCAGACACATACTTAGAGTACACCAGGCTCCTTATGAAGATAGGCTCCCGGTTGGACAGTCGTAATTACCAGGAGAAGCAGGAGAAGTACAAACGGCGCCCTCCCACACCTGATCAGGCCAGGCCTAAGTCACCTGCAAGCTCTAAGGAGGACAAGATAGACTGGGAACCCACCAAGGTTACTAAGGTCCAGCACCCTAGGGGGCGGAAGGGCCCAGAGCATCGCCACAAGTTGAAAGAGGTCGACTGCTATAGCTGTGGCAAGATAGGCCACTTTGCAAGGGACTGCCCAAAGAGACAAGAACCTTCAGAAGCCAAGAGATCAAAAGCAACAGAACCAAAGGCTAAGAAGTCTTTAGCTAAGAAATCGAAGTCCTCCCCAGAGACTGACACTGACTCCAGCTCTGGGGAATGGAGCGAAGCTAGGTCTGGCCAGACCTCAGACGACTCGGGAAAAAAGTAACTCCTGGCCAAAAGCACGGCCAGGAGGACGCAAAGAAGGAATGGAGGCTAGTCAGAAAGACCATGGACAGTGACCCCTTTTTCATCAACATAGGAATTAACCAACTTGCCTATACCTACGCCCTTGTTGATTCGGGATGCCTTACCACTGCCACCATGAGTGAGGACTACGCTAAGAAGCTTCGTTTGCCGTATATCAAAATCAAGCCTAGAGCGCTTGAGACCGTTAACAGAATTATCCCTGACGCCATCACTGCAGTTACGTATGGGGAAATCGATCTTGATGGTTATAAGAGAAGCCGCTTATTCTTCTATATTATCCCCGATCAGACTGAGGACGTTATCCTCGGCAAGACTTGGATGGTAGAGGACGACGTCACAATCCGTCCAGCCAGGAACCTGTTACATATTGGCGTGGCCAACCATACAGTCCACAGACAAGACCTAAGCCAGAAGGAAAATCGTTCGTCTATCCGCCAGCAGATAGCCTTGGTTTCCATGGCCCTGATCAGGAGGGGAAGGAAGTTAAAGACTTAATAACCCCAACAGAGGACACAGATTTTCGCCACAAGTCTAGCAGATATAACGAAAGCCTTAGCGCCAAAGAAAAGGCCTAACGTTCAAGCCCTACTGCCAAAGGAATACCACCAGTTCTTGGACGTCTTTGACCCTGATCAGGCTGCCAAGTTACCACCACACCGTGATGGTATTGACCACGAGATACCCTTAGAAAAAACGAAGAACGGCACTGATCCTGAAGTCCCATGGGGACCACTGTACGGGATGTCACGAGAAGAACTGATAGTCCTCTAGAAGACTTTTACTGAATACCTGGATAAAGGGTTCATAAGAGCTAGCAGCTCGCCAGCATCTGCTCCTGTATTGTTTGTGAGGAAACCAGGAGGAGGATTGAGGTTTTGTGTGGATTACAGGGGCCTAAACAGCATCACTAGGAAGGACAGATATCTATTACCGCTGATCAACGAAACCCTAAGATCACTAGCACAAGCAAAGTGGTTAACAAAACTAGACGTTATCGCCGCTTTTTATAAGATCCAAATCAAGGCTGGAGAAGAATAGAAGACAGCCTTCCACACAAGGTACAGACTATTCGAGTGGCTGGTCACCCCCTTCGGCTTGACTAGTGCACCAGCTATGTTCCAGCGTTATATCAACCATGCCCTGTAAGGATACCTAGACGAGTTTTGCTCAGCATACATCGATGACATCCTGATCTACTCTAATAGATCATTAGCAGACCACCAGGACAAAGTCAAGAAGGTCCTAATTAGGTTAAGAGAAGCCGGCCTACAGATCGATATTAATAAATACGACTTTGAAGCAAAGAGCGTCAAGTACCTAGGATTTATTATTAAAGTCGGCCGAGGGATAAAAGTTAACCCTAAGAAGATCAAAGCGATACAACTATAGGAAACCCCTAAGTCAGTAAGAGGAGTACGATCCTTTGTGGGATTTGCCAACTATTACCGACAGTTTATTCCTCAGTTCTCAGCACTTGCGAGGCCACTTACGGAACTGACTAAGAAAGACACCGCCTTCATATGGAGCAAGGAATGCCAGAAGGCCTTTAAAGAGCTCAAAACCCGCCTGATCAGTGCCCCAGTACTGGCACACTGGGACCCAGAACGGGAAACAATCCTAGAAACAGACTCCTCAGGATACGTAGTAGGAGGCACTCTATCGCAAGTTGACGACGATGGACTCCTACGCCCTATAGCCTTCTTCTCAAAGAAGAACCTCCCTACAGAATGTAACTACCTAATCCATGATAAGGAGCTACTAGCTATAGTATGATGCCTAGAGCAGTGGGACATTGAGTTGAGGAGTGTAAAAGAGTTCACTGTGGTGACCGATCACCTTAACCTTAAGTATTTTACAAAGAAGCAGAAGCTGAGCGAACGACAAGTCAGATGGGCCGAACTACTCTCAAAGTATAACTTCAAGATAGAGTACCGCCTAAGCAAGCTAGCTATAACGCCAGATACCCTCTCAAGGAGAGAACAAGACATGCCCTTTAACACAGAGGACACTAGGTTAAAGGGATAAGAACTCTAACTCCTCTAAGGATCAAAGAAAGCCTTACAAGTCAATGAAGCTGCCTTGACTAGACATGATCAGACTGCTATATCTGTAAAAGCAGGATTTACAAGTGGCACAGACACCGACGAAGAGGGGGACAACTCCCCAGAGGATAGGACGCCCCCAGAGAACCCATTTGGAGAAGAACCTCTAAAAGCCCTATGGGATACCGGCCTTCAGAACAACGCCCGATACTACCTAATCAGAAAGGCAGTGAAGAAAGGGACACGACAACTACCCTCAGCTTGGGGACTACCTATTATGTTGTCAGAATGCACTATAGATGACGAGAGAAGGCTGAAGTGGAGAGACCGAATTTGGATCCCGCACTATGAGCCTCTACGGACCAAAATCATCCAAGTAATGCACAACTCTACCCTATCTAGGCATCCAGGAAAGGATACACTTAAGGCCTTGATCAGTCGGAGCTTCTATTAGCCAGGCTTATCGCAAGACGTTCAGAGGTTTGTGAAGAACTGTAACGTCTACAGAAGGATAAACTTCTAGAGAGAGAAGAAACAAGGCTTACTAAAGCCACTCCCTATACCAGAGCATATATAGGCTGAAATATCGCTCGACTTTATGACCGACCTACCACCAACCAGGACATATAAACGAACCAACCTCCTGGTTATTATAGATAGGCTATCTAAGAACGTTGTCCTTAAGCCTATGAAGGAAATCTCGTCAGAAACCACTGCATCCACCCTACTTACAGGCCTAATCAGACACCATGGATTACCAAAGGCAATAGTCTCAGACCGAGGGACTCAGTTTATTAGTCAAATATGGAAGCGTCTCTACCAACTGTATGGCATAAAACAACGGCTGTCTACAGCCTATCACCCCGAGACAGATGGAGCAACTGAGAGGGCTAATCAAGTGGTGGAGACCTACCTAAGAGCATTCTGTGCTTATGCCCAGGACGATTGGGATGAGCTGTCACCAGTAGCTATGATGGCAATTAACAACAGACCAGCTACTTCCACAGGAATCAGTCCATTCTTTTTCAGTCACGGATACAACATAGACCTGATCAGAGTCAAAGAGACACTTAGGACAAAGGGCACTACCCCTATCGCAAAAGCTGAGAATCTGGTATAGAAAATAAAAGATGCTATGGCATGGGCCCAGGCTGCCATGGCCATGGCGCAAGAAAAACAAGAGCACTATGCGAACGCCTGTCGTTAACCCTCTGATCAGTTCAAACCAGGGGATAAGGTATGGCTACGGCTATCAAACGTTAGGACAGACCGGCCATCTAAGAAGCTTGACTGGGTTTGCGCCAAGTATACAGTCCTAGAGGCCGTTGGATCCCACGTATGCCGCCTAGATACACCACCTGGGATACATAACGTCTTCCATGTCTCACTCCTAAAACATGTAGGGGATGACCTTTTTCCATCTCAACAACAAGATGACAGACAACCTGCCGCCCTAACATCCGGGCCTGATCTGGAGTATGAGGTTAAGGAGATATTATAGATGAAGCGTAGAGGAAAGGGTTGGAGAGTTCTAGTAAAATGGACAGACTACGCCAAACCGACCTGGGAACCGCTAAGCAACCTCAAAGACACAGCAGTGTGGGCTGCCTTTCAGCAGAAGGAGACCCCTATCCCTAGGAGAGGGAGAAGGGGGGTATTGTAACGGGCTGGGCCTGAAGAAGCCTTGCTGGATATCGCGGCCAGGAAACACATCACCTTTGATTGGAGGCATGGAACCGCAACAACGTCAACCCGACGGCCTGTGCGCTCCTTCGCCCTGACCAGACCTGAGAAGCGGTGAACCTTTAGGGAGCTTTTCTCCTTTCTTCCCTAGCTTTAGATACTCGTACGTAGTCGCCATAGCTGGTTGCAATATACCTCGCCTTGGACCGTTACACAAACGCCAACTGTAATAGGACTATAGAAGGCGATATAGGGCAGAAAGTCCCTATATGTAATAACCATGAATAATAACGATATATACCTGATACTTAAAGTCTAAATTGATGGATAGCCTACTTAAGTTATAATAGATAGTAGAGCACAGGTAAACTTAATATCACCCTAACTAGTGAATTAACGGAATATTTAATAGCGATATAAGAACGACCTATACACCCTTTAAACCGTTAAAAGAGAAGTAGTTATATATAGCAAAGGAACTATTAAATTAGAGACTATGTACCTCTCTATAGTTACCTATAACCATTATAAACAACCAGTCTTTAATATTACAGTAATAGGATAACTAGATGTTATACTTGGTATCTTATGGTTAAGAAAGAATAATCCTGACATAGACTGGAAGTCTGGCCAACTTTAGTAGAGAGATTCAGCGGTGAGGCGGCGTTATATGCTACAACCCCTATATAAATCATGGATATAACTAAAGTATATCACACATATCTAAAGGATTGAACCTACTAAGGAAGAAGGATTTAAATCAATAAACCAGGAATAAAGAATAATAGAATAACTCTTCTTGATTCCTGAGAACTATAGAAAATACGTGAAACTGTTTACTGAAGAACTAGAAACAGGGTTACCATAACATGGTCTATACAACCATAAAATTAAACTGCTATCTAGAATACACCTTAGGTTAAAACCGATATATAACTTAAATGAGATAGAACGAAAAGCACTTAATGAATAGCTAGATAAAAATCTTAAGAAAGGATATATTAGACCATTAGACTTACCAACAGGATACCTAATCCTGTTTATACCTAAGAAGAATAAGAAATTACAACTATACGTTGACTATTAACAACTCAACGATATTACTAAAAAGAACGTATACCTACTACAATTTATCTCAAAGCTATAAGACCTTCTATATAAAGCTAAGTGGTTTATAGCCCTTGATCTAAAAGGTGCCTATAACCTAATCCGCATTAAGGAAGGAGATAAATAGAAAACAGTATTCCGAACGTAATAAGGCTTATTTAAGACGCTTGTTATATCTTTTAGACTTATTAATATACCTATAATATTCCAGATAATAATTAACTATGTTCTCTAAGAAAATCTCAATATCTTTGTTATCTACTACCTTAACGACATCCTTATCTTCTTAAAAACGCTTGAAGATTGTAGAAAATATATGTATTAGGTACTATAAAAACTTGTTAGCACAACAGGTAGGCTAGTCTCTTATAGAGAAATATAGCCTAAAAGTATATAAGAGAATAGATCTCTTATATATAAAGATATATCTTATAGAAGCAAGAATATAAGATATAACAGAGGTAGTTAAGCTTATACCGAGGATAGGTAAATAGAAGATATAAGGATATATAGTTAAAGAGAGTATAATAGTTGGATTTGTTTGTTACTAACTTGCTTGCTTGCTTAAGGAGAGAAATAGAAGACTAAGAAACAGGAAGATTTCAGTCCCTTATATAGTCCTTTCCAGCTTACTAGAATATTCCATACTTGCGTAAGCTGCTTATAAATCAACCTAAGAATTGCGTGATTCCATAACCCTAAGTTAATAACCCTAACTTAAATAGATAACCTTATAGGAAAGATAGAGTTAGGAGAAGCAGAGAGGACATTCTAGGTGCTTGTCTTAGATTCGACCAGATTACGTAATCATCCTGCTTACGTAATCAATACATATACTAACCTACTAAGTTAGTAGATTATATATATATATATATATATCTTATATAGATAATTCCTTATAATAAAGGAAATATAAGATAAAGAAGTAGTAGAGCGCTTAAGAGAGCTTCTACTTCTAACATAATTCCTTATAATAAAGGAAATATAAGATAAAGAAGTACTAGAGCGCTTAAGAGAGCTTCGACTTCTAACAATAAGCTATAGCTATCTATAATTAAATACCTAATATATCTAACTAAAGGTAAAGATTAGCCTTTACCTTAAGAAGGATTCATATATAAACCTAATAAAAAGGAGATATATAGAAGGTTATAATTAAGGGACCTTAATATATTAGACTCTCTCATTAATAGTTGTAGAGTAAATAAGGCTTTTATTATTAAAAAATCATAAAGTAGGTGAAACATAAGCATATATTAAAATACTAGTATAGTAGCGTTAGGGTAAAAGATTTTAGACCCTATATAGGTAATAGTATATATTTTTAAGAAGCTATAAAGACTATAGTTAAGGAATATTATAAGAAATAATGGTATCATAAATATCTTCTATAAAAGCTTGCTAACCAACTAGTGTAACACCCTAATTAAAAAGAATATAAGAAACCCTTATTCTATAACTATAGACCTATTAAGGAAGAATCTATAAGTATTTAAGTAGTAGATCAGATTATCGCTATAGAAGTAGTAAATAGGCTTTAGCTAAAAAGTACTATAGAGCTGTATATTAAATAGGCCTTTTTAAAGATATCTATGACTTTATAGATATAGTAGGATAACTATAAAAAAGGGCTTACTAAACCTTTAAAGTAGAGCGACTTTTTAATATTTACTTACTAACGGTATATTAACCTAGAGACCTAAGAGTAGAAATACTAATATAAGCTAAAGAAAAAATAGATAAATAATAAGTAGACCTTATTATAGTTTTTTATTAAATAGTTAGTAATATATTACAACCTTAACACTAAAGATATAGAGAAGTCTAAGATAGAGGCCTATGAAAGCTTTTTTAGGTTACTATTTATACTATAAGATAAAATAATTAGATAGAAAGTACCTATTCTTTAGGTAAGAGATATAGCCTAAAATGTAGACCGACTATAGTCCTTAAGGGATTAAAAAGTTAGTAAAGGGTTATTGAAGGACTTTAGGAAGTATCTTATACCTATAAGTAAGTAGCTATAGAGGCTAACGCTATATTAAAGGGATAAGTATAAGGAAACCTCAAAGGATATAAGGCTACTTAACTTGCTATATAGATAATTAGAAAGTAGCCAATATAACAGCTAACTATCAAAGGGTTACTTAGACCTTATAAAATACTTTAACTATAACTAGATAGAGCACTTTATAACTATATACTTTAGACCTAAAAAGCCTAATAATAGAAGCAATAATAGTCTGTTTACTTACTAACTAGATAGACTAATTATTATAGTATAATAGGTTAAAATATACCTAATAATCTATAAGGTTAGCTTATTAAAAGAATAAGTAAATATAAATATTATATCTAGCCTATTTATACCCTAGATAGTAAAAATACTAATAAGACTAACCACTATAGGTATAGCGATTATCCTATAAAGGTATATTAAGAAGATAGTAAAAATATTAATAGATACTTACTTTAAGGTAGACCTTATTAATAAAAGTCTAATATAAGTCTTAGATCTAAAGCTAGTAAAGGCTAAAGCCCTAATCCTTAAGTCCTTTATAGGTAAAATAATAGGCTAAGGAAAGATATATTAGCTTATATTCTTCTTAATTAATAGTAGAGGCCAACTATAAAAGATTTAGTAACTATTTACTAAAAAGAAAAGAGAAAAAGGCTTACTAAAGTTCCTTATAGCTAGACACTCTACAGGTTAAAAAGGTATCTAGATTGATATAGCTATTAATAAGTAGTACTATAAAGCAGTCTCTATTATAAAGCCTAAGGTAATTATTTATAATATTATTAAAGATAAGAAAAAAGTATATATATTTTACCTCTCTTATAAAGTCGGTAAGCAAAAAGAAATAAAGCAGGTAGAGGCTCTTCTAGAGAAGCTTTAAAGTAAGGCTGCTATCTTTAATAAAGGCTTAGCGATAAGTCTATAAGTCTATAGTAAGGCTAAACACTTAATAATAAGAATGTAGGGTAGTGAAAATAAGGTTTTAGCTAGCAATATGATTGGCTAGCAGTATAACCGGTTAATAGAAGAAAGTAGAGAGGTAGATGGTTTTTTATTTCTGATCACTTAATATCTGGTTATTCTAAATCTCTAAGGACTAAAGTAGACCTTTTATAGTTATTTCCTAACCTGTAATTATTAATGCATATTCATACTGATTCATGCGTTATTTATATAAAACCTTAGGCTGTTACAGACTACTATAGGCTGAGTCAAGCTCTGTGTTAGCCTAAGTCAGTTATTCTTATGTGTCTGTAATTTCTAGATATATATCTCTAGACCTATAGGTAGTATATTATATAGTGAGGGTTATAAAGGTTTATATATAAGCTTTATATCTAAGTTTATTATCCTTTAGGTCTAATAATAATAGCTTTTAGTTACCTTTTAATATTTTTTACTATAGTTTTAATAAGCTAATATAAAATATATTATATACCTTTTTATTTTTTTGAAACTATTAAGCGATACATCTTTTTACCTATTACGTAAATAATTTAAGATAGTTTAATAAACCTTACTATTAGTTCTTTTTAGGCTATGTAGAAATATAAGTTCTTTATCTATAAAAAGATTAAATTACCTTTTTTAAATAATATTATTTAATAGTATTTACTATAGGCTTTTATCTATCTCTAGAGAGTCTTTTACTAGCTTACTTTAAGGTTTACTATAGCTATTATAGCTTCTCTAAATGATCTTATATACCTTATATCTCTCCTTATTAGATCTTATCCTTAAAGGCTAAATAGAAGTCTAAAAGGTAGCCTATTCAGGCTTTAAATAGGCTGTAACTTATTATTATATGTTTTATATTATTTACTATAAACTTAGCTATTAATAGTAAATAAGATAAATACTGCTTATAATTTACTATAAAATAATAAAAGTAATATTTTATAATCTTATTTATTATTTCTATATAGGTGTTTATTTAAGCGTAAAAAACTATAAACAGCTTCTTTTAATCTTAAAATAAATATGTAAGTCTAACTAATACTTATTAATAAAAACTAATCTTTAGTTAAGAACTATACCTTAAGATATCTTAAACTATAACTTTACTTTATTATAAAGTATTTCTATAAGTTATTAAACTAATATAGAAATATTTACTATAATATATATATTTACTATAATATATATATAATACTTAATATATTAGGCTATAACTATTAAAATAATATTAACCTTTTAGTTATATATCTATATAGCTAGAAGTATAGTAATAGAGTCTATAGAGACCTTTTTAAAAAGTCTACTTAAGAATTATAAGAATTATAGAGTTCTATAAGATCTATATATTTATATCTTAATATAAAGATAGATCTTATAACTATTAATATATTTCCTAATATCTAAAACTATTTTAGGCTACTAAAACTTATAATAAAATAAATTTAAAGTTTTAACTTTACTAAAATAGCCTACTAAAAGATTATTGTAGTATAAAAAAACTCTTTTCTTTTTTAAGGTAGCTTCTTATAGAAAGAATAACTAGTTATAATAGTATATTAGGCTATCTTTATATACCTATAGGCTGCCTATTTACTTTCTAGCTATATCTTACTACTGTTTAGGCTTTTAATTATTTACCTATCAGCGGTAGATAGCTTTTATTAGTAGCTTTAACGCCTTCTCTCAATATATATCTTTACTTAAGGCTAATTTTTAGCCTAGCTTTTAGTCAAGGCTTATATATATTTAATACTTATTATCTTTATCTAGCCTACTATATCTCCCCAGAAAGTTATTTTAGGCTTTAAGTCTCTTAATAGCTTGGTGTTTACTATATTTTTAATATAATAGTCTAGCCTTTTTAATATCCTATTAAAAGGGTTTTCTTTTAAAACTAAATTATAAAGTTATAAGGTGTTAGCTTTATATACTATTTTACTTATCTATTATTAAGGTATTTCTAGTTTATAAGGTGGTATAGGTTTTAATAATTAATTAGAACCTCTATTAGTTAGATTACTTTATTAATTAATATTACTAAGCTCTAAATAACGTAATGATTATTAATATATTTTAGTTAGATATACTATAATTTAGCTTTATGTTTTCTAGCTTATATAACTAAAATACTTTTAGGTGTTATAGTCTATTTTACTATTATAATCGTATTTATATAGCCTTATCGCTTAATAATATATCTATTTCTACATATATTAGTAATTTAAGGTTGTAATAATTAAGAGATAGTACTAATTTAAAGCTCAATTTTAGGCTTTTCAATACTACTTATTTCTATAACTTTAATCTAACCTTTTTTGGGTTTTCTAACCTTAATATTCCTAAGAGGTCTAATATGGCTACTAATAGCTTAACAAACTAATATATAAACCACTAGTAAAAGTTACAAAACCTAAAAAAGACCTAAATTTCTCTATAGGTAGTAGGCTTTAGCTAGAAATATACTACTTCTATCCTACTTAAGTCTATAGATACCTTATTAATAGATAGGCTAAACCTTAAGAACTCTATTTACTATCTATAAAACTTATATTTCTTTAGATTTATGTTCAATATATACTCCTCTAAAGAGTATAAGATCTATAATAAATATTTTAAATATAACTCTTTATCTTTAGAGAACACTAGTATATTATCTAAATATATAATATATACTATATCTATAAGTCCCTTAAGGATAATATTTATAAACCTTTAGAATATTACTAAAGTGTTTATTAGCCTAAAAGATATAACTATATACTTATATAGCCTAAAATATATTCTAATGGCTATCTTTTACTTATATCTTCTTTTAATTTATATATTATAGTAGATATCTTTTAAGTTAATCTTTAAGAAGTACTTAACGTCTATAGTCTAGTCTTAGATCTCTAAAATTAGAGATTAAATATAGTAATCTTTTTCTATAACCTTATTTAGTCCTTAATAGTCTATATATAAATAGAGAGAACTACCTTTTTAAAAAAATAAACATTATTAGTATCTTTATTATACTTTAAGACCTTTTAGTATAGCCTATTATAATATTTTCTTAATATATTCTAATAAAGTTTAAAGCTTTTTAATAAAAAGAAATAGATTAGCCTTTAAGATACCTTAATTCTATCTATAAGATTAATTCTATAGTCTATTAAATAATATAGTGGTATAGTTAATACACTTTAAAGACCAAGGATTTTATATATTAACTTTAGTTTTAAAGAGATTTTCCCTAGTGTTTTTGCTCCTCTTATTAGGGTTAAATAAAAAAAGGTATCTTAAGTAGAGCGACCACTATATAAATATAGGCTTTTATCGATATTTTCTTAATAAGTTTATAACCCTTAAGTACTTCTATATCCTGCTATCTAGCTGTCTTAAACCACTAGTTTTAGTTTTAACCTTCTTAATAGATTTTTCGGTCTTTATTTATGGTTATAGATAATAAAATTAGATTACCATTTAGTCTTAAATCTTAGTCTATTATTATATAATCCTTAAGAAAACGTCTAGTTATTTTCTAACTATTAGTAATAGTTCAAAAGACTTTATATATACTATAAATAGAGATTCCTATATTTTCTACTACTTATAATATTAATATCTAGTACTTTACTTTTTTAAGCTATATTATCTTATAAAGTTATAAGTGGAAATATTATATTTTATATCTAACTCTAAATTATAGAATATTTTAAGGACTCCTTAATAGCCTTGTATCTTAACTAAAATATAAATTTAAATACTATTTTAACTACTAGATAAAGTAAAGCTTTAAGACTTATTATACTTTTTCTCCTTCTATTAACTTTAAAATAGCTAATTATACTATAGCTATAGCTAGCTTGAAATCCTTTTTCTTTTAGTAAAAGTCTTAAGTAATATACCTCTATTTATAGTAATAATAGTATTTTTTACCTTAGTTTTACTATTTATTATTATTATAGTTATTATTAGTCATATAGTTATCTTTATATTCATATTTCTCTAATAATCTATGACTATATTTTTAATAGGTGTTTTCTTTTTTTATCTTTATAGAGCGTTTTTTAGACTCCTTAAGCTAACTTAACTATTTCTATTCTAGTCTTAAGGAGCTTAATAGTAGTCTTTTAGATTATATCTTATAACCTATTGGTTGATTAATACTAAAACTTGAATACCTATTCCTTATTAGGTTTAGGTATAAATTTCTTTCTAATGAATCAAGATACATATAGAACTATAATAGGTTTTAGCCTTCTAATTATTATACTTTTATTATAGAATATATAATATTAGGTTTATAATATATAGTATTCTTTAGGAGGCCTTTTATTTATTTTAAAAAATATATGATCCTTAGCTTTTTTTCTTTTTAAGAGAAGAGACTAAGGCCCTTAAGGTTGGGTATACTATATAACTACTTACTATATTTAGACTTCTTACTATTATCTCTTTAAAAAGAGAGAAAAAATCGATAAAGAGAGAGTAAAAAGCTATTAGATTATTTAGATGGTTTATTTATATTATTATATTTTAACCTATATCTTGACATATACTCAGACTTATACTTAGACTTATATTTAGACTTTTAAAATAAAAAATAGTTAGAATTATAATAAGAAAATAGCTAATTAAGTATAAACCTATAGAAATATTAGACTTATTACTATATAGATATCTTTAAAAATATTAGTAGTTTTTTATATAGGTCTTAATAGTAGTTTAATTATATATCCTTTTAATAAAGACAGCTTTGTAGTAAAATAAGAGTTATATTCCTTTATACCTTTATATTCTTAATATCTGTAACCTATTATATCGTTAGGTTCTTATTAATAGAATAATAAAAGGAGATTAATAATTAAGAAACATTTTAATAGAAGTAAGAATACAGTCTTATAAGAAAAAGATAATAAACAAAGATTTAATATAACACTTGAATTAATAAAGAAGAAATATAAGCTAAAAAAAAGCCAATTACTTTTTATATTAACAGAAAGCCTAAAAAGATAACTTTATTAAAGCTAATTATTAATAGAGTTAACTAACCCTTTACAATACGTCTACTTATAAGTAAGACCTTCTAAAAGCTTAAACTAATTAGGGCTAACGTTATATAACTAGGATATTTATCTTAAAAAGAGATATAATTATTATTAAATAATAGCCAGGCTAATAACACCTAGAGATATAGCAGTAAAAGATATCTAAACGTCCAATAGCCTAACGCTATAGATAAATATTAACCTACGCTAAGTTTAGTAAAATACTTTAATAGGTGGGGCCATCTTATATAACCACCTATAAGGTGGCTATTCCCTAGATAAGGGCTGGCAATAGCTAGGTTAAGTATTAGCTTGTATTCAATATAGGACCTATATTTAATATATTTACTTCTAGTTATATGATACTATTATAGTCTATAGTACTGTAAAAAGGCCTATTATTATTATAGTTAGTATAAGAGAGGTAATATGTATTATTTTTCAGGCTTTTAGATATTGGTTAGATAACTTTATAGTCTAGATATCTATAAAGCTATATATATAGCTACTATATATTAGAAATGTAGTCTAGTTATAATAGCCTTATCATTTATATTATTTCTTAAGATAGTGATGTCTTTTTATTAGTTTATAGTAAGAAAAATAATATAAATTGAAAATGTTATATTACTATTTAATATAGTATTTTTAGTAGCTATTATAGATCTCATAGAACCTATTAAACTATGATAAGTAAGAAACATAATATTAGTATAATACAAAGTGATATAATATAAGGGTAAAACGTATTATTAAAACAGTAAACAAAATAAGTAATAATAAGGAAACTAAGTAAAGGTTAATGGATAGCTATATAATAGGTCTATATTCTTAGGTTAACCTCTCTCTTAAGTGGTTAATAGTAGTAACACTAGATATATACCTATAGGGTATAAAAATATCAATATATCTATAGGTAATACCTAGTCTTACTTTCCATTTATCTTGTAATACTATAGGTCTTGTTAATACTCTCTTAAGAATTCATTAGTATATTAATAGAGGTTTAATATTAAATAAAAATGGAAAGAGTATTAATACATTATAATATAAAGTAAAAGAACAATAATAAGAAAGTAATAAAAGATAAATAAAACATTAATAAACAGTAATTATAGAGAACAAAAAGAATACTTATAACAATAGGTAAATAAGTAAGATATATTGGTAAACAGAGAGGTTAAGCTATAACAAGAATTTAAGAAAAATAAAGCAAACTTTTAAGTAAGACCTATAAGTAGTAAAACCCTAGTAAAAATATACTAAGCTAAGGTCAAGATAATACAATCGGGACAGTTATATAAAGGGAGGCTATAATTAGTATAGGATAACTTTTAGGCCCTATAGACCCTAAGGGACCTAACGAAAGAAGGGAATATTATTTTAGGAAAGGTTTATAGAACCGTTTCACTGGGTAGAGCCTACTGTAGAGGCCACGTAAAAGTGTGATAGGATAATTCCCCTACCCAGCTGAAAGATATATAGGTGGTGTTAACAGCAGTGCTTGAGAGGCAATTCAAGCACCGGTGGACCTTTTGGCTCACTTGGTTGAGCGACCGGTCTATTGTGGCAAGACGTCACTGTCAGCGCCCTGTTACAAAAAGGCACCTTTTCCCTAGCTAATAACTGGTGATAGCCAGGTTAAGAATCATCTTCTGTTTAATATAGGACCTATATAATAAATGACTATTCTATATAGGTGTTATTATATTAAATTATTAAGGTTGAATACTAGAAAGTATTTAGAGAATATAGTATAAGTTAATTATTAAAAGCTATAAGAAAATCTATCTATATTAGAATAAATATCTATATATCCTATCTCTTGCTTATTAGGACTTCTATCTTAATATCGGTCCTCCTTAATCGACCGGCTTAGCGTTATCAGTCCTTGTACTGGACCGCTTATTACATGTCGGTCTTTTTTATCATCATGTGAACTATATCCTTCCTTAGTTCTCTCTTCCGGAGTAGTCATCCTGTGTTACCCTGACCCTTAAGTGCTGTGCCGCCCGTGTCTTGCTTGTCTGGTGAGGCTGCGTCAGTCGTTACTTGTTGGGTCGTAACAATACTTACTTTTCTTGTGTCTTTAATACTTCAGTGTTTAGTTTCTAACGCTTTGTATACACTTACGTGTTGCTGCCGTGTTATACTATACGTCTGTAACCACAGCCTATATTACCTATTGGATTTAGAACAGCTGCTAGGGTGTACTAGATAGTAAGAAAGCATGATATAAGATTAGGACCAGAAACTAATTAGAGGTAGAAATTATAAACTCATTTTGAACAAGGTTATAGTGAGCAGAATGCCAACATGTTTTTTGATATAGTATTGATATTAAACATTCTGTTCTTTTTGATATGTAGTATTTAACTTGTACTCTTGCAGTAGCCTTGCCATCCCATTAAGCCACAATAGTAATCAAACTCGTCACCGCCCATGTGGAATTTCCAGGAGAAGCACATAGGTGTTCCCCAATCGGCACCCATACTGTACGTATCCATTTTGCCTAGTTGTTTATTACTAGCAGTTCGAAAACGAGTCCTACAGGGTTCTTACAGTCAGGGCATGAATCCCACTGGTTGTTGCCAGTGTTCCGATTGCGGTATCTTTGACATGCGTACTTTGTAACGTCTGTGTTAAAACTCCACTTCTTAATGGTAAGTTACGCTCCAACCAAAGCTTCACTAGAAATTTGCTTACATAGGCATCTGTTTCAAAAGTCTTTCCGTATCGTGTTCCACAAGCACAAAAATTGTGCAGGTCGGCCAAAACGACACTAGTACCCATCCTGCATACTACGTTAGCTATATGTACTAGTTCCGATATAGAAGCTCTGAAACAGCCGGCTACTATACAGGAAAAGCAGGATAAAAGCCTGTAAGAACTTCATGATGCTTTTAATATAGGACCGTTGTTTAGGTAGTTTGGGCTTAAGAATAGAGAAATAGAGCAATGAGTTCTTTTAAGAATAGTATTGTAGACAGGTTAACGTTCCGTTAAGCCTATTTTCTACTCTTGTAGAGGTTCAGTTCGTCATGTAAATAGATCTGTAGTATATATAGTTAGACCTCTAGTCAAGTACACGACTTGTATCAAACCTTTTTCAAGTTCTTCAAGGCCTTATGTTAGGGAGTCGGTTTACAATATATAAAGGGTCTAATTTCTACACACAGTCGTATTAGTAATAGATTAGGGTTAATATGTTAGGCTGTAATTATGGTATATGCTGGCCTAAAAGGATACAGAGTGTAATCCAACTAAAGGGGTGGTAGCTCAAGGGGGAGTGTTTCAGCTAAACACAACAATGACTCAGAAGCACTCTACAAATGATTACATGCAGGGGGCTTTATAGCCCTATTCTCAATAATAATGTAGCCGGTAAATTGTACAGGGTGGCAGGGGCAAATCTTTTACCCCTGTGATGTCACACACCCATAAACACCATGATTTATAGAAACTATTAAATTTAAAGAGCATACTTAACTTGGCTAATAGAAAGTCTGGTCCGGCTAGCAATCTTCTGCCTGTTAAGTCTGCTGTTAAAAAAAGGGTAATATCTATATATGGTTAATATCTAATAGATACTTTATATAAATATCAGCTGGCCGGGGGTTATCTATAGTGGTGATGGGCGATGGGTGATAGGCGATAGGATAGATAGATAGATAGATGGATAGAGGGAAATTAACAGTTGGCCGGTCGGCTGGCTGGCTGGCAAGATTTTGCTGAGATATTGGCCATACCTAAATTAGTATAGAGGAGCGTGTTCAAAGTAATAATCTATAGTGCCAAGACCCGCCACCCCACCTATACCTACTTTATCTAGGGTGATAGGGGTAAGTTTTACAACCCCTGTTATATTGCACCCTACACACACTATGATTTATAGAAACCACTATATTTTCTACCTACTTCTATCCAGCCAAAATTCACTATCTCGTATGCCCTCTATTCGTATTAATCACTGCCTGGTATCTATTGTGTATAGTATAGAGCTGCTGTGTATAATAGTTATCTGGAAGGGTATTCTAGGCCTCTTGTACCTACCTATATAGCTCCCGGTAAGGTATTTACCCTTGGCTATACCTATGATAGATCTGGATATACTCCTTTATCTAGCTCTAATAGTATTTAATAGGGTTAAGGTCTAGTGAGTAGGGGGGAAAGTTAATAACCTTTATCCCTTGCCTGGCGAATTCCTCTATCGTGTTTTAGGCTGTATATAACCGGGCTTTATCCTGTATAAGGGTAAGCCTCTAGCCTTGGGATTACTGATGCTGGTGGATAAATCTATCGATTAATGGGACTATATATTCTTGGTAGGAATCCTGATTAATAGTCCTCTAGCTCTCTATATCCTATACTAATCTAGGGTCTTTCTAGACACCCTAAAAAGAGCCTTAAAATATCCAGCCTTTCCTTTACCTTAGGCACTAGATAAGACATATTAGATCCAGCTTTTTATCTATTTTTCTTATTATGTAGACCTTCCGATAGGTACTACTGTTGACCTACGTCTTATCTATCTATAAGATGCCTATTTAGTTATGGATAGTCTAGTTAATATAGGCTTAAGCCTAGGTAAGCTAGGCCTGCCGGGTTTTTTTGAGATAATAGGCTTCTGGTGGGCAATATACCGGCGATATCCCAGCCGGCGAAGGGTGCTCTGGATCGTATACTCCCTATATGCTCCCTTAAAGAGGGTAACAGAGAGCTGGAGGAAGCTAGTGAGCCGGCCTTGTTGTGAAGAGGTTACGTATTTAACTAGCTGTTACTCTTCCTTATAGGAAAGGGCTGACGGCTGGCCTGACCGTGGCTAGGTAGTTGTGTTGATTGCTTGCTTAACTTAGGTAATAGAAAAGCCGGTCCGGCTAACTATCTCTTGCTTAGTTAGACCGCCTTGATAGAAAAGAGTGCGTATACGTATACGGTTAATATCCGATAGTTGCCTTGTATAGCAGTTAGCTGGCCGCTGGCTGCGGCGGCGGTGGTTATCTATAGTGGTGATAGGTGATAGGCGATGGGATAAAGGGAAAATTAACAGCCGGCTGGCTGGCTGGCTGGTAAAATAGTGCCGTAATGCTGGCTATACCTAAATTAGTAGGGGGGTGAATATTAGAGGGATACCTGACAGGGGGTGTAAAACTTCGGCCGGATACTATAGTATATATCTGATTAATCAGAGCAGCAGGATTATTTCTTCTTCTCTAGGGCCCCTGTAAGAGTAATTTTGCCACAACTATCTATCTATTAACAGTAGTAATAACAACAATAATAACTATCACAACTATTAATCATAACTACTGCCGTTATGGCCCGCGTTGACCCCTACTAACGGGTATCTATTCTTGCCCTTTAAAGCCGTGCCAGAGGTAAATCCGCTAACAAGGTTACAGAGGCTCTTAATATACCTAAAGTTAAGGTTAGTAAGATTCTTGCACACGTAAAAAAGTACAGCTTTAACCCCTCTACTCCTACCTTTTCTCTTCTTCCTATATACATTAAAGATGCCCCTTAAGCCAGCCGGCCTAAGAAGATAACACTGTCTGTTGTCAGCCTTATTATATAAAAGGTTAATTATGGCTGTTATAGTAGAGAAAAGATATATATTAATATTACTAGTAAGCTGTAAAGGGAGTATAATATAGATATATCAGCCTTAACTATCTATTAGATTTTTTTATTAATATAGGTTTTAAAAGACTAAACCTGTATATAAACCAGGCTTATTTAGTTACATATAACAAGATAGGCTTTCTTAATATCTAGTATATCGCCACTAGACTCTATAGATTAAAAGAAGGTTATATAGTCTAATAAAACTACTATTATACTCTTCTATTTTTATAGTAGATACTATATATAGCGATAGATATATAAGGCCTATATAAAGTTATATATCTATACTTAATAGAAAAAATACTCCAAGTTTATATTTTGAGGCTGTTTTATATATAATAAGAAAGGCTTTTACTACTGTTGGTTACTTAAGTCAGCTATGATATAACGAGAGGCTGCTGCTAAGGTTAAGAAGTTAAATAAGGAGCTAAAGCTAGTTCAACGCCTTAAATAGGAACTTAAGAGAGGGATAGCCTGGCTATAGTTTTAGTAGATCTTTAGCTATAAACCGACTTTTCACTAGAACGTCTATATAAGTAAGTTAGTCTATAAGGGTAATAAAGAAATTAACTAGTACTAATACCGTAAGGAGATTCTACTGTTTTACCTCTTCCTATTTATTACTAATAAGTTTTAGAAGTAGAAGCTCTAATAAGTGCCCTACTTCTATATTATCTTATATTTCCTTTATTATAAGGAATTATATTTCAGATATATATATATAACTATAATCTACTAAACTAGTAGATTAATATATATATTGATTACATAAGCGGGATGATTACGTAATTATATGGATTCCAGGAGAAGTATCTAGAATAACCCCTCTTCTCCTCTTAACTCTATCTTTTTACCAAGGTTATCTATTAAGTTAGGGTTATTGATTTAGGGTTATCAAGTTACGTAATAGTCAACCTGATTTATAAGCAGCTTACGCAAGTATAGAATATTCTAGTGAGCTGGATTAGTCTCTATAAGGGCTGGATCCCTTCCTGCTTCTAGGTCTTCTATTTTCTTATATAAGCAAGCAAACACTAGTATAAAAAAATCCAACTATTATACTCTCTTTACCAACTATATCCTTATATCCATTATATCTACCCCTATTATATCTTACATTCTTGCTTCTATAAGATATATATTCTTTCAAGAGATATATTCTCTTATATTTTTCTAGGCTATACTTCTCTACAAGAGACTTGCCTACCCGTTGTGCTAACAATAAGTGTCTATATAGCATTATTATTTAAGAGGATAAGGTATCTTCTTTTAATTACTATTTTACCTATTATATATATACTGCCTATAATATCGAGAAGTTGCTCTAGTGTGGCAACAGCCCTGACCTTAACCCTATTAAGCCCTGCTGGCTGTAGATAAAGCGATTTATAACAAGAATAAGGGCTCTAGTCAACCGGGCTGCTGCCATACAGGCCTAGCAACAGTGCTGGCAGGCACTGCCTTAAGAGAAAATCTAGGCTTGGATTAAGCGGATACCAGCCTATATTAAGGCTATTATTACCCTTAATAGGGGTAATAAATATCAGGAAGGCCGGGATACTGGCAAGTATCGTTTAAAGGTTAAATATAGTGAATAAAGCCTATTAACAACAATCTATTAGCGATTTCACAACATCAAAAGCAACCAAATAACCCGCCAGACTGCAGGGTGAAATAGTGGCTGCAATCAACCGTGGAGGGCACCCCTGCATTTACCCCTGTTACCTAACAGGGGGTAGGCCTTGGCACTATGGATCATTACTTTTGACATGCTCCTCTGTAGGGGGTGAGGATTAGAGAGTTACCTGGCAGGGGTAAAAAATTTCGGCCTGGTACCATAGTATGTTGAATATACCTAACCGTATTTGCCGGGCACTGCCACCGCCGCGACACATCGCCACCTAATCAACCGGCCCACTACCACCATCGCAATAGTCGGCAACCTTTCCGAAAATTAATGAAGTGTGTACTCTCTGTATTTACGGCGCGATATCCTTGATTGCTATATAGCACGGCAGTCCGTTATTTCCCGCATAGGGGCTGCCTTACGGTGTTAATGCACGTGCCATCGGATTTCGGTTATCCTGGCCGTTAAAATCCGTCCCAGATACGACGCCGACATTTACCCACGACCTTTTCCTATTTCGGCCAAGATCCGTGCTGGTCGCCGACATATTGCTCATACTTAAACACAATACCCAAGATTTAAGCCCCAACCTCTAAAACGTGCTAGCTGCACGTATGGCTTTACTATCGCAATACAAGTAAATGTATTGATAATACTACACAAGGCAAGGTTGTTAATTAGCAGTACGTAAGTGAATATCAGCTATAACTAAGCCGGTAACCGCCCGATTACTAGTACGCGATAAAAGAATTCCATAAAACAGTCAGTTAGTCAGATGTTATCATGGGCGAAATGTTGGTGGTGTTGATGGTGCTGACACAACACCCCTCAACATCAGGCTAAGTATAGTCAACCTGTCACTTGACCTCCGTTAATCTACCGGGTACTCTATGATATCCTGGGAATACAGTACGGCTATTTGGCCGTAGGCACTAACACATTCCTCACACTTCGCTCAGCCACCCCTCAAAGACCAGACGACCTAAAGCCTTGAACTAGTTAAATAAAAAGGGTTCTTAAGCTATTTACATGGTAGTATATATTTATTTACTAGATCTTTTTCGCTAAAGTAGAATTAATGAGATTATGCATTTTAAGCAGTTGTTCCCACTTAAATAATCCCGGAACGATAACGCTCCTAAGAATTAGATAATCTCTCCCATTCCTATAAATAGCATCCTAAGTCCTTAACATTGTGCCCGCGGAACTTTTTCTCCCGACAAGAATTTTACTTACCTACCGGTATGTCTGTATTTGAAAAATTCAAAAGGCAACTAAAGTACAGCCATTTCACTCTTTACTGACATGGATGGTGGACTTGCAGAGATTATATTGCTTTTGTTCCCCTAAAACTATGATCATGCGTCTACAGCAATTGTTTGCTGTTTTTCTTATTTGGGGAGCTGCCGCTTCTCCTGTCGTTCAAAGCACCTCTTCCTCTAGTGAAACGTCTCCCGCATTTGACACCGACGGATTCAGGCCGGACTGGGACGCCATTGAGGCGGACTACAATAAAGCCTTAAAAAGGTTCTCTGAGGATCCTAGTCTTTTAAAGCGCATCAATACGCAAGGTGCAAACGATGTTGGCTTCAGTCTAGCTGTTTATGCTGCTGGAGACGCCGCTGTCAAACAAATTAAAGACATATCCAAATTCAAGCAGGTAATTCATACTAGCGTTAAAGCTGATATTTCTTCTCAGACTAACATTTTCACCAAGGCACGAGAGCAGACAACTCAGCTCGTCACTCAAATTATGATGGACCATAACCCGAACTCAACTTTGGCTGTTGCTGCTATTTGTTACAATAAAGCATATGATATCAAAAATCCAGATGGCATTTATGGTCTAAGAAGTTTGGAACTCTCGATTTGGCCCGCCCATACCAAGTAAGCACGGTTTTTCTCCTCGGATTAAATCAAGCGAAAATGGAGGCTGATTTAGTGAACAGTTGGGATTGTTTCTACATGGGTAGGAACAATGCTTTCTGGTCCTGGGGTGACGGCGGTACGATTAATGTGAGTGAAGTAAATGTTGAATGGAATCTATAAGATGTTAACTGATTGGCCTCTAGCTGTATACTCGTTGGTACG
The DNA here is from genome assembly GCA_016807845.1 of Colletotrichum eleusines. Lineage (NCBI taxonomy): Eukaryota > Fungi > Ascomycota > Sordariomycetes > Glomerellales > Glomerellaceae > Colletotrichum > Colletotrichum eleusines. The sequence continues at coordinate 56,057 of JADEZO010000007.1, forward strand.
AGGGACTCTGCAGATTTGATGACCAATCTGATCTTTATTGCGATTAAGTGTCTAGGGGTTCAACATTTTAAATAATCCCTTGTGATAAGAGGCTTTATTATTACCTTTATTAACTAATTCAAGGAATGAGAATTGAATCCATATCCAGAACAGTCTTATGTGTCATTTAGTTACTATTTTACCAATTGCAGCTAGATGTATATATTATATTAGTCCCTCTTATGAGTTTCTTATTTGTTATCGTTAAATGTGGCGAGTTTCTCTCCCTCTATAGTATAGGTTGGGTATCCTTTTAATTGCCAGGTGACCCTATTTCTGCCAAGGTGGCTCCCGGGCCACTTTTACCCCTCACTTTTGGCGATATATGACGATATATTCTTTTAGAATGTATTAATGTTACCATCTCTATTAAACTATTATGTCTTTTGATTAAGATACCTCTATTTATACCATTATTTATATAAAGGTCTTGCTAAAGGACTTTGCTGTTGCCTGCCTGGATAATTGCTGCCTGGAGCGGTGTGATAACGCAATAGTCTGGCCTGATGAGCCTTGGGTAGAGCTGGGCCTGCCGGGCTCTTTTATCCTGTTTAAAGGGCTGGACCGGCAGCCTATAGTTTATAGGCTGCCGGATACTCTAGTTAACCTCTTCCTCTAGTATATACCCTTATAGTTAATCTAATAATAGGTTAATTAGACAAATAATATACTATTATGTAAGGTTGGCCTTTATTAAAGAACGTTATAAGTATATAAATAGAGATATATCTTTATTAGTAAGATTAAGCTTTCTCTAGGTATTTTACCTAGTATAGATATATATCTTAAAGATTAAATGATAAGATACTAGTTAACTTAATTAGAAAAAAAGAACTTATTATACCTATTTATATATTTTATATCCTATAACTACTTTTAATAGCTTTATATATAGCTTTAGATGTTTCACTTTTTTAAGTTTGTAAGCTAAAGGTTTAAGCTAGAATAGATATTAGATATATATTAAAAGGTTAACTGATAGTGAGCCTATATTTAGGTAACTAAAGAGTATTTTTATATACCCAGCTTTAATCTTATTATTAATAAGATAATAGTCTAATTTCTAGGTTAAAGCTAAAGAATAATAATTATCCTAATAAAGCTGATCTTAACCAACTTTAAGGTATAGGTCTTTACTTAATCTAGGTATTCCCTTTAGTAGTTCTAATATATATAGCTTTAGCCTTTATAGCCTACTGCTAAAAGCTTTAGACCTATCTAGGCCTCTAGTTATAACTAGATAACTAGAGGCCTAGTTAACACTAATCTAATAGATAGTTATAGCATTTTGTATCTTACTATTAGCTATAGTATATTATATAGTGCTAGATAAACCTTTTATTTTAGTTAGCTTTTTCTAGGCTTTTAAGGGCTAATATATTAAAGTATTAAGTCTATATCAGAAAAATAGTAATAGTATTATTATGCTTATTATTAAAAAGAACACTAAAGGCTAAGGTGTTAGAACAGGGTAGGGTTAAAGGCTACCCTTAACCCTCCTTTAAATATCTTCTTTAGTTATTACAGCGCTAGATAGATAGTATAAGGGTGTTAGGGAACTTAGGTGGTATACTAAGCCTATCTATAGACTATTTAGGTAAACATATAAAAGATTAACTAATACTAGCACTTTATACTAGATTACACTATATATATACTTGTTAAGGGAATATCTTTATTATTCCCTTATATTATACTTTTTTCTGTATAACCTATTCTTAAGTTATCAAAAATATGCTAATGATTATATATCAAAAAATATTGGTATATATTAATCCTAAAGGCCCTAGATATCTAGTATCTAGCGTTAGCTAGTGTCTTTTTAGCTGTTATATTAGGTTTATCCCTATAATACTTCAGGCTCTTTAAGCCTAACGTAAGCGTTATAACGATTAGGAATTAAACTCTACCTATATTGTGATCGCTTAACTAAAAGACCTATAAAGTTTTAGTATAATATTAGGAACTTAGGTGGTATATTAGGCCTATCTATAAACTATTTAGATAAGACCTTAATGGATAAACTAATATTAGTATGTTATACTAGATTATATTATGTATATACTTGTTAAAGGAATATCTCTATATCTATATTTGTTGGAATAGCAATCCCACATGTCCGTACGGCAAACCCTTAAGTCAAGCACAAAGGACAAAGGTCATTAGATCGGATACTAGGACCTTGGGTATGAACCAGTGTATGACTCAGGCCGAACTGACTCAAGCCTCATGGCTAAGTATATAACTGTCGCATGACAGCCATCTTATAGTTAGAATAGATAGTTACAGATAATATATCTTTAGTTTACCCTATATTTTGTTTACCCCCTTACACGTAAGGGACTCTTATAGATAGGAGAAAGTCTATTTAACACTGATCAGTGGTTACTTAGGCAATCATAAAGTGATTACTTTATGCGATCACAGATTAGCAAGAGTAAAGAGACAAGGGTGGGAACTCTAAAGAGTTCACCTTGTGTTAAAAGCCTAGATCCTTACTGTTGTCGCCTATAAAGGTAGAACCAGATAGTAAGAGGAAGGAAGACTACCTATTAGTTTAATATATAAAACTCTTTCTATATCTACTATATAATTATAAACCAGACAGGAAGATTCTATTATATAATACTCTAAGAAAGTAGTATACGCTACAGTATATATATCTATAACAACTTAACGCTATATAAGACGACACAGCTACTATTACAACAATGGCTTCAATTCAGGGCCAAAAAGACCAAATTAAGGTCAGCCAATAGGACCAGGACCTTAACTAAGTTACATACAAAGAAATAGCAATCAAAAGCTCACTTCCTATCTATATATAGAGGAAAGTAACTGATCTACACTTCTAGATAAGCACCCCAGATATCCCTAAAGGGATCCTTTCTATAAAAGAGTTAACTATATGTATTAGCTATATTATAATAAATATACTTGTTATAGAACTACCAGTTAACAACCTTATTACTAACTTATATAAGGATTTTAAGGGCTAGTCACTAATATAATAGAAGAATATTAATTATATATTTAGAAATAAGTTTATACGGTTACTAGCTATCTAAGGACTTTATCTTCTAAAAGGATATTCTTAATAAGCACAGCTTACAGCTTTCTTTTAATCACTTAGGGAAAAAAGAGACAATATAATAAACGGAACACCTATTTATATAACTATAGACACCCTCTAAACACCTAATAGGAACCTATAACCTAACATTTTAAGGGATATACCTAAGGTCCCTATATAATTAATTAAGGTCCAAGATACTTAAGTGGCTAAAAAGCCTAAAGGACCACTTATATAAATAATACCACCTAGGGCACAAGTTACCTAAGAGGTAGAAAGCTTCCCATATATAAAGGAAATTACCCTAGCTATTATATAGAAGGACGTTTATAACCCTTTATTAACATGTATCGTCCAAAATAGACTATATAACCCTTATACGATCTCTGTTTTCTAGAAAGGATAGAGAAGAGATAGAAACACTAAGAAATGAAACTGCACAAAAGATGTGGCGCGCCATTGATGTTATCAATTGACACAAGATCATTACCTATATGTGGAATCTAAGTGAAACTATACAGGAAAGCCATATAATATCTTATATGATAAGGCTAAGGTGTTTATTAGCTTCTATTGCCACCTTTAGATTACAGAAGACTAATACTATACTGTTTTCCTAGATATCGTGGCCGATTATATAGAAGAGTTTTACCTATATTATATTAGCCCTATATAACAATAAGATAAAATATATAATATACTAGATATATATTTTAATATAAGTATTAATTATAGTCTCTATTAGACTAACTAGACTACTATATCCTATTTATAAGTTAAAAGAGAAAACCTTGAGAAGTCACCTATAGAAATACTAAAGGCGTTACTAGACAAGCTGCCCCTCATATAACAAGCATTTAGTTTAGGCTTCTAAAGGGAAATAATGCTTCATACGCAGGTCACCTAGGCCTGCCAAGGTGTCCTAGAGCTTAAGACAGCTCTTAGCAACCTAAAGGCATATCACATATATAAGGAATTCTTCTCCAACCTAAGGGCTTCATTACAGGTTACTCTAGATAGGAAGACTACCTCACATAATATACACTTTATAGACAAGAGATATATATCTAACACTTAGATTCCACATATAGGTAATGATCTTGTGTCAATTGATAACATCAATGGCGCGCCACATCTTTTGTGCAGTTTCATTTCTTAGTCTAACTATAAAGACTAATAATAACGGTAGTTATATAATAAAGGTCCCTTATATCTACTATTATTTAAGAGAAGAAACAACTAAAGGCCTAGACTAAGACCTTTTTATATAAATACAGTTAAGAAATATTTTATATAAAAAAAGGAAGGATATTAGTCAACCAACTATTTAAACAAGAAGTATAACTATACTAAAGACTAATACCTCTAGACGTATAGACTGTTTAACTAGGAACTATATGAGGACTTTTCTATCTATCTCTTAGAGGTAGAAGGGGAAAGCCCTATTAAGCAAGAAGACTACAAATCGTATAATGAGGAAGAACACCAGGAGGATTAGGAGATCTCCTAATACCTTATGTTAACATTATTCCTTTATTATATAACTAAAAAAGATATCTTCTTAAAACAGGCACCTGAAGAAGGAGAGATATTCATGTTACACAACCCCTACAGCACTATATACCAAGGGGAATTATAGGACATAGGAGCAGCTAGGTTCTCAACTATTAGAAGGCCATAAGTTATAGTATACTTATAAGAGAACCTATATATAAAGGTCTAAGCGACCTAAAAAGCGGGCCCGCCACTTGGTCGTGACGGAATTGGCCTTAAGTATGAATGTCGCCCAGTTGACATTCCAACAAAAGGTAATATAGAAACCAGGATCTATAAACATATAATTTAGAGGAAATAAATCCATTATATCTATAGGAATAATAGAGATAGATAACTAAATTAGATAAGTTATCTACTATATCTTAGACACCCTAACGCTATTCCTCTTCTTGTTATATAATATAGATAGATTAAAAGCCTATTTTAACAATATATAAAACACTATTATTATAAAGAATAGTAAACAGAGACCTATTATATAAAAATAAGGATATCTATTCTTTAACTTAAGTCGTATAGAGGCTAGGATATTCTTTACTAAACCCTAGTTAAGACGACTTTACAGGAGGTTTAGGTATCCTTATATAGATCACCTATACCACCTCCTAAAGAAGGCTAGACATAAGGGTATTAATTTTAACATTCTAGAAAAGATCTAGAAGTTCTATTATCACTACTAATCATACAACCAGGCCTTAAGAAGATTTAAGTTCTCACTTAAAGATAAGAATAACTTTAACTATAAGATTATTATAGATATTATATAACTAAAGAATAAAAATACCCTTTATATTATTAATATAGAGATAAGCTTCTAAAGAGCAATATTCCTTAAGTCACTATCTATATAAGACACCTAGAATATACTCCTAAAATACTGGATCAATCTATACATAGGTCCTCTAGACTATATCATACATAACCTAGGCATAAACTTCACCTTAGAAGAATTTAGGAATAATACCAAGATTATAGGTATATCATATAAAGAAATACCAGTTAAAGCCTACTAGGCTATAGGTAAGGTTGAAAAGGTATAAACACCCTTAAGACATATATATAAAATACTCTATAAGGAGTTAGGCTATAATATAGATAAGGAAGTTATCCTTTAGATAGTAATTAAGGCCCTAAATGACACCGTTAGACCGCACGGTATAGTACTAACCTTTCTTATTTTTAGGATATATCTAAGGATCAACCAGGATTCACCTCTATCACACGACATCACCTGGTAAGCTAAGGCCATACAAAAGGTAATAAAGATGCTTTAAGGCATTAGGGCTAAGGTGGAAATCAATCGTGCGATCAATACACAGAATAGCCCTAACCTTCACCAAGTCCTATTACTCCCTATACAGAGTAAAGTCCTTATATAAAGAAAAAATAAGGGATAGACTAGACTATATAAAATCCAGGGAATAGAGGGATACACTATAACAGTTAACATGGTTAATAGTCCTACCTAGTTTTATATAACACACGTTAAGCCCTATTTTAGGGAAGAAACACCACTAAAAGACCTTAAGGATATCATACAACTAACTCCTTAACAGCAACTAAGAAGGAGGGGAAGACCTAAGAAGAGACAAAGGAAGGCCATATAACAATCACCAAGAGTCTTTCTATCCTAGAAAGAAAAGGATCACTATAAGCTAGCCCTAAAGTTAAGACATAACAACGTTATTACCACCCCTAGAGCACTATATAAAGAATTTAATAATATTAAGATTAACTCCCTTATTAATAAAGAAGTATTCTCCTTTATATATTATAAACCAGTAATATATACTAAGATATAGATCTATAAAATAAGGATAGTAAGGGAAGTTAAGAACCTATTTATTAAGCTATATAAGAAGTCTAGACTTATTATCTAAGGCTATAGGGACTAAGAGAAAGAGACACTTCTTATATAAGCTTCTACTATCTGGAGGATAAGCCAGAGACTCCTCTTTACCATTAGACCTACCCTTATATAATTATTTAGATATTAAGGAGAGCTTAAAGATATTATATAAGTATACACCTAATCTAATAACACTTTAACTAGGACCATTATTATATAACTCCTAAAGAAACTAAAGGATAGATATCCTCTAGATATACTCCTATATATCACTAAGCTATTATATAGACTAGTAGAGTTAGGCCTCTATTAGTATAAAACCTACTCTAAATATTATAAGAAGAACTTAGGTATAACAGAGTCAATATATAACCTATATCTCCTTTATATAGCTAAGGATATAGAGACCTTTAATATTACAGTAATACAGACAGATAACACCCTAAACTTCTATATAAAGGTATTCTCTAAGAAAAAGAAAAAAGCAGTATAGGTAAAAGGACTTTATATAAAGCTAAAAATAGTACTTACTATTAATCAAGAGATTAATTTTAATAGTAAAAGGATTTACTTATATAGAGATAACAATATTATATTTACCCTAAAAGGTTAAGCTGTTAACCTTTAGTAAGTTAATCCTAAGGCAGAGGATATATAGTAACAATATATATCCCAGAGAGCAAGAGGTACTTATCTTACCTCTGTTTATCAACTAGAAGCATTATATAACCTAGCTATTACTACTTAAGTCGAGGCCTTAGACAAGAAAGATATTTAGGCCTTAAATATATAATTAAAATAACAGATAGATAACCACTAAAGGGGACTTACCTATATCACACTTAACCTTATATATATAAGGATATATATCTTTACCGATAGGTCCTTTATAAATAATATAGACCTATCCTTACAGCTTAGATATATAATTATACTTATAGAAGAGACTACTTATATAAATAAGGACTTTAAGATTAAAGGTAATATACTTTGCTAAAGCTTAACCAAGTGTAAGAGGGTTATATAAAGCGTCTTAACAAGTGAGTTGTATAGTATAACTACTGGCTTTAATAGTGAGATTACCTTAAGTACAACACTTAACCGGATAATTTATACGCTTCAGATGCCTTATATCCTAGTGGTTATATATTCTGATTTATAATCCCTATATAAATACCTTATATAACTAGGTATAACAGATAAAAAGAGGTTAATAATAGACATTATAAGCCTATATAAGTTGTATAAGAAGAAAGAGATCTTAAAGGTGAGATAGATTAATAGACGAGATAACCCTATAGACGTATTCACCAAGAAGTCACTAAACTCAGCACTTTAGCAACTTATATCATATAACACACTTAAGATATATATTAAAGTATATATAGATAAAATAGGAGAAGTAAGTTCTAATTAATAGTTATTTATATATTTACCTATATAAACTAACTATCTACTTCTTAAAAGTTAACACTAACTAACTTAGGTATTATATATAAACCATTATACCCTAACTCTAAGACTAATACTAATATTAATCCCACTAAGTCCCTTCTAAATTACCATTATATATAAAGATAGGCCTAAGCGTATAAGTCCAGGAAAAAGAAAATATAGTTTATATTTTATTAATAACTATAGGGGTACTAAGGGAAGCACCAGAAAGAAGCTAAAGCTAGCCAGAGCCAGAGCGACTAGAGATGCCTGACTTCTTCACAGGCATACAAGCAGAAAGCTGCTTCAAACCACCACCGCCATCAGCATTATCGTCTAAACCTAAACCAGATCTAGAATCACTATTACTATCTAAATCACCACCCTAGTTATAGTAAACATACTAAGCTGCCTTTAACTAAAAGACACACTTAGCATAGGCACCATACTAAAAGTGGTATATATAACAACACTAGCAGAAGCGTTTCTTTCTATAGCCAGTGCAACGGTTACAGGCGTTTATATAGACCTGGCCATAAGACTAGACCATAATACTAAGTATATATAAAGATTAATAGCTAATAGAGGTAATAAACTCCTAAGTAGATATATCTTTAGTAATATAGATCTTAATATTATTTAATAGGAAGTTGAAAAGATCTTACTTATTACTTTAAGAAAGATTAGTATATAAATACTAAAAAAAAAGTATATATTAAGGGAGAATATATATATAAATCGGCAATTGCCATGCAAAGATATTAGGATAGTCAGCCAGCGATCACCATCTATATCTATACAAGAGTAGCAATCGCTAAGGATACTAGACTGCTGATAACCTTGAACAGCCATGATAACAAGTGTAAAATTGATCTATTGAAGTCAGTAGATTAACAGGTGAAAAGGGAAAGAAATATATAAAGATATATAGTAAGGAATAAAGTCTCTTTCTAGGCAATCAGTAGTCTATAAGGAAAAAGAAGAAAGAGAAGAAGAATAATAATAAAGAAGAGTTAGATAAACTTATATACTAAAAGAATTAATAATATATATAATATCGTTTAGTATATAAAAAAGATTTAATATAGGTATAAAAAGAAAAAGAGGATAAAAAAGAAAAAGGTAGAAAAAAGAGAGGTTTGTATACTACTGGAAAGCAAGGAGTGATTTACACCCTACTAGCAGCAGGTATATCGTAAAGGTGAAGCTAAGGAAGGAGCTTATATACATGTTTACTAATTTTGTTTTCTAATAAGGAAGATATATATATAAAGAGTTTTTATTTTATCTATTATTTAGGTTAAAAAAGGTAAATTTAGAGTTTTTACTTTTAATAGGTAAACAACTTTATTATATATTCAGCAGGCAGGACCAGCTAAAAAGAAAGTAAAGGCATTTATAGGTTTATTTTAAGGGATTTAATTAGATAAAGGGTATACAGTTATAAAAAGAAAAGTTGTAAGTGTTAGAATAGTAATCTCATATAACCGTATAGTAAACCCTTGAGTTAAGCATAAAGGACAAAGGTCATTAGATTGGATACTTGGACCTCAGGTATGAACCAGTGTATGACTTGGGCCGAACTGACTCAAGCCTCATGGCTGAGTACATAACTGTTGCATGACAGCCATCTTGTAGTTAGAAGAGATAATCACGGATAATACATCTTTGGTTCACCCTATATTTTGTTTACCCCCTTACACGTAAGGGACTTTCATGGACAGGAGAGAGTCTATTCAACAATATTAGTTATTTTTAATTTTAGACTCAAACTATATTAGGTATATAGTTATGATTATTATTTTATTATATAGTTATATATCTATCTATTATCTAGCTATAGCTTCTATATATAGTCTAGTTTTAGTATTTTATAAAGCTAAATATACTTGATACTTATTACTAATAATATAATATATATCTTCAATTACATTAGAATATAGATATCTATATTCACTATTTTATATTTTTATAAGTTAAATAAGCTATCTAGTAAAGAATACCTTGTCTTGTTCCTTATATTAGTATATTAAGATAGCTATACTAATTATATAATCCAGTAACACTATTAATTTATTAGTATTACAGTAATATATAATAGTATTATATAACTAGTAGTAAATGTATTAAATATAGGTCTTATATTAAATAGAAACTAATCTTTAAGCTAGGTATAGCCAGCTATTAGCTAGGGAATAGCTAATCTATAGATAGAAATATAAGATAGTAAAACTGAGTGGGAAGTCTGTGAGTAGAGTAGAGGGATAGCTAGCATATATATGACTAATCTACACTATAATACTTAAAGCCTGCTATCACTAGTACACCTTAAGCGCCGGTAAACCTAAAGGTGACTTACTAACCTATATAAGTAATAATAGCCTATACTGTTAGATAACTTTTAACCTGACTAAAGTTAAAGGTATCTAGGAATAGGGATCCTGAGACTTGTTAGGACAACAGGTAGGCTTAACTCTCTTAAGGAGTAAATATAGCCTTAAAGAGTATAAGAGAGTATATCTGTTAAAAGAATATATCCTATAGAAGCAATAATATAGGATAATAAGGGTAGATATAATAGATATAAGGATATAGTGTCTAAAGAGAGTATAATAGTTAGATTTTTCTTATACTAGTTTACTTGCTTATAGAAGAAAATAGAAGACCTTAAAACAGGAAGAGATCTAGCCTTTATATAGACCTAGTCAGCTTACCAGAATATTCTATACTTATATAACTGCTTATAAATCAAGTTAACTATTATGTAACTTAATAACCCTAAATTAATAACATTAACTTAATAGATAACCTTATAAAAAGATAGAGTTAAAAGGAGAAAAGGGGTTATTCTAGATACTTCTCCTGGATTTAATATAATTATATAAATATTCTGCTTATATAAATAATATATATATTAATCTACTAGTTCAATAGGTTATAGTTATTTATATATATCTGTTAGAAGTAGAAGCTCTCTTAAGCGCTCTACTACTTCTTTATCTTATATTTCCTTTATTATAAGGAATTATCTATATAAGATATATATATATATATATATAATCTACTAACTTAGTAGGTTAGTATATGTATTGATTACGTAAGCAGGATGATTACGTAATCTGGTCGAATCTAAGACAAGCACCTAGAATGTCCTCTCTGCTTCTCCTAACTCTATCTTTCCTATAAGGTTATCTATTTAAGTTAGGGTTATTAACTTAGGGTTATGGAATCACGCAATTCTTAGGTTGATTTATAAGCAGCTTACGCAAGTATGGAATATTCTAGTAAGCTGGAAAGGACTATATAAGGGACTGAAATCTTCCTGTTTCTTAGTCTTCTATTTCTCTCCTTAAGCAAGCAAGCAAAATAGTTCTAAAAATAAGACTAACTATTATACTCTCTTTAGCTATATTCACTCTATATCCTTATATCCTTATATCTATTATATCTACCCCTGTTATCCTATATGCTTGCTTCTATAGGATATATTCTTATATAAGAGATATACTCTCTTATATACTCCAGAGGCTGTTATTACTCTCTACGAGTTCAGCCCACCTGTTGTGCTGACACTATCTCTATCTAGTTATATATTTATTATATATATATCAGTAACTAATATTTCTTCTCCTCTTTACCTCTATATCTACTATATAAGTGTCCCCTTATACCACCTGTTTAGCGTTATAATAACCAAAGAAGAAGATATTTAAAGGAGGGTTAAGGGTAGCCCTTAACCCCGCCCTATTCTATTAACACTTTTATATATTTCTATAGATCTAAAAAATACGTAACTAATAACTAATAGTTATACTAATCGTTTACTATATTTAAGTAATTTTATATAAAGACCTATAGGCTTTATGTTAGTCTTTTCTTTTATTTTTCTTACTTATTTTATTAGTTATTTAGCTTTTTAACTATAAAGAATGTTAGCTAAGAAGTCTAATAAGATAACAATATATAGAAGAAGCTATTATAATACTATTATAAGGGTTTCTTACCTTAATATAAGTCTAAAATAAAAAAGCCTTTTATTAAAATAATAAGTCATCTTATATAGAAATAGTAAATATAAGGTATATATCCAAGAATATATTGGGTATTTATAAACTCTAGAAATATAAGACGTTTATAATCTTAAGTATAGGTTTTTTACAGCATTAATGTCTAATATAACCTAATATGATATTAGTATTATAAGTAAAATAAGGATATAAGTTTAATCACTCTTTAATCTAAAAGGAAAATCCCACTTCTTTAGGTCTTAAAGGTAAAACCCTTAGAGAGGAGACCTTATATCATAACCTAGTAAGTAACAGTTAATATAGCCGTACTAAGTAGATAAGATATAGACAATATAATACTTAAGAAGATAAGAAGGACATAGGATAACTATATTAAATTAAAAAAAACGAAGAAAGAATACAGGTTAGATAATAATAAAAAAGAACTAATATATAATAAATAGTCCTTAATAAGGACTAACAACACTAAAGTAGTCTATTACTAAGGATTAATATCTAGATATTAGTCTTAATATTGTAGGGCAATTCCTCATATACAGCTAAAGGCTATATAGATGGTATTAACAGTAGTAGTTATAAGGATCACCTAAGTATTAGTAGACCTTTTAGGTTGATAGGTTAATTAGTTAGATTAACATAACCAGGTCTATTATACCAGACGTCACTGTTAGCGTCTTATTATAATTATACTTAAGGTCCTATAGTTAGGATAATAGTTATATATAGAGAAAACAGAACTGTAAAAGCTAGTGAGCCAGAGCTAAGGGTTTGATTCCTAAGAAAAGCACAGCTCTAGTTACTAAGGAAAAGGCTAGAGCCAGAGCTAGAGCCAGAAGGGCCAGAGCTAGAGCTAGAGCCAGATTCCTAAGAGTGGCTCCTGATCGTCAAGGCAGACGCTGGCAGGCATAGGCAGGGTAGTCTCGTGTCAGCTAACCTTAACCTTAAGGGTTTATATCACTAGGTATACCTTATAGATAAGGCACTTAAGGAGGGGGTATAATTCTTATAGGGTAATTCCCTTTATATAGCTAGAGGCTATATAGGTAGTATTAATAGTAATATTGATAAGGATCGCTAGAGTATTAGTAGACCTTTGAGGTTAATAGGTTAATTAGTTAGATTAATATAACTAGGTCTATTATAGCAGGCGTCACTATTAGTGTCCTATTATACTTAATAAACTAATAATAGAATATAAGGATACTTATTTTAATATAGATAGAGTTCTTTTTATAGCTCTTTAATAATTAAGTTATAATATATTCTTTAAATACCTTTTAGTATTTAACCTTAATAATTTAATTAATAAAAATACTATATAAGCTATACTTACTACCTTTAGCTGTATAACTGTAACGGGCTGGGCCCGAAGAAGCCTTGCTGGATATCGCGGCCAGGAAACACATCACCTTTGATCGGAGGCACGGAACCGCAACAACGTCAACCCGACGGCCTGTGCGCTCCTTCGCCCTGACCAGACCTGAGAAGCGGTGAACCTTTAGGGAGCTTTTCTCCTTTCTTCCCTAGCTTTAGATACTCGTACGTAGTCGCCATAGCTGGTTGCAATATACCTCGCCTTGGACCGTTACAATAACTGATTACTCAGTAATTAACAGACTAATAAGCTAAGACTATTATTACAAAGTATCAACCTCTATTTACTTATAGTAAAAACTCTATTATTAGACTATTAACTACAATATTACTACTATAGTTTACTAATATTTTACTAACAAATTTTACCTTTTAAAAACGTAGAATAACTTTATCAGTTAAGAACCTAATATAAAATATTAAGAAGTTTTATAAAGCTTATATATTAAATATTACTTTACTGTTAGTTATAGAAGTATTCTTAATAAATTATTGAGGTATTAATAATATTGAGTTTTACTAATAAACGTTTCTTAGTAATTCATTTCTATTTAATATATCTAAGTAAATATGTAAGGAATATAGCTTTTGAAATACTGAGATATAGCATTATTGAAGAATTTAATAATATTTCTCTTTGTATGTATCTTGTTTCTATTAGCTATATCTTTAGCCTTTATTTTAATGATATATGGCTTTATAGTAGTACTTCAAAGTTATTAACTAACGAATATTAATAGTTTTAATACTTTTAGAGATAATATATTTTAATAGACTTTAGAGAGAAACAAATAAAATAATAGGTTTTATAGTTACTTAGATATAGATAGGTTTTTTTTAGCTGTTTTTAGCGGGAAAGGGCGGCCATATATGCGGGTGGACCAGAAGTGGATGGTTTGACTTAACACAAAAATTGACGTGCCTCGGTCAACTGGATCATACTGACGGGTCTCACGCGAAGAGGCAATGGACTATTGCATGTGTCCGTGGAAAAGGTGGCACGCGTGAGTTTTCTACTATTCAAAATTAATCTGGTTCTCATCATGATGCAACATGCGAAAAGATTCACGTCCGTCTGTTGAGGCCACCCATCGTGAGTCAGTTAAAATTATACTTCATCAATATCAATGATCAAGGTGTCAAGCCTTCGTGTTGATCCCGCTGGTATGTGAATTGAACTGATCGACTTTCCCTCAAGCTTCGGCTTTTCCTGACATAACTTGGCCACTGACAGATAGAATGGCGAATCGGTAAGCTCTTGCCAGCCGGTCTCTCCCCGCATAACAGTTAGGTTCTGTGAAGTACTGCGTCCAGTTGCCCTGCGTGCGGCAGCGATGGCGTCTATTGTTTCCTGATTCTCCACGCGTTCAACCTGAACAACCGACAGCCGGCTAAGGGACATCCCTGCTCTTTTCCAGACTAGAGCCATGACCTCGCGCATTCGTAGACGAGGTCGAGTGTCGAGCTCGTTCCATGCGTCTTTTATCGTGATTTGCTGTCGGGAGGTGTCGATCTGGAATTTGTTAAGGACTATGCCGTTGCGGCGAACCTTCCACTCGGAGCCACTGTTATCGACACTGTAACCCATCTCGTCGAGTGCATCCTCGGGAGGCTCTTCTATCACAACACCAGCAGAGGTGATGGATAGAAACGTGAGGAAGGCAAGAAAAAGGTGGAGAAGATTCATTTTGAGAGAGTGTATCCGTACTCTGTAGGTGAGTGAGGTCTAGATGCAAAAGTAATTGAATGAGGGCCTCGGCGTGAATTGCTCAATTCCGGGTGGGAAATCCAAATCTTGCCCGATCATTTATATCTAAGGGTACTTTTGAATAGAAATCGATTTTATCTTTTTGCCTGTATTTTGAACCCATCTGTTACGACCCAACAAGTTATAGGCGGTGTTGCCCCACCAAGACAAGGAACAAGATGGGCAGCCCAGGCCTTTGTACGTCGAACAAGCGGATGACTCCCCAGGAACGGAAGAACTATGGTACAGGTCACGTGAAGATAAGATAACACTGAGCACCCCTTGTGGGGCGCTGAGCGCTCAGTAGGCAAGAGCAGCGCTTACTACTAATCAAGAAGCATTATAATGGATAATAGGACTTATATATAGGATAGATTTGGAGGCACTTAAGGACAGACTTCTATAGCTCTTTAGTAATTAACTTATAATACATTCTCTAAATACCCTTTAGCATCCCTTTAGTAATTTATTAATAAAAAAGCTATATAAGCTACCCTTACGACTTTTAACTATACGACTAATCACCAGGTGATTAATAGACTAGTAAGCTAATAATACTATTACTAAGTATTAACCTTAGCTATACTATTAGTAGAAACCCTACTATTAGATTACTAACTATAACACTTTAATTACTCCTGTTAAGTAAGTTAACCTTAATACTTATCTAACAGTATTCCATGATGTCTACTCCTACCCTACATGCTGCCGCTCTAACTCTGGTTGCGATTAGACTAACTAATCAACAGCTGCTTAAAATGATTACCTAGCTGTAGGAAGAAAATCAGCAACTCCAAGCCTAGCTGTTGGCACCTAGGCCTGCTCTATCTCTATAGGCCAAGTACCTGGATCCTAAACCCTACAAGAGGACCTTAGGAACCCTACAAGGATTCCTTACTTAAACCAAGGCCTACTTTAAGTTCTATAAAGACTCCTTTACAACTAAGGCCGATAAGGTGTTATATACCGCCTTATTCTTAAAGAAAGACCCTTTAGCCTGGTTTAAACCTATAATATAGGACTACCTAGATAATAATAAAGAAAACTAAAAAGACGATACTAAAAAGATCTTTAGGAAGTTTAAGAACTTTAAGAAACAACTTAAAGAAGTCTTTAGTAGCCTTAATGAGGAATATATAGCAGAATAAGAACTTATAGGCCTTACTTAGAAAGGATTAGCTAGCAAATATGCCGCCGAATTTCAACATATCACCTTAAAACTAGAATAGGGAGATAAAGCCTTAATAGCCAAGTTCTATTAGGGACTTAATGAAGATATTAAAGACAAACTTAGTTAAGACAACCGACCAGACAAATTCCATAAATTCATAGATAAGGCCGTCAAAATTAATAATTAACTATATAAACGACGGCTTAAACAAAAAGGATAACAAATATGGCCTAATAGGGTTAATGCCAACATCCGCCAAAAGTATAGACTAAAGACACCATAACAAGAAAACCGTGGCAGCACTGCCTACAGACATCACATAGGACCTATAGACGTTAATATTACTAAAAGACAAGATAAACGCCTAGTATAGGATCCTAATACCGTTAAGTGTTTTAATTACAAAAAAATAGGACACTATATATAAGACTATAAATAACCTAAGTGACTTTAAAATAAACCGCTACCTAAGTATACTAGGAAAGCTAATACAGCCACTAAGGAAACGCCATATAATTAACTCTCTTAGACCGCCTGTTATGATGATAATTGCCTGATATACCAAGACAGCAAAGAGCAAGCGGGATAATACCCTAGGGGACCTTACCATAAGATTCTTATAATGGTAAAGAAAACAGGAAAAAATTAAGTCACTAAGTTAAATAAATAAAACGAAAACATTATTATAACCCTTCCTAGGAAAACCGTTGATAGCGATATATTCTATACTAATAGAACGATAAATCAAGTAATAGGGGAATATAACAAAAACGTTCTAAAGAACCTTAAGAAAATGCTTAGGAATATATAACAATAAGTAAGATACCTCTAAAACTAAGTAGAAATTAAGGAGGAGGCATAAGGTAAGCCTGCCAGAGAAGCATAGATCTACCTATAACTCTACAAGGAACTTAGGAGACATATTAAGAACTAGGAGAAGTCAACTAATACACTAGAACTTGTAGAACTCACCCAATAGATATAGGCCGAAACCTAGAAAATCACTAGTACACCTACTAAGATTATAGCTATAGTTAGAAAGGTCATGAACTTCCTAAAACCTAGATTTCAGGTGAGAAGGAGCCCTAGCTAGAACCAAGACAAGGACTTATATACTGGAGAATCCCTTAATAAATTTATTCTGTTAAGCAAGATGGAATAATAAGCAGCTAAACAACTAGTGGATTTAAGAAACGCTATAACCCCTATATTAAATAAGACTAAGACTTGTTTTTAGCGTATTTAAACATAGGTAGAAAATGTTTCCTTACCATCAGCTCAAGAAGACGACCTGTACAACGTATATAAACCCTTGACCGTACCAACCTCTGTAAGAAACCTACTAATAAGGAAAGATAAGGCACTAGGGTTTAGAGAAATCAGGAAGGACACTAACAATCAGGAAGTCTGTTTCTATAGAACTCAAAACCTAGATTAAGACCATATATTAATCCTTGAAGTTAAGGAAATATCTATATTTAGGGATAATAAACGATTAGATCCCAATCACCTCATATATTATGGTGTATTCTAGGCAGAATATGTCTATAATAATTACAGGAAACATAAGGAAGAAAAAGGATTATCCTTCTTCTACCTATAGAGATGGAATGAACAGCTAATTCTTAGAATCTATACAGATTATAAATTATAAATACAGGAAATTAAAGAATACCGTAATAATTGGCTCAGTTTTCAGCCAAGCTTAGAGAAACCAATGGCTTATATACACAAGATAACCAAACATTAGACTAAGTATATATATAATAGATATATCTTATACTATAAAGAAAAAACATATATATAGTAAACCTAGTTATATAAGGATGCTTCTACTAATAATAATAACGCCAGGAAACAGTTAAAAAACAACAAACGCCGACTGTAATAGGACCACAGAAGGCAACATAGGGCAAGAAGTCTCTATATATAATAACCATAAATAACAACAATATACACCTAATACTTAAAGTCTAAATTAATAGACAACCTACTTAAGTCATGATAGATAGTGGAGTATAGGTAAACTTAATGTTACACTAACTGGTGAATTAACGGAATATTTAATAGCGATATAAGAACGACCTATATATCCTTTAAACCGTTAAAAGAGAAGTAGTTATATATAGCAAAAGAACTATCAAATTAGAGACTATATACCTCTCTATAGTTACCTATAACTATTATAAACAACTAGTCTTTAATATTATAGCAATAGGACAACTGGATATTATATTTAGTATCCTATGGCTAAGAAAGAATAATCCCGACATAGACTAGAAGTCTGGCTAACTTTAGTAGAGAGATTTAGCGATAAGGCAGCGTTATATGCTGCAACTCCTACATAAATCACAGATATAACTAAAATATGTCGTATATATCTAAAGGATTAAGCCTACTAAGGAAAAAGGATTTAAATTAATAAACCAGGAATAAAGAACAACAGAATAACTGTTGGAATGTCAACTGGGCGACATTCATACTTAAGGCCAATTCCGTCACGACCAAGTGGCGGGCCCGCTTTCTAGGTGGCTTAGAGGTTATGAGCCCAGATGCCTCAGTGGTTAGGCCGACCACATGCGTGTTTTCCCCGCACGCTTATGAGTTAAAGTGCTGCGCGTTCAATTCGCGCTTTGCGACCGTAAGTCCAAAATGGCAGGCGCGTGCGACCGTGAGTCCAAAACAGGCAGGCGCACAGACCAACCGGGTAAGGTCAGTACCGGATTTGCCCTTAAAGGGGGCTGTTGGAATGTCAACTGGGCGACATTCATACTTAAGGCCAATTCCGTCACGACCAAGAGGCGGGCCCGCTTTTTAGGTCGCTTAGAATAACTCTCCTTAATTCTTAAGAACTAGAGAAAATACGTAAAACTGTTTACTAAAAAACTAGAAACAGGGTTACTAAAATATAGTCTATATAACTATAAAATTAAACTACTATCTAGAATACACCTTAGGTTAAAACCGATATATAACTTAAATAAGATAGAATAAAAAACGCTTAACGAATAGCTAGATAAAAATCTTAAGAAAAGATATATTAGACCATTAGACTTACCAACAGGATACCTAATCCTATTTATACCTAAGAAGAATAGGAAACTATAACTATATATTAACTATTAATAACTTAACGATATCACCAAAAAGAACATATACCTACTACCACTTATCTTAAAGCTGTAAGACCTTCTATATAAAGCTAAATAGTTTATAGCCCTTAATTGAAAAGAAGCCTATAACCTAATCTGTATTAAGGAAGGAGACAAATAGAAAACAGTATTCCAAACGTAACAAGGCTTATTTAAGATGTTTGTTATGCCTTTCAGACTTACCAATACACCTATAATATTCCAGACAATAATTAACCATATTCTCCAAGAAAATCTTGACATCTTTATTATCTATTACCTTAGCGATATCCTTATCTTCTTAAAAACGCTTAAAGACTATCAAAAATATATATATTAGGTATTATAAAAACTTTAAGAAGTAAAACTACTAGTTAAACCAGAGAAAAGCAAATTCTATATATAGAAAGTTAACTACCTTAGATTTATTATTATATTGGGCGGAATCTAAGTATAAGAAAAAAAGATTTAAGTAGTTAAAGACTAGCCTATACTATAGAATATTAAGGATATATAATCCTTCTTAGGATTTATAAACTTCTATTAAAGATTCCTTAAGAACTACACAAGCTATACTAAAGGACACCAGAAACTCATATATAAGAACACCGAATTTATATAGATAGAAGAATATAATAAATCCTTTAACAAGATTAAGAAGCTTATAACTTCAGAACCAGTGATTTAAATACCTAACCTAGATAAACCCTTCAAAGTTAAGACCGATACCTCAGACTTTGCTATAGGCAGACAACTACGACAACAAGACAAGGAAGGAAGACTCCATCTATGCGCATTCTACTCTAAAGCCTTCTATAGACCTGAATTAAACTATTAGATCTATGATAAAGGACTTATAGCTATTATTAAAGCATTCTAAGAATAGAGACCATACCTATTAAGAACTAAGCACCAAGTCTTGATATATACAGACTATAAGAACCTCTCTTATTTCACAACCTTAAAGGTTTTTAATAAGAGATAAATCTGATAGTTAGAATTTCTTTTAGAATATAACTTCAAAATTGTCTATAGGAAAGGCACTAAAAACAGAAGAGTAGACGTTTTTAGCAGAAGACCGGACCATAAGACCCTAGTACCAGAAGAAACATAAGTAATTCTTAAATATAACAACGACGGTAACATTATACCTACATAAAAACTTATTATAATTAGTAAATATATTAATACCAGCTTGACTGGCGGAATAACAGTAGATCAGATCTATAAAATATATAGCATAAAAGCATACAGACACCAAGGAATTATAAAGACCTTTAAATAAATCAGACAACACTATAATTAGAAAGTTATATATAAAGAAGTAGCTTTAGCAATTAAGGACTGTAAAATATACAAGAAAAGCAAAAATAATCCTTATAAGCTATATAGGTAAATTCAACCACTACTAGTGCCACTAGAAGCATGGCACTTAATCTCTTTAGACTTTATCGTTAAACTACTAAAGTTAAGAGAACCACTTATAAAAACATATTATAACAATGTTCTTATAATAGTTAACAGACTTATAAAGTACGCTTATTTTATTCTATACCTAGAGTTAAGTATAGCAGAAGACCTAGTGTATATATTCCTTAAGTATATCATTAGTAACCACAGATTACCCAAGGAAATCATGTCAGACAAAGAGAAGCTGTTCATATCTAAGTTTTAGAAATCCCTAATTTCACGACTTAGAATAGACTATAAATTATTAACATTATTTTATCTATAAACCGACAGATAAATAGAAAAAATCAATTAGATATTTAAACAGTATCTCTAATACTATATTAACTATAACTAAAGCAATTAGGTACTACTACTACCTATAGCCTAATTTGCTTACAATAGTGCTATTAGAGAAAGTATATTACACTTACTATTCTACTTAAACTACAGATTCTAACTAACCGTATATAGAGAACCTTAATAAGGACTATAGGCTCTAAAAGCCGTAGCCGATTTCAATAAACTATAAAAAATCCAGGACAAGGTTACTAAGGACCTCAAATTTGTCAGACAATAAATAAAAAAGTACTCTAACCAAGCAAGGATTAAGGGACCAACCTTTAAAGAGGGAGATAGTGTGTATCTCATCCACTGAAACATTAAAACCAAGCAACTAAGGGACAAACTTAACTATAAAAAACTTAGACCCTTTAAAATCCTTAAGAAAGTCTTAAATATAAACTATAAACTTAACTTACTAGATATAATAAAAATCCACCTAGTATTCCATATTATACTTCTTAAACTAGCACTAAAAGGATCCTATACTGAAGATTATATTATAATAGATATATATACACCAGAATATAAAGTTAAACAAATTATTAACCAACGTATAGAGAATAAAAAAGAATAATATCTCGTTAAATAGAAGAACTATAGACATGAGGATAACTTTTGGGAACCTATTATAAACCTTCAGCATTGCCAGGAGATACTTAAGCAGTTTCGCCAGAGCAATCCTTGGACAGAGGACCTAAGTTAGAGAAGTCAGGACCAACCCCTAGCAAACTCCAGTCAAGCATATCGCTGGCACCCTAAACAACAAGGTCACGCTTGACCTTAGCCTCTACCTTAGCGATTTCTTTGTCTTATGCCTCTAACTTGTCTAGAGACTGTATTCCCTAACGAATTAACTCTAAACCATGATCTTTTAAAAAACGCTTCTGCTTATATAAACAGTAAAAACAACTAAAGGTAGTTACTAACTACAGCTACAGAATTTCTATCTGCTCTTCTACATCTTACTCCTCTTTCTCTACCTTACGCTGCTTTAATAAATAACGATTTACTATACATAATTAAAACACTATATATAATAAAAAATAAAAGGAACTTATAAGTATTTATAATATTATTTCTATTATATAAGGTGTAACCGGTATAAATACACTTGCTATATCATGATAACTTTTTAGCTATTTTATAGACCTTATTAGACTTAAAATAATAAGTATAAGGTATAACGTTAACTCTATAACGCTTAACCGCTTCAGCTAAAAAATAATGCTTATAGGTTTTTTAGGAAATCTTAGAATCTGCTTTTTTTTGCTTACATAACCAGACATAGTGTCAGCATTATTAAGGAAGCATAATTGATACTATCCCAACCTAGGAAGGACTACCTATTTATAAGGGTCTACAGGACTCAGACCTTAGAGGAGAGACCTAATATTACAACCCAAGAACAGTTAGTGATTAATACAGCCAAAGATAAACCCCAGCCAAAACCACCAAAAGGACAAGACATGCATACATATAGGAATCCGGCATAAGCTGAGTCCTAGAACAGAAGAACTATAAAGAAGTCACGTGATGGATTAGTTAAGACTATTAGTGATCTAACTGATCTAGCACTAAGGATCAGTGACCGCCCTAATTGATCCAACACTAAGGATCAGTAACCTCCCTAACTGATCTAACACTAAGGATCAGTAAGGAACACAACTAATCCAGGAAACCACATATAGATATAAGAAGTAGGTTTCCTAAGGACTAGAATAGACTTCTATAGCTCTTTAGTAATCAACTTATAATATATTCTCTGAATACCTTTTAGTATCCCTCTAGTGATTTATTAACAAGAAGCTATACAAGCTACCCTTACGACTTTTAACCACACGACTGATCACCGGGTGATCAACAGACCAGCAAGCCAACAATACTGTTACCGAGTATCAACCTCAGCTATACCATTAGCGGAAACCCTACTGTCGGATTACTGACTGTAACAAATATATACTATTAGATATATATCTATAAGGGTGATAAATAGAAGACGGCCTTTTATATCTACTATATGTATTTTAAGTATCTTGTTATACCTTTAAGATTAACTAACATGCTAGCAATACTTTAAGTATATATTAATAAGGCCCTTATAGGCCTAATAAATATAGTTTATATTATCTACGTAGATAATATTATAATCTATAGTAATAACCCTAAGGAATATAAGCAGTATATTTATAGCGTTCTAATAAGACTAGAGCCGTAAAGGCTCTACTTAAATATTAAAAAGTATAATTCTATAAGATAATAATTAGATTTCTAGGATTTATTATCTCTGTTAATAATATCTCTATAAAGTGAAACTATATTAAAGCTGTAGTATAATAGTCACTACTATAAAATATAAAAGATATATAGATATTTTTAGGGTTTATAGGGTTCTATAGGCGATTTATTAAGAACTACTTTAAGATTGCTATACCTCTTATAGATAAGCTTAAGCGGAATAGAAAAAGACAGCTAGAGCTTCTATAGGAGAAAGTTGCTATATTTAAACAACTTATTACTACCTTTAGTAAAATATTGATATTATAACACTTTAACCTAACGCTACTAATAGCTATCTATAGAGATACTTTAAAATTGATAATTAGAGTAATACTAAGCTAGCTCTATAAAGAAAGATAGTATCCAATTATATTCTAATTATAGAAGCTATAAGGTATAAAAACACGCTATAGTATAGGTAATATAAAGCTATTTATAATCGTTAACAGTTTATAAAACTAGTATTAATATATCGGAGGCTATAAAGGTACTATAACGGTCTGAATAGACCATTTTAACCTTTAATTCCTTAGTATTAAGAAGTATCTAAACCTATAACAGCTATATTAGCTTAATAACATTATAATATATAATATTAATATTAAGTTTAAGCTAGATAAATAGAATCTAATAGATAGGCTATTAAGAAGACTAGACTATATAAACTATAATAATAATGAGGGGCTAAATAGTAGTATTAAAGCAGCCTTTAAGCAGCTGTAGCGTATAGAAGAAGTATAAAAGCCACTGAAAGTCACTATAATAATAAAAAGATAGTAAGCTAAAAGAGATAATTAGAAGGATTATAAGGGGATAAAGGGCTAGGACTTAAGGGTAGATATCTAACCTTAGCCTAACTAGATAGAAAGAAGTAACTAGGGGGTATAAGAGAGATACTGGAGAGGTAATAAAATGGAGGGCCAACCGCTTAAGCCTATTACTAGAGCTATAAGTTATAAATTATATATTCTATAGGCAAGCGATATTTAATATAACCCTAAAATAGTAAAAGCTAAAGTAGAGCTAATAATTACTATCTTACTTTAGTTATAATAAAGTGTCAGCACAACAGGTAGGCTAGTCTCTTATAGAGAAATATAGCCTAAAAGTATATAAGAGAATAGATCTCTTATATATAAAGATATATCTTATAGAAGCAAGAATATAAGATATAACAGAGGTAGTTAAGCTTATACCTAGGATAGGTAAATAGAAGATATAAGGATATATAGATAAAGAGAGTATAATAGTTGGATTTGTTTGTTACTAACTTGCTTGCTTGCTTGACAATAAGAGACTTAGAAAACAGGAAGAATTCCAACTCTTATATAGACATGTCCAGCTTACTAGAAGATTCCATACTTGCGTAAGCTGCTTATAAATCAACCTAAGGATTGCGTGATTCCATAACCCTAAGTTAATAACCCTAACTTAAAGCAATAACCTTATAGGAAAGATAGAGTTAGGAGGAGCAGAGAGGACATTCTAGGTGCTTCTCCTAGATTCGACCAGATTACGTAGTCATCCTGCTTACGTAATCAATATATATATTAACCTACTAAGTTAGTAGATTATATATATATATATCTTATATAGATAATTCCTTATAATAAAGGAAATATAAGATAAAGAAGTAGTAGAGCGCTTAAGAGAGCTTATACTTCTAACATAAAGAGATATATTTATAGTAAAGAAGTAATAGTTTAAAAGGTAAAAATAAAATAATAAAGCTAGGCCTAATAAGGGTAAAAATAGTGAGAAAGCCTAATATATAGATATAAAAGGACTACTATATAAAGATATATAGATATATATACTATAGAGAGAAGGAATTAGGAAAAAGGTTATAGAGGACTATTATAACGCATAATATACTAGATATCTTAATATGAGCAGGTTAATCAAGCTGTTATAATAAGGCTATTACTAGGATAGGTTAAAAAAAATATAAAAGGATATATTAATATATATATAGTATACTAGAAAATAAAGCCGTAGCACTATTACCCCTATAGGTATCTTATATTGCTATTAATACTAAGGTACCCCTATACTAAAATATTAATAGATTTTATCACTAGTCTTCTAGCTTTAATTATACTATTAGGGTATAAACCTTATAACTTAATCCTAATAGTTATTAATCGGTATATAAAATATAGTATCTATATCTCTACTACCTTATAGCTTATAGTAAACAGCCTAATTAATTTACTTTTTATATAGGTATTCTTAATGTTTAGGATTCTAGAAGGGATTATATTAGATAAAGGTATACTGTTTATAAGTAAGTTCTAGAGCTATCTCTACTATATACTAGGGGTTAAACGGCATCTAAATACTTTCTTCTACCTATAGATAGATAGATAGATAGAAAGATAAAATTAAAACCTTGAGTATTACCTTTACTACTTCTATATATATAACTAAGTAGATTAGACTTAATAACTATATTTAACCTAATTTATATATAATAATATACTTTGTTTATTAATTAGTATATCCCTAAATAAAGTATCAATAGGATAAAACCTTTTTTTACCTATTAGTATTATAGGCTTTATAGAGGTAACATTAATAAGTATTTTAGCTAAAGAAAAGATATAGCAGCCTTATACTAAACGGCTAAAGCTTAAGTTACTACTATATAAAGCAAGCGTTTATTAGACCTAGGCCTATAATAAAAAAAGGGTCCCTAAACAATTTATAGTAGACAACTAGATACTCTTATTAAGTAAAAACATAAAATAAAAATACCTAAATAGAAAGCTTATAGATAAGTGGCTAAGGCCTTTCTATATATTTATTATTATTAGGTTATATAACTTAATGAGCTAACTAGATATCTCATCCTAATACTAAATTTATAATATCTTTCTAATCTCCCTATTGAAGCTATATTAAAGCAGGGATAATATACCGCTAGAATAGCTATCTAGTGATAAAGTTAAAAGGGAATTATCTTATAAGGTAGATATAATTATAAATCACTAAAGGCTAATAAAGTATAGATAATATCTAGTCTAATAGAAAGGCTATAGTAGTAAAAAAGTGTTAGCACAACAGGTAGGCTAGTCTCTTATAGAGAAATATAGCCTAAAAGTATATAAGAGAATAGATCTCTTATATATAAAGATATATCCTATAGAAGCAAGAATATAGGATAACAGGGGTAGATAGGTATAGGATATAAGGATATATAGTTAAAGAGAGTATAATAGTTGGATTTTTGACTACTGACTTGCTTGCTTGCTTGACAATAAGAGACTTAGAAAACAGGAAGAATTCCAACTCTTATATAGACATGTCCAGCTTACTAGAAGATTCCATACTTGCGTAAGCTGCTTATAAATCAACCTAAGGATTGCGTAATTCCATAACCCTAAGTTAATAACCCTAACTTAAAGCAATAACCTTATAGGAAAGATAGAGTTAGGAGGAGCAGAGAGGACATTCTAGGTGCTTCTCCTAGATTCGACCAGATTACGTAATCATCCTGCTTACGTAATCAATATATATATTAACCTACTAAGTTAGTAGATTATATATATATATATCTTATATAGATAATTCCTTATAATAAAGGAAATATAAGATAAAGAAGTAGTAGAGCGCTTAAGAGAGCTTATACTTCTAACACTCCCTCTTTTCCTTTATTATAAGAGATAAAAAGGTAAAGAGAGTAAAGGAGGTACCGTGTAATAGAGAAGAAAGGTACCCTAGAGTATTCTTTAGAGTATTCTTAATAAGTAAGGTAGCTTATTAAGAACAAATTCCTAAAAATATTAGGAAAGATATATAGGCTTATTAGGTTGTTTTTAAGCCTATAAGCTTAACAAATTCTTCGAATTTAACCCTAGGAAGGGGTTTTGTTAAGCCGTCTGCTGGCATAAGTGAAGTAGGGATATATTCTACTTCTATATTGCCGTTTTCAACCTCTTGACGAGTGTAATAGTAATGTATAGCAGTATGCTTAGTCCTTTGATGGTATTCCGGGTTATAGGCTAAGCTTAAAGCTCCGTTATTATCTGTTTTAATAGTAATAGGGCTTATATTAAACCCTAACTCAGATAATAAGCCTTTTAACCATACTGCTTCCTTTATAGCCTCCTGTAGGCCGTTGAATTCAGCCTCAGTAGTTGATAGAGATATAGTTGCTTGTTTTTTCGATTTCCAACTAATAGGCCCTCCTAATAGGGTAAAGAGATATCCAGAAGTTGATTTTCTAGTCTCTTTACAACTAGCCCAATCAGAATCAGTATATCCTACTAAATTAAGGGATTTGTTATCATCTATAGTACCCTTATAAGTAATACTATAGTTAATAGTCCCTTTTAAGTATTTAAGGATATTCTTTCCTTGTTTAAGTAGGAGTTCTGATGGCTTATGAAGGTAACGAGAAGTAAAAGATACGCTATAGGCTATATCTGGCCTAGTTAAAAACATAGCGTATATAAGGGAGCCTATTAAGCGCTGATATTCTTTTAATAGGTCCTTAGAAGGCGTATATCCTTCTTTTTCGTTACCTAGAGGGCTGTTTAATATACCTGTTGATATAGGTATATTATTAACTGTTGATTCTACTAGATTAAACCTTTCTAGTAGTTGTTGGATATAATGGGCTTGTGAGATAGTTATAGATCTTTTAGATCTATCTCTTGTTATATAAAGCCCTAGAAACTTAGAAACTTCTCCTAGGTCTTGTATCTCTATATATTTAGAGATTTTACCCTTTATATCTTCTATATACTTAATATCTTTATTAAGTATAAGAAAATCGTCAACATGGGTAATAATATAACAAGGATTATTTTTATCCTGGTTATAATAAGTGGCTTCGTCAGATTTTAAAGATATAAAGCCTATTTCTTTTAGTATAGACTTTATCTTTAACTGCCACTGCCTAGGGGCTTGTTTAAGGCCGTATAACGCCTTTTGAAGTAATAATATCTGATTCTTATTATTTTCCCAGTTAATAGTGTTTAAATCTGGGTATTTTTTAAAGAGATCAGATAAAGGGATATTAGAGGGGTCTATATAAACCTCCTCTTCTAAATCCCCATATAAAAAGGCTCCAACTACATCAATTTGTTGGATTTCCCAATCTAGGGCGGCTGCAAGAGCTAATAATACTCTATAGGTAGTTGGATTACTACCTGCAGCAAAGGTTTGAAAATAATCAAGCCCGTATTTTTGCTGAAAGCCTCTAACAACGAGGCGGGCCTTATATTTCTCGATTTTGCCATTGATAGCATATTTTTTTCTTTAAGACCCATCTAGCAGTTAAAGGTACCCTAGAAGCTCTTATAGCTTCTTTAGGATCTACTGCTTTTAAAGTGCCTCTTTTAATGATAGTAGCTATTTCTTTATAAATAGCTTCTAACCAGAGGTCTTTGTCAGAGCTTTCTAGAGCCTGTTTTAGAGTAGTAGGCTCTATAGGATTCGGTATAATACTATAGTTATATTCTATAGTATTATTATAGGCCTTGTATTTATCCTTTTCTCCTTTAGATAAAGTAGGTATTATAACCTCTATTTTAGAAGAAGGATTAGGAGGAATAGTCTCCTTATTTATAGAAGTACTAGAAGGAATAATAGTTTTTCTCCCTCTCTTATAAAGTACTTTCTATAAATCTAATATGTGAAGTCCTTACTATACAGGACTTATAAGGCCTAGAAGGAATATATATAATATATATGTTATTTCCTTCTTTAGATAGATAAATACCTTCTTCTGTATAGGTATTTAACTTGTCTGATTGTATACGCTTTTCTTTAGGCTTATAGACGTAGACTTTAGGGCCTATTTTGCGTATATTAGATAAATCTGGTTTATTATCCTTATTAGGATAAAAATAGTCTAGAAAGGCCTCTATAGGGGTCTTTTTTAGGCGTTTTATAGCAGTATAATTTAGCAGCTTAGTAGTTTCTTTAAGGATTATATCCCATAGAAACTTAGGTAAATTATTTGCTGCTATAATAGTCCTAGCTTTATCTAGGACTGCCCTATTAGTTCTTTCTGCTATACCGTTTTGTTCCGGTGTATAGGGCGTAGAAGGCTCTAAAATAATGCCTTTTTCTTTAATATAGGTAGTTAATTCTCCTATATTAAATTCAGTACCGTTATCTAAGCGTAGACGCTTAGGATAACCATACCCCTGATTTTTATAGTATTCTAGCTTATTTTTAAGGATATTAATTATATCCTCTTTATTCTTAGAGAATTCTATATCTCTAAGGCTAGAATAATCGTCTGTAAACGGAATAGCGTAGTTAAATCCGTTTATAGAGGTAGGGGTTATTTTGAGAGTATCTATACATACTCTTTCTAGAGGAAAAGTAGCCCTATTATAGTTAATTCTAGGCTGTTGCCTAGTTAACTTAGAAGAGATACAGTTAGGGCAATATAGATCTTCTTCCTTTAGTTTATCTAAAGGAATCCCCTTAGTTAACTTTGCTGTTTTAACTAAGTAGGGGTAAGAAGGATGGCCTAGTTTTTGATGCCATTCTTCTGTTATAGTAGTAAATACCTCTTCTTGGTTTATAGAGGTATCTTCTTCTAGATTAATAGAAGAAATAGTATCTTCTTTACTAGAAGATAGACCAGGCTTTTCTCCCTCTTCTATATTATATAGAAAAGAGTTATTTTTATAGATAGGAGGGTGTTTTCTAGCAATATTTAAATAGAATCCCCTTCTTGCTATATCTATATTAGCAAAGGGCTCTTTTTACTATCACAGAGATTCCAGTTGATAAGGAATCCCCCTCCTTTATAGTGTAGAAGGCCAGAAAATATAGAGATAGGAAATTCAGGTATATATAAGGTATTATTTAACCTTATATAGTTAATTTCCCCTTTATAGTAAATAGGGAGTAAGACAGTCCCTATCCCTTTAGGTTTAACAGGTCCTGCGCCTGTATTAACTATAGGGATATCTTCTTTAGTTAACAGGTCTAAATAATAGTCCTTATTATTTGATATATGGACTGTAGAGCCTGTATCGTAAAGCCAGTTGTTTCTTTTGTTTGGTTGGTTGAAGTAGGCTTTATAAGTATAGTTTTTGCCTTCTTGGGTATCCTCTTGATTAGAGGTGTTGTTGGCCTGGTGGTTTATTGCAGAAAAATTGCCTTTTCTTTGCCTTTAAAAGTCTGTGGGTTCGAATTTGGGTTATTGACCTTTTGTTGAGGTCTTTTATACCCTTTATTTGCCCACTTATAAGGCTGTTTCTTATCCTTATTAAAAGGACTTTTATACTCTCTAGAAGAGCTTTTAGTAGAGTTGTCTCTACTATAGTTATTAGACATAGGCGTATCGTTTTCACGCCTATTTTCGTCCAATATATCGTTAATAAGGGCTTCTAGAGAAGGGGGCTCTTTTGTTTTTAGAGCACTTCTCTGCCTTTCTGCCCATACTGGAAAATAACTGCTTAAAGCAGCTATAAAGACCGTTTTTTGGTCTATATCTTCTATCTTTGCCCCTACGTTTTTTAACTTAGAGAGATAACCCTTAAAAGAGCTAATAAACTCGTTTAAAGTGTTATAGTTCTCTAGTTTTATAGCGTGAAATTCTAAGTATAACTGTTGCCTTAGAACGGGGCCTGTGCCTTCATAGGACGATTTTAAGATAGATAGAGTATCCTTAGGATCCTGAAGATCAAATACTAAGGAAAGAGGGTCTTTTAGAAGATTTTGCCTTATAATTAATAAGGCTTGTGTTTTTGCTCTTCAGAGATATCCTTATATCTATCCTCTACTTCAAAGTAGGGATTTAGCTTAAGTAGCTTAAAGAATAGATAAATAGAAGTAATCCAGGAGTTCCAGTTTTGAGTACCCTGGAGGCGTTGTTCTGGGGGCAATAAACAGCCCGTAGTAGCCTTAATAAGTTCCGCCATTTTCTTCTAGTATTTTTACTAGAATTTTATAGGTATTTTTAACCTATAGAATAGAGGTCTTACTCTTTCTGCCTCCTTTATATAAATATATATCTTTATAAGATATATAAGGCGGATAGAGGGTTTTATAACTGCCTATAGTGGACTTATGTAACCTCTGATTGGTAGATATTAAATACTATCTCTTAGTTATAAGAGATACTAAGGGCTTACTCTTTCTGCCTTAATATTCTTATAAAGAAAAGATAGTATAAGGGATCTACTTGAATAGATAGATAAATAGGCTACTAAAGAGTATATATAACTCTTTATAGTAATGAATATATACCAGGTATATAACCTGGGCTCATAACCTGTTAGCACAACAGGTAGGCTAGTCTCTTATAGAGAAATATAGCCTAAAAGTATATAAGAGAATAGATCTCTTATATATAAAGATATATCCTATAGAAGCAAGAATATAGGATAACAGGGGTAGATAGGTATAGGATATAAGGATATATAGTTAAAGAGAGTATAATAGTTGGATTTTTGACTACTGACTTGCTTGCTTGCTTGACAATAAGAGACTTAGAAAACAGGAAGAATTCCAACTCTTATATAGACATGTCCAGCTTACTAGAAGATTCCATACTTGCGTAAGCTGCTTATAAATCAACCTAAGGATTGCGTAATTCCATAACCCTAAGTTAATAACCCTAACTTAAAGCAATAACCTTATAGGAAAGATAGAGTTAGGAGGAGCAGAGAGGACATTCTAGGTGCTTCTCCTAGATTCGACCAGATTACGTAATCATCCTGCTTACGTAATCAATATATATATTAACCTACTAAGTTAGTAGATTATATATATATATATCTTATATAGATAATTCCTTATAATAAAGGAAATATAAGATAAAGAAGTAGTAGAGCGCTTAAGAGAGCTTATACTTCTAACAAAAAGATATATAGAAACTATAATATTATATTAAGAGCTAATTACTTATTAATAAGTATAAGTATTAAAGAAGTATTAAAATAGTAATATTAAGAGTATATAGGCCTAATAACTAAGGTCTATAGACTAAAGGTATTAGCTATAATAAAAATAGAAAGTAAGTAAAATATAGCTTAAAAGTATTATCTCAATAAGAATTAACTAAAGAAGGCTATAACCTAACAGTATATAGGTATTATCTAAATATTATAAAGGCTATACCTTAATAGTATATAATTAGTAAGAGAGATAACTCTCCTTACCACTATAGCGATAGAGATACTTAGGATTAATAACCTCCTCCTTAGGAGTAATATCCTCCTGTTTAGAAAACATATTATCCTTATCCTCTATAAGCGGCTCAATATTAGCGGTGCCACTACGTTCTATATATATAATAGCTAAAGCAAGCGTAGCGGTATATACTTTAGCCTTAACAGTAGCACTATTATAATACTACTATAAGTTAATAAGGGAGCAGTATACAAGTAAAAAGAAAGCAAAATATATATATATATATATATAGATGTAAAAATCTTAAAGGTATTAATAAGGCGACCTATGTGCTTAACGTTAAAGCTAAGGAGAGATGCTATAGGTATAGTAAGAGCGTTAGGGGGTATAGCAGGGAATAGTATAAATACAACAGCTATATAGTAAAATATAGCAGTATTAATAGAAGAGGTAAACAGTATAAGTATAAAAACAGTAGTACTAACAGCTTATATAGTTACATTAGAGGCTTTTAAAGCATACTAGAAGTCGCTATTAGTAAGATAAAAGCTATTATAAAGCTATTAGTAGTCAGCTTAAGTATATAAAAAAAAGGAGTAAGAGAGACATACCTTAATAGTATTATTAGTATTAATAAAGGCTATAGCCTAGGTATATATAGCAGTATTAAGGATATAGTAGTAATGCAGTATAGCTATAGAAATCTAATGATAAGTAAGTAAGGTATAAATAGTAAGTATATAGTATAGGTAAAAAGCCTATTAGACTAGAATAGATATATCTGTTATTAGTATAATAGATACAATAGGTATTAATACCTAAAAAGTAAATAAATAATAATTAAGTAGCTTAAACTATATAATATACCAGCTTAATTTAAGTATCGCTTAATATTCTTATTAGTAGTTAGGCGGTATATATATAAAATATAAAGCGTATTATAGACCTAGCTATAAGTATAGACCTTATATTATTACTTCTTTTTACTATTGTTATAAGTAGAAGCTATCTATAGAATATTAATAAGTAAGCGGTATATATATAGGGTATAAGTATATATAATAAAAATAGGGTAATATTATAAATAACAAGTAAGTTCTATAATATAAGTAAGTAAATAACCAAGACAAGCGTGGTATATAGTATAAAAGGAACACTTATAGTAATAGTATAGCGGATAGTAGTATAATATAACGCTACTACTAGGTGTAATAATAATTAATAAATAGAATAATAATATAGTAAAAAGTAATAACTATATAATAATAAGTAATAATAATATAGTGATCTAGTAAAAGGGTGATATATAATATTAATAATAGGTTAAAAAAAGGAAAGAAAAAAGTACTAGCTAGAAAGAAATCACCCTTATATAGGTAATAAAAAATCTAATAAGGCGATATTAAAAAAAGAAATAGTTATTATATAATAGGAAGAGACACCCTTATAGTAAGATAAAAAAAGAAAACAATATAACCTATATAACTATATAGAGAGAAAACAGACACCTATAGAGTATATATTAGACTATAAAGCCATTATGGAGTAAAACTGTAGGGAGTATAGATATAACTATCTAGAGGTTTTAGGATAGAAATCCTAAAGGAGAAGGTATTATATTATATATAAGAAAGCAAGCGGCCTAACGCTATAGGGCCATATATATTATATAGGGCAGTATAGGTAAAAGTGTTAGAAGTAAGCTCTTTCTTAAGAGCCTATTACTTCTTTATCTTATATTTCCTTTATTATAAGGAATTATATAAGATATATATATATATTTACAATCTACTATATTAGTAGACTATTATATATACTGATTACGTAAGCAATATGATTACGTAATCATATGGGATCTAGGAGAAGAAACTAGAATGGACCATCTTCTCCCCCTAACTCTATCCCTCTACTAAGGTTAACTATTTAAGTTAAGGTTATGCAATCAAGGTTATGGAGTTACGCAATCTACGGGTTGATTTATAAGCAGCTTGCGCAAGTATGGAATCTTCTAGTAAGCTGGATATGTCTATATAAGAGTTGGAATTCTTCCTGTTTTCTAAGTCTCTTATTGTCAAGCAAGCAAGCAAAATAGTTCTAAAAATAAGACTAACTATTATACTCTCTTTAGCTATATTCACTCTATATCCTTATATCCTTATATCTATTATATCTACCCCTGTTATCCTATATTCTTGCTTCTATAGGATATATTCTTATATAAGAGATATACTCTCTTATATACTCCAGAGGCTGTTAATACTCTCTTGTAACGGGCTGGGCCCGAAGAAGCCTTGCTGGATATCGCGGCCAGGAAACACATCACCTTTGATCGGAGGCACGGAACCGCAACAACGTCAACCCGACGGCCTGTGCGCTCCTTCGCCCTGACCAGACCTGAGAAGCGGTGAACCTTTAGGGAGCTTTTCTCCTTTCTTCCCTAGCTTTAGATACTCGTACGTAGTCGCCATAGCTGGTTGCAATATACCTCGCCTTGGACCGTTACATTATCTAAAGCTCAAAAGAAGCACTAGAATTCTCTAGACTAGACGTGTGGTCCACTAGTGAGAATTAATTAGGTACACTGTAGCTTAGGCCTTAGTGCAAGCCTTTACGCTACAACAGACCTAGAGAGGGAGGCTAGAGCGATACGCCTACACAGCTTAGTTGTAAAAGGATTCCATCAACGAGAATAGCTGCCAGAAACGCTGTATCCTAGGTCTAATCAGATTAAGCTGATTAGCCCTGAAGGAGCTGAGAACGGTAGGCTGCGCATCAGCCTATGTGCTTTGAAAGAGCTCAGGTTTCCCTGTCTGGCCAGATACAGGAAGGATTTTCCCTGATCAGAGTGAGGCCCATAAGCAAGGACAGGAAGAGCCCTAATACAACTAGAGCAGTTGAGGGAGCTATAGACAAGATGGACGGCAACACAGAAGCCCAGCCATCTGTGGGATCACAGCAGTTACTTAAAGTGGTGAGCCAGCTAGCCACTCAACTACATAAGATATGAACCTCATAAGCCAACGAATTGCAAGAGATATGAACTGCCTAGGCCAACAAGCGAGAGGCTCAACGGGAGCAGATACGCCTGCTGCAAGAAGCCCTCACAAGCATGAGGCAACCCATGATGACACCTACCTCGGTCACCACAACAAGCACACCAACGCCTGTCCCTGATTAGACCCTGAATACTGCAACCAGATGAAGAAAACACCAGATACCTGACCCCCCCAAGTTTGATGGGACACGTAAGAACTTCCAACAATGGTTCCTAGAGATAAAAGGGAAGATCCGCCTAGATAGGATGGCTTTTGACTGCGATGCCGATATCTTTGGATATATATACGCTTGACTTGAAGGGGCAGCCCAGACGATGGCCTTAGCCTACTACGCCTACAGGGGAACCGATGGAATGGAATCCCCTGACCAGTTTATGAGCTACCTAGAAAGCTGTTATAGAGACCCCGACGCCCAAGCCTGAGCTTTGACTTGACTATGCATAATTAAGTAGAAAACCCATGAGAGCTTTGCCTCCTTTCTACCTAGGTTTAAGAAGGAACTAGCTGAGAGTGGGGGTAGCGACTGGGCGGATAAAGTGAGGATCAACTACTTAGACAGAGCTATCAACAAGAGCCTTCGCGACGCCCTGATCAGTGTAGTAGACATCCCAGACACATACTTAGAGTACACCAGGCTCCTTATGAAGATAGGCTCCCGGTTGGACAGTCGTAATTACCAGGAGAAGCAGGAGAAGTACAAACGGCGCCCTCCCACACCTGATCAGGCCAGGCCTAAGTCACCTGCAAGCTCTAAGGAGGACAAGATAGACTGGGAACCCACCAAGGTTACTAAGGTCCAGCACCCTAGGGGGCAGAAGGGCCCAGAGCATCGCCGCAAGTTGAAAGAGGTTGACTGCTATAGCTGTGGCAAGACAAGCCACTTTACAAGGGACTACCCAAAGAGAC
Organism: Colletotrichum eleusines; assembly: GCA_016807845.1. Taxonomy (NCBI): domain Eukaryota; kingdom Fungi; phylum Ascomycota; class Sordariomycetes; order Glomerellales; family Glomerellaceae; genus Colletotrichum; species Colletotrichum eleusines. The sequence continues at coordinate 92,598 of JADEZO010000007.1, forward strand.
AAGAACCTTCAGAAGCCAAGAGATCAAAAGCAACAGAACCAAAGGCTAAGAAGTCTTCAGCTAAGAAATCGAAGTCCTCCCCAGAGACCGACACCGACTCCAGCTCTGGGGAATGGAGCGAAGCTAGGTCTAGCCAGACCTCAGACAACTCAGGAAAAGAGTAACTCCTGGCCAAAAGCGCAGCCAGGAGGACGCAAAGAAGGAATAGAGGCTAGTCAGAAAGACCATGGACAGTGACCCCTTTTTCATCAACATAGGAATTAACCAACTTGCCTATACCTATGCCCTTGTTGATTTAGGATGCCTTACCACTGCCACCATAAGTGAGGACTACACCAAGAAGCTTTGTTTGCCGTGTATCAAAATCAAGCCTAGAGCGCTTGAGACTGTTAACGGAATTATCCCTGACGCCATCACTGCAGTTATATATAGGGAAATCGATCTTGATGGTTATAAGAGAAGCCGCTTATTCTTCTATGTTATCCCTGATCAGACTAAGGACGTTATCCTCAGCAAGACTTGGATGGTAGAGGACGACGTCACAATCCGTCCAGCCAGGAACCTGTTACATATTGGCGTGGCCAACCATACAGTCCACAGACAAGACCTAAGCCAGAAGGAAAATCGTTTGTCTATCCGCCAACAGATAGCCTCGGTTTTTATGGCCCTGATCAGGAGGGGAAGGAAGTTAAAGACTCAACAACCCCAACAAAGGACACAGATTTTCACCGTAAGTCTAGCAGATATAACAAAAGCCTTAGCGCCAAAGAAAAGGCCTAACGTTAAAGCCCTACTGCCAAAGGAATACCACCAGTTCTTAGACATCTTTGACCCTGATCAGGCTGCTAAGTTACCACCGCACCGTGATGGTATTAACCACGAGATACCCTTAGAAAAAACGAAGAACAGCGCTAATCCTGAAGTCCCATGGGGACCACTGTACGGGATGTCATGAGAAGAACTAATAGTCCTCCGGAAGACCCTTACTAAATACCTGGATAAAGGGTTCATAAGAGCTAGCAGCTCGCCAGCATCTGCTCCTGTATTGTTTATGAGGAAACCAGGAGGAGGATTAAGGTTTTGTATGGATTACAGGGGCCTAAACAGCATCACTAGAAAAGACAGATATCCATTACCGCTGATCAATAAAACCCTAAGATCACTAGTATAAGTAAAGTGGTTAATAAAACTAGACGTTATCGCCGCTTTTCATAAGATCTAAATCAAGGCTGGAGAAGAATAGAAGACAGCCTTCCGCACAAGGTATAGACTATTCAAGTGGCTGGTTACCCCCTTCGGCTTGACTGGTGTACCAGCTATGTTCCAGCGTTATATCAACCATGCCCTACAAGGATACCTGGATGAGTTTTGCTCAGTATACATTGATGACATCCTGATCTACTCTAATGGATCATTAGCAGACCACCAGGACAAAGTCAAGAAGGTCCTAATTAGGTTAAGAGAAGCCGGCCTACAGATCGACATTAATAAATGCGACTTTAAAGCAAAGAGCGTCAAGTATCTAGGATTTATTGTTAAAGTCAGCTGAGGGATAAAAGTTGACCTTGAGAAGATTAAAACGATATAACTATAGGAAACCCCTAAGTTAGTAAGAGGAGTATGATCCTTTGTGGGATTTGCTAACTATTACTGACAGTTTATTCCTCAGTTCTTAGCACTTGTGAGGCCACTTATGGAACTAACTAAGAAAGACACCGCCTTCATATGGAGCAAGGAATGCCAGAAGGCCTTCGAAGAGCTCAAAACCCGCCTGATCAGTGCCCCAGTACTGGCACACTGGGACCCAGAACGGGAAACAATCCTAGAAACAGACTCCTTAGGATACATAGTAGGAGGCACTCTATCGCAAGTTAACGACGATGGACTCCTACGCCCTGTAGCCTTCTTCTCAAAGAAGAACCTCCCTACAGAATGCAACTACCCAATCCACAATAAGGAGCTACTAGCTATAGTATGATGCCTAGAGTAGTAGGACGCTAAGTTAAGGAGTGTAAAAAAGTTCACTATGGTAACCGATCACCTTAACCTTAAGTATTTTACAAAGAAGCAGAAGCTGAGCGAACAATAAGTTAGATAGGCTGAACTACTCTTAAAGTATAACTTTAAGATAGAGTACCGCCCAGGCAAGCTAGCTATAACGCCAGATACCCTCTTAAGGAGAGAACAAGACATGCCCTTTAACACAGAGGACACTAGGTTAAAGGGATGAGAACTCCAACTCCTCCAAGGATCAAAGAAAGCCTTACAAGTCAATAAAGCTGCCTTAACTAGACATAATCAGACTGCTATATCTGTAAAAGCAGGATTTACAAGTGGCATAGACACCGATAAAGAGGGGGACAACTCCCCAGAGGATAGGATGCCCCCAGAGAACCCATTTGGAGAAGAACCTCTAAAAGCCCTATGGGATACCGGCCTTCAGAACAACGCCTGATACTACCTAATCAGAGAGGCAGTGAAGAAAGGGACATAATAACTACCCTCAGCTTGGGGACTACCTATTATGTTGTTAGAATACACTATAGACGATAAGAGAAGGCTGAAGTGGAGAGACTGAATTTGGATCCCATACTATGAGCCTCTACGGACCAAAATCATCCAAGTAATGCATGACTTTACCCTATCTGGGCATCCAGGAAAGGATACACTTAAGGCCTTGATCAGTTAGAGCTTCTACTGGCCAGGCTTATCGCAAGACGTTCAGAGGTTTGTGAAGAACTGTGACATCTATGGAAGGATAAACTTCTGGAGAGAGAAGAAACAAGGCTTACTAAAGCCACTCCCTATACCAGAGCGTATATAGGCCGAAATATCGCTTGACTTTGTGACCGACCTACCATTAACCAGGATATATAAACAAACCAACCTCCTGGTTATTACAGATAGGCTATCTAAGAACGTTGTCCTTAAGCCTATGAAGGAAATCTCGTCAGAAACCACTATATCCACCCTACTTATAGGCCTAATCAGACACCATGGATTACTAAAGGCAATAGTCTCAGACCGAAGGACTCAGTTTGTTAGTCAAATATGGAAGCGTTTCTGCTAACTGTATGGCATAAAACAACGGCTGTCTACAGCCTATCACCCCAAGACAGATGGAGCAACTGAGAGGGCTAATCAAGTGGTTAAGACCTACCTAAGAGCATTCTATGCTTACGCCCAGGACGATTAGGATGAGCTGTCACCAGTAGCTATGATGGCAATTAACAACAGACCAGCTACTTCCACAGGAATCAGTCTATTCTTTTTTAGTCATAGATACAACATAGACCTGATCAGAGTTAAGGAGACACTTAGGACAGAGGGCACTACCCCTATCACAAAAGCCAAGAATCTGGTATAGAAGATAAAAGATGCTACGGCATGGGCCCAGGCTGCCATAGCCACAGCGTAAGAAAAACAAGAGCACTATACGAACGCCTGTCGTTAACCCTCTGATCAATTCAAACCAGGGGATAAGGTATAGCTACAGCTATCAAACGTTAGGACAGACCGGCCATCTAAGAAGCTTGACTGGGTTTGCGCCAAGTATATAGTCCTAGAGGCCATTGGATCCCACGCATGCCGCCTAGATATACCACCTGGGATATATAACGTCTTCCACGTCTTACTCCTAAAACATGTAGGGGATGACCCTTTTCCATCTCAACAACAAGATGACAGACAACCTGCCGCCCTAACATCCGGGCCTGATCTAGAGTATAAGGTTAAAGAGATATTATAGATGAAGCGTAGAGGAAAGGGTTAGAGAGTTCTAGTAAAATGGACAGACTACGCCAAACCGACCTAGGAACCACTAAGCAACCTCAAAGACACAGCAGCGTGGGCTGCCTTTCAGCAGAAGGAGACCCCTATCCCTAGGAGAGGGAGAAGGGGGGTATTGTAACGGGCTGGGCCCGAAGAAGCCTTGCTGGATATCGCGGCCAGGAAACACATCACCTTTGATCGGAGGCACGGAACCGCAACAACGTCAACCCGACGGCCTGTGCGCTCCTTCGCCCTGACCAGACCTGAGAAGCGGTGAACCTTTAGGGAGCTTTTCTCCTTTCTTCCCTAGCTTTAGATACTCGTACGTAGTCGCCATAGCTGGTTGCAATATACCTCGCCTTGGACCGTTACATCTCTACGAGTTCAGCCCACCTGTTGTGCTGACGAAAAGAAAAGCTAGTACGCAGCATATAAGCCTATAAAAGGAAAAAAAAAGGAATAGGTAAAGGGAGAAAGCAGCTTTTAGTATATATAACTACTATAACCTATCTTTAAGGATACAGTATATTCGCTCGTCACCCTAGTGATATACCTACCTATAACAGTGGGACACCTTTAAAAGCTACTATAACTATAGAGAGTAAGGTTATATTATAAAAAAATACCTATAAATAGTAAAGTTAATAGAAATATATTACTTCTATAATATAAAGAGATATTATACCAACAGCTATCTAGAGGTAGTCTATAAGAGGTATAATAAGAAAAGGTATATATAGCGAAATTATAATAAAGAAGCTATTAATATAAATAAAGTCCTAGATACTACTATAAGGGGGATATAAAGCTAAGGGTATTAAGTCAAGATTCTATTTATATTATAAAAAAGTAAGGTATAGATAGTAATAAAAACAATTATTAACTATAGATTAGAAGTAAATATACTATTAATAAGTATATTAAAAAAAGAAAAGAAATAGCTATATATATTCCTATTACCCCTATTAGAAGATATAGACAATAGACTAATCCTAACAAAGAAGCCTATTACCTCTATATTAAGGTAATAGACAGTAGAGGTATTATATGATATTAGCTACACCGCTTTATAATAATAAAACTATAATAGCTAACACTTATCTTAAGTATAGAGTAGTTAAAAGAAATAAACCCTATAATAGACTAATAGGTAAAATAATAACGATACCCTTTCTATAAGTAGACTATTAGGCTTATAAACTTAAAAAAAGAGCTTTATTACCTTTAAGTTATAGCTATAATATATATACTTTATATTACCCTATTAACACTAGAGAAGGAAATAAGCTAAAAGAAATAAAAGTAATAGATTACTAAATATAAGGATTTTAAAGAACTATTCTTAAAAAGTAAGATAACAAGCCTTTCTAAACACTTTATATATAAGCACTATATTATATTTAAGGAGAGAGTAAATACCTCTTAAGGACCGATCTATACCCTATCTATAAGAGAGCTAGAGATACTAATAGAATAGGGTGGGGTAATCTGCCCTGTTTTACTACTTAGATCAGGGATTTATGGTACAGAGGATATAGAGACAAGTTGTTTAGATCAAAAGAATTCCGGTATAAGAAGGCCAGATCAGAAGCTTTCTAGACAGCATAGAAATTAATAAACTTTTCCTCCTTCTTTTTAAGACCTACCCTTATAGTCTGATTAGACCTAAAGTCTTTCTTATAATTTATAATCTAATATAAAAATATATAACGATTAGAAAAGCTACTTTTGAGATTAGAATGCCTTTTTATACTAACTAAAAAATATATATTATTCTATTTAAAACAAGTTAATCTCTAATTAAGGGAAGTATCTTATATTATCTATAGGGTTATTAGTGTTTCTTTTAGATTATTATATTATATAGACCTTTTTCTACCCTATATATTTTTAATAGTCTCTCTTCCTAGAATCTAAGATAGAATAGATAATAGCGATAAAAAGATGATATAATCTAAGCTAAAGCAAGCGGCTATAAGCTAGATTAAGATAATAGATAATAGATAATAGATAATCGATAATAAGAATACTAAATAAGATAGATCGGTTAATAAGAGAGTAATTAAAAAACGATATAGATAATAGATCAAGAAAATTAAGATAAATTAATAAATAACTAAGATAAAAAGGTATATTTAGAAATAAATATGCCTTAATTACTATAGAAAATAATCATAGTATAACTAACTAAAGATAGAATTAAGGGCCCTAGCTCTGGAATCTTCTAAGAATAATAACTAGTTATATAATTAAACCGTTTACTGCTAATCTATATAACTTAAAACGTTAGAAAATACCTAATTAGGATATATAGGTCCCTTAGATTAAGGGTATTTATAGATCAAGATACTTAACTACCTTATTTCTCCTTTATTAAGGGACTATAGTAGATTAAAAAAAGGTCTTTACTAAGATTATAGCGACTATTATACTAAGGACTTATAATAGCTTTATAAAGAGCCTTAATTAGTATAGCTATATTAACTTAGATATTAAATTAAACTATATCTACATTTATAAAGCTTAGTCTAATTATACTTAAATAAGACAAGATGTTAGAAGTATAAGCTCTCTTAAGCGCTCTACTACTTCTTTATCTTATATTTCCTTTATTATAAGGAATTATCTATATAAGATATATATATATATAATCTACTAACTTAGTAGGTTAATATATATATTGATTACGTAAGCAGGATGATTACGTAATCTGGTCGAATCTAGGAGAAGCACCTAGAATGTCCTCTCTGCTCCTCCTAACTCTATCTTTCCTATAAGGTTATTGCTTTAAGTTAGGGTTATTAACTTAGGGTTATGGAATTACGCAATCCTTAGGTTGATTTATAAGCAGCTTACGCAAGTATGGAATCTTCTAGTAAGCTGGACATGTCTATATAAGAGTTGGAATTCTTCCTGTTTTCTAAGTCTCTTATTGTCAAGCAAGCAAATTAGTAACAAACAAATCCAACTATTATACTCTCTTTAACTACATATCCTTATATCTTCTATTTACCTATCCTAGGTATAAGCTTAACTACCTCTGTTATATCTTATATTCTTGCTTCTATAAGATATATCTTTATATATAAGAGATCTATTCTCTTATATACTTTTAGGCTATATTTCTCTATAAGAGACTAGCCTACCTGTTGTGCTGACACAAGACTATATAAATACTTAAAGAACTTAATAGATTATCCTATTATTAATAACGACTTATTACTATAGGTAATAAGTACATTGTTTTTCCTTAAGGTGTTATCTTAAATCAGCCTTAAGCTTCTACCTTAACGCTATCTTAAGAAGATATACTAGCTATTAGGCTAAATAATTTGATATATAGAAAGCCTAAAAGGATTATATTTTTAGATAATAATAAAGGCGGTGATTCCTTAGATTAGCTAGTACTAATAGCTAATAAGGGGAAGAAACCGGCTCTAAAGCCTTTTAAGAACAACTTAATTAACGCTTTTTTAGAAATAATTATTACTTAGATTCAGACTAATATTCTATAGAGTTAGATACCTATTAATTAGATAGACAACTTAAACTTCTATAAGATTCTTTTCTCTAGATAGAAGGGTATAGCTATCTTTATAGAGAATAAAATTATAGAGTTTCTAGAGAAATTTAAGGATTAATATAAGATTACTAGGGTTTTAGACTAATTTAGGGGAAAACTTACTATATATACTATAGAAGGAGACTATTAGACTCCTATTAAGGATATAATTAGAGGTATACCTTATGACTATATAAAGGCTTACCTGTTAAAGGAGTATAGATAATAGGATACTAACCGATTTCTAGATAGGAAAAAACAGGTTAAGAAAGCTATTAAGAGAGCCCTAATTACTAGTATTAACTTAAGCTCTACTTAGGCCCTATTCATTAGGATTAATTATATTATTATATATATTAAGCGATAAGATCTATATACTATTTCTAATAAAAGCCTAATTCAAGCTATTTATAAGTACTTCTATATTAATATTATAGAAAAAACAGCTAAATAGGTAGAAATAAGCCTAGAAAACTTTATTAGATTAATATAGCACTTAATATTTAAGGTAAATCCACTTAATAAGATTACTTATAAGAAATAATATAGACCCCCTTTTATATAAAGCTAGGAATTAAGTAACTTTAGTTCCTAAAGCACTTTTTAGTAGTCTTATAGAAACCAGCCGTATAGATACTAGAATCGCTAGTAGACTTAACAGCTAACTATAGATATCTAAATTAATAGGCGAATTCTAAATAAGGTTAATTAAGACCTAGCTAACGGTATAAGTTAACTAAAGATTTATTAGAATATAATATAAGTAAATAGTCTAGCTTAGGTTTTTAAAGTAAATATAATAAGGACTAATTATCTTAATACTTTTAGACTAAGAGATTAATATTAATACTATTAGTCTAGGGATTATCGCTTTATTTAGGAATACGATTAGTATACCTTAAATAAGGATATCTAGCTGGTTATCTTAATCTAAAAAGCCTAATACTATAGTAAGCATAATAGCTAAAACCCTATAATTAATATTCTATTTCTAGTAATTAAAGATAGATATAAGTATAGTATTACTAATTAGGTAACCTTACTTGTTTATATAGCTAATATATTAATAGATAAAGACTATAAAGCTACTATATAATAGATTTTAGATAAGTAAATCGGCTTCCTTTAATAGAATAAGGCTTTACTTCCCTTAAATCGGGCAACCCTAGTTAGATATATCTATATAGTATGCCTTAAGTCTCCCGATTAGGACCATGCAGATGTACATACCGTACGATGTGGGAGGCCGCCTAAGAACCAAGTGTCCCTAATAGACTAAAAAAGCTGAGGGAAATCTTAGGAAGCTTATAAAGTAAAAAAGCTAGACCTTATACCACTAACTAAACCAAAAACCGTCTTATTTAATAATAATAAAAGAAGCACTATAGTTATAGATAATTATAATAAGTTAAAAGTCCCTCAAGCTGTCAAGCCGTCTGTAATGAGATCCGTAGTTATGTTGTGGGTCTCGGCGACAGCTCGCCGAGCCTCCGGCGTATAGACCCCACTGCAGAGTTTTCCAGCTGGCCACGGCTGCTGGATTGAACTCTGTAAGCTTAAGTCTTACAATACACCAATACCTACCATTAAGCCCTACCTGGTTAAGAGCCCCTAGCCATTAATCTTATAATTCTTAAGCTTCTACCTCTTTGGAGTAACCAGTACAGGCAAGATGGATTCAAATGACATGAGACGTGCCGAAAGTTTGCCGGTGCTTTGCCGACGCATAGGCAGTGTAGACGAACTGCAGCTATCTGTGATCAAGGACTTAGTCCAATGTACCAAGGCAAGAAACCGACCTCTATCGCTAGTAGGGGATCTATAAGGATTAAGGGGAGAAGGATTACAGGGAAGGACGCTATCCCGAGAACTTTGGACACCAGACTCCCCAAGTATTGTGAGTGATGTAGATAAGGCCTTTGTTGCCGAACGCTTGCGGAGCGGGTGGAGCATGAGCACGTGTTGGAGTGTCAGCATAGCTGCACCGGAGCAAGGGATCTTAGATCCCATATAGGCCATGATGTCGTATTTCCAGGAGACCATGAGGACTATGGTTGAGGAACACCGCAAGGAGCGGCGGCATCATGAGCGCATCCTGTGAGAGCTTGCCAACAGACCGGCATAGCGCTCTAACAGGAAGGAGTACAAGAAGCCCCTGTCCTATAATTGTAGAACCATTAGGGAGGAATCCACAAGCGCCCAAGTGGCAGACTGGATTGTCATGGTAGAGGTGGCGAACAGGCTCCAACCTGGGAGTACTGTAGAGCAACATGTAGAATAGGCCCTATCAAAGGTATCCCTAACGTTGCAGACGTAATGGCGTAATCATGAGAAGGGACTGATTGAACCCCTAACGTGGAGTGACTTCCTGGCGTTTGTTTGCTGACAGCATGTCGATCCGGAAGCCCAAGAAAGGGATTATCGGCGGGAGCTAAGGAAGAAGCGTATAGGTGACGGTCAGACCCTATCGCAATACCTCACCGAGTGGTTGGCGATATACCACAATCTAGGGACAGCAGACATAGAAGAGTTAAAGGCAGAGGCCTATTAATACTTCTTTGGACTTCCGGCCTAATTACAGGACGAGATGATCCGTCAGAAGACATCCATCCTTTGGCCCAGAGATGTGGCTCATGAGGCAGATCGCCTGTGGTTATTGAGGGACCGGTGAGTAGGCGGTGACAGTTTACAGAAGGACGGCAAGAAACGCCCGCTAAGCACAAGCAAGCAGCCGTGGCGACCTGTGCCAGCCCATTGCGATCAACGGAAGGATGCATCTAAGGGCCCTAAACCGATGGACTCCCTATGCAGGCATTTCATAGACCGGCGTAGCGGGTTGTTGCCAAAGGATCGGCAAGGGAGTGTTAGGTGCTATAATTGCAACCAGAAGGGACACTACTCAAATACATGCCCCAAGAAAGCGACTAGTAGCTTAAGCGACGGCCGGCCGACGGCTTGCCGACCAGAGCTGAAGACCGCTACTATACAACAGGTTGGGGCACACCACAGAGTTGTTAAAGTCGACTTGTTAGAAAACAAGTAGGCGCAGGTGATGCAGCCCAACCACTTGCGCCTTAGAAACCAAGGGTACCAGTGGGACCCACCACTATAGGCATAGCGATCGTTCTGTGAGGGGACATCAAGAAAGTGGTGCAGGTGGCAATGGACACGTGCTCTAAGGTGGATCTTGTCAGTCGTAGGCTGGTACAATATCTGGGCCTCAAGCCGGCAAAGGCTAGCGTCCCAACCCTAAAGTTATTCACAGGGGAAACCCTAGGCCAAGGAAAGGCTTATTGGTTGACCTTTTTCCTTATAGACCATAAGGGATGGCCGCGGAAGGTTTGGCGACTGGTTGTTGAAGCCGACCGCAGAGAGGATCAGCCAGATATCCTGATGTCCAGACAGTCTATGGGCTGGGAAGGCATCTAAATCGACACGGCCACTAATAGGTGGTATTACAAGTTGATCTCTATCGCAGAGCCAGAGGTGATAGCTTGCGATATCCTTAAGAACAAAGAGCATATGTATATACTGTATATCTTGTGTGAAGTTGGGCCTTGGAAAGAACCTCTGCCGCTAAAAGACCTCCCGGAGGAACTGTAAAGCAAGACAGCCACCTTTAACGAAGGCTTGGCGACCGGGCCGCAAGTCCACGTCAAGGCTGAGCATGCGATAGACCTTGTCCCAGGGACAAAGCCGCCCTATGGACCAATCTACCCGCTGAATGACAAGCAGCTTGAAGAGCTTCACTGATACCTTGCTGAGAACCTGGCGAATGGGCGTATCACAAGATCGGTCAGCAAGGCCGGGGCGCCTATATTGTTCATACTAAAGAAGGACAGCACTATGCGCCTTTGTGTGGATTACTAGGGCCTCAATAGAGTCACAATTAAGAATCGATATCCGCTGCCGTTAATCGGCAAGCTGTTGGATAGGCTTTGTGGAGCGAAGTGGATATCTAAGGTGGATATCTGTAATACGTATCACCGTATTAACGTTAAGAAGGAAGATCGCTAGAAGACAGCATTCCATACTAGATATGGTCACTTTGAGTATACAGTTATGCCGTTCGGACTAACCAATGCTCCAGCGACCTTCCAGGCGTACGTTCACCAAGCACTTGGCGAGCTACTTGACACATGTTGCATCGTATATATGGATGATCTGATGATCTATTCTGCCACAAGGGAGCAGCACACTGAGGACCTCAAAAAGGTCCTCCATTAATTACGAATATTTGGACTATTTGTAAAGCTATCTAAATGTTTGTTTTACTAACAAAGGGTTGAGTTCTTAGGTTATATAATTACCCCTGAGGGAATTGAAATGGATGAATCTTGCGTGTGAACGATTGCTGAGTGGAAAACGCCTATATCTATAAAAGATGTCTAAACGTTTCTAGGATTCTATAACTTCTACCGCAAGTTCATCTCAGGGTACTCAGGTATTACAGCCCTAATTATGGCCCTTTTGAAGGGACACAACAATACCTCACATGTTTTTGAGTGGACCAAGGAGGCTGATGAAGCCTTCAATTGGCTAAAGGTCGCCTTCTTGTCGGCAACTGTGCTTATATATTGGAACCTGTAGCGTCCCACACAAGTGGAGACAGACGTATCCATCAAGGCCATTGCAGCCATCCTGTCCCAGTTGGTAGAGGGACAGTGGCAACCAGTTGCCTACTGGTCGTAGAAGCTTACGGATACAGAGCAGCGATGGGCCACAGGGCAGCAGGAGCTGCTAGCCATTGTGGAGGGATTAGAGCATTAGGCTCATTATCTCTAAGGGCTGTTAGAGAAGTTTACAGTCTTGACAGACCACCAGGCACTGAAAGGCGTCATCGGCACGCCTGCGTGGGACCTTTGCAGAAGGCTTACCCGCTGGGTGTACAAGTTGTCAGCGTTTGACTTTGACTTGGAATACAGATCAGGGAAGACAAACCCTGCGGACGGACTGTCCAGGAGGCCAGATTACATGGAGGGGGAAGTGCCATACGTGGACATCCTTCCTACACTGGTGAAGAAATTACAACTTATTGGCGAACTGCCGCCTAACGTGTGCCAAATGATCGGCGATATAGAAGGGAAGAGCAAGACTGCAAAGGCATACATCCAGGCAGTTAGGGCATCGCTCTGTAACCCTGACCATGAGATGGTTAACTCCTAGGGTAAGGATTCCTCTCCTTTAGGCTGGTGGCAGGCTATAGGGCGCCCTAGATATTCAGTAATAATTGCTGCTATAACAACCCAAGGCCAGAGAGCAAGGGATGAATTGGAGAGTGCTTGGCGGGAAGTCGCCCAGGCAACTGAGGAGCCTGACTAGGCTGGGGTTGCTGTACTAGAGCAGCATATCCCACATCAAGTCATGAGGGAGTTCATGACTGGCGAAACGGCATTGGTACCACACCTTGTGCCTGAGATAGAGGAGCTCGTCCAAGGACTGTAGGCCAAAGATGAGTTCTGTATATCGCAATCGGTGAGGGCTTGCAGTACAGCCGGCGGATCAAAGTTATATACCGTTGACGACTCAGGCACCTTGTTCTTCAAGGGAAGGCTAGTGATCCCATAGGTGGAATCTCTGAGATCAGAGATCCTTTGCTAACACCACAACGACCCTAGGGTGGGTCATATGGGGGCAACAAAGACCTTAGAGCTTATCTCAAGGAAGTTCTATTAGGAAGGAATTAGTAAAGACGTACGCCAGTATATCTAAGACTGTGAGCGTTGCCTCGGCGTTATGGTGCCACAACACAAGCCGTATGGGCAGTTACAGACGTTGCTACTGCCCTCACACCCATTCCAGGAAATCTCAATGGATTTCATTACAGGGCTGTTGCCAAGCGCTTGTGATGACGGCGCCAAGTATGACTGTATTCTGGTTATTATATACAGAATAACTAAAGTCGCTCTGTTTGTTCCTACAGTCAAAACACTGAACGCAGCCCAGTTAGCAAGGATCCTATACCAGCAAGTAGAATGCAAGTTTGGGACGCCTGAAGGGATTGTAAGTGATAGAGACAAACTGTTCACTAGTGTGTTCTAGGAGGAATTCGTAAAGGAAAGGGTGATTTGTTGCTAACTGTCCACCATATATCACCCCTAGACAGACGGCCAGACAGAGTGTACCCATCAGACACTAGAGCGATACCTGCAACTGTACGCCGACGGTTTGCTGAACCGTTGGGCAGCACAGCTTAACAAGGCCGAATTTGCGTATAACAACAGTAGACATTCAACTATCAGAGTGTCTCCATTTATGGCCCTCTATGGATACCACCCCAGATGTGTAGAATATGTGCCTAGTTATAAGGCTAAAGTACAGGGGGTTAGAGAGCGCATTGAGCGAATTGCTGAAGTCAGGAGACAAGTGGCAAAGGCGTGGGAAAAGGCCACAGAGGCACAGGCCACCCACTACAACAAGAGGCATCAGCAGAAGGAATTCTGTTGCAGAGAAGTCGTCGGACTATCAATAAAGAATCTGCGCCTTAAGGACAAGAAGTTGGCACCACGTTACATAAAGGTTGTGGTCGCTAAAAGGGTTAGCAACCAGGCGTATCGCCTTCACTTGCCAGAGCAGTACAGGCAAATACATAATGTATTCCTGGTGTCACTGTTGGAACCATAGACAGTAGGCCGACAGGTCGCCAACGGGTTGGCGATAATTCTGGAGTTAGAAATAGAAGATGATATTTAGGAAGTTAAAGAAATCGTTGTATACCAGGGAAGCGGTGACAATCTTTATTATCTGGTCAAATAGGCCGGATAGCCTATGGAATACAACACTTAGGAGCCACTAGACCATTTGGATGGCGCCAAGGATACGGTCAAGAAGTATAAGACGTAAAGGAAAAAAGCTCACAAGAAGTGGGATAAGTAGAGTATTAGCAGCGACCGCTTGCTGAACATAGGTCTATTAGAGACTACCTAAATAACCTTTCTTTTTCTCTACCAAACGCCATTCCTAACCCTAGAGTTGATCCCAAAACGCAGAGCAGTCGCTGAAGAGTCGCCAGAGAAGCCATGTCTAGGCATCTGGGTCAAAGGGATCAAAATAGCCGATTTTGGCGGCACAGGAGGCGTCAACTATATCGGCAACAAGTGCTTCATACTTATCCATAGCGTCCTGCTCCACATGGGTCAACGTATTAGAGTCGGCCTGTGTTTTGTTAGACAGGACGGGACGGCTACGCTTCATAGCGTGCTGGATGATCGCCAAGCGGGCGGTAATCTTACGGCAGGCAGATTCTACAATGGGACACTGGGTATTATCTGTAAACAGATCCCAGAGAGCGCTCTGGGCCTTAAGGGCCTCCATGACCAGTGTGGAGAACGCTGGCGACTGTCTGCCGATAGAATCAGAGGAACCTGCGGTTGTGTGAATCAAAGCGGGGCCTAGAGACAGCAGGTAGGCCTCGGTGTTAAAGGTGGTATTATTCTTATCAGCCTCCTTTTTAGCAGCCCTGATAGCTGTGTCGAACTGTTGTAGAACGCTTGCCTGCTCCTTAGTAAGATCATGGCCGAGAGCATCAAGAGCTATGGCCTTTTGAGCGGTGTTGAGGAATCTGGAGCCGAAAGAGAAGAGGGCAGAGCGGGCGGAGACCTTTGCTGACGACTTGCTGAGCTTGCGGCGCTTGATATGAGCTTGTGAGGGAGACTTGGGCTCTTCAACCTCACTCTTAGGAACAGATGACAAAGCGGGCAAGTCAGGGCCGCCGGGAACACAACCGGTCGCCAGGACGTGACGCTTGCTGGGCGTCATGGTGTTGTGGCCGCAACCGATGGGGGCGGCGCTGTAGACAGTGACAACGTAGGAGGGGACATTATTCGCTGAGTACTTGCCGATGAGACTGTAAAACTTAGTGAACTCAGGGAACTCATCAATGTCCTTGATCTTGTCGCCAGGACAGGTCTCTGTCTCACACTCCCCCAGATAGTTAATCGCCGACTGGAGGGCGAGAGCTTGGCTATTGTTTCAAAGGTATGCCGGCTGGAGAGCATTGAGACGGTTGTGAATATCGTCCTTGTTTATAGCGTTGAGAAGGCCAGTCTAAACACAGGTTAGTTATAGAGCGATCGTAAAGGGATTGGCGACATACCTGAACCTGAACCAAGAGGCTTAAATGCTCACGGTTAGACGTAAGCTCCTGAAGAGTTGCTTGCTTAAGGTGAACCTTGTGACCGCTAACCAAAAGGTTGGCAATGTAGTTGCCGACACGCTCCCAGGCGGCGGCACAACGAGAAAAGGTGAGGAGGACCTAACCGTGCTTGGTAGGGTCAAGTTTGCCCTCAGCCTCTCTCACATGGAAGTCCATTAGTGTGTTCCAAGTGTATTAAGCCACGCCATAAAGCTCTTATGGAACCTGTGGAAACGTCAGCATAGTCGCAGAGGGCTTACCAAAGGGGCAACGACATACCGCAGAATATTTCTTCTTGTCGATCTGGCAAATAACACACTTCGCCATATGGTGGCCAGCGACATAGATAAGGCTATTGAGGTTGCAATGCATGCTGCTGAGGCAATGGATGCAGGGAGTGCCTCCCTTTAGGCCTATGAAGCCCTTATGAGGATCATACTTAGTGTTAAGGATCATCTGGATGTGAGAAATGACCGACATAGCGGCGACGGTTTGGTGAAAGCTTGCCGAAGAAAGTGAGGTTGCAAAAAGGGAAAAGAAATAAGAAAACGAAAAGCTGTAAGTATTATGGAGAGACAGGTATGAAGGCGAAGGGTCACTGAAAGCTTATAGAGCATAAAAAAAAGGAGGGAAAGAAAAACAGAGCAACTGGTGGGAAGAAAACTTTTCACTTGAGCAGCCAGCAACAGAGAGAAGGGCTAATGAACCGTCTAATATATTCACTTATACATAACTACGTCTCACCTGGCAACCTGACTGACAACTTGGCAACAAGTCGCCAACGTATCGCTAAACAATAAACACAAAGCACCCAAAACCGTGAACAACAGCAATAA
The DNA here is from genome assembly GCA_016807845.1 of Colletotrichum eleusines. Taxonomy (NCBI): domain Eukaryota; kingdom Fungi; phylum Ascomycota; class Sordariomycetes; order Glomerellales; family Glomerellaceae; genus Colletotrichum; species Colletotrichum eleusines. Next base: position 108,901 of record JADEZO010000007.1, read on the forward strand.
AGCTGTTATCTAGGAATTACAAAAGAACAGCGCGGTTACAGGTCAGCAATGAAGATATTCTAGTCTGCAAGGGATATTTGTTGTTGCTCTGGAAGACTCCTGTGACGACTTCGGGGACGAAGTCACGTGGGGAGGGGAGCAATTGTAATGAGATCCGTAGTTATGTTGTGGGTCTCGGCGACAGCTCGCCGAGCCTCCGGCGTATAGACCCCACTGCAGAGTTTTCCAGCTGGCCACGGCTGCTGGATTGAACTCTGCAAGCTTAAGTCTTACAATACACCAATACCTACCATCAAGCCCTACCTGGTTAAGAGCCCCTAGCCATTAATCTTACACCGTCTTAATTAGTAAAAAAGAATATAGGATTAAAAGTTATAATTTTTTAAAGATCTAAGGGTAATAAGGTCTTAGTTTATATTAAGTAAGATTAAAAAAATTAATTAACATAAACTATAGCTAGAGATCTCTAGATTAATAACTATGAAGTAGCTATAAGAGTTAGATCTCTATTTAGAAGCTAAAAAGCTAGTAGAAAAGAAACTTAATACCTTAATATCTCTTCCTATTAGTCTTCTTTAGTAGATCTAGCTAGAGTTTAATATTATAATAGGCTTTACCTTATATGAATATAGATATATAGGAGTAGATAAGGTTTTAATTAAGGCCTTAAAGTCTTTATTAGAGTTAGTAGAGTTAGAATAACAGTAAGTTAAGATAAGAGAGCTTTTAGATAACTATAACGGATTAATTATAGTAGGATTAGGTTGAATTATAAAGGTTAGATATATAAGAGGTGTTAAGGCTGTAGTAACACCCCTAACGATAATTATTTTAAATATATATCTATAGCTAGAGGTCTAGATATCTAGCCTAGATTAGATAAATAAAGGCCTTATAATTATTATAATTCTAGACATAAACGCCTAAGTTAATATCTAATTAAAACAGTATATTAAAGCTATAGGAATTCTATATACTTATATTAAACTATAGATAAGGACTTTTAAGTTAGATCTAGACAGCCTAACTATATTTGATAGATTTTACTATATAGATATCTAGATTAATAAATATAAAGTTAATTTATACTTCTTTATTAAATATAAGTATAAAACAACTAATCCACTGTTATTTGGTCTTCTATTAATATAGGAAAAAAGGCTTTTATGTAGTTATAGTAAGTACCTAATTATAGCTTATATCTATACTAAAGATATCTTTCTATAGATTCTAATAGGTATAATTAGGATAAATAAGCCTTTTAAAGTAATAGATATCTTACTATAGCTGGATTAATATATTAAGGAGGTCTTTAGTTTAAAAAACTAAAGACTAATAGTATAACTAAAAGTACTATTAGAATAGATAACCTCTATCTAGAACCTAAGCTAGATAAGGATAAGCGGATTATAGTAGTCCTAAATTAGGATTAAGCTAAAAAACTAATATTAGGGATTATATATAAAGCGATTTAGCTGTAAGTTATACAGATATAAAGAATAATAGCGATTATAAGAGGTAAAATATAGAAGCCTAGTTTCTTAAATGACTATAAAGATATTTTTTAGGGATTCCTAGAGAAACCTATCTCTAGGTAAAAGAAATAACTGGTTAAATAGACGCTGGATAGATATTAAAAGAGAGTAATATATTGGTTTAATATGTTAAAAGAAATAATTAATAAGACTTTATAGACTATAAAAGTTTACACTATATATAAGTAGAAGGATTAAAAGGTCTAACCGGTAGATAATACCCCTGTAGACGGATTAATACCTAAAGGAGACCTATATTAGAAACTTAAAAAGGTTAAGGAAGTTAAGGAGAGGCTTTAGGATTAATTAGGACCTTATAGAGACCTAATCACCCTAAGTTTTCTAATATTCAAGCCGGATTAAGGCTTATAGTAGACTAATAAAATATAATTATTAAGGATTATAGGTACCTTTTATTAGGAGAAAAAGAACTTTTTAGGTAGATTCTATTTAATAGAGAGAAAGCTTTAGTATAGAAATTCCCTAAGTATAGATATATTAACCTAATAGTAGCCTCTCCTTAAGAGATCTAGATAATTCTATATAAGGTATAATAAATAAAAGGGATTCTAATTCCGAAGATGTTTCTTTTAAAAGTTTTTAAGGTAATTAGATAACAAGTTATATAAGGAATTATTAAGGAAATTTATACTGTTTACTAAAATCTATAGTTCTTAGTTATAAAGAAGAATAATAGACTTTAACTAATTAACTTAGCGATAAAGGTAAATAGAGTTACCCTTTAAGATGTCTAGTAACCTCCATCTATAGATAGATTTTTTAAAGACTTTACTGTAACGGTCCAAGGCGAGGTATATTGCAACCAGCTATGGCGACTACGTACGAGTATCTAAAGCTAGGGAAGAAAGGAGAAAAGCTCCCTAAAGGTTCACCGCTTCTCAGGTCTGGTCAGGGCGAAGGAGCGCACAGGCCGTCGGGTTGACGTTGTTGCGGTTCCGTGCCTCCGATCAAAGGTGATGTGTTTCCTGGCCGCGATATCCAGCAAGGCTTCTTCAGGCCCAGCCCGTTACAATACCCCCCTTCTCCCTCTCCTAGGGATAGGGGTCTCCTTCTGCTGAAAGGCAGCCCACGCTGCTGTGTCTTTGAGGTTGCTTAGTGGTTCCTAGGTCGGTTTGGCGTAGTCTGTCCATTTTACTAGAACTCTCTAACCCTTTCCTCTACGCTTCATCTATAATATCTCTTTAACCTTATACTCTAGATCAGGCCCGGATGTTAGGGCGGCAGGTTGTCTGTCATCTTGTTGTTGAGATGGAAAAGGGTCATCCCCTACGTGTTTTAGGAGTGAGACGTGGAAGACGTTATATATCCCAGGTGGTGTATCTAGGCGGCATGCATGGGATCCAACGGCCTCTAGGACTATATACTTGGCGCAAACCCAGTCAAGCTTCTTAGATGGCCGGTCTGTCCTAACGTTTGATAGCCGTAGCCATACCTTATCCCCTGGTTTGAACTGATCAGAGGGTTGACGACGGGCGTTCGTATAGTGCTCTTGTTTTTCTTGCGCCGTAGCCATGGCAGCCTGGGCCCATGCCGTAGCATCTTTTATTTTCTGTACCAGATTCTCAGCTTTTGCGATAGGGGTAGTGCCCTTTATCCTAAGTGTCTCCTTAACTCTGATCAGGTCTATGTTGTATCCGTGACTGAAAAAGAATAGACTGATTCCTATAGAAGTAGCTAGTCTGTTGTTAATTGCCATCATAGCTACTGGTGACAGCTCATCCCAATCGTCCTAGGCATAAGCACAGAATGCTCTTAGGTAGGTCTCCACCACTTGATTAGCCCTCTCAGTTGCTCCATCTATCTCGGGGTGATAGGCTGTAGACAGCCGTTGTTTTATACCACACAGTTGGCAGAGACGCTTCCATATTTGACTAACAAACTGAGTCCCTCGGTCTGAGACTATTACCTTTGGTAATCCATGGTGTCTGATTAGGCCTATAAGTAGGGTGGATACAGTGGTTTCTGACGAGATTTCCTTCATAGGCTCAAGGACAACGTTCTTAGATAGCCTATCTGTAATAACCAGGAGGTTGGTTTGTTTATATGTCCTGGTTGGTGGTAGGTCGGTCACAAAGTCAAGCGATATTTCAGCCTATATACGCTCTGGTATAGGGAGTGGCTTTAGTAAGCCTTGTTTCTTCTCTCTCCAGAAGTTTATCCTTCCACAGACGTCACAGTTCTTCACAAACCTCTAAATATCTTGCGATAAGCCTAGCCAATAGAAGCTCCGACTGATCAAGGCCTTAAGCGTATCCTTTCCTAGATGCCCAGATAGGGTAGAGTCGTGCATTACTTGGATGATTTTGGTCCACAGAGGCTCATAGTGCGGGATCCAAATTCGGTCTCTCCACTTCAGCCTTCTCTCATCGTCTATAGTGCATTCTGACAACATAATAGGTAGTCCCCAAGCTAAGGGTAGTTATCGTGTCCCTTTCTTCACTGCCTCTCTAATTAGGTAGTATCAGGCGTTGTTCTGAAGGCCGGTATCCCATAGGGCTTTTAGAGGTTCTTCTCCAAATGGGTTCTCTGGGGGCGTCCTATCCTCTGGGGAGTTGTCCCCCTCTTCATCGGCGTCTACGCCACTTGTAAATCCTACTTTTACAGATATAGCAGTCTGATCATGTCTAGTCAAGGCAGCTTTATTAACTTATAAGGCTTTTTTTGATCCTTAGAGGAGTTGGAGTTCTTGTCCCTTTAACCTAGTGTCCTCTATGTTAAAGGGCATGTCTTGTTCTCTCCTTAAGAGGGTATCTAGCGTTATAGCTAGCTTGCCTGGGCGGTACTCTATCTTAAAGTTATACTTTGAGAGTAGTTCGGCCTATCTGACTTGTCGTTCGCTCAGCTTCTGCTTCTTTGTAAAATACTTAAGGTTAAGGTGATCGGTCACCACAGTGAACTCTTTTACACTCCTCAACTCAGCGTCCCACTGCTCTAGGCATCGTACTATAGCTAGTAGCTCCTTATCGTGGATTAGGTAGTTGCATTCTGCAGGGAGGTTCTTCTTTAAGAAGAAGGCTACAGGGCGTAGGAGTCCATCGTCGTCAACTTGCGATAGAGTGCCTCCTACTACATATCCTGAGGAGTCTGTTTCTAGGATTGTTTCCCGTTCTGGGTCCCAGTGTGCCAGTACTGGGGCACTGATCAGGCGGGTTTTGAGCTCTTCAAAGGCCTTCTGGCATTCCTTGCTCCATATGAAGGCGGTGTCTTTCTTAGTCAGTTCCGTAAGTGGCCTCACAAGTGCTGAGAACTGAGGAATAAACTGTCGGTAATAGTTAGCAAATCCCACAAAGGATCATACTCCTCTTACTGACTTAGGGGTTTCCCATAGTTATATCGCTTTAATCTTCTCAGGGTCAACTTTTATCCCTCGGCCGACTTCAACAATAAATCCTAGGTACTTGACGCTCTTTGCTTCAAAGTCGCATTTATTAATATCGATCTATAGGCCGGCTTCTCTTAACCTAATCAGGACCTTCTTAACTTTGTCCTGGTGGTCTGCTAATGATCCATTAGAGTAGATCAGGATATCATCGATATATGCTGAGCAAAACTCGTCCAGGTATCCTCGCAGGGCATGGTTGATATAACGCTGGAACGTAGCTGGTGCACCAGTCAAGCCAAAGGGGGTGACCAGCCACTCAAATAGTCCGTACCTCGTGCGGAAGGCTGTCTTCCATTCTTCTCCAGCCTTGATTCAGATCTTATAAAAAGCGGCAATAACGTCCAGTTTCGTTAACCACTTTACTTATACTAGTAATCTTAGGGTTTCGTTGATCAGCGGTAATGGATATCTGTCCTTCCTAGTGATACTGTTTAGGCCCCTATAATCCACACAAAACCTCAATCCTCCTCCTGGTTTCCTCACAAACAATACAGGAGCAGATGCTGGCGAGCTGCTAGCTCTTATGAACCCTTTATCCAGGTATTCAGTAAGGGTCTTCCAGAGGACTATCAGTTCTTCTCGTGACATCCCGTACAGTGGTCCCCATGGGACTTCAGGATCAGTGCCGTTCTTCGTTTTTTCCAAGGGTATCTTGTGGTCAATACCATCACGGTGCGGTGGTAACTTGGCAGCCTGATCAGGGTCAAAGACGTCCAAAAACTGGTGGTATTCCTTTGGCAGTAAGGCTTAAACGTTAGGCCTTTTCTTTGGCGCTAAGGCTTTCATTATATCTGCTAGACTTGCGGCGAAAATCTGTGTCCTCTGTTGGGGTTGTTGAGTCTTTAACTTCCTTCCCCTCCTGATCAGGGCCATGAAAACCGAGGCTATCTGCTGGCGGATAGACGAACGATTTTCCTTCTGGCTTAGGTCTCATCCATGGACTGTATGGTTGGCCACACCAATATGTAACAGGTTCCTGGCTGGACGGATTGTGACGTCGTCCTCTACCATCCAAGTCTTGCCAAGGATAACATCCTCAGTCTGATCGGGGATAATATAGAAGAATAAGCGGCTTCTCTTATAACCATCAAGATCGATTTCCCCATACGTAACTACAGTGATGGCGTCAGGGATAATTCCGTTAACGGTCTCAAGCGCTCTAGGCTTGATTTTAATACACAGCAAACGAAGCTTCTTGGCGTAGTCCTCACTCATAATGGCAGTAGTAAGGCATCCCAAATCAACAAGGGCATAGGTATAGGCAAGTTGGTTAATTCCTATGTTGATGAAAAAGGGGTCACTGTCCATGGTCTTTCTGACTAGCCTCCATTCCTTCTTTACGTCCTCCTGGCCGCGCTTTTGGCCAGGAGTTACTCTTTTCCCGAGTCGTCTGAGGTCTGGCCAGACCTAGCTTCGCTCCATTCCCCAGAGCTGGAGTCGGTGTCAGTCTCTGGGGAGGACTTCGATTTCTTAGCTGAAGACTTCTTAGCCTTTGGTTCTGTTGCTTTTGATCTCTTGGCTTCTAAAGGTTCTTGTCTCTTTGGGCAGTCCCTTGCAAAGTGGCCTATCTTGCCACAGCTATAGCAGTCGACCTCTTTCAACTTGCGGCGATGCTCTGGGCCCTTCCGCCCCCTAGGGTGCTGGACCTTAGTAACCTTGGTGGGTTCCCAGTCCATCTTATCCTCCTTAGAGCTTGCAGGTGACTTAGGCCTGGCCTGATCAGGTGTAGGAGGGCGCCGTTTATACTTCTCCTGCTTCTCCTGGTAATTACGACTGTCCAACCGGGAGCCTATCTTTATAAGGAGCCTGGTGTACTCTAAGTATATGTCTGGGATGTCTACTATACTGATCAGGGCGTCGCAAAGGCTCTTGTTGATAGCTCCATCTAAGTAGTTGATTCTTACTTTATCCGCCCAGTCGCTACCCCCACTCTCAGCTAGTTCCTTCTCAAACCTAGGTAGAAAGAAGGCAAAGCTCTCATGGGTTTTCTGCTTAATTATGCGTAGTCGAGTCAAAGCTTGGGCTTGGGCGTTGGGGTCTCCATAACAGCTTTCTAGGTAGCTTATAAACTGGTCAGGGGATTCCATTCCGTCGGTTCCCCCGTGGGCGTAGTAGGCTGAGGCCATCGTCTGGGCCGCCCCTTCAAGTCGAGCGTATATATATCCAAAGATGTCGGCGTTGCAGTCAAAAGCCATCCTATCTAGGCGGATCTTCCCTTTCATCTCTAGGAACCATCGTTAGAAGTTCTTATATGTCCCATTAAACTTAGGGGGGTCAGGTATCTGGTGTTTTCTTTATCTGGTTGTAGTATTCAGGGTCTGATTAGGGACAGGCGTTGGTATGCTTGTTGTGGTGACTGAGGTAGGTGTCGTCATGGGTTGCCTCATGCTCGTGAGGGCTTCTTGCAGCAGGCGTATCTGCTCCCGTTGAGCCTCTCGCTTGTTGGCCTAGGCAGTTCGCATCTCTTGTAATTCGTTGGCTTGTGAGGTTCATATCTCGTGTAGTTAAGTGGCTAGCTGGCTCACCACTTCAAGTAACTGCTGCGATCCCACAGATGGCTGGGCTTCTATGTTACCGTCCATCTTATCTGTAGCTCCCTCAACTGCTCTAGTTGTATTGGGGCTCTTCCTGTCCTTGCTTATGGGCCTCACTTCGATCAGGGAAAATCCTTCCTGTATCTGGCCAGACAGGGAAACCTGAGCTCTTTCAGAGCACGTAGGCTGATGCGCAGCCTACCGTTCTCAGCTCCTCCAGGGCTAATCAGCTCAATCTAATTAGACCTAGGATACAGCGTTTCTAGCAGCTATTCTCGTTGATGGAATCCTTTTACAACTAAGCTGCGTAGGCGTATCGCTCTAGCCTCCCTCTCTAGGTCTGTTATAGCGTAAAGGCTTGCACTAAGGCCTAAGCTACAGTATACCTAATTAATTCTCACTAGCAGACCACACGTCTAGTCTAGAGAATTCTAGTGCTTCTTTTGAGCTTTAGATAATATAACGGTCCAAGGCAAGGTATATTGCAACCAGCTATGGCGACTACGTACGAGTATCTAAAGCTAGGGAAGAAAGGAGAAAAGCTCCCTAAAGGTTCACCGCTTCTCAGGTCTGGTCAGGGCGAAGGAGCGCACAGGCCGTCGGGTTGACGTTGTTGCGGTTCCGTGCCTCCGATCAAAGGTGATGTGTTTCCTGGCCGCGATATCCAGCAAGGCTTCTTCGGGCCCAGCCCGTTACATTTACTCGATAAATACTTATCTTTTTATTAGACTTCTTTTTAGGATGTAACTAAATCCTGCTTATAGAAAAAAGTTATAATCTAACAACCTTTTTAACCCTACTTAGTCTATTTTAATACTATATACTGTTAATAGACACTATAAACTCTATTATCTAGTTTTACTAGATTATAATAAGAATCCTCTATAATTTAATCCCTAAATACTATAATATCTTTATTAATAATATTATAGTTAAAGGTCTCTACTTTTACTATAATAATAAGGAGCTATCTAACTACCCTAGAATCTAAAGATTTATTTATAAGTATCTATATAATATCGATTAGGTATTAGTTAATATTAAATGAGTAGGCTGTACTGTTTTAGGTATAAAGTCTTTATAGTGTTAACCTTTAGCAGTTATTATTAGATATATCTATAGTATTAATAGGCGTCGTCTAGATTAAGTAAAGATTATTAAGATCCTTAAGTAGAAGAAGTATAATAATATTAGAGATATCTAATTATTTCTTAATATTACTACCTTTTATTAATACTAGGTTAATAGTTTACTAGTATAATAATACTATTATACTTATTTTTAGGGAAAGATAAGTCGTTTAAATAGGAGTAAGTATAGATTAAAGTAATAGAGACTCTTGAGAAGTATATTATAATAGCTTTAATACTTATTAGTATTAATTACAGTCTTAATATAAGGCTAATTATTCTAATAACTAACGTAAGTATTAAAGGTTAAGGCTTAATATTTAGCTAGATTATTAATAGGAAACAGATGGTTATATATTTCAAGAGTAGAATCTAGAAAGTCCTAAAGCTAAAGTATAATTTAGGAAAGCTAGAGATATATAGGGTTCTAATAGGTCTCAAGCGACTATATAACTATCTTTTTAGTATTTATTTTCTACTTAAGATAGATATATAGGTTTTAGTTATCGAGATTAATAAAGCGGTAAATCATCTACTATCCGCTATAATAACTTACTAGCTTGCTTAGATTTAACTTTTTAACTTTAAAATTAAGTATAGTAATAAAAAGAAGAACTCTATAATAGACAGCCTTCTAAGGAAACCTCTAAACGCTTTAGACCTATATAAAGCTAAAAATAAAGAAGATATTAAGGAATTTATCGATATAAAGGTTCTTTATACTTATATGATAAAAAACTTCTTTCTTATAATATATAGTTATAATAATAAAGACCTAGATTAAAATAATAATACTAAGATCTCTATTAATCTCTTTACTATTAAAAAATAATAGTTAACAACGTTTAAACAGACTATCTATTTTCTTTTTACCTTAAAATACTCTCTAGATATCCTAATCTAGAAGTTCCACTAATTTAAATAGAAAATAAGCGGCTTCATTATCTAAGATAGACACTTATTTAAATAAGAAACAAGATCTTAGCCTTACCTTTACTATGTAATTAACTTAAAGCAGCACTATCTTAAGCTAATTACTAAAAGATATAATAAATTAGGATATTAGGGATAAGACGCTATCTACTATTGTCTAGCTAAGTAATACTATTAGCTAGAGATATATATCTAGACAAAAGGACTAATTATAAATTATAAAATATATTAAAAGGCCTAGTTAAAGCAAATAAACAACCTATATATTTTATTAGTATTAATCTATTAGTTATTTTCAAGGGTTTTACTAGATATTTATATATTAATAAATAGAAGATAGTAGAGGTATATTATAAATTTATAGGTTACCCTAAAGCTTAGATTTTATTTTATTTTAGTAAGAAATAAGATCTTAGCTTTACCTTTACTGTATAATTAACTTAAAGTAGCTTTATCTTAAGCTAATTACTAAAGTATATCACAAATTAAGATATTAGGGATAAAAGGCTATCTATTGTTACCTAACTAAGTAATACTATTAACTAGGGATATATATCTAGATAAAAGGACTAATTATAACCTATAAAGTATATTAAAAGGCCTAGTTAAAGTAAATAGATAACCTATATACTTTATTAGTATTAATCTATTAGCCGTTTTTAAGGGTTTTACTGGATGTTTAATATATCGGTAAATAGAAGATGGTAGAGGTATACTATAAATTTATAGGTTACCTTAAAGCTTGGATTTTAAAGCAGGCTATATTAGAAAGTATTATAAAGTTCCTTTAGGAAGATATAATCTACTAATATAGTATATATAGAACCTTAATTATAGATAGGGGATATAAGAATATAGGTATAGTTATTTACCTAAATCAGCGCTATAATATAAGATATAAAGTTATATCGGCCTATAACCTATATATAAATAGACTATTAGAAAAAGGCTACTAACCGATTATATATACTTTTTAAATTTAGTCTAATTAAGGGAAAAAAGATATTTAGCTTATATTTTCTATAGCTCTTTTTATAGATTAGATAACTATTTATACCTTCTTTAGCCATACTCTATTTTACCTTATCTATAGTTAGTATACTGTCACCCTAATTAAAGGATGAATAGTGATATAGAGGACCCTTAATTGGGACAAGGTTTAGACTCTAGAAGAAGAAACCTAGCTTTATCTTTATACTTTTATACAGCTAGATAAGGACTAGGTCAAGGCTGTAAAGATTATTATACACTATAGAGCTTAGACTTATAATTAGTTTAATATAGTCTACCGATATATATTATGAAAAGAAAATTTAAAGAAGGGCGATTTAGTTTTAGACTTTAATGTATAGCAAAAGATTAATATATTAACCTTAAGGAAATTATATTATTATTAGGAAGACCTTTATTAGATTTATTTAGTTACTTTAAATAGATTATCTTATTAGCTTTTAACTCTCTCTAGAACGCTGATTACTAAGGCAACTTATATAGGCAATAGGCTAAAGAAGTTCCTTAAGTCACCAGATAGCCTTTATTTATTGCTAGATAAAAAGGATTTAAGGGCCGATTTTATAGAGGATCTTAAAGACCTATTTCTAAAAAATAGTCTAGAATTAAAATAAGACCCTTTGGACTCTAGGGATAAATTTCTCCTGATCACCTTAAGGGAAACATGTTTATAAGTATAAAGCTAACAACTATAACCTTTAACGTCTAATCTTTACCTAGATTAGCATCCTTTTCTCCTAAAGTTAATATTTCTTTAGATATATCGATACAAAGATATAGGGGATAAAGAGGTAGAGAAAAAGATTTTCTTTTATATTATATTATATAAAAACTAGATATATAAACCACTAATTAATCAAAAACCTCTAAAGAACTTAACTATTTATTATTAAAGTTAAAATAGAAACCAATCTTTTTTAGTCTCTCTTTCTACTGTTTATCTTTCTTAAGCTGCTTTTTTAAAGTCTTTTTCTATAAAACCTAAGGATAATCCTCTAAAATATACTTTAATCTAGTGTTACTAAACTTCTTATACTTATAATAGAATTAATAATAAGCCTTATTATAATAATTAGAAAGCCAGTAGTATTTAGTCTTAACGATCGGTAGGTCCTCATAGAGAAGGGAAGCCTGACTACTGCCGCTTAGCTCTTATTTATAAAACTATCTAGATCCCTTTAAGACTTCTAAAAGACCTTTTTTAGCCTAATTAATATTAACTATACAGTTATACTTAGTGTTCTTAAGGAATATATAGTTAATATAATAATTCTTAAAGTACCTAGAAAGAGAGATATACTTAAAGTAGAGATTTATACTATAAGCCTAATCGTTAGCCTAAATTCTAATATACTTCTAGAAACTATAGATATAGTACTTATATAGGAGTTTATTATAAACTCTACGCCTAAATTAAAAGAGAATTAACAGCTGGAGTATAGCTAAAAAGCTTCTAGAATAAAACGCTAAAGTTGCTAACGATATTATTATTAATAAAGACTTAATATCTTTAGTAAAGGCTGCCTTTAGTTATATAGGGATTATTAACTATAGATTATATAATCTTTTAATTATTAATATTACGTTAGAAATTAACCGTTATAGTGTTAAAACTCTAGTTAGATACCTTTTTAGGATTAATGATTAGAAGCTTAGTATATAGATTATTAGCCAGACTAGAAAAAATAGCCTATATTATAGTCTTTAGAACCTAGGAAAAAGAAAGTTAGATTAGACTAGAAAAAATCAAATAGGGATAATATTTATTATAAGATATTGCTTCTCAATATTTTAAAGCTTATATCTCTAACGCTTAATAGTAATATTCTTAACAGGAGGTATATAGATATATTACTATAGCTTAATATCGGTATAGATTGACCGATTTAGGTAATAATTGTTAGTCTTACTAGAGATAGGTATAATTAGGAAGTAAGCTAGAAATAGAAGGGAAAAGACTTAACGATAGAATAAGGCGGTTGTAAAAGAAGTTGTTATTCTAGAAGAAAAGGCGAGAAGTTATAAAAGGCAGAGGCCCTTCTTATACTCTATTTAAAAGGTCTAAATAGAGGAAGGAATTAGAGGAAGGGTCTTATTAATGAAGGTGAATTGTATAATGAAGTTGTTATTTATTATTAAAGCTGTTAAATAGACAGTAAATAACTCTCTTACTTTTTCTCTATTTAATAAACAGCTTCTTTCTTTACTAATTAGGTATTACTAGTGGACGGCAATATAAAAATCTACCCTTTCTATTAAGGCTTTTAACTTTTTTTTCCCTATTAATAACTATAAATTTAATTTTATTAACCGATTTAGACTATCTATTTTAATATCTTTATACTTCTATTTTATATTTCTTTATTATATATATACTATTAAGTCCTAACTTACTCTTTTTACTCTACCTCTAAAAATTGTTCTTTTAGAAGTAGCGATTACGATATCTACCTCTATCTCTTCTATATCGGTCTCTCTATCTTATTAAGAGTAACCTAACGATAAAGCCTAAATCTATTAACTTTATACTAAAAGAGAATTAAAAGTAGACCTTACTTATTAAACTGGCTAATAGAGTATTTACTAAATAGTTAGTGATAAAGCTATAGCTCTCTATATAGTTAATACTATAAAATACTTTTAATTTACTAACTAAAATATAAATATATATTTTAGTTAATATATCTAACTATACTATTATATTATTCTTAAGTAAAAAAGCTTTCTATAGACTGTTTTAACTCTTACAACGGTCTATTTTCTTGACTGGCTATACTAAAAGGATATTAACTGGATCTTTAATTAGTGCCCTAAAGCGTTTAATAGCCCTAACAGTGTAAAGATTTAGGTAGGATAGGACTATAGAAAGGTATAAACGGTTCTTTTTAACTATTACAACCTATAAGGATGTCTTCTATATAGAGACTAGATTATATAGGATAAAGTTAGAGCTATACTAAAGGTAATAGTATATAACCTTCCCTTTATTTATAATATTATAGTTATCTTAATCGGTTAGTAAAGTATACCTAATTTAAACTAAGGACTACTAATTTTTCTATAACGTCTAGAGATTATTTATATAATTAAGACTTAGGTGTACCTAGTTATCTTTCTATTATTTATTAATAACCTTAGACACTTTATAGGGCTTATTATTGATTAAAAAGATAGAATAATCTATTAGTATAATCCTTTATAGCTAAGTAGTTAATTAGAGTTCTTTTTTATTAATAATATCTAGGCTTTAAAGCGATTTTACTAAGATATTAATATACTGCTTTATATTTAGGACTTAATTAATATAAGTATATATATTGTTAACTTAACTTAACAGTTAGATAGATAGAAGTGTGGTTTATATCTTAAAGTGGTTTAAAATAGCTATTCGCTTTAAAGAGATATATCTGTCTTATAATATATTCTAGTGAAACCCTAACTTTTCTAACAGCTTTAATGATTATATAAGCGGTCTAGATTAACTAGATAAGTTATAAATTACGGTATAATGAAGGAAGACTATACAACGCTATATAAGATATTCCCTAGCTGTCTTTAGATTAGTTAATAATATTTTAGTTAAATAAGCTAAAACTTCTATTATCTAGAAGCGATTTCAATATTAAGATATTTAGATTATATAGGCTAACTCGATAAAAGCCTTAATTATTGTCTTGACTGGTAATAGAGTCTTAATTGCCTGTTCTTAAGATAGAAACTTCTATTATACTGCTACCTCTATATCTACTTTTTTCTTTAGATTAGTAATATAACCAATAGTAGTTAACTTTAGTGCCTTATATACTGCTTCCCGGTATTTAAAAACTCTGTAGATTTACTGAATTTCTTTAGGGGCCTTTATTAACTAGGTTATCTATTAACCGATTACTAATAGAGTTAGAGGATAAAATATCTTCTATACCTAAATAAATAGTAGAAAGATATAATAGAAGTATATATATAAAGATAATTCTACCTCTTAATACCTTATAGACTTAAAAGCTTTTATAGTCCCTATCTAACCTAGCGATAGAAATTAACTTTCCTATTTTAAAAGGCCGATTACTAACTAAGGAGACATATATAGCTACTTATAATAGGCCAAGCGATAATAAGAAAGCCGATCTACTAGTAAAAGGCAAGTTAACTAATATAGAAAGAGCTATATATAAGATATAGAAAAGGACTAATCAGCTATATAAGAAAGCTATAAAGAGGTATAATAACCTTTTTAAACGGTGTAAGAGGTTTAATTTAAGTAGAAAGACTCTAGATATTTATATATATACTAGATAGTAATAGATAGACTAATATAATAACCTAATTAATAAAGCTATATAGTCTACTAATAGTAATATACTATAGGTGTTATTAACTATAGAGATTAATTAGAAGGGATAGGTAAAAGAGAACCCTAGATATAAATAGGATAAGGCTTAAACGGTAATTATTCTAGTTAAACCGGTAAAGAAAGGTAAAAAGGGGTCTAAGAAATAATAATAAGGGCTAGATTAAAGGAACTCTTTTATATATTTTCTTTACTTAAAGGTTTAAGCTAAAAAAGCTAGGGGATAATTAGAATAAGGTAGAGTAATCTACCCTATTTTATTACTTAGATTAAGGATTTATAGTATAAAGGATATAGAAATAAGTTATTCTAATTAAAGAGATTTTGGTATAAAAAGACTAGATTAGAAGCTTTCTAGATACTATAGAAATTAATAAACTTTTCCTTCTTTTTTTCTAGACCTACGCTTATAGTCTGATTAGACCTAGAGCTTTTTTTATAATTTATAATCTAATATAATAACATAAGACGATTGGGAGAGTTACTTCTTAGAATGGAGTATCTTTTTATACTAATTAAAGAATATATATTGTTCCGATTAGAACAAGTTAACCTCTAATTAGGGGAAGCATCTTGTGTTGTCTATAGGGTTATTGGTGTTTCCTTTAGATCACTATACCGTATAGGCCCTTTTCTACTCTGAATACTTTTAATATATAACTATAATCTACTATACTAGTAAGTCAATATATATATTTACTATATAAGTAGGATAACTATATAATTATATAGAATCTAGGAGAAGTATCTAGAATAACCTCTTTTTTCCTTTTAACTCTATCTTTTGACTAAGGTTATCTATTAAGTTAGGGTTATTAATTTAGGGTTATTGAGGTATATAACAGTTAACTTGATTTATAAACAGCTTATATAGGTATAAAATATTCTAGTAAGCTGGATAGGTCGATATAAGGGCTGAATCCCTTTCTATTTTTAGGTCTTCTATTTTCTTCTATAAGCAAGCAAACTAGTATAAGAAAAATCTAACTATTATACTCTCACTTAGATTCCACATATAGGTAATGATCTTGTGTCAATTGATAACATCAATGGCGCGCCACATCTTTTGTGCAGTTTCATTTCTTAGTCTCTCTTTAACACTATATCCTTATATCTATTATATCTACCCTTATTATCCTATATTCTTGCTTCTATAGGATATATTATTTTAAGAGATATACTCTCTTATATTCTTTAAGGCTATATTTACTCCTTAAGGGAGTTAAGTCTGCCTGTTGTACTAACAAAATTATATATAGGTTTACGCTTTAGGTATTTATCTTTTATAACTTAGATTCTATAATTATATAGTTTGAACTTTAGTAATTCTATATATAGTTCTTTAATAAATAGCTTTGTATATTTATAATATTTAAGAGATATTAAATTTTATCGGTCTTTCTTTTAATTATTATTATATCTATCTAGCTATTACTATAGAATATCTTAAATTATTATTGTAGATATGAATCATAAGGATTTTACAGTTTTAATCTTTTTAATATAAGCGATATATTTTATTTCCTTTTTAAGGTTACTTAAAGGTTTTAGTATATAACGCTGCCTTATAGCTAAGCCTCACTATTAAAGTTAGCTAGGCTTTTAGTCAATATTAAGGTTATTTTTTTAACCATAGAATACTAAAGATAATATCTAGTTATCCTATAGCTATAATATTGAAGACTAGTTATTTATAGTAATCTTAAATAACTATAGAGAGGTATATAGTCTTTAAGTTTATAGCTTTTTTACTTTATAGACTGTTCCTCTTTTAATACTTTAAAAGGTAAATAGATTGTTTTTATATTACTATATAATATATTATTAACCTATTAAATAAGGTAACATCAAATCCACTTCTAGTTTATCAATTATTATACTAAGAATTAAAGAACTAATATCTTTATTTTCTATAATATAGATTCTCTATATAGCTTTATAACTAAAGGCCTTATAATAAAATAGGTATTACCACTAGATTTCCCTAGTTAAGAGGATTTAAATAACATATATTTTATATCTATAAGTATATCTATAGATAATTAATAAGCTAATACAAAAGTATAGACTTAAGAGACTAATACTAACGCTTATACCTACAGGTACATACCGACGCTTAGTTATACTTAGTTATACTTAATTAATACTTAATTACGCTTATTTATACTTAGTTAACGCTTATTTATACTTAGTTGACACTTAGATACTCTTAGATACGCTTTAAAAACCCTAATAACTTTTAGACCCTTTATAACTATATGATATATACTAGAGATTTCCCTTTTATAAGATAGTTTATAGAATATTATAATAAATTCTATCTTTACCTTTTCTATCTATCTTTATTCTCTCTATTTTACTCTATAACTATTCTCAATAACTCCCTATTATTCTTGCTTTCTCTTTATAAAGGGTCTCTTTATTATTTATATTTATAAGAGATACTTTTATATTCTAGAAAAGAGAGGCTATTTTTGGCTTCCTTAATCTATTTTAATTCAAAAGATCAACAGCTAACTTAGATATATAATAATAGTCTTTTAATATATATATATATTATTACTTAAAAGGAAGGTTATAGTAATATCTTCTTATAAGGTAATTTCTTACTTTCTTGTATCTCTCTAGTTTATAAACTTATTTATAAAAAAGGTCTTTATAAAAAGAGATTTATTACTTATTATACTTATAGTAATAGCAGTATCTAGGCAAAATATAGTATATTTACTATCTCTAGTTATATATATAGGTCTTATATTATTACCTATATTATTATTAACTGTAATATCCATAAAAGGTTAAAATAGACTTATATCTTTAAAGTCTAAGCCTATTAGGTCTTTCTCTTCTTCTATTAGATCTTTTATAGGTATATCCTTAGACATAGTTATATCTATACTTTCTAAATTAGAATCTCATTCTTCTATAATAGCCTTTTTAGCTATCAAAGCTTTTTATAACTTATAAAGCTTCTTTTTCTATATATTTACCTATCTTATTTCTTTTTTATCTATATTATTTCTCTAATACTTCAAAGCCTTATTTAGATATAGAAAATTATAATCTTTAACCTTATAGTTTCTTAGCTTATAATATATATAATATATTCCTTCAGTCTTTTTCTAAGGTTTTTTAATACCTTTTTCAATGCTTAAAGTTTATAGTACTATAGAAAAGCCTTTTCTTTTAGCTTTATTAATAAGATTTATAAAAAGAGACTCTATAGTATAAAAGCTAGCGTTTTTTCTAAAAGCGTATATTCTATTAATTATAAATCCTATATAATTACTATCTAGACTATTTAATACCTAAGGTATAATAACTTATTTTAATAAAGCTATATCTTTAAAAGATAGGTTATCTATAAGTTCTTTTACCTTATTAAGGTAATTTTCTACAGAGTTAAAAGATTTTAAAGAAGTATTCAAGAACTCTTTATAGGTAAAATATTTATTACTAAATCTAGGAGGTTTATATAGATCTTTTAGTTTTTTCTAAGCTTCAAATGCTATATTTAAGTCTTTCATTACCTATAAAAAGGAATCCTTATAAAATAGCTTTATAAAAGCTAATACTTTATTATTACTTTTCTATTAAAAAGGTATAGCTAGAGGTATTATAAGGCTAAAGTTTATATCTTTACTTATAAATAAAGCTTTAAATATAGTTACTTAAACTAAGTAGTTTAAACTACCTAAAAGATAGGGTATAGAAATAGATTTATCTATAGTATATAATATTAAATTAGTTTATAACTCGGTTAGAAAAAAGAGATATTAGGGTTTATTAGACATAGGATAGGAATTTTAGATATTTAATAGTATAGATAGATTTATCTTAAGAAATAGACTCTTATAATAGGTTTTCTTTATATTTATTATCTTACGTTATATTAGGTAGTTAATAGTTAGATACTTATAGGTTAAATCTACTAAAGACTTTTACTAGCTAGATAATAGACTAGTTAGTCTAGTAGTCTAGTTAACTACTATATTAACTTAATTAATGAACTACTAATTAAGAGGTCTTAGGTTTGATTCTAGCTAGAGGTAAAAGAAAAAGTCCTTTATCAGTTAGATTTAAAATAAACTAGTAAAAATAGTGGTATTATAATATTAAATATATAAAAGGTTAGTTAAATAGTCTAAAGCTATAGTAACTTAAAATACAGTATTAGTAGTATAACTTATTTAGTAAGTTAACCCTTTTATTCTATTCAATATAGGTTACTAGATATAAGGTATAGTTACCTTAGGGTTATATCTCTATAAAACTTCTAGCTAATATAATTTATCCCTTAGCTAGTTAAGTTTTCATAAAATATAATTAAGATATCTTTTAGAGAAGTATTCTAAGTATAGAAAACTTAGTAAAAATAAAGATATAAAGTATAAAAAGTAAAATATAAAGTATAAAACTTAAAGTATTCTTCTCTATTAAGCTAGGCTTATAACTAGTAAGAATAATAAAGAGTTATTTAGAATAGTCATAAAGTAAAATAAAAAAATAAAGATAGATAGAAAAAGTAAAGATAAAATTAACTATAATATTCTAAAAACTATCTTATAAAAGGGAAATCTCTAGTATATATAATATAGTTATAAAAGGTCTAAAAGTTATTAGGGTTATTAAAGTATATCTAAAAGTATCTAAGTGTTAACTAAGCGTAACTAAATATTAACTAAGCGTAACTAAATATTAACTAAGCGTAACTAAGCGTTAACTAAGCGTCGGTATATACCTATAGGTATAAGCGTTAGTATTAGTCTCTTAAGTCTATGCTTTTGTATTAGCTTATTAATTATTTATAGATATACTTATAGATATAAAATATATACCATTTGAATCCTCTTAACTAGGAGAATCTAGTGGTAGTGCTTATTTTATTATAAGGTCTTTAATCATAAAGTTATATAGAGAATTTATATTATAAGAAACAAAGATATTAATTCTTTAATTCTTAGTCTAATTATATTATATAGTGTTTTTAAAATATAATTCTATAGTATATACTTAAAGCAGTAGTATAATATAATAATTAAATATAATAAAAACCTATATTTCTTTATATCCTTACTTTATAAAATAACGATTATATAGTAAAAGGAAAATATCTCTATAGACCTAATTAGTTTTAAAGATCTATTATAGTTTTTTCTTTTAGGTCTATAGCTAAAATATTAATAATTAGGCTATATCTTTTAGACCTTTATATTCTAAGTTCATCTTATAGCTTTTTACTTTTCAGGTCTATTTATTACAGTCTAAACTAGGTAACTTAAATGTTTATAGTCTTATTAAGGGTAAATAGTTTATTAATTTCTTATAACCTATTCTAGTGGTCTTATTAGGAAAAAAATATTTAAGCTTGTTCTTAAGTTCTTTTATGGCCTATATAGGGTCCTTAGATTTGTAGAGACCTTTATTAGACTTATAATACTTCTTTAAACGTTTCCCTGAGTACGTGGCTGACCTGATTAGCTCTCTATTAAGGGTTTCTAGTCGATAGAAGCCTGAATTCTTTAAGATAAAGTTAACATAGAGTGGTTCTCAGATGTTGCGGTTTTCGTATGACCTCAGCGTTTGGCAGAGGGAGTTAATAGTTATAAGGTTATGTAGCCTTGATACTGAAACTAAACATCTAGATCAGTGGTACAGTAGTGAATGAATCATCTGAGGTAAAATAAAAGTCATAATGCCTTCTGTATGCCGTACTTTGGCAGGATTCTCGCAGACAAAGCACACGAGGCTTCTGGCCATTTAGGCCGTTTTCCCTCGAGCTAGAACACTAGGTACAATGACTTGGCATTCCGCGTCCGCTGTTGCCCTCGTCAGGTGAAAACTCGAAGCGTTGCTCGCCTTTACTCGCCAAACCGACGTCGTAGCCAACCTTGTAGCCTCTATCCTCATACGCCATCCCAAGCTGAAGTGGTAAGCCACTGCCATGGTGCTCTTCAGGCTTGTGATGCCTAGGCAACAGTCAGCATTCATAAAAATGGGGCATTGATCTCTCCATCCTGGCTTAAAATTTTACCTCGCTTGGAAGTAAACTTAACATTTCAGGCATTGACCTTGATGCTGTCGGCTGCCGGGCGCCTATGTGACATGTGCTTAGAACAGTGGAATAACATGACCTGGACTTGTTTTTCTATGTTTTCTTAAGAAGGTGGTCGGATTTAAATAGTCATTGAATTTAAGAAATGCCACTACAACCGGACTCCAAGTAACCAAATAGGTGAATCGATCAAAAGTCGTCAATGGGTGGGAAATTCATCACTGTACGTACAGCCAATATTTTAATACACTACGAACATTCGAACGCGAACTGTGACTCTCCTATACATCAGATTGTTTACAAATCGTTCCTGAAATTGTCAGCCGGCCATCTCTTTCTCCAAGCGGGCCCATAGAAGTAAACCACGGGAATACAGAGTGCAAAAGCAGATATCAAGCCAGTATAAATCATCATCGAACGGAAATATCCCATTTCCACAACCCAGTCAGATATCTTAAAGGACAATATGAACGCCAACAAGCATCTGAATGACGCCACGTTAACCAAAGCTGGACCTGCCAGATGAGGGTAACATTCCAGAACATAGACGGCGCCTATAGTGTTAGCACCTAGAAAGCCAAAAGCCATTAACCCAAATCCGGTGAGGAACGTGAAGTAGGAATAGTTCATCGTGTTAGAGCCCGCCAAACCAAAAATGACAGACCCTATGATGCCGCAGATGGTAGGGAACATGAGGTTGATAAGTTGGTTTTCTGGGAGGCGAGCTCCTCGTTTTTTGGCTATGCGATTAGCCATCCAGTCGGCAGCCTTTCCTGTGACCAAGGCAACAGCAATAGCAGCAACCAGAATTGGTAAAAGGCAAAGACCAAGTAATTGGAAGTTCCATCTTGAGAAGAAGGGGTTAGATAGCTTTTCCAAAATATACCCAAGGTGTAATTGCTTACGACCACGGCGCTGTTAGAAGTGCAGGGGCAACAGTATACCCAGCTGCAAATGCACAAGCAATCATTACGCTATTAAGCATAGTGACGAAGAATATTTGCGGATAAAAGAATGTCCGTAACGTGTCGATAAGGGCATTTCGTCCCTTTTTCCATTTCATCTCGCCGTGGAAAATTGCAATGTCATATCGGAAACTTCTCGGGGCGTGTTTGTAGCCAGACTCGTTACGAGGCACGCCATCTATACAACTTTTGTCAGCCGGCGTCTGATGTTGCTCTACATATATGTTATATATCTCAGTGCTTACCCATCTCAGGGCGGGTTCGCTCCCACCTCGTCTCCGGCATGAAGAAAAAGACGCCAAGAAGGAAAAGCCCGGCACCAGCAGCAGTAATAAAATATATGTAGCGCCAACTCAAATCGACAATAATCTGTGGCGTAGCAACACCAAGTACTATAATAATAATACCTTGAGCTGCAAACACCCCAGAGATCCACGAATTCCGTTGGTGGACAAAGACAATGTCTTGTAGCACAAACGGGATCAAACTCTCGACAGTGCCAGCACCCACGGCTTGTACGCAACGAGCTAACAAGTGCGATGGTAACGAGCGGCTATTCCCTGCCCAAACACATCCCGTAATAGCAAGTATGCCAGTAGCCAGAACGACTGGACGACGACCAACGGAAATAGCCATTGGAACCAGAAGAAGGTTGGATAAGCCAATGACTAGAACGGGGAGCGAGGCTAGAAGGTAAATCTCGATAATCGGTGGGGCATTTGGCAGCATAGAGAGGTATTTCAGAGGGTCGGTGTTGGCTGGAAGCCCGCCGGAGGAGGTTATCGACTTGAGCAACTTCGGATCGATACCCGAGTACTCTAGGACGAAAACCGGTAACATGGCACCCAAGATCAACTCAGCGGCAGCGGCCAAGGCACCAAAACAAGATAGACAAAAGCACCCTAGCACTTTGCGTGAAAGTGGCAAGTTGAGGGGATCTCGCGGATCCTGCGTTGGAGCTGGTTGAAGAATGAGCTTGCCATCTCTATAAAGGGCGCCTGCTTGTGCCCGCGCTTGAGCATCGAAAGACGATTGGGTAGATTCCAGATATGGAGTATTTCCGTTGTATCTCTCTGACTGGTTGTAGTCATTCTTTTCGTCCTCGGGTGGCCAAGCCGCTACATGAGACCTATAATTTGCTGGGGGCCTTGCGTCGGGGAAAGGAGTCGACTGGGAGGGCTGCGAGGAGACAGTAGCGTAAGTCATACTGGACTCTCGTCAAATCAGTACGATAATTTCACAGAAGATACGAACGATGATGATGTTCAAAGAAAACAATCTCAGTCAAAGTTCAAAAGGAAGTCTTGGGTACTTGTAGTATTCAAGGGCAGAAAGGACTCTGAGTAATAGAGACTCTGATAGCAGACCACCCGAGTATCATGCTTCGTCCTAGGAAAGTCAACCACACAGACATCAGCGCCACTTCTATGAGCTTCCACTTGACAGACTTTGTACCCTTACCCCGCGAAAGAACCCCTGCTGCTTCCCTGTCAATCGCAGGATCTTCCAAACCTTTTTAAACTTGTTTCGTTGACGTCAGCACCAGTCTATTGCCACACCTTTGGAATGCCCACATGCTTGGGCATTGGTGATTGGAATATCCTTGTTGTTAATACTCGCTGACTCTTTGAATTCGCACGTACTAGCCAAGCCGGTAAATTCTTGCCAGCCAAACCCGTCCGGACAAGCGGTATTTCACCAGGCTGCTAGCCAAAAAGTGGCATCCAATGCTAGAATACTGGTCAAATTCCCTCGACGATCTCGGCAGACCGGAAATATCTAAGAAATCGCCGAGAATGTTTATTCCCCCGTCAAAGTTTCTGACGGCCTTAGTAGTAGTACTGTAGACTGACACATTCAGGTCTTTGTAATTGTTTGACGGGTCATTCGCGCCTCGGCCCTTATGCATTCATTTTTTTTTTGAAACTTTGACGAAAAATGGAACTGAATGCTTCTTGGCCTCTATCACTAAGAACAGACAGATGATACCTCAAATATCTTGGCTAGACTCAAAGGTTGTCAGCCATAGGGGGACACGTACAGATACCACCATTGCCAAGGTAGGCTGTGCCACCAGTCTACAACATTCGTCATTAGTGTAATGGAACTTCCATAGAAAAGGTCTTTCGTGGGCAGCTTGAAGAGAGACAGCAATGCGGTGTTGATCAACGCCTGCAGGGGAATGAGCCGGCCGATCATTTTTAGACATTGAAGAGAACATACATTAATATAATGGCTGTTAGCCCTGGTAACTCAACTACCCTACTTGCAGGCCACCCCCACATCCGGGCCACCATCACCACCACCATCACCACCACCATCACCACCACCATCACCACCACTATCACCACTTATTTCACCAGGTCTACCGCCCACCCATATACAACTTCCGACCTTACTGGAAATTCGAATGCGCTGGATTTATCTGGACTATCTATATCGCCGATATCCGGACTTTACGCCCGCCGGATATCCCATATAGTGGCAAAGGTGCTGTTAAGCGATAGGGGGACCTTTTTCCTCCTGTATTACTATTAATCATCCAACTAGGCATACAGTCAGTAATTCTCTTACTCTAGAAATACTAGCTTAGTTGCCTAATTATCTTAGCCTTTTTATATCTTTCTAGATAGGTAACAAATAGTATAGATATCTAGGTTACCCTTATCTAACTAGTTAAATAGATATAACTAATACTATAGATTAATAGACTGATAAAAGGTTAACTATAGAATAATAGATATAGCTTTATCCTACTACTAGCTGCTAGTTTAATTAGTTAGCTAGCTGTTTTTTCTTTTTTTTACCTTATTAATTAAGGAGTTAGATAAAGGTCGCTATATATATATTAGCTATAGTCTGGCTTATTTTTAGTTAATCTTAGTATTTTTAGCTAGTATTATTATTATATAGGCCTTATAATAATACTCTAAAATACTTTTTATTAATAAGAATAAAATCATTAATCTATTTATTGTAACAGGCGCTGACAGTGAAGCCTGTCACAATAGACCTCTGACCGGGCAGCTCTAACCAACTGAGCTATCTGACCAGACAAAAGGTCCACCAATGCTCAAGTGATCCTCACGAGCACTGCTGTCTACACCACCTATATGGCCTCTGGCCATAAGGGGAATTGCCTATGATATTTATATAGATATTTAACCTTTTTTAATAAGACTATTTTAATAGGCTAAAGACTATTGTATCTCAAGACTAAGAAATAATAAAAAAGTATAATAATAGATATAATAGATATATCTAGTTTTTAAAATACTACTATATAAAGTCTTTCGTTATATACCTATAATACCTATTTAGGACTAATTGTTTAACCTTCTCTAGCTAGCTATATATAATCCTTACGATAAAGGTTTTTTTAACTACTTAAGGGTTATCTAATTAGTTATCTAGCTATTATTTAAGTATATAAAATATTATCTATTATATATAGATAGATCTAATAAAAACTATTAGACCTAGACTAGTTTTCCCTTATATATACTAAGAATTAAAGAACTAATATCTTTATTTCTTTTAATATAAATTCTCTATATAACTTTATAACTAAAGGTCTTATAATAAAATAAGTACTACCACTAGATTCGCCTAGTTAAGAGGATTCAAATAGTATATATTTTATATCTATAAGTATATCTATAAATAATTAAAAAGCTAATATAAAAGCATAGACTTAAGAGACTATTACTAACGCTTATACCTATAGGTATATACCGGCGCTTAGTTACGCTTAGTTAACGCTTAGTTAACGCTTAGTTAACACTTAGATACCCTTAGATACGCTTTAATAACCCTAATAACTCTTAGACCCTTTATAACTATATTATAAGTAAGAATAACTAAGAGTTATTTAGAACAGTTATAGAGTAAAATAGAGAGAATAAAGATAGATAGAAAAAGTAAAGATAATAATTAATTATAATCATCTAAAAACTATCTTATAAAAGGGAAATCTCTAGTATATATATTATAGTTATAAAGGGTCTAAGAGTTATTAGGGTTATTAAAGCGTATCTAAGAGTATCTAAGTGTAACTTAGCGTTAACTAAGTATAACTAAGCGTTAACTAAGCATAACTAAGTCTAAGCGACCCAAAAAGCGGGCCCGCCACTTGGTCGTGACGGAATTGGCCTTAAGTATGAATGTTGCCCAGGTGACATTCCAACACTAAGCGTTAGCTAAGCGTAACTAAGCGCTGGCATATGCCTATAGGTATAAGCGTTAGTATTAGTCTCTTAAGTCTATGCTTTTGTATTAGCTTATTGATTATTTATAGATATACTTATAGATATAAAATATATACTTTTTAAATCCTCTTAACTAGGAGAATCTAGTGGTAGTACTTATTTTATTATAAGACCTTTAGTTATAAAGTCTAAGCGACCTAAAAAGCGGGCCCGCCACTTGGTCGTGACGGAATTGGCCTTAAGTATGAATGTCGCCCAGGTGACATTCCAACATAAAGTTATATAGAGAATTTATATTATAAAAAATAAAGATATTAGTTTTTAATTCTTAGTTTATATATACTAGAGATTTCCCTCCTTATAAGATAGTTTTTAGATTATTGTGGTTAATTTTATTTTTACCTTTTCTATCTACCTTTATTCTCTCTATTTTACTCTGTGACTATTTTGAATAACTCCCTGTTATTCTTACTTATATAATAAGAAGAGATAGAGAGGTCTAAATAGTAAAAATATACTTTATAAGAGATATTTATACCTTAGATTTAGGCTGTTTTTTCTAGATATATTATAATACTATGAAGCCAAAATATTAACCTATTAATACTTTTCTTTTTATAATATTAGTTTTATCTATATTTTATTAGTTAAGTAGACAAATATTTTAGACAATAAGAATACTTTTAGTATAGTTAAATTAGACCTAAATAATCTTTTTAAAATTTACTTTATATTATTTAATATCTATTACTTTAAAGTACTTAAGTATAATAGATAGGTTTTATCAAAAAAATCGCTTTATCTATTTTCTCTTCAAAGGTTATAAGTTATTACTTATTATATACTTTATTATTCTTTTTACTTATTAGTAAATAAAAAGTAATATAAGGGATACGTTAGGTATAAGTAATATTGTTAATAGTATAACTAGTAGCTATATTATTAAGTATTTAATAAAGCTTAAACTTAGTATACTGTCTTATTATATATAAACAAGTATTTTAAAAACGCGTTATTTAGCAATATATAGTAATTATTATAATAGTTTAAAAAAGTAGTGATGATAATAAAGGAGGAAAAGTAAGGCTATTTTAGGTTATTTGAATATAGGGTATATTTATAAGCGGGGTGGTTAAGTTACTCTTTTATCAAAGTTGGGTAAGAAATGGTCGGGGTCGGAAAGCGATGGAATCGTTGACCGGGCGGTCTTCTTCGCGGCCGGGTTATTCTATTCGGGCTGAAGGTCGCATCCAAGCGAATTGGCCGGTGCCCACTTCCATTCATCCTAGTTGTCCGAGGAGGCGCAACTGATGCATCCTCCATCACATGATGAGCATAACGCGGACCTATCATTACCCACGCTTTCGGATCAAGGGCTACAAGGAGGTATATCTACTTCTGGTTTTTTACGTCAAGGGCCGACAGCCACTAGGCCTTACACCAAGTATTGTCCCGTGTGCTGGCCATTTGCGGAACATGTACATTATGATCCCGTTCGTAAGCTTCGAGGTCATGTCTTGGCATAGGACGTCCGGCACTCGCTAGTGTGCGAGCGCCGTAATAATTAATCAGTTATCGAACATTACACTTTAGTGATATGACAGGTCTGACTCCGCCCAACTTTGATCTCTAGTCCAAGCATACCTGCACATGAGCCATGGTTCATTCTCAATCTCTTTTAATTTACTGGGTTATGTAGAATGGCGAGCTCCCCTGTCGGGCTCATCAGCACCAGTGCGAAAATGGCCGTGGAGATGCGTGGCCATAAGCTGTCGACATGCAGTGGGGGTCTTTGGGCCACGGGAGGTCTGCGACACGCGCGATGTCGACTGAATGTAGTCGACGGGCTCGGCGACTGTTCGGTGATCAGTCTCACAGGTATCCAATACCAGTATGTTGGTAATGATGACGG
Source organism: Colletotrichum eleusines (assembly GCA_016807845.1). Classification (NCBI taxonomy): domain Eukaryota; kingdom Fungi; phylum Ascomycota; class Sordariomycetes; order Glomerellales; family Glomerellaceae; genus Colletotrichum; species Colletotrichum eleusines. The sequence continues at coordinate 136,935 of JADEZO010000007.1, forward strand.
GAATGGTGGGAGGAGGCAGCTTCCAAATCAGGTTTGGGCACTAGGAACTAACGAGAAGCTAGTTTTTGGAGGCCACCTTCATCAACGAGCTAGAATCCCCTTGCGCTCGTAGACGGCTACGAGAGGCTCCTAGGCATACACCTCCATCCCCAACTCAAAAAGTATCGGAGGGTACCGGAGTTAGGCCTTCACCGCACGTGCTAGACTGGAATTCCGCAGTCTATCCTCGAGCAATGCCACAAAAACTACATCGTGAATTAGATCTGGTGGCCATGTCCGTTGGAGCTAACCATTGCGGGGACGTTGGACCGCCGTCAACGAAATGGGGGTTGAAGCGTTTATCAGGGGAGACCCTTTCCCGGTGATCTGGAATCGGCTTGTTCCCTGCTTCAAAACCAACTTGTTCTGGTTATTGAAACCGTGCAGCTAGGCTCAGACACCGCCTTTTCCTGCTAGGGCATTCCTGTCCGCGACGCCAGAAACGACTCGGCCGGTGTTTTTGATGCCTGTGCCCTGTTAACTCTCAGCGTAGGGCGTGCGCTAGTGGTCGATCCATCAACGCTGCTGCCCAAGAAAAGATGATAATAGGTAGGCCGCAATCAGGCGTCGAAGTTGAATGACTGACCATGTTGGCATGAATCACAACCTGTTGAGGCGGCCCAGCTGATTGATTGCCCGACCCCAGCCCCCGAACAGATATTGCGTATTCTATCCCGAAGCGGAGCTTGTGATTGTGCAGGTCTGTGCTGCACATGCCTACTGAGAAGGCCTGTGGTCGTTCGTCTGGCGCCTTACTCGAAGAATCATCGGCTCGATCAAGGACAGCCCAATGTTTCAAACCGCCTGACACCTGCGGGATCGACGGGGCGACGAAGGATGCCATGAGGGGCTGTAGCCCGAGGGCCAACGAGAGCTGAATGTGGCCAATGTCCACTGAGAGGGCCTTGCTACTCGGCGTGTTTGAAATCGGTTCAAAGTTTGTTTCGATCTCGGTCGTGGCGGCGGCTCGCGTCCTTGACGGGGGTTAGATCGGACGTGCGGCAGAGCTCGAGAATCGCCCCGCGCCGTCTGGCGGTGTGGGATCGCGACCGACGTCTGAAGCGTCGGACGTCTTGTGGAAACGAGTAGCCATGTATGCCATGTATCGGCCCCAAGTCCATACAACCGGCATTGTGCATTTGTTTAGGAGTTGCAAAACACCCGCAAAAGGAGTTGTGGGCGACGGGCAATTCCGACGCGGCGGGCGGTCGCGATGCTGACAAGGAGTCCCTACATAATATAACGAGCCCCACGACGTGAACAGGCATCAGGCGTGTGCGGTTCTGAAGATCTCTTACGAGTCGTGTGGGGAACGCCGAGCTCGCGCTCTCCGTAGTGCCGTGGTACGGCATTAACCGCGGCATACTTACGACACCATGTATGTATAGCGGAATGGAGCGACGATTGAGAGCAGTAGGTGTTGCGTCGGATTCGTTGGTTTGGGGCTTGGAGTCCTCCGTCGATAGGGGTGATAAAGCATGCTCCTAAGGCAATCGACGAGAGAATGTCGTCTCAGATGAATGGTCCATTCGATGGTTCCCTGCGAAGATCCCGAATCTGCAGCGGACTTCTGCAGCGGTATGGAGGGTCTCAGGTCCTCTTGGAGGACCCCTTTCGTCTACGTAGTAAGCATGGAGGAGACGCCAGGAGGGCGAGCAGCGAACCATGATCAAGAAAAGAGTCCTGCCGAACAGGAATGAGGGACACAAACCCCACAGCTCGAGTCCAGTCACAAACAGCGCCAAGGGTAAGGAAGGTGAGTCGCGAACGAGTCGAATGCGCACCAATGAATGGAGGGCTGCGCAGCCATGCTTGTTGGCGGGGGGTCGTGCAAAGTACCCTCAGCTACTTGCAACTGCTATACCTAGAGACCTCCACGCTAAGAATTCTGAAGTTAGACTGTCTTATCCATGACAGGCATAGCCCAGGATCCTGCCACTGGACCATGGATCTAGGGTTGACGAGTACCATAGTAAAAGCAGTGCTCCATGATGGCATATGGGGAATAGTGTCCGTTCCGCTGTGAGCCCGACTGTGGTTACAACGGGGGCTGTCCAACAGCTTTAGTGTACGAATGCCTACCGTGCTGCGTATATATTTTGTGCAGCATTAAGTCTTCGTTGGTGGTACATACAGAGACACACGAATTAACCAACTGTATGATTGCATGAGCCCTGTGGATGAATATATAATGGATAAAGTTTGTTACGGGTTCGGCTGCATAGAAAAGCCCCTCGTTGCACCGCCTGCAACGCTTGTCCTGCAGTTTAGCCTGGAACGTCACGGTTGCAGTAATACCGGAGAAATGCACCAAGTTGGAAATCGAGATTTGGGCCGAGCAGGTAATCAACCATGATCCATAGCACGCGATGTTCAAGTTGAGAGGCGGGTGGGCGGGCGGGCGGGCGGGCAGGCATTTGCCGATGGCACGCTAACGGCGATCCAATGTCTGTGGAGACCGCCGTCGACGGCACGCACCGTCTCGAAAGTCAAAGTGGCTAAGGGAAATACCTAGCCAGATCCAACAACGGGCCAAAGCTCACGCTCCCGCCCCCGGATGGTGAGAGTCAAAGTCGTTGGGGTGCGAGGGTGTTGACATGGATTCCCCCCTTCCCGTCGCGTTGACGGTCAACAAACAAGATGCAATGCCCAAATTAACAAGTCGCTACTCAATACCTATAATCACTGCCAGTCCCGATACGGTCGGGTTCGTTTTCGTTCTGCGTTGGACCAGATCACCCACCCCTAGTATTAGGAAATGGGCATGGAATATATGACGAGAGGTCGTGGAGCGAAAATTTAGGAGTGAAATGGGTCCAACCCACGTCCCTAAGAGGCCTGCCACCGTTAATGAGATGGACGCCATGGGCCGGACTTAGCTGGGTAGGACGAGCATTCGGCTGTCGGCCTGTCTGTCAGTCGAGCATATCTGGCCGGTCAAGGACCCCGGCGCGCTGGAATGCCATGTTGGGCAACCCGGCAGCACGCCATCGGATTACCACCGAGCGGGGGGATGCCTGGAGGCCAGTCAAGTGGCCGTCGCCTGCCCTCCTCTAGCATGCCGTGCATGCGTGTCTCAGCCACAAGTCTCAACCCCCAGACGAATAAGCAAATACTGTAGTCGTATCCCCTTTGCCCAAGCGCCAGATGTGGCGCTGATATATATACTTGGCAAACCTCGATGGTAATGTAGTGTAGTAGGGTATCCGCAACTGGAATTGTACTTGGGGATCTCGAGTGTCAGGAGTTGCCTCGGCCTTCATACCTGCGCTCCGCTTGTGGCCGGTTATAGTGACGAGTGCGATGCGAACCGGATCTGAACATTGGCGAGACATACCATGACATTTGATTGCTATAGCCTTCAGCCTGATATGGTGTACACAAATGATGAGACGTCCACAGCCTCGACCGACTGGGCGCCATACCCGTTGATCACTCTAGGAGCAACTTTGAGGCGGCGCGTAAAATGGTGGCGTTTGTGAGCATGACCCGTCTTAGGCTGGGAGAGGGGGCGCCCATGAGTTGAAGCTGTTAGGCCGTGGTGACGGACGCCATGTCCGCATCTTCTACGAGCATCTAGCTTTGCAACCAAAAACGACTAGCGGGGGTCTGGTCAATGGGAAGCTTCCGTCGAGCCTTGAACGGTGACCATCGAGGACGGCTGTGACGCACCAACGGGTCGGAAAACGGCGTTGGCTGAGATTTTGGTAGTCGCGCCCAGTGTCCTTACGGATGTTTGTGATGCTTTAATCGTTTGGTTGGTCCCAACAAGGGGGACAATTAGTAGGCGAGCAAACTTCAATAACACTAGCGTGGGGGCACGTGGGACGGCAACGGCACCAGGCTCTGCCCGCAACGAGAGCAGAGCCGGATAAGGGCACGCTCAAGCTCGGGGAGAAACACTGATACCGATACGACCTCTCCCCGCTCGTAGTCCAGAGCAAAACGGCTCGGCGCATTATGTCGTCCAACGTGAGCGTTTGTGTCTAGAGCGGATGGTGACACCGCTTGGACCCCTCCAATATATCATTATCGAGACCAACGAGTCGCAAGACAGGCCATGCTTGGCTTCGTACAGTCGTACCTAGACGCGCTTTATCTATTGACTGCGCACGATATGCGCAACCCAACCCTGGTCAATATCTATAGTACTTACGGTATGGTATCGCATCTGACTTGCATGGTTCTCCAGAGGAGAGGAAACTAGATGCTGACAATACTGTGTACCTAGACAGTTTCGAACTTGAGAATTCGGACATGGATAACGGCTGAAGACTGTCTCTCTGGTGGGTCTTTAATAAGTAGGTGGCATCACAAAAAGCAACGCGCCAAAGTTAATCCGTGACACGCCGTTGAAAGTCTGTCCGCCCCTCGGACAATTCGGGCGGCGGGTACACGGTAAACAGGGCCGGTAATTGCCAAACTGTGCGGGCAACGTATTCGTATCATGTGTTGTATGAAGAGGTGGTTGAATGACCAAAGCACCTTGGGCTTGGCAACAGGAACAACTGTCTTCGTATTGCTAGCTAAAGATGCTTCCGTTGCTCCATCATCCAGGCCCGGGAGTGTGCTCAGTAGGATGTGTACTCGGATTGGAGAGAGATAGCCGGGCAAGGCCCGTATCGACCGAGGCAGCAGGCGAGATGGTACAGTAGGTATGGCCCAAAAGAGACCGAGATCTGCTGGATCGGCGGCTGGCGAAACGGATAGGTATGTCGACCGGGGTCGATAATGGCACAATACGAGTTGTGGGATTGTTAACCATGGTCATTTGGCGGAATGATTGCTCAGTGAAGTGTCGGGAGCATATAAACTCAGACATTGGCTGTTCGTCAAGACGGGGGGGCACGGCGAAAGCGAGATGCGTGGGAGACAAACAGGCAATGACGTACAAGAGAAACGGTGAATCAAAGGAGAACAAGCGCAGGTCTCGGGATATTGTCGGGGTGAATGGATTCCGGGTCCGAATGAGAGGCAAAAGTCGTTTCGACAAGGATAACGGGGGGTGGGGTTGGTGGCAGATGTCTCTCGAATGCTGGATGGATGCATGGATGTGGCAGACAGCCTGGATCTGTGCGACGATTTCCGAGTGATTTCCGTCAGGGAAAAGACGTTAGTTAGCGAGGAGGAATACGGGAGGGATATTGATCCGAGATGCAAGATTCGAACGTGTGTTGATGGCATCTCGGAGAGTCAGGTACGGAACGGAGTGTTCTCCGACGGCCTACGACCCGAAAGGAAAACAAACGCCCAGGTAAGAGAGGAGCTGTCATGGCTGACTCAACGGAACGCATGTGTACGTACGGAGGTAACCGTCTAGGTAGGTAGGACGAAGCGGAAGGGAGGATGTGGATGAGTGGAAGATGGGAGAAGAAGGAACCAAGGGTCCCTGGCAGGCAAGGCAGGAAGGAGGTAGGCAGGAGGCATAGCAGGAGGCAGATAGCGGCATCTCCACAGTGCGCAGGGGACTCCCCTTCCTTCCTTCCTTCCTTGGATACCTAGGCTGGCATCCTTTCTCAGGCTTAGCGGCTTAACTGTTACTGATTCTCTTCATCAGCGGGGCAACCCCCCCCCCCCTCCCCCTCTCATGTCCTACAGCGGCTGACAGTGGGTCGCATGCTATTAAAGCGCCCAAATAGTTTAAGTAGGCACGCTACCAAGAGTGCGTAGGTACAGGTAGGTAGCAGCCGAGTCTGTTGAGCGCACAGTGCACCGCCTTTAACGGCGATTTGACGGGCATCGGCGTGTGCGTTTACGCCTCTTTTGACAGGACGGATAGGGACGGGATCACGCACGTTAAAATAGTTAGGTCTGCCTATGGGTAGCGTGCAATCAGGCCACAGCCGCAGAGTTGCAGGTCAAATATATATGTACTTAGGTAGGTAGCTAAGTACCTAGATAGGTAGGCACCTAGGTACAGGTAGGTAGACGGTAGGCTCACCCTGCCTTCCCAGACTAACACGTCCCGTTCATCAAGGCACAGTACCTACCTTCCTGCTGCTGCTTGGGTCGCACAGTCAAGTCGGTTGGCCTGCAAGGCAAGTGCAAGTAAGGTGCGGGGACGATGCACAATTTGTTCGCTGTCTGGAATTAGGAAGGAAGGAAGATACCTACGGAATAGGGGAATGAAAATTTGGGTGGAAGGACTCGATCAATAGGGAAGGCACGGCGGTGAAGAGGGAAAGAGAGAGAGAGAGATGGAGGAGAGAGAAAGAGAAGGAGAGAACGAGAAAAGGGAAGGTTTCTCTCTTGAGACAGACAGACGCGATGAGGGTAAAAAGTTTCCTTGCCCGTCGTCGCCCATGCACGTTTCCTCCTCGTTGCCTCCTCACTCAAGCCAAGCCATACCGCCCCGAGACGCATTGCACCGTGATGGAACATGCCGAATCAAGCCCCCCATTCGCCATCCTCTCGCTGCTTGTCCCTCGTCTGTCGGGAGCAAATCGGGCTGTTAATCCAAAGCGCCACTCTATCAGCCCAGCCAGCCAGCGACCAGCAGAGATTCCGATCATCGACCGGTGCCGGCCTTTCCCCAGACCACATACACTAGTGTACCCAACACTAGACTTTGGAGGTGCAGTCAAGTGTGCATCGATCCGCCGGGGCAGGGTCGGTCGCTCATTCATGCCCGAGTCCCAGCTCTTTGCACCGCTAACTAACTACCTAGGTAGCTAGGTAGACTAATAATGCAGGTCAGCCCATCCGAACGAGCGAGCGAGCGAGTGAGCGAGCGACAGGCAACATTGACAGCCACCGCCGCGCAACACCGCATACTTCGCCCTAATCAAACTGACCGCCGCCCGACATGTCAACCTCGCCGTTGTTCCCGGTGCCTCCGAACCCTCAAGTTCCGCAAATCATGGCCACCCGACGACTGCTCTCCAACGGCCCGCGACATTGACTTCCAGTCCCAAGCTCCGGCCGGCATCAGAGACAGAGGCAATGGTCCAGTCCAGCCCAGTCCAGCCCAGTCCAGCCCAGCCCAGCCCAGCCCACTGCGCCGTGTTCGCATTGCAGACACAATTCGACACGACTCGGTGACAGCCCAGTGGGAAATGTGGAAGAAGGGGAAACAGGAGAGAATACATCCGGCAAAGTTTCAGGTTTCATCGAGACGAATCCTGCCCGCCCTCAACTCAACCAGTCAGATGGGCATGGCTCCCATCGCGATTGCTGCACCACTCACTCCCTCACCTTACCTACCATGAACGCAACGCGCGACTCCACCACGCCGGCCATGTGTCTCTGCCCAAAGCCTTGAACCAGTCCTGCAAAGACCAGGTAGCTGCGACACTTCCTCGGACTAAACCACCTACCTACCTACTACCTACCTGCTCGCCATGCCGTGGTTGGCCCCTACCATGCTCCGTACTCCGTAGTACGGGGTCAAATCATCACGCTCGCCAACTCCTCCCCAATTTTCCTTTATTTCCTATTTTCATGTGCGACGCGGCAGTCGGCACGAGGAGGTGGAGGAGGAGGAGGAGGAGGAGGAGGAGGAGGAGGCAGGAAAAGCAGATGTCTACACTACGGAGGCCGCGACTGGAGGTCCACGCCCGTCCATTCATTGCACACCCCTAACCACCATCCAAGTTTTCCGCTCACTACGCCAGGTACACTAGACTACATACACTGGCTGGCTTGTGCTAATTCGCCGAGAGGGCGATGCACACTCGCTGTCCGTCTCTTGACTAAGACCAGAGACAAACTAGAGGCAGTCGTTTCTCCCAATGCAGCCTCCTGCATATGCACCGACAGGCTCCATAAGCAAGACCCCTCCGACTCCCTCTACCCACCATGATATCATGGTACAGTCGACCTCCCTCGCGCACTACTGTTACAACGGCCAAGACCAAGTACCGGCCAACATTGACTCCCCTTCTGCCCAAAAACGGAGGCTGTATGGGGGGGCACGCACGCACGCAGGCCCAGCTACCGCGAGCCGAACGGTTTGACAAGCGACTCGTCCACTCGACAATGACCAACAACCATTCAGAGACAAGACGATGCGATGAGCGCTGAAGGCCCTCCGTTGCCCATCTCCGGGTTCCGCCATAACTCCCCTCCTTTCTTCCACACTTTCTTGACAAAACACGACGCGGTTCCGTACCATGCTTGTGTCTGGCACCGTCCCGGCCTGCTTGCTGCACACCACATGCACTCATTTGTGAGGACGCCGCACCACCAGTCCATCGCCGTACCCCTGCGCGTTGGCGCAACGGCTTCATTCTGCTCCTGGCTACAGGCCTGTCCGCTTTGCCCGGAGCACGACTCATGAGTCGCGGGTTGGACGAACGATCGACCGTTTGCTCACCTCTTCGTCCGGTCATCTTCGTTTCCGATCAACCAGGCCCTTTCACCGTTCAGGCTTCTCACCATGCTCATCTTTCTTACTCCAACTCGACGTTTGTCGTGCTCACATCTCTGTCGTGGTGGAGTAAGTCTCTCCCCGCCGCAACACTCTGCTTCTGCTGTCAAGCATCTCTTGGTTTCGAGGGTGGGCGCACAGCCCATACATGTTTTTTGGCCAAGTTGTGCCCTTGTTACCCCCGAAAATTCCACGATGGCGAATAAAAACACTGAGCCGTCGTGGGGATGCTGTCCGTCCTGCGTCTTTAGTGACTTTCAGTACTTGAGAGTACTTCACTTGGACGGGCAGGTGTGGTCGGCCACACCACGCTAATAGCGACCAGGGCTGGTGGATACTGATGCCCCCCCCCCCAGAAGAGTCCAGGGATGTGGAGTAGGAGGAGGAGCAAGACGAGGAGAAAAAGAGCGATGGATGTGTGTAGGAGAAAGCGAGAGAGAGAGAGAGGAGCAAACAGGGACAACGGCAAGATGCACCACCCAAACGCATCCATCGTCTCTGCCTAGTCTGGTCTGTCTTTGGCTAGTGTCCTCACTCTCAACCGCCATGGTGAAAAATAAACTGACCGCACCATCACCACCGTTGATCGATCGCAGGTACCTACACCAACCACGACTACCACCACCACCACCACTGCACTGCACCAAGAGTGGATAGATGATGCCAAGAAGAGCCAAACCCACATGCCATCCACCATGGACGGCAGCCAAGCGGACAGCAACTCCGTTGTGGCTGTCTGGTCTTATTTTCGATATACGACGGCTACCGGGCTCTATTTTTGCCATCGTCTGGCCCACGGACGGCACCCACGACACCGACGGCATATACCTATCCTAGGTGCTGTTTTCCCTGGGTACGGAGGAGCAAGACTCCTGGCCTATCTAACCAGCATCAAGCATACATCTCACCTGGTCTTGGCAGACTCAGTACGACGTGAGACCTCAACTCGCATCCCATCCCACACACCGTCCGTCCTTATCCGCCCCATGCACACCCGTCATCGTATGGGAAACAAGACCCCGCCCCCCCCCCAAAAGTTGCAAGTAGGTAGATGTACACCTTGCATGTGGGGAGCTAAGATACTAGGGGACCTCTTAGTGCACATGGGAAGAGCATCGATTCTCTGCACGTCTTCGCTCCCTCTCACCTCTAAACCCTGTCGATGTCCCGAGACGTCCTGTCCACTGGCAACGCAGCTATGTATCTGCAGATATCTAGGTGCATATCCCGCCGCCCCTCGAAGCCGCCGGGCCCCATCTTCTACCGTCCAACGACCCTCCTTCCCTTCCCACTTGGCGTTGATGGCCAAGCTGCTTTTCAAATAAGACCAGCGACCATCTCTCCACCCATCTGAGCCCCTCCATTTCGCGTCGGCTCTCCATCGATCTACACTTCCCTTCTTGTCGAGACGCCCCTCTCAGTCTTGATCCCTGATACCTAACTCTCTCTGTCCTCCTATCGTCTTTTCATTCAGCCTGACTCTGGTCACTTGTTCTCGAGAAGGCTCGTTGATGACCCTTTGCTCCACTTCGACCTCGTCGGCAATCCGTCCTATGGCTTTCCCGCCTTGATATCTGACCGACAGCCGAACTGTTGAACCCCAGCGCCACTACTTCTTTCTTCTTCTTCCCCGACTTGTATCTTTGGTCGGGCATATCAACCCTCATTTTGACCCTTCCCTATTGGCATGGTCTCGCTATTGACGAGCCATGGAACCCACTGCCTTATCAACTGTGTCGGAGGAAGGCGATATTTCGTGGTCGGATAATCGCAGCAACTCATCAGACGACAACATGCAAGACGATATGTTTCTACCGCACTCGCCCGCTTCCCAAGTGACAGCCGCTTGGATGACCTCAACCACCTTCTCTCACTCTCACACTGGCCCCTTGTCTCCCGTCAGTACCGGCATGGACATCGCAAACATGGATCCATCCTGCGCTCCGACAATGGTACACTCAGCATCCTCATCTTGCACTGATTCCTGGGGCGCCGGGCACGCCGAGACCTGTAATGGGGACGACGCTGACAACGACATTGTGTGGGAACAGGACTCGGACGATATCCTCACCGTACCCAAACTCGAACCCATGGACGACGATTTCAATCTCGACGATCTGAAGGAGGCACCCTTGACGCCAGCAAAGGCATCATCGATCGCATCCACAACCCAGCCGAAACAGAAACGCCCCCGTGGACGACCTCGCAAACACCCCGTGGCACCCATCATTAACCCGAGCAAGGTCACCAAGGGCCGTTCGAAAACAGGGTGCATTACCTGCCGAAGACGAAAGAAGAAGTGCGACGAGGCGAAGCCGAGATGTAGGTTCCGTGTCCGAGCTTCCGAGTATGCACGCCTAACCCTGACTCTTATGATAGGTATGAACTGCGAGAAGAATGCCGTCGTGTGCGAGGGTTATCAGGAGAAGAAACTCTGGAGAAGCGGCAAAGAGAAGGCGACTACCGGTGAGCCCCTCTCCCTCTCGGCATGGTGTGCCATGGAGTGTCTGACCATGCCCAAAGATCAAAATGTAGACGAGGAGTCGCTCGTCTTCACCATGCAGCCGCTATTCAACGGTGTTGACACGGTTGAGGATAAAATCTTTTGGCGGCATTACGGAGTCCATCTCAGCAACGTCCTCACCGTGGAAGGGGAGGCCAAGAACGCCTTCAAAGACATTATCCTGCCTTTGGCAAACATCCACCAGGGCGTCATGCACTCTATTCTTGCCATGAGCAGTAAACACATCGACCTTGACACGCCGTACGGCGCAAAACTCCTGACCAAAAACCCGACAACCAGCCGCGAGGCCCTGCGGGAGAGGTCGGCATATCACGAAGAGCAGGCAATGAAGACGCTGTGCGCCGACATGAACCGCACCGAGGAGGACGATGGGGTCGACAAAACGACGATCCTTTCCGCGCGTTACGCCCAGATTCTCTGCCTGGTCGTCACGACGCTGATCGAGGGCGAGCCTCACGGCGCTCACCGAGTCCACCTCGGTGGCTACAAGCGACTCATCCAAGCGTCGCCCCCCGAGGATCCCGTCTTCCTGGCCTTCATCACCGAATTCTTCCAGTATCACATTTACGCAGACGAGCTCTTGTGGCATCCCACAAGCAACTACCCACGTCTGGCGTCGGCAGAATGGACCTCTCTGGTTCCCCTCGATGCGCCTCGGCTCATAGGCGTCGCCGACGGTCTCTTCCAGTATCTTTGCCACATCACGACGATACGGAATACGATCAGGGACAACATCTACAGAGGGTCCGAGACGGTGGTGACGTATCACATCCTGTATCAGGCACAGGAGATCCAAGAGGCCATCGAACAATGGATGCCGGCCTGGCCGCTGGGCGACAGCCGGCACCGGGTCGGCCTGGTCTACAAGCACATGATGTTCCTTCATCTGTTCCGCACCATTTACCCACCAACGTCCCCCCAGAGACGCCCGTCCGTCTTGTCGGTGGCGACGTCTGTTGCCACGTCCATTTCGTCGGCTTCGTCCCGCCGTCATTCACAAATCTCTCGGCCTTCTACCGCTACGAGCTGTGCCTCGTCTCCTGGGCTCCGCCCCACCACGGCGGGCGGCTTCCCGTCGTCGATGCAGCTCAAGCGCGAGCCCAGTTCTCGAGGCCCGTCGAGGACAAGCTCGATGCACGAGTCGGACGCCGGGTCCTCCAGCTGCGCCGTCATCGACGAACAACGACCGACGTCTCCGCCCCCGATTCGCCGTCCGCTCCAGCACGACAACCGCATCACGTCTACGGTGGAAGAGTCCCTAGCCATCATGGAGGGCTTCAAGCCATCGGATCCGGCGTTGACGCTCTTGTTGATGCCGAGTCTGGTCGTTGGTACGACGTGCTTCGACCCGGCGCAGCAGGAGCGGCTCCGCGCCATTGTCCGCTCAGTCCGGGGCTACACTGGTCTTCGCAACTGCGACCGGGTCCTCGAGGTGCTCGAAGAAGTCTGGCACCTGATGGACGTCGGCGACTGGCTCTCCGTTTGGGACTGGCAAAGCGTCGCCAGGAGACTCGGCCTTGACTTCCTGTGCACATGAGCTGGTCGGGGGACCTCGCAGCCCCTTGATCTGCCCTCGTTTCTTTTCCGTGCCGGAAACAAACTCTATTTCTTTTCTTTTCCCCTTGTTGCTTTCCTGTCGGGTCAATCCGCGTGTTGTATTCTGTCGTCGGCTTATTATTCGTGGTTTTTCTACTGTCTACCCGGGGCTCGCAATTATGTTGTTGGCGTTATCGGACGGGATTTGTAACGGAGGCAACGTCAGCATGAGCCCAAGGTGCCAAGTCGCATCAAGACTACAAAACGCAGGGCAGCGACCAAGGGGCAAGCTGGGCAAACGGTCTGGCCACAAGGGAGGGCATCTCGGGGGTTTGGGCCGAGTGTTTGGTCTTGTCACAACAGCATGCAAGGCACAGCTCTTGGGGTCGAGGCATGTGCAGGGTGGTCTTGTCGTCCTTTCTTTTTTGTTTTTCTTTTTCATCATTTTTTTTCTGCAACTTGGCAGTCATATCACGGCGTTTTTCACTGTATTCAGGGGCGGTCGGCTCTTTGCGTGTGACTCGTTCACGCTTTCATTTCAGGTAATTGGGGGGTAAGACAGGGAACGGGACGTCTCGGGATGGGAGGCTCGGACAGGGTCCGATTGATTTGAGTATAGGCAAACAAGCATGGACATGATCTCATCTGCTTTTCCAGCGATGGGCCTCGGGGGTGCATCATCGTCACGGGGGGGGAGCATGCAAATCATCAATGTAACCTAGAAAGTCTGCCGTTTCCAGCGGACGTTTGGTGGTGGAGGGTGGGGGAATGAATGGTGGCAACATAATACACGCTGCGCCGTTGCGCCTGTCCTCACGCTGCGATGCCGCCTTGTTTTTTGTTTTATTGCGAAGAGAGAGAGAGAGAGAGCTGTTTCGTCCGTCAACCCGTCCCGCGGCGTTATTTTTCCCCCGGCCGTTGCACGAAGCACGCGTTCGTCCGAGGTTGCAGTGAGTTTCTGGGAGTATCCGCGCGGCAGAGCTGCCCACGGTACCCTCCCAAGTCCGACTCTTTTCGCCTTGGGGGAAGGGGGTAGGGGAAGATTGTCTCTCGCACGGATGCTCCTCGGTGGTGATAACGAGCTAGCACATCCCCCGTAACTGCATGTATGTACGGCTGGACGAAAGCGACGACGGGTGCAGCGAAGATCCCCTATCTGCCTCAGGCCGCCGCCGTGTGTGTGTGTGTGTGTGAGAGAGAGAGGGGGGGAGGGCTGTACTGGGTCTTCTCTTTTACTTTTGCATTGCATTCTGACTTTGGCGCACATGCAGCGGCGGCGTGGGGGGAAGAGATACATGACGGTACATGTCGTACGTAGCTACTTGGATTTTGTCGATGGCATTGCTTTTTCGGAGATGAGGGGAGTTCAACTGTGTGGGTTAGGCCACTGGGAGATTCTGCAGGGGGACGGGGGGACAAACCGATCATCAACTATCACCACCTACCTAGGTATGTACTATGAAGGGCCAAACTTGGACGGACATACGCTAAAAGGAGGGAGGGTAGGGGGGTGTGCCCTCCTCAGAACCTCACCTTGGCCACATCTCACGCGAAGGGGTTCCCCCCATGTACATAGTATACCATGCCGTTCAATCTTCTGTCTCCATCTACTCAGTATAGGTATACTACATAGTATGTACGGCATATACGGAATACTGGGTATGGAGTAGTAGTAAACCAAGGTTGACTGAACAGTGAACGCTAGGCATCCGCGTGGCATTTGTGCACGTATGCAGGAAGTTTAAGCGCCGATTGACGATCTCGGTGAGCGGCCCCCGACTCCTTGGATCGTCCGTGTGTGTGCGCGTGCGCGCGTCCGTGTTCTCGTCTTGTGTGCCGGTCGCATGGGAAATCGCACGGACGCGATGGATGCACGACGCGGAGACGTGGTGTAGCGTCTTTTTTTTTTGTCTTTTTTTTTATCTCTTGGGGGTTCCCGCAGCGGTGAGCGAGCGAGCGGGCAGTGATGTGCTTTGACCTCCACTGATTTACACGTGTAGATGCTGGAGACGACGACGACGACGACGACGGGATAGAAGAGTGGGCGGAGGATGCGGGGCGCATTTCCATCTTGTCTCAGGGTCGGTCCCTGGCCAAAGATGCCACCGAACCAGAAAAAGAAAAAAAGAAGAAGAAGAAGAAAAAAAGGACCGGATCGGGGTAATCTGCAGAGGACCCGGTGATACCCGGTGGTTTTCGGGTAAATCGGCTTTGCGGGAGCATAACTGGGGCTGAAAGGAATGCCCAGATATGGATGGCAGTGGAGGAGGAGGGTGAATGAGGAAGCCTCACAGCTAATGAGAGAGTGAGTGCATCCATGGCGTACGTATCACAGGTACATAGAGTGAGTGAGTGTATCGCCAACCTCGACAGGGACAGGGGGAGGTCATGTCGCCCTAGACGGCATGCCCTCGGGGCGCGGGCGTGATTCCTAACACGCGGAAAACGAATGGTTACAAAGGGAAGTGCCTAGTTTTGATTTGCTGGGGAAAAAAACTACTCATTGATCGTACGTCGACGGTGGAGGGTAACATCGCCTAAAGCCCGGCCGCGACCTCTCTGCCCTGTTTTCCATTCATCTTTACAGTTTTGAGATGGACAGAGGACAGACAGTGTCTGAATTCGCAATCGCTCACCTCCCCAACCCCCCCCCTCCTCAACCACACCGTTTATCCATCCCCCTCATCAGCCCGAGCAGCGCAATCCTTACAACCCGTACAGTCGTGTCAAAAAAGTCTTGCGACCGGTAGGTAATCGAGCCGTCGACACGTGTCTGTCAAGCACATGCCATCCCATTTCGGTCTACCTACTTACTGTAGGTACTGCGTACTCTCCTCCTTCTGCAAGCTTAGATCCAGCCGCGTGTCATGCGGGCAGCCCCAGCTCAGCCGCCAATAAACTAGATCCACGCTCACGCTGTACGGATACCTATGCCAGATCTTCAGGGTGTTCCCCTGGCAGCGATGGCCGAGCTGAATGGATCGAATGAATCATGAAGAAAAAGAAAGAAAAAAGAAAAAAGAAACAATGAATGGGGAAGGTGTGATCTGATCCTCCCCCACACCGAATCTGATCTTGCATGTCCCTTTATCCCATCGCGAAGGGAGGATTCCCATCCCAGTCTCCTCCGCCCCAACTAGTGCCTCACCGACAGAACCCCAAGCCCAAAACCAAGCGTTGGGCCAAGGATTATGCAAGATGCGAGACGCGAGGATCCCGTCATTGTTCCCTCATCACATATGCATGTGACCCGAGTCTTAGACGTACCGGTAGACTGTAGTACACTACACCACGCAGTAGCTACATACAGTAGCTGAGGAGGTACGCGTCCGTCCCCCTAGTCATCGCCCTCGCCCTCGCCCTCACCCTCGCCCCCGATAAGCTTGACGGTAACACCATTCCTCCCTTCGCGGAGGATCTCGTACTTGCCGCCCAGAACGAGGTCCTTGGCCACCAACTCGCGCGTGCGACCGAGCGACTCGATGTCGCTGATGCGCTGGATCGTATTCTCCAGGTGCTGCCTGAAGCCCTTTTCGGCGCAAATCTCCCGAAAGGCGCGGTGCATGGGCACCGACGAGGCCCGCACTTGGGCGTTGGCGGAAATCGTAAAGAGGCTGAGCCGGTCCATGTCGCGGATGAAGTCGGCCCGCGTCATGATCTCCTGCGCCTTGTGCATCGGGAACGAGGGCAGCACGTGGCCCTTGACTTCGTCCCAGAGCTCCATGTCCTCCTCGCTGTCCACGAGCGCCTGCGCAAGAACCATGGCGGCGGCCTGAGCATTGGTTAGTTAGATTTCCCGCGCGCCTTCACGATTTGCGACGCATCCATATCTGCACGGGTTCGTCGGGAATTCACGTACCGCCCACTTCTGCTGGTCCATCACGTCGTCGTCCATCTCGGACCCGAGGATCCAACACTGGTTGAGGAACCACGTCTTCTCGACTTGGCAGATGGCCTTACACGTGGCAATCATATCGCGACTCTTGGCGACGCGGTTGAGGAACGACAGCCTGCCGCCGACGAGGTCGTACACCTCCTCGAGCTTCGTCTGGCTCAGCTTCTCGTTGAAGTACTTGACGCGGTACTTGGCGAGCGCCGCGATGGCCTGACGCCTGGGCAGGTCGCGTACCGACATGACCTCCATCCTCGTGGCCAGCTGCTTGAGCCGCTCATACACCCAGTAGTCGTCCGTGTTGAAGACCATGGTCACGAGGTTCGAGGCCGCCCACTGCTCGGCGCGCTGCTGTAGGAGCTCGATGAGGTCCTTGCCGTCGTCGTCGTCGCGAATCAGGTGCATCTGGTTGATGATGACGACGAGAGGCCTCTTGCGCGTGGCGCGGTTGACGAGGGCGACCTTCTCGAGCTTGTTGAGGGCGCGTTCGATGTCCAGCAGGGCCGTCGTGTCGCGGGGCCCGCGCTCGCTGAAGTAGCCGCCAATGTAGTCCTCGTGGAACTCAAAGTCGAGGGCCTTGCCGAGGCGGATGCGCACAATCTCGAGGTCCGCGTGGGCCTCGAGCATGGCGACGCCGTCACCGTCGATCTTGCGCATGGCCTCGATCAGCATGCTGCTCTTGCCCGTGCCCTTCTCGCCCATGATCAGGAAGTAGTGGCCGACCTCGGAGCCGTCGATGATCCTGTCGATGCGCGCCTGCTCCGGCCGTTGCACCCAGCGGTCGTCGGCATCGCCGGGGTTCTGCGGCACCTCTTTGCCCATGGCGGCGAGCTCGAGGACGGGGTCGCCGGGGGTGAAGGCGCGCGTCATCTTCTTCAGGACGATGCGCTTGTACGTCTTGTGATAGGCGTAACCTGCTATGGCGAAACCGGCGGCGAGGACGAGTATCGAGGCGAACGAGGTCGCCGCGGACTCGAGCATCTTCTTGGGGAGGCTGTCGCCGCCATCTTGGGGCTTGGGAGCGGGCTCCGGTCTGGAGGTAGACTGTCCTTGGTCTGCGGGATCGAGTCAGCCACGTTCGCGTTCCCGACGCCGAATACTGTGATGCGAGGGACAGAGTTGGAGACAGATGAGCTCTTTTTTTTTTTTTTTCTCCGCATGCACTAGGAGGCCCGAGGCCCTGGGATGTATATCATCCCGTGAAAAGACATCACCCGGGGGTGTAATGAGCAGAGCAGGATAGGACGGCCAAGTGCGCCCATCATGATTCTCGTGTGTCGGCGATAAGACCCGGTTCAGTCGAGTTCATGCCAAGACCTGCAATGGCTTCGCCTTGCTGCTTGATGGGTGGCTAGCAGGCCCAGAGAAGCATGATGCATACGCGGCCGCTTCTCGCGATATACCCATTCTTGCCAAGGGGTCAACATGAAGGGCTAATTCCAGGGCACTTGAACAGCATGGCCGTCGTTGAGGCAGCTCGCTCAGCATCAGTCACAGCGCGACGCGCTCAGCCGTCAAGACAAGACCGGGCCTAAGCTGGCTTTGACAAGCTGCAATTTGACCTGCAGTTCCGGCTCATGAGCACCAGAGAACCCCCCTTGTCGGCAGCATCTGCAAAGAGTAAGAGTCTCACGCCCAGCCTCGCGCTGGGGCAGGTGTCGGGTCTTTTTTGTGCCGCCCACCCATCATGCAGCCGGACAGAGACTAGGGCAACCGAAGGGGAATAGAGTGCACCAATGGGACGGGGCGAGGAGGAGAGACACGCATGCGCAAGCGAACAAAACATACCGGACCGCCTTGACGGATGTGTGGAGAAGAAGTGACGGGCTGGCGGCGTCCAGGCCAGGGAGGATGGCGGGATTGAGGGTGCGGATGCCGTGTTTGCCGTTGCTGACGGCAGCGCCCAAGGAGTGCGGCGACCACGCGTCCCGATCCAGCGGGTCGGCGGCGTCCAAGAGGGTCGCGGCAGCATGAGCCGACCACCCTTGCTCATCAATACCATGGTTGGTACTGTGCAGCGAGCATCTATCTGCAGGGCCTGCTGCGGGCTCGTGTTGGAAGGAAGAAGGATGATTTGATAAGAGATGGCGGACGCGAAGCGAGCGAAGCGAGAGCTTTGGAAACGAGGGTGTGAAGAATAAAAAGGAGCTGCTGCACTTTTGTTTTGATGTGGAGAGAGAAGGGCGGGGGGTTGGGTGGCAGACTGACGAACGGATGGACAATCTGGCCTCGGACAAGAGATTGCGGCAGAGTGCGAGCGATGCTTTTCTTAATTGTTTATGAACGAACGGAAAAGGGACAAATAGAAAACAGGAATCAAATCGGGAAAGCACAATGAATCAAACGTGTCAGTCAGTGTCCGTCCGGTTTTGGAAGCCACAACGGGGGGGGGAGGGGGGCAGGAGCAGAGGCCACCCACGGAAGGAAGTCCCTCCTGTCAGCACGTAGAAGTAGGTAGGTATGGATACCACATACCTGTACGGAGTAGGTCCTATGTATTGTAGCGGTATTTTTCCTTGGCAGTGCCCCTGTCTGGCTGAGCGCAATCAAATCAGCAGCTGGCCTGTGGCGCAAGCCTCTCACTACCGACCTGCCTACCTAATACGCACTAGCTACCTAGGTACCTAAGTAGATAGGTATCCCCCATCGAGACAAACAATGTGGCTGGTGTCACGTCCATTGATTGGCCAATGCCTTGCGGGTTGGACGTTGGGACCCACTCGTCCACGCCAAGTTCCAGCTTCAGGTTGCTGCGGGTCCCAATGACGACAACGACGACGACTCGCCATCAGCCCGCGATGGCTTCAAAACCCCAGACAGCGAGAGGTCTACCGGGGACATCATATTACCTGGTATGGCAGGTAGATACTATTCTACCGTTGATTTCTTCCATGTGATACTTTTGGACCCGGTAGTCGTCAACATGTTCAACACGCACTGGTCGGTTTCGAGCCAACTGCTGCTGCTGCTGGCCATGGATGGACGTACAAGCAACATCAATCCTGTTTCTTCAATCCTGAGGGTTGGGCATGCTCAACTAGGTCGTGACTCCCATTTCCTCAAGCTCTACGTCTTTTCCTTTTTTTTTTCTTTTTTTTTCTACTTGCTTATCATGCTTTCGTTGGATCGTCACGCTTCTCGGGTCATATTCGGAACACCACCAACTCAGAGCAATCGTAGAAGCTTTAATTAAGTCATTAAAACATGGTCAGCTATTACCATCATTCTTCTCTGTCAGATGAACACATCGAGACTTTCCCAAGCATATCCCGTGTTTCTCTTCCCCACCTCAATGCTCTCGAGGTAATTAGCTTTTCCTGACATTCTCTACATGAACGCCATTGACCTGTTGCCATCATCGGCTATCTTTCCTCGGTGCGAGGAGAACGCAGAACTTGGATTTGCTCAGACTAAGGTAGATTCTAGGTCCTATTTCCTTTCCAACTTGTGTTCATAGTGTTTACGCATACTGCAATACCTAATGTGCCGCCATTCAACATAGCTGAAGAGTAAGTTACAGTCAATCTGTGTTGATTCATATACCAGCGCGCAACAACTCAAACCCCTCAAGTATCAGCGCATTGATTTACTGTACACAAGATCCCCTTCAGTTAGGTGCATCAAGTACCTGCTGTTCTCTCATCCAAAATGATTTCCTTCCTTCTCGCCTGGTTGGTACTACCAACGCCCACGTCCCCGCCTTCCTTCACGCTCACCAAACATCATCAAGAGTCACTCACATGCCTGCACCAACCTCACCGTCGTTCCTTCCCAGTTGCGCATCCCAACGCGCCTGCTCATCGTGCAGTCGGTTTGATTTTTTACCCTGTTATCACTCTCCAGACTTTCTCCTCTTCCCTTTATCCATTTTTTCTTCTCGACTTCACCTTCACCTCAAAAACAACCTTCCTTCTTGACGTTATTTTGCGGCCACTCGGCCTGTTGCTCACCTCTCTCAACCATTTTTATTCGCAACAAGCTCAAGCATTCATTCACGAACTCGTTTTCTTGAGCCTAGAGGTAAGA
Source organism: Colletotrichum eleusines (assembly GCA_016807845.1). NCBI lineage: Eukaryota > Fungi > Ascomycota > Sordariomycetes > Glomerellales > Glomerellaceae > Colletotrichum > Colletotrichum eleusines. The sequence goes on from JADEZO010000007.1 coordinate 157,320, forward strand.
TACAACACCCGCAGGTATTGGTTTCATACTGACCTCCTCAGTACTCTCATCTGCTTTCAATCCTTCAGCGTTTCATCCGCTGTTATTGGAAAGGTCCCTTGGTTCCATCTCACCTTGGATCATTGCTTCACTTAAGATCGATGCTTCACCTTACCATCTCACTTCGCTTAAATCACTGGCTCCCCTTGCCTTTCATATTTTGATTGACAGACGGCCCCTACTGACGTGCCACGATGGCTTTCGGGCAAAAACCCGACAATGGAAGTGGCTCTCGGTCTGTGTCTCACCAAGCGCACGCTGATGACACACCTCCCCAGACCCCGAACCCCGTTCATCAAGGGCCCTCTACCCTTCATTCCCGGTTCCGGACTCCAAGCAAAGGATCAAGCGAGTCAGGCCGGTCTACACCCTTCTCGGGCATCCTACGACGACGATCCCAGCCTCGACCATCGCCCATCGACGTCCGTCAGCCGACTGAGGAGACTCCTCCTCCAACAACTACCGTCGAAAACACGCCCCCGCCGCCTCTTCCATCCCCTCTGCTTGCGGGATGCCCTGGTCGCGAGATCTCTGGAGCAAAGTCCGACGGTCGCATACTGACATGCGACTTTGACGAGCCCCCTATCTTGGACTGCTCAGACGAGCTATCAAAGACCAAGTTTCACGAGCACCCACTGGTGCATCACATCCAGCTGGAAAAGGGTTGGGAGAAACACCAACTCGCTCTCTATGGCCTCATCCTGCCCGCCAAGATTGATAACGGGGCCCCGACCTACACGTGGGACAGCGACCCGGAAGATGAAGAAGAGGCGGATAAGGGCAAGGCTTTCGGCATCGCCAGGGAGGCAAAGACGCCGGCAAAGCCCCAAACGCCATCCGAGCGACCGCGAACGCCATCCAACATTCTCCACAAGGTCAAGTCCTTTGCCAACTATGTTGCCGCCTCCGATGCCGAGAAGGATGTGCCGCAGCTCCCGACACTCAAGGAGTTGCTCGACCAATTCGGCATGCCACCGGCGACTCCGACAGAATATGCCCCTCGATCTTTTCTTCGTTCCACGAGATCCAGCGGCTCTCTTCGTCCCAAGACGCCTCTTCGATCCGTCCCGAGCGCGACCAAGCTGCGAGCCAAGCGAAGTGCGGGCATCAACAAGTCTCAGATATCCGACCCTGTTGCCCCCGAAGAGCTGAGACGTGTCGGCTCGGATTTCAGTCAGGCCATGAGCCAACGTGCGGGGGCAGCCAACGGCGATAGAGCATCACTGTACGGTGTTCCTTTGCGCAGCCCTTCCAACTTGATATCCCCATCCATGTCGTCGAACCTCCCCGTCTATCTACTCCAGCCCCAGCATCCCTCCGTCTACCTGGGTAGAAACGAAGCGCCTCCCAAGTTCCGACTTGCTTTACCACGGTTGTCTCCCATGGAGTATGCTCGCCAATACCTCATCGCCAAGGCAAAGGCGGACAAGGAGGGAATGGAGTGCACAATGTGCAAGCCGGCTTTGGTCTGGACCTGGACAGAGGAACACAGAGAGTTCCTCTTGCTTCCACAAATTCCCAAAGGTATCCAGAGAAACTTTTTGCCAGACAATGGCAAGAACTGGAAAAAGTCTGGCTTGTTGAAGTCGGGTTCAGCAGCTTATGGAATGGACCCAAAAACTTGTTTGCTCATGCCTCTTCCCCTGGAAATCACCCCATCATCTCCCCTTTTGCCAGCTTGCTTCCTTGGCAACTCGCGTGCTCCTGCATCCCCAACCCATAGGAGCGAGCTGTCAATTGACGGCTTCACCCTCGATCAGCCTGCGACAGCTGAGGCCCGTGGCCTATTGCAGTCAACCAAGTCGTTGCTCACTCACCCATCGGCTTCCATCCCCGGCCAGAACAATAACCTCTTTGTCGCTGTTCACATGGGCAACAACAAGAGTGAGTGCACACAGCCCCTTCCCTATCAGTCTGACCCGCCGTCTTCTTCTCACCAAGAATCACTTCCGAGACAGCGTTTCCGTCTCATGGCTTCTGAAAGGGCTGCTAGTGCAACACCTCCAACAAGCACCACTACTGCTGCCCTTGCTAATCTTTGTGTGTTTGAACAACTGTCTCGGGACAACTACCACACGGCTAACAATGCTGTATTCCAACGCCGCTCTTCGGCTGCCTTGTTGCAACAAAATGTCAGTGCGATGCCTACTCTTGCAACCAAGCGGGAACCTCATCCAGCCGTTCTGGTCCCCTCTGTTGAAGGAACCACAGATGCCTCACACTCACAGAATCCGGTAAATTTTTGTACGCCCCGACGGCCTGACTCTGCGCTTTCCTGCTGCACCGTCATCGGACCCAACGCACCCAAATTCACAGCCGGAAGAGACGAGAACAATATCTCTCCCTGCAGCAGTGATTACGATGGATTGCCTCCAGCACCAGTCTCTCCCCTCACAAGCTCTCCTGCGTCAGCACAGACCAAAACCTTTGCAACTCCTCATGTTACACAGACATTGGGCGCTCGCAATACATTGGACGATGATAAAACTCAACAGCTGCCTGATAAGGCGGCTCCAGCAATCCTCCATGACGACGGAACTGACTTTGCAGACACCTCCTCAATCTACTCACAAGACAGCGTCATCACAGTTGTCCACCATCCCGTGGCTGAGCGTTCCCATACGCCCTTTGGCTTCATGTTGCAGGCGTGTGCTGCCGATGAGGATGGACAAGAAGGCTTGGCCTTGCCTCAGCAGGAGAACCTTTCTTCTAGCGTCCCTCTCTCACAGGCAGAAAGTTTGCGTCCTTCGCCCGCTCTCCCGCCGCTTGCATCACTTCCTAGCACTCTGCCTGCTCGCACTTATGCTTCAAGTGAGCAACTTCACGACTATAACAATGGCAACCAATCTCAGGCGCCTTCCAGCATCGTCAGCACCGGGTCGGCTTCGGCCACCGGCTCTCTTGCGGACCAACACAACCGCCGCTCTACCAAGTCGCAGACAAGCGCTGGCTCCCCATCATGCACTTCTATCTCGACATCCACCTCTCGTTGTTACCCACCCTCAGTCGTCTCTGCTCCCGTCTCACAGCCGGGACGCTCCACTGCTAAGAGACATATCCGGAGCTCTCGCCTCATGAGACCTTTGCCAAGGGTTCCTTCCAACCCTCTGTATCAAAATAGCAACATCTCTCGACTGCCTGCCAAGGGTTCAGCTGTGGAGAGCCCATCGGCATCCCGGGGCAATCTTCTCTCCAACACTTCGCGTCCTGTCAATTCTGCCGGTCTCTCTCGCCAGGGGCATCTGCCCAAGCGACCAGACTCGCCCCAGAACGACGCCGTCAGCAAGGCAATCGCGTCTCTCAACACGGATCTTCCCTCTCTCCGGGTCCGCAGACGCAGACCCGTCAACGACCTTCCCTACCTCCCGGTCGCTCACTGCTACCCGAAGCCGCTGAAGATCAGCGCGATGAAGTCTCCGAGTCCGACAAGCACGACGCCTCCCGGCTATCGCACCAGCTCGGGCACCAGTACGGATACCGTCGTCCGTTCGGCTTCGACACTCATCACGGACGTCAGCGCTGAAGTCGATCGCGAGATGGAAGAGGTGCTCTCGCCCCGAACCGCCGCCCTCGTCGCGCAAGCCAAGGCCACCAAGAAGAAGGACGATCTCGGTACGCCCACGCGTCGCCCGCCCCGACCGCCGCCCCGACCGCTGCGCTTGCCCGAGCCGGTTCCGTGGTCGCCGCCCATCTATCCGCCGCCCAACAAGCCGCTGCCTGCTGTTCCCCAGGAGAAGAAAGCCCAGTCGGACGCCCACACCCGCAAGCCTGTTGAGCCTGATTACGGCCCTGGCCCGTCTTCATCTCGTGCTTCCGTCGCCTCTCATACGCCCATCGTCACTCCTGCCCTGACCGTCACCCAAGCGCCGGCACCCCCCACCCCTACGTCTACGACCGACTTCTATGACCCCTACCCGCCGCCGAGAGTCATCTGGACCGACGGAGACGTCACGATTTCCGACTTCTCGGTCCCGAAGCGCATTGTCCGCCCTGCGGCCTCCATGGCAATCATCTCTCCACGCCGGAGTAAGTACTGGTTCCACAGATGACGGCCAAGAAAGCTGACAGCCCACACTTCTAGATGCTCTCACAGTCCCGGATCAGGTCCGCCGCCCAGAGTCGACCGCAAACATCAAGAGAGGCCCGCCTGCCTCCCCGTCTACCCCCATGCCCTCACCGTCCTCTCTGTCAGGCAAGCCAGGCTATATGGCCGAGCTCAAGCAGCGTAGGTTTACGGGCTCTAGCGAGGACAACGACAGCGACGAGGCGATCGGCTTGCAAACCTTCCTCTGCGAGAACGTAGCACCGGCTTCTGCGTCCGCCAGGGAGAGAGCCGACAAGGGCCGGGGCAGCGAGAAGTTGGCGAGCGGCGTCAAGGCCGAGAAGTCCACCACCGATGGCAGCAGGAAGAATTTCTTTGGAAAGCTTTTCCGCAAGAACTGGAACGACTCGGAGAAGTAATGGACGGGAAGGCGAGATGACGGGATACGAATTGTACGGATCGGTGGAGAGAACGGGGGAGGGAGGGACTCATGATTCTTGATACCAATGATGTAATGATATGCTCCAGGCCGTAATAGTTGACCTCGAGTGGCATCGTGGCCTTGCTCAATCCATAGCTGAATCATGCCTGCAGTTCACGAGACCAAGCTCTCTCGAGGGTATACACATCGGTGTTATAGTGAATATCTAATAAAAAACGGGTATATGCAGTGCGAGAGGCAGGTGCGCCGGGAGCGGATGGTGAAGTGGATGATGGGGATGGTTCCTCTCGCACGCCGCTGCGAAGCGAAGCTCCAGGAGACGCGGGACAGATCAGCCCACGTTTCCCGGTCTGCATTTGCGAGGCAGTCGTTGGAGAGGCCCATCGCTGGAGAGAATCATGACGTTCTCTCGAGGAAGCCGTTGTGAGCTGCGGGATGAAAGAGTAACGGACGAGCCAAGGAATCGATAACATCCAATCAGCCGGCTGTCTCATCCGAATATGAATCAACGCTCTCCTTGCAGGCGAGGCCCTTCGTGGACAATAGGAAAAGGAATGTACTTGATTGCATCCCTTATATGAATTCCGCTACTGATTGTTTTGGTCAATGAAGTTCCGGCCGAGAGGGGGGGAGCGGGTTGAAGTCATTCCGGGCCGGTGAGCGGAGTGGAGTATCCGGCCGCCACTCCGCGACCGCGTGAGCCGAGTCCCGTGCAGGAACCGCGACAACGCCGAGCGGCTTGGACACCGCCTCATTGCCGATCTCGAACCAAGGAATCCTGCGGCCCACGAGCGAGGGATGTCCGATCGGGGGAATCCCAGCCTGCTGGACCTCGTGGCTTTTGCGGAATGCCATCCCCCCCGTGGCGGCGGGCCTGCGTCTGGCCTGGACGGGGTTACGAACCCGAAACAAGGCGGGCCGAAAGAATGTTAGCGCTCGCTCGCAGGCGGAAGACACGAACGACTGGAATGGGTGATCGGCGGGCCCAGATCGCTGCGGTCAAAGATTGCTGCGTGCCACGGCAATGCCCCCCCAATGCCCCCCCCCCCCCCGTTCTCATATTATCGCGCGCCTAGCCCCAATCCGACGAACCGAAACAGCCGTGTCACCGTCCCCGTCGGCACAAGCTGACGCTTTTGCCCTCTCGTTCCCATGCTTACCTGGAGAGATGAAGCCGTGTTTATGGAGAGCCCCCGCCAGCATTTGCCAAGAGACGAGGTGGGGAGCTGAATATGTAGCTTCCCCCCCTCGAGGCCTCCCTCCTCCTTCTCTTAATGCCAAAAGCAGTCATGGGAGAGCCACCTCCGGTCTGCGACACAGAATCCCACACGTACATAAACGCGCATCTCAATGTCCCCTTCCTAGCCCCCCCCCCCCCCCATCTTTCTATTCCCTCGGTACGCTCGCTCTGGCCCTCGCAATGAAGTTCTCGCTTCCCGCCATCCTGGCGCCCCTGGCCGTCCTCGCCCTCCCGGCCGAAGACCCCTCCTCCTCCTACTCGTCCTCCTCAACGCTCGGGTTCGGCCCGTGGAGCAGCGTCGACCGCCTCTTCCAGTCGTACGGAAAGCTCTACTTCGGCGTCTCGACCGACAACGGCATCCTCCAGCAGGGCCGCACCGCCGACGTCGTCGAGCGGGCCTTCGGCCAGGTGACGCCCGAGTATTCGATGAAGTGGGACGCCGTCGAGCCCGCCCGCGGCGTCTTCGACTTTGGCAACGCCGACTACCTCGTCGGCTGGGCACAGGGGAACGGCGGCAAGGTAATCCGCGGCCACACGCTGCTGTGGCACCGCGCGCTCCCCGACTGGGTGTCTGAGATGACGGACGCGGCGGCCCTCGCCGAGGTCATCGAGACGCACGTCGCAGCCGTGGTGGGACGGTACAGGGGTATAGTCCGATCCTGGGTCAGTTCCTCTCCCCTTCCCCCGCCCTGTGTTCTCACGCATAACCCCCGGCTGACACCATGGCAAAACATGTAGGACGTCGTCAACGAGCCCTTCAACGACGACGGCACCCTCCGCGACACGGTCTTCTCGCGGGTGCTGGGGGAGGAGTACATTGGCATCGCCTTCCGCGCGGCGAGGGCCGCGGACCCCGACGCCAAGCTCTACATCAACGAGTACAACCTCGACGTGGCGTGGTGGGGGAAGGTGACGACCGTGGTCGACAAGGTGAACCAGTGGATCGGCGAGGGCATTCCCATCGACGGCATAGGTGAGCAAGGGGAGAGAGAAGCCCCCCCCCCCTCCATGGCTCGGTCTCTACTCGATTTCAGGACAGAAGACGAACGGGACTAACGAATGGTTCCCTTTGGGGTTGGGTATTATAGGCTCCCAGACGCATCTAGTGCCGGGCATGGCCGCGGACATCCAGGGCGCGCTGGAGCGGCTCGCGTCCAGCAGCGTCTCCGAGGTGGCCATCACCGAGCTCGACATCGACAGCGCCCCGCCAGACGACTACGTCACCGTCGTGGCCGCGTGCCTCAACGTGCCCAAGTGCGTAGGCATCACGGTCTGGGGCGTCAGCGACAAGGTGAGAGGATCCCCCCTTAATTAAAAAAAGAGAAAAAAAAAGAAGAAGAAGAAAACTGACACGTGCTCGAACGACAGGATTCTTGGAAGAGTTGGGAGCAGCCGCTTTTGTTCGACGAGAACTACAAGCAGAAGCCGGCATACAAATCCATCGTCTCGATGCTGCGTCAGGGGTGGTACAGACGGTGAGAGGCTCTGTTCCTCGGTGGCGCCGTGGTGTTTGTTGTTCAGGTGCGAGACATACTGTATATATAGTGCGGTATGCAAGGGACGTCAAGCGCGTTATCAATGCAAATAATACGGAATGATCCGGTCTGATATCCACACACACACACACACGCATGAGTAATCCTTGTGTAGGTTATTTTGCCACAGCCTCTAAGCGCCAATTCAGTTCACACGAAATTGCATTGCTCATCGTGCAAGGTACGCAAGCAGCAGCACACAGGTTCGCAGTTAGCGTCACGGTTCGGATCACAAGAAGCAGCTGTTCGGTATTACAAATTTGTTTGTTGATTGATTAAATAATTTTCATTCCTCATGAACAATTCTTTTCTTTTAGGAATACAAAAGGCCACCCAACGCCGTCGCAATGAAAGTTGTATGATACAAGTGCTGGCGCCCAAGGGGGGCCGTTGGTGCATGCACAGTATGTGAAGGCATGCTGAATGTGATGATGGCTGCTGGATGATGCGAGAGAGCTACAAAAAGCAGTATCCAGATGGGCAAAGAAAGTGCTTTAGACGGCGTTTTCGGTGTTGTCGGCCTCGCTGGCCGACTCATTGTGCGCCTTCCGGGGCTCACCGCGCCACTTGGCGGAAGTGATGGGGTTGACGTGCTGGACGTACATGGTGTCGATCTCCTCGAGGGTGCGGTCCTTGGACTCGATGACGAAGAAGAAGACGATGGCGGCGAGGGCCGCGCAGCATCCGGCGAAGACGAGACCGTAGAGGTAGTCGATGGCGTCCGTGATGTAGCGGGTGAAGAAGGACATGAGGCTGGCATGTGTTAGTGGGAAGATGTTACCTATGACAAGAACAGGGGGGGGGGGGTGCAACATACAAGTTCCAGAGCCAGTTGGAAGCGGTGGCGAGAGCCATGGCGGGAGCGCGGTAGCGGGCAGGGTACAGCTCAGCGACAACGGCCCAGACCAGGGGACCCCAGGTTGTGGCGAAGCCGGCGATGAAGAGGCAAGAAAAGGCGACGAGAACGGCTCCGGCGACGGGGGAGTTCTGGGGGCTGTTCTTGTCAAGAGCGAAGTGACCGACAAAGGCGTAGACGAAGAAGCACATCATCATCCACAGGGCGCCAACAATGAGGGCGACGCGACGGCCAGACTTCTTGACGACGACCAAGCCACCGAAGGTGCAAGCAACGTTGACGGAGCCGAGAATGAGCTGGGTGACGTAGCTGTCGCTGAGGCCGGTGGCGGAGAAGACGGTGGTTCCGAAGTAAAAGAAGAAGTTGGCGCCGGTCAGCTGCTGGCCGGCCTGAAGGACAACTCCGAGAAGGGTGCGGTAGAGCATACGGGGGCCGGTGAAGATCTCCCAGATGCTGGTGTCGGCACCGGCATTCTCCTCGGCAACCTTGGCGCGGATGTCGTCGATCTGTGCGTTGACGGACTTGGCGTTGGGTTCGACGCCGGCAAGCTTGGCAATGTTGCGGCGGGCCTCGTCCTCACGACCCTGGCGGAAGGCGTAACGAGGGGACTCGGGCAAGAAGAGGATTCCGGCACCGAGGATGAGGGCCCAAGCGAAGCCGAGGCCGTTGGGGATGCGCCAAGAAGCGGAGCCGGCCTTGTTGTGGGTGGCAAAGTTGACCAGCTCGGCGAGCCAGATACCGAGGGTGATGAAGAGCTGGTAAGTCGAGACGATGACACCGCGAACGATGGCCGGGGTAGACTCGGATTGGTACATTGGGACGACGACGGAGAGGGCACCAATACCGACACCGTTGACGAGGCGGCCGATGGCGAACTGGTACCACTTGGTGGCGGAGGAGATCTCGATGACGATACCGATGCAGGAGAAGAAGGCGAAGAACGAGATGGTCAGGCGACGACCGAGGGTGTCGGCGAGCTTACCAGCGGTGAGAGCGCCAACGAGGCAGCCAATGCAGAGGAGGCCGACGATGGTGCCCTGGCGAGCGGCGCTGAAGACGTAGGTACCGTTCTGGGGTTCGCCGAAGCGCTGCATGAAGTCTTCCATGAGGAAGAAACCGGAGATCTGACCACTAAGGAGGAGCGACGGACAGTCAGCAAACCGAGGTCGAGTCCGGGAGTGAAGCGAGACAGACAGGGGTGGGCGGGAAGGGATGGGGCAGAAGAAGAGAAGCGCGGGTGAGACATACCTGACATATCCGAACATGAAACCACCGATACTGGCAACGAGACCGAGGAAGCAGGCGGCGAAGGTGACCTTCTGCTCGGCGACGGCGTCGACGGAGTCGGAATCGGAGTGAGCGTCGGGCTCAGGGGCATCCTTGTGCTCGACGCCCTTGCTTCCGGGCTTGGGGAACTTCATGATGGGCAGCTAGCGGTTGGTGATAGAGGCGGGTGAACTGGTTGATATTGGAGAATATCTGTTGTTGTTGTTGTTGTTGTTGTTGTTGTTGTTTTTGGGTGACAATAATGCCGGCGAGGATTATTTGGTGAGCGGCAGATGGGTAACGGTGCTCTCGTTATTGAGGGGGAGTTGAAGAAACTCTAGTTGTTCTTCCTTGGTGTGGAGGAGAAAGGAGGAGGGGTAAGAGAGAGAGAGAGATAGAGAGACAGAGAGAAGCCGGAGGGGGGTAGAAGGCTGGAAGGAAGGAGGGAAGGATGGGGGTGATTGTCGAGTTTAAAACTCTGATTAATGTGGATATGATGAGATGGGATAGAGGAAGGAGCAGGAGGGCAAACGGAAGGAGAGAAGAGATTTCTTTATGTACCTGGGTAGGTAGGTATCGAAGACAGAGACGGAAGGCGTGGCAGGTCACAGGACGGGTGGAGGAAGTCAATGGCAAGCAACATCAGCCAAGTCAGGCAAGAATGAATGGGACGAACGGGTTAACACTTTCCCCAAAGTAAGCAATACGCAGAACAACCAACGTTGCAAGCAAGCAAGCGATCAAAGCAAGGATGGAAGGAAGGAAGGCGGGCAGGGAAGGGCAGGGCAGGCATGGGCGACGTCGATTGTGGGTTGGAGGTGGAAAGAGGCTGATCGACAGGTTCCTTCCTCACCCCGTATCCCTCTCTCTCTCTCCCTCATTTCTTCACCCACACGTAGGTACCTACCTAGGCAAGGAAGGAAGGGGAAAAAACAAAAACGAAATGGGAAATAGCCCCGCCGTCGAACCTCACGCGCGCAACAAAGACCGACCCCAGCCCACACACATCGTCAAACGGACAAAGTCGGGGGCCCGTGGGAGAGGCAGGCAAAAGTGCGGGCAAGCTCATGTTGCGTGCGGTACGCCTGCGCATGGGGAGAGAGACTGTGGGTGGGTGGATGATTCTGGCCCAGTCCAGCCCAGGTCAGGTCAGGTCAGGTCAGGTCAGGTCAGGTCAGGCCCGATCTGTAAGTCGTAGTCTCGTGGTCGTGGTCGTGGACGTAGGCATGGCATGGCAGGGGTGTGGGAAAGGAAGAATTCCGCCACTGCGGGTGGATGTGGTGGTGACATGTTTGGATCGTGTCGATGTGGCTCACAAGGGGGACAGGAAACCTTCTTCTCCCGGAAGTCGGCGACGATGAAATGACATGGGGGGGTTTAGAACCTTCACAGACGGCCTGGCCAGAGGTTTTTTTTTCCGGGCCGCAGGGCAGTCCGGCCAAGGTACATTCATTGCGCCGAGTGTCTCCGGACCGGGGGTGTGTACACTACGGGTGTACGGGAGGAAGGGTGGTGTGTACGGACGTTGATTGACGTTGAATACCCATCACAATTTTTTTTTTTCGGTCCAATGCTCGGCCACTAAGAGGAGTCGGACTTAGGCTGAGGCTCACGCGGGTGGGTAAAGGAGATATTGGGCCATGGAACTTGAGAGTTAGTTAGGTGGTGTAAGGCCGAGAGAGACAACCGACCAGGGTGTGTGAGGAATACATACAATAGGTACTACATAGTATGTATCCGTAGTAAGGCACCACATTAACCTGATAAACCAAGGGCCAGTCAGTCTACTGATTGGGTACATCGTACATGGCTGTGACCCGTTCAGACTCTTTTGCTTTCCTTTTCGCAGCCGCCTGCCTACCTGTACGCACTGCACTTTGGGTAGGTAGGCAATTGGACCCTTTACGCTTGGCAATGGTGCAATCAATCGTACTATTAGGTCAGTCGGGTAGAGTATGTACTGTATCTATCTGGCCTAGGTGCGCAGAAAAGCACGAGATTTGATGGCCCGCGAGTGGAGATCCCGAAGCCTCCGATTGACGTCAGGGTTCGGGATCCAGGTTCCAAGCTCTGCCAGGGTATGTGTGTGTGTGTATGTTTGTGTGCAAAAAGCAGGCAAAATGCCAATGCCACAATGCCGCCGCAGCAAAGAGTCAATTTCCCTACCTGCCTACTTACATACCTAGTACCTACGAGACCATCCGTGTCCTTCTAGAAAAGATTGTTGGGCCACACTCAGTTGCATAGTACCTGTACAAGTTAGTTCCACAAGAGATAGACGCCACATACAGGTACACACACGTGACATCATACCCATCGCATTGACAAAAAGAGGGACAGCATGGAAAAGTCGGGCGCGTCCGGAAAGACACCGACAGAGGGGACGACCGGGTGGGGGTTTTTTCGGAAAGCAAAGGAGAGAAAAAGGCATCGGACAGCGGAATGGGAAAAATGTCATGTACTATGAAAATACCTGTAAACAAAAGGGACTCCCATGTACTTACCTAGGTACTCTACTGTATGTACGATGTATAGTTCCGCCTCGCATCCATCTCCACCGCATTGGCGGCATGCAGTTTGTCCATCCACGCCACCATGCCGTCTCTCTATCTGTCTGTCTGTCTGCCCGTCTGGCATGGGCACACACGGCCACCCGATCGTGTCCTGGCCCTCCTGGTGCTTGGCCTCAAGCCTCTACACCAGCTTCTTTATCGCCCCATCCATCGTGCGACGGCAACGCTGTTTATATGCACCTGCTGGATACAGGTCGTCCGTCAGACTCATCCTGCATGCAACAACAACAACGTCTGTCTGCATATCTGCTACAGTAACCTCGCCAGCCCGCCCAAGGTCCGAATATAGAGTAGCCCCTGTCCTTGCTCACCTACCCTGCCCCTGCTTGCCTGTTCGGCCCGGCACTCACATGCCGTCCAGGTACCAATTTATTGTGGCTCGATCCCTAGTTCCCGCTTTCCATCTGTCTGTCTGTCTGTCTCTTTCTCTCTCCATTGGGATAGAGGTGATGGGGTTTTTGGAAAGACGAGAGGCCAAAGACTTCACCGAGCAACACGGGACTTCGCCAATGCGGCTCGTCCCCAGCCCTCGAGCATCGCATCCCATCGAGCTCTCACGCCAGACAACGTAAGAATATCACAACGTGCCAACAGTCTATATCTCCTACACAATACATTAACATTAACGTACGACCTCCCGCTCCACCCATCTACTCAACCGACCCGCGACCGCCTCACCGGCCCCTCCCCTCCTCATGCGAGTCCAGAAAAAGACCGAGACTCGGCCACCAGGACCCATCGCCAACCCCCCCCCCTTCGAGACTCCGAGAGGAAAGAGAGAAATAAAGAGGAAGAATAGGGCCGACCGACGACCAGCCGGCAACACGAGGGATACGGGCGTGGCTTGACGACCGAGTTCAATGAGAAGTGGAATAATGAAGGCGACGATAGTCCTCTCCCTGGGGGTGGTGGATTTGGCCGAGATGGAGAACTCCCCACCTCAAACGTGCCCCCTTGAGAGCACTCGGTGACCCTACGACACAGCGCAACCGCACAGCAGGGGTGTCACGGCATGCGATTCCTGACTTTGTCCATCTCGCGCGCTAAATTCTTCGCCCTCGGCCGCTGCAAAATCCATCCATCCCACTCCTGCACGCCACGCACTCCCCCGTTCACCAAAAGAGAAAGACCGGGCCCTCCTCCCATTTCCCAAAGCAAGCCCGAAGTGCGGCCACGGCCACGCCGGACGAGGCGGAGCGGAGGCCCCACCAAACCCTCCCGGCCCGCTTTTGCGCGTGGCCCGGTGGATTTGATCGGGTGCTTTCCGTCCGTTTCTCTCTCTCTCTCTCTCTCTCTCCCTCCCTCTCTTGGCCATTGTTCTCCACTAAGCGCCCATCGCTTCAGACATGTCCATCACACTTTACGCGTGTAGATAAATTACCATCACTACGATTACCCGCCCATGCCTGCCATATCTCCGTGCTTGTCCCCAAGGCCGTCCCTCACTCAGCTCGCGTCCCGACGTGTCGCCGCCCGGTGACGCCTCGCTCTCGCGACACGTCGCTCCGACTGCCCCTCCCCCCCTCCAGGAGCAAACGAAGCCATCGCCGCACTGAATGCCACGATTCCATGATCTGACGTACTTCTCCTTCTCCTCCTCTCCTGCTCCTCCCGATGGCCCGGACTGCTTCGTAACTCCTCCTTTCAGACCCGATCCCACCGCCCACACCTTTCCTCCCTCCTCCTCTCCTCAGATGACGTCGGTCATGGACCAACTTCTCCCACAACTTCGGGTCAAACAAGCGCTCCTTTAGCGTCCTTCCGCGTTCCCCCATGCCCCTGCACGTACTTTCTTTCCATTGTGCGATGAACGCGTTTCTCCTCCAAATAAGAAGAAGCGCATGATCCCCATTCTTTCCGCGCCAGAAGCTCCGAAACCCCCCTGGTGCGCTTCCTCGTTTCTCTCGCACACGGCGGACACGTCATGTTACAGCCCTACGGCGGCGGCTGCGGCGAAAAAAGAGAACGGGGCGTGTTTGCCGAGGGTATCGTAGATAAGCCGCCAAATCCCTCCCAATGGCTGATGGGATGGGTCGGCGATTCGTTCCTGGCGGCTTATGACGACACATCCGCCAGGATTGGGGGGGGGGGTTTCCTCTTTTTTTTACAAAGATAAAAAAATTCAAACCCAAACCTCAGACCCTCGTCATGCAACGAGTCATGGTCCGTGACGTAAACATTAATCAATCTTCACCACAGAAAGCATCCAACAGCGAAACGAGGTCGGCGAGAAGGGAAACTCCTGGGTGATGATGTTGCTTACTATCCATGCCGTCCAAGAAAAAAAAGAGACTAACAAAAAAACCGCAGCGTGTCGAGTCGCATGCGACTTGGTCGTACAACCCATTTGAGACTTTTGATACATGCATGCAACAAACAGACAGACCATGACGGGATGCCAAGTCCCTGCGTAGCCCGCCCACCCAAGAAAAAAAAAACCCGGTGGTCCCGTCCTCCGTGAGGTCCTCCAAACGCCGAGCCGCCGCCGGAGGATGCCTAGGTACCTAGCGTCCCAACTGGCTGGCGACGTGAGGCCCGGCACTCGGTGCTCCCATTCCTGCACCACGACGACTGAGCAATACATCATTTTCCCCCACGTTGATTCCGTCGCTTCAAAAACTTCAACCAGCGCTGCTTGGCCTGCGGTGACCCGACCGCCTTCTAAGCTGGTGACTCTGCCACTTCCCTGTTCGTGCGCCGGCGCTTCGCCCCGCGCGCCTGAGCGGTCGGCGTAGCTGCCGCCGCCCTGTCAATCTCCCCCATCTCCGATGTCTCCGCCGACTCAACCGACTCGCCCGGCAGCACGCTCGCTCCCGTCCTCCTGGCCCAGTTTCCCCTAGACAGCGTCAACATGTCGCGCTTGCGGCTCAGCGGCTGCGTCGAGGGAGGCACGTGGATCGGTGGCATGTCTTCGTCCACATCGCTGTTTTGGATCGACTCTGGCTGAAGCGATGCCCTAGATCGAAGTCGGTTGCCCGAAGAGATCCGTCGTCTGGCTGTTTCCCTCTTCTCCTTGACACGATCCGGTATATCCTCAGCTGCGTATTGGGACACCGTGGGGGGTTCGGACGAACCGCCGTCTTCCTCGATGGAACGCTGCCGCGCCGACTTACCGCCAGAAAGCCTGACTCGCTTCTTAGCCGGGCTGGGCTTGACGCCTTCGGTCTCGGTCGGTGCCAGCCTAAGCTTGTCTTGGGTTGCCGCGGGCGGCAACGATGGAGATGTGCGGGGAGAATCTTCTGGGGAGCGGACCACGAGTGCGGTGGGTCGCCGCGATGCCGCCGCCGAGGAAGGCTGCTGTTGAGCAGAAGGAGAGCCGGCGTCCGTCAACCGGGTATCCTGCTCGTCTTCCGAGCTGTCGGAATCAACCACCGTCTCCTCGCTGCGATTCTTGCGTTTCTTGGGTTGTTGACTCTTATACGTCTTCTTCGGAGGGTCGACCACCATCAGCTCATCCTCGGAATCACCATCCGTGTGTCCACCGTCGAGGAACCGGGCGTCTCGTGGGGCGTTGGCCTGTGCATCCTCTAGCAGCCAGCGGGCGCAGTCTCTAACCGTCTTCTTCTCGTAGCCTGGGACCTGTTTCTTCAGGCGATGCCACAACAGCTTGAGCGTTACCCTGGCCCATGTCCGGCGAAACTTGACGTCGACAAGCTTCCCCCATCTGATGGCCTTGTCTTTGCCGGCGGCTCCGGCTAGGATCGCGCTGACTAGGTCGTACTTGGCCTCGGGTGGCATTTCTTGAATCTGCTTGCGAGCCTTCTCCAGTTTCCATGTGACCCTCGAGGCGGGCTGTGAAGATTGCAAAACCTCTCGATGGCCCACTTCCACGTTGAGCGCCTTGAACTTTCTCGCGCATTGGAGACGACTGCGCGTGCGGCCCATCAGTTCGCTGATGGTCTGCCAGTTGACTAGAGATAAGGGCGGCTTGTTACGGTTTCCGGGGATTTTCTGGATCCGTCGTAGCGCGGTAACGACATGCTCGACCAGTTGGCGCTCCTCTTCCTCGGTCCACTGCTTCCAACGCTCGAGACCGCCGCAAATAACGTAGTTTCGATAGCGGTCTCGGACATCGTTGGGATGACGGTCCATCTCAGCGGCAATCTTGACCCAGGAGCCGTTGTATTTGGTGTGAAGCTGCTCCAGCCAAGCATCCTGCTTGTCATCCCATCCTGCACCTCGAGCCGCGAAATTGTGAAATTCTTGACGAGCGACGTCGATGACCTTCTGACGACGTCTATCTGGAAGAGCAGCACCGATTTCGGCCCACATTTCCTGAAACCGCTCGCTGTCGAACTCGATCTTTTTGGCCCTGGCCAAGGCTCCAATCTTCTGGTGGTTCTTCATTTGAATGAAATCGTTCATCTCTTTTTGTGACAACCCGTGCTTGTCGCGGTATTTTTCGACGGCCTGCGTAAGCTTGCGCATCTCGTCGATCGAGAATTGGCCCGTGACGAATTGGTGTGCGGCTTGGCGAGAAACCGGCTTTGGCTTCTTGCTCCGCTGCTTCGGAGGCTCGGCTACCTGTGTAGATGAGAGCTCGGACAGAGCGGTCATGTTTTGTTCGGCATCATGTGTGTCAGCAGCGTCTTGGTTGCCTGTGTCCTCCCGGTGCTCTCCAGCATCCATGTCCTGGGGCAGATTCTCAAAGAAGTCTGGCTTCGAACGCTGGCGCTTGGACGCTGTGGATCGGTTGGACTTTTGGGCCGAGCTGAGTAGGTTGCCAGTTTCCGAGATATCTGCACCGGCCTGGACGGCCCGACGGCGATTAGTTCGCGGCGTGGCGTCCGGTTTCGCGTGGCCAGATTTATTGCTGTTCATGTCGTTCCAGGTGTCACGGAAGGTCTTGATGGGCAGCTGAGGCTCTTGCGTGACGTCGGGGTCTGCCTCGTCCGAGCCTGGCGTGTCTTCTCTGGGCGGCTGAGAAGATGGCGGGAGATTGTCGGCAAGGGATGCGGCGTCAGAATCCATGGGGCTCTCTCCTTGTTCACGCGGGGCCTCGTTGGAAGACTCGGCTGCGTCTGAACCTGGAGCGGAATGTGATGCAGCTTCCCGAGCAAGACTTTGCCTCAGGACAGAAATCTGGGATCCGCGTGACATGCTTCTCCGTCTCTGGGCGGCAACGCTCGGGGACGACATGGAGACGGAGTTGTCGTCGTCGCTAGCGTCGACGGCAGGGGTGCCGGAGGGTCTGGTGAAGAGTTGTCGCGAGACTCCTAGGAGCTGGGATCGCTGGGGCTCAGACTTCAAGGTTGAGTCTAGGGCAGGGTCGGGTTGGTAGGCAGGGCTTTGAAGCTGCGCGTCGTTTGCGACGGTTTGAACGGGTGACTCGGGCACGCTCTCGTCGGGGTGGGGTTCCATGTCGACGTCTTGGATGTCCTCGAGGGCAGAGCGTCTCTTCTTCTTCGTTTTGCGGGTAGGGTCTTGGGCTTCGCTCGAGTCGACTTCATTCCTCGACTTGCGCTTGCGCTTCTTCTGCTGTTGGGCCACGGCATCTTGTTCATGGTGAGGTTCGGCATCGCTCAGGACTGCTTCTTCGGCGGCAGAGTGGCTCGTGGGGCCGCTCGTGGTAGGGGTTGGGAGGGACAGTTGGGGTTGTTCCGAGTCGGATGACTTGCTCTTGGACTTTCCCTTCTTGGTGCGAGACTTTTTCTCGTCCGACTTCTTCCCCTTCTTGGTCTTCTTCTTCTTCTTCTTGACGGAGCCGTCGGGGTCGCTGGATGCGTAGATGGGGGCATCCAAGTCTTCGTCGGGGACTGCCTGTGTGGAGAAGGGCTTCATCGAGGCGAAGGGGTCGACGTAGTCGGTGATGCCATCGTGGACTTCATCGTCACCAGGAGATTCATCGTTATCGGAGGGGTTGGACAGATGCAAGGCGGGATCTCGGTCCCAAGATTGCGAAGCCATTCCTGCTAAATGACGATCGTCGATACCATCGGGATACTGGGTGGGCGCAGTGGAGGGAAAGGTCCTATCGACGGTATCTTCGACGTCTGGTCTTTGTGGCCCAGGAGACGAGTGCTTGGATGGGGTATGGCCGGTGAAGATCCTCGAAATGGAGCTGAACATGGCTGAGTGAGGCAGAGGAGGCCGACGGGCAGAGGAGGCCGACGGCGGCAGGGTGTCGATGTGGGAGAAGCAGCCGTCGCGTGGCGAGGGAGAGGAAAGTCCCAGGTCGGTAGGTAGGTACCTAGGTTGGATGTGTCGTAGCTTGCTCTCCGGGCGAGCCCCTCGGACACGATACCTTTGTTATCTTGAGGGAGGGGTGAGGCAATCACGACGGGATCGGAGAAACCTTTTCTACCCTCAAAAGAAAAGAAGCGAGCGACGTGGATGGAGATGGAGGAAGGAGCGTGTCGAAGAAAATCGCGAGTGTAAATTTGCTTCGGCAGGCGGGGAGGCCCACCCGCAACCTCCTTCCCTTCCACTACCGCATTTTGAGTTTGGCGGTTGTGGGGGAAGGAAGCTTGGGCCTCTCTGCCGGTACCTACCTGCGTGCCTGTCCACTGCCTACCTAGTAACCCTAGGTACTCCACTACGTACCTATGGTTGTAGGTAGGCAGGCACGCACGCAGGGACCGACCGCGATACCTGAGTTACTTAGGTACTATGTACTCTAGGTAGGTACGTTGAGCCGCGTCACGACTCTACAACCGCGTTGAAGGAGCGCCACACAGGCAGAAACAGACTGCCTCGCATTACCTAAGCATTGATATCTACTACTATCTACGCGTCCTAGAAGACAATGTTTTTCCGCCGTAGGTAGCAAACCAGCATATCTGCTTAGGTGTCTATCATAATCAAAGAGTCACGCTCAACAAAGCTTTATTGCTTTATTATTTGCAAAGAAACCCACCCAGCGATCAACCTAGTATGAATGCCCTTGCTCATCGGTGCTCTGTTCCAGGAGCCTGTTTAGAACCCCTTGGACCTTTTCCGTGCATATATCCCTACCTTCATGAGATCGTATTACAGACTAGGATTGACCAGCTGTGAACAAGAAATGTAGACCCGTAGCTTCGGCTTACAACTTGCAATGTCGCATCCGCTTGTCTGGCTAAAACATGAACTTGTCTCTGAATTCGTCTCTTTAACCATTGTATTATGACGTATACAAAGTCAAGCCTTATTGGTTATGCAATGCAAGTGTGCTGCATACACCTATTTCTAGCAGATCCACGACCCTAGTGTCGTTGCAAATGGTGACTGCAAGATGTTTCCAGCTGGTAGTCTGAATCGCCCAAGTCTTATTATTTTCAATTGGTGTGGTGTTTTCAAAGACTAACAATTGAAACCATTGGGGCGAGGCAGAGTGATCAGTACATGAGCAGGTTGACTTGCTTGCCTTGTCAATTCTAGCATTAGATAAGCGTGTTTTGATCACGGCCTTACCGAGATATACGGAGAGACAGTCTCGCAGCCTGGCCATAACGACATCAGCATAACGTGAACTCCTCTATAGCACCTTTCGGCCTCTTTCAACTACACAAAGCCTCTGGTGACGATTTACAGTCTGAACGTGGCGGTTGGGGACTTCTACTCCCTTGCTCACTAGGTACCTGCTCTGATCAGGCTGAGAGTGTCCTTAATGTCGTATTTCTAGGCGGATCAGTAAGGCACCCATGGTTTGCGTCAAAAGATTGTCGTATTATGTGTGTGTATCCTGTGCACTATACTACACCATCGGAATTTCTTTCACCCTACACCACATTTACTATCTCAGATTTCAAAAATGATGGCTCTTTGCAAACTCCTGCAAAATCTGCGCAAACATGACTCTTATCTCCTAAAAGTAGTCTGGGAATCAACAGACACAAGCAGTGCAACAAGCGTTCCGGGTTCCCGCCTCGGCAGTCTGCCTCGGAACGCCGTCCAAGGACATGAGTGGAGCTGATGGAGCGATAGTCATTGGCGCCGGGGTCGCAGACGTCTGCACTGGTTACGTGAAATTCGGGTCATAAACCTTGACGGAGAACAGCCCGAGCCCCGTGACTCGCGGTTGCACCGCGATTGGCTCCACAACAGGCATGGGCATATAGTGTTTCCCGCAGAAGCTTCTTTTTCCTGATACCGAGGTGTTGCACTGAGCCGAGGTGCCGCCCACGTTGAGCCACAGTTGATGGTGGAATTGCTGTTAACGGCTATAGGGTTTGAGAGATGGATGATCCATGACGGTGTTGATAGCAGGGTTGTTGGCTCTAATGGTCTATCGCTGACTGTTCGTGCCATGAAGAACAATGATCGTGACGAGTCGCGTAAGATAACGGCTGAGCGAATGACGCAATGCAGAAGGTCGCTACACAGATGCCCATGACCTGCCAACGAGACCCTGATTTACCCATACTGGCACTCTGTTCTTCCTATACGACCCAGGGTGTTGCAGATCTCTATTGACAAGTTCACCATGTGAGACGGCCTACTTACCCTCTTCGTCGACCTAGCATGGTTGACCATACATTAGACAGCGAATCGGAGGTTTGACTAGATAGATGCTCACCGTGCGTTATCTTAAGAGTATAGCACTACCTGTACACTTAAACAGGGTTCATGTAAACTATAAACATGTGGCCGTAGGCGGGGTTATCAACACTATCAACCGTGGCAACCGACTTCACCTTTAAGAATATGTGTACATGCTATAACGGACAGAAGCCAGGGTACACCCAACCATTTCTACGCACGTGATCCCCAATTGTGGCATCTCTCGACCCCAGTACATACTGCGTACGTTATACACTACCTGTGATTACGTAGGTTGACTCAGGAAGTTTGCAGAAGTCCAGTAACGAGTCAGCCACGGCCGGACGCCCCGCTGTTTCCAGCCAAGGCCCGGCACTGCTGGTTGCGAGGGCATGGGATATTGGTCGGTTCGACCAATCGCACCAACCCGTATTTTAAGAACATGGCAGGGGAATAATAATACGCGGGTTTCAAGCTCAAAAGCTCGTAGATTAATAATAGATTAAGCTGAACTCGGGTCGTCGCCTGCCCTTCTCAGAAATTAACCAGTGGCAGCGGGCTCGGGTCTGTCTTTAATGAGACCTACATCCTCTACTACCATGGACGTCATGAACCAGGACGGCATGCAACCCTCAATTGCGGGAACCATCTCGTGTGAAGAGCAACAATGCTCCGGCCGCCTTCGTGACCCCTTTGCACATCGTATTAAAGGCCCCAGCACGAGACTTCCCCCGCCCCTCGTCCGTTCAGGGTTGGACTCGGCCACCTGCGCCCCAGACCCGCGTTGTCCACTTCTATGGTGACAAAAACTCCACAATCAAGCATCCCCACCTAGTACCCCGGGCAGGGCGCGATGCCCTGGTAAGGCGTCCCCGCCGTGCAAGCGTTGTAGTTGACGGCAAGCAGCTCGTTGACGTTGGACGGGCTCTTGGCCAGGGGCAGGTACTGGCAAGACAGCAGTCAGCATCACATTCACGTTGCCTTATGGGGGGGGGGGATTTCCGCATGCGATCTTACAGCAGTAAAGGGCTTCACGACGCCGTCGGTAGTGTTCCAGAACGTCGTAGGGCAGTGGTCGGGGGCCGAGTCTTGACAAGGGTACTGCGTGTCGTACTTGCTCTTGCTGCCGCACCGGTAGAGGGTCTCGGTGCCCTTGACCTCGAGAACGTAGGCAGACGCCGTGAGGCCGCAACGCACGTTGGCCGGGCATGAGATGCTGACGGTTAAGGAGGAACCCCTGGAAGTTGTGACTCCGTAGGAAGACGAGACACCGACGGTCGCAATGCCAAGCCTATTGTTCCGAGTTAGAATCTGGAAACAAACGCAGAAAGAAAGAAGAAGAAAAAAAAGAACAAGAAAAGGCAAAGACTGTTTGTACAAGTTAAGAGTCTACAAGTCATCGACCGCTTGGATCTGCGCCTTGGTTTCTAGGTATCATGTGACAGGGGATCAACAGGACTTACAAGCCAGTTGAACCAGAGACACCGCCAGTGATACTCCACGCCTCGCTGTATACGTAACCGGCGGCGATGGAGCCGGTGGTCGCGGAAGGACCAACAAAAACGCCGGCCACGAGTTGCGGCTCGGTCCAGATGGGAGTGACGGACGTGATTGTGCGGTTAAGTGGCCAAGAGCAGTAACGACCAGCGGCAGAGACGCCGGAAGCCAGGAGGGACAGACTGGGGAGGATGGCGGAAGTCTTCATCGTGACGGGCTGTCCTAACGAAGGAGTGTTTGGACAAGTGTCTTGGGATGAAAGAATGTGAGGCGTGAGGGCAAGAGGGGACGATTGTGGGAGGCGATGAAGACTGAGGTGATCCCACAAGAGCATGTACCCGAAGACGTGGACAATGGCCGTTCTTTTAAACGATGCTATGCAACCGTACGTGTCCCGGCTATTGAGCTTAAAGCACAAACATGGGCCCTGGCGCTCGGTCTCGACTGCGGACCCATGGATCATGTGTTCTGGAGATCCACGAGGAGAGAGGAGACGGTTCATGACATGACACGCCGCGGAGAGTCCCGTGATAGTGGTTACGCGTGCGCTTTGGC
Organism: Colletotrichum eleusines; assembly: GCA_016807845.1. NCBI lineage: Eukaryota > Fungi > Ascomycota > Sordariomycetes > Glomerellales > Glomerellaceae > Colletotrichum > Colletotrichum eleusines. The sequence continues at coordinate 179,825 of JADEZO010000007.1, forward strand.
TGGCCATCCCCGGCTATATTACCAGTTGGGGTGGCCGAAGGCGGGGTTTATCACGATAGGCAGGTGTCCGGGACATGGAGAAGCACAGATCCGGATGTTCATTGATATGTTCGGGCAATTGCCGTGTCATGAGTCGCCGCGAGGGCTCTGCTGCGGTCGGTGTAGTGGACGGCTGTCCACGGCTCCAAGCAGGGCCTTATCAGTCCCGCTCCGCGTGGCCTACCATAAACATCGTTACATTCAATATGGGCAATATTAAGCACACTGGGACGACCCCTGGTTGCGCCCAACAGGCTGCGTCGGTGTGTGTTCGTCCCGAATCTCTCGGATACCAGCAAGGGGGGCCCACCGCTGCCCCTTTCGGTCTCCATTGATCCCACTGCTCTTGGACTACGAAGAGCTGTCCAGCCCTATTAAAAGGAAAGGGTCTCGAATAGAGAAAGAAAAAGAAGGGGAAAAAGTTCAGCTAGACTGCTTGTTGAAGCGCCAAGGGCGTCTAATCAGAGTTTGGTTGTGTGTTTTCCTTTAAAATTTAAGGTGCCGGCTTGGGACCTTGGATGAGCCGGAAGAACACTGGCAATTCAAGGTGTGCCCCGTGTGTAAGCATGGCAATATGTATTGGTCCTTTATGCATGCATGTAAACAAGGCTAACAAGGCTCCCCCGGCGACCTCGTCTTGTGACATGACTCTTGATTCCCGACCCCGTGCCCGATCCCGGAAAGGAGTCAAGGACTGTACATCCCGGAATAGCCAAAGAAAAGAGGCGCAGGTTCGATATATAAATCATGGTGCATCTTCGCCGTGATGGAGGTCCCGGTGTTGTTGTTAATATCTACAGCACACAGACATTGGCCCATCACCCTCGTTTACCATCCATCTGGTTTACCATCCATCTCAAGAATCATCCAGTGACGGTCTCACTCAACCCAAGCCCCACTCCATTCTATTAATCCAAAACCTCCTGGGAGAAAGCCCGCCATGTATCTTTCTACTTCGCTCTTCGCCACCGTCCTTGCCTTTATGGCGTTCGACCAGGCAGCCGCAATAGTAAGACCTAGGATAGAAGAGCCGCGGGGGATCCAAGAGCCACGAGTTGACGCAGACACCGAGTTGGTATCTGGCTAGTGCCTTGACACACCCTCAAGAACAACGCTAACCACGATGCAACTGAACAGTGCTACTGGGACACCTGCTGCTACACCAACCACAATGGCCCTGGAGCTTGCCCGGTAAGTCTTGAACGGTATTGGAGTCGGGAGTTAGCGGTATGCTGACATGCACGAACAACAGCCGCAACTCTGGAAGGTCTCTTTGACCGCCTCTTACTGCGCAGTATCGATTTGTCCCATTGCCTGCACCAACCCCACGGTGAGTTTTCAGTCTCCGACCCAGGCTCCATGTGTAGTTGGCAGCACGATGGGTTCTAACATAATGTTTAGGATGGTTCCTCCTGCGACTGCTGTGACATCGCGACAGGAACCTGCAGGAAGTGCTAGATGGGGGTTGCAAGTCTGTTCGTTTGTTTAGCCGCGTTTGTTTCAAGGGTGATGGGCAAAGCACCTGGTTGGGAAGATCTGGAAAAGACAGATGGATACCAGATAATTCAAGATGGCCAGAGAGGGTAGTGTATGTCTGCCCATAAGGATGTTTGGAGAATACTATAATTACGGCCGCCTTTTGATGACAAAACTCTTAATATCAGCATCACATCAGATCTCATGACTTGAGCGGTTTGCGTGCTTCGGCAACCCACTGGTAAACATCTTCGTTTCCTTCATCTTTCTCGGCTAACTAAATATGCTTCTATTTCTTCTACCCGCGGCTGGATTCTTCTGTACAGGTACCAAGACAAACCCCTTGCGCGGCAGCCATTATGTTGAGGAAGCCAGGATGGGCCACCAGCGCAATAGGGGGGTATATGCCCGAGAAATGGTAACCGAGGGCAAAACAAGGGCCCAAGCTACATCGGCAAAGCCCCCCTCAAGAGAAGTCGGCCTCGTCAACGTTTCTCAAGAACATGGTGTACCACTTGACGAGGTTGATGTGCCCCTTGACGCTCGTCTTCTCGTCGACCGTGTGTATGCCCGCCCACTCGTCGCTCTCCGGGTCGTAGCCGGGCAGGAAGCGGAAGATGTGCCTGGTCAGGTCCCAGTAGTAGCGCGTGTCGGTGTTGCCCGTCATCAGGCCCGGCGAGACGACCAGGCTCTCCCCGTACAGCGCGCGCGTGGTGCCGGAGAGGATGCTGTACGGGGTGACACCGTCGACCTCGGTCGGCGTGACGGGCGCGGGCTCCAGCACCTTGTCGTTGCCGCTGAGGGTGATGCTCGACGGCGTCTCGGCCTCCTCGCCGCCCTCCTCGAAGGCGTGCAGGGTGAGGTTGTACTTATCCGCGATGGGGCGCACGATCTCGGCGAGCCTCTCCTTGACGCTGGCCGTCTTGTCGCCGACGTTGACGCGGTGGTTTACCACGGCGCGGACCCGCTCGGGCAGCGCGTTGATCTTGACGCCGCCCTCGATGATGTCGGTCGCCAGCGAGGTCGTGAAGAGGTACTTGATCTGGGGCCCGGCCTTGGCGGCCTCCCTGGCCAGGCGGTCCGTCTTCCTCTTGCACACCTGCTTGTCGTCGGCGGCGGGGAGCAGGTCGCGCAGCTTGTCGGGGAACTCGGGCGCGTACGCGGCGCCGCACTGCAGCTTCTCTAGGTACGGGTTTCCGGGGATCAGTTCGGGCTCGTAGGGGTTCGCCTCGATGTGCGTGATGAGCTCGGCCAGGATGCCGATACCCGTGTGGGGGGGCGGGATGGAGCTGTGACCGCCGGGGGTGCGGACGACGATCTCGACGTCGATGTAGCCCTTCTCGGCCGTGCCGGGGACGGCAAAGTCCTTGCCCCACTGGCTGTCGAAGCCGGCGCCCTCGTCGATGAGAATGGCGACGCCGTCCTTGCCGTAGCGGTCCAGCAGGAAGGGGGCGAGGTGGCCGGCGCCGCGCTCGCCCGAGATCTCCTCGTCGAAACCAAAGGATAGCACGACGGTCCGCTTGGGGGCGAAGCCGGCGTCGAGGAGCAGCTCGACGGACTCGAGGATTCCGATGAGGGAGTTCTTGCAGTCCATGGCGCCGCGGCCCCAGATGTAGGTGCCGTCGTAGGCTCCGCTGAAGGGTGGGTGCGTCCAGCTGTCGATCGTCGTAGGCGCGACGGGGACGGTGTCCTGGTGGGCCATGAGTACGGTGGGCTTGAGGTCGGCATCGGAACCCTGCCAGGTGTAGAGGAGCCCGTGCGTGTTGACGCGCTCGAGCTTGAGGGCGGCGTGGACCTTGGGGAAGGTCTCTGCGAGGTAGGCGGAGAAGGCGAAGAGCTTGCTCCAGCGGTCGTCGACTCCCACGGGGCCGTAGTTGTCAAAGGACTCGGTAGGGATCTGGACAGCGCCGGAGAGGCGTGCGGCGGTCTCGTTGCGGAACTTGGGGCTGTCGAGGTACGAGTCCAGCTTCGAGAGGCCGGTCGAGTTCTGGGTTGGGAAAAGGGGATCGACCTGGCCGCAGCCCGCAGCCGCGGCGCCTGGCGAAGAGCCGTGACGGCGGTGAGCGTGACCGAGGCCGAAAGAGGACGGCTCGTGGAGGTATGCCAAAACGAGGGCGGCGGGGAGAAGTGACCACCACGCGGTCCGGCGTGCGCGGCGCGGGGCAGTGGGGGCGTACTCCGGCGCCGAGTGGGCGAGGGGGAGTTTCTCAGACATGACGTGCCAATGAGAAGAAACGTGTGGCAGGGAGTACTGACCGGTTGTGTCGCAATTGTGGGCAATGGAGGTTGTGAAACGAGGCCGGAGAGAAACGAGGGAAAGGAAAAGAGAGGACGGAAGATGGAGGACGGAGCGGCGAAGAGGACGAAGATAAGGCGAGGCTCCAAGTGATGATGTATGTGTATGACAAATAGGGGGTTGGGGTGAATGAGTGCGTCTCCAAGTGTGAGTGAGTATGAGCGTGAGTGAGTGAGTGAGTGGGTGAGTGAGTGAGTGTGATCGACTCGAGTGCATATCATCCGATTACTGGTATCATCGCCCCAAGCTCCGAGCTGGCGCCGCTATCGCTCAGTGAAACTCCACTGTAAACGCTGCACAGCTTCCGAATCGGGACCTTAGCTTATCGGCGCCGCGGCATTTGCATCATTGCCCGGCGGGCTTGAGTTCTACAGGTACTAGCATGTCATGTCGACCGGGATCATACTCCTTGACGCCCTTCCTCGGCTATCGATAAAGCTGGATGGAGAGGGGTTGCTCGGCCGTTTGGCTGATTGCAGGATAGCTTCGATTGGCCGTTTCCACCACCAGCATGCGACTTGGAAAATGGGAATAACAAGGACAGTGCAAGATCGGACAGTTTGGGAGAAGAACAAGAAAGCTTCGTATCGAATCGTGGCCAACGACGCCTACCTAGTTTAAGTAATAATAATAACAATAATAATAAAACCCAATCAAGGGGGGATGTGAGAGATGCTATGAGCCCGCTTGCTCTCAACGCCGGATATGCAAATGTCAATATGCCACGGTTCGAAAACCCATAAAAGTCCACAACGTCCTCCAAGAGACACAGAATATACACAAGCAACTCTTTAACTCCTCTTCTTCGACCCGTCCAAACGCGTCCGCACACTTCGCAACAGCGCCCAGGCGACGAGCCGGTAGACGATGACGCACCCGGCCAGCGCCGCAATGTTGGTTTTGGGGTCCACGTTGAGCTTGTACAGGTTCAGCACGTCTTCGCCCGTCTCGACGGGACACCGCCCGTCCGGCAGCCTCTGCCCGTCGGTGCACGTGAAGGCCACGGACTCGAGGCTGTAGGGCGCCATCGCCCGCGTCGCGTAGCGGATCGGCGACAGGTAGTTGAAGATGTTGAACACCTCGGGCATGTCGATGGACAAGATGCCCGCCATGGTGTTGGCTATTGACATGACGACCGACGTGATGTTGACGGCGAAGCCGGTGTGGCCGAAGAGGGTGTTGAACATGATGCCCACCGACTCGCCGCACGACACGACGCCGAAGCACGAGAAGACGCAGACAAAGTACATGGTCACCGTCCGCGGGAACCCCACCGCCAGGTCCGCCAGCACCCCGAAGATGAGGCAGCTGACGATCTCGAACGGCAGCTCCAGCACCGAGTACGCCGCCAGGAAGGCCTCGACGCCGTACACGCCGTCGTCGTCCTCGCGGTAGAAGACGTCGCGCTCCGCCGGGTACACGGCCACGTTCTGCAGCATGCCCACGAAGTAGAAGGCCCCGACCTCCTGCACGAACCCCATCCGGTTCTGTACCGAGTAGTAGTCGTTCTTGAGCGGCGAGAAGAAGAGCGCGAGGATGATGCCGAGCCCGGCCACCTGCATGACGCGCGCGAGGAGCAGCGGCGGCTGGCGCCGGAAGTTGATGAGCCCGCGGCGGAGGAGGAGCGGGAACGCCGTCAGGAAGGACGCCCGCTTGCGCACGAGGGCGCCCAGCTCGGCCGGCGTCGCGAGGCTCGTCTTGTTGAAGGACTCGCGTGGCCCTCTCGCGGCGGCGGCGGCGGCGGCGTCGCCGCGGTCGGCCGAGGCCCTCGTGATCGCATCCCGGGCTTGCGGCGGCGGGGGCCCGGTCTGTCGGGCGGTTCCGTCTTCCTCGTCGATGCCGGACAGCCGGCCCGTGCCCGTGCCCGTCTTCTCGTCCGTCTTTTCGCCCGGCGCCGGCTCGGCGGACTCTCTCCGCCACGCCTCCACCAGCTTCCTGACTTTTTCGCGGCTCTCGGCCTCTTTCGCCTCGTGCTGCAGGTCGATCGTGATGAGGTCGAGCGCAAAGTCGGCCGGGTTGCTGTGCGTGGGGCAATCGAACCCCTGGCGCGAGAAGTAGGCCAGCATGGCCTTGGCGGGGCCGGCGTACGCGGGGGAGCCGCCGCGGGCGAGGAGCAGGACGTTGCCGAAATGCCTGAACAGGTCGGAGCGGGCCTGGTGGATCGTGAGGACGAGGGTCCGTCCCTCGTTGGCGAGGCCCTGCAGCACCTCCATGATGGAGTTGGCCGTGAAGGCGTCCAGGCCGCTGGTCGGCTCGTCGAGGAGCAGCACGCGGGGGTCGCTGAGGAGCTGCACGGCAATGGTGACCCGTCTCTTCTCGCCCCCCGAGATGCCCTTGACGAGCTCGTTCCCGACCAGGTTGTCCGCGCAGTCCTTGAGTCCCATCTTGAGCAGCACCTCCTCCGCCCGCCTAGTCTTCTCCTTCTTGCTCATATGGGACGGAAGCCGCAGCCCGGCAGAGAACCGGAGTGTCTCGCGCACCGTCAGAGACGGCAGAAGCGCGTCGTCGTCCTGGCAGACGTAAGAGCACACCGAGCGGACGACCGAGTTGGACGGCAAGGCGCCGTTGAACGTGAGCCTTCCAGAGGGGAGGTAGCGCGTGCTGAGGCCGTTGTGGAGCCGCAGGGCCATGGCGTTCAGGAGGGACGTCTTGCCGCTGCCGGAAGGCCCCATGATGATGTTCAGCTTGCCCGCCTGGAACGTAGCGTTGACGGGGTTGAGGATCGTCTTTGTCGGCAGCTTCTTCCCCGAAGGCGCCCTCTTGTCCAGGGCCAGCGCGAAGCCGTCCAGTTCCACGTTGATGGTGCGGACCTCGGAGATGGACCGCGCCGTCATCTTCTCCTTGCCGGCCGACAGATCGGTGTCCGAGTTCCTCGCGCGCGCGATCGTCATTTCCTGCCTGATGTACTGGAGTCCGACGGCCGACAAGACGCAGAAGAATACGATAAAGGCCACCATGACGACGATGGGCCTCCAGACCCAGTTGCCCGGGAAGCCGAGGGATTCCATGATGAAGCGGCCCGTATACTGCGCGCATTCCGGGTTCGAGATGCCGCCTTGGGCCGGGCAGTCGTAGAAGTTGCCTTCAAACTCATTGCCGCAGTAGGCACCAAACGAATAAAACTGAGCAGTGTCAGAAGGTGAGGAGGATAGGAGTCGGGGGGGGGGGGTAACTGCAGTCTGTATAGTAGAACTCACCGAATACGTGATCCACTTGAGCCAGCGCACGTAGACTGGGATCGAATTCGACTGGATGAACATCCCGCAGGCCATACTCTGTAGAGTGAAGACCATGTTGGCAATCAGACTGGCGCCTGGGAAATTCCTCGACGCGGTCACGCAGGTGATGGCGCAAGTGACGGCGATGTAGTGAGTGAGCAGGGTGATGGCGAAGAAGATGAAGAACTGGCTGGCGTCTCGTTCGAAACCGCACAGGAAATAGTATATGACGGAGAACAGGAAGGGGACGGGCAGGTCCTCGGTGAAGAGACGGGCCAGGCGGCGGGACAGGAGAAAGGGGACTGCGTCGACGCAGGACTCGCTGTGCTCCCGGTCGAACGTGGGTATGTCGACGGTGAGCCGGTAGACCTCGAACATGAGTGTGAGGTATCCCTGGAGGCCCGTGGCGGTGTAGAGGGCGCCCTGACGGGAGCGGATCCCGGAGAGGTCCCTGGGGAGGTCGAAGAAGATGTATCCGGTGACGACGGCCATGAGGACCGCTTCCAGGATGGAGGCCAGCATGCCCATCGGGTCGCGGTACGTGACCTTGAACGTTCTGTCGGTCAAGACCTTGATTTGGCGCCCGTACGTGGCGTGCTTGTTGGTTCCGGACCTGGAGCCCGGCCGTCGTCCCGCGGTCTGGGCGGCGGCCTTCTCCAAAGGCTCGAACCTCGTCTCGCTCTCGACAACCCATGCGCTTTTGAGCCGGTCGACCCGCGCCGTCGTCTCGGCCTCGAGCTCGGGCGTGCGGTTGTCTATGGCGGCGATGTCGATGAGGAACTCGGCCGGGTTGACAAAGGGCGGCAGCTTGAATCCCAGGCGTTCGAACCACGGCAGGCACTCGCCGGCGGGGCCCGAGTACACGGGGCTCCCCTTGGTCAGGATGATGAGGTTGTCGAACAGATCCCAAATCTCGGACCGCGGCTGGTGGATCGTGGTGATGACCGTCCTGCCCTTGGTCGCCAACCTCTTGAGTGTGCGCACGAGCTGGAAGGCGCTCGTGGCGTCCAGGCCGGTCGTCGGTTCGTCGAGGAAGAGGACCGAGGGATTCGCCAGCAGCTGAACGCCAATGCTAACCCTCCTCTTCTCGCCACCGGAGCACCCCCTGTGCTGGCTGTTTCCTATCCTCGTATCGGCGCATTCCTTGAGCCCCAGCTCGAGGATGACCTCCTCCACGATGCGCATCCGCTCCTCGGCCGTTGTGGGCGGCGGCAGTCGCAGGTCGGCCGAGTATCGCAGCGTCTCGCGCACGGTCAGGGTGGGGAGGAGGATGTCCTGCTGCATGACATAGGCGTGACGCGCGCTGTGAATGCCCTCCTCGCCGTTGAAGGTGATGGAGCCGCCCTGGGCGAGGCGTGCGCTGATCATGCGCTCCGACATGGTGTTCAGCAGCGTCGTCTTGCCGGACCCGCTGCCGCCGATGATGGCCGTCAGGGTCCCGGGGTGCAGGGAAGCGTTGACATGGTGCAACAGAGTTTTGGAGCTCGGTTCAGGGTTGAACTTTGCCCGTGCCAGCTCCGGGTAGGTGGCAGGGTCAAACCATGACGGCGAGGTGTCAACGGTGACGGCCAGGCCGCGGATCTGAACATCGACGGCCTCGACGTCGTCGAGCGAGATGTGGCCGGCGCCGGAAAGCGAGAAGCGACTCGGGCTTGGTGGTCTGGTCGGCGCTGCCGCCGGGTCCATTGAGGTTTTAACGGAGCTGGCACCCTCGATCTTGTCCACGTCGGTGACGGTGGACTGGTCATCGGCGGGCGGTTGCGGTCGTGATTGCTGCGGAGGCATGCTCTTAGACGAATCGAGGTCGGCACTGTCGCCGCCTGGTTGGGACATGACGGGCATGTGCGACGACACAACAGATACGCTGGCCGAGGTGCTTGGCTCACTATTTCTGTTTTATAACCGCAAGGCTTGCATGCTATTCGGTAGGCAAAACTTGGCTAACAAAGGATGGGGGATTAGCTACGTGATGGTGGCTTGCGCTGATGGCTTGGTCAGGCGGTGGATGTTCGCGGCCTCTTAGATACAGCTTGTTACAGGCGACAAGCATGTGTGAGCTTTAATTATCAGAGAGCGAAGAGACCCGAGGAGGGGGGTAGAAGAAAGAAGGAAGAATGGCTTCGGTCCCCAGGAATGGGGCAACAGGAGTTGTCGCAGATCTTGCAGCTGTGTCTTGCGGGAGAGGCGTCGAGATGGCGGGAGATCAAATATGGGTAATACGTGCCACTGAGACGGGGATCGCGATGGGTGTGTGTGTGTGTGTGTGTGTGACGCTTGTGACCTGACCTGACGAGAAGGACGTGTGAAAAGATGCGGCGACGTAGGATATACCGCGATGGAAACCGAGACGACACACCAAGACGGTTATGTAGCAGAGGTGAGACGATATGTCAAGACGCCGGCATGCATGTGGCGCTCCTTGGAACGTTTGGAACAAGAATAGAAAAGTGAAGAAAAGAAGGGTAAAAAGAAGAAAGCTCGAGTGATGCGTTTGTTGCAAACGACGATGCCCGCCACGGCAGAAATCAAACACAAACGGGTAGCCAACCGAGAGATGCAAACGTGGTCGAGGAAACGCCCTCGGCCTTGGACCCTATGCCATGCGGCCCCCCTTCCACATCCCTACCCCCATCGACAACCGTCCAGTTGGAGGGGTGCGCTGATTTGCGTTGTTCGTCCGGGATTCCTGTCAGCTCGTGCAGTCAGAGCGAAGCGAGCCTGGGATCACAGGTGCAGCTGCGCGTGCGTCCTCGGCCGCATCCTCCTCCACATGCATGTCCACAAGCAGTTCGGCCCCCCCGCCGCCCAGACTCGAGGGGAGGGGGAGGCAGATTGCAAGACGCACGATGCCCCCCTTGCCTTGTCTTGTCAGTTATGTGCGAGGCATCTCTCTGGTGGCAGAAGGCGTAGACTATAATAAGTGGCTAGAAACGTGCGACTCGTTTGCCAAAGGACATTGACCAGTTTGGCTTGTCAAACAATGGAGGCTGAAGCAAGCAAGGCACGGTAGGGGCACTACGATAGTACTCGGTAGTCCGTACAAATCGATACACAACAGCAATCAACTGCTCGCTCGGACGGTGGAGACCAGTGGCTCGTCCTTTGATTTTTTGTTCTCGACCAAGAGGGCCATTTTCATGGTGCAAGGATCCGGTGTGGCTCATATCAGATTAGATGGGGGGGGGCGTCATGGGTTTTTGCTCGTGTGGGTGAGAATAAGAAGAAGACGGAGAGAATAAGCGCAGAACCGACAGGGCGGATGCGAGGGGGGATCAGATATGGGCGAAAGTTTGGCGGGAGAGCAACCCGTTCAAGCCGACGCTCACTTTGCTTGCTCTACTGCTGCGACGACGGATGGGGTTAGGCGTGGATGAGATGGTGTGCATGTTGATTTGCCAAACTTGCCCACATTCCAGGCTCTTTCATCTCTTCTTCTTCTTCTTCTTCTTCTTTTCTCTTCCACATTCAGCTCCAGGAGGGGAGGGGGGGGGGGCTTTAGTCAAGTTGAACATCCGCCACACCGACCATGCCATAAGAATTCAGTAGCACATGTAGTTAGTGTACGATTACATAGTAATACATAAGATGAGGGCACGAGGGAGGATGGGCCGCCTGCGGTAGCGTAGCGCCTCGCCTCGGCTAGGCGAGAGCAAGTCAACAAGCGGGTTGCTTGTCCATCGGGCAGTCCCATTGGTAGGGATACAGGTACTGTGCGTCCTGTTTACGGATAGACACGGGCAGTCCCTTGTTCGTGCTGAGCCCGTGGGTGGGATGAACTTGAAAGCCGTCGGCACTAATTATTCAACGCCCTGGAGGGGGTGGTGGGATAGGGATGATGGGGATGATGACCGTCAGTCTGTCGGAATCTGGCCGGTATTGGTCGACCGTTGCCCGGTGGGCTGGGGGGTACCCCCCCCATCGGCTGCTCTCGCTTCCGGCAGCTCGCTTAGAGGGAGGTAGGCTGGCATGGCAGTTGACCGTTGAACCAACTGACCGCACATAGGTATGAAAGAAAGGTGTGTCCGATCTCGTATCACTCGGTTAGCGGCCTCGGCTACAGAGTTTGGCTCGCTTGGGCGGAAACAGTGGGAACCTTGGCGACAGCGGGGTCTGGTCCCGTACCATGTTTACACTACGGACTGCTACTGTATTAGTGTACAGTCGTTCCCCAACCGAGCCGGTATTGATCGGCCGGCGTCGCCATTTGTCGTGTTCCTTGTAATGGGGGCTCGGTGTACCGGAGCTTAAGGACGTTGCAATTGCTGCGTTGGACTCTGCCGAGCATGAAGGGCTATGGTAAGTGAAGAGAGTGCCCGCCAGCGTGTGAACGTGAGGAACACGGCGAGTTAAGTGAGTGGTTAGTGACGCTTAAAAGGAGAATGTTACCTTGGTTGCGGAGAAGTCAAGAGTTGATGCCATGTCTCGTCGCAAAGAGCATCGATGTGATACTTTGTCGACGCATATTGTGATGCGCGATGCATCAAGTGTCTATCTAGTCTTTGGCCGTACAAACTAGGGCAGGTTGTCGCTTGCATAACGAGTGGAGCTTATAGCTCTTCTTGAAAAGCAGCTGTTGTTCGAGCTACCGTTTCTTTGCTCGGTGGGGTTTTTTTTTTGGGGGGGGGGGGTGGTTTAATTAAGTTGTGGATTATCATCAGATCTCTCTCTTCCCAAACATCTTCCTGACAAAGCGAGGACAAGAATTGTATCAACAGGTTCTTGTATATCTCGTAGCGACATTAGTCTATATACATAGATGTATTTCTCGTTCACCCTCAAGATTCCCGGATTGGTATCTCTCCATGTCCACCCAGGGAATCAGAGAATGCCCAATTAACAAAAGGTTCAGTTCCTGTCCGCGCACTTGGCTCATGGATGTCACTTCAATGATAAGTCACGTCGTAAGGTGATCCGAAATCCAACCAACCGCAGAATCTCGTGCAAGTGGCCTTGGGGGATATAGGCTCTGTATGCCAAGTAAGGGTATTTTCGCATCATCTTTCGCATGCAAAAAAGGAGCTCGTCTGTCGGAGGTTCTGCAACACACTACTAATACGACGCCTTCTAGGGCAACACAAAACACGGGAACTGGACCGGCCTATATTTACCTCCCGTGAGTCTCGGGCCTAACCTGGCAACAGTGAAGTTGGGATCTGGAGAGTTTCTACATCATGCTGTATGGTCAAATGTTCACTCGTAGTATTAATCCTTTGACCCTAGCGACACTCTTGCGTAGACGGTGCACGGTAAGGCATTTCCACGAGGCTGAAGCAGCCAGCTCACGATTGAAGAGAACATGAAGCGATCTCGACTGCATGGGCAGGCACAACAGACTGAAACCCCCAAGTTGAGTCCGACAAGGCGGATCTCGGCCGAATTGGTCACATTTCAGATTTGTCTCAAACCCAGGTTGTCAATATCGGGTCCTGTTGATGTTCGCCAAAGTTAGTGGTGCATCCAGTCCACAATTCCACGTGAGATGACGATTGGAATCTCCCCCTCACCTACCCGAGACATCTGTTTTGCTATGAGAGAAGAACACATTCAAGTCACCACTACTTCCGCAGACGTCCTCTAGAACCGTCACAGCGAGCCGAGCTAAATCTTCACAACAACAAACGCCAATTTGGAGTCTCCTTCCAGATCCGATGACCTTCCATCCACCAGGTTCATACGTGATCTCGGCTGTCCTGGGACACAAGGTGCCCTCGTCGAGGCGCTCTGGTGGTCCGGCGCATCTCACTCAGCATCCCAGAGGCCGTTGAAGTGTAGCAGACCCCTGAACCGCGTTCGACCGCTTCGATGCTATGCAGCTTTCGTGTCAATCCCTCGAGCTTGCAACGGCTGCCAATGACGGCCCCCTCCTCTAGGCCTCACAGCCCACTCCAGGCACCTCGCAGGTAATACGCTCAACTCTTCTAGGTCACTAGGCACCGCGCAGCTACGGAGGAGAAAATCATGTCAAGTCATGTCGTTGAATCTTCATTAATATCGTTCACGCGATTTAGCCAAACGCCAGCCCTTCGTCAGATTTACGACGCCTGCGCCCAAGACATCGCTGGCAAGAAAAGAAAAGAAAAAACAAAAACAAAAGACAAAACAAAAAAGATGCTCCAACCCCCTCTTCGCCTTCTGACCCCCCCTCCTAACCCTTCCTAGACCCAGTCAGTGCCCGGCCCGTCCTTAGGTAACGCGCTTCTCGGTGATGGCCTCGCCGACGGGCCCCTCGCAGACGAACCCGCCGTTGGCGCCGCCGTACTCGAACACCTTGCGGCCGCGCACCCACGTCTCCCTCACGCGGCCCGCGAACTCGTGGCCCTCCCACGGCGAGACCCGGTTCCTCCACCGCATGTCCCCGGAGCGCAGCGTCCACGCGTCCGCGTCGTCGAAGACGCAGACGTCGGCGTCCATGCCAGCCCTCAGCGCGCCCTTGCGGTGCGCGAGGCCGACCTGCCTCGCCGTCGCCTGGCTGCACAGCCGCACGATGTCGACGACGGACGGCGCCGCGGCCTCGTCGCCCCCCGCGGCGGCGACGCGCGCCCGCGCCGCCGTGTGGACGATGGGCAGGCCCAGCCCGACGGAGGAGATGCCGCCCCAGGCGGCGAAGAAGTCGCCCCGCGAGCTGGCGTCGGCGACGGCCAGCGCCGCGTCCTCGAGAGTCTTCTCGGCCATGATCTTGTCGACGCTCTCGCCGGGGATGGTCATGTCGACGCCCGAGTCCGAGTGGCGCATGCCGGGCGCGTCGTCGGCGTCGGCCGGGGCCGCGGCCTCGAGGTGGCTCGGCAGGAGCTTGAGCTGCGGCGTGCAGGGGGAGTGGTCCGAGACGACCGTCTTGATGCACGAGTCCTCGGCCACGAGCTCCTCCCACAGGCCGTCGCGGTTGGAGCGCTCGCGGATGGGCGGGCAGCACTTGTGGCGGGTGTCGCCGTCGGCGATGTCCTCGGAGGCGAAGCCCAGGTAGTGGAAGCACGTCTCGGCGGTGATGTTGATGCCCCTCCGACGGGCCTCCTTGAGGAGGGGGATGGCCTGCGTCGCCGACAGGTGGACGATGTGCAGGTGGAGGTCCGGCGCGAGGTGCGCGAGCGAGAGGATCTCCTCGACGGCGTAGGTCTCGAAGGCCGGGGGGCGGGACTCGAGGAAGGTCTGGTACGAGTCGAGCTCGCCGGTGGGGGCGAGGGGCGGCTCCGACTGCTGGACGGCGTCGCCTACCGAGTCAGCGATGGGGGGGATCATCTCGGCGTGGAACATGAGCGTGGTGGGCGTGCCGTTGAGCTTTTCCATGGCCAGCGCCACGTCTTGAGAGGACACGGCGGGGAATTCCTCAACCTGTCGGAACGGGCTGTCAGCAAAACGACGGAAAAACCCCCCTTGGGAAGGGGGAGGCTTGCTGGGGGTGCGCTCGTGACTTACACCCGACTCGATGAGGAAGCCCTTGAAGCCTCGCACGCCGGCCTCGACGAGAGGCAACAGGTCATCGGCGTTTCCGGGGATGACCCCGCCATAGAAGCCAACGTCGACCCAGCACTGGCCCTGGCTGGCCGCGAGCTTCTCCTTGAAGCCGGCCACCGTCGTGGTGGGCGGGATGGCGTTGAGGGGCATGTCGACGACGGTGGTCACGCCGCCAGAGGCGGCGGCCCGCGTGCCGGTCCAGAAGCCTTCCCACTCGGTGCGGCCGGGCTCGTTGAGGTGGACGTGGGCGTCGACGAGGCCGGGCAGCAGGAGCTTGGCGCCATAGTCGATGTAGACGGTCGAGGCAGGGAAGGACGTCTCGGGGAGGACGGCGGGGGTGACGTCGACGATCTTGCCGGTGGCGGGAGAGATGGTTATCGTGGCAGGGGTGAGGACGAGCTCGTCCTCGGCAACGGTGAGAACTGCTCGCGTCGAGACGAGGACGACGAGGGGCGCCGTGGTGTCTTGGGTGGCGGTCATGGTGATGAAGAGAGCCGGCAAGGTTTCACGATAAGCTCGCCTTGGAGCTTGGGGAAGACCGATAAAGAAAAGACGGCGAAATCTGAATAGGTTTCCCCGCGAAGCACCTTCTTCGAGAGCACGTTGCTTTTCTGGGGAAATGTGGAGAGGCTTATCTCGGCCGCGGCGTGGAGGGGTAGTGCAGGTAGCCAAGGGACAGGCGACGGAGCTTTGAGATAACGAGGCGGGTGAGATGTGTTACGCGGTAAGCAAGCAAGCCCAGATGGCCAAGACTGCCACACTGCTCAAGGCTGTGAGAGTTTTAAGATAAGTGGTGTTGGGTATCGGAACGCAGGGACTATGAGCAAAGAGGCAGAAAAGCTTCTTGGAAGCTATGAGATGACTCGGGGAACCGACAAGACGGCGACGAGAGTAGAAGAGAAGCAGAAGAAAAGGAAGAGAAGAGCCGCCTTCCCGCCGTTGGTCGAGAAGAAAGTCGCCCGTTGTTCGGTCCACAGCCCACGGTTGAGTTCAGACGGGCAGAGCTGGCTGGACGGTCGAATCGGGTCCTCGACCAGCCATTCTCTCCCACGCATTCTTCTGAGCTTCCGTTTCCAGACCTTCCAGGCCCCGATAAGATAGACAAGGCCGATCTGACAGGACAAAGGACAAAGGGGGCGCGGCATCAAGGACCAGCCCGACAAGGCAAATGGGGGCAGGACAAGGGACCCTCGGCGTCGACGCCGCCAACTCTTGCTGGCCGCGCGTGGTGGTTTCCGCCCCCATCCCTCCTAGCTGCACATACACTGCCGGTTAGGTACACCGTACTGCTGGTGTTGTGTGGGGTGCGTTATTATCGAACATTCTCCTTCGACCGACGGGGGACACCCTTTCACCCTTTCGAGACGGCGCTCGGCCTGGGTGGGAACGGACCCTGAAGCCTCAACGTCGTTATCAGACGATGCTGATTGGCCAGACCATCGTCGTCGGATATGGCCGTCGCCTCGATCGGGGGCAGATCTTAGTCATCTGAGGGCGAAGGAGGGAAAAGGGCATGTGTCAGTGACCGGGAGGGAGAGAGAGTCGAGCGGCCTTCACCGGCCCGTTCTCGGAACAGCACACACAGAGACAGAGTATCCGTATACCTAGGAGGGGTGTTCCTCGTCCCTTTTCGCTCTCTTGCTTTTTTGGCCTTGATCCAGATTCATGTGTCAATCGGCTCCCATGTCAATTTTTTTTTTTTTTTTTTGCTCCGCTGCCATCGGCGCACCAGAGGTATCGTCTAAGCTTCCTTTGGCAATTTTGATCGAGTAATGATCGAGTAAAAGAAGACGTCAATACTTTTGGACAAGCCTGGCCCGCCATTCTCATGCGCCTCAATCCGCGGTTTTCGTCTTTTTTTTTTTTTTTTTCCAGTGCCCCCCCCCCCCGCTTTCGTGCAGAATCTTGTCCCAGTGACCAGTGATTGCGGTATATGGAAGGCCGGTGTTTGGTTTGGTTCGATCACGGCCGTCTTGCTGACCTGCCGAATCCAGCCCCATGGCCCCGTCGTGGCGGGTGCCATTACTCGATCCATTCTCGCGATAGAGGACGATGAAAGGGCCTCTTCTGCATTACACAGAACGCAGTTATAGACCGAAGACCGACGCATGCCAGAGTACACGTAATGTACTGTGTAGTGCTCACCGCTGGATGGGACAGGATTCGTATCCTCGTGCTGACCAAAGAAAAGAGAAGAAAGAAAAGAAAAAAAAAGTCGGCCGGCTCGGCCACGGCCAGCCCGCCCGCCGGCCCCCGGGTGCCGAACGGCGCCCGTCTCTGCCGTTTTGTAGCCCGTCCCATTCACTGCACCCTGTGTCGAGCAACGTAATGGAAATGTCATCTCCACGGAGCTCGCTGCAGGTCGGACCTAGCATTCCCACGTGGCCATGGCCGTGTTTGGATCAAGTAAGGGGATCGAGTAAGAGATTCCCGTGCCAACACCAACGTGCCGTGGTGAGTGCCAGTTTGCCAGGACGCAAAAGTCGATGGATTCCATCTTCAGAACCTTGCTCCTCATCCGATAATTAACACTCTCTCGCGCCGAACCCGAGTCTGGAGGGACCATTGTCAAAAGGTGAAAAAACAAACCCTCAGGGAAAAAAAAAATGAAGGGTAAAAAAAAAAAGGCAAGTTTGGTGTGCTGTTGAGCTGAAGGTTGCATCACCTCTACCTCGGTTGTGATCCCCCAACCGCCGCCGTCTAGTTGTATAGTATCGTTACATGTACTCTACAAGGAGCCCAAAATGGTCTGTTATACAGTGTCGAACGCACATACCATAATGCGTGCGTTCCAGGTTTCTTTCGTTTTGTACAGATCTCATCATGGATGGATGGTAGTGACCGGCTCTTGCCCGCCTGCCCGCCTCGGTTGAATGAATTACTTTGTCCTCTTCAGAGCCTTGACGGCCATCTCAACGAGGCCGTCCTTGGCCTCGCTGTCGGGGAACCCGCTGATGGCCGCGATGGCCCGCTCCGAATAGTCCTCGGCCAACGCCCTCGTCTGCTCGATGCCGTCGCTCTGGAGAACCAACTGGCGTGCCTGAAACCCGTGTTAGCCATAACCCTCTTTTTCCACACGCCCAAAAATGAAAATAAAAAATAAAAGAACAAAACACAAAGGAAAAGTCTGCGGGTGTCGCTGGCCGCGTGCACACACTTACCCTCGCAACGTCGCCCTCCTGCTCAAACTTCCTGCCGACCAGGGCGCCCAACTCGGGCATCGTCTTCCACGCAAACAGCAGCGGGGCCGTCGCTAGACCCAGCTCCAGGTCGGCCCCGGCCGGCTTGCCCAACTCCTTCTCGCTCCTGGTGTAGTCGAGCATGTCGTCAACCAGCTGAAACGCGAGACCCAGGTTCTTGCCGTAGGCGTACGCCGCCTCGACCGAGGCGGGATCGGAGCCGCCGAGGATGGCGGATGCGCGGCACGACTTGGAGATCAAGCTGGCCGTCTTCAGGTACGTCTTCTGGAGGTAGTAGGTCAGCGCGTCCTCGGACCACACGGGTCTCCGCTCATCCCGCTCCGTGTTCTTGAGCTGCATGAACTCGCCCTCGACGAGGTTGGCGATGACGGTGGCGAGAAGCTCGATGACCTCGGCGTTCCTCAGACGGGCCAAGGCAACGGACGCGCGACCGAGGAGGAAGTCGCCGGCCAGAACGGCCATCTTGTTGCCAAACTCGAGATTGGCCGAGGGCGATCCGCGGCGCGAGACCGAGTGGTCGATGACATCGTCGTGGAGCAGGGAGGCGGTGTGGATCAGCTCGGTGATCTCGGCGAGGCGGCGCTGGGAAGGGAGGATATCAGAATCGACCTCGGCCGGCTCGGCGGCAGGGCTCGTCAGGGGGGAGCTCGGGTTGATGTCAACGAGGATGTTGGGAGGGGATATGGAGGTGTCGACGCCGCCGACGGGTTGGGCCGAGTGCAGTCGGGGGCCCTTGGGGCAGAGGGCAGTGGCTCTCGCCATGAGCAGGACGATGAGGGGCCGCATGTGTTTGCCCTCGGCCTGTGTGTAGTACTTGGCGGCGCGGTCCAGGGAAGGATGACCGGAGCCCAGAAGCTTCCGGATATTGCCGGTCAGGAACTTCATCTCCTTGGCCACCGTCCGCAGCGGGTCGATGTGCATGTCGCCTTTGGGGAGGACACGGTTGACGGCATTGGCGGCCATGTTGGATGCGACGGACACGGCAGCGCCCCAAGCGGAGGAGCGTCTTGACGAGGAGTGGTACAAGGAGCTAGTAAGAGGTAACCGGAGGTCGAGGGCCGCGGTCCGCCGGCATTGGGCGCATCGCGAGGAAGACGAGGTCGACGAGAGGAGAGATCGTGACGTTATCGATGTGGTGGTGCTTCGCAGCACGGCGGCTCCTGGACGGAGCTGCATGGCTCCGGCAGTGCTCCAAATACTATCAACGGAGGTTGAAAAGAGTCGCCAGAGGGCCCGAAAGCATCTGTAGTATTGTAGACCTTGCTCGGCACCTGAGGTTGAGGCAATTGACAGCCGTAGACGGGGGGCCGGGGGGGGCGGATGAATCGTACGAGATGATGACTTTTTTTTTATTTTATTTTCACTTTCTATTTTTCCCTTTTCGACGCTGACAGCTTCGCGCCAGAACGTGGTCGGGTCCGGGCTTTCCCTTAGACGTGTGTTGGCTGCTTAGGTAAGGCATGTACCACTACTCATTGGATGACTTCGCAATGGACAATGGGGCGGAGGTACGTTATCGCACCAAGATTTAGCGGGTTATATAGATTTCCATTGGCTCAAGTCGTTGAATACCCAGCGTGATCCAAGCTTTTGGGGGGGCAGGAGGCACCTAGGTAGGTAGGTAGGTAGGTACTTGCCGTATCTGTACTTGAGTGGTAGCATTACCTAATCCCTGACGATACACAGTACGTACTTACGTCGCAATACCTATCGGTCTCCTCAATTCTGCGGATGAGGGACGACGAGCGCGATTCAATTACGCCCATCTGACATTGGCAGTTGCTTTTCTCCTGGTTCCATCTTGACATGAGAGCGTGAGAGAGAGAGGCAGACCACACCAGCTAGCAGTCATGGTACAGCTTACGGTAACGCCTTCCATCGCCGACGGCCTGCAGAGGCTGGCCGAGCTGAAATCGAGCCGGGACGATTCGGACGCATCCAAGACGGACACGGCAGCGCAGGAATCGACGTCAGATGGGCCAGCCACGTCTGCAGCGACGCCCAATGCAGAGGAACCGACTCTCCAACGTCCTGCCGTCGGGGACCCCATCACACACAGCCAGGTCCTCCGTTTGTGGAGGGACCTGAAGAGCGAGGGCATTGATGGATACAGCTTGGAGGGGCTGCTCCGAGGCGCCAGCGTCTATGTTCCTCCGCCGCCTCCGAAGCCAGAACCTGTACGACGTCACAAACACACCCTCGCCTGATTGCAACCCGCTAATAGTCCGTTTGTAGTCTGCCGAGTACAAGGCCCTGATGGCCCGCCTGCGACGCGAGGAAGAGGAGCGAACATACCAGCGCATGATGAAGCAGCCGTCCCGGATGGATAACTTCTCTCAGCAGTTCCCCGGCGCCGCGTCAAGAGCGCACGCGTTTGCCGAAGTGAACCGTCCAGTGCGCGAGTCGGACAACGGCGATGACGAGGTGACGCTCGGCGATGTGCAGAAACAGGTCATGGTCATCTTTAACTTCCTCGTCAGCATCGTCGGCGTCGCTGCCACGATATGGATCGCCGCCCGCTGGTGGAACGTCACGGCCCGCATCCTCCTGACCCTCGCCGGCTCCATCCTTGTGCTCGTCGCAGAGGTCGCTGTCTACTCGGGATACGTGTGGAGGGCGACAGAGGCCAAGGCGACGCGCAAAGAGCCGGAAGAGATCAAGCAAGTGATGCAGACATGGGTGTTGGGCGAGGACGGCAGCCGCGGCAAGTCGGCAGAGGACGCGACGGTGCTGCTCGACACCAAAACGCCGGATACAGACGAGGGAATACGGCGACGACTGAAGGGTATATCATAGTTTGACGCAACGAAATACAACAAGAATCACAATCACCACGAGCCGCGTACATCGACTGCTGCGGGGGAGGGCATGAGTTCAGGTCGCATCGGAGCTCGTCCCGTCCGGTCCCTTAAGTTGCGGCGGTGGCGGCGGTGACAACAGCGGACCGAAAGCCCCGCAACTGACCCCGGAATCTTCAATCTCTGAAGGGTTGCATTGAATGAACAGTGCGCATCCCTTGATAAGATACCATCCTCCCAGGTAAAGAAGAACAAGAATTAGTCGTCATGGACAGGGCGGGCGGAGAGGGGATCCCACGTGATGACGCGAACTGTCTACCACGACGCGTCCCACACGCGCTTATAGCTGCACGTCATCCGCGCGCGGCGCGCTTTTTTGTGATGGGGCCTCCGCGCCTAAGCTCCCCCATCAAATCAATCATTCTTCGCGCGCACCTCGACGAAAAGACAAAAAGACACATACATGCATCCCCAGTCACAGCCTCGGCCCTCCTATCTTTTTTATATTTTATTTTGGTGCCTTGGTCAATTTCTATCGTTTGTGTAGTCGCACATTTGAGCCATCCCGCACTCAACACCTCCACGGACATCGCCCTACATCCTGATATCTCCTCGCCTGACGCCCTCCGACAAGAAAAAGAACGCGCGCGTCGCGTGCAGCCGGCACCAGCGGTTGAAGAACACCACGATTCACCGGTTCGATCCACGGGAGGATGGTCCGGACGGGAGAAGACACAAACCTGTGTGTGATTCTACTCACTTCACCCATCTTGGCAGCCTGACTCATTGTAGTACAGCCTCAACACCCATCGCGACGTCCCAAGACCAACAACAACCGACAAGCGGTACGATCCGATTCTCGCCCTGCGTGTCACGACTCGGACTAATGTCATCTAGGCGCACCCTGCGGACATATAGCAAGCGATCACGACCCGTAGAAGATGACGATACATGCTCGGGTCTTCTGAAGAAGTGCAAAGTCAATGCGGAAGCAACCACACCAACACCAAACCTTCCGAGACTTCGTCCGGCGCAATCCACTCAACCGTCCAGCAATATACCCAAGAGCTCAATTCTGAGTTACTTCAAGCCATGCCGATCGAGCTCAGCCACCGAGTCCTCCGACCCGTTGTCCGATACGGAGAAGCTGATCAACACTCCGCCGTCCTCGCCTCCCGTCTTGCGCAAAATCAAAGAGCCCCGCCGGCTGAGGTTGCGTCCCAGCATTCCCATACTGCCCTCATCAGATACGGTAGAGGATACCGAGGACGGCGATGACAGAGTTGGAGACGTTGACGCAACGAATACTGGCAGGGTTTTGAGGAGTTGGAAGACACGAGGCGGAAAGGAACTGAAGGAGGCCACCAACATCAAGCTCAACGAGCCTCGAGACGACCGAGAATCCAAAGCGGCTGTCGTCCCGAAGAAACCACCAGCACGATCGAAACCCGTCGCGACGGTCCAGACAACCATCAACCTGTCCTCGAAGCCCGCCTTCATGGAATGCAAGATATGCCGCATCCTCTACAACCCGTTGCACCCCCCCGATGTCAAATACCACTCGCAGAGGCACGCAGCGTTCCTTCGGAACAAGGCCAGGGCATGAAATACGGCATGATCAAAACTTGGAAAGTAATGACTCAAATGATACCCCCTTTAGCAACCAATAATACCACATCTTCCATTCATCCAGTGCATCTCAGGGACCAGGCAGCAGCGCTACGGCCTCGGCTTTGGGCACAAGAACAATCAGGCCAAATTACATTGAGAGCATCGTACAAATCAGACATCATCTCATCCTCATCCGTGAGCCCGCCAAGTTGTATGCTACGATGAGACGCAGTCCGCCAAGGCCCAGATTCGGCGCATAGGCACAGTGGGCTGCGGTTCAGACGCCACGCCGAGGCCGTCAGTGACCGGACGAGTAAGCAGGCCAAGGCAACAAACACGCGGAATGTTGTGCGTGCAATGCGGAATACTCTGTACAAGGTGAACGGCGCCACCCACGTGGCAGACATCGCCAGTTCCACTGTCCTTGCAGCGAAGCTTATAAGTTAGCACTGGGACTTGAGGTTCGGCGTCAAAGCATTACAACCATTAGTTGCCCAAAAAGCGCCCAGCGCAACGTGGCTTGGGGCTTGCTCGTTCTCGAGGTGGAGCTTGTTTTGTTGCTTGTCAGCTTGTTCATGTACATGGAGACAGACAGAGCCTTGCCCCCAGGACCGATTGGATGATTATGCACTCCTACTGACCTGACGACTGGCATCCATCGACTATCTCCAGAACGCCGTTGCCGTGCTGGGTAACCCTCCGTGATGGTGGCTTTTCAGCTGCCATATCTATCGTTACTCTCCAACCAAGGAGTCCAACTCAACCGCGCTGTCTCCTCCGCATAGCGTGTCTTTTCGAGTGCATTTCATTGCCGAGCCAAGAAGCCTGACGGGTTTAGCCTCTCCATCTAATTCCTCGGGGGGGGCACCCAACGCCGTAGGCGTCATCTGGCCTGGAGCAGGCTGTGGGGAATGAACAAGATCAAAGAACGGAGACACGGGTGGAGCTGCGAAGCTCACACCGGCCCGAGTCCAGTTCGGCCGCATGCGTCGAACACGTGTTTCTGGCTCCGGAACCAGCATTGAGTGACTTGGCAGCAGAAACGGGCCTGTATTAGTCTCCAGTTGATCGGAGCACTTGGTCCTCTTAGCTCGACAGGCCCGGTGGATTGTCTTACCCGGCACCCTAACTAGCTGTTGTCTCTCGAGGCACAAAGACATCAATAGTCGCTCGGTGGCGTCTTCAACCTTGGGCCTTAGCCGTCGGTGGGCCCGGGGGGTCGGTATTCGACATGATTTGTTGGAACCTATCGATGGAAAGAATGTATAAAGCAATGACCGACTGCCACCAGGGTCATCAACACCTTCTTGGAACATCTTGGAATATCAACCAGCTCATTCACAATAGCTTTGTTCGGTTTTCTAGTGCCTCAAAGACACTACAGCTGTTCATCATGGGTAATCTACGCAACCCGATCCTCGCCCAAATCCTCCTTTCATCCACATTCTTTCTTGGGGGGTTTGCTCTGCCCGCTGCGAATGCCGCACCGACTGTCGTCATTCCATCCGGCACCATTGTAGGCACCACATCCCAGCCGGCTTCAGCAACTGGCTACGCGAACGCGTATCTGGGTGTGCCGTTCGCCAAGTCACCGCCCGAACGGTTCTCTCCTCCCCAGCCGGCCGCTCCGTGGTCGACGTTGACTGCTCAATCATTCCGGCCGGCATGCATCCAACAATTCACGAACCAGGGCAGCTCACAGGTTAGGCAAAAGCAGTACTTCGGCAATCCCACCGGGCCTCTACCGGAAGAGAGCGAAGACTGTTTGTACCTAAATGTTTTCGCGCCTCCCAGCGCGTCGTCTAACAATAAGAAGGCTGTCATGTTTTGGCTGTTTCCTGTAAGTGCGATCCGCTCATACGACCTCCTTGGGCGTCTCTCCCACTAACTTGCACAGGGTAACTTGCAATTTGGAACCGCCAGCCTACCCATCTACGATGGAAGTTCACTCGCCATCACCCAGGACGTGGTTGTTGTAACGGTAAACTACCGAACCAACAGTGAGGAGCCCTGCCTGCCATCCCTAGTCCGACAGCTACTAACCGTGTCAGTCTTTGGGTTCTCCAACTCCCCCGAGATACCAAACGGGTCGCAGAACTCGGGCTACCTCGACCAGCGCTTCGCTCTCCAGTGGGTTCAAGCCAACATCGCCCAGTTCGGCGGCGACCCCTCGAGCGTCACAATCTTTGGCGATTCCGCCGGGGGCGAGTCTGTGAAGCAGCTGCTCGCGAACCCGCCCAGCCCGCTCCCGTTCTCGGCCGCCATCATGCAATCGCAGCAGACCCTCCTCATGGGCTCCGGGTCGGACAGCTACAAGAAGGTCCTCCAGCAGTTCAAGTGCCAGGCCGAGCCCTCGCCCATCGCATGCTTGCGGCAGGTCTCGGCCACGGATATCAAAGCCTACATCGAGTCCGCGGCGCTTGTCTTCCCCCCGGTCAACGGCGACGGCACCTCGGTCAGCGACGTCCGGAACAGCATCACGTCGAAGAAGTGGCCCAAGATTCCCGTCCTGATGGGGACCACGCTCAACGAGGGCCGCGTCTTCCTCGCCGTCGAAGGTGCTGCGGGAGATGACTCTGCCTCCATGAGCTCTGCGATGTCCATGCTTGGAATCAGCTCAACCGCCACCAAGTCCTCGCTCATTAATGTGTATGCCACCCTAGGCACCACCTTGCTTACGGATGTGGCTGACAGGCATGAAAACCCCGAGACGACCATGATGATTTTCCGTGGGCTAACCATTCTGCAGGATCATAACTGACGCGGTTTTCACCTGCACGACATCATCCCTGTCCAAATTCCTCGCCATCAACGGCTACACCGTTTACCGTTACCGCTACGATGCCTCGTTCCCTTCCACCAGCATATTCGACAACGCCGGCGCGTACCACACGAGCGATATACCCTCGGTCTTTGGCACGTACCCCGCGTACAGCAAGTCCGTTGCCGCAACCACGCAGCAGACGAAGCTCAGCTCCTACATGCAGGGCGTCTGGGGCGGGTTCGCCAAGAAGCCCGGCGCCGGGGTCGGGTCGAATTGGCTCAAGGTCGGGAGCACTCTCGGCCTGGGCAACGAGCTGGCCATCATAGGCGCCGACGGTCTGTCGATGGCAATGCCGCTCAAAGCCGATTATCCTTGCATTACCTACGCGGGGATCTCAGAGATAGCTGGCTTTTCGTATTAGAGTGGTTAGTTTCTGGGTTACATAGGGAGTTAGACGGTCAAAGAAAGACAAAAGGAAGATGCGCGCAAAATTTCTACAGTGAAACACCATCCATAATCACACCCCAAATATCCAACTCACCTACGAAGATGTTGTTGTTCGCATCCACACTGCTTTCCCAAAAGGCTTGTAAGCCATTGCACACAGTCAAGCCAAGAGCCAAGGAATTGCTTGAATTGCTTAGCGTAAAAACGGCTTCGAGCTAGGTCGGTCTCGATCAAGAACGCCCCAAGATTGGTGGCGTTCCATCTCATCTCTGTAGCCAAATACATCGCGAGCCACTAGAACCTGAGACAGATGACATCTCGAGATCCGTCTTCGTCGAGGGCCAAGACTACTCCAGTTGCCGAGGTCACCTGTGCCGGAATCGTTGCCTCGGACGCCACGCCCTCCCGTCTGCCACCGGCGTAATTACATCACTGGTTCGTCTTGCGCTATCGAGTGATAAATCACAGGTCAGTGGTTGGTCCTCTGCTGTACGGCGGGCCAACAAAGGAAAAATCGCGCTGTCCCCGGAACGACGCAGAAAAACCAGGGCCAAGGCTTTTTCTTCGTACGACGGCTCGAATCGTCTCTAATAGATTTGTGGCGTCT
Organism: Colletotrichum eleusines; assembly: GCA_016807845.1. Lineage (NCBI taxonomy): Eukaryota > Fungi > Ascomycota > Sordariomycetes > Glomerellales > Glomerellaceae > Colletotrichum > Colletotrichum eleusines. The sequence goes on from JADEZO010000007.1 coordinate 205,730, forward strand.
GGCTGGCTGCGCAACAGGTGTTTGGTAACGCAAACAAGAAAGCCCGAGTATTCTGGAATAGTCATGGATACATTGGCAATGTAAGCAAGCTCAAACACGGAAAAGGCCTAGGTCAGCTTGGCGAAGTCTCTAAAGACTACCTTGTCGAGGCCATGATCTTTTTGCTTCGCGAACCCGTCGTGCTGTTGCTTTCAGTGTATGAAGGCATTGTCTGTGGGACTCTTTATGCTCGCTCCTCGCCGCATTTCCCATTGTCTATCAACAAGAGCGAGGTTGGTCACAGTGAGTCGGCGGTCTCCCATTTCCCAATCTGATTATTGGTATGATCTTGGCAGTTCTCTACACGATGCGGAAAACCAGGCGGTATCAGCGAATTCGGAAGAGAAACCGCAGATATGCACCGCCGGAAATGCGGTTGAAATAAGCCATGCTAGAAGTTGTAGCCGTTCTTGTCAGACTGTTTTGGTTTGCCTTGGCATTAGACCCATCCATATAACGCTGGCGTTCCTTTCAGACTCGGAATGGTCTTGCTCATGAGTGTGACGAACCACCTCATCAACGCCCTATACTATATTTGCAGCAAGCGTAGTCGCTACCAACTCCGTCATTCGCAGTGGGCTTGCCATCACATTTCCTTTATTTATGACGTATGTGTACCAATAACTTGGAACCAAACTGTTTCTGTACGTAGGGCTTTGCCATTTGGTTGCGTGCCGCTACTGTTTTTGTTTTACGAATATGTATGACCGGCATATTCGTGCTCAATGCAAGTTTGCCGCTCAATCAGAAGGGCCTATGGCTCAAGTGAGGCGGGATGTTCCAACCTCGAATCAGGAACAGGAAGACGACACAGAAACCTAAGTGATACTACCGACTTTCGGACGGCTTCAGATGACGGTTCATCCGTTCACCAACAGGGCGATCAACAGGTAATGATTCGAGTTTCCATCCGGCGACAGCCATAAGATAGAAGCTCCTGTGGTGTTGATATAGAAACTACAAGGAAACCTTTGACTGAGAATATCAAATGAGCACTGAAAGAAGAAGGCGTACATATTCCGCGCCGAGTGGAACCACCAGAAAGAATTGCGGCTATAGAGGAACGGAAAGAAAGAGTTCTAGATGCACAGGGAACTATTTGATATCTTCCAGGGGCAGTTTGATTGTTTGAAAGCAACGAAGATACATGTACTCTAGTTCAGCACCCGATTCAGCTCAATAAGCGTCCTCACATCGGTTTAGCAGTCAGCTTTCTCCGCGTCCGCGTCTGCTGAGGGTCGGTTTTCGGCGCCATCGTGACTCCAACAAGTCTTTAACCCCAACTTCCCCTTGATTGCCGTCATTCGCTCAGGAGATGCGGGGCATGCCTGGTGGACACGGCGGCTTTCACTGCTTCCGAGTGGTCAATTCGGCATGCAGTATGCCATCTATACTCGTCGTGACATCGTCCTGGCCTGCGATCTCAATCTCATAGGTCCATGGTCATCGGCAGCAGAAGCAACTCCGCACTTGGAGCTCCCAAACCCGAGACATATCTGATTCGTAGTCTACACAAGCTCGCGGCTGGGCTGCACAAAATTACCCCTCAGCAGAAAGTCCCCTCCCCTCGTTACGGCATCTCGAGGGCACCGTCATCACCATCCATTGCTCGGCTCGATCGCCAATCTGCATCTTCGGACGACAAGAATGGGGCTGCAAGAAGAGGACGGGAAGTTAGTCTTCACTTACGATGCGGAGAAGCTCTGGGTTGAAGCATGGGGGCCCAATGCATTCCGAGTTCGGGCGAGCAAAGCCCGCGAAATGCCTACTGAAGACTGGGCTCTGCTCAAGCCCAGTAAAGCCAAGGCTGATATCGCCATCGATGAAAACGCCGGCACCATCACCAACGGGAAAATCAAGGCCTCAATCACTCGCGGCGGTAAACTGTTGATGTGGAACTCCAAGGGCGAACTGCTACTCGAGGAGTACTCCCGTCACCGACGAGACGTACTAGACCCCAAGTGCAGCGCTCTCGAAGTTGAGGCTCGCGAATTTCGTGCCATTGTGAACAGCAACGACTACCACCTCACAGCAAGATTCGAGAGCGTCAACGCCGATGAGAAAATATTTGGTATGGGACAGTATCAGCAGCCGTTCCTGGATCTCAAGGGCCACGATCTCGAGCTTGCGCACAGGAACTCCCAAGCCAGTGTCCCATTCGCCGTCTCATCGCTGGGATACGGCTTTCTTTGGAACAATCCTTCTGTCGGAAGAGCGATCCTCGGTCGCAACATCATGAGCTTCGAGGCCAAGTCTACTCGTGCCCTCGATTACTGGATTGTGGCCGGTGACACGCCGGCAGACATTGTCGAGGCTTACGCCGACGCCACCGGCAAGGTTCCCATGATGCCTGAATATGGTCTCGGGTTTTGGCAATGCAAACTTCGATACCAAACGCAGGAGGAGCTACTGGAAGTTGCTCGCGAATACCGGAGACGCAAGCTACCCATCGACCTCATCGTTATAGACTTTTTCCATTGGCCCCTGCAGGGAGAGTGGAAGTTCGACGCAACGTACTGGCCTGACCCGGAGGCCATGATCAAGGAGCTGCAAGAGCTAAAGATCGAGCTGATGGTTTCGATCTGGCCGACCGTGGATCAAAAGTCCGAGAACTGGGACGAGATGGTTGAAAAGGGATATCTCATCCAGTCCGACCGAGGTATTCGGATCGCCATGAATTTCCAGGGAGACACCACGCACTTCGACGCAACGAACCCCGGCGCGAGAGACTACGTCTGGAGGAAAGCGAAGAAGAACTACTACGATAAAGGCATCCGTGTCTTCTGGCTTGATGAGGCCGAGCCTGAGTATACCGTGTATGACTTCGACACATACCGTTATCATCTGGGCTCCAACGTCTCCATCGGGAACATCTATCCGGTTGAATATGCACGCGCCTTCTACGAAGGCATGACGGGAGAAGGACAGGAGAATGTTGTCAACCTGATCCGATGTGCCTGGGCCGGGAGTCAAAAATACGGCGCTCTGGTATGGAGCGGAGACATTGCTTCATCCTGGGGAAGCCTCCGAAACCAGGTCGCTGCTGGCCTTCACATGGGTCTCTGTGGCCTTCCTTGGTGGACCACCGATATTGGAGGCTTCCATGGCGGCGACCCAAGAGAAGAAAAGTTCCGTGAGCTGTTCGTCCGCTGGTTCCAATGGGGCGCGTTTTGTCCCGTCTTCCGCCTCCACGGGTGCCGCGAGCCCGAGCAGCCGCAGCACGGCACTACAGGGGGCGCAACTTGCCGCAGCGGTGCGCCCAACGAAGTCTGGTCATACGGGCCCGAGGTCTATGAGATCTGCAAGCAGTACATGTTGCTTCGCGAGGAGTTGCGTGAGTATACCCGGCATCTGATGAAGGAGGCACACGAGAGGGGTACGCCTGTGATGAGGACACTCTTCTACGTCTTCCCCGGCGACAAGGAGGCGTGGAACATCGGCCATCAGTACATGTTCGGAGACAAGTTTTTGGTGTGCCCCGTGTTGGAGCCTGGAAGGACGAGCATCAAGGTTTATCTGCCTGCTCTCGAGGGGAATGGAAAATGGAAACCGCTCCTCGAGGGCAAGTCGGACACCTACAAGGGTGGCGGATGGATTGACATTGAGACACCTTTGGAGTGGATGCCGGTTTTTCAACGGCAGTAGATCGCAATAGGAGCTTGCGAAGTGAGGCGAGAAGACCAGGTATGCAATGTCTCACCTCGTCGTTCTACCACTGCATCAAGACACGGAAATACACCGCCTGCTCGGTCTTTCATCCTTGTTCTTTCCAAGCTACGCTAGCACTGGACCAAGGGTCTCGGGATTGGAGAGAAATCCGACGATTTGCTTGCTTCATGGGGCCACCAAAATGAGACAATGGTTGGTTTTGGTGGTTTCGTGTTTTTTCTTTCTTGATTTTGCAGTGATGCCATCTGACTCTGAGCCTTGGGGAAAAGCGGCAGTTTCGTCTTCCACCTGATGTTTTGCTAACCCTACTCGATGCGATCACAGCTTCCATGCTTCCTTGATGAGATCGGCAGCCTTTTCGCCGATTCCATACGCAGGCATTTGTGTGTGACCCCCATGGAGAACAGGCATGATACTGCAGTCAGCCACACGGAGACCCTTGACACCCTTTACAGTGAGCGTAGGGTCAACAACGGCGTTGGGGTCCGATGCCTTGCCCATAGCGCAAGTCCCGGCGGCGTGGTAGCCTATATTATGGCCGTCAGTAAGTGCATTCTGTGTTTAGAACCCGAATAACTCACAGGTTGTCGCATTGTCACGAACGTAGGGGATCCATTCCTCACGAGTAGTGTATTTGTGGTGCGCCAGGCCGCTCGGCCAGGAGCCCTTGACAATGTCCTTGGTACCCTTGCCTTCCATGATGATCTCGTTGCCGAACCGGCACGCCTCTGCCAGGACCTCGACATCCAGGGGGTCAGCGAGGTAGTTGGCGTCAACCACCGGGACAGCTGTGGCGTCCGTGTTTCGGAGGGTCACCGTGCCGCGGGACCGAGGGCCGAATAGCTCGGCGATCATGCTGAAGGCATACTTCCCATCAGTCGGGAACTTATCGAATTGCTTTGGTCCACCGTAGCACTCCGTGGTGAAGAACTCGACGTTTGGCTGCTTCAGTGTCAGGCCCATTGGGTCACGGCCAGACGCACGTGGTGCGTTCTTCCACAATTCCGAATCGGCAAGACGCTCATCCAGACGAGCGAATGCGAATGCACCGAAAGGGAACGTTGATAGAAAGCCGGCCTGCTGATCCTTCCAGAGAGCGTATGTCTTGGCAAAATTGTCACCGTGGTAGACGTGATGGTCGTTCGTAAGCGCGGCTTTCTCAGTCTCGTAAAACATAAAGACAATCTGGGAAAGTACCGTTGTCAGTGGCTTGTTTCGACGAACACTGGCACTTGAGGAACACTTACGAGATGGTCCATCAGGTTCTTACCGACGCCGGGCAAGTCCACCAGAGTCTGGATACCGAACGCCTCTAGCTCAGACTTCGCACCGATGCCAGACCGGTTTAGAATGTTAGGGCTGCAGTAAGCACCTCCGCTAACAATCACCTCCTTGGAAGCCTTGATCTGGACCGCGGAGCCATCGGCCTTGATAACTCTGACGCCGGTTGCCCTGAGCTCGCCATCCACATTCTCGATGATGACCTTTTCGACATGCGTCTCAACCATGAGATCAAGGTTGTTCTTCTTGTTTTCCTTAGTAACAAAGTCTGCGGCAGTGCTACGCAATCCCTTGTGGACTGTTCTGGGAGCATGTCCACATCCGTGAGGGTTATTCCCATGGGAAAACATGTCGTGGTCAAGCGGCAGTCCCTTGGAAACCATCGATTCCATGATGAGTTCGGAAATGGGAGCGAGATCGTGAGGCTCAATGTTCAAGTAGCCGTCGGTGCCATGGTCGTCGGAAGCTTCGAACCAAGCCTTGCCGTGGAACTTCTCCGCCTATCATGATGGCCAACAACGTCAGCACCCTGTCTCGGAGAGAACATATGCGGCAGTGCAGCAGTCACATGCTGCATGCATATGGGACAAGAGACAGAGCTTTTCAGGATTGAGAGTTTCGAGCGGACTGACCTTGCGAATGTACTTGAAGAAATCCTCACCACTCCAGCCATCGACCCCCCAGTCATCGTAGTCTTGCTTCGAGCCGCGGATGCAAAGCGTGCCGTTGCAGCCGGAACACCCACCTAGAAACTTGCCACGGCTCAAGTTTACCTGCCGGTTATTGACTGCAGGCTTCTTCTTGCTGATGACGTTCCAATCGGTTTCCTTGTCAGACAACTGAGACCAGCTGCGGGTTAGAAGACGCATGTTAGTCCCATTCGAACTACAGCCTTGAGCCGTGCCTCGAGCCATGGGGAAGCCGGCATCTTACCCTCCTGTCATGTGGACATTCTCGAGGTTTTCGTTATGTTGACCAGCTTCGATGACCAAAACACTGGACCCGGGAATCTCGGCAAGACGGCTTGCAACAACGCATCCAGAGGTGCCCCCTCTACGAGAACATATACAGTCAGCGACGGCATTAGGGCGAAGCGTTACTTCGATGGCCGTTGCAAGACAGAGAGCCTACCCGCAAATGACAAAGTCGTAAGTGATATCTTGTATCGTAGACCCCATGTTGATGGTAGCAACGAGATCGGCTCCAGTAACGTGGCGATGACGATTAAGTTTGACCTTACTTGGGCGGAAAAGGAGATGAGCTGGCGAACAAGCATCTATCGGTAGCTGGGGCTAGTCTTCTTGTATGCAGCCTTTGCCCGGCATTCAGGACTTCTCTCCGAGCCGGATTGTCAGCCGCCAAAGCCGACCTTAGCATTCATGCATCGAATCCCAAAGAGAACAAGACGGGACAACACAACGCCGTTTTCAAGGGTCTCCTGCAGGCAAAGGAACATGTCCCCTCAATAATATGGTACTAATGTGGTGATGCCAGGGTATTCTCAGCTTGGCAATGTGACCTTGTTTTATACGTCTGACCGGTCAGGATTGGGTATGCAGGTGGCAGGGGACGCTGACGCGGCACACGGAATCTTAATTATTACCTACTAAACTTCCCCACAGTACCGGGCGCAAAGTCCAGGGTCCTCAAAGACTCAAAACAAATACCTATCGTTGGTGGTGGACGTCTTGGCTGAACCAACCCTACCATCTCATTCGAGAACAAGGCAGAAATCAGAGTTCTATTGGGGTTATCAAGAGGTCCATGCGTATGCCTTGAGCCCATTTCGTATGATGAAACTTGGAGTTGCACAAATGATTGGTGTCTTGAGTGAAGATGAGCCGATGCCCATGCGATTGATGTACGATGGTGAAGATTGTGCATGGAAAACTAACTGCCGAATGACGACGATTATCCGTTAGCGGCGCTTTGAAGACCAATGGCGATATAGAGCTGACCGTAAGCACTACCTTAGGAGACGTATGGTGGTAGTGCAGTGTATCATCTCGCATTTTGACAGTCCAACACATGTGACCGGCATGCCCACGCTTTGCAGCCTTCGATGCCGACGATCCTGCTGGAAGCTTTCAATCATCGGCTCAAGTAAACGTGACATGGCTCTAGCAATATCATCTTAGCATCAATCCTAGCGTAGAAAGCAGCCGAGGCCACCACCGTTGTGAGACTTATCCATTCAAACCCTCTGAGATCGGAGCGTTGCACAAGAAGCTGTCGTGGCCAAAAGTCGCGGGGAACCAGCCAGGGTGATGGTAACACGCAGTGGAACACCCCTCTCCCCCGGTCTGATCACCACCACCCAAGAACGGGAAATGGGGCCGGACGGAAGCGAACGGGGACGGCACGGTATAGGTAATGATCTTGCAACCCTGCCCAGGCATCCTTCTGGCCGAGAAAATTCGGAGCATATTACGAAAGATTTGCTCCTTGAGCATTTATCAGGGTTTAAGGGGACCCCAAAGAGGAGCAGACCCCGCGGGAAGATACACTGCAACGATCGGAGCGCCAGCCAGCCGCTCAGCTGCCGGCGGTTTAGATATAACAAAGACATGGCGATGTAGAATTTGAACTGCAATCATGCGCGTTTTGGGCGACTGAAAGTGTTTAGGGGGGTGGCATGTTCTCCCATCACATGTTCCATTGGATTGAGTCTCGAGTATGATACTTTTGCTGTGTTTTTATGACTGTGCATAGCCGTTAATGTGTACCTGTACGACCTTACGAGGGACCGCCTTGGATTCGTACGTCGGTGTTCTCCATCTCGTGTATGCGTAGCTGAACCCCTGCCTGCTCACCCCTCTTCATCGACTGTGCTTGACAAAAAGATTCTCGCAAGGTGATTTGTTTTCACCTGGGCCAGTGAGGGGCTCCCAAACGAGTCCGGCTAGTCGTTCATCCTAAACAGCCCCCTACGGGCAGGGTCGCATGGGGGGCTGCGATGTACCAAGGGTTCAACAGCTATGGAACGACTTCTCGTCTGGATGAATGTATCCTGCAGTTACATCCAAACGGGTATAGTTTATTGGGGATTTACGATCACATCGGACTCGTTCTAGGTGCTGAGCCTCATATACGCCAAGCTGGCTAAGGGGCAGTTCGCTTGAGCAGTCTAGGACCAAGTTAAGAAAGCCAAGGCCAAATTGTGGGCTTGACCAAGGAGATTGTTGGAAAAGACAGGCATATGGATGTACGGGTACAGGTACATTATTTTGTAGTGATGCTCCATTCAGGAGTTGTGAGGCTAAAATTCTGCCTGGTTTATGTCCGGGCATGGTTCTCATCTTCCCTGTTAGTTCTCAGTTTGAACAGAAACCGTCTGGAAAGGCTGGGTTTTGGCAATATTGATCGCATAATGACGGAAATTTTGACCAGGGGCCTGATGCCCCGAGGCTTTGCCTGCCCGTAGATGGCAGTTGCGTGGATGTCTATTAGAATCAGGGCAGGGGGATCAGGCTTTGCTCGGATGTTTGAAGTGTCTTTTCTTGAAGCAGAGCAAAGGACCGAAAGCGGCGGGGCTATTAATCCAAGACGATCTGCCAGCTTAATCCACCTACTGTTGAGGCAGAAAGATATTTTCAATGTGCACCTCGACCACCCGTAAATCTGCATTGAGTGTTTGCCACACTTTGTTCCTCTGCCCCGTTTCACTACATCCGCAATGGCAACACCTTTCCAAACAGAAGCTTGGACAGAGTATGGACTCGGGGTGTTGATTATCCTTCTTCGGATATATTCAAGGTGGAAGATTGTCGGTTTCAACTGGCAAGGCGATGACTACTTCGCCATCCTGTGCCTGGTTTTCTGGACAGTAAGTAGTACGAAGGATCTGTGATTAAGGTCATCATATGTCGTCAACATCATCTAATCATTTTTCTTCTTAGCTAGAGCTGGTAATGTTGGAACTTATCGGTACGCACATACCTCGTCTTTATCACGTTTGGCTCTTTAACACCCTTCCAGGCCAGAATGGAACCAACATCGGAATCACGGACGAGATTGGAGCCACATTGACGGCCGAAGAGATTGCAAAGTTTGAGTTCGGCTCCAAATGCCTGCTGGCGGGATGGAACTTTTACGTTACTCTTATCTGGTGCTTGAAGGCTTGCATCCTGTTCTTCTTCAACCGCATCACGTAAGTGTCTTCTTTTCTTTAGAACCGGGCGTTCCACAACCATCCAACTGACTTGCTGGCACAGGCTTGCAACAAGACAGCAAGTAATTGTCAAGTGGACAGCTGTTGCAACCATTTCGGCTTACGTGGGTGTCATACTTGTTATCTGGTGTCATTGCACTCCGGTTCAGAAGAATTGGCAGGTGGTTCCTTTCCCAGGAGGTATGCTAGCTCAATCCCGACCGAGACTCTGACTTGTTCACCAAATCTCCCTCAGATCAGTGCACCCTAGCTGTGGCAAACTATCTGAGTTTGGTGGTGCTCAACATATCGTACGTAACAAGGCGCTCCAGGGTTCAACGGCAGTCACTAACGAGATAATTATAGCACTGACATGCTCATTGTATCGATACCACTACCTCTACTATGGGCGGTGAAACTCAGTCTCAAAAGGAAGTTGGCCATCGGGGTGCTGCTATGTTCAGGAGTTTTCGTCATGATTGCAGCACTACTCCGCTGCATCTTGTCACTGAAGGACATAGATGGCATCAATGTCAGCACCATCTGGGCGATTAGAGAAACAGTAAGAATTTCCGAACCCCCGCGCTTGACAAAACGAAAAACGTCGTAAAAACACCCAGTAAGCTAACCATACTCCCTTTTCACAGTTCGTCGGAATCATTGCAGTAAACGCTGCGTGTATCAGACCTCTCTTCTCTAGCTCGCGTTGGCTAAGGACTTCGAAGGGGAGTAGCGGGACGAACCAGAAATACGCTGGTTCCGGCAATAGGTATGGACATCAACTGGTCACAATAGGAGGTGGAGGGCCGAGCGTTGATCGATCGGGTAAACCTTCCAAGAGACGCCATAACAAGTATAACATGACCGAGCTGGACGGCAATTCGAGCGAGGAACAGATCGTCAGGCCTTCTGAGCCGAACAATTGGCCTATGAAAGGTGGCCATGAAAACAGTCTACCCAACAGCTCAAGCGGGCAGCAAGGAGGAATCGTTGTCACGACGACGTATGAAGTGAAGCCTCAAAACAAAATTTGATGATCGAGGATACAGTCTATAGACAGACACGCTGAAGTAGTTTTATCCTTAATATTATAGATTAAATACGCGGGCGTAAGCTTGCTTAGTGTTACACAAAGCTCTTTTGGGGCCCTTGGGACTAGATCACAGCCTCTTTCTTATATTGCATATCACCTCTCAGCCGTCCTGGCGGTAATATACCTTCATACCGACGTCCCGGCTCAAGTGCATACCTATGCTTTCAACGCGTTACACGATCTGCAGGATATATCAAAACAAAGATTCCTTGGCCCAGTTGCCAATGATCTGCCAATGCGAAGGTCTTGGGACCGCCATCTGCGCCGTCAACTAGTCCTTCAGCATCTGCCCAAGCTGCTTACACCGCACTCTTCACATCTCCCGCCTCTCCGTCAAGGCCTCGCACAGTCTACTCATTCTCGAGTGCCTCAATAGAATGTGTGTCTTTCAAAAACTGGATCTTTCCTCCAAGCTGGGGGATGAACGCGGTCGCCATGAGGCCCATCTCCCTGCGCGTACCAGACAACCTGCACCAAGCGGCGTAAATGTCTGATATTTTTCCGACTCCTGGAGAGTCTTCGGGAGAAGCTAGATATCTGCGATTATTTCCATTCTAGAGTTCCACCCGTTAAGAGACCGGATTGCTGACATGGCTTACACGGCGAACCCCCGAGCAGCGGGTTCAAAAAAGTATGAAGGCAGTGATGACTCGCGCCTCTTGGATGAGGGTGAGACTGTTTTGTTCGATTGGTGTGTGGGATACAATGCGTCTAAAGGGGTGGGAAAGGAAAAGTGACATGGCTGGTTGGTGAAGACTGGAGGCCAGCGAACAAGGCCATCGAGCCACCTGAGAATTTCGGGGGCAAAAATACGGGGAACATGAGGTGCGAAGCGTTTTATTCTGTAGGGAGCAGCGAGAAGGATCCGGACATCTTTACCCGGTGGGAGCTTACAACGTCAAAGGAGCATGCCAGTAGAGCGGGTGCTACGACAGAAATGTCTTGAAAGAAATAACTTGGGCGGCCATGTCTACACACAAGACAGGCCGTCCGTGAAGAGAAACCGGCCGTTGCAGTCGGCGAGCATGGCATGATGAGTTTTCGTGGCGTCAGGGAAGGGAGATGTACAAGCAGAGGCTGGACTGTAGTATATCCCTCAACGATCAACACGAATGGGGGGGGGGGCATTATTGCAGGAATTATATTAATTACTGGGCGGAAACAGGGAAAAGCAATAACTAAGCTAGCTTGGCTAGGTAGTGAGCTCTAAGCATTCTTAGAAGCTTGGCCTACCATCGCAGTGTTATTGGCCCATCATCAAGCAGCTTCCCATGTCAAGAGTTTGCAGCAAGTCCTTCGTCTCAACTTCCCGTCCTCCACACGCCTCCGCGGCTGACTGAGCTATCGGGCCCAGGAAGCCAAAAACGCGAGCGGGAGAAGATTCTCAGACCCGTTCGTATCAAAGGGGTAACGCGTCTACCGTGCGTTGCAGTCAGCTCCGACAGATAAAGGAGAAAGGATGGGATGAAATGGTTGTTTGGCTTTTTTGCGTTTGAGACCCCCCCCCCCTAAAGAACGGACGTCGACTTTACTGGGAGATTCCACTTCCACGACACTCCCACCTTCTCACAACCGCTATTACCTATTTTCCTGGAGTTGCTAGTCTAAAAAGCACAGAAATCTGCCTGGTCACAGGTCTGCATCTATCGGCTCACCTACATAATAGTCAGACCATGCATTCTCACAGAGTGCAACGGATCCATGGCGACGACCACGATCCCCCACCCGAGTTCACGCGCGACACCGTTCGTTCGGCGAGGGCATCTTGGGACTTCTTCCTCGCATGGCTTCGCATTACTTGGTTCGACATCTTTGTCTTGTTAGCACTAGGCGGTGCCGCTATCGGCGTAAGTTGGCGCAAAAGATGACAGCGGGCGGAGGGGTTGCTGACCACGTGTTTGGAAGATCTTCAATGCCCCTCTCGCGGCAGTTCGAAACTTCCCCATCAATTTCGACGGCTCGGGCGAGATCGTCTACCCTCAGTTCGCATATCCGGACCGTGGTTGGATCATCGAGAGCTGGCTGTCTGCGCTGCTATCCACCTCCATCCCCATCGCCGTCATTCTCCTGGCCCAATTCCGCGTCAAGAGCTTCTGGGATGCGAGCAATGGCATAATTGGCCTCGTATTTTCAGTATTGCTGGGCACTGTAATCCAGGTTGTCACCAAGCAGCTCATCGGCGGTTTCCGACCCTACTTCCTCGCAGTTTGTATGCCGGACATCTCACGAGCAATCACCAACAACGCGACGGGGCTCAATGCCGTGGGATTCGAGCAGGTCATGTACTCGGTCGATGTCTGCACTCAGCCGGACTCGAATAAGCTGAAGAATGCCATGACCTCTTTCCCGTCAGGTCATTCCACGGCTGCATTTGCAGGCTACGTGTATCTGTTCTTGTACCTCAACGCCAAGTTGAAGGTGTGGGCCGACTATCGTCCTGCTCTCTGGAAGATTGCTCTCACATTCGCCCCGCTCCTTGGGGCATTGCTCATCGCCTGTTCCTTGACGATTGACCAGGCGCACAACTGGTACGATATAGTGGTAGGGAGCGCCATCGGTACTGCCGTTGCCTTTGGGTCCTACCGCGGATGCTACGCCGCTATTTGGGATTGGCGATTCAACCATGTCCCGCTTCAACCACGCAACCAACTGAACTATTTCCCAGGAGACGGGACAGCGTACCGAAGCCTCGTGTTCACAAGATGTGGTGGATGGGGACAAGCAGGGGAAGAGCCGGGAGAGAAGCTTTCCACTAGCGGGCGAAGCAGTGTTTGCTACGCGGCTGTAGCGGAGAGAGAAACTCTACCCCCCCAGCCACCGCGTACACGGTACAAACGACAGAGGCATCGGGAGGATAGTGCAGTTTGACCGAATCACAACCCTTGCCAGAGAGCGGCACACGGCCTTCACTAGCACCGTGGAAGGTACCATGTGCTTTGGTACTGTTGAATAGTCGTTTGGGCCTCCTGTGGTTCTATCGGGCCTCGGACTGCAACTTGACCCTATTCTTCAATGTCACTCATTTCGACATTCTCCCAAGACGACATTCCCGGGTTTGCAAGATTATAATATTATACGATAAAAACTTAGGGAAGTGCTCCTGCCACAACACACCCATTACTATGTTCTCAGCTGCGGGCGACTCTTGAATACGACCCGACAGTCATATTTGCGAATTCTCCCATTCTCTTTGTTTCTCAAACTGTGTATAGTAACAATGACTATAGTTGTGGCGCTTGGCTAATCTTATCCCACGAAACTCTGAAAGCACTGTTATCCATTTGGGATGATGTTCCAATATCCACGCCCCTCGGTAGCGCTCTCCCCGTCAAGACTGCGATTCATTATCTGGCGATGGACGATAGATGTACATTCGACATGTACCCCTAAAAATTTGCTCTTGAGAACAATATGTGTCTGACAGTTTGCTGAAACATTTAAACCAAAGGACGTTGAGGCGAGCATTCTTGACAAAATTCCCGTGGTCGATGTCAGTCCCAGATTGTGTCATTGTAGTTCCATTCTCACCTGGAGTAAATTGAAGTAGGCACAACCGATGAGCAAAGCGGCATCATTGCATACATCTCAGTCAAAGCTGTGGTGAAAACCCGACAAGCTGGGAGTGAAATCAACAGCTTCCACTGACCCGCATGCAGAGTGGGTTGTGCTATCACTGGATCATGATCACATATATGCCTGATCTACAGGGTTTCCCCGAGTTACCCTTGTTACTATCACGTTCTACTAAAGTATGCCTCTCTGGTGGGGTTCTTGATGCTAGCGAAGTGACTCGACCTAAAAAAAAAATTAAAAAAAATTTAGAAAATTACTCTTCCCAAGAGCTCAGAGGCAAGATTACGTCAAATGGGGCTACTCGACCTCCCATGTATATATATATATATATATATCTCTGGGTTGGCGTTCTCAAGACATAAAAGTACTCGGATATTTATGCAGCAGGGGGCTGTGTGTGCGTCAGTGCCTATTCATACTATCCCCGTACGTGCAGCTCGTGAGAGACAAGCTACCCAAAATAACAGAAATTGAACCTCCTCGCAGGCCTCGTGTCTCCAATTAATTGGTAAGCTCCGAAGATACTGCAATAAAAACCTTTTAACATGCCAGAGGAAGGAAGTTTGAGCCCTAGCGGAGTGTAGATAGCATAGCGGCCCCTGTCTCGGTGGGGTGTGGCCCATTGCCCGCCCGAGTGGAGTGGCGCAGAGGTGATCTAGCCTTATGGAGTACACACTTCATAATGACCGAACCACGAAGTACGGATGTTCGGATGAATGATCTTCGAGGTGATGAACGAGAACCACTGACGCCAAGGAGTGCCGCGGCTGGCGGAGACGTTGCGACTTGCCGAGGGCGGCTGCGAGCAAGCCGGCTTATGGCCCAGCTAATACTGCGTAATAACTCAGCAAGCACATCGGACTTACTGAAAGTGCAGGCTGCACTGTGCATATTATTGTCTGGTACAAGCGTGCGACTGATTGGAGCATGAACGGGACGCTGACTGCACGGCCATGGGTTGAACCGTGTCTTGGCAAGGGTAGATCTCGGAAAATAACGATAACAACCCTTCTCAAAAGGGGTCGGTCACCTTTGGATGAGTATTACCTCGGGTGATAACAACTCTTGACTTGGGTGCGATGGAAATCCAAGCTGTATTATGTAGAGTGATGTTGATGAGAACAACCAACAGGGCTGAAAATCCCACTTCATTCAACAGTCCGATCCTGAGGAGAGTGAAAGGGGCAAAGAGCTCTTCGGAGCCATGGAACAACTCCGTTAAATGATACCGGTAGGTATTGCAGCACTTGGATTAAAACCCAGGAGGAGTTGGCATGAAAGCACGCTCAGCACAGTTGTATCCGCCCCCTGAACGCGCTTTGAACAACAACAACAACAACAACAACAGCCATACCCCCTCCCTTTCTTAGGGAGGGTTGGTTGCATACAATACTGCAACCTCACCCAGTCTAACGACTAACGGCAAGCTTTGCAGGCAGTCTCCCATAGATCTCCTCGTATTCCCCGTTGCCTAGCATTGGCTAGCAATAAGCGTATGCACGTCCCCTGAGCGCACCCCTGCAACGGCGCCATGTGGCGATGCTTTTGCTACACTAATTTGGAGCTTCAGGTCCGAAGCAATCCACAGTTGTCCTGTTATCAGCTTTGCCGGCCAAAGAAGCAAGTTACATTGCAGGGTCGCTCCAAATGCCTCTAGATGCGGCATGCGGACGGCTGGACGGCATCCCGCAATGCACGCCGTCCGTCCATTGCACGTACCGACATATGGGAGATAAAACCTCCGCCCCCCCCCCGTCTTCCCCAGACCTCGTGCTCCTATTCCACACGTCCCGTCTCTTTACGGCCTTCTCGTCAACCCTGTCACTCGCTCCAGTTATCGAAACAATACGTAATAACACCATAATAGTAATAATTCGCCACCATGTTGTCACTGAAAGCCACCGCTCTCTTCAACCTGCTGCTCCTGGCCTCTGCGGCCCCTGGGAAGCGCCAGTCGACCGGCATCGGATCCTGTACCGACCTGCACATCTTCATCGGCCGAGGATGGAATGAGGGTTACCCGGGCCGTCATCAGCTCCTCGTCGACGCCACATGCAACGGCCTTGCCAGCTGCGACTACGAAGATATCCGGTTCGATGCCACCAACGCCAACGGCTACCCCCGCGCCGTCGAGGAGGGCCGCGCCTCGGGCGTCTCCCAGATGAGGGAGTACGCGACCAAGTGCCCCAACTCCAAGATCGCTTTGAGCGGTTACAGCGAGGGTGCCAACGTTGTTGCCAACATCCTCGCTGATTCTGGACTTGCTCCCAGAGCTGTTCCTGGAAGCAAGGGTAAGTCTCCTCTCGAAAACATGACATCAAGCGGATGGGGTCGGTCGGTTGACTATTAACACGCATCGCAACAGTCTGCGCCGCTCTCCTTTTCGGCGATACGACGCACGTCGCCAGCCAGAGCTACAACGTCGGGGGCGGATCCGCCTACCGCGGCACGATGGCCCGCTCCGCCTCGTCCCTGAGGAACATGAACCAGTTCGCCGGCGTCCTGCGCTCCTGGTGCAACGTCGACGACAACGTCTGCGCGTCCAACTCGGGCCAGAACGGCGGCGAGGCGGCCCACACCAACTACTTCCAGCTGTACACCAACGACGCCGCCGCCTTCATCAAGGAGAAGTGCGCCGTCCCCTCCGCGCCGGCCCCCACGCCGACCGCCACCTCCGCCGCCCCCGCGCCCACCGCGACCGGCTCTTCCTGCGTCGCGGGCGCGGTCAAGCCCGGCCTGTCCGACAACTACGGCGGCCTCTGCGGCTTTTCGTGCTCCAACGGGTACTGCCCCGACGGCGTGTGCGAGTGCTCCGCGTTCGGCCAGCCGACGACGCCGCCCAGCGGCGACGGACGCGACGGCTGCCCTGCCGACGGGCTGGACGATAGCTACAAGGGGCTTTGCAGCTTCAGCTGTAGCCACGGCTACTGCCCGACTGGTGCCTGCAAGTACTGCTAAACCGTGAGAGAATTGCATGATAAAGAAGGGGGGGGGGGGTTGACTATAGCATATCGTCGCCTAGAAACGATGACGGCCAGCCCACCGAGGCCATGATTAATTAATACATGACGATTTGAGCAGCGCCTTGCTGTTTATTTACAGCCACCGGTAGTCTCGCACGAAGTGCATTGTGAACATGAGCATGCTTGCCCATGACATTGCTGGATGGGTTCCCTTTTTAAAAGGTAAAAAGCCGAGAAACTTGGATGCGGTGTTTACAATAGGAGTTTATATGAGTAGATTCCCCTTTACGGACCAACAGCTTGACAGGCGTCGATTTAAGTTTTAGGGGCGGTGTTTTGCTAATGCGGCTCATGCAAGACAAGTGCAGCCACAAAACACGCATCCGGAGCCGCCGCTGGTGTGCGGTGATAATCATTAGCTCCGGAAAGACGGGCCTAGAGTAGCTTTCAAGCCGTCGTCACCTAGGTACCTAGCTAGCTTTGGCTGGCACCGAGGTAGCAACAGTCGGGAGGATTGGGTTAAGCCCTCAATCGAAGACGCGTCGTTGTTCCTTGGCCAGGCCAGAGAAGAGTGTTCTGCTTCATTCAAGAATCGGCAAGGAACCAATCGAAATGCTGGCCTCGACACTTGACGTTTCTGTATAACCATGAATCAAGCTTGGTTCCTTCATGAAGCCATCCCTTGGTACGGGGAGGGGGGGACCGGTTTAGCTGGAAAGATGCCCGGCGCCTGCCAGACGGGCACGCCCTGACGGCACGCCGGGCGATCCGGTCGTTGTTCGCCTGATGGAATGGTTTTTTTTTTTTTTTTTTTTTTGGCAAGCAAACGAGTGGGAATCATTATGACACACCGCCGGTTGAGCACGGAGCTCCCGATCGTCGGGCCTGACGTGCCCCGGCGTGCCAAGGCACGGGGGCCATGATGTGTGGGGTCACGGATCAGCGCGCACGCAATAGAAGAAGTATCATTAGGACCTCTAGAAGATTCACAGCACGGCAAGGCAATGGTGACGCCGGAGAGGTCGGCTTTGGTGCGGGAGCCGAGCAGTGGAGCGAGCTGTGAGCGGAGGCTGCGATTTATGTGCTACAGTACCGTAGACACACGGTCAGTGGGGGGACAAAGACTGAGAGAGAGAGAGAGAGAGAGAGAGAGAGAGAGAGAGAGAGAGAGAGTCTTGGCTGTGGAGAACAGCCAGCAGATCTCTTACCAGCCATGTCATTTTTCAGGCTCCCGGTCGTCTTTCCTGGAACCTCCTTGGTGGAATGCTGGGTGGAGGAGGCTCGTTCCGGAGCGGTGTAGCGAAAGCTATGGAACGGGCACTGGAAAGGTAGAGCAGACGTTCTTGACCCAGTCCAGGTTGCCATGAGGGTTATTATTACACGTTGATGAATGAACAACTGGGCCTCGAAGGAAACATGAAAATCCTCTAGGGCGCTCGCACATAATATGGCTGAGCTTATTGTCCCAGAGGGAGGATCCCCCCCCCTTGTCGATCGGCAGAAGCAGCTCGCCAAAGAGACTACGGATACCTAGGGCACATATCGGCGCATCGGCGTTTCGCACAGCGCGTACGTTTTAGTTGGTGTGTCGTTCCGTGACGATTCTCTTGTCCACGTGTACTTGGCGTCTTGAAAAACCGGGACAGCCCACGATGACCACAACCGTCCCGTCCCCTACATCAGATTGACGTCAGCCGATTCATTCGAACGTGGAGTCTTGGGTTGACTCCCGCAGGCCCGTGCCGACTCGTGCTCCTCTTCCCCAACAAATGTCCGTTCCTGCGAGGTAGTACCTAGTAGGGGTTGTCACGAACTGCGTCGTTCTGGAGATGCTGGTCACTTCAGCTGGTTGGGGGGGGACACGGCAGCGCAAAGAGTCTTTTCTCTCGCATTTATTCCGAGAGTCTGGTCCGTTGAAAATCCCAATCAAAGAAAGAGCTGCACCGCCTAAGTAGGTGCTTGAGCGATCTGTTTCTAATTTTGTTTTGGGGGGGGGGGGTGGCCAGAAACGATCGACAGTAATCGACGCGCGTTTTTCATGTTCCTGCAGACATACCTAGACTTGACCCGACACCACGGCCACGAACGGCCAGCGGCTTAAGAGGACCATTCACTGGTTACGAAATCTCCCGTTGGCACGCATCCTAACTATCCGTATGTGAAAGGAACACGTCGTCAGCAAAACAACCGGGCCGAGCGAAGCCTCTCCCCAAATCCTTACAGGGGCTTTCTTCGCGGAGATGCTGACCGTTTGTTTCTTGCGCAAAACACGAATCAACAACATTGAACGTCTGTTTGACATCACCGTTCGCTTGCCCTGCTACCCACGCGCACACACACACACACACACACACACACACACACATCCTGCGGGGCAGAGACACGACTCTGCTCTGTCTGTGCAGACTAGGCCGTAGTCATGTAAAACTACTACATGTAGTTAGTGTTAAAGTACACGGAGTAGTAAGTAGTGTGCACTACTACAGAGTACTCCGTACTCAGAAATCTGCCAACGCTTGGCCCACTGGCCTGACAGGGTGTGCAATCCATCCCTGATGTCATCAACCCACCAGCCGGCCGGTCGTCGCAATCACGGCACCAACGGCATCCAAGCTGCCAAAGCAGGCATGGCATTCTCGCGGCGAGTGGTCTAGGCTCTCTCTCTCCCAATAGTCGTGGCTGTCTCCCCCAATGCACTCGGTGAAGGCCGCCCGAAACGGGATCTTGGTGCGTGGCGCACGACGACGAAAACTGGGTTTATCAGCATCATACTGTTTGTTCCCTCCGAAATGTCACACCCATTAATTCCCTGCCGGTAATGCTCTCTACGGCACACCATGTAGCACGCGTCACACTGGAGCAAACGCCCGGTCTTGGGTGCCAGCTTCCAGCAAGGGGATTCGACTGACTGACGCACGAGGGCCTTCCCCCCCCCCCCCCCCGAAACTCGGGCTTTTTGTGATCCACTGCGATGAATCCGATGATGAAATAGATGCCTCCCTTCAATGTGTTTTCTCATCCTTTAAAGTCGGTTGGCCGTCCGGCTTCTCGCCCGATTCTCACGATGTTCCAGAGACCACACCGCTGCCGCCGCCGCCGCCGCCCTACCCAAGCCTGCTGACGCCCACCCATAATCCAAAGCCACTCTCAACTCCCGGCTGCAGTTCGACATGGCGCCGTTGCAGAGTCGCCTCCTCCTGGGCTGCGGCCTCGTCTCCGCCGTCTTCGCCGCCGATAATGTCCTATCTCTGACGCTCTCCGAGGAAGTCCCCCACAATGTCTCGGCAACCATCGATCCCTCCTTCGCCGGCTTCGGCATCGAGCTCGACCACCTCTACTACTTCATGGGCGACGAGACGCCAAACGATCTCACCATCAACCTCTTGAACAACCTGGCCCACTTCACCGGTCGGCCACCATACGTGCGGCTGGGAGGAAACACGCAGGACTACGTCATCTACGACGATTCGCAAGACAAATGGCTTGTCGAGCCGAACCCTCGCCCGGTGGCAGACGGCAACGTCCATGCGGACAACTTCATCATCGGCCCCCGCTTCATGGAGATTGCCAACCGCATGCCCAAGGGCACGCCCGTCACCTGGGGCCTGAACTTGGGCTATTCCGAGCCCGACCACCTCGACCAGCTCGCCACCATGGTCACTCAGATCCTCGACCGCTGCACGAACCTCAACCTCATGTCCTTTGAGTTCGGAAACGAGCCGGACCTCTACGCCAACAACGGCTTCCGCACAGCCTCCTGGACGGGCTCCCAGTACGTCCAAGAATGGCGAGAACGCGCCGACGCCGTGTGGGAGAGGGTTCTGGAGCCGCGCGGGCTGCACAGCAACTTCTTCGAGGCATCCGCCTCGACCGCCTGGGTCGCCGGCACCGGCTTCGAGATCAAGGACCTGGTGGGCCACGGCATCGACGACGGGCCCAGCAATTCAGACGCCGGCTACATCACGAGCTGGAACCAGCACAACTACTACTACTTTGTCGGGTCCTTCCCTTACCCGCTGACGCTCGACTACATGATGCGCTTCGACACGACCAACGCCCAGTTCGAGTCCGCCATCCAGGCCCAGATCACCCAGGCCGAGCAGACCAATCACCCGTTCGCGCTGCGAGAAATGTCCGTCGTCGGCCCCCTCGGCGTCGACGGGCTCAGCGACACCTTCGCCGCCGCCCTCTGGACCCTCAACTTCCTGTTCTACGCCGCCACCATCAACATCTCGTCCGTCCAGATGCACATGACATACGACAGCAACGCCAGCGCCTGGCAGCCGACCGCCATCTTCGGGCGCGACCGGTTCGTCCGACCCCTCTACTACGGCATGGCCGCCTTCGGCCAAACCATCGGCCGGTCGTGCACCGCCCGCGTCGCGCAGGCCGACATCACCGAATACCCCGCCGCCCACAACGAGTACCTCAAGGCCTGGTCGGTCTACCAGGGCGACTCGCTCGCCTCCCTCGTCGTCCTCAACGGCAAGGTCGCCAACGTCTCGGAGACCGACAAGGAGAGCATCACCGTCCAAGTCACCCTCCCTTCCTCCCTCGCCGGCCAGACGCTTCACCTGTCGTACCTGACCAGCGACGGCGCCGACGCCACCAGCGGCACGACCTGGAACGGCATCAGCTTCGAGCAGGGCAACGACGGGAAGATGACCCAGGTCGCCGACGAGGACGTCACCGTCAAAGTCGGGGACGACGGGAAAGCGAGCATCCCCGTC
Organism: Colletotrichum eleusines; assembly: GCA_016807845.1. NCBI lineage: Eukaryota > Fungi > Ascomycota > Sordariomycetes > Glomerellales > Glomerellaceae > Colletotrichum > Colletotrichum eleusines. The sequence continues at coordinate 227,228 of JADEZO010000007.1, forward strand.
CGCGACTCCGAGGCCGTCGTCGCCAACATCGGCGGCAGGGTCGGCAGCGGGGAGCCCGACAGCGCGGCGTGCGACGCGCTCGCCTCCTCGTCCCAGGGCGTCGGCACCGCGACCAAGTCGACGCCGGGCTCCTCGGGGGAGCCGAGCAACTCTTCTTCGGACACGGGTGACGACGACGAATCGGGCGCCGCGGGCTTGACGTCCGTCAAGGGCATTTATACTTGCATTGCGTGGAGTTTGGTTGTTAGCATCGGAGTCCTTTATTTGTAGATTGATTGGGTGATGCACATGATACCCAGAGCGTTTTTTTTTTCTTTTTCTTTTTCTTTTTCTTTTTGCTATTATTATCATTATTATTTCTCGGCGCATGTCATGGGGTTGATTAATGACTAGCATCTTTTGTAATGACATCAAAAGAACATTTTGCCCAGCACAAAAGCGCATTCTCTCTTCCCATTTTCGTGTACGATGCATATAGATCACTTGCCCCTTTAATAATTTTGTTCTAGCTACTTTCATCTGGGAATTCCCTGGCAGTGAGTCACATCGAAATAACAGAGATGAACTCAGCTAGGATGCCTATCGGACGGGATTTTGTAGCCTCATAAACACGAGGTGTTGTCTGTACTTGAATGTTGTCATCTCGAGCACCTGTTTGGTCGGTTCGACTGTATAGCACGCAAGTCACATTACACGTCTGTTAATCTGTCACGTGTAACTTCATTCGACGGTACAAAATTTATATTCTCGCCGTGTACCCAGATCTATCTTGGATGGCTTTCGTCAGTTCTCATTCGAAATATTCATGCTCTAACGGACTTGAGCCTTTTTGGTGCCTCTATTGCTTCAGTTCTCACTTCATCTAACCCGTCAGAGGTCTGATGCACGTCCGTTCTGACTACGATTACTTGGCGGGTGAGAGCAACGCTCTTCTTGGCGTCCCCTTTCGCGAGCTCGCTGACGGTGCTGTCGTGATCGTCTCCTCCCCCGGTGACGTTGACGTACGTGTCGATCTCGCATCTTTTCGTCTTTCGGGCGGCGGACTCGCTGTTGGTGAAATGAAGCTCCGTGAATCCGCTCTTGTAGCCCGTTTCCGCATCCGTGCTGTAATCCTTGGCCAGGCGTGCGAAGAACGTCCGCAGTACGGGGAGGGACCCGGCAATGATGCCCAGGCTGCATTCGAAGACCGTACACAGGACAACCTTGGCAGTGTCATCTGATTTGACGAAAAAAGAGTCAGAAACATGTATTGAAGTTTGGTTGTTTCCATCGCCAGGGGGAAATGGCCATTGTGCGTAGGAGCTGAATATACGTACGTAGGAAGTCGGTGGTCTCCATATATGCATCGGTAAAGCCAAGCCGAATAATGCTGGCGACACCAGCTCTGATATTCCCATCTCGTCAGCGGTGTGCTCTTTTCTCCAAAGTCACATCTTCAATGCTAGAGGGGTGCTATAATGAGAATCGGAGGGCAGGGGAAACATACACAAGACCCATTCCAAAAAGGATTCGAATGTAAAGTTTAAGCTGCGAGCTCATCTGGACGTGACGCAGAAGAAAGATAGGAATGACGGCCACACTGATATCCGTGATGACATTGACGGCCGAAGAAATATAAGACATTGCTGTGGCGCTGGCAGACGTCATGCAAGTACCGGGCACTGACTTGTCCCAATATCTTTCGAGAGGATGGCACTGGTTCAGAACCACAACTATGCTTGTTGTGCTCACCACGGAGCAAAACATGAGAAGCCCAATAAGAACGTGATGATATAACTTCCGTGTCGTGATGCGCATGAGTGTGATGCTGATGCTCGCCTTGATGAAGCAGAGGCCTCCAGAGTATGTTGCTTGCCAAATTAGGAGTAACTGAGAGTGAAGGTGGTTCTTTTAGCTGGCGAGCTTGACGGCTTTCTTCTGTGATCCAAAGCCTACCTTCATACCCTCCATGCGAATCGCATCGTTCAGGAAAATATCTCTGGTTCCCAAGCCTGTGAAAGACCCGCATATAACGACCGAAGTATGAGCAACGCTGACCACCTATATGGAGAGGGCGAGCAGTCAGTTTCTGACATCGTGGAAGAGACAACGAGGGGGGTTAACTCACGTATCCAGCTAGCATGGCGAAGTCGTCCAAGCCGGCGTTATTCGCTCGAAATCGGATCCAGCATCGCGTAGCGACGACAAGGGTAGTGAGGGCAATGAATATCGAGCCGGTGACCACTGTGGCCAGAGCGAGGCCACGAGGCTGGATCGGGTGCCAAACATTGTCATCGGGGGTCATTGTGCAGGCCGAGGAAACAACAAAGAGAAAGAAAGAAAGAAAGAAAGACGAGCAATAAAGGCCGTCGGACCTGATCACGCCAGCGCTACTATCAGGACGACTGCCGGGGTTTAAAGTCGGACGATGCGACGAGATCTAGGACCACCGTCTTGCGAAGATCGGTTGCCGCGCGGGGACGTCTGTGATAACCCCCTATTTAAGTCTTCTTTCCGCCTCTGCTTGACGGGCCAGCGCTCTCGGACGCGCGCCAACCCAGCGGAGCGGGCCCCCAGACCTCAGACCCGGCTCCATGGCCATGAAGCTCTTGGCGAAGGATCATCTACGCATACTGTGTACGTAGTGCGACGGTAGCTGTGGAGTGGCATCGCGGCACCGGGGGTGGGATCGCGCTCGCAAAGCTGAATGACAGTATCATGCCCTTGTGAGCAAGAATTCGCTAGCGGCGGCCCTTCGGAGTGAGAGCCCCGATGTTTCACAACCGGCCTTTGGAGTTCGTCCGATGGTTTTAAGATCCATACCAATGGGTCAAGCACCGATACACACTCCACCTCAGCACAGACTCAGCACACATGGCATGGCATCAGCCTGTCACGACATGTGTGTGGGGGTTACCGGAGACAAGCATGATTCCGAGGCTGAGCCTGCTATCTCCTGTCAGACAGTTAAGCAACGGATCCATTGATAGTCGAGCCAGTTGAGACACTACCAACACTCCCCATGCTCGCTTGGACTTGAAGTTCCTAGAATACGCCTTTCATACAAGCATCAAGTGTCTAGTTGTTCATCCTTGAGAACCCGAGCCTCAAGCCCTCCTCAGTGTCTACCTTGAGTTCATGACTGAGTCGATAGGGGGAACATGGGGCAAGTGACATCGCAGAAAGTACGATGTATGTATGATCTGATCACGAGCCCCAAGCGGACACCCCACTTTGAAGGTGATACTGTGCACACTTAACCCTGCCCGAACCTGGGGCATTGGTAGCAAGGGGCAGCGGGGCCTGTCTTTAATTTGGTGAACTGGTGTGTTCTTGTTAAAGCCAGCTCAAAGTGGAGGCACCCCTGTTCAAGGATGACTTTGATTCCTGTTAAGGACTATTGCACTTTGACAGTTCTTGGCCAAGTGCCTTGATGCTGTCGGGTCTGTGTAAGCAGCCAAGCCCATCTTGAGGCGTCGTCATCATCTCTGCTAGAGCCTAGGGCCAAAGTCGAAGCTGAAAATGGTTTTCCTCGGACGACTCTACCTACCTATCCAGGTTTGTAACCGCTATCGCTCAAGGTTGTATTTCAATATCACTTGCACAAGGAATCTTCCAAGTTCAACTCCCCATTTGTAGACATAACACAGGCCGTGTAACATGCATACGATGTAGCACTCAATGGCAGGATCTTTACGATGAATAAGTGGATTTACTACCTCCTCAGCTAGGTACTCCAATATTTGCGCTACCCCACTCGCGAACGGCTGATCCTGGCAGCTAGAAGTGGCTCCTTCAAAAGCTGATTCGAGGTGCTGAATAGATAGGACGGAAAGCGCCCTTGTCCGTCTGATAAGGAACGAGTCAGATCCCCGCTAGCGGACTGATATTGCTGATTGTCATGACATGAAACCGCGGATGTTCGGCTTACAAAGGGCACCGTATGTCTCCGTGCCCAAACGATGGCCTTAGCCTCACAGCAAAGATTTGGACTCCGGGCAAGGGTTACTTCACGATGTGAGAGAGCCAGACCGGGAATGAAGCTACTTGTGTCTGAGTGTCATCTTGTCCAAGGTGAGGATGCTCTTGGCTCAAATGATACTCGCATGTACCTTGTCGAAGTGTATGCACGTCTTATAAAGTAGAGGGGAAGTGAACAACCTGAGGTGCGATCTCAAATGGCGGTCAATCTATTGATATTAGAGTTTCCCGCACGGCAGAACGGCAACGCGGGTAAACGGCTGTACATACACTGCATAGTTGTATTAATATAGTTGGCGCCATTTCATTCGATCTATGTAACCTAATATATAATCTAATAATAAAAGCGTATCCATGGTTGCTACTGCGACAACTACGTTAGGTACTGCCACAGCACACCCCTTTATTTTTTTTCTTAGAAAAGGTCATGAGACTCAACATTTAACCTTATAATCAGAAATATATTGGTAAAGTTTAGGCGGCCAATCTTCATTTACACCTACAGTAAAATAGGTGTCTAGCCTGACTCAGTTCCCCTCCCAAGGATCTAGGATTTAAGCCTATAGCGTCCCTAGTTACTCCATAACAAATACATAGTAGATAGCATACTCTTAAGGTGTGTAGACAGCCTGTGGGGTTATTAGGCTTAAAACTATGATAATATAAGTAGAGCTATGGTGGCTACCGCTATCCCATCGAGTGCGGAAAAACGCCATTTTTGCCAAGGGCGGGGTATAGCCAATAAGGGCCAATAGTATTATTAAACTCATCCAATAAGCAACTAGATATACTGGTACCTCTGTTTACTATATATTCTGGTTGTGCCAAAGGTACCAACAATCACTATTAATACATAAAGGTACATTATAATCCAAGCAGCCTTTTTGAGTATATCTTGGCCGTGGTAGCTGCTTAGTAGTGAGGCTATTCCTAGATACCTCACCTAACGCTGCCTGGCGAGATAATGCACTCTTATTACTGTAATAAGAGCACCGTGAATTAACCTTTTTTGTCCCTTTTGTATGATGTTGCCAAGGAATAGAAGTATTCCTTTTGTCTGTAGGTTGCTGAGGTCGTAAATGCCTTTGACCTCCTGCTAATGGTCCAAACTGTTGAATAAGCTGGGCTGTAAGCAGTCGTCGCCATTGGTACTGGGTCTTGACTTTTTGCCACTCAGGCTTACCCCAGGACTGTAGGAAGAAGCTATTCACAACTACTACTTCTAGTAGGAAATTCCAGGCAATTGACTGCCAGCCTCCTTGGCGAATAGGGTGGCCGTATTGATAATAGGACCTCATCTGGTCACTTACATCAACCCCATTCATCTTGTGGTTATATTCATCAATTGCCCTAGGGACTGGAAGGTCCTTACGGACATCTGGGCCAAAGACTTGCCGGGCAGCCTTCTTAGCAGCAGAATCCCCAGCTGGGCGACGACGGCTGCGGATAACTTCCTGGCCGTCCTGGAAGACAGTTGACAGGAAGAGTACAAGAGCATTATCCTTCCAGGTGAATTGGTTAACCTATATACTAGTTAGGTAAGTAGGTAGACTAGGCTAGCTGGGCTAGTGACTTACCTCTCCATCTAAAGTAGGGATACAGTGTATTTCACCCCAGGGGATACCTCGTCCTTCAGTCTCTTTCTCAGCAACTAGGATCTTATCTATCCTATTATTCTTCCGGCAGGTACCAGAAGCTCCAACTTGTTGATTCCGTAGAGTACGAAAGAGACGTATAGAAGCAAAGAGGTTGTTAAGAAAGACGTGGTAGGTTGCAGCTGGAAGTAGAGAAATAAGAGTAGTTACTACCTGCTGTGTTGGTTTTAACAAAGCCAGCTTTCTAGTAGCTAACTAGGTAGGCTGGGCCTAAGGGACTAATGCGTATGGGCCTTTTCCATGTATGTGCCACAGCCACCGTATACAATAACCAGACTGGGCAAGGATCCAGATCTTATAGCCTGTTGGAGTTGGCTTTGTTGGTATTGTTGTTGTTTCTAGAGACCGGCCTGTAAATCGAACCATAGCCTCATCAACTGTAAGGTCTGAACCAGTTGTATAGAGGGAATCCCTAGTCTCTTGGATGTGGGCTGACCACTGGTTAACCTTCTGGTATACGTCTGGCATTTGATCCTGGGCCTGGCCCTGGCCCCGGCCGGGCTGGCTGGGCTGAAAATCAGCAGTGTTAAATATCTATAGTCGCTGAAGTAGTAGTTGGAAACGGTCCCAGGATATAAACCGTGTAAATAAGTGGATAGGATCCTCCTTTTGCTGCTGGGTTGACCAGTAGGTTGATAATCTAGATTCCCTATGAATCCCCATATATAATAGGATCCCTAGGAAGAGGTAGATCTCAGCTGCTGAAGTTTTCCTCCATTCATGTACTCTAGCCCGTCTAGCCCGGGGGCCTTCCTTAGATGACGGTGCTGTATTCGTCCACTGAGCCCACTGCTCCATGAGGCTCTGCGGAACGTATTGGATGAATAGGTCCAGCGGGCTTGCTGGTAGCTGGCGTACCTCTTAGGCCCAGACCGGCACGTCAAAGGGTCTGAATGTACCCGGCTGCCCGCGTTCAACAGCCAGGGGTTTATAAGGCCGGACTGTGCTATTATCACATTTTTCTGGCGTACAGTCGGCAGTACAGGCGCCGGCAAGGTCCTCGGGAAGGATCTCAACTACAATACAGCTGCGTATGGAAGTGCCGGAAGTGCCGGAGGCGTCAGAAGCATCAGAATCACTAGAAGACTTCGCGGCATTGAACAAAATGGTGATTTTGGTGGTGACAGGAGGGAAGAAATCATAGGTGCAAATGATGTTTCGTCATGTACTCATTGAAGTGCGGAGTAAAAGTGGGTATAATAGTGGGCATTTCTGGTCTTGGCAAAAATGGCGTTTTTCCGCACTCGATGGGATAATTGCGTTTAAGTACTATCACAATATATAGCTATATGCGGTCATCTTATTATACATCTCGCCGACCCTGAGTGATACTTGCGTGTAATATCTGTGAACCTGTTACCCCAGTCCTGTATGAGTAAAGTGGCAATCTATAAAGTGTAGATATAGTAAAGTCCCTGACTAAAGTGTCTGGGACCCCTTGTGAACAGAGATAAAAGTTCCTTGCTGATTCCTTTGTGGTACTACCCAGTTATGATTAAATATATAGGCTTAGGCGCAGTATACGACCACTTGATGAGTTCTTTCATCCTTACAAAAAAGAGGCTTTAATAATGGTGATCTTTGAAAGTATCCTCCATTTCGAAGCGTGGATGAAGTTGTCAACCCGGCAGGGGAGAGGTAAGCAAATAAGTATTGCTATAGTCTTCATGTTCATCAGACAGAAGCGGCAGCCATTGCACTTTGAGGTCCGTCACACTCGCAACTTTGGAAACAAAGAAACATATGACGAGTTGTACTCTGGTATGTGTTATCTGTCGTGATAGTATTTAAACACAGTTGTAGCATTTACAACTGTGGTTCCACTTTTGTCATCATAATCATAAGCCCGCTTTACTGTAGACTTTCGTATACCTTGATTGTATGCTTTCTATGATTTTAAGGAAATACATAATGCTATAGGTTCAAATCCTCGGCGGCTTAGGATAGACCCAAGTTAAGTAAGATGCCTAGCAATACGTAAAGCCTAGTTGTAAATAAAACTAAAGATTGGCTGCCTAAAACTTTTGCGAAATATACCCGATTATAAGGTTAAACAAGAGCCAGTCTCCTAACCTTTATTGTTAGAAAACTAAGGGGGTATGTCGTGAAAGTACTTAAACACAGTTGTAACTGTGATAACTGTGGTTCTACTCTTGCCATTACAGTATCCAATCTCAAAATTACAATTGCTTTTCTTTTCCAACCCAGTCGCGAATACAACGTCTCAAACACTGTTTGTATACAATTGATTGGGTGAAAAGACCGTAGGACCAACTGGAGAGTGATGAAGACTGACAGCCGTGTCCTCTAATTTTAAACATAGATTTCGAACACGTGTGGGTTCTTCATGAGAAGTTCTTGTCCTGGTTTTCGACTTCGACGGTGTCGATCGATGGGCTCTTGGATGAGCGGTCCAAGAGAGGTTTAAGGCCAGGCAGGGCGACGACGATGATAGCGAGTGCCATTTCGAGAAGGCTGAGAGGATCTGGGGGCAGCGACTTTCAGCTATCTGTCGTGCGGAGATGAGTGGAAGAATGAATCGCTATTGTACTTACAGACAAGGTTCTCCTGTCCTGTTCCGACCTTGAGGCAGATGAACCGGACGATGGTGGTAAAAATGGTTAAAAGACCAAGGAAAAGGGTGAAGTTGAGACCCTTCGACGGCTTGAGTACACCCTGAATCAAGAGGGTAAGAGGGAGCACATAAACTGTTAATTGGAGAGTAAGTACGGGAGACGTTGATAAGAAGGTCTGCTACCATGTGGGTGGACAGGAACGCGTACCAAAGATGTAGCAAGCCAGGTTGAGAGTGAAGTTGAGGATAAAGGGCTCGGGTGCGTAAAAAACGCTGCAAGCACCCTCTTCTTGAGACCATTGGACGGAAACGTCCTTGCCACAGAAGAACGTGTCGTCCCAGAGGATGGCCATGTACGAAAGTCCAACGAAGGCAGTGATACCCCACAGCGCCTTACGCATCACGGGGCTAGTGTCGGCGGGGAAGTAGGCCCAGTAGAAGGCGAGCATGCTCATCTTTGGAAAGCCCATCCCGACATCGTAGAAGTAATTAGACGCGAAGGAGATCTTGGAGCAGAGTCAGTCTTGTTACCAGAAATCTCATCAACTAGTAGGCCAGGACAGACCTTGGACAGCTCAACGGACGATTCCCAGTTATCCATGACACCCATCTGATATGTCAGCGTGTCGCATATGATCAAGCCGAGAGCGTTGACAGCCGAGACGATGAGAAGATAATCGGATAAGGCCAGCTTCTCCCGCAACCGGAACAGGCGTGTATATACGCGCAGACCGACGAAGACATAGGAGACTGTCAACAGAATCCATTCCGATATCTAAACATGATGTTAATAGAGGAAGGCATCTAAAAACACGGGGATGGCTTGCCATGCAGTCTTTTCCGTCGATGAAGTACGCCATCTTGACTAGAAGTTGAGAAACTAACTGTGGACAACGAAAGAAGAAGTGTCTTGACACAATGGCTGATACTGGCGGGACGGGACGGGACATGGGATCATATATCAAGCATGAACGCCAGAGAAGTTTGGTCTCCTCATTAGCGGGAGCAGGGTATGACTGCAGGGAGTCACCAATGGTAAAATGACTATTGGCTGGACCCGAAGCGGCCTCCCTCGAGAGATTTGCAGGCGAATGGCCCGGCCTGTCCTCGGGCTATACAGGTTGAACGACCGTTGGAACTAGTGATGCAGAAGCGAGGCCGCAGAATCTGCACATATGGGTAGATGGCATGTTGGCGCGCAAATCAGCCCAGAACCCTTTTCTCCCCCTCTCCTGTCTAATTTCGCTCCTGTGGAACTCATACATTGGCTTCGGTAAACGGAATGCCTTTTCTTCTCGTTCCATCAACCCGTCATGAGTGGTATCGTCCTTTCTTTCTTCCTTTTTTTTTTTTCTCTCCCTTTAGCTACGCTGTAGACAAACATCGCGGTTTTAATTAACCCGGATGGGGCATAAATGCCCGTTCGGCCGCTCCCTGTTCGCGCCGGGCCCGCATAAAATCGCGGTTAATTCTTTACGTACATGGATGGCGCCCCTCCCCCTCCTCCCCTTGTCTTGGTGGTGTCAGGGTAGATAATCTAAGCTACACAGGCTTCGAGGGCCTTTCTTCTTGGCTAACACCTTCTCGCGTCTGGTAGGTCACGCTCACGCGAGCCGACTTGTAAATCACATCCGATCGTTGGAGATTGTGCAGCTCCACTTCACTGCCCGAGTCCTCCTCGGCGATCACTCGCGTCGTCGCTTCGTATGGGTCTCTTCCCGAAGAGAGCTTGAAGTGACTGTGGCTGGATGCTGTTGCGTTCTTTTTGTAACCCGGTCGATCCGACTCTGTGTTGCCAGTTCCATATTTCGACGTGGCCAGTCCACGACGATGTAGGAGGGACTTGAGGGCCGGCAGCGATACCACAATGATGGCGGCTGCCATCTCTGTCATAGATAGCACGTCTGCTCTTTGGTTAGTCTGCGAGGAGCAACGATCATCTTTTTGAGGAACCTACAAACGTTGGTCCATGCCTTGATGGATTCGACTGTAGCAAATCTCCCTACACTGGCTCCTATTGTGACCATGCCCGTGGCGAAAGTAGCTGCAAGACCGATAATGTGCCTTCTGCTGAGCTGAAGGCCGAGCAGAAGCGGGAAAGGAATAGCAAAAACTTCGGGTTTGTGAGCAAAAAAAAAAAAAAAAAAAAAAAAAAAAAAAAAAAAAAACCTAAATGTGAGCAGAAGGGACATACTTAGTAAATCCGACACAAAGTTCATTGCCCAGTCCACGCGGAAAACCACTTTGGAGTCGAATGTAGAGCAGGTAGAATCCAAGCTCCAGTTAACAGGCACGTTGGGACCGCACCAGAACGTATCCAAGACGGCAGTAGTCATGGCGAAAGCCAGTGTCAAGCCACTCGTTCCGTAGAGAACTCTCCGTAACCAAGGCATCGTTTGAGGAACCAACTTGAAGTAAAAGGACAGCAAGGCCAACTTTGGAAAGTAAATGCCCGTGTCGTAGAAGTAGTTGCCCGCAAATGAAACTTTCATGAGTGTGACCTGCTGGCTCTCTGGAGCCTCTGGAGCCGACGGGTCGTACTCGTCCATCCCACCCAGCTTGTACGCCATAGCGTCGGTCGAAAACAGCGCAATGGCATCGAGGATCGAAGCAACGAGACACCAATCGCTAACGGTGAGTGTCTGGTGCTGCCGGATCAGACGAAGGTATAATCGTGCGAGCACTAGGAATACTGCAAGGGTAAGGAGCACGGCCTCGATGGGCTTTCCGATATATGTTAGCAGATATTAGGATGTTGTGATGAGAGATTGCCGTGCAAAGAAGGCAAGGAGGCTAGCCCATCGAACTCTTACTCACCACAACAGCCTCTTTCGCGACGCCCGCCATAACTGATGGTTTGAATGTGATGTCGACGTCGTCAGGTTGGAAAAGCACAGACTGTTTTCGACGTGTTAGGACCAGCCATGGACACGTCAAGCAAGAATAGTCATCGGTGAAAGGGCAGGCGGACGTGCAGATAGATATGTACTATTGATCTATTGAGCTAAAGAGTGACTGTAAATCTAACGATAAATTTACCCGAAATTTGAGACGGGCCGGTAGGCAGACCACGAATGGGGTTCCCGAATAGCAGATGCCTTTTGCCGCCTTCAAGCGGACCTGACTTGAATGCAAGTACAACGGACCCGAAAGTGACACATGAAAACTTCCAAGCGAGCCACGGGGACTGTCAGCGTAAGGAGGGGGCACTGTCATTCATTTACCGCTCTTGCAACAAGAGCTGGATATCGGACTGATGGCCAGCAACTCGGAGAGACAGCCCAAGGTAGGGAAGAGCAAACGTCCAGGCCACACCGCCAGGGATCATCTAGACTGTCTGCACTTGCGGCCTAAAACCCCGCAGTATCACATCTCGTCGTATGGGTCGATAGGGAGGAGTAATAGAGGCAATGCACTAGGGCAGTACCTTCTAGCTTGCAAAGGACATGCCACTACGGATACGCGAGATTTACAACATTTCGGGTGCTTCGACAATTTTGCTCTCTTTTGCCTGCATGCAACCACCCTGGCATTTTGGGGTCCAGGCCTAGTTCCAACTTCCAACACGGAGACGACAGAGGCCGGCTGAGACACCCGGATCTAGCGTGGCAGACCTTGGTTGCATAGCAGTGGGGTGCATGTAGAGCCTGTCTCATTTCGCACAACTAAGCTTCTGGCCATTCTTGGGCTGTAATCCGTACCTATTACTTCATCAGATGTTGTGGACCCGAGGGACCCGGCCAGGTTCCGCGACTAAAACAGCGGCCCGTCATCTCCTACATGCTATATCCATCGTCAGGGCTTAGCAACAGTTGTCTGGCAGCGGTGGCACGGTTGGATCTTTGGAGCATGGGGATGGCAACTGAGCCAATCGAAGAAGATCAACCCATCGGAATGTGGGAGGGTTGCCTCCCCTGTATGTCGCGAGAGCGATCCATGGATGATCGATCATCTTGGCCAGGATTCCTAATATGACTGGCCCGCGAACCAACAGACACTCTGCGAAGAAAATGAATGCCCAGAAAAACAAACCTCAAGGCGACAGAAAAGAAGCCAACTCCGAGTCAAACTGGCATCCGTCTTTAATCAAGACGCGTGGGCGGCAATAGCGCGGACATAAGGACTATCTAAACTTCTGCACCATCCGTTGGTGCAGCATCGGTGCGGCCATAATAAGTTGGACGACCAGCTTAGTTTTCTCAACACACCACCAACCATAATCCTCGTACGCAGAGCGGGATGGGGTTCAGCGAAGCGATCCCCCCTCCTGGTCTTCCACAAGTTCCGACCTGCTTTTTGGCGACGCGGCCCCGGGTTGGTTCAGGGTCTCCGCGGGCCCATAGTAACAAGAACTTTTGCAACCGACCAACGGCAAACTTGCGTCCGGCTCTTGGCTCTCAATGGCCAGCACCAACCATGGGTAGTCTGATCTTGCCTTTGGAGCTTCTCGGTTCGATGCATGGCGGAGGTGTAATTTACTTCCAACCATTGATCATAACACCACAATGCAGGCAGGCATGGTAACGAGCTAGGAGACGCACACGGAACAGGGAAACTGATGCCCAGAACCAAAGACGGACTCAATGTTGTTGTTCTTCGCTTCTACGCCTCAGTTCTATGGCTTTCATTTTTTCCCACATGCCCATTCCGGCTCCGATAGAATTTTCATACCACAGATTGCGGACCTCAAGCATGATATCTGGACCATCTGCCGTCTCATTCCCACCAGACCAAAAGCCGCTCACCCTAGCGAACTAAGGCCCGCTGTGGCCCGCATCTCACGCCTTGGCCATCTATCCGCTATTACTGGCAGCTGTCCCGCTGACCATCGCTGTTCTTTGGTGCCATCTTGTCGATTACAGTCCCTGGCTCTGTGCTCGAGACTGGTACGCACAATGCCGGCTAGAAATGCCTATATAAAGTGGTCTGTGCATGTAGTGAGCCACATCTGTGGCGATCATAACTGGTACTAGCCACACGAAGGGATTCCCAGCTTCACAATATAGTTATACACTTCACATGGAACCAGCTGTAGGTAGAGGACTAGTCTCTTTTAGCATTAACTAGAATATTGCCTAGACTAAAGACGGGGTGAAAATTCTAGCTGTAATTACAGACGCTAAACACTCCACCAAGTAATATCTCATAGAAGTAGGATTAACAAGCCTCGTAGTTACTCTAAAGTTTAGGTGCTTTACGCAGTAGAACTCTGTTATTATGGACGGCGTGATAGCTTTTCGTAATGGTGGTGGCACCTACGATCAACTATGTATCGCCTGTCTGGAGATACACGTGTAACGTAACCTAGGTGAAGGTCACTAACAGGGTGTAGAGGATTAGCGCCCAAGCCATTATAGCAACTCGGAATTCCGCGGCTATGGCGTTTACTGAAGCAGGGGCCATAGCATACAGTTAGCCTGGGAACGAGTCGAAAGGAGGTGTACCGCGTCAGCCGATATGGCTACGATACCCTTAATATCTTCCTCGGTCATCCGCATGGCTGGGTTTTGTCCTCGTTATAGTAACCTTGACTCAAGTAAGGTAACGGAAGTTTCGGTTCTTGTCGCCTTCATCCGTAACATCAACTACCATATCCTCGTGGACTGGCCCGAGCTCCCGGTCCCTTCTGCGGTTGTCACGCTCCAGTAGAAAATGTAAAGTCAGTGACAGAATGGTTATCATGCCTGTGAGGGCACACCCAATAGCACAGCCTCTGGTATAGAAAGGTCTAAGATAAGAGACATGTCAGTGATGCTGGCGCTTTCCCATGCACGAACATTGGTCACTTACCCGTCGGTAGAAGGGAAAACGGTGCTGCTCACAAAGGATGAGCACTGGCCGAAAACTGCCAATATGGCTAAGCCAGCTCCTCTCTTCGAGTCGCCCCCCTGGTTGTTCAGAATCCAAGTGACGTTAATTACCAAAGCCGGATATATACCACAAGCTGCAAACCAGATACCGGCATATCGCAAACCGGTTCTATTCACGTCCCGTACGACAGTGAGGATCAAGTACCCCACGGTACCCAGGGTTGAAAAAGCTGCCACAACATAGCCGCGTTTGCTATATCTGTCAGAGATAAAAGCCGACGCTACGCAGCACAAGAAGGCGGCAAAGTATACTGGCGCGGTCAGACCCTGTGCATTGAGAGACGAGTATCCCATGCCTTTCACAATGGTCGGCAGAAAGTTGGACAATGCAGCAAAGGAATAGTTGCAGCAGAAATGGATGGCCGAGTGGACATAGTTCTGGTAGTCGGACAAGCCAGCAAACACTTGCTTCCAGCTAACGCGACTCTTCTTGGTGCGGTCGCGGACCTGGAGTCGCTCTACCGCGTGTACTCTCTCGTCTTCCGTCAAAAACTTTGCCAACGCCGGAGAGTCGGGCATGAAGAAGAAGACTACGAGTGAGAACAGGACGGTGGGGGCACCCTCTTTATGCTCAAGTAAGCTTTGGGGTATAAAAATGGGGGTTTGTTTGGAGCCTACGCACCCAGGATGAACAGGTAGCGCCACGGTTCCAAGGAGCCTCGAATCCGAACGATGCCGTATGCAAGTGCCGAAGCGAACGAGTTGGCCAGCGGAGATGTTCCCAACACAAGAGAAACGCGCAAGCCAAGTTCTTCTCGGCGGTAGAAGAGGGAAAGGAAATACGGGGCGCTTGCCCCTAGGCCTGCCTCGAACAGACCGAGCAGTGCCCGGCAAGCGATCAGCCCGGCCAAATTAGTCGCTGCCCCGGAGCACATGGCCGCGGTGCCAAATCTAAGCGGCGGTCAGGTGTGTTTTTGGCTACCCATAGAAAGACGGGGTAAAGAAAAGGCAGAGACATACAAGACACAGAGAGCGGCAACATATATGTGAGCTGGAAAGATCTTCCATAGCACTGTGGTCCACTCGAAACAGACGTAGGCGACGTAGAAAGAGTTCAGCACCCATGACCATTGTGAATCGCTCAAGCGAAGGTCGCTTTGTGTTCCAGCGGTTTTGGCGTTGCCAATGTTACCGCGGTCGAGATAGGACAAGACATAGAGGCAGAAAACAATCGGCATCAATCGGCGGTCGAACTAGGGGCATGTATGCGTCAGGACACGTAATTATGACCATGGGAATAGGGTACAATCGCAGGCGTGGGACGGAACTAACTTTCCCTTTGATACGGCCGCCAAGAGCGTCGTTGATGGCAGCACGCCGGAAGCCATTCGATGCAGCCTCGTCGGCTTCGACGTTTTTCTGCGGTTCGTCGTGTACCATGGTATCTAGCAATGCCGGTATGAAACGAAAGAGGACAAGGCGGGAAATGGGCTGCATGTCAAAACGGCAGTTGGGTCAACGGATAAAACATGTGACGACAACTGTTAAAGTTTTACGATATGTAACTATGCCGTTTTGAGAGTTCGGCTTTTCATGTCTAAGGTTTGCCTTTGCATAAAGCGGGCAATTTGCGCATGTTACCGAACAAACTTAGACGTTGACGTGCCTAAGGAGACCGCAAGTACTTAGCAGGAGAGTAAGACAGAGAGAGCGGCTATACCCTTGAAAACGGGATAAACCCATTGAAGAGACAGAACCAAGGGTTTGGCCACTTACTTGACTAGCCAAAGGTATTGTCTCTATGCTTAACAAGGTTGGCTATGTCAGAAGTACCAGCAGTCTCCGTAATTGCAGCAGACATTGGAAAATTTATTTGTATATGATAATCGTGCTGTGCAGATTTCCATTGGGACTCGAATTCGCAAACGGGTTCCGCGATCAACGGCGTGCCACCATGACGTACCATCCACGCCATTTCCGAAGCCAATAAGCTACACGGGGGGCGCTTGTTGGTGCGAGAAAACAAATGAGAGGAGTGGAGAAGCGAAAACTATGCAAGGATCAAACGACAAGACTCTGCCTAAAAGTCTTGTTCAGTCGATTGCGACATAGAGTATCTGCCTTCGGGAAGAGACATAAAGAAGGCATCCTAAGGTCTGAATGAGGTGAAGGCAGATACGAAGTGTCCAGATTTTGCTGCAATGTCTGTATTCGAGGGTATATTTAACAAAGGGTTGCGGCCCCGGCAGTTCTTGCTGAACAATACCAGAGTGGCACAGCACCTCCAAGCGATGAGTATCGCTGAATCCTTCTTTCTTCGTCATTGTGCTTATCTGCTGTACGGCCCAAGTCGGCGTGCCGTAACCCGGCTCAGAATCAGGAATAAATGCCTCGATCGGTAACAAATCCACGAAAAACGATCAACAGCAAATAACCCACGAGCCATAATCAAACATGCTCAGTACTTCTTGTAGTAATGGGTGTCTCCTCACCTCACGGAAACCTCGGCATGGAGGCCTTTTTTGTGGTATGAATCGGCTTTCTCTGGCCGGAGAGGGCTTGGTTTGTACCGGAAGCCCACCCTCCCTTGGCTACTAAGGCCGAGAGGGATGGATGGTTGCCGAAGTGCCGACGGCCTCGCAGCTTGGTTATTGCAGCCCCTTGAAAGCAGATGAGATGTAACCACCTTGCCCTACATGCGAGCCACCCCCACATCCGAGCCACTATCGCCACCACGATCACCACCACTATTACCACTTATTTCTCGGGCTTGCCACCCACCCATATGCAACTTTCGGCCTCGCGGGATAATTCGGATGCGCTGGATTTATCCGGACTATCCATATCGCCGGCATCCGTATTTCTTGCCCGCTGTATATGTTCTATAGGGGCGAAGGTGCTGTTAGGCGATAGGGGGCCTTTTTCCTCTTGTGTGACTGCTGGTCCTCTAGGCTGCTCCTCTAGCTGGGTCTTTAATGCGTTGAATTGCCTTCATAGAAGGGCAAGTCTGGATGCCTGCTCATTATACCCCTTTTACATCTTTCTAGATAGGTGACGAATAGTATAGGTATCCAGCCCATCCTTGCCTAGCTGGGTTAACTGGTGTAGTTGATGCCGTAGATCAGCAGACCGATGAGGGGTTGGCCATGGGATGATAGATACGGCTTCATCCCACTGTTGGCTGCTGGGCTGGCTGGTCTACTGGGCTTTGGATACCAAGGGGTTGGATAGAGGTCGTCTTATAGACACTAGCTATAACCCAGCTGCCCTTCAGCCACTCTTGACGTTTTGGCTAGTTATAGATGCCTTACAGGCCTTGAAATAACCCTTTAGAAATACCTTTTTGCTAGTAACTATTGAATCTATAACCTAGTCATCTAGATATCTAACCTCCTTACGATAGGCCTACTTTAATAGGCTAAAGACAGCTATATCTAGAGGCTAAAGGATAGTAGAGGAATATTGTGGCAGAAATAACAGATAGATATTATACTATCAGCATTTCTATATAAAGTTAATAGATATATAGCTTTAATAGGTATGTAGAACCAGTAGTCTAGTATTATCTGGCTGGTTAGGTATATGTAACAGGGCGCTGACAGTGACGCGTCTGCCAATAGACTTCCAACCGGTCGCTCTGACCAATTGAGCCAAAAGGTTCACCAGTGCTTGAATGGCCTCACAAGCACCGCTGTCAACACCACCTATATGTCTTTCAGCTAGGTAGGGTCTTTGTCCTATGACAGTATAGTCCTTAAGATAAAGACCTCTTTTAGCTATTAGAGGGCAGTCTTTTTAGTTGTCTATCTATTATTAGTATGTATAAAGCGCCATCTATTATATATAGATAGGTTAGATAGGAACCATTATGTCACAGGACAAAGACTACACCTAGCTGGAAGACATATAGGTGGTGTTGACAGCAGTGCTCGTGAGGAAACTCGAGCATTGATGGACCTTTTGGGTTGTTGGGTCAACTGGTTAGATTGACCCGACCGGTCTATTGTGACAAGGCGTCACTGTCAGCGCCCTGTTACACATTAGTTCTAGATTAATTTACCCTTATATATAACTATAGGAGGTAAAAAGGTTCTAATAATAGATATATACTTAATAATAGATATCTATCCCTAGGATCCTGGCTGTTTTTTTTTATATATATATCGTAATACTATAAAGCCTAATATTAGCCTATTAGCGCTCTTACCCTCTATAATACTAATTTTATCAATATTCTATCGGTTAGATAGATAGACTCCCTAGATAGTAGGGATACTAACCAGATAACAGAAAAATTCTTAGATAACCTTAGAAGAATAGGCTGCCTATCGCTAGGCATCTATTTCTCTAGATCGCTAGGTTCTAATAGATAGGTTTTGCCATATAAATCGGCCTATCTACTTCCCCCCTATAGGTTGCTGCCTATCACCTATCATACGCTCTGCCAGTCCCTTCACTTGCTGGTGGGTAAGGGCTTTTCCAAGGGAATCCTGGAGGCATATATGGGCAGCCAGATTATCCTCCTGTGACTGGGATAATCGCTGTATATAGGTATAGGCAGTACTCTTGCTTTGCCTGCCGTGGTAGCGATGTTGAAGTGACTGGTAACTCTAATACCCCACTTCCGCACCACCCCCACTTCTGCACCACCCAAAAATCCCGCATTTCTCCTCCTTCATCAACACCACTACCTTTTTCAAACTATTATAACAATTGCTATATATCGCCAAATAACGCCATTTTTTCAGGATACCTTCTTTAACCCATCATGAAGCAATATACTGAAGATGAGCTCCAACGGGCACTTCAAGATATAGATACTACTTGCTCTATCCGCCAGGCAGCTCGTAGATGGGGAATTCCCTATCATACTCTTCGACATCGATTCCACGGCATGCAATCAAAGGATACTGCTTATATTCATATGCAGCGGTTATCCCAGGCCCAAGAGCAATATCTATCTGAATGGGTTCAAATCCAGGATGCCCTAGGCGCTGGCCCTACCCATCAACAACTAAAGGGCCTAGCAGAGCGTATGCTAGGCGATGGGCAGCAGCCCATAGGGAGGAAGTGGATAGGGCGATTCCTGCGGCGAAACCCATCACTTAGGACCAGGCGATCTAGGGCAATAGATGCCCGGCGATGGAAGGCCCATTCTTCCGAGGTTATCCAGGGTTTTTTCCATCTTCTGGTTAATATCCCTGCCATCCAGGGAATCCATCCATCTAACCGATGGAATATGGATGAGACTGGCATTATGGAGGGCAGGGGATCTAATGGGCTAGTGCTGGGCTCTGCAGCATCGCAGCATATCCAGAAAAAGCAGCCAGGATCCCGGGCATGGGTATCTATCATCGAGTGTGTGGCTGCTGATGGGAGGTCCCTATGCCCACTGGTTATATATAAGGGCAAATCAGTCCAGGCCCAGTGGTTCCCATCTAACCTATCTGGATATGAAGGATGGCACTTCACATATACGGATAATGGCTGGACAACTGAGAAGACTGCCCTTGAGTGGCTAAAGAAGGTCTTTATCCCAGGCACTATGCCTAGTGAGCCAGAGGCAGCCAGACTGCTGGTTCTAGATGGGCATTACAGCCATATATCTACTGACTTTATGTGGGAATGCTTCCAGAACAAGATATATCTACTATATCTACCGCCGCACTCCTCTGCTGTCCTCCAGCCACTGGATATATCGGTCTTCAGCCCATTAAAGCACGCCTATCGAAGGGAGGTTGGATATCTAGATGACTGGGTTAGTGATTCAACTGTTGCTGGCAAAAGGGCATTTCTGGCCTGTTATATAAGGGCTAGAGATGCATCTATAACAGCCCAGAACGTTAGAAGTGGCTGGAGGTCAGCTGGACTATGGCCAATATGCATACAGCGACCTCTATCTAACTCGTTAGTAATAAAGGCATCATCCAGCCAGCAGAACAGCCAGCAGACTAACCAGCCTAGCAGCCAGCAGTGGGGTGAATCCGTATCTATCGTCCCATGGTCAACACCTCGTCGATCTGCTGAACTACGGCATCAACTACGCCAGTTAACCCAGCTGGCAGAGGATGGGCTAGATACCCATACTATTCGTCACCTATCTAGAAAGGTGCAAAAGGGGTATGATGAACAGGCATCTAGAAGGGCACTTCTAGAGCAGAAGGTCCACCAGCTGGAGGGCCAGTTGGATGATATACGGCAGCGCAAGAGAAAGAAGGTCCGTCTATCGCCTAACAGCACCTTCGCCACTATTTGGGACATCCAGCGGGCGCAAAGTCCGGATATCGGCGATATGGATAGTCCGGATGAATCCAGTGCATCCGAATTATCTAGCGAGGCCGAAAGTTGCATATGGGTGGGCGGCAGAGGTGGTGAAATAAGTGGTGATAGTGGTGGTGGTGATGGTGATGATGGTGGTGCAGAAGTGGGGGTGGTGCAGAAGTAGGGGGGTTGAGTTATACAATTCCACTAAACATGAAGGCTGCTATAATCTCCTCTCTACTCCTTTCTTTTACTAGTGCATTTGTTGCCGCCCAGGCTCTCTCCGACAGGGACAAGTGCGCACTATCTTGTATTACCCAGTGTGTAAGTAAGAGACGTTTTGGCACACAAGCGACCCCGCTAATTATTTATAAAGTATGGCAAAAAAGCGACTTATACTTGTAACGGTATTCAAGTGACTTCCTGCACTTGCAGTTGAGATGACTACATATAACAGTGGGGAGGGGATAGGACTTGCTGCATTTGTCAGGAGGAAAAATATTTTTTCTGTGTAGCATGCGCGAAAGAACATCTTAGTATGACAATGTCACTAGGGAACGGTAGAAACTGCTCCTTGAAACAAAGCCCTTCCATTCAGATAATCCTAGCCGCATTCTAACCGAACTAGTATCGCAATAGGGAGCGATAAGTAACATTGATGCCGGCCTGGTTTCATATATGGCTATAGGCAGAAGTTATGCCGGATCTAGCCAGACTATCGCCATGGGTAGAAGTGAGGCGGGGCCGAGCTAGACTATCGTGAATGACAATAGCTATTTTGGCCTGTTATAAGAATCGCTTGCGCGGTTAATAATGGTCTAGACTGGAGTCTGATTCATCATTGCTCAATATAGTAAGATGGAGTAGATTCAGTCTGTAAGTTCGAGACAGTATGTCAGCTTCTGCCCCAAGCGTATGCCATAATAGTATATGCAACGAAACTTTCATATAGTTCTATTGGAGCCTATAAGTATACAAAGACGTTCTAGTATATCAGGTAACATTATTTAAAAAAGATTTCTACTCTGTATAGACTACTAGAGTTTTACTAATCCTAGACCACCTGGCCTTAACTTGGCCTCACCTAAATTATCGCGGAAGGTGAATAAAAGCAGCAAGTCTCACTCAGCTCACCCTATTGGCTAGAAGGTGACGATCTGAAGAAGCTCCCAACGCAGATCCCGCAGAATGGCATATCTATAGCAAGAGCCAGGAAGTATGTGAAGACTTGCTGTATGATCATAAGAGTGTGACTTTGAGTGTCTTAGTCGATGACCATCTCCTAACATAATGTCAGGTTCCGGGACACGGGCACGGAGAAGGGGACCGGCGGGGCACCGGGTGGGGCCTCGGGGGCGCCGTGGGACGGAATAACGTTGGACCGAGGGGACACAAAAGGGGGTCTCGCGAGAGCATCAGAGTTTTAGAAGGGATAGATTGGAATAATAGTCACCACTGACCCCCAACTGCCTAACCACTGACTCCTTTACTCGGTACTTCGCCAGCCTCTGACACGTTCCAATCTCTCCCTATTTAATAGGTGTACCGACCATTGGAGCAGTGATGGCACCAGCACGACCAACCTGATCCCAATCCGCTACCTAACAGGGCAGCCCAGTCATGGAGCAGCTCACGCCGAACACCAGCGGTACACCTGTGGAGGAGCGGCGCACAACCGACCTAGACGGAATGACGGAGGAGCAGTTGAGGGCCCTTCTTGACGACGAAGCAGCCAAAGCGAGGAAAAGGAAGATGATCGATCAGATCATAGCCCTTAGGAATGGGGAGCCCCTTGAGAATATATACCCAGTTGGAGGCAGACCCGCCGCTGCCCAGCCGGAACCCAAGCGCCCGCGCACCGACGCGCTTGTTAAGCAGCTGGCCCCTATCCGATACAAGGGGGACAACTGGAACAACCTTAAGGACTTCCTCTTTAAGCTGCAAGGGCGGTTCGCTATTGCTAAGGAAGAATTTATATCCGACAAAAGCAAAGTATGGTTTGCGGGGGCCTGCCTGGAGGGCAACCTGTTGTGTAGCTGGAGGAGCCATGTTAACCTCCACTGCGGTGGCGATATTAGTACTGTCACCTGGAGACAGATGGAGGCCTGGCTCCGCAACAGTATTGCCGACGATGATACGTGGGCCTTCAGTACGGCTGTAGAGCTGGACGGGTTGCACTAGAAACCTGGGCAGACGTATCAGCGATTTATCGACCAGTATAAGACTGTTGAGGCAGAGATCCTAGACGCCTAACTGGAGAGGCAGCGGGTGGTATACGTCTTAAACCGACTACTCCTAGACCTATAAAGCTATATCCTCACCTACAGACTGCCAGCCACTTGACAAGAGCTAGATAACGCGGCAAAGAGGGCGGAGACGCTTATAAAGACGTATGCCAAGACGATAACAGAGGACAGGCAGAAGTCACAGGAGAAGAGGAGCCAGTGGACACTAGTTGGGACCCCAGCGCCAATAGGGACCGCTCCTTTGGATAAGTCAGAGGGGCAACAATCGGCCTTAGCACCTTCAGCGGCTGTGTATACGCCCACGCCGGAACCACAGGTCAAACAGGAACCAAGGGGCCACCGACAGCCCCTAAGGCGCCCCTAGGGCTTGTCAACATGCTTTAACTATGGCAAGTCAGGATATATATCGATAGAGTGCATAGAGGAGACATGCTATAAGTGCAACCAGCCCTGCCACACAGGCAGACGCTGTGCACCGGCAGCCCCACCCGTGGGCATAGGGGTCAACAGTATACAGATCGCCTAGGAAGAGGAGCCGTGTCGACGGTTTAAGGCGGATTTTTGCATTAGGGTGGCCGGCGTATGGAAGAAGGGGAGGGCGTTAATTGATCCTGGTGTAGATAAGAACGTACTGCACTGGAAGATATTATATAAGGAGGTACCCCTAGAGGTACACAGCAGGGGAGCTGGGTTGTCTGGTATATGGGGAGGTAGGGCGCCTGACTATGGGTCAAAAGGGGTGGTGATAGAGGTGACGGACGATATGAATGTGAAAAGGGCGCAGTACCACACCTTCCAGGTGAGCGATGCGGGCGCCTATAACGCTATCCTGAGGATCCCCTGGGGACAAAAGGCGTAACCAAACCTTGAGTGGGTAACACTCGGCTAGACCTACCCGCTAGGGGAGGGCCACCTACAGCTTGTCTAGAGAAGGAGAGCAATAAAGAAGGCATAAAAGGACATAATTATAGTACTGGTATACGACCTAGTTATACACCACCTATATATAGGAGGCACCAAGGGACCACCGGAGCTCCCGCCACATGTGAGTTAGGGGAATAAAGCGAAAGAGTTCGTGTTGCTAAAGGAGTACCAGGAATAGGCACACGTGTTCAATGTGGACCTAGCGGCCAAGCCTGCAGGGGACAAAGGCTGCTTCCACCCTATCGACCTCAAGCCAGGGACAGAGCCGCCGTTCAGCCCCATCTACCCCCTCACAAAGAAAAAGCTGGAGGAACTGTGAAAATATATTAACGATGCGCTGCAAAAGGGCTGGATCAGACCCTCAAGGAGCCCTCTGGGGGCGCCGATCCTCTTCATGCCTAAAAAGGGGGACAAGCTACACCTATATATAGATTACTGTGGTCTTAACAAGATCACTGTAAAGAATCATATGCCGCTACCGTTAATAGGAGAGATCTTTGACCGCTTAGGCAAGGTAAGGTGGTTTACTAAGCTTAACTTAAAAGATACATACCACCGGGTGAGGATCTATGTGGGCAATGAATGGAAGACAGCGTTCTGCATGCAATACAGGCACTTCAAGTATTGCGTTATGCCATTCAGGCTAGTCAACACACCAGCGACCTTCCAGGCGTATATGAATGATGCCCTGGCTAGGCTGGTAGACGTTACCTGTATTATGTATCTTAACGATATCCTGATCTTTATAAAGGATAAGGTAGGTCATATAGAAGCAGTACAGACGGTGCTGCGCCGGTTGGATGCCGCTGGCCTGTATGCCAACCCAGAGAAGTGTGTTTTCTATAGTGAGACAATTAGGTTTTTAGGATTTGTAGTATCCCCTAAGGGTATTGCGATGGAGTAGGACTGTATGGAGGCAATCACTCAGTGGCCGCTTCCCACCAGCGTAAGAGATATACAGGTCTTCTTTAGGTTCACAGGGTTCTATCGACGCTTCATTAGGAACTACTCTAAGGTATGTGCCCCGCTTATAGATCGGCTAACAGTAAAGGCAGCAGGAGAGCAGGTGATGACCAAGGAGGCGGTAGAGGCCTTCCATAAGCTCCAGACCATGTTCACCTGGGCCCCTATACTATAACACTTTAACCCTGCTCTACTGATACGGGTTGAAACGGATGCCTTAAACTTTGCGATTGGAGCGATCCTCTCTTAGCTGGCTGAGGACCGGTGGCACCTAGTTACGTTCCTATCTAGAAAACTAAGGGGTGTTAAGCTACGGTATAGTGTACCGGAGGCAGAGCTACTCACGATTAGGGAGGCCGCTATACATTGGAGGCACTACCTCTTGTATACCTAGCATAAGATAGTATTCCTGACGGACCATCTGGGTCACCGCTACCTCACTAGTAAGCCCTAGCTTAATAGTCGGCAAGCAAGGTTGCTCCAGGACCTATCCCTTTTTGACTTTAAGATAGACTATCGGCCGGGCAAGGAGAATGCGGCGGACGGGCTCTCTAGGCGACCAGACCACCAGACGTCAGGTATGGAGGACCAGGAGGCATGGGGCGTGTTTCTAGAGAGTTTCTTGAACAGGTTCACCCAGAGGGTGGCGGCAATCGTATGCAGCGGGACACCAGGGGTATACCAGTCCCTACCAGAGGAGCTAGCCCCCAGTCTAGAGGAGGAGGCTATCACAACGCAACGAGACGACAAGAGTATCTGCACAAAGAGGTGGCAGCAGTAGGGCAGTCACTGGGCGGAAGGACAGGACAGGGTCCTAAGGTATAAGGGCAAGGTCGTTATACCTGAAGGGCACACGTTGAGGATAAAGACACTTATGGCGTTCCACAATAAGCCGGCTGGGGGCCACCTGGGGGTGACCCACACGCTAAAACGGATTAGATGCACGTTTTTCTGGAAATCGATGAAGAAGGATATAATGGAGTATATCTATACATGCGCGACCTGTCAGCAGACAAAGCCGTGGCACCACCTGCCCTATGGAGGACTGGTGCCCCTGCCGCTACCTAGCCGCCTGTGGGAACAGATAACCCTGGACTTTATCACTAAGCTACCTAAGTCAAAAGGATTTGTGGGGGGGAGTTACGATAGCGTCCTAGTGGTGGTCGACAGGCTTACAAAGTATGCCCTCTATATACCGATGCGGGAGACCCTGTTAGCAGATCAGCTGGTGGCCCTCCTTGTTGAGAAGGTTTTCCTATGGTTTGGTATCCCTGTGGCCGTGGTATCAGACTGAGGGTTACTTTTCACCAGTCGCTTCTGGGCGGTGGTGTGCCACCTGCTGGCCATCAAGAGGAAACTGAGTACCGTATACCACCCCTAGACAGATGGGCAGATAGAGCGGTAAAATTAGAATCTTGAATATTTCCTTTGGGCTTTCTGCAATCTGGAGCAAGACGACTGGGTAAAATGGCTGCTAATGGCAGAGTTTGTCTATAACGGGGCTTGGCATAGCGCCATCAGGGTGGCACCGGTGGAAGCACTGATGGGCTATGTGCCATGTAACCCGAATGACGTAAGTCTGGAAGGGATACAGCCTGTGGAGGTCCCTGTGGCAAGGGACAGGGTCTAACAGCTGTAGAGCCGGCGGGCAGCAATTCTACAAGCCCTAGAAACGTTGAATGAGAACTATAAGAAGTGGTATAATACGAAACGATCCACTGTTGAGTTTCGCGTTGGGGAGCAAGTCTTACTTTTGGCGAGGTTTATACGGCAAAAGCGGCCGTCACAGAAGCTCTCAGATAAGTATCTAGGACCCTTTAAGATCACATGGGTGGTCAATGGGGGAAGAGCGTATGAGCTCGACCTGGGAACATAGTACTGGATTTATAACGTATTCTTGCCGTCCCAGCTGGAGAAGTTCTATAGAGGCATAGCTGGGCCCTGGGTGGTTCCTATTGTGGAAGAAGAAGAGGACGTCTACCAGGTGGATAAGATAGTGGCGCACAAGGGCCTATGGAGAAACAGGTGGTATTTGATCAAGTGGCAGGGCTTTGGGGATGAGGAGAACTCCTAGGAGCCATAGAGAAATATAGCGGAGGATTTACGGTGAGAATATAAGGCGGGGATCACCAGAGGGGCAGCAGAGGGGAACTAGCACAGACGGTCATACGGCCAAGATCGGCCAAAAGTGTATTCCTGGTGGCCCAAGGGCCAGGGAACATAAAAGGCCCATAGGCCGGGTATCTAACGCCCAGGGGCACACAAAAAAGACAAGACAGGGCAAGCCTGGGGGGCTCTGGGGGGCACCGGCGGGGGAAAACTAGGCGTCCGGGTCGCTCTCGGAGGCAGCGCCCTTGGAATCCTCCTCATCCTCCTCACCCTCCTCATCACCAGAGGCGGCCTTGCCGCCCTTACCGGACGTGTCGCTAGCGTTGGAGTCGAGCTTGCCAGCGTGCTAAGGGACAAGTTAGCAAGAAGGGGATCACCAGAGGGGCACTAGGGGACAAAGGGCATATACAACCTGGGAATAGGTCTCAGACCACCCCCAGAGGAGGGCGGTCTATACCATAACAGCGGCGGTCTGCTCCTGAAGGGCAACAGTCTGGGCCTTAAGGGCCATGGCAGCGACCTGGGCGGTCTTCGCCAGGGATTCGGCCAAACAGGCCTGGCGCTTGGCGGCATCGGCGCTGGCCTTAAGGGCAGCAACACAACGCTGGCAGAGGAGCCACTCCTCCTCCTCTGCCTTGGCCTTACGCTTGGCATCAGGGATTTTAGTCTGATTAACCTGGTGCTGGAGCGCCTTCTTGCCCGCAACTTGGGCCTTAGTAAGCTCCTCCTAGAGATAATGTTAGGCTGGGGAGCACTAGAGGGGCGACAGGGGAATACGTACAGATATATCAGGGAGGACAGCACAGGCGTTAGGGGCTTTCTGGAGGATCTTGAAGAGCTTGCACAGCTTACAGGCGGCCATGGCGGTGGAACAAGTACCCTGGGAGGGTCAGCGACTGCCCCACGGCCGTAGGAACAGCCAAACAAGGGGAGGGATGAACATACCGGAACGCAAATCTTGCCATACAGCCCAGCGCAGCGAGTACATTTATTGCTGGCGGCTGAAAGCTATCAGGAAAAGGAACACTAGGGGGACACTAGGGGGGCAATAGGGGAAGACATACTGGTAGTCTCGGCACAACAGGGGAGGTTAGTGCCAAAAGCATGCGCCATAGTCGGCTTCCAGTCGGCTATTGCCTAAAGGCAGCGGCAGCAAGGGATCTCACAGACGCTCTCATCGGCCTTAATCTCGGTGCAGGTACGGTGTAAGGGGCCAGGCAGGGGCGCCGGGGGAGCAGGCGAACCAGATAGGCCAGGCGGGCCAGGAGGGGGAGGAGGCACGGCGGACATGGCGGCGGCGGGGGAGCGGTTGATGCTGCTATTGCTGCTACTGCTGTTGCTGGTGCTGGTACTGCTGCTGTAAGGGCGGCGGCAGCGTAACAAAAAACAAAAAAACAACAACAACGTAAGGATATCGCAAAATAAAAAGGAAAAAAAGAAGGAAAACAGGCAGAAGGAAAAAGAGGGTAGGAAAGGCCAGTTGTTCCGCCAGGCGGCACACATATAAGCAAGTTACAACAACAACTCCAGCCCACAAAGAAACGACAATATCACCACAAAGAGAAGGTAACAGGCGGCACCAGGGGAGCACCGGCTTCCCCTCTACAACCGTCAATCAAGCCCTCACCGTCGCATCGAGAGCGATACAACTTAGGGCCGGGTTACCGGAAAAATAAAAGGGCAAACAACTGGGCCAACTACACCACCACCATTAATAGGAGGCCGGGTCACAAGAGGGATAAGGGGGCATATAGGGACAAAGAGAGAGGGTGTACTGTAGGCGGACGAGGCGTCCCTGCGGTAGAGCGGGTGGCCCTACGTTCACGATAACGGGAGCCTGAGACCTGCGCCCTAAGCATAGGACAGTTGGATCCGGTGGGGACCGGATGGCTGTTGGCTATACCAGGCCACCGTAGCATAGAGGGCGAGGCTGAGGGTAGGTGGTCGGCTGGGGAGACGATCACCTATCTGGCAGTCCGCCAGGCCCGGCAGAGTTCCCAGACCCTAGCCGAAGTACTGGTGCGGACACGGAGGGTCACCGGAGGGGGCCGACCGAGCCACCAGGTCCTGAGGACAGGACCTCGGAGGGGGGGGATCGTGTCAGGTTCCGGGACACGGGCACGGAGAAGGGGACCGGCGGGGCACCGGGTGGGGCCTCGGGGGCGCCGTGGGACGGAATAACGTTGGACCGAGGGGACACAAAAGGGGGTCTCGCGAGAGCATCAGAGTTTTAGAAGGGATAGATTGGAATAATAGTCACCACTGACCCCCAACTGCCTAACCACTGACTCCTTTACTCGGTACTTCGCCAGCCTCTGACACATAAGGACCGAATCCTTTCACCTTTCAGGAGCAATGTGGCTTGTGGTATAAAAGGGCTGCACAGACGTAAAACGAAATACCATACCGTTAATCTCCAAAGGACGTTGTCCAGAGCAAGACCAATCATGACCAAGTCAGAGCGTTGAGCTACATGTAGCATGCTTTTGTGGATGACACGCTGCAAGCCAAATCGGCTCTTGACTCGGCTTGGAGTGGTCATCTCTCATTCAGCTATTTATAGATCAGCCAGAGGAAGCAACTAGTTCTTTCTTCCACCTTATTGTCGGACGATGGTAGTAATAAACTGCACTTATAGCCATAAATCTATCATGATTAAATGTAACAAAAAACAGAAAGTCGTGCGCCGCGATCAATCAGAAAAGCCGGCCGACTTGTTAATCGTATCTCGCACTGCTTCGTTGCAGTCTGTTTCTCTTTCCCAAATTGGAATGTGGCCACAATCCTTCCAAATAATGTATTCCGGCCCGCCACCCAAAGCAGATTTCATTATTTCAAAGTGTTGCAACGTGATCGTCTCGTCAAACGCCCCATGCATCACCATGATTCGAGACCTCCCAACGCCGTTTCCTATCCTTGCGAGTTCTGCGTTGCTCTTGTGATGCCATCCGGCAGCAATAGCCTGTAGAAAGACACCTTTTCGACGCGACATATCTGTGTCCTCCATACGTTCTCTAAGCTCCTCCGCCTTGAACCGGTCAAGGTTGGTCGGGAATTTATTTCCAGGGTCTAAAGAGCCAGTATCAGGCGAGTCCAGGAACTTTTGCGTGAAGATTCTGTGTGCTTTATTGTTGAGCTCGACGTCAGGCCCGAATGGGAAAAACATCATGGCACGTTGTTTCGCGTGCTCCAGAGAGTTCACAGTCCGAACCAGGCGGGGTGCAGTAGATATGAGAATCAACGACTGAATGCGCTGAGGTATGAGAAGCGCAACTTCTTGCGCAATCATGCCGCCCAAGCTGAGGCCTGCAATGTTCAGATCCCGGGGATAGTACTGAGAGTTGATATCAAGCCAGCCGACCTGTCTGAGCAGATCAACCAAGTCTTTTGCCATTTCCAAAGTTGTATATCTGCAATTGGGCTTGGCCGACTTGCCAACCCCGCGGTTGTCAAAGACTAGACAACTGTATTCCTCGGAATGCTCGTGTCCAAAATAGCGGGTTTGACGCTTCCAGATGTTTCGACTGGCGCCGAGGCCCATGATCCATACAATCTTTTTTGGACCATTGCCGTGGATTTCGTACCACATGGTGAATGGTCCCCCGGGGCGAAAGTCGGCGACGTTGACGTAGCCAGAGGACTTTGGCTTCAGATTCCATTCGGTCGTGCTGAAGGCAGGGTGTTTTTGTAGTTCTTCTACCGACAAGCCTGTTGACTTTGCGGACATTGCAGCTGGTCAAGGCAGAGCGCCTTATGGCAATACACTTCAATACGCTGGTTCCAGAAATGTTAAAAGGCGACAACGGCTGGCGGTAGTTCGAAAGTTGCCCGGCAATTATCATAGGGTAGGATTTAACGCAATTGTACTTGCCGTAGAGAAGATTTTAGCAATGATTGCCATCTTAATATCCTTCGAGTAGGTTGACAGGAGGTGTCGCCACGGAATGGTCGGGAGCAACAATCACTCAATAAGGTTTAACATCGCTCGGTTCCTTGTTTCACCTGTACCGAGGCTGACGTCGACAGCTGCTATGCATGTAGCTGTGTTCTATTTGCAAAGGAGCAATGTCCAAGATCTAAGCCACATAAAACCGCGTGCACTGGGCGAAGCTTATCAACACAAGCAGTCCGGCTTCCTGTCTGCGATGTGAAAGGGCCCCTGGCCGTCTCCGCTGTCATATCAGCATGCTTCTTGGGGACAATTCTGTGTATAAAACGTTCTTCGAACAAACCTCAGTAAAGAGCGCCCCAGAGTTGCTACATATGACGTCAAACACCTTCTTAGCTCGCCCCAGCCCGCCTTCTCAATGGTCGTGACTGTGTGCGCAGTCGACCCCGCCACTGGTAGAGGAGGCCTCAGCTAATCCTTCCTTCAGCTATTCCACCAGAAAGAGTGCTGGCTCTGCCTTTAGAGCACGGTAAGGGGATTCCATTTGCCCGCTTTCTCTCTGCGCCATCATCGATGGCGAATAGTCCAAGAAACAAATCGTATGGCCAATCTCACGTTCGACTTCAAGCTAGATTTTTGGGTTCGTGTAACGGGCTTGAAAGAGTTACAGAAGCTAAGATGAACTCATTGAGTGAAAGGACTCGCGTAGCACTAAATGTTGAAAGCTTCTAATCATATCGATAAGCTGCGAGGGAGGTTGCCGCCATAGGACTCGCCCACCAGGTCGGCTATGTGGTTTGGCACCGGCACTCTCTCGGGCTATCCTACACAGAACTTCCCTGTGAATATGTTACCAAAGGACCACCGTAAAATCACTGAACTCTAGAGACTCTTGGCACCTCTAACTTGCTATGACTAATGAGGAATGACACCCGGGTGAGAGGATAACTTGATTGAGAAATTTGAGTAGCAGCATGTGTTTGCTTGCTTTGCCAAACGACTCCGAAATTCTTAACTGGTACGTACTAGTGAACCAGAGTATTATCAGTGTTGAAAAGCCATTGTGGGCAGATGATTCTTCAATATTCCCTTACTTAAGCCCTCTCATATGATGCTGGTCTCTACTGAGGCTCAGCTCGCACGCATTGAACCGTGTTGATGGTCACAACTGCGTCGTTGGCTATTGTTTAGGGCTGACATGCATTCACTGCAAGGGGGTGGGGTTTGCAAGTGAGCGCGGATACGCCAGATAACCAGACTCCCGCAGGTCCTCTCGTCAAGGCCGCCGCCCTCTTTGCCGGCGCGTATTGGACGAGAAGTTTTGCTAAGCGCCTTGTCCGGGGGCGGCAATCAATAATGATTGGGCATGCAGTGACAGCAGCTCAGACATCTGAGCCCCGCTGTCTCCAATGTCTGCTCACTAGACGACAGCTTCTGGAATGATTGGCTGTTGTCCATCAGTCATTGATCGTAACAGCGCCAGCGCCAAATGCTTGCTGTTACTATTTGCGTGAATGCTGCTTGCCGTGATTCATTGGTACCACTTTCTGAACAAGGCGAATCAGTCTTTTGTCTCCCGAATGCTATAAAGAACAGATATTACTGACCATACTATCCAAGCACCCCATCACTCTCTCAAGCTGCATACATTCACTGCTCTCTCTCTCTCTCCCTCTCTAGCGCCTGTTTTTCCTTGGAGTATTTCTGTTTCACGCTGCCAGCCGGTCTAGCATTCCCGCATTATTTTTCCTGTCACATCGACGTTTGATAGCCTTCTCGACGTCCATCACTCTGATAAGGCATCTTGATTTTCGATTCGCCAACTTTTTATCGACATATTCTTGCAACAACACTCACTAGCTGCCCTCTTTTCCATTTAACTCAACCCCCCTACTTCTGCACCACCCCCACTTCTGCACCACCATCATCACCATCACCACCACCACTATCACCACTTATTTCACCACCTCTGCCGCCCACCCATATGCAACTTTCGGCCTCGCTAGATAATTCGGATGCACTGGATTCATCCGGACTATCCATATCGCCGATATCCGGACTTTGCGCCCGCTGGATGTCCCAAATAGTGGCGAAGGTGCTGTTAGGCGATAGACGGACCTTCTTTCTCTTGCGCTGCCGTATATCATCCAACTGGCCCTCCAGCTGGTGGACCTTCTGCTCTAGAAGTGCCCTTCTAGATGCCTGTTCATCATACCCCTTTTGCACCTTTCTAGATAGGTGACGAATAGTATGGGTATCTAGCCCATCCTCTGCCAGCTGGGTTAACTGGCGTAGTTGATGCCGTAGTTCAGCAGATCGACGAGGTGTTGACCATGGGACGATAGATACGGATTCACCCCACTGCTGGCTGCTAGGCTGGTTAGTCTGCTGGCTGTTCTGCTGGCTGGATGATGCCTTTATTACTAACGAGTTAGATAGAGGTCGCTGTATGCATATTGGCCATAGTCCAGCTGACCTCCAGCCACTTCTAACGTTCTGGGCTGTTATAGATGCATCTCTAGCCCTTATATAACAGGCCAGAAATGCCCTTTTGCCAGCAACAGTTGAATCACTAACCCAGTCATCTAGATATCCAACCTCCCTTCGATAGGCGTGCTTTAATGGGCTGAAGACCGATATATCCAGTGGCTGGAGGACAGCAGAGGAGTGCGGCGGTAGATATAGTAGATATATCTTGTTCTGGAAGCATTCCCACATAAAGTCAGTAGATATATGGCTGTAATGCCCATCTAGAACCAGCAGTCTGGCTGCCTCTGGCTCACTAGGCATAGTGCCTGGGATAAAGACCTTCTTTAGCCACTCAAGGGCAGTCTTCTCAGTTGTCCAGCCATTATCCGTATATGTGAAGTGCCATCCTTCATATCCAGATAGGTTAGATGGGAACCACTGGGCCTGGACTGATTTGCCCTTATATATAACCAGTGGGCATAGGGACCTCCCATCAGCAGCCACACACTCGATGATAGATACCCATGCCCGGGATCCTGGCTGCTTTTTCTGGATATGCTGCGATGCTGCAGAGCCCAGCACTAGCCCATTAGATCCCTTGCCCTCCATAATGCCAGTCTCATCCATATTCCATCGGTTAGATGGATGGATTCCCTGGATGGCAGGGATATTAACCAGAAGATGGAAAAAACCCTGGATAACCTCGGAAGAATGGGCCTTCCATCGCCGGGCATCTATTGCCCTAGATCGCCTGGTCCTAAGTGATGGGTTTCGCCGCAGGAATCGCCCTATCCACTTCCTCCCTATGGGCTGCTGCCCATCGCCTAGCATACGCTCTGCTAGGCCCTTTAGTTGTTGATGGGTAGGGCCAGCGCCTAGGGCATCCTGGATTTGAACCCATTCAGATAGATATTGCTCTTGGGCCTGGGATAACCGCTGCATATGAATATAAGCAGTATCCTTTGATTGCATGCCGTGGAATCGATGTCGAAGAGTATGATAGGGAATTCCCCATCTACGAGCTGCCTGGCGGATAGAGCAAGTAGTATCTATATCTTGAAGTGCCCGTTGGAGCTCATCTTCAGTATATTGCTTCATGATGGGTTAAAAAAGGTATCCTGAAAAAATGGCGTTATTTGGCGATATATAGCAATTGTTATAATAGTTTGAAAAAGGTAGTGGTGTTGATGAAGGAGGAGAAATGCGGGATTTTTGGGTGGTGCAGAAGTGGGGGTGGTGCGGAAGTGGGGTATTAGAGTTACATCAACAATGGGCAGAATCGGAACCGCTCTCCAGGCCGGCCAGACTGCCATTGAGCTTGGCCGCAATGTGCACGGCCTCGCGGGCGCCGCGTCAGAGTTTCGGGCCGCCGACAAGGGGGAAATGGGCCGCAAAGCCGGCCGCGGCGTCTTCAACGAAGGTGCCGAAACGGGCAAGACGATGGGAAAGACGTGGCTCAAGACCTTTGAGGTTGTGCCACGCCTCGTGTGCCGCGGGCTGCAGTTCCTGTTTGCCATCATCGCCTGTGGCTTCTACGGCAACCGCGTCGACGCAGACCGCAAGGGAGACGACGGCTTCTCGCCCGAATGGATCCTCGCCATCACTGTCGCCGGTGCCTCGGCCGTCACGGCTGTTCTCTTTGTTGCCGCCACGCCCCTCGGCGCTATTCCTTTCATTGGCAGCAAGATCAAGGTATTCAAGACATATCGCGCTTTCGCTTGGGATCTGATTCTCTTCATCTCGTGGATCGTCGTCTTCGGCATTTTCGCAGCAATCTTTCTCAAGAGAGACAGCGAAGACTCGTACAAGGGCAGCAAGACTGGGGTAATGAAGGTTGCCGTCTGGATGGATTTGGTAAACGCTATCCTTTGGTTCATTTCCGGCGCTTATGGTTGTATCAAGACGTTCTTGGGAGACAAGGCAGACCATATGACGGATAAGATTGGGCAAAAGCTTTTTGAGAAGAAGCAAGCACCGGCCAAAGAGACTGGCTACGCAGAGAGCGTATAGTGAACTTGATATTTAGATACTAGAACCAAATGCTAACTTTGAATAATAATCCAAATGTAATGGCCTTGCAATAAGCCATCACTATGGTTCAATGTTCACCAGATATGGGACATTCCGACTACTCCTTGTCAGCATTTTGTGGCTGGAGAAGTGGAATTACTAAACTTTTCCATATGCAAGATCACTGTACCCCCGGTATCAGGGCCATCGTCTCTGATAAGAGTTCTTAATTCATTACCGCCGACAAAAACCGTCAAGGATAGCTTTTACCATAGAGATGGTCTGCACCGTTGAGATCGTGGGAACCAGCTTAGCGTCTCTGTGGAGTTACTTTCAACACATTCCAAACAACATTTTCAACATAAATGCACCACCTTCTCAGTCTAATTTCCCAATCTAAGAGTTTCTCCCATTCACTCCAAGAGGCATCGAAGAGCACCATCTCGAAATTGCAGCCCTTGTCAGCCAGCTTCGGAAGAACGTCCAAAGTAGCACCGAGTATGGTCTCTGTATCAAGACACGCGACGTTTCCCAGTGCGACTTTTCGGTGCTTAGGGTTGACCTTGATACTTGTGATCCTTGCGCCTGTCTGTGCAAGCCATATTATGATCGAGTAGACGCCCAGCGTGCCGATCTCGGGAGCAGTCTTTGCGCCGATCAGCTGGCTCTGAATAGAAAAGAGATCTATCCAGGAAGTCTTTTTTTCTTATTTGTAAGTGAGTTCCGTACGTCGACCACTCCGACACATCTGACCTTTTAGACGGCGGCTAGGCGCATCTGAGCTGCAGAGAAAGCCAATGGTCCCTTGAATGTTTAAGTAAGCCGTGAAACTATCAGACACTGCATATGACACCTTGCAAACAATGATGACAGAAGTGAATCTCCAGTTGCCGATGCGCAACTACAGCGTATCATGTTACCACACAAACCATGTATTCAGTGAACTGAGATGGGGGAGATAGACAGCGGAGCGGAGACGGGCACACGGCGCAGGGGATGGTGAGAAGAGAGTGAAACTGGAGCACTTGGGCTTCAAGCTTTAATTGCTTCAACATACCCATCGAAAATGCCCCGTGCTGTGGTGGTTGGAGATTTTTGCATTGGTGGGTACGTGAAAAAAAAAAAAAAATGACGCAGTTTTGCTCTAACTATACATGTAACTATGAATGACTTGTCAGTCAAGAAGCATCCTACTAAACCGCCTTTAGTATAAAGAGTGGCTGTAGCTAGCGGGAGAGATGTCACAAATGATTTACAAGATGCCTCACACAAATAAATTGCAGTGGTAGATGTTGAGTCGTGACTAGGTTTTGTGCGAGAAAAGGGCCCAGTGGCGTCACAGTCTCAAAAAAATAACACAGAGAACGATGACTTATTTCAAGACTGGTAGATTCCAGTATTTTCAATATTTCTGCATAAATATGAGTTACCCACGCTGAACCACATCGAGAACTGCTTAACTACAGTACGATAGGCGAAGCTAACGGGCCGTCTATGGAGATGTCAGATCCCATGAAACGCTAGCTCCCGTTCGCTCCCGCTAGCTCCCGCTCCCACTCCACTTTGTATACGCCCGGCTACAGAAGTGACTCGCGTGATGCAACTCCAGCATCTAGCCCCTGGAAAAAGGGATAGGAGTTCGTTGAAAATATCAGATTGCCGTACTGGCAGACATAAGCTTCAGGGTCCATGTCATCTACTTGCGGAGAGACAGAGCAGTGACGTGAAATCACTTTAGCATTGGCAATGAATATACGGATATGCCTGCGAGGTTGTTTGTCTCTGATGGGCCAGAACGCTGATGATGGACAATAGAATGACATTGTGGCCGGGTGTCCATCGCCGTCAAGAATCTAGATGCGCTCGTGTCTAAAATAAGTTACACTTTTTCTTACTCCATTGTCTCGTCGTCAATGGTGCTCTGTCTCAACATTCACACCGCGCTGTCGCCCGGCTTCTTCTCAACTTCCACTTCGAACTGTCTCTGCACTCGAATGGCGCCGAAGCCACCCCCGGCCATGATTCTCTTCTGGCTGTGATCGTCCGGCAGGCTTTCGTTACTGCCACCGTCCATGTCCCTGCCATAAACTCTCGTCTCAATGCCACCTCGGTTGGCGGATACGCCTTTCTTGGTAGCATCCCTCTCGCCAAGTTCGAGATAGCTATTCTTAACCGCAGCTGATGATGTGGGGTCCGGTGTGGATTTGTTCTTGGAGTTGGCAAAGGACGTCAGGTGCGAAAGCATTCGTTCGAGAAGGGGTCGGCAGGCGGGGAGGTTCGCGACGAGCATTCCGATGCCGACTTCTGCCTGAGCCCAAGCAAGAATGATGCTCAGACCTTGAAGGAACTTTGCAGAATCGTTCAGAAGGAGGAGATACTTGAGTCGGACGATGGGAGCAATAGAGGCGCTAGTAGATTGTTGTTAGCAAGAAAACAGCCATCCCAGGGCTTCCTTTGGTAGGAACTCACAAGAAACCCAAGCCCAGAATTCCGATGACGGACGCCTTGACTTTGTTGGCCATTTGGAGTTTCCAGATCAGCGCAAATGGCATGATGGCAAAGATCCAATCGGTCGAGATGGACACGGCAGCAACAAGAAACGAAAGTGCCGTCTGGATCTCTCGGGGCTTGCAGGCCCCTTCCATCGTCAAGATCCAGTTTTTCCTATCCGGTCAGTGAGAGCATATTCCAACAAGCATCATCCAGATAACTTACTCAACTGGTGAGCATTGGAAAAACAGGTACATGCCGGTACCTCCCGTGCAAATAGTGACCAACGCGAGACATGTGTAGACGACTATTTGCACCCAACGTTGCCCGTTACCAATACGCAACAGGGTAAACCCAAGGGACCATTTCACGGTGACCAAGGTGAAGCACCAGAACTCCTGAAAGACGTAAAACCACTGTAGAGTCCCTCATTAGAAGCTGACCGGGCCGTTCATTGCGGAAACATTACTCACAAAGTAAGAGTTTTCCACCTGTTGTGCAGTTAATGTTGCGTCAAGCTGACCAACTCCGCTCCAGGCCATGCCTATTAGACCAATCTCGGCTACAATCCAAACAGGCTTGGGCCCGTCAGTCTCGATCTTCTCAAGGCGTCGCAAACGTGAGAACCTACAATTGTAGCCACCATGGCCCAGTCATCTGGTCCCCAGGCCTTCCTCTGCGTTCGAATCCAGAATCTCAGCACCAGCGTGATGATGTCGAAGGGGAGTGGCACCAGGATGGCAGCGGCCATATCTTTTGATGTAGCCGCCCCCATTCTGTCCGAGTTGCAACGTTACGACCGACTAGCAGCAACAGTAGTATCGTTTGATGCCAGAATCTCCGGTCCAGTAGCAAATGGCGCGCGTTACGACTGAAGAACCGGGTTTGTGCTCTACGTATTCGGAGCTGGGAGATGGGAGCACGACAAAGCAGGCAAGCAAGGAAAAGGAGATATTCTGGCCCAGAAGACTTATAGGAAACTTAGATGCACAACAAAGAGCCTGGGGGCCATTGATTGCTTAAAAGCGGCCCGATTGTTTTAGCAACGAAAGTGCAAGATGGTACATATCCACCAAACGCAGCATGGGATACAGCATCTGCCGTCCGGCAATGCGGTACCCCTTGCCACAAAGGGAGACGGGCATGGGAGAAGAATTCACACTTCAGCTGTTTAATTTCGTGAGCTTCCAATCAGAGGCTCTTTTCAATGTACCCATACTTTGTACGGGGCATATTATGGAGAATGATCTGCTTCGCCAGGGGAGCATGCCCTGCCGAGACACACCAATCTGGTCTAGGATTTACTTCGCGTGATTTTCCATCATGAACATTCTCAAGTAAAGACTTCCGCCATTTGACATCACACTGCTTTCCTTTGTCGAAAATTATAATGACGATACTGCCATGTCCACGCTGGTTATGCCGAACAATATTCCACAGCTCGTCGTGATGCGTACCAAAGTCGTGTCAACATTGGACCGGCCAGCATCGTGATCAATGCTTTGCGAAATACATGCCCTTGCAGGATATTACTCCATAGTAGTAGGTAGTATGCTGCCTTGATTCTACGCAGTGTAGCATCCAACCCACCGTCTCAAAACGGACCGCCGCCATATATTGCAGATCGCTGCCATTTTCGGCCCAGTTGCGCTTCTTCGAAGACCGTGGAACTCTTCAACGGCCTCCAGGCGGTGTCGGAGTACCTGTAACTCGTAGTAGAACCCGGTCGTCTTGACCCATAAACATGGACCAAATTCTTCAACACTGTATACATATCTATGGGGCTAGGACAGTCGGCTGCAGCCCCTATGTATCATGCTGTATTCTCCTTGGAGTAGTCCGAGAACAAATCAGAGTGTAGCCCTCAGTCGGATGCACCGTCCCGATGCAGAGCACGCTCGTACCATCTTCATGTTTGGTTTATTCTCAAAACTGCGACATTTTCTTTTATCAAAACCTCGCAAAACCAAATGTGCCCCCTTCACTGAACCAATTTCTGACCAGCCCTGGAACTGTGATATCAGCGAGTTTCACGAACAAACTCATCGCCATGTAGATTGAGATCAGCGAGCGGTTTGGGTAATCGACAGAGCTATGTGGAGTACCGCGGCAGGTGAGAACCTTCTTAAGTAACCCCTGTCCTAGACTACTGCTGGGAATTTGCAGGATGCGGCCCGGGGCAATAGACCAATTGAATAGCTTCTATTGTGGGTATAGAATGCGGGCGTGCAGAAAGACCAAGACAATGCCTGGCAGTATATAAGGCGCACAGTGGAGGGGGGGATGTGTGACTTTCTCTCCGCCGCCACGTCAAATTGGTTATTTTTCCTCTCCTGAGATCCCACATCTGAGAAGCAATGGCTCCTTTTAGAGTTTTCGAGGGCAAGCTTGCCATCATCACTGGTGCTTCGCGAAGTATGTACCTCGATTCCTGTCACTGGGCCAGGGTACGAGGGCCTGCTCCGAACTGACTCTAAACTGACGACTGTATCACAAGGCTTCGGTGCCGTTGTTGCCGAGCACTTCGCCAGCAGAGGCGCCAACGTTGTCATCAACTATGCCACCGACGCTTCAACAGAGAAAGCCGAGGCGCTCGCCAAGGACTTTGAGACCAAGTACAACGTCAAGGCTCTCCCCGTCAAGGCCGACCTGGGTAAGGTCGAGTCTCCTCAGCAGATCGTTGACGCTGCGAAGGCCCATTTCACCGACGCCAACGGACGCTTCCAGATTGACATCATCATCAACAACGCCGCTACCGTGAACGCCCAGGGAATTGATCAGCTGGATCTTGATCTCTTCGATGCCACCTTCAACTTGAACTGCAAGGCACCCGCCCTGCTTGTGAAGGCTGCCTTCCCTTATCTGCCTACTGACCGTTCTGGTCGGATTGTCAACATCTCCAGCGCCACCACTACTTGGGGTGTATGGTGGCAGACGTCTTATGCCGGTACCAAGGGTGCGATTGAGGCCATGACTCGTGTCTGGGCCCGTGAGCTTGCTGAGAGGGCAACGGTCAACGCTGTAGCCCCCGGGCCCATGGACACTGGGCTGTATTCTAGTCTGCCTGATGAGCCCCGTGAGGCTCTGCGGCCGTTCAACATTCTTACGCCCCTCGCCAAGGCCAGACCTGATGTTGACAGCCAGGAGGTTCTCGACTTGGCCCAGAGCATTGGCGGCCGCCCCGGTTACCTGGAAGAAGTTGCAGGTGTCGTAGGAGTTTGCTGTCTGCCCGAGAGTGGATGGATGACGGGTAACCTTGTTGGTGCCAGCGGAGGTGGTGCTTTCGTTCGTTAAGCGGTATAAAGATTAATCAAAAGGCATTTCGTCAACTCTGTGTTTGTAGCGAAGACACTTCCGTGATTCAGCCGTGTCATTGAATCGGGGCGACGCAGAAATGGTTACGGAGAGCCCAAGAATGATTTCAACATCGACATCCCTGTAGGAACCTGACTTGAGGGGCAAGAGCCGTTGAACCAAGATTTCCGAGCCGGGTAAACAGCGCGTCGCCTTGGAGCATGTCGGAATATTAAGTAAAGTTTGGCTAATAAGGCACTTTTTTGCTTTTCAAGGCAGGGGTGACGATTGGTGAGACGTTGTCCCGGCACACGGGTTCGGGTTCCTAGCGAGCTCTCCTGGACAATTACCCCTTTTCTGTCACCTATGTACTGAAAGCGAGGTACGTATTCAAAGTTGTCCCTCTTAAAGCCCCCACTAATACTTCTCATGCAGTCGGAAAGCATGGTATAAGTAATATGCCCGGTA
This sequence comes from Colletotrichum eleusines, assembly GCA_016807845.1. Lineage (NCBI taxonomy): Eukaryota > Fungi > Ascomycota > Sordariomycetes > Glomerellales > Glomerellaceae > Colletotrichum > Colletotrichum eleusines. The sequence continues at coordinate 268,351 of JADEZO010000007.1, forward strand.
CTTAACACCACCATGGACGGTTTCTAGACAGCAACACAGTACCGTGGTAGTGATTTGATGGAACGGCAACTCGACCACACACACACACAACGAGCTCTAGCGGGCGTGGATAGAAACCACAGGGTGGCAGGGCTAAGTTAATCACCCCTATGATGTTACCCTCCACAGCTGATATCATAATAGAGGGGGAATATTCACCAAAAGTGAAGTTCTATAGTAAGGGGGTAAACATTAGTTACCTAACAGGGGTGATTAACTTCGGCCTGGTACCATAGTACGAGGAAGTACCATACATTGGCACACTGTCTCCGACACTAGGTTGCTTCCGAAGGGGGAGAGGCAGGGGACGTTGTGCACATCATATGGCAATATCTGCAATGTTTAACATAATGCACGGCTTCATTGATCAATATCAACCTATCAGAACCCTTGTATCGTGCCAGTGAACCCTTCTAGAAATTTCATCGGCGATTAACGCAGAACCCAGACAAGCTTACCAGTCTTGTCCACCGATCGCAGACTCACAGACATCGAAACAATTGAGGTGGTATCTGATCTTCCATAACAATGCAACATGGAGGCTGTGGGTTATGTGACATTGCGTTGTTAATCCCTTGTGTATTGTCACTCATCAACAACATACTAGTCATGTTATCTTTCAGCTTTCCGGGGTATCGTCGAACAGTGCTTCCCGTGACCTCAACATCGTCCATGACATGGCTGAAAACTTCATTAGTCGGTTCAAAGCCGTCTCATTTACCGAAAAGATGACATCCGGGTGCCGAGCTTTATCGAGAGTGGTGCCACGAGTCATTCATCGACTGTGGTGCTTACACGCAGAGATATTTGCAACGCCGGCTCAAAACACACCTCGCATTACAATTGGGAGATGCGATCTAACTACAAGTCCTCTGAGGACACTCTCATTGCTGATTCTTTCTTGAAGTCTACATCACAAGCGTTTCTTATTTTTACTCTAGTTGAATTCAACAGCTTTTGGTTGCTTCTTGTATATATATGTGATGTGGCCGAAAGCAGCATTGTCATAGCGCGTACAGATGTGTGGGCAATGTTTAAGCATTCCAAAAGATACACAGCCTAGAGATTACGAACCATGCTATTGCTTAGTTTCGAGTCATGGTCTGAGCAAGAATCGGTCAACGTCTATCTAATAAACACTCTGTCCGGCCGGGATTTCGTTAGGGGAGGAGCCTGATGAAGTGCGTACATACGGCGCGATATCCTTACTCTATTGGGGTTATACGCTCGTGAACATAGCAAACTACCGTCATTACCCATGGAAGCTCAAACCTTGATCCACACTCATTGCTGCTACATGGCCGAATCCACATTCCGTTTCACATCGGCAGCGCTCTTGTATTTGTCAGTCCAACAGCCCATGATGATGTGTCTCCCCCCCCCCCCATGAAGAAGAAACATCTGGGGATTTTCCTGTCTCCAACAACTTCGTAACCTGTTCATCATGGTGGTTGAAGTCCTTCCTGTTCAGCCTGTCCGTAACACCAGGCTTGCAAAAAGGCCACTATTCAGTCACTATGGCATAGAGCACAGAGCCAAGGGTAAATATGTCTGTAGCTGACGTCGTTTCCTACTTTATATTCCAGAAGCCATAATCAGGCAGTTGCCTGCCATCCAGGCCAAGCTGTTCGTACATGGAACCGTTGAAGTCGCCGAGCCAAATATCCTGCCTATGAATCAGGGACTTCTCAGACCGTAGGTCGGAGTACATGACGCCGTAAGAGTAAATATATGCTATGGCTTCTGCTGCTTAACTACACCATCGTTTTTGTTCAGCCATGCTGATTACCGCCAGCCCCTCAAGACATTACTGTAAGTTGCTATCGCCTTGGGCTAAGCAACAATGCTTGGCGGCCCTTGAATTCGCAACATCCGTAAAACCTATAATCTGTTAGAGGTAGCGAAGCACTCTATAAAGTAAACCAAACGGAAGCATCAACTTGTTCTCTCCGAGCGCTCCATAGATCCTTCGTTCCACTTCGAATCGTTTTGATCTCTCTCGATTGAAAACATCCTGATCGTCGTTGGTGGTGGAGACCTCTCTTGGCACTTTCAGAACTTTCCCTGGCTCAACTTCATATATAGTTGACGTCGACCCTCTCCATCAAGGCCCGTTTATATTCTCCATCGTCTTTTCGACTCTTTCATGATAGTGGTCATGAGAGATAACGTGTAGGAGGAACTCAGCATAGGCAGATGTGAGAACATGGTCTTGGAAAAGTGTTCTGCTGCTTCCTGCTGGCCGAATTGTAGCGGTATGCTCAAATTTTCTGTAATGCAGCCTGACACCTGCACTCATCTTCCTGCCATTCCCTGTCTGATATTCTCTGTTTGGAAGCCTCTCGTACCGCCTTGCTTTGGAGGATATGCTGGACGATGTGATTCTATTGTGGCTTCCGTGCCTTCGGGCTTTATTTAGCAACTAGTTTGGTGTGTTTATCCCGGCTCAGGAGCTTCACCATGCTCCATCTGGCGCCAGTGGGTAAAGCCTGGCTCTGGTGACTTTGAACCAGTCTCGAGCCGCTCTGCTATGGAAAGCTCAGGTCAGGGTTGCTCGATGATTGTTCATATGGATCTTAGATTTTCGAAGTTGAACACGACTAATAACTATGGTCTTCGATCCTGCTTACGTATGGGACTATCTTATATCTCCAAGCCAATGGGCTCACCGCCGCTATCATAGTAGATCTGAAGAATGGAGCCATCTTCTTGTCTATCTTGGGCACATTCTTGAAGATGTTTCTCAATAATAAAATATGAGTTTCCACGGTGTGGTGTTATGCCATTGTGACCGGCGGGGGTGCGATCCACACTTGAAGATGGTCAAACAAGCCAGAAGCTGTACTACAGCTGAACTCCAGATTGTCGTGGCAAAGGCCTAGATGGAGGTGAATCTTGATCCATACTTCAAGACTTGCTTCGATCAATTGCCGAATGTGAACCGCCCTGATCGTCCTTGACAAACGAAGCTACCACGTCGGTACTTGAACAACAATGAATATTGTATAACGCATTGACACATTGCCGGTTACTCTCCGCATATGATCAAGCCTCTAGTGTGGGGGGTGCCTGGAGTGTTTCTACTCAGATTGATGGGTCTTTGACTGGATCTCCATCTCGATAGGCAAGCGTGACCCGCTTTTGGAACTTTTTCTTGAGGGGTTAAGTTGCGCAAGTGAGATATGCCATCGTGGTTTTGCCCATGGTTTAAGCTATACTCAAGAGCCAGGGTCCCGCTACCTTTGTTTCCAACAAGATGTGGAAGAAGGCTACTTCGCCGGTCACAGGCGGGGGTCCTTGAATACCAGCTCATGTGGATTCGACCAAATATATGGATTCAAATGTGACTTCCCAACGGGTGAAAACCGCTTCTTTCGGTGAGGCAATACGAATGTGTGTCATGTCGAAAAACCGTTGTGAGCACGGAAGGACTTTGCGCCGCACCTCGATAAACGCAGGTGACAGGGTACGTTTTCCAACTCAAATAAGATCCGAGAGCGGAATACCGTTAAGACAATAGCAAGCGACTGGAAACAAGCTTTTTGTGGCGCTGGCGTTGCCGACAGCTTGATAGCGATCACACGCATTATCTTTATACCAATCAGTCCGGCAAGAAGAAGGCTATAGAGTGGTCCGTTGAAGGTTCCAACGGGGCGTGCAACCAGTAACGGCTTCTTTGGTAGCTGCAGAAGTCCTTTCCTTATCTGCATCATCATGGCAATTGGGGAGAAACGTGGTGACAATACCATCCCCCAGGATGAAAACTCCCCCCAAAGTGTTTAGCCTCGGCATAAACTAGAATTGATAATATCCGGAGTGAGGTCATCGACCAACCAGCGCCTTGGAATCATGGCCGGCTTATTCCCCTTGACCCTGCTTGGCGCCACCCGTTCGGGCCTTTTGCCAAGATCTCCGCTATTTACCCAGTTTATCATCCGACGTGCCCGTAATTATCAATAGAAAGAGACGGACTTACTCGGCCGAGTGGGGTACGGCAGTGAATCTCGGCGTTCGGCTTGTGGCGTGAAGCTCGAACAAGGCTTTTATTGTGGAAACAGGAACCCGATAAGACCATGAAGTGAGTGGCGAACACCGAGGGTGAACGTCTGGCACCGAGGCACCGAGGGTAAGGGCATGTTTCCACGGCCGCGATGCTATTAGTGAGTCCCATACTCCCCACTCGGCCAGTCTTTGGGGCTTTTTCTTTGAAAATCTCCTCTTCTCCTTTTCCATCGTATCGTTTTCCTGGTTCATCTCTCCTTCGGGCCTGAATCGAGATATTCATTGCGTAAAAATGGCGCAGAACCACGAAGACACGGCTGCCGAGTACGTAACAATGCGCATACTACCGGTTTATGAAAAGTTGCATGCCACTGACAGGGCGTACCCGCAGGCTCCACGAGACGTTGGGAGAACGTCTACCGCACAAGGAGACAACTGACCTTGCGGGCGGTTACATCGTGCCGGCCGACGCTGAGAAGAAGAGGCCAGTATCGCCCAGCAACGGAGACACGGAATCGGGCCCGACTCCCGATGGCGCTGAGCCCAACGAGTATGAGAAGGGCTCCCTCCGCCGTATCGGCGAGAACCTTCCCGCCTCAGCCTTCCTCATTGCCGTTGTCGAGCTCACTGAGCGTTTCACCTACTATGGCGCCCAGGGCTTGTTCCAGAACTACATCAGTAACGACGCCAATGGAGCCGATGGCCCGAGAGGTCTTGGAATGGGGCACCAGGCTGCAACTGGTCTGAATCTGTTCTTCCAATGGTTCTGCTATGGTATGCCCCGTCTCGCTCTAGGTGTCGGCATACGCCGCAAGTATGAGAGGAAGACTGACGCGCCCATCTAGTTACGCCAATCTTGGGTGCCATTATTGCTGATCAGTACCTGGGCAAGTACAAGACCATCTTGGTCTTCTGTGCTTTCTACTGGGTTGGTCTGGCGATCCTTTGGACCACATCTTTGCCCGTGGCCTTGGAGAATGGTGCCGGTAAGGCTGGCTACATTGTCGCCATCATTGTAATCGGTCTCGGTACTGGAGGCATCAAGTCCAACATCGCCCCCTTAATTGCTGACCAGTACCAGCGTCGCGTCATGGCTGTCAAAACCGAGTCCAACGGCGAGCGCGTCATCATCGACCCCGCCATCACGTACCAGCGCATCTACATGATCTTTTACTGGTGCATCAACCTAGGAGCTCTGTCACTCATGGCCACCCCTTTCATGGAGAAGTACAAGGGCTTCTGGACCGCGTACCTGATGTGCTTCTGCGTCTTCAACATCGGCATCGCGACGCTGGTGCTCCGCCGCAAGAGCTTCGTCAACCGCCCGCCTCAGGGGTCCGTCATCACCGACGCGTTCAAGGCGCTTGGTATGATGATTGCAGCCCGCGACTTGGACGCCGCCAAGCCCTCATGGCGTGCTGCCAACGGAAAGGAGAAGCCTGTTCCGTGGAACGACCATTTTGTCGACGAGCTCAAGCGTGCTCTCAGGGCCTGCAAGGTCTTTGTATTTTGTGAGTGAACCATTCTTTCATTGATATCAAGGCACTGGTTTTCGCATACTTCTGTCACTCGGGGCGCCAAAGCTGATGCGAGAGTCAATGTAGATCCTATTTTCTGGGTTTGTTACGGCCAGTTTTCGACAAATTTCGTCACCCAGGCCGGACAAATGGAGGGCCACGGCATGCCGAATGATTTCATGCAGAACTTCGACCCCATCTCTATTCTGGTCTTCACCCCGATCCTCGAAAAGGTCATCTACCCGCTCCTGCGCAAGCTTGGTATCGAGCTCAAGCCCATCATGCGCATCACCATTGGTTTCTGGCTTGCAGCCCTTTGCCTTGCCTACGCAGCCATCGTCCAGCATCTCATCTACAACGCCGGCCCTTGCTTCGAATCCCCGGGCAACTGTCCCGAGGGCATGAGCGGAGGTTCCTCGCTGCCCAACCGCGTCCACATCGCCGTCCAGACGCCCGCCTATGTCTTCATTGGATTATCCGAGATCTTTATCTCGGTCACGGGTCTCGAGTACGCGTACACCAAGGCCCCTCCTAACATGAAGTCCTTTGTTCAGAGTATCTATCTCTTCACCAATGCCTTTGGTTCCGCCATATCTGAGGCCTTGGTCTCTGTTGCCGTCGATCCCAAATTCATGTGGATGTACACCGGTGTATCCTGCTCCTCGTTCGTGGTTGGAATCATCTTCTACTTCACCTTCCGGCATTATGACAAGGAGGAGGACCAGATGTACGAGTTGGATCGTGACCAGCCTGTGCTGAACAACGAGGGTGTCAAGCAGGTTGATAACGAGGACTAATTCGTCGGTAAGACTACACCTGTAAAACAGATAGGCTGGCTTTGAGATACATATGTACATTACGAATAATCAAGATGAATAATAAAGGGTGATTATGATCAAGGCGGTACGAATCATTCATAGCTGTAATAAGATACCCTGGCCTTCATGCGGCAGCTGGCCTGGCATGAAAATGTGCCTATTTTCGGGGGTCTCCTGGACCTGGAAGAGAGACATTAGCCTGCTAACAGGTCATACGGCAAGCTGTAATTACCACGATAAAGGTGTTGCGCCATCCGTGGCCGCAATGCAGGCAAGTCGGCCAATTGGTTTCTCGGGCGACTTCGACCGTCTACGGCTGTTTGTGTTACCGACTTTGCTGTAATGCGATTGATACAGGAGCAAGCAGTTTGTCAATCCCTAAAGACTTTATTTGTCGGGAGACTCAATTGATAACATTTCGTGTAGTTTGCGTTTGGAGCTTGTTCGGGTCGTCGCCCTTCAGCCAATATGGTAATCTCGGTGAGTCTCGCCGCTTTCACTCCACCTTCCACGACCTGGATAAGGCCATGGTGAGGCCGGGGTAAGGCTGAGGTGAAACCAAACAGCTGATTAGTAAAAGAAGTCTGCATTAGTCTATCTGTGTATAGTGATACAAAACTAAAACACTGGGGCAATCCTTCCGTGGCTGTTGCCGGGCTTGGTGGAGTGGAACAGCGTCGGCCCAGGAGAGTAGGCCCTGACCGGCCGGGCCCGATTGTCTGAGGATGAGTCCGGTGTTTGTAACCAATCGGTTGAGACTGGTGCATTGGTATGTGGCTAGAACAGTCGGTTGTTCGGGCGGAGATAGAGCAAAAGACCTGACAGTCTTTAGAGAAATCGAGATGTCACAATAGGTGCGAACCAGGCTCTTGGCCAAAATCCTTGAATACGGTGTGTTGCCCGAACGCATTCCACCCTTGCTCACCTAATGCCTTGTTCTTATTTAGCGTCAATTATCAGGTAAGTCTGAAGAGAGCTTTTCGATATATTGATCTAGTAGGAAAATAATACCTAATGTAAAGCAAGTACCAAAATGACAGACTTCACCCTAACTATAGCCAAGATTAAAAACCTCTAGGCACTGGAACGTTAGCGATAACTAACTGTTAAATAATCAAGGTCAGGCAGGCTCGCGTCAAGCGCCAAGCCACATGAGCCAGACTTCCGACTTAATAAAGAGGAGCACTCTATGGGACTTTGGGCAACCCGTATAAGTCTTGATCAGTCATATTCTTATTAACGCCTTGGAGACGAGGGGCTTGATCTTGAAGGTTCTAGGTTAAATAGAGAAATGTCGATTCATGAGGTGAATCTCTTTACATCTTAAAGCCCCGGAATTCTGAGGATCAAAACTCCACCATCTAATTATCTGATCTGAAAATGGCGGGGCTTTATCCGCGCGATTGACGACAAAAGGCAACATGACGAACGCGATCCAACGGGCTTATAACCTGTCAAAAAACACTCATCGCTAGAACAAGACATGGCTCATGATGATGTAATTGAAACGGGAAGCTCCATATTAACCCTTATGGTCTTTGACATGGCGATTTGACGTCACGTTGGCGATGCGATCGTCTTCTGGTACACCTCACTCATCATGACATCATGGCATCAATAGTCCACATGATTGTGGCTTGCTCAATATCACCATATAATTAACAGCTTGATCTTGTTGAGAAGGAGAGCTGTTACCCAATCCGCATTCCAATTCGTTGGCTTTTCATTTATTATCCTTTTGACTATTGTAAACATCATCAATTAAGTCAAAACACTTTGATAACCCTGAATACCCCAGCATAGCCCGATATCCATCTTCGCATACATCATGGCCGACGCAAAGCAGGGAGGTGATTTATTTGACATGGTCAAGGACGGAACCAAAGGTTTGTCAATCATGTACAAGGCAACCTCCGATATGATTCAAGTTGACTCAATTGATTAGTGCCCGGAGATGCGGGAAAGCAAAACGTCATCAGCTCCGTCCCGAACCCTCACCAAAAGGACCCGTCTGCCGCCGGTGGACTAGGCTCGACCACGTTGCACGGCGCTGCCGACAACCCTATCCACGACGATGAGGGCAGGCCATCAGGTGTTGGCGAGGGAATCACAGCCACTGGCCACGACATCCCTCAATCGGTCACGGGGAAGCCGGGTGGTCGAGGTGGAACTCAGAGATCCGAAGACATCAGGGCGACCACGGGGGGGTTCGCGACTAAGCCTAGCCGCTCTAAGGAAGATGCGTAAAGAGTGGGGGATCGCGCTGTATTATGAATCAAAAACTAGAAAACAACTATGTAAATGCTATCATGACTGATACGTTTTCAATGTCTCAAATTTATGAGCCATAAAAGTTAAACCATCTCCATTCCAGACAACGCAGAGCAACTGCCGAGTCGGAATTCACTTCAACCGGCTGCATACGCGAATGACCTCGATAACGGTGTGGGCGCTGGAGCGTTGGCAACAGACAACCTTTGCGGCGACGACGATACTGTTGAATCTACTACCATCAAGGTCGTGACAGCTCTAGTGCCAGTCACACAACAAGTCAATTTCTAAGCGACCTAAAAAGCGGGCCCGCCACTTGGTCGTGACGGAATTGGCCTTAAGTATGAATGTCGCCCAGGTGACATTCCAACACAATTCAACTCTATTACCATGTTATCATTTGATAACTGTTAGACGTTGAAGTAAATAAACTATGGAGAGGAAACGTAGATGAATGGCAAGCGGGGTATATATCACCGCCTTATTCGCTAAGCACCTAAAATGTCAAAAAAGAAAAATGAAAGGGACGAGACTCGAACTCGCGCGGGTTGCCCCACCAGGAAACAGATGTTAAGCTGACCTTAACCTGGCGCCATAACCAACTCGGCCACCCTTCCGTATGATGTGATACGACCCTAACGCCCATGACAAATACCAACGGCGGTACGGGCAGCGGGCCAGGGTTTCCTACCCCGACCTCGACACAAAGTACCTGTTTGCCGTGACCAACCGATCATCCCCTGTCATCGATGACTTGGACTCCATCCTGACTCTATCTACATCACTGGGCAAGAATTTGACAAAGGGGATCTGCGATGCATACAACGCCACCGGGCAGTAACCCCTGACTGGCTCTGCTCTTGCGTTCTCGGAAGCACTCCTACCCACACTTTGGATCGACGCACCCGCATCTTCATTCAGCAAGAGGCTGGCTGCAGAGCCTAATAGTTCGAAGCCCAGCCCCCGACGTTTTGTCCCTGGCATGAAACCGTACATAGACGAGCCACGGGTTTTTGGCACCGCCTCTCACGGCAGGAGAAGCACGACTTGGGTAGCCCCAACGGTTCAAGTTGGGGAACCTGTCAGGACGGCCCCGTCCATCGGACTCACTCTGACGCCATTGCGGTGTCTGGTTTGTTGCAGTGCGACCAAGTTCTTACTCTTCAAACGTCTTTTTTTCTTTTTCTTCTTTCTTTTCTGCACATCTTACTACTGCAATCAACCCCCCTTCGGCTTTACCACGACAATACGAAAACAAACCAAACAAACAAACAAACGTCCACCAGACACGGTCCCAGCGAGGTCCGACAATGCATGTGTTTTGGGCCCGTCGGCCCATCACTTCTCACTGGAAAACGCTCGTGAGCGCGGCGGCGTACTCCTCGTAGGACGAGCCCATCTTCTCAATGTCGTAGTCGTTCCAGTACCCGCCCCCGCCCACGGCGTACCGCGAGACCCAACCGCCGAACCGCTCCCGGGCCTGCGCCGCCGTCACGCCCTGCGACGGCTTCGCGTCGTTGACCACCCACACGAGGGGGATCACCTCGGTCCCGAGGGCGGCCTGCCACGTCCCCGGGTCGTTGCCGGCCCCGCCGTCGTAGACCTGCAGGTACACGCGGTCGAACAGCCCTGGGGCCGCGGCGTCGACCTCGCGCTTGACGGCCGCCCAGAAGGCGCTGTTGGTGTACGGCGCGGCCGAGTACCGGTAGCCGAGGGCGCCCAGCAGCCGGGCGAACGCGACCGTGCTCGGCGCGTCGTAGACGCCCTCGTCGTCGTTGTTGAAGGCGTCGAGGTCCCACGCCGCCTTGAGCGCCTCAAAGTTCCTGTACAGGACGGTGTCCGGGCCCGGCCCGTCCGCGCTGATCAGGTCGCGGATGTTGCGGAACGTCGCGTCGTGCGAGACCAGCGAGACCTCGACCCTGTCGATGTTGGTCGCGCCCGTCTTGAAGGACCGGATCTTGTCCGCCAGCACCGCCCCGCCGACGTACGCGCCGTCCGTCACGACGGGGGCGTCGACCGCCTCCCCGGCGTCCCCGGTCGAGTAGTAGACCAGGTCGCCGTTGTCGAGGACGCCGATCCGGAAGATGACCAGGCTGTCGAAGCCGGACGTCTTGAGGGCCGTCGTGTTTGACTGCAGCACGTCCTTGAAGAGGAAAATGGCCTTGACGCCGGTGTCGGCTGCTGCGCAGACGAGGAGCGACGCATGCAGCAGCAGCAGCAACGCCACTAGCATGGCAAGGCGGTTGAGTGTCGTCCAGTACATCGTTGAGGTATCGGCGGCGTATCAGAGACGCGGGTTCTCACGATTTTGGTACCACAAGTCCGCACAGGGCATAAGCCCGTCCCTTTTAAAGGGCTGCTGCCCTTGGCAGATTGTAGCATACAGCGAGACTGGCCATCGACAAGCCGCCCCTGCGTGTTATTATCCTGTCGCCGAGTAAAGGCCCCGACGTAACGTAACAGCTGCCAAGGAACCACGAATCAGGGCATGGGAAGCGTTTGCCGCCGTTCCATGGTTTCTACTCGTTGGCCAAAACCTTGACTGCCCGCATACGCTACCGCAGCTCGCTCGGATGCAGTGAGGTTATCGCGCGGAGGTGTTGCGTGCCGGCCGATATGACCAGATCCTAGCTGGCTAGGCAGGAAGACTCTCCCGTTCCCCTCCCGATCATGCAGCGTGAGGGCAAGGGGATGCAACCGGTTATGGGCGCCAACAGACCTACATCGGGGAACCGCTCTGTAGATGCGTGATAAGTCGTCTTGGCTTCCCCGCTCGTCACATCACACCTTCCTAGTCCAGCCAGAGGGTAATCGTAGATATTTTTCCCCATGTCATAAACGCGGAACGAACACTTATACAACTGAATGCGTTCCTTTTTTTTTTTCCCCAACCAAGGACGGCTGGCCGTGACGAGAACATGTTCAGCATGTCTGGAGTGCACTCGTCGTCGCTCGGGTTGTCGTCTCATGTTATGAGCGGTCGATCATTTCAAACTGAAAATTCCATGAGTTGATCCAAACCCTTGCGCCATAATAGGATGAGGATTTCCTTGTCCTTCGAGACGTTGAGGGGTTGCCGGTGCCCGTTGGCGAGTTGGGCTTTGCCGTCATGGGCTTCTTGGCGAGCCCGGAGTGCCGAGGAGGGGAGACGTTTTCTGGCGATGTTGCTGGTCGTCTTTTTTTTTTTTTTGCCCTCTTTTTCTTTTCGTTCTGGATTTCGTAAGTATGAACGGCTCTGGATGGTCAATCCGACAATTGGGAATGGGACATAGGCGACGTTGGAAAGAGATTTCGTCTGGAATACAAGGCGCGTAGATGTGTAATACAAGCGCAAGTTTCGTGTGCCTGGCCCTCGAGACTGACAACACTGTCTTCGGAAAAGAGTCGCCCCCCAAAACTATTTATGCTTCAAGTCCTCGACCAACCTGTTCGTCAAAATCCTCACTTATATGGCATGCCCCCGAGGCGCGGCTGCTGCGAGCGAGAGCCCGCGAGCACAAGATCCAGGAGGAGCTTCGGGACGGACGGACAAAGCTACCACGATCCCGGTTGTGGGGAAAGCCTAAAGATTAAACATCCGGCACCTTTCGGGTCCCGCCCGAGCTTTTCGGCATGTCGTGCAGAAAACCTATCGTCTGCGGCGCTGACGGTGGGCCCCCTCTCGCCGAGATGGCAAACTGCCGTGCTTCTCCGTGTAGTGCCAAGCAGCTAGAGGCTTGGAAAAAATCGATAACCATTGGGGCCTCGTCTCCGAGCGAGAGGGTGCTTGTACGGGAGGGGGCTGACTGACTGTACGAGTACTATCTATCTATCCCTACTCGCTCGAACAGATGGATAGCTTCCACAACTCTAAATCTGGCGCAACTGCGAAGCTTCCGGTCCTCCCGCCCCATCATACACCGCAACCACACACACACACACACACACACACACACACACACACACACACACACACACACACACACACACACACACACACACACACACACACACACCACATTAACCTGTTCTTCACACCACCTTTGGGCATTCAAAGCTATGCGTGTGAGGGTATGCTTCGTCCCTGGGGGTTGACAAATCAACTTTGTTGTAGCACTCGGCTCAGGTCCATCCAATCATCCAGCACCGCCGGACCAGAGAAGACCATCGGAAAGGCCATGGGATGTTGGTAGGGCGGATTGGAAGACCGATCCCCCAAGTTGGGTCACTCAGTCGCGTCTTCTCTCCAGCGTGTTTTGCCTATGGGAGCAAGGCAGTTAGTTGGCAACAGACCACCTAGTCACGCAGGCCTCCAGACACCCAAGTCCGCTGCTTCAGTACGAGCATCAACTCATAACCATTGCATTACCTCATGTCGCATCCTAATACGTGTAAATGTACAAACGCCTGTATAACATGACCCATCCGTCGGCCCCTCCGGGGCCTAGCAAGTGGCTCATCGGCCAGCTCTATACCAAGTCCAGTGCTCTATTGTCATGCCTTGGTCTTGCACCTATTTACCCTGCGATGCCCTTAGCGCATCCACCTCTCTCTGCAACGCGTCTAGGTCTGCGAGAATATCCGCCGCCATTCCACCGTCGTTTACTGCGCCGTGATCCTGTAAGCTTTCCTCGGCACCGGGCTCCTCTGGGACTCTGCTGCCCATGGCCCGGGTACTGTCGATGCTTGTCCTCCTCGGCCCGTATCCGTCCATGCTTCCGCGGCTGCTGCCTCTCTGTCGCGGCGGTGGTGGTGGAGGGACGGCGTTCTCTTTGCCAGCGCTCATCTTCCTGCTGGGGGCTTCAATGCTTCTCACGCTCGGAGGTCGACGTGTGGATGTGTTACGCGCCGGCGGCGGCGGAGGGGGGGAAATCTTGGGAGGGGTATTCCCCGCGGCGTGTGAAGGAATCTCAACATCGGACAGAGCCGGACTGGTGCCGTTGAAAGATGGATTCGAAGGCGACGCCAGCTGGTACGACTGCCGGTGTGACGCAAGCGGACGCCTGGGAGGCGGTGGGGCCGGGGCGTTGATGCTCCTGAAGCTCTCGGAACGTGATCGCTGCGACTCCATCGATGAGCGAGGCGGGGTGTCGGCCTCGTAGTGTGCCGTGCTCGGAGCAGTTGCGCCGGCAGAGTGGGCCTGGGATTGGCTACGTGTATGGCCTCGCCGTGGTGGTGGGGCAGGCGTCGGCTTTCTGCCAGCGGCCGGAAGGGCCGGGGTGGGCGTGGTGTTGGAAGTGGGGGAGTCCAGTTCCGGGACCTTGCCAGCGGCCTCTCGGGCAAAGACATCTTCCGCCTCATCCAGGCCGTGACCGCTAGGAGCAGGGGGGAGGGGCTTGTTCACGTCAGACGGCGATACGGGCGACGCCGTCTCGGAAGAGCTGTAGGGGCGCTCTGGCGGTTGAACGCTGATCTTCCTGCCGTGCCTCGAGCTTGGAGGCGGGGGCTTTCTCTTGGCGGCCGTGGGCGATGACAGCGGGTAGGGCTGGTCATCTACACGGCGGTCCGCGATATCCTCTGATATCCGAGGCGTATCCGGCTCGGGGGCAGCATAAGACGCATCGATCAGGAGAGCTGCAGTCAAGTCTTTGTGCGGTTGCGACTTTTGCGTGGGCGGTGTTCCGGCACCGGCTTGACCGGTGAGCAGCAGCATCTTGAATGAGTTGACGTCCATAGTCTTTCCGGCCGGGGCCGGCGAAGGCTTCTCTGTCGTCAGCCCCCCCGAATGCTGCAGCGGCTTGCCGAAGGGGTTGTCGGGGATGCCGCTCGCGTTGGCAATACGAAGGGGCGCAGCCTCAGGTAGGCTGCCAGGAAGCTCGGGGAACCTCTTTGAGAATTGGTCGTCGTCGTCGTCGTCGTCATCGTGTGAATCGTCGTCGCTGCTGTCTTGGCGGCCAAAGCCTCTGCTGTGAACGGATTCGGGAGAGGAAGGGGACGAGGGCGGCGGCGACAAGACCCTGACCTTCTTGACGACCTTCTGCTTGACTGGTCGCGGTTCGGGGTGAGGGGGGGCGTTGTGACGAGAGATGCCGGATGTGATGGACTCGAGGAAGGCCGAGGTCGTGACGGGGTGAGACATGGCGGGTGAGAGGGAGGTAGAAGCGGAGTTGTTCTTGCGAAAGGGGTTGTGTTCGGACGCCATGGTTGAGGGCGGCAATGGCTCAGGGTCGAGGTGAACAGAGGTTTTCTATATGTGTGAGTTATCAGGTGGTGGTGCAGGACTGTCGAAGAAGGAAGAGTTAGGCAGCTGCCATGGTCATGTCCCGTAAGGGGAGAGAGATGGAGGGGGTTGTCGTAATCAGCGGATGACGCTATCGACGCAAGGGTCGACGACAGCGACGACGATGCTTGGAAGGTCGAGTGTCGTTGGAATTGCCAGAGGATCGAATGGTGGGAGCGAGGCTGGGCAAGCCGGTTTATGTTGGATCGGTGGGTTGGTAGGGAGGGTAGGATTGATGAGTGTTGGTTATTGGAGGGGGGAAAGCACGGGTACTGCGGGAGAATGTCAGTCTCGTCGGCCGGAACAATCGGTTGGGGTGGGGGGGGTGTTGCACACCAGTCGCAAGGAACACGATGGCAGAGGGATTTTGGGGGTTCGGGATGACGGGTAGCCTAATAGGGAAAATGGGGGCCATGTTCGCTTCTTGGCTGCTTACCAGGAGGAGAGCAAGGGCAGCGAGGAGCCCGAGCAGTTGGAAGAGTTCTGTGCGTGTAGGAACAGAAGATGGAGGAGGGTTTGGGTGGTGCTGCCGGTATGGTATTCGTATGGTATTCGTATGGTGGTGATGGAAGCAGTTGGCGGTACCTAATGTACGAAGAAGTGAAGGAAGAAAAAACTGAGCAAGTAAATGTGGATACGGTGGTGGTGGTGGTTTGGTTTGGTTTGTTGGTATATAGTATAGTAGGTAGGCAGTGCTGGCGGCGAATGGTTGGGCTGGGAGGGATATGTGTGCTTCTATGTGCATGTGGTGGTCGCGATCAGGTCGACGCCAGCGGCCAGTGTGAAAAGATGATGATGACGAGAGGAGACTGGACAGAAGAAGCAAGACGTCAGTCAGGTAGGTAGTAGGTAGGTACCTAGGTAGGTGGGCAGGTGGGTAGTTCCGGACGAGGTCGACGGACCAGGGGGGGTGCAAGGCAGGAGGGGGAGGAGGGAGGGACGACGGTCAGTGCGGTGCGATGCGATGCGATGTATGTATTCGTATTTTAAGGTATGTATGTATGGAGTATGTAGGTCTGATACGGATACGGTACGGGATAAGGCAGGCAGGCAGGCAGGCAGGCAAGCAGGAGCTATGCGCTCTGCTTATCGAATGCCTGCGAGTATCCGTTCCTACACTGGGGTAGAGATTTCGAATGGTAGATGTACCAAGTACGCGACTTTGGAGGGATTTGGTGAATACTGTATGTACTACAGGTAAGTAGCCAGGAAGGATGTGCCCTTGATGTGGAAAGGACCCCCAATACAACCCTGGCGGGATGATGTAAGAAAGAGGAGCCCCATCCTGTGCTGTGCTGTGCTGTGCTGTGCTGTGCAGTGTGCAGTGCTGCGCTACTTGCTACGTGGGTACGGTACGGGATACTGACTGCCCCGGTCAACGTCCAAGTCCAAGTCTAAGTCCTCTGCCTGACGTTTGTTTGGCTTGTTGCAGTTTCCCGCCCTCGGATTCCCTGTTCCAGATGCGGTTTTGTACTATGTATGTAGTTCCAGATAAAATCGAGACATGCATATTCTACTACAAACATTAGGTACCTAAGCAGCAGCAGCTGCTGCTGCTGCTGCTGCAGTAGCACCAGCCAGCGGAGCCGGGGAGGAAGGAGGACCTCGTGCGAGACTACCTAGGTACCCAATACTTACTTGCCTCTCTAACCCATCCCCTCTCGACAGGCAAGCGCACCGGCGCTCCCTTTCCTCATCCTGCTTTCCCCCTCACCCCAAATTTGCATACCCCGAAACGAACGGGAAGGCGCGCACAAGCCAGCCTGGACTAGCGCCCTGTACTACCTACCCATAGCAGGCAGGCAGAGAAAGAGAGAGAGGTAAGTACCTAGGTAGGCATGTAGGTAGGTAGGTAGCCATATTGGCAGGAAGCTCTGCCTCCAACCTCCCACCTTGGACCAAGGCGCACCGAGGCCTCGATATTCCTCGAATGCGATGCTCACTTACTCTCTCACTCACTCTCACTGACTCACTCACTCACTCACTCACTCACTCGTACACTGCTTGACCGATCGCTCACTTGATCTTTAGTCCATACATATTCTCTCCCCTCTCTCTCTCTCCTCTTGTCGCCTCACCCTGCTGTCCACAACCCCCCCCCCCCCCTCCCCCGCATGCCCACGTCCTACGTCGATCCATCTCTGACCCAACGCCCTTCGCCCCCGACCGTATGGTTGCCCCCTGCACCTGTCGCTCAAGCCGTTCCGGATTAGCAGCAAGGATCCCGGATACGGATACAGCTGCTCCCAGGGCCTTTTTTTTCAATACCTTGAAAGCGCGCAAGAAAAGATGGACGCGTAAAAGATAGGGACGTCTACCTACTGCTACAGTGCTACCCCAGACCCATGGGATTGCTACCAACTCTTCCGCGCGTCCACCACCGTCTCCCCCGGAGTAAACGCTCACACCTCCCATCTCCTCCCACACACACACACACACTCCCTCAAGACAAGCAAGTTTGTGCCTCTCTCTCTCTCTCTCTCTCTCATGCAGCCAAAGTACACGGTACAAGACATGGCGCCGCGAGCGGCGGTCGGCGGACGAGAAGGAAACGGGCCATGCCTTCTTCCTTTTCACTCCCCTCCCCGAGAGCGATCAAGGTTTGTTTCAGGAACACCAATGGGAGGCAAGCTCGGGGCTAGCCATCCGCGTCACTCCTTGCACACCTCAGGACCTGCGCTGTGCTGCGCCGGAGCGTCTTTAGCGGAGGAGGAGGAGTAGGAGGAGGAGGAGGAGGGGGTGGGGGGAGCAGTGCAACTGTGCGTCGACCGGTGGGAGATGCTGTCCTTTACGTAGTACACTACGTGACTGACTACCTACTACTACAGGCCTTGGGTAGTGTGTGTGTGTGTATGTGTGTGTGTGTAACCAACCCACAGACGATGGCTCTGGGGAAAGGTGAGGGGGGGCGGAATCCTTGGTGCGGAGGAATAAGAGCCGCGGATGGGCTGTCTTCTGCGACAGCCGCACACTTCTGAAAAAGCTGCGAGTTCAACCTACCTAGTGCTGCGTATGACGCCGTTGCACATCGGCCCGTGACCTACATCTCTCGAGCGTTCTCCCCCTCCCCTCCCCTCCCGCACACCGCCACCGCCCAAAATACAGAACTGAACCGCGTCGAGTAGCCACGAGGCAGACCGTTGGCGGCTTGTGGTTTAACTTTTGGAGGGTATGGCGGGTGAGGAGAAGTCGCCGTGTCGTCCCTCCCCTTCGGTGCACCATAAGAGTGCCTTGTCCGCCTCCGTCGTCAGGTCTCTGATAAGCATCATGTCAGCATGCCGCTCCGAGGTGCTTCACGGTGCGACGGCGTAGGTCTCGATGGCCAGGCCCGGTCTCTCGGCCCGACTCCACTCGCAGATGTAGGTCGGCCGACACAAACACGCACATACAACGTTGAGAAAGAACAACATACGTGCAAAAGGGAAAACGGCGTCCAAGGTGAGAGGACACGTGACTCTCCTACCTACTACCTACCTAGCTAGGTAACTACCTAAGATATGTGAATCTTCAGCGGCATCTGCACCTTACTCCTCTTTCAACACCGCTGGAGAATAAGAACCCCCCGACACCGACGACAAAGGTAAACAAATTGGAGTGCGAACCGCACGCGTCTCGACTCCACCCCCCGACACAAATCTGCCTTGCTTCTCCCGCAGCAAAAGAACGACGACCCGTGGGCGCAAACAACCCATTTCACTCCTTTGCCGCCTTTCCCCTTTTCCTTTTCCTTTTTTTTTTTTCTCTCTCTCTACCTTGGATCTTTCTCGTCCGTCTCGTATGTGTTATGCTTCATTTCCCGTCATCCGTACCGCCCCTTATAATCAAACAGGCGACCTTGCGACCTGTAAGGCCAGCCCCCCCTGACCAAATGTCTCCGACAGCGCGACCCATTCATGTCTCGTCCGGGCCTTATATATTCTTTCTCTCACACACACACAACCAAGGTGTCACGCGCATTGTATATGGAACACATCGTATGAACAGTGAAAAGGCTCCCATCGTTGGTATATCGCGCGAGCTATAGTTACAGTAGTCGGAAGGGTCACAGTCGCCGACGCAGACAGACCGGACGCCGCCACACATGTCTCGTGGCGGGGCCAAGAATTCTGTACACAAAACAGGGCGTCGGCAAACGGCGCGTTGAAATCTCAAGAGACAACAAGAGCCCAGCATCATATCCATCCGGCCCGTCCCTTTCTCGCAGCCCCGAAAACCCAGGGACTTGTACGCACGCGAGCACGCGCGCGCGCGCACCCACACCCACACCCATACGCATGGCAATAGCAGCAAGTAACAAAACACACAAGACAGAAACGCGTCGCGTTTTCCCTCCCCGGTCGGTTTCCCACTAACCGTCCCGGCCCTTTGCCCTTTCCCAGTAAACAAAATCGAGACTCCCCTGAACGCCGTTGGAGAAGATTCATGACACCAAACCTTTGCTGTGTGTGAAAGCCGAGCAAATCCGACATTGAATCATCGTACCGGTTGCTTGGATGGATGGATGAATGGATGCCGTTTATGCGGCGGCGGCGGGAGCCTCGGCCTTGGACTCCTTCTTGTCGGCCGCCTTCTTGGGCGCCGCCTTCTTCGGGGCAGCGGCCTTCTTGGGAGCGGCGGCCTTCTTCTCCTTGGTCTCCTTGGTCTCCTTGGTCTCCTTCTTGGCGGCGGGTGCCTTCTTCTCCGTCTTGGTGACGCGACCGGTCTTGGTCTTGCTGAGGACGGCAGGCTTCTCCTCCTTGGCGGGCTTCTCCTGATGCGCGTGTTAGTGGACAAAGCACGACTATAAATGGCCAAGGTCAAAAACATACGGCGGCGGCCTTCTTGGCAGCAGGCTTCTTCTCCTTCTTGTCGGCGGCGGCCTTCTTGGGGGCAGCAGGCTTCTTGGGAGCGGCAGCGTTCTTCTCCTTGGGCTCCTTGGTCTCCTTCTTGGCGGCGGCCTTCTTGGGGGCAGCGACCTTCTTCTCCTTGGGCTCCTTGGCCTCCTTCTTCGCGGGGGCTTTCTTCTCCGCGGGCTTCTTCTCCTTCTTCTCAGCAGGCTTGGGGGCTTTCTTGGCCAGCTTGGTGCCACCAGAGGGGCCTGTAATAGTGTAAGAGAGGTGACGAGGTAGATAAGTAGGGGTGGGCATATAGCATACCCTTGGGCTGCTCAAAGACACCCTTCTCAACACCGACGCGCAGGGCCTTGTTGAACAGCGAGTCGAACATGTTGTCGCTGACAGTGTTGATTTGGTTGTTGGCCTTGACGTACTTCTTCAGGGACTGGCGGGATGATCCATTGCGGTCCTTGAGCTGCGAGGGGAGACGCGTCAGTAAGAGGGCGGCGGAGGGCAAAGGCGGTGGAGGGTGGTGGCGCGATCGAGGGTGCGGGCAGAGGCGATAGGCGAAGCGCACTAAGACGTTGCCAGACAGGTGACCCGTGGGCCCTCGAGTCGCGTCACCCTTTGCGCCAGAGACAGGTGAGCGGCATAACATACAGCAACAATGGCGTCAGTGATCATGTCCTGTCGGTCGTTAGCAAGAGAACACGCCATGCAGGGTAAAAAGCCGAGAAATCGGAGTACAAACCTGGTAGCTGGCGTGGGTGGACTTGGTCTTAGTAGCAGGAGCGGCGGCAGCGCCCTCGGTCTTCTTGGGAGGCATTGTGTTGTTTTGGGTGGGGTGGGACGGGTTATGTGTTGGAAAGTTGTGCACTTGCGCAGATACAATCGAAAGGGCGATTGAAGTCGATTGAGACGATTTGAAGAAATAAACAGGCGACGCGTTGATGATTGTTTGAGAGAGACGAGAGAAGAAGGGATCCGGGACGAGAAGGGGGAGGGAGCGGGTGCGCGTAGGGGACGGGGCATGTTTTTATAAATGAGCGGGGGCCATTGGGCGTGGTGCGCAATCAGTAACTTTCTGGCCCTTGGCCCCTCTGGGGGGGGGGATTGCGTTTGCCGCCTTTTTTTTTTTTTTTCTACGCGGTTGCTGTCCAGGTGTCGGTGCCATTTGGGGATTTCTTTTGGGGAGGGGGGGAAGGTGATGGGCGCTGGACAGACCAGTAGCAAGTGAACCACGAAGACGGGCGCACCGCCTCTGAGGGGGCCTCTCCCCTGCTCCTCCTTCCTCTCCCAGCTTCTACCCTATTACCACCTCCTTCCCTCTTTCATCCAGACCAACACACGCGCGCCCACCGTCGCACCTTCCTTCCCCCCCCCCCGTTCCTCTCTCTCTCTGTTTCTCTTTCTCTTTCCCCATTTTCCCACTCCTTCCCACACCATTCGGAACATGATGATGATGGTCCAGAACGGTTTTAGATTTCTTAGTGCCAATTTCCGTTGGGCCTAGCAAGGTCTCGTCATGTCAGGTAAGGTAGGTAGGAAGCTAAAGGTACCTACCCAGGTAGTTAATTAGGCAGCTGGATGCAGCTACGACAGGTGCATGGCAAGCCAGGAGAGGGGATGGAATGGACTGACTGACGGCAGGCAGAGCCCCAGCTTCTGTGCTTCCGCTAGCTCGACGTCCTCCCCCTCCTCTCCTTCTAACCTCTGGCCTGAATGAACTGACCTCATCTGAGCCCTCCCCTTCGTTCTTGCAACCCCCCCTTCTTCATCACACACACACACACGTCTTCGCTTCCTCTTCTTCTCCTTCTCGGCACTCACATCTCATTTCTCCATTCTTCACCTGCCTCAACTTAAACTGTTGTCGACTAGCGCTGGGCACCATGCCAAAAACAAACTTGCGTCTTCTATTCTGGACGTGTCGTTAGGTAGTAGTAGTCTGCGCGGTTGGTTGTCTTGTCGGAAACTAGCAATCCATCGCTCAGTGCGAGATCCAGCACGGCCGCCGCTTTTTCCGTCCGACGAAAGACTGATGGCCGAGTGAGTTCCTTTCATATCATGTCCATCCACTTATCCCCTAATTACTTGTCCCCGAGTGTCTACCTGCATCTAGCCAGATTTGCAAAAACACGCAAATGTGAGTGGTTATCTACCCGGCTGTCTGTCTGTCGCTCACGGTCGATTACACACACTACTAGGTACTCGACTATCAGGCAACCGACGCGCACCCCAATCACCTCAAGAAGCCAGCCAGCCAGCCAGTCGCCAGCGAAGCAACCGCAGATCCCCCTCGTAGAACAGCTGATCCCGTTAGACTGCCTAGATATAGACTCTTCTCTCTCAGTCTCTCATCACATACTACATACATACGGCACACACACAAACTCTCTCCCTCTTCTCTTTCTCCCCCTTTCTCCCTCCTTCGGCAGCAGGTCTCCCGCTCGCGTGCCTGGAGCAGGCAATAGCAATGGCCATCAATGCATGAAGCTGCTGAAGCTTCTGTCGTCTCTGGAGCTGCTCTGCTGTCATACCCTGGACTCCCGGGGGCCGGTTCCCTTGTCGCCCCCTGCAAGCGGTTCCAACACCACGCTGTAACCTTGACCAGACAGACTCCAGAGCTCCCCTCCCCTCCCCCCACCGGACCAGTCATCTTGCCTTGGCCGTGCCGGGATCTGTTGTTCTGGTGCCCTTCCAATGCTCCCATGGTCTGTTTCGCCGTTACGGGCTTTCCACTGGCTGTGTGCTATACCTAAAATACCTACCTAAGGTAGATACTGAGCTACGAATACTGTGGACAGTCAGTCCCTGAGCCCGCCCACCCGCCAAACAAAGGTAAACACAGCAACCCAACCCTGGCAAGGCCAGAGATCTCTCGCGCCTTTCGCCTTCCGCCTTGTTCAGATTTAGGTAACCCAAGATCAGTATCGGTGCGTCCATCCATCCACCCATCCACCCCCGTCAGTGCAGGCTTGCCAACGCCATGGGATGCTGCCACCGCCGTCCTCCTAGGTACCTAGGTGCCCAGGTAGCTAGGCCCCTCTTTCCTTTCCTTCCGTGCCC
The DNA here is from genome assembly GCA_016807845.1 of Colletotrichum eleusines. Lineage (NCBI taxonomy): Eukaryota > Fungi > Ascomycota > Sordariomycetes > Glomerellales > Glomerellaceae > Colletotrichum > Colletotrichum eleusines. The sequence goes on from JADEZO010000007.1 coordinate 291,080, forward strand.
ACTGCCCACTTATCTCTCCTCTTTCTTCCCTCGCCGCCCGTCCCTTCCCAGTGTCCCACCCCCGTCATCGTCCCTCTTTCCCATTTTCCCATCGCAACTGCCCATGTTTTTGCCATCGTCCAAAAGAAAGATACATGCAGCTTGTACCCAGGGTATTTTCCTCGGTCGCATTTCTCCTTCTCTGTCGTCCGATTTTTCTAATTGGTCGGACATTTTAATCCTGTCGGCATCTACCTGCACCTACTTTACCTGAACCCACCCACCCACCCACATTAGGTACCTAGGTAGGTAGTAGGTAGGTAGGTAGGGGAAGGAAGTTGAGCAGGAGCCCATCGCCGTGGCCCGTCGCCGTGGTCCTTCCTTTCCTTCCCGCCCAGTGTTTGGTTCTTTCCTGGCTCTGATGCGGCACACACACACGTCGCCCATCCCACCAAACTCATTCTCATCGCCCACCTCAACCACCCTCTCGTCTCCTCGTCCCTCTCCTCTTCCTCTTCTCCCTATTTCCCTCTCGATCCCTTTTGCTCACCCTCCATTACGACTGAATGACTCAGTCTTCGCAATGGCCGCATTTTTGAGCACTGCACATGCCGATCCACCCGGCCCCGACCCCGCCCCAACTTGCCTTGCCTCTCTGCCCCTTTCGCCCGTCGAGTTGCCCGTTTGTGCCCATCGTCGCCCATCTCGCCCGCACGAATGCCACCAGTCGCATCCGGCCTCTTCCCTCGCACTTCCGGTTTCATCTCGGCCCAGTTACATGACTCTGCTGCTTGGCCTTTCCCCCATCGTATCATGCGGTTTTTGTGCAGTTTGTCGCGCGTTGCGGCCCGGATATCGCCCGCTGCGCTCCGGGGCGCCGACCTCGTCCGTGGGAATCGGTCGTGCCTTGGTCCAAAATTGAAGCTATCCTCACACACCTTGCACCACCACCACCATCGCAATTAACACCAAAAACCCCTCGCTGCATCTGAAAAATACCCGATTCCATCGTCCGAGTCGACAATCTGGCTCGGGGTATTTTTTCTGGATTTCTCCCGTTTTCCCTGCCCGATTTGACTTACACCGAGTATCGCCCCTTGCCCCATCGCGATCGCGTCACGCGACCGGTGAAAACCAGTGCATCGTCTTTTCCACGTGCCCACGACCACGCCGTTGCTCCGCCTCTTCCGCTGCCTCTCTTGTCATCTTGTAGCCATGATGCCCATTGAATGCCGAGTTTTTGAGACGCTTTGAACCCAGTATCACGCCAACAGCGTCGATGGGAGCTCCTCGGAGGTGTGTCACGATGGAAGCTATTCACATTTGACCAGCGTCTTCGCAGAGGAGCAACTGCCACCACTTCCGGCACGTTTCCGATGGGGAAAACACGTGCATCAAGTTTTTTTATCTCTCTCGCTTCATCTTTCTCCTTTTTTATCGCGCATCATGAGTCTGTTTGCGGCGTGGCAACGACTTCCGGTACGACGCATGTCTGCCCAAGGTGGAGGAGAACACGTGTGTGCCGGTCACCGCCTCGCGACTCGTGCCTACGGGCACGTCGCCATCGCCCCGAAACAGCCCTGACCTTTACAGAACAGTTGTCAGTCATGATTGGGATGGTGAACTAATTGGATTCCGAGGCATCAGATATCATTTCCTCACAAAATCTAGCAACAGACATGATCTTGTGCGACCCGCTGCAACTGTCAATGTGGAAAGGCTGCGTGTCACGTGGTGCCGGCCTCGCATGATGGCGCAGCAAACTCCATGGCTGACATGCACTTGTAAGCATAGCATCCAGCTACGCAGTATTATACCGCCTAATCGACGAAAAATAAGGTAGGAATCATCCGGCGAAACAATCATATCAAATACATCACTTCTGCAGCCGTGGTGCCCTTGAAGTTTGCGGCATGGCTAGACACGCGCACACACAATTTTAGACCCAGTCCGCCAGTACGGCCAGCGGAGTTGGCAAAGTCCAAAACAAGGTCGCGCATTCGATGCTGCGGGCAACTCTGCCACTCCCCAGATATGGAGCTCCATTGTTGACCTGAATGAGTATCAAAGGCTCGGGATATGGGGTCATCGGTGTGGTGCGTCGAGCCGCTCATGCTGGAGCTGTGCTTGTTTTGGCCTGCCGACGCGTGTGCTCGCAGCCAAACACCAAACGCCGACCTCGCACGCCATGCCTGGGAAAAGCCCCCAAAAAAAGGTTTGCCTAGATGAGGCGCAACGGATGAAAAATATGATGCATATCTTTGATGCGCTTGAGGACATTCTCTGGTGTCTTGCGGATGGTGGAAGCATCAATCATCCATCGGAGGAAGGGGCGTGACGCGTGCAGCCTGGCGTCTGGTCGAGTGCACTAGGGACCTGCGTCGCGGCTGCAGTCAGAGAGGCCCGGAGTGGGGGGGGAGGGAGGACAGTCGTCGTCGTCGTCGTCGAGAATTGTGGTCTCCATACTCCCTGATCTGGAAGGTGGGGCAGAATGAAGGTACCTACCTAGAATGAAGGAAAGGAAGAAGGAAAGGAAGCTATGACCACCGCTCCCGTTGCAGCTCGGAGCTCCCGCCTGGTCCCTTCCCTCCACACACCCTCGCGTGTGTATGTGTGTTTGTGTGAGGGTGCGCGCGCTCGCATATCGGGAGGGAGGGTCTCCGCTGGGGCACACCTGGGAACAGGGTCTGCCTTTTTTTTTTCTTCCCCAAGATGAAAGGGAAAAAAAAAAAAGAGAGAGAGAGAGAGAGAAAGAGAGAGAGAGAGAAAAAAAAAAACACCTTTGCTGTGACAAGAGAAAAAGGGCTTGCGGTACAGAGAGTTCAAAGGCGAGAGAGACATAGAGCGTAAAAAAAAATCAGATTCTCCCCTTCCAGAATCGAACTAGAGACCTTTCGATGACAATGTAACCATTACAGTCGAACGTGATGAACCAACTACACCAAGGGGAGATTCAAGGCTAGGCCTTGCTCGGTGTGATTGAACCCAGAGATTGCAGAAGTATATACTCTGTATTTTGAAACTGGCGCCACCGGACCTGGGGCGCTCGGTACGTACACTGTACATTTAGGTACTCAGCAGCCCCCAGGCCATCGACATGTCTGAACCATCTTGCATGAGAGACTCTGACGATTTGAAGCATACAGTAGCAAGTAAAAAAAGAGTAAAGACACTTCTCCAGCTTGCTTCCATACGTACACAGCAAGCTCACCAAGTCGAAGCACCGCGAGTCCCGGGCGCAAACCCCATGCCTTGTCATTCCCCAAGGTATACATACGTACCATACACACCTGGGTACTCGGGTACCCAAGTACCCAAGTACCTAAGCCGTCCGTCCCAGCAAAAAAGCACGCGGTCAACTACCGAGCCGAACCAACGGGCAGTACGCGGCGACGCAGGAAATTAGACCGGGGCGCAAACCTCCAAAAACGGCCAGAGACCCTCTTCGTGGGAGGGGGGGAAGACCACTCACAAGGTCTTCATCTAACCCGATCCAAGGGCTCCCGAATCGCTGGCTCCGGGAAGGGGGAGAGGGTTTTGATCAGGGGGTGTGTGGGCGGCCGATGGAACCCGCACCCTTATCAAATTCTTCACTCCGCTGACCTGACGTGACTCCCTGGCCCCCCGACCGCTCTCTCCTTTGTCCGTTTCTGCTGGAGATCTGCGGCGCGTAAAGGCTAACCCCTCAAAGAAAGAAAAAGAACAAAAAAGAAAAAAAAAGTTACGATGCGCAACACATTCCCCCTCGGCGCCCGTCTGGCCCGCGCCGCCCCGGCCCGGCTCCCCCAGCGCCGCTCGCTCGCGACCTCGGCGCCGTGTCTCGCCGTCGCGTCTCCGGCCCCTGCTCACGCCGACGCCGACGCCCACGCATACGTCCATGCCCACGCCCACAGCAGCGCAAACGGCACTGCCTCCCCCGCCGCGCTGGGCCCGCGGTGGCTGTCCGAGCTGCAGGCGCGCATCGCGCGGTGCGCGGGCCGCGGCCTCCGGGGCCGGCAGGCCGAGGAGCTCGAGGCGGTGAGGCGGGCCGTCGACGCCCAATGGCTGGAGCTTTTCGCCGGGCGGGAGGGGTTCCTCACGGGGCCCGGGTGGAGGGGACTGGACAGGCACACCGTGACCTGGGGAGATCAGGTTCGTTCTTCTCGTACCCCAATCAAGACCTCATGAGATTCCCCACGAAGATGGGAGAGCGGCGAAATCGGGGGTGGTGGTTAATGAGATTGCTGACTTTTTCTTTCCTCTTTTCTTTTTGGTGTTTCCAGGACGCAATGGTGAGTTGAGCCCTCGGATCTCGCGACAGGACTGAATGACCGGAGCTGTCTGTCTACATGAGCCACGAGAACAGCCCGCTAACACGACGCCCCAGGGTACGGATACACCGTTCACTTGAGCAAAAGGCCGCGCACGAATAGAACGGTAGCTCACAGCCGCAGGTCACGTAAACAACGTCGTCTACAACAAGTACGCCGAGTCGGCGCGCTTCAACTGGCTGCGCAACTTCGCCACGACCATCGACCCGGAGCACGCCGACGACTGGAACGCCTTCATGTCGTCGCGGGACGTCGGCCTCATCATGAGGAGCATGAAGACGGATTACAAGTTTGTGAGTGCTCTTTCTCTCTCTCTCTCTCTCTCTCTCTCTCTCTATATATATATATATATATTCTTCACAGTGCTCGATGGCATCACCGCAAGACCGAGACGCTGACCGCGCTCCCTCACCCCCCGCCCAGCCGATGGCCTACCCTGACCACGTCACGGTCCTGCACAAGCTCGTCTCCAAGCCGACGTACGGGACCGACTATATCCTCCTCGAGGCCCTCCTCATCTCCGACGCCCACCGCCGCCCCGCGGCGCGTTGCTTCGAGGACATTGTCGTCTACGACTACAAGTCGGCCAAGCGGGCGCCGCTGAAGCCCTTCATGGTCGACCGGCTCCGGGAGACGTACGAGGCGCAGGAGGAGACCAGGGTCGCGTGCGAGCGCAGGGTCCAGGGGCTCATGGAGGCCGTTCGACGCCTGGAGAGCGCTGAGTGAGGTTCTCAGATTGGTGTGTCCGAGTGTACATGTGTGTGTGTCTGCGAGGCCGGATGGCAATGACCGGGTGACGTTGGTGCATGGGATGGAGCGGGTGGATTGCGGTATAGACGAGGGGGTTACACATAGACTTATATTTAGATCATAGACCATAGATGATAGATCCCACGCGGAGAAAAGCATACATTCATACATACATAGAGTAATAAACGCGTTCGGATGGGCGTCGTTGGCGCATGCAGCGTGTTTGGGGTCAATGAGAAGTGGGGTTGATTTTATTCCCTTGAGTGGGGGAGACATCAGCGACAGGCGCGTGTAAGATACACATCATTCCCCCACCCTTGTGAGGGACACATACACACTCATACATACACACTCATACATACACACTCATACATACACACTCATACAGACACACTCATACAGACACACTCTCTCTTGCAAACATTATCCCACGGGCCGCTTTACCTCACTCCGAGAGACTCGCTACGACACCCTCACTCGCCATGGCCAGCATCTCATTCCGCGAACACATCCGCTGGGTCCCTGACGAGGCGAGCGAGCCGACGTCCACCATCGTGCTCACGTCCCCGCAACGCCGCTTCGTTGATCTCCGCATCCTCAAGTCGGCGCCAACCGTCGATGGGGCGTCAAGTGAGTTCCTCCCCCCAACCCCCTTTACCCCGCGGTAAACGGATGAACAAACTTGGAACCATGCGAGGGGAAGGGGTGAGGACCACCTCAACTCAACTCAACCCCCCTCCCCCCAAAACCGCCGTGCCCCCCCAAGACTGACTGATTGATGTAATCTTCAGCGACGCACGGCATCGAGAGTCTGGAGTGGGGCATCGCGGGGTCCTCGTCCTCGTCCCTGCGCGACGGCGGCGACGGCGTCCAGGTCCGGCACTCGCGCTGGGAGCACTGGATCGACTCGCGCACGACGGAGCCCGAGAACGCCGCGGACGAGGGCGACATGTATGAGCAGCCCGGCGGCCTGACCCTCGAGAAGGGGCGGATGGTGAACCCGGCCACCGGGGCGGAGACGGACTACGAGGAGCTCTGGCGGGACGTCGACCCCGTCCCCGTCCCCGCCCCGGCCGGCGGCGGCGGCGGCGGCGGCGTTGGGTGCATCGTCCTCAGGTTCGAGGACGAGCCGACGAGGTCGCGGGGCCTGGTCGTCTGGCTGGGCCGGTACTGCCAGGGCATCTCGAGGGTCGGGGACGACGTCGCGGCCCAGCGCTGGGAGTGGAAGGGCGAGGACGGTTGGAAGCGGACGGCCCGTATCGGCACTCGGGAGCTGCCCTGCGAGGCGCTCCTGAAGACCGGGGCGCCGCTGAGCGTCGGCGCCCACGTCGTGCATGAGAACCTGGTGTGGGACGTGCTCGAGAGTTCCTGAGGACATGCCGGCGGTGACAATGTCCTTCTTTTTCTTTTTCTTCTTCTCCTTCTTCTTCTTCTTCTTCTTCTTCTTCTTCTTCTTCTTCTTCTTCTTCTTCTTCTTCTTCTTCTTCTTCTTCTTCTTCTTCTTCTTCTTCTTCTTCTTCTTCTTCTTCTTCTTCTTGCGTGGGGGTCTTCCGCGCCGACGGACATGCATTCTTGCACGTCGACATGGTCCATTTCGGTATGGGAGTTCACCGAGTTCAAAACTGTCTGGAACTTCATGGGTCAGCTTGAACGGCAAAGGCCCAAAACACTAGGTCCTTGTTTCGATATGGCAGCTGGCACCTCCCGCAGGTATGCATTCTTAATCCTTCAACACGCCAAAGAAAAAGGGGGGAGGGAGGACACTGGGTGTTCTTATGTCGTAGGAAATATTGGTTTCATGATGGAGAAGTGAACGAGGAAATAACTCTAATACCCCACTTCCGCACCACCCCCACTTCTGCACCACCCAAAAATCCCGCATTTCTCCTCCTTCATCAACACCACTACCTTTTTCAAACTATTATAACAATTGCTATATATCGCCAAATAACGCCATTTTTTCAGGATACCTTCTTTAACCCATCATGAAGCAATATACTGAAGATGAGCTCCAACAGGCACTTCAAGATATAGATACTACTTGCTCTATCCGCCAGGCAGCTCGTAGATGGGGAATTCCCTATCATACTCTTCGACATCGATTCCACGGCATGCAATCAAAGGATACTGCTTATATTCATATGCAGCGGTTATCCCAGGCCCAAGAGCAATATCTATCTGAATGGGTTCAAATCCAGGATGCCCTAGGCGCTGGCCCTACCCATCAACAACTAAAGGGCCTAGCAGAGCGTATGCTAGGCAATGGGCAGCAGCCCATAGGGAGGAAGTGGATAGGGCGATTCCTGCGGCGAAACCCATCACTTAGGACCAGGCGATCTAGGGCAATAGATGCCCGGCGATGGAAGGCCCATTCTTCCGAGGTTATCCAGGTTTTTTCCATCTTCTGGTTAATATCCCTGCCATCCAGGGAATCCATCCATCTAACCGATGGAATATGGATGAGACTGGCATTATGGAGGGCAGGGGATCTAATGGGCTAGTGCTGGGCTCTGCAGCATCGCAGCATATCCAGAAAAAGCAGCCAGGATCCCGGGCATGGGTATCTATCATCGAGTGTGTGGCTGCTGATGGGAGGTCCCTATGCCCACTGGTTATATATAAGGGCAAATCAGTCCAGGCCCAGTGGTTCCCATCTAACCTATCTGGATATGAAGGATGGCACTTCACATATACGGATAATGGCTGGACAACTGAGAAGACTGCCCTTGAGTGGCTAAAGAAGGTCTTTATCCCAGGCACTATGCCTAGTGAGCCAGAGGCAGCCAGACTGCTGGTTCTAGATGGGCATTACAGCCATATATCTACTGACTTTATGTGGGAATGCTTCCAGAACAAGATATATCTACTATATCTACCGCCGCACTCCTCTGCTGTCCTCCAGCCACTGGATATATCGGTCTTCAGCCCATTAAAGCACGCCTATCGAAGGGAGGTTGGATATCTAGATGACTGGGTTAGTGATTCAACTGTTGCTGGCAAAAGGGCATTTCTGGCCTGTTATATAAGGGCTAGAGATGCATCTATAACAGCCCAGAACGTTAGAAGTGGCTGGAGGTCAGCTGGACTATGGCCAATATGCATACAGCGACCTCTATCTAACTCGTTAGTAATAAAGGCATCATCCAGCCAGCAGAACAGCCAGCAGACTAACCAGCCTAGCAGCCAGCAGTGGGGTGAATCCGTATCTATCGTCCCATGGTCAACACCTCGTCGATCTGCTGAACTACGGCATCAACTACGCCAGTTAACCCAGCTGGCAGAGGATGGGCTAGATACCCATACTATTCGTCACCTATCTAGAAAGGTGCAAAAGGGGTATGATGAACAGACATCTAGAAGGGCACTTCTAGAGCAGAAGGTCCACCAGCTGGAGGGCCAGTTGGATGATATACGGCAGCGCAAGAGAAAGAAGGTCCGTCTATCGCCTAACAGCACCTTCGCCACTATTTGGGACATCCAGCGGGCGCAAAGTCCGGATATCGGCGATATGGATAGTCCGGATGAATCCAGTGCATCCGAATTATCTAGCGAGGCCGAAAGTTGCATATGGGTGGGCGGCAGAGGTGGTGAAATAAGTGGTGATAGTGGTGGTGGTGATGGTGATGATGGTGGTGCAGAAGTGGGGGTGGTGCAGAAGTAGGGGGGTTGAGTTAAAGAACAACGTTGAAGCTTGCATGTAGACAAGCCAGTCGGGCTGAATCGTTCAACGCCACATTATTTCAATGAAATAAGCTGACATCAGCGTACGGGGATCTCAAGATCCGGGTGCCGTTTACTGCGATGTGCCGAGATTCCAACCACGTAACCCTTCTCACCAGCCATAGCATAAGGTGGTCGCATGCTGCGGAGAATCACGCTGAAGGGTTTGGCTACTAATGTAGATTATATATACGGCATGCGTTGAACATTCATGCCTGGGGGGATTTTCACATAAATGGCTCAGGCTTACACTGTAAAACGAAATGAATAGCCAGGTGTTATACTGAGCTCCTACTAGACCGAGATCGTCCTCCAGCCCATTTAGCCTGGCGTCAATAATGGGGGTTTCGGCTCAACAGACGAAGAATAACATCATTCATAGAATGTCCTGGTTTCTGGTAGCACCTGATTGGCTTCTCCTACTCCGCCAGTCACTCACAACGATGTAAGAGCCAACCTTTCTCACAGGTACCGTCTCGTGTGAGCCAGTGTCGGCGTGTAGTCCGAATCCGCTCCACCTTGTCCATCTCAGGGATCTTCTAGAAGTTCCCGTCATCTCTTTGCCATAAGCCTGGCCGCCACATCGCCGACGCCGGGGGATTCTCTGACGGCCGTGGTGTAGCTGATTGAAGTTGTACGTCGCAAGTCCATGATACTTGCTGGAAACCAGCCAAGCACGGACAGAACGTAACAGAACAATCGGCAGAGAACTAGTTGTATTTACGTTTGGGAGAATCATCCACTGGTCCCTTGGCCTCCTAGCATTGCCCCTTGTTATTGCCGTAAGACTCAGGCCCTTTGCAACGCTCTAGTTGAAAGCGGATCCATGAGACAAGTCAATGTTTGTATCAGACTTGTCGTAGCACCGGTGAGGCCTGGCGGCACCGGCAAGAGATCGACAAACCGGGTTCGGAAAACGTGTCTTGGTATCCTCTTTTCCGTCGGCACTCTCCCCGCCGAGACCTACGTATCTAGACTCATAGTGACACAAGTAAGCGCACACAGCAGGGCACATGAGAATAGGAATAAGAGAGTCTTAGTTCTATGAAAGCAAAGATGTGAAAAGAGCCATCGTGTATATAGACAAGAGATGCGAGTGACGAATGAAACACCACGTGATATGGCACATGAGAGACCTGTTACAGAGTCCCTCTTATGCGTGAAGCTATTGGGAGATATATAGCCTGGCTTCGGGGCTTGACAGTATCTAGGATGCTATTAATCCGGATCTTCGGATTATGTGCTGCTGGATACTGAGGATGCCAACAGTGCCCAAAGTAAAAGGACTGCTCAGGCCTTCTTGTTGGTTATTAAGGCGACAGCGATGCCGATGAACCAAACCTGTGGGCTCAGCCGAAGCCAGATGACTCTCACACGCACTGCTCATTGCACCATGATTTCTAGGTGCACAACGATCAAGAATGTTGACGTCAACATGATGATCAGCAGAAGAGACATGAGTTTCGTCCATTAACTAATCACCTCTAGCAACTGCCCGCCGCAGATCCCCTTTCGGACCACATGATACGGGGGCGAAATTTTGTGCAATCTACCTGCTGTCAACGGAAGTAGGTGAGGCTTTCCAGGTGCCCTTGGCCATATAATGGCATGAACGAACTTGCGCTTGAGGTGAAGTCAAGGGTGGGTGGAGTTGAAACCCCATCTGGAGGTTGAATGCAGATGGGTGAGGTCAGTATTACACAGTTGCAACAAGACGAACTCGAAATTTCAGATCCCAGTATTCTCAAAAGCATGAAACGTCTCGAGATTGCTCTGGGCTATTCATGTCTCCTTTCCCAGAACCGTCCCCCAGATGCTGTATGTCTCCCGGGAGCCTATCGCGAAACATTTTGGGGGTCGTCCTTCTGGCTTGGGTAGATGAGCGCTTTATATGCTGTCGGAGCGATTCCAGCAAAATCAGTCGCACCTACATCTTTGTAGCGAATTGGTTCTTTTACGAGCTGTCATAGAACGTGGAAGGTTCCTAATGAAGAACGTTGCTGTTGAATGAGCCTGAGCCAGAATTCGTCTCTATTGCTGGCAGATATCCAAAGTTCGTACTCCGGCACGGCGCTGGGCAAGATGTAGCCGGGCTGATAAATGCAAGGAACTTGATAAGGGATGTTGAGACGTTCTATGATTCGGCTCTGTGTGCCGCGATTTTGGACTTCTTATCCGCTGCGCATACAATTGCAAGACATATTCATCCCGGATTCAGGCTACGTCGAAATTGAGCAAGGCAAAAAAAGGAGGTCAGGTTAGAGACCGTCAACCTACCATTTGACCACCGTCATTTTACCCGCTACCCATCTTTTGGTGAGTGAGTTCACGGCCACTGACATTGTCCGTGCCGAGAGGCCTTTCAGCAAATGAACGGGCAAAGCCCCACGACGCTTCGAGCCCGCCGATACCAAATGCATGAGCTGCATTCTGCATCATGTACGACACCCGGTGGCGGGTTGGGCTAGACTGAGACTACACTACGCAGTAGACAACAACAGCACAGACGCCGAGAAGCGACGAGCCGAGCTCCCGGCGTGCGTGGGCGGTGTCCCTGTTGGTGTGGCTCGACTCGATTACTCACCGACCACCTACGCCGACAGGTGGACGTTGTGTCTCTAGGCAATTTCCGGGAATTATGGGCAAGGCGTCCGAGGGTCCCGGCGAGCTTCCTGCTATCCTGACGTGCGGCGCGGCAGAGTGCGTTTCGAGGTTCCCAGAAAGAAAGAAAGGGGGTATGTATAGCATTGAGTGTCGAGCAGATTGCTTATGTGCTCATCAGGTTCCGGCCGAAACAGGATGAGAGAGAGCCGGGCACTCGCAAAAGCTCGCGAAACCGTTGCCCCTCCTAGTGGTGCTCTCGCTCTCTCTCTCTCTCTCTATCGCAGACATTTGCGGGAATACGACGCATGCCGTCGAAAGAGCGACCTAATATTGACCCCATCGAACCACTTGGATTGTTTGTGCATCAAGCACGACTGCCCAGGCTCCCTTAATCGACGGGCTCTGCAGGCATGCAGCTCGTATTCCCACCGCTTCGCTTCGCCTCCTCTTGCAGGTGTGTGTGTGTGTGTGTCTGCCGAGAACTGTTATCATTGATGTCCACACTGCCGATCGCATGATGGCGGCGGCCATCGAACAGTCCGAGAATGGGGGCGTAAAGCACGGCCGCCCCCCCCCCCTTCTCGCACGCCATGTTTGTTTTCTTTCTATTTTTCTCTTGACGCCGCGCCGCGCCTCGGAAGTGTGCGGCGCGTGTCAATCTGGCGCGGAACGGTGGTCAGCCCAAACGGGCGCGTTTCCAGCGTCAACTGTCTCTGTCACTAAAGACTAGAGCGAGAGAGATGTGTGGAGACAGAGAGAGAGAGAGAGAGAGGGAGAGAGAGACTAAGGAAAAGCCTCCATCGCATAACAGACAAGACATCGTGCCAAAGCTTAGTAGTAAGTACACTAGGCGGTATCCGTACGGAGTACTCTGAACCGGCTTACGATTTCGAGGTGTCCTACTCGACGGGGGGGGGGGCTGGATGTGGTCCTGCTTTAGGGCGGCGAATGGCAAAGTTTACCTACTACAGCAGCAGGCCGGGGCAAGCCTGGTTGGACGGGCAGACATGAATTCAAGGGTCACTTGTCTTGCCTCAGCCCAGGCGGAATGTCAACCGAGGACTCTGCAGCTGCGCTCGCGCGTCCTATCCTCGCAAAGTCCCTCGCTCGCGACGATGGCTTCGAATCCTACCTGGCTTATGCATAATCGACGAGGCCTCCTCCTTTTCGCCTCAGCTAGACGATGCTTGCTTCTCCCGAGGCGGCCATCCCACATGTTTGTCACTCGGCCGTCGTATCCTATCCACCCCTTGGGCCTTTTCTCACCCGCACGACGGGGAAGAAAAAGTGGCCGGGGCACCCAGGCGATGAGGAGTTGGCTGGGTGGTGGGAGATTCGTCAGTCATACAGCCAGCCAGTCAGTCCAGTCCAGTCACAAGATCCCTTTCTCCCCGGGGTGGACGGGCCGTTCGTTTCTCCCTCGTGTTTGCCTCCTGATGCACCGTCATCCCGTGCGTCTGCCTAATGAAATTCCACCCTCGTTGGACAGCTGTTTCCAGCGCGCCGGCTTGCTATCGGTCCAGTCTTGACCCGAACCTTTACTCAATAGGGCTTCTGCACGCCGACCACGCCTCCGGTCCATGTTCTTTCTCGTCCACAGGGTCAGGGGTCCAAGGGTCTCTGTCTACCCACAAGATAAACCATCCCCCGCCCAATCAATTGCCAGACGAGCCAAACCATGATGCGAGAAGCCGGCCACTCGCCTGGCATTATCTGCCGTTGTCAACTGTCAATTGGTGCTGGGGGCTTACCAGCTGTTCGCCCCCGACACCGCCAGCGAAGCAAATCATCGGCACGAGACCCAGGACGCGGCGCACATCATCCCACCAAAAGCAGGGCGGGCAACGTTCGGATGGCGGGGAGAAGAAGCCCCTGTCAATGTTTACTGCCAGAGTCGTCGTTGCCTGCCATGGATTGGCAGTGGGCAGCTGGGTGTCTCCCTGTTGACGTAGGCTCTGGCACCATTTGCCATCGCAGTCCCCTTTGGGTTCTCGTCCCCGTGTTCCCAAGTCTCGAATAAGCATTGGTTTCTCCCTCACTCTTCATGTCTTGTTCGTTCCGCGCGCGCGTCCTTTACCGGCGGCCAGGGTAGGTAGTATTTGGCCGTCTGCCCCTCGCTATGTACACTGATTCCTCAACGCCCCCCCTCGCGTCCACTCTTTTGGTACATAACACACCACGCTAGTCGATTATTCCTCCAGGTATTCCCTATCTTTATACTAGTTCCTGTCGGCGTCATCCACCCCCCGGTTTCCATCGGTGGGCATACCACGTACGAATAGGTAGGCACTAAGAGAAAAGAACTGGAGCCGAAAACTCCATAGCGAGGGGGATGGAGTTCACTGATCGAGCCGAGAGGAGGGGATATCCATCCACGCCATGTGAGCGAGCGAGAGCCCATTACAGAAAAGGAAAAGAGAGATGGAGAAAGAGAGAGAGAGAGAGAGAGAGATGGAGACAGAGAGAGAGAGAGAGAGAGAGAGAGAGAGAGAAAAGCATTTGCCGCGCCACCTCGAACTGGGGACGCTATTACGAGCGGCTTTCCTCTTAGCACCCGTCGGTTGGGACGCTAGGCTCGACCGATTCTGCATGGTGTCTCTTATTGTATGCAGATTGGTGCATCTACACCTTGCAATCTTTGCATGGTTTGGGTCATGCATTCATGGCCGTGCCGGTCCTGTCATGGATTCGAGAGGGAGGCAAGGCCCGGTGGTAGCAACACCAACGGATCTATGTAATCCCAATCCAATCCGATCCGTATTCGTCGATCCAATTGATCTGATGCCCATCTTCCCGTGCCCTCTCCATCCCGCCTCCATGTCCAGCCAGCCCTGTTTTCCTCGTTTCTCGTAATTAACCTGCCCAACCTCCTCCTCCTCCTCCTCTTCCTGACCTACCGTTATCCTTTTCGTCTTCCCCTTCCTCCTCTCTCTCCCTCTCTCCCCCCCCCTCCCTCTCTCTGTGTGTGTGTGGTCTATCGTCGACGCCTCTGCACGTACCGTTGTCCGTTTCTGAGACTGTGCGAGCACCCAATCCGTTCCGTCGTGTCTCGCCGCGGTGGCACAATACACACATCACACATTCTCAATCCTCAGATCACATCACTCGGGCTACATCCTTCGAGAAACAACCCCCCCCCCCCCCTAGTCTCGTCCCTCCCCTCACCAGACCAGGCGGTTGACACTAAATCCCCCCCTTCTCCTCCTTCGTCGTAAGGCCACATCCAACACAGCCGTCGTCGTCCTGGTTTCCAGCAACCTTGTAGCTTGTAGGGTGCGGCCTCATCGCCAACAATGCGCCTCAGATCAAGCAGCCTCAGGGCCCTGCTCTGGAGCGCCATCGCTACCCTCGGAACAACTACACCCATCGCCGGCAATGACAGCAGGCCCATGCCCGTCCTCCGCCCGCGGCAGGTGGGCACCGGCGTCACACCGACCCCGACACCGACACCGATACCGACCCCAGACCCGACCTCAGATCCGACGCCGACGACAGCGACCACGGCATCAGAGGAGGAGCTCACCACCACCGTCACGATAACCACGACTGTCGGCGGCGGCGGAGGCGGTGGCACGACGACCGCGACCACCGTCGTCCTCCGCACCATCACCACCACCATCCTCGTCACGTCCACCAGCTTCGAGACCATCACCGTGACCAGCAGCGACGTCGCGACCGCCACCGTCACCAACTACGTCACCTCGACCGTCCTAGCCAAGCGGAGCCTCGAGGTCCTCCCCCTCGACGCCCCCGTCCCGCCCGCCCAAATCACCCCGGCCGCGGCGGACGACGACTACCGCAGGCGCGCCTTCGTCGAGAAGCGCGCCCTCGTCACCGTCGTCGTTACCGTCGCCGGCTCGGCCGCCGGGGTCTCGACCGTGCTCAACACCCGCACCAGCACCGTCGTCTTCACCACCACCTCCAACACCGTCCTCACCTCCCTCCTCACCTCGACCCATTTCAACAACGCCCAGACGACCGTCACCGTCGAGTCCACCCTGACCGTCACCTCCACCTCCATCGACACCGCCCCGCCCACCACCGTCGACACCGGCCCCACCACCGGCATCATCAGCACGCCCACCGGGTCCAGCGGCGCAGAGAACACGAGCGGCGCCGGCGGCGATTCGAGCGGCCTGTCCACCGGCGCAAAGGCCGGCATCGGTGTGGCCGTCGGCGTCGTCGGCCTCGCCGCCCTCCTCGCCATCGGTTGGTGGGCCTACAAGCGCCACAAGGCGAACAACCCCAGCCGTTCCGACCTCGACGACATGCGCGCCTACGACCCCAACGGCCCCTCGCCCCTGCACGAGCCGGCGGGCATGTCCGAGACGGGCGGCGGGTTCCGCGGCGGCGGGCGCGCTGCCGCGGCCGCGGGCGCCATGAGACGCCAGCCGGTGCCGAAGCACCAGCTCTCGCCGCCGTCGCAGAGCGTCAGCCCGCTCTCGAACCAGACGGTGTCGCCGACCAGCGCGGGGTACAGCAGGCCCCCGACGGGCGGCGCGCACGACTTTGGCGGGACGAGGACCATGCCCGCCGAGATGGGCGGCGACGAGGTCGTGGAGATGGGCGACTCGGAGCCGAGGCCGCAGCAGCCGTTGCAACATACGCCGGCGGCGGGGAGGCCGTATAACTCGGGCCCGGTCCCGGACATGTATGAGATGCCCTCCGAGAGGTATCGGTAATGCCGTGCATGAATTTTTTTAATTTTTTTTTTTTTTGGTCGCGGGTGTGTAGTGTCGAGGGAGAAGAGACGGAAACTGCATATATACACATACGGGGGGGGGGTCATTGGATGGGGAGGAAGCGCGAATCATTTACCTGGATATTTCAAGAAAGCGTTGCATCGATTCCAGATCCCGTTGACGAGCGGGTAGGCCGGTATCAGAGAGCCGGCAAGACGAAGACGAAGAAGAAGACGAAGAAGAAGAAGAAGACGAAGAAGAAGACGAAGAAGAAGACGAAGAAGAAGACGAAGAAGAAGACGAAGAAGAAGACGAAGAAGAAGAAGAAGAAGAAAACCCGACTGCCTGGATGAGGCAGTCCTGCCAGCAGATAAACTTGGTAATGTGTACGAGATGGAAACAACAAGGTCAGCCAACGATGCGACGTCATGTTGCGAATTATGAGAAAAATCAGAACAGTTCGTCAGATTGCACACCATGTCAGAAGTCGCGCGAGCCAGCGGGACTTGGCCGCACTCGGGCCTGCGGGTGCGGGGGGAGGAGCGTCAAAACGGTGCCCCCGAAGACGTCATAATAAGAGTCGTTGCGCATTGTTAGCATCCCCGATGCCAGAAGGTGTCTCGTCGAAGAATTCGGCGTTGCTGAGCTGCCGTTGGGTGACAAGACGGAGGTTGTGCAGCAAGATTGTGAGGTCTCACGATGCATTGCGTGTCGGCGCTACTCTGATGAGTGAGGTGCAAAAAGTCACAAAGATTGCCAATAGCATTGAGTGTTGGAGAAGGAATTGTGAAGTTACAGTTTCTGGGGTGAGTGTAAGATGAGAGAGAGAGAGAGAGAGAGAGAGAGAGAGAGAGAGAGAGAGAGAGAGAGAGAGAGGCATTATTGTCCCACCTTCGGCGACGGAGCTCGGGCAACGGCAGGGACCATTTGTTCATCCCGACTTTTTGTTATACACTATAATAATAATAGCCTTTTTTCAATCAAGGGGCTTGTCGGGTCGACAGTGTACTACCTATGTAAAGCCTCTCCGAGTTCGTTGCAACCCTTTCGAAGATGAAGGACGCGGGGATCAAACCTGTGAGGTACATACAGATCGCTAGCGATGTTACTGTACCGCCTCTTCCATCCCACTATGGAGAACTGCGGGAAGCAAAGGCGGTTCCGAGCTTCTGGTGTGTACACTACGGGGAACCCCGTTGTGTTGTCCGAAGGTATTACCGGACCGACCGCCAACAAGCGTTGGAGGGCTTCCTCCACACTTCTAAGCTCCCGACGACTGACTACATAGTAATAGTAGTTCATGACTGGACGGGACCTTCGATGCTTAGAAAACTCAAATATTTTGTCAGCAAGATCGCCACAGCACCTTATCTCTGTCAACCGCAGCCCCGAAAGGTACCATCACTGGCGATAACACTGTCCAAGACATGTCCCCATGCCCGGCCAAGACTGCAACTGCAACATGGCCGCTCCAGTGTTCTGAGAAACAAAGATAAGTGCCGTCCGTCTCTGGAACCTGCGGAGATGGGGGGGGGGGGTAATAGCATGCGGACGCCCACGCCGGGCGGTGGTGCCACATCGGGTATCTGCTACAACGCCAGCGAATTGGATGCAACGCGGCGGCCGTTGACGAGCGTGCAAAGTCCAACCCACCCTGCTGTTTCGAGTCTTAGCAAGCCCCGAATCTTTTGCAAAATCTGGAAGGGGGGGCTCTTATCTGCAAATTCTGTATTCTGCCTGGAGGAAAAGTCCCGCCGCCGTGCGGGAAGAGTGGGGGATGTTGTTGTTGTTGTTGTCTTACAGCCTCAACCCTCCATATTCCTTCCACCTTAAGTAGACTGCCCGTCAGCATCTTCTTAACTCGCACAAGCATCTTCTGTCTTGAATTTTTGTCTTGCTTTTCGGGACTCCAGCCGCAGGCTTTTTCGGCCGACCCCATAGTTAATCAGTCAGTCAGTCAGTCAAGTCACTATATGTACTAGTCCAGCATCGTGCCATTGTCGTTTCCCAACCCCGCCGACGCAGGGAATCGGAGGGGGGGAACGGGGCGAGAGTACCCGAAGCGAGAGAAAAACTCTTATCGTTAGCGGTGCGTCACGCGTCTGTAATACTACGCAACGCCACCCGCTATCTCGACCGCGACTTTCACCACCCCGCCCCTCATCGTCTTCGCGATCGTCTGAACATCGTAAAGCGGGAGTCCTGGGGGAGTTTGCGTTCAGTCGATCAATCCTCCCAGTTGCGGCACCTTTCAATTGAAGTTGGCCGACATTCCCTCGCCAGCGCTCACTTGCCCTTCTCTTCTCTCACAGAGACAGCCAACTCTTTATCATAATCCGGCCCATGCCAACTCGGGGCTTCATTCCAGCGACCCCGTAGACCTTACAGCTCCAACATCCCGCCGCGTCAGTGGCAGCGCCAGCATCATGGATCCCACAAAGAAGGACACCTTCGACGAAGCCGGCGCCGGCCTCGGTCCCGGCGCAAGCTCCCCAGACATGACCGTCCGTGACCCGGACGCAGTCGACGACGCCGCCGCCGCCGAGAAAAAGGTGGTGCGGAAGCTCGACTTACACATCATACCGCTCGTGATGCTCCTCTACCTCTTCAGTTTCCTCGACCGGTGAGGCTAAACCCCCCCCCCCCGCTTCTCAATCATCTGTTGTTCCACCCTAACGCCCCCCCCCCCCATAGCGTCAACATCGGCAACGCCCGCCTCTACAACCTCGAGCGCGACCTCGGCTTGGAGGGCAACCAGTTCCAGGTCGCCGTCTCGATCCTGTTCGTCACCTACATCGTCTTCGAGGTCCCCTCCAACCTCGTCCTCAAGCTCTTCACCCCGCGCCGCTGGATCGCCTTCATCACCGTCGCCTGGGGCATCATCGCCACCCTCACCGGCCTCGTCAACTCGTACGGCGCCCTCATCGCCTGCCGCCTGCTCCTCGGCGCCGTCGAGGCCGGCCTCTTTCCGGGCCTCAACGTCTACCTCACCTTCTTCTATAGCAAGCACGAGCTCGCCCTGCGCGTGGGCTACCTCTTCGTCAGCGCCGCCATCGCCGGCGGGCTGGGCGGCCTGCTGGCCTATGGCATCGGCCACATGGAGGGCGTGGCCGGGATGTCGGGTTGGAGGTGGATTATGATCATCGAGGTAAAACTGCCTTGGAGGCGTTCTGGCATGGATTCTGACTTTGAGAGGCAGGGCATCCCGACCGTCATCCTTGGGGTGGTGACGTATTTCGCGCTGCCCAACGACGCGGGGACCGCGTACTTTCTGACGGACGAGGACAAGGCCGTCATGGCGAGGCGGAGGGGGCGCGAGTACGGCAACACGACCAGCGCGCAGGAGTTCAGCAGGGAGGACATGTTCAAGGCCTTCAAGGACTGGAAGGTCTGGGTCTTTAGCGTCGCGCAGTTTGGCGCCGACACGATGCTTTACGGTGAGTCTTTTTTTTTTTTTTTCTCTTTTTTTTTTGCGGGCGAGACGGTCGGTCCTCTGTTTGATTGCTGACTACGACCAGGCTTCTCGACGTTCCTCCCGACCATCATCAACGGCCTCGGCAAATGGACCCCGGCGCAGGTCCAGCTGCTGACCGTGCCGTGCTACTTCCTCGGCGCCGTCGTCTACATGACCATGGCCTTCCTCTCGGACCGCATGCAGAAGCGCGGCCTGTTCTGCGTCATTTTCGGCAGCATCAGCGTCATCGGCTACGGCGTGCTCATCTCGCCGACGTCGAACGGGGTGCATTACTTTGGCTGCTTCCTCGTGGCGGCGGGGCTGTACGTCGTCGTCGGGTTGCCGTTGGCTTGGGTGAGTCCTCCGTCCCCTTTTGGCCCGCGCGGTGCTGCGGATGTGCTGACGACGGTTTTGATCCAGTTGCCGAACAACTCCCCGCGATACGGCAAGCGCACGACCGCTAGCGGTATGCAGCTGACGATCGGGAACTGCTCCGGTGTCATGTCGTCCTTCATCTAGTAAGTTTTACTTATTTTATTACCTCTTTCCCCATCTTCTCGAATACGCATGGCTAACAACAGGGCACAGCCAAGCGGTCGACAAGCCCAGGTACATCCGCGGCCATGCGGTGACGCTGAGCATGGTCGGCATGGCCACGTGCCTATACGGCTTCATGTGGTTTTGGTACTGGCGGGAGAACAAGCAGCGCGAGGCCGGTCACATCCAGAGCAAGCACGCCGATCTTTCAGATGACGAAATGGCCGAGCTGGGGGATGAGAGCCCGCGTTACCGGTACACTATTTGAGTATTGGTGTGCTGAGGGAGAAGGATGATACAAGAGGGGGTTGGTGGTTTGGGGGTTAGAAAGGAGCGCACGGTGGGACTATAGAGACGATCGACGGGATGAGGAAAACATTCCATTAGTGAGATACCCAGTCAGAGAACGCAGCGCAGAGACCGTATTCGGAAAGATGGCAGACGTCGGTTTTCACCGGACTCTGAGGACGGAGTATCTGGTAGAGGAGCGGAGGACTACGGTAACTGCAGTTGAGCCCGAAGTACTTCCCAGATGTTCCAGGGTTCTCTTGCATCGCAAGCGAGATGCCTACACAGTTATATCCGCCGGGCACTCTTTCGCTTTCTTGCAATTCTTCACCCTGTCCTGGCAAGACCTCTTTCCGAAACAGCATGCCGCCACCGTCATATAATTTGCATTTACCTTGCCCAGTCTAACGGCCCATCCGGTACTTCTAGTCAGAGCACCTTCATATCTCGCAAACGGCTTGCGGAAATCATTATTCTTCCACTCCCAGCACTCACCAGCCGGGTCTCGGCCAATCCTCACCGGCAGCCCACCAGGTATGCCTCCGTGCCGAAGTACGTGTGACTGAAAATGACCAATTCCTCTGTATACCCAGCAAAGCATTGGGTAAAGGAACGTCACAGTCAAAGAAGCAGCTTGGACTTTGACCATGGCTATTCTATTGGTTATAAATCGTCCCTGGCTGATAGACAAGACAAATGTCCTTACTCTAGAACAAATAGTTATCTAAGCCGACTAAACCCCTAAAAGGTTACCACATAACCTGGCATTTTCTGACTGATCCAAGAGGTCTTTGTTTCCTAAGGGCAGAACCAGTCGTCAAGAAGGATTCTCCCCGTTCTACTGGCCGTTGGTACTTGACTTTGTCTGACAGGACTCTAATTCTCCCAAGTAGTACCTATAGATTGTCTGCCTTTGTTTGTCGTCCACTTTACCAGGCAACCAGGTTGTATACCTTCCTTCCCTAAGCTACCTACCTTAGCGGGAAAGGGAGGGGGGCTGATATCGCCATTACGGCCGAACAACTGCGGACAGTTGCAGTAAGGTGTGCCACAGTTGTTATATCAGCAAATGTTGCTCCACATTTGCTGGACGTTTTAGGAGTTGCCAGCGCCCACTTATCTCCTTCCTTCCTGCCTACCTCCTTTCTTCTTGACTATTCCTATTATTACTCCTCCCAAGTGGTATAATTGATATGCTGTGATGCTATAGTTGTTCGATTTTCTCAATATAATTTATAAACATTATAAGTAAGTTTAAGTCTTGTAAAATCCCCTCGCTTTTCTTTTCCATCTTAACCTCTTTATCTCCTGAGTGGTAGATAGGTTAATTGCCTTTTGGCTGTCTGGTATACTGGCTGGCTGTTAGTTCTCACTCCTGCCAAGGTACCTACCTGCTTAGGTAATATTAGGCAAGTAGGGATCTCTCACTCAGACCACATTTGACAGCTCATTTCACCACGGCAGGCTCAACCTTCTAGAAACAACAACACCGCCGCCACCGACAAGAAGACCCGTCCCTTGGACATCCAGAAACACCAAGTCACAGTGGCGGCAGCTTAACAGCCTGACAATCTCACCGGTATGCAAAGAGAAAAGTACATAAGCTGTTGCTAACATTTCTAGCTGTCTTCGAGGTCCGTTGCAAGGCCGCCTGGGATGTCTACTTCACAGGCGAACACGAGCAGGCAGAGCGCATGGCCGCAACCCTTCTCGACGAGCCACAGCCAGTCCCTGCCCATCAGTCCAGCATGCACTTGATGCTTGCCAGATCCAAATCCTCCAACGATTTTCTATCCCACGCCAGAAAGGCCTTCCGCCTCTATACTGAGATCCTTGCCGACTACAGCGTAACGTCTAACCCCCACAGAACTAGCCAGCATACAAAAGGCGTTAAAACTAACAATAGATGCTCTCAATGACGCCCTTAAGGACTAGAAAAGGATCGACAGCAACGTTGATAAGCTTCTGTCAGTATCCACGCTCCATATCGCTTTAGACTGCTAGGTGTATTAATAATGGTTTTAGTGCTACTGGGAAGACTATGGCTGATCTTCACGATGCCCGGTCGGAGGAACTCTATCGACGCGAGTTGGAGAGGGAGAGAGTGACGAGTGTCAGCCACGGTGACTGGGATGGAGATGATAATATCGACTTGGATAGAGATCATAACATCGACTCGCAGCACCTCTCCCTCTCTGGTCCTACTCAACCACAGGATTCCAGTCTTATCAATTCCCAGCGCTCCGACCGCCAACACCTCTCTCCGGTCGACGTATCTGACGATGATATCTGATAGCTGAGGTGCTACTTGGGTGCCAAGAAAGCAGGAACACTCATACATAGATGGGTGTAATACAGTAGGCAACTTTAGTAAACATGGGTGTAAGGCAATGGGTAGTTTTAATAAAGCCATAAAACAAACTCACACAAACCGCAAGCAGAAATCACCCAACAGATTAGGCCTAATTGTTTTTATTTTATTTTCCTAAGCGTACGATTCTCGGCTTAGCTAAAAGAGTTTGGTATTAAGCAAGAGCCCAAGGTTAAACCTTTTGTATGAATATGGTTGCGCCAGATGTCCTGGAGTAAGGTCGAATGCCTGAGTCTGATGAGGAGGTCAAAGCCCTACGTAAACAGAATATCAAGCGGTCTTTGAAAGACTTCCGGACCGTCGTCCTTGGGGCGGTGACAAGCACCAGAGTGACCTCCACAAATGTAATGTATGAGTTCACTGTTCACCACCCAAACGTGGTTTCCACTGACGTTTTATTTGGCTAAACTTTTGCCACCCCCTTGTACGGGAAAAGCCACTGTACAAGTTGAGAACATATCGTTGTACAAGCGACGTGAAGCAATTTCTATCAAGCCTCCAAGAGGCGATTTCACTATTTGCCTTCTGACGTACTCCGGTATTACAAATCAGGCGCCCAGGACGATACTGGGCATTACTGAGGAGATGATAGTAGAAGCAAGATTAACACCGTGTTCTCGAGTCAGCACGCTCAATTTTCCAGCCTAGTGATTCATCGTGTTTGAGAATGTCAGTGTACAGTGGGCCAAAAGTATGCAAACTCACCTAAATACTAGTCAACAAGTAACTTATATTGGCTTAGACTAAGCTATATAGCCAATCCGAAGATTGTATAGAAATTAAGATTAAGTTTTTAATTTAGAATAAGTCTTTTTTTATAGTTTGCTTTATGTACATTACTTTCTAATGTATAGCAATATAGTCTAAAAGATTAAATTTCTATAAAACCTAGGTAATAAATAGACTTTTGGGGGACTTCAGTCTTTCTCCTATCTAACATATTAAATTATACTTATCAGTATTTCACTATAAGTTACAAATATAGAAGTTGTGTAAAGTTTAATAAGAAGAGGCATATTTTAGTTGCTCATCACATTATAGTTTTTATGCGTAAAGCTAAGTTCTATGTTTTCAATATTATAGGCTTAGTTGACTTCAAGTAGTGAATTTAGTACGTTGGGATACTTTTGGCCCCCTGCTGTACATGCAGGAGAAAGAGGTTCTGGACTGTTTCGCCGCCGTTACTAACTCCATCTCTTCACATGACCCTGCGAGCAACTAATAGGTGTGAATGAGAGCAAACCCCAGAACCAGAGCCCGTAGGCAGTTACTTCAATGAAGAGTGGCGACTGACAAAGGGAAATTGGAGGGTTACCGTAAGCCTGTATAGCCTTCTAGTCTGCGCCCCCCTCCTGACCCAAAGCTCATCTCCACCATACCGTGAGCACGGCTAGTCATTACCGAGCTTTACGGTGGTGCAGCGTGCCGATAACACTATCCGCTCCAGTTCCAAGGTGGATGGATTCCTGCTGGTCCTACGTCGCTGTCTGCTCATTCGAACACGGCAACCTTTGACGGGCGATCTCCGTGTCAAGTTGCAAACCGTCTCGTCTCAAGGTGGGCAAGCCCACATATCGGTTTGATCGACGCGCGACAGCTCGCCAACTCCTGCCTCCTCTGTTACAGAAACCTTGCTGCTTTTCTCTGAGAGGCCAAGCCTTTAACGTCAGTTCGATCGTTGGAACGCCGGGACCCATGGTCGCAATCATGGCCGGCCAGTGCCGATGTCGGTATTTTTGGGACAACTCTGAGCTGCGGGGCAAGGCACCCCCAAAACATTTTCCGATAATGTTGCAGCGGGCGTGTGCCAAGACGAGGGAATTGAGTATCAATTTAAACGGACTATCCCGTCATGTCGGCGATTGATCCCTTTCCGTCTTCGAGGACCCAAAAGAGTTTCAGGCCCGGGTCCTGTGCTTGACGTGTCGAGTAGCCGTTCCAGAGCCAACATTGCAGATGCAGACAAGATTTGGACCCCTGGGATCAATGACGCCTCCGATGATGGAATTGTTTTAGTCCATCAACGATTAGAATAGACGTCACCTGGCCAATAATCTTTGCTTGGTTGACGTGGCATAGTCAACGTTCCCGAGCCGTGCATATTCAGCACTATAACTGATGCCTCCTGCCAAACTCAGTAGGGTTGATGAGTATTACTCATGGGCTTCAGAATTTGTTAACAAGTCGACGACCCAGTTGTTTAATACGACTGGGAAATTAAACGCAAAGTGAATGCGCTTCACTTATGTCTAAGTTTTCCCAGAACCCCAGACTCTCCAGCATCAGGGGACGGGAATCTGGTGGCAGAGTTGTACCCAAAAAGAATCACATGGGCCGGAAGAACCGTACAAGGGATGGGCCAGAGTCGTCGTAATCCCGACTCCCATAGGTTTGCACAGGTTGTTATAGCAGATCAAGCATATTGACAGCAAGGCACCCCCCAGGCCCGGTACGCTGCTCGCCAAGGGCTGCCTTGTAGACCGCCAGACGTTGTTGCGACCTGCCAAGAACCTTCGACGAGTAGCATTACGACAGGAGGATCTCAGGTAGTACGTTTATGGCCTTGGCGATACCGAGACTGTGGACGCACAGAGGGCCCCCGCTGCTTCGCTCGCACCGAAGTGTCCGGATGGCAAAGAAGAAGAAAAGAAAAAAAAAAAAGAAATAGGAAAGGAAGAAGGATCTCACTGACTCTCTTACCTGATAGCTCGAATAAGCCAAGTTTGGCCTTTGCTAAGTTACATAGTATGGCACCATAAGGTAACTAAGGTTCGACTAGCTCGCGGACGCCGGTAAAACCCAGAGTACAGTTTCCGCGAAATATTCACCGGCCTTTTGCGCTTATTTCTTATTTTCCTTCTTCTTGCCTCTAGGCTCTACCGATCAGGGTTATACTTTTCCGCCCTTTCTCAACACCTTGATCTTAACCTTATAGGCGGTCGTGGCTGCGAGATGGATGACGAGGCCTGCCAGACTAACCTTGAGCTTAACCTTGGTGCCGACCTGTGAAGTCCGGGTTCCTAACAGAGAAAGGGAAACACCGAGACGGCAAAGTCTCGAGGGTGACTCGGCAGATTCGGACGAAGAAAAAAAAAAAAACCTTGGGTGGCACGCACGCTTGTTTTTTTTTCTTATCCTCCTCCGTTTTCTCTTCTCTTCCCGTGAGCCAAAACGGCGGCGTTGAGCTTCTCCGTGAGGGAAAAAAAAAATAGGACGAAACCTCCCCGGTCATGAATCAAGCTATGGGTTCGCGGAACTGTAAACCGACAGAGTCGAAAGCTTAGTTTGGACGCATCAAGGTTAACCTCAAGAATGGCCTGCGCGTCCACCCTTCGGCGAACTTGCCCGAACCTCCGTCTCGAGGTTTGGTCCCAATTCTCGGGTCGTGTTGGAAGTTAGTGCCGAACAACGGTCGTCTCAGGAAATCCCCTCCACCCCGTCCCATCTCTGCCGCCCCCTCGCCTCTCTCACGTTGAACCGTTTTTACGCTGTGTGTTTTTCCTCTTTCTTTCTTTCTTGTTTTCTTGTCCTCCTTCTTGCACCCCTGTCCTCTTGGGCCCGGTAATATAGGAGAAGCACCAAACTCTTGGCGGCCCAACTGCCGGCCATACCTATTAACGCAAGCCGCAGGATACCTGCACCTCAACTGTCTCGTCTAGACATGCCTACTATAATTAGCTCTTACAGCTTCGCCCTTCCTCCCCCGCGTTTAATGTTTTAGGTTCGCGAAATCATGCCGTTTGGGCAACGTGCAGGTGCGGCGCTACAGCCAAGATCGCCAGCCTTCAACTTGGGGTGACCACCCCAGTGATGGGGGATCGAACCAGCCAAGTCCCGAGACCTGCGATGCGTGTCCGTGACTCGGGGGTGTGGGCATAGGCCATCAGTCGTCCGCTTTGGCGAGGTGGAAAGCAAAACGCGCCTAGGTTATGTCTGGTTCCCCAGGGAAATAGGAGATAGAAAGAGAAATATATATATACATATATATATATATATATATATATTAAAATATAGTACTGAATGTAATGGGGCTCAAAAGCTGCGCCTTTCAAGGCGGGTTTGGTTCAAATCTCTGGCTGGCTTCCCCGGCTTGTCCAACACTGCCCAGGCACCAGGTCACCGTTACTACCTGACGCGTGTTACATGAATCCCCCAAGTCCCTATGCAAGTACGGATACTGCAAGTATAACTCTGTACGCCGCAATGTCTTACATAGAGCGGCCGTCTGGCCCGTGACCGAGCCATGCCGGGGACCCACTCCCACCTTTCCCGTACACGCCCTGTCCGGACCCGAGTCCGATTTCCCGCTCCGCGAGGGCCTTTGGACGGACTGACTGACTGACTGACTGCGCGGGCAAAGGATCCAAACATAGAGAGCGGCCTTTCACACCGTACGCCCAAACATTGGTCCGGCCCTTCCCCTGCTGCCTCCGTTCCATGGCTGGGGCCGCCTACTGCTCTCGTCAAAAGAGTGGATGTTCCGTTTCCGTTTCACCGTCTGAAAAAAGGCCAGAGAATCCCGGTGCAGTGGCCATTTTCAGCCTCGCCCCTTGAGCACGCCAAGACAGCTGTGTCGTGTGTTTTTTCCGAGCAGACTGCCACTCTGGTGGGATTGGGAGGCTGTACAAACAGAGTAGATTTGTTTGGATCCCTGTTTTGTGGGAGCTTTCCCTCCCCCATCCCCCCTTTTCCCCCACTCGGGCCTGACCTATTTGGCCATTTCGAACCCCCTGGTAGAGAGCTCTCATCATGGCCTGCTGACAACACGGCATCGGTTCCACTGGTTCAAATCTCGCCAGCAGCTGTGCCAAGAGCCGTGACGGGAAAGTAGCGAGGTTTGCGGAGTGACTCGAGGGGGGCTTTTGCCGGACGACTTTTTCTCGTCACTGTCGATATATCGACCGACGGGTTTGGTGAATGGGACCACGCAGAGACAGGGGGCCTGAAACGAACGGTATCCCTCCTCCTCCTCCTCCTCTTTTCCGCACCCCTCGGCACAAACTGCCCTCTGTTTCCCTCGCGCTGGACCAAACCCATGTCGTTGGAACTTTTCATTGTTTACGCTTCTTTAGCGGAGCCCTGAGTTGGCAAAGCCTGCTGACCTTGACCTGATGCCGCCCGCTGAACCAGCCCGACGATGCGTATGCCGGTTAAACATTCCAGCCCACGCTGCCGCTTGCTTGCTGTCGTGTTGACCTCTATCGAGCCGGTTGAGCGTGCGTGCGTGCGTGCGTGCATGTCCCGTTCTGCCCGGTTATCCCCAGCATGGCACGCGAATGGGCCTCGGGCGTGATGCCGGTTATGTAACGAGACCCAGTCGTGCGCCGGCGCCGAAATGAGAGAGAGAGAGAGAGAGAGAGAGAGAGAGAGACAGAGAGAGGGGTGAGAGGCGTGAGCGATACTGTGTCCTCTTTCGAGCTCGGTTTCTGTTTGGCGCCGCCGGTTTGTCATTCAACATCCTTTCTTGCGCTCGCTCCACTGTGCTTGCTTACTCGATGTGCAGCCCAAGGACGACGACGATGACGGGGCGTACCCGGAAGCTTCGGAGAGGACGACGGCGATCGGGCGTATGGCGAGTGTCGCTCAGTCACTCACTGTACACGAAACCCTCGCCGTCCGATTCATTGCCAACTATCCGCGTGCCACGATTGGTCTCTGTTCGACGGGGACGTCGTGGACCGGCAGTCCACTTACGATTCGTGGCGCGGTGTGCGTGTACCGTCAAAGGGGAAAGGCGCCAAATAGACTCGCCCATCAAGGGAGGTGAAACGGCATATCGATTCTTAGCATCCAAACGGCGCTGATTTGACGGAGAGTTCACGATCCCGTGAGATTGCCAGATGTACGGATCTGGGCGCCCGGGGGGTATTCTGGCAGCCAATCCGATCCAATCCAATCAATACAAATCAATAGGAGAGGCGTCGGGGGAACCTCGAGGGTCGTCGACAAGTCAACCACTGGAAGCCCGAAAACCTAGGTACGTGGTACATGGTAGAAACACAAATCTGCAGGCCTGGCAGGGAAGGGATCGCGACAGGAATAGCATCTAGCGAGGTTGAACTACAGGTAGATCCATCTCCCCCCCCCCCTCCTTTCATTCCAGAGCAAGTTTTCGCGACACGCTATTGTTACCAAGCCGCCCTAAATCTCCTAATCCTGCCGGATATGATATCGCGCGTCGTTCTGTCCGCCAAGGAGAGCCAAGACCCCCTTGAAGCAACTTTACCCAGGGCCACTGATCCACTGGAGCCGCTACCGCTCGTTAAGGCCTGCCTCGTCGGCGTTTTGAGTATTTGTAGAGGACCGGGGGCCATATTCCCTTCCTTGCAAGTTGTGCCGCGAGCCGCCGAGCGGGTCAGAGAAGAAGCACCGCCTCCTGTCAAAGAGACAGAGAGACAGAGAGACAGAGACAGAGAGAGAGAGAGAGAGAGAGAGAGAGAGAGAGAGAGAGAGAGAGAGAGAGAGTCGTGCTGGGGGAACGCGAGGGAAGAACGAGATCGTCGGGTTGGCAGCTTGGGCCCTCTGGAACCCAGCGGAAGGGTACGCATGCAAGGCGTGAACGCCGACCAAGAGTATGTCTCCTCGACGACTAGCACGCGCCGCCCTGCTTCGTCCCCCCTTTACGGAACGCAACCGCACGCACCATCGAAAAGTCAGTTTCTCGTTATCAAATCCCAAAGTAGGTATAGCCCAAGTCCAACACTCGACTCGGGCTTACTTGAACATTTGTGAGCCTTGGCATCATACCCACCTAATCTAAGCTTTGGGTTTGGGGTTTAGGGCCTTGGGTCTTGTTATGTACATAGTAGATATCTACCTGTACATTCAAGATGGGGAGCAATGACCCCTAAGAGAGTGGGAAATGCGCGTGGGCTTTTGGTACAATGTAACCGATACACATTGTACACCCATGATGCCCCCGTATATGCAGTATGCATGCAACAGACGCCCGGCTTGTTGAGGTCTGACCCATTAGTACCTTACCTCGCTCCTCCTGAAGGGCCCTCTCAAACTCCGTATCCGTAAAAAAAAAAACAAAAAAAACCCACCGCCCCCTTTGATCCATCACACGACCCCTTGGCGACCGACGTCATCCATTCGATCCAACGGCGGCCGCTCAGACTTAGCACCGGAACTACGAACACTCTACCATGACATCTGATAAATCCGACGAGGCGTGACAGTGGCAAAACCCGGGCGTACGCTCACAAAGAAAAGGGTCGGTGGAGGGTGTGTGAACCCGTCACAGCTGGGTCCGGCGCCGTCGTATAATGCCCGTCCTCCTCGGCTCCACGTAGCTCGCAGTAGACGCCGCCGATGAGACTGACACTACACACGCCTGCTCGATCGCGAGCGCTACGTGACGAGGCTGCGCGTCCCCCCCTCCCTCCCCTTCCACTCTGAACGATGTAGGCACGTAGGCAAGGCCCAGAGATCGGCGCAACGGGCGCCACGACGGCGATTGGGTAAACTCACCTTTCGCCCACCCCCTTGTTCCTCCCCCAAAGCAGAGTGAAACGCACGCGTATCGCGATGCTAAGCTTCTAGCCCATTTCAAGTTTATTCTTTCTTCCCCCACCACCCCATTGCGCGCCGCAAGCAAGCGGAACGCCGTCAGTCATTGTCCTCCAAACCCTGCCCCAAGCCTCAGATACGGAGGGAGAGCGAACAGCGTGCGGATCTGGACCGGGGTGGGTTCGATGAACGGGAGAAGACAAGAAAGGAAGAAGAAACAGAAGCAGGAGAAGAAAACAACAACAGCAGCAACTTTAATGCTATTTTAAAAAAAAACAAAAAAAACAAGCATGTCTGATGCGCCGAGCTTACACCAATGTGCTGCGTGCGTCGAGGAAGGAGGAGGGGCCGAGGGCGGTACACGCTAAGATCTGTGTTAGGACGCGTTGCGTAGGAAATAAGGTAGAGAGATCGGGGAACAAACTTGCGTGCTGCGCCTCGCCGTGTGTGAGCCGCGGCACTCCCGTCCCGGGGAGAGCGTTGTGTCACCCGGGGCTCTGGATGTCGTTTGACCACATCACCGAATACCTGCCACCCACTACAGGACAAGTCAAGGCAGACAGGCCCCCCTTCTCCCGTCCAACACGGGTTGAAGCCGAGGAGAGAGAAAGAGAGAGATTGAGAATGTCACACTTGGCTCGCTTTGATTCACCTGCGACAACAGGCACAGAGGGCGGCCGGGGGGGGGGGGGGCCACGACGGTCAGCAATGACCGTTTACCGGGAGGAAGAAAAAGAAAGCGCTCTCATACTCGACGGGCGGGACCGGGAGAGAAGGAGGAGGATGGGAGGTTAGAGAACGGCGAGAGGACTTGGATGGCTGGCGACCGCCGTGCAACAAGCAACATCCCATCCAAGGCCGTTTGGTATGGCCGAGGCCGCCATGGGATAGCCAACACTCGTTCCATGCGGTGGTGGCCCACGTTCCCTGACTGAGCCCACACACACACACATATACGTACACCCTCGGACGACGATCATTGATGCTTTTCTCTTACGCTTAAACGCTGACGTCCACAACTCGAAACCTGACAGATCGATCCTTACCCCCGGGCTTGTGCCTGCGCGGCAGAGTCCAAGACAAGGTTCTCTCTGTCTCTGTGTCCCCCTCTCTCTCTCTCTCTCTTATTCACAGTCAAGTAGTTGGTTCAGTTGCTCAACACCACATAGAAAAAGAAAAAAAAAAGGCTAAACTGCGCCGTGAACCCAACGATACTGACGTGCGTCAAGGTTCACGGCCTCCTTGTGAAGGAAATCTTCCGTCATTCGACTGCTCCCCCGGAACGGCGTTTTACACTTCACAATGTCAGCCGTTAGTCACCAGACGTGCCTAGGCGGGCTTCCGAGCCCATACGCGTCCGCCATCCACCTTCCGACCACCCCCTTCCCTACGACGTAGATCATTTCAAGATCCCGTCCACGAACAGACGTCCAAAAAAGAACAAGGAAAGAATCCAGAGAGGTAAGAAAAGCCGGGCCCGTGTAAGATAGAACAAATGCCCACCACCACCACCCACCCCCCGGACCCTGTGTCTGGTCTAACTCGGCCCCTCCCCCTTCTATCTCTCCACAAGATGCCGACATTGACACTCCCCGGGGCCTGTCCTCTCGACAAAGGCGGCCGCGGGCCTTTTTTGTTCACACGTCGTCGACCGGGGGGCGGGGGGGAGGGCAGGGAGGCCGCGGCGTCCATACCGACACGCATGCAAACACCCCCATTGCCCGTCCCGCGAACTCCTATTATCCCAACCCGCGACCCAAACAACGCACACACGCACTCGTCAACCGCCCCCCCTTCCCTCGAACGAGGAGGCCGTTTCATCTACGCGTCTATCGGCAGTCGACTTCGGGAAGCCCAGCCTCACCCTCCCACATCTGTCCAGTCAGTCAGCCATCACCGCAACCCGATCCTGCCGCTCTCCATGTATCCTTGCCCAGTCTCCATCCTCTCCCCTACCCCCAATATGCTTCGCGCCCTGACCAGCCAGAACCATTCCGCTGGGGGGAGGGAAGAAGACGGCCGACTTACCTATACTGTATGCTTCGTAAAACGCTGTAGCTCTCTACAGTGCCTACCTCCCCCCCCCTGCCACCGAACACACACACACAATGTCCTCTATCCCGCCGATCATATTGACCATGCTGGCCCGTTCTGGCCGTTATGGGAAACCGTTCCTGCAGGAAAATACCCTCCATCGCCGCATAGAGTGCATCCCATAGAGTGCTTCTTCCCTGTCCCCCCTTATACAGAGACCTCTCGGCCTCCGGTCCCATGAAATGGTCCGGAAAGGTTGCGCCCCAAGCGACCCCCTCCCCTCCTATCTGAGAAAGAAATGCTCCGCTGTTAGCCCACCGAGTAAGAGAAGACGACGACGACCCCCCCTTCTCCGCTGGCGAGGGTCTGGATTTCCCGTCTTGCCTTGTCCGGCCTTGACTAGCCTCGCTCGGTGTCCCCCTTTTTTTTTTCTTTTTTTTTTCTTCTTCTGTTTTCCGTGCCCTGTTTCCCCCGGAGCTCGTCCGTCTCGCTTGTAACCGTCACAAACTATGTTGGGAGTGGAGAAACGGGCTTCTGAATGCGTCCCGAACCACCGGTTCGAAACCGCTCTGCAACCGTTGAGAAGTCACTTTTCGGAGCAAAGCCCGCATTCTTCACTCGACACCATGGCAGCGAGAAGGGGGAATGGAGATCAAGATGCGGGATTTGAGTTCTTGTATGTTTGAAAGTGGCAGTCTATTCGCGCCGATTCGGCGATATCCGAAGAAAAGAAGATAGATAAAAAAGATAAAATAAAAAAGTGCGGGTACGAGTCGATCTCGTGGTTATAAGCTATGTACTATGGCAAAAAGACAAAAAAAAAAAAAGCTAAAGAGAAAAAAATGGCAAGAACAAAGTTTGGAAATAGATGGATAGAAGAATAACGACTGTTGTAAAACACTACTAGTCTTGTGGGTGTGGTGACCCTTTCCACAGTCACCCGCAACCTCCCTTTTTGTACCGTGATGCAAAACCCAAGTTCCCCCCCCCCCCTCCGCCGGTGAATTGGATAGCAGGACCTGATGTGTGTCCTCCGAGAGTATCCCCCATCCACCCCCCGAAAACAGTAATAATAAATAAAACTACCAAAAGCAGGACCAAGACGGCCAAGGCTTATTTGTGATTCCCAGAACTCCGTGGCGATGCTGAAGATAAAAAAAAAAGTAAAAACAAGGGATAGTAAAAAGACAAGCACAAGAAACTCTGGCTAGTGTGTGTGTGCGCGCGCGCGTGCGTGGCAATGCAAATGATGGCCCGTCTTTTGGTGTAAGACGTCCCTTTCCCTTCCGCCTTTTTTTGTTTTCGGGTTTCCCAATCTCCCGTCCATCTCTCTTTCTCGTTGAGCTCGTTTTTTGGCCCCCGGTGCCGCTTTCTAGATGCAGAACTTGCGGTCCAGGGCCTGCAGGGCCTTGACGTCGTGGCTCATGTTGGCCGGGCGGTCGACGGGCGGAGGCAGCCCGGCGAGGGCGCCGGCCGTCCGCGGCGAGCTGTTGGCGCTGTTGGGATTCAGGCTGCCGGCCTCGGAGCTGGAGGGGGTAGGGTGGAGCAGCAGGGCCGACAGGCTGGCCTTGTTGGGCAGGGGCGCCGGGGCCACGTTGGCCTCGGAGTGATGGCTTCTTGGCGGCGAGACGGACAGGGCGCGGTTGGGCGGGGTGCGGGCGAGCGGGTGGCCGTTGACGGGGGCACTGGAGACGGCGTTGATGCCCGGGAGGGTGTTTGCGTTGTTCCGCGGGCCGAGTCTGGGATCCATGACGGCCTGGGCGGCCTGGGCGGCTTGTGCCTGCAGGTGGGAGATGCGAGGAGACTCGGAGGCGCGCGACTGTTGGATCGAGGCCAGGCGAGGCGACTGGTGCTGGGGCTGCTGGACGTGAGCCAGACGGGGGGACTGGTGCTGCGAGGCGTAGGGGACCAGGGGCTTCTGCGCCGTCGGGGGCGGCAAGGGCGCGCGGTCGTAAGTAGAGGGGTGGTGAGGAGGTGGCGGCTGCGCATGGGCGTAGTGAGGAGGTTGTGCGGGCGAGTGTGAGACCTGAGGAGGCGGCAGCTGATGTTGTTGTTGTTGCTGCTGCTGCTGTGGCGGGTATGGAGAGGTCGTGTAGTGGCTGTAGGGAGGAGTGGCCACGGGCGAGGGAGGCCACGAGTAGCCTTGCTGTTGGGCGTACTGGGGAGGGTAGGGCTGGGGAGGCATGGGCGGTTGTTGTTGTTGCTGCTGCTGTGCCATGTAGGGAGTCTGCTGCAGCATCGGCCCTCTCGTCAGGGCGGGCGTAGGGTTGCTGTCGTGGAGGCTCGACTCGGGGTACATGCCCTTCATGGGAGTGATGTGCCTGAGCTGGGGGTCGGTGCTCGGTTGCTGAAGCTCTGGTGATCCGGGGTGCGGTCTCGAGTAGTAGGAGATGAGGTGGAGGTGCTGGCCGGTGGAGGTTGTGATGCTGAAAGACTGCTTCATGAGGCCGTCGGCCTTGTATCTGTAGCCTTCGGGCTCGCCGTCCTCTTGGTCCTCGTCGCTACCGCGGCCCGAGTCGGGGGTCTTGCCGGCACCGCGTCTGCCGGCACCGAAGCCGCTGCCACGCTTGCCCTCCATCTCGCGGTAGGTCAGGAAGCTTCCCGACACTCTGCTGGCGCTCCATGACTTCCCGTCGGTCCACCTCCGCATGCCCGCCTCCCGTTCGTCCCAGACGAAGACCGAGCCCGACCGGATAGATTGACGTTCCTTCTCTGATAGCCTGCGCTGAACACGAGGCAAGAGGCCGAGTCTGCAAGCCTCGAAGAGCTTGATGGCATCTGCGGGTGTCCGCACGAAGCCGTGGTATGTTTCCATTGTGATGATGGTGTGATGATGTGTGTATGATGTGTGTGTGTGTGTGTGTGTGTGTGTGTGTGTGTGTGTGTGTGTGTGTGTATGTGTGTAGATACAGTAGAGGTGTGAAGTCAAGGTGAGAGAGAGATAGAGAGAGAGAAAGAAGATGGGTGTATGGAAAAGGGAATTGGAGGAAATAAGAATGAAAAAAAAAAAGAAGTAAGCGGGTTTGGTGGTTGGTTGGTTGGTGAGGCTAGCCAAGAACCTTTAATGTATTTTGGATGGGAAGGGGAAACCTTTTTAAAGGAACAGCGCCCTTGGAAAAGCGCCTATTGGGGAAAGAAGAACTACAGTACAGTACCTGGTTAAGTTACCCAAGTACCAAAGTAACCTCCCGGCCACTGCGGCCCCACTGAGTTCGTTTGGGACAGGGATAGCTTGAATAGGAATCGGCACAAGTTGCCCTCGACTAAACAAGGTGCTTGGCCGATGTGGTTGGCACCCCTGTGGGAACGGGACGGCAAATCTGCGGTATAATACGGTGGGAGGGGGGGGGAATAGATAAAGACGGAGATGGACGGACAGGGACACAGGGAGAAGTGGGAGGGTAGACAGGGAGGCAGGATTTTGGGTTAAGCCGAGAGAGAGATGCTGTAGTTTAAAAAAGATTACACCCTTCCCCGTGACCAGAACTGAGGGTGTCCGTCTGTCACGCCAAGAGACGACCCAAGGATAAGCCAATGTGAGACGTCTCGTCGGTAAAGTCAAGGTCTAAGAGTAGTTTTTTTTTGTCACTCGCTTTAGAGAGACAGAGAGAATATCCATTTGTGTTTATCTTTTGCCAAAAGACTACGGCAGATGCTCGGTCAGGAGAGCGAAGCAAGCGTTTCGAGGTACACAGAGAGAGAGAGAGAGAGAGAGAGAGAGAGAGAGAGAGAGAAAACGGAGTTCTCGGTGCTTGGATGACGCAAAACGGTTGTGGTGTGGCCCTTCAGGCCCTCCCTCGGTGACCCAGGGCGGCGGCAACAAAGTTGTTGATGATGAGATGATGGGGTTTCTCAAGCGGCGACGGGTGTTGACAGGAGCTTAATGGCGACGGAATAAGGGAGATTTGGGGGGGGGGGGGTGGGAGGGGTCGAAGCGCATTGAGTCGCACACAGGGCAAGCAAGCTTCGAAAGGGTGGAGTTTAGTAACAGAGGATGAATAAATGGGATTTCCGACTTTTGATGAGCGAGCGAGATAGCGAGAAGAGGGGACAGAGAGACAGAGAGAGAGACACAGATACGGATACCTAGAGTGAGTGAGGGAGGGGAAGGGGGAGGGAGACACAGCTACCTACTATGGTATCAGGCCAAAGTTTAACACCCTCGTCAGGTAAAATGTGGCCTTGCTTCTTTGATTATCTCAGCAGCCGCTACTTCGAGGTTCTTGTGCACATCCAGCACAAATCTGGCCAGTGAGAGTCTCGATGTACGTGGGTCACAACTCCACACTACCTGTTAGGGAGTTTTTACTTACCCATCACACCATAGTAGCTCTGCTTTTGGTGGTGGCAGGCTTGCGAGACGTGCCGGGTATGGAGATCATAGCCGTCAGACTGGCTGGAGCAGGACCTGTACCATATATATCCTGATACAACGCGCAAGCCCACACTAAGCAGTCGCACATCCCGGCCAAGGCCAAGCTTTCGCCGACAGGGGAGTCTAAGGTAAAGGAGGGGGGCGTGAGAGAGAGAGAGAGAGAGAGAGAGGGAGTGAGAGGGGGTGAGAGGGAGAGAGAGAGAGAGTTGTAAAGGGAGGGGAAGGGGGTGAAGGTCAAGAACAAGGGGGGGTGCCGACGAGTGTGTGGCCAAGACACGAGGATTAAGGTGACTTTGGGGACTTGGTAAAGACGATGGATGATACCACTTGGCAAAGCCGATACTACTTAGTACATCCTACATCTATAGTAGCAGTGCGAGTCCCAATTCAAGTGGAGGAGACCCGAGTGACCCAAAATACGGATACCTTCTGGAATTATACACTACCCTACGCTGGTGCACACACACTCTCTCCCCCTCTCTCTGGCTGTCACTCTACTCTGCTGTGTGTGTGTATGTCTTTGGCGCGCCGTCACAGCCGATCCACTGAAGAAGATGACCGGGGAGGGGTGGAAGAAGAAGGGGGGGGGGTTTACGACCTTCTTTTTCGACTAAAATTGCCTCTTGGACCATCCCTGAGCGGCCTCTGCAGAGTGGCCGAGCTGGCCGACTGACCGAGTCGCACCTGGGGCCAACCAAGCAGAGGACAGGCGATGTGCATGAATGATGGGAGGCCGACAGGGCCAAGTTGCGCGGGGGACTTGGGACGACGATCAAGCCCGCCCAAGCTACGGACGGCAATCTGTGTAAGAGTAGAAACTCTCGTCCGTACAAGCAAACCTGATCAACACCGGACT
The DNA here is from genome assembly GCA_016807845.1 of Colletotrichum eleusines. NCBI lineage: Eukaryota > Fungi > Ascomycota > Sordariomycetes > Glomerellales > Glomerellaceae > Colletotrichum > Colletotrichum eleusines. Next base: position 328,555 of record JADEZO010000007.1, read on the forward strand.
GTATGATCATCTCTTGACAGGCCTCCGCCCTTCTTGCACTTGTCACTTGCTGTTAAACCAAGGACCCTAAAAAAAAAAAGGGGGGGGCATACTCACTCGCTCACTCACCGTGGTCAAGATGCCGTGAGACGCCAATGCATTCACAATGCATTCATTTCGGTCGCCGCCGTCGCCCCCAAATTGCCCCCCTCCCAAGATAGCAGACATAAACATAAGGTTACGCTAGAGACTCCAACGGGACCAGGCAATAACTTACACAGTCACTTGGGGATCCCATTTCAACGCATAGCCAGAGAGACTGTGCGCTTAATCAACGACGACGAAGCTTGATTGATTGCGGCCGAAATAACGAGGCTGCGCAGGAATGGGGGACGAACGGGGCAAAAGGGGGAGAATGAATGTACCCATACCCATGCCCCAAGAGGGATGGATAATCGGTAATGAGAGGCTTGGAACCGTGGAATGCCTACGTTGTCTCTCTCTCTCTCTGTCTCTCTTTCTATCTCTCTTAGCAACGGTGTATTATGGGGAATCTCGACAGCTGGACACGAGATTGAGACCCGCGGGACGTGACCCGACAGAGCGACAGTCGAGATTGGCTGCGGCGGCCGACGAGGTGCCGATTGCGTGCGTGTCTTTATGCTTGAACCAGTGTGCCGAAAGAGCAGTTAGCCAGCCGACCGAGTGCTACCTATTTCCACGCTACTCACAACGTACCCGCTTCACTAGTTTATGTACGATTATGTAGTCCATGTAGCGACACTTGGAGCCCCTTCAGGGTTACTGCCGCAAGTCAAGCTTCCGGGCAGGGGTCGGGGGCAGAGGACAGACAGGCGAGGGCAAGCGTGCGCAATGCCACACACACACACACACTCCCTCGGCTCCCTCGACACAGACAGACAGACAGACAGACCCGGGCGAGAAGGCGGACAGGTATCTGGGATAGGCCCTCGACTTTGGATTACGCGGATTGAATTACCGTTTGTTGGCCACTGATAGATGGCGCGTTCAAGGTTGAGAAACTCCCCGAGAAACTCAACCAGTCGTTGAACTGGGCGACATCTATCAAGATGCGGACGGACGGCTTCCTCCGCACCAAAGAAAGACAAGACCACAAAAGTCGGCGGCTCTCCTAGACCCGCCGTGGTTTCGTCAACTTCTCGAGGGGACCCGTGGTGGACGGGATGTGGGAGGTGGGGTAGGCACCCGAAGGAGAGCTCTTGGAAATCTCAAGTTCCAACTATCCCACGTCGCCACATTGAAAGAGCTTGTCCCGATCCAGATCTACTGCCGTAATAGCATGTAGCAGCTATACGGGGGGGGGGGGGGCACTGGACAGCTTCAGGGGGAGAGGGAGGGGAGCGAGGGGACAAGACAGCCGCAGATGGCTCTGGCCGCCTGAGTTTTGGAGCAGAGAGAAGAGAAACTGCGTGTGTGTGTGTGACCCATGTTGTGCCGTCGCGAAATAAGCTTGGTGTGGCATAGTGGTCAAACCTACTTATTTAGTTTCCGATACACGTATAGGTAGGCAGATCTTTTTTTGGGCGTGTTTTTAAGGAATGCGGCGTCGACTAGTGAGGCTGATGACGACGACTCTCGCGTGTGTGGATGTCGTATTGTTTGTTTGAGCTGAGCTTTCTCGGTCAAGCCCCAACCAGGTCAGACAGGCCGGCCGCCCGCCAGGCCATGACCGCAGGCAGCGGTGCCCCGATAGCAGTTGGGTAGGTACGGGTACGGACGGGTATGCGGCAGCGGCAGCGGCGACGGAACAGGTTGAATGGCTACAGGCGGGGGACGTACGTACTACGTCTCGTGTGTGTCAGCCAGGCGGGGAGGGGGGAGACGCGCACCCTTGGGAACAGGCTTCCCAATCGATTGATACGCACCCAAGCTTTGGGATTGGCGGGAGCGGGATTGATTGATTGATTGCCTTCAGGGTCAGGGTGTATGGTGTGCATGCGTGCCGACTGATCCAGATGGCGCGTTTGCCGTGCTTCAGCCGTCCACCATTCAGAAACCAAACAAAGTGGCGCCCGAGGAAGGATAGATGGGTAATTGGCCTTTGGTCGTGCTCGGGGTTGCAGCGGGCTGTGGGTGTCTTGCTGTCGCTCTCTCTCGCACACTCTCTGGGTGGGATTGCACCATATTGCTCCACGGTGAAACTCACTCGCCCCAGATCAGCCAGCCAGGGCAGGGAAAAGGTAATCAAGTACATACATGAGCGGCGGTATGGATGATGGTTCGGGATTGGAGAGTCAAGACGAGTTGCAGCGTCGGCCATCAGACGGTAGTTGGTAGGTATGTATGCCACGACGTCGACGGGTAATTTGCGTACGTCCGAAATCCGTCGCCGTGGACATGAATGGATTGGATGCCAAGAGGGGTGAACAGCAGGTGGACGGGTTGGTTCTGGTTGGTTTGGATTGATTCGATTCGGTTTGGCCGAGTCTCGGTGTTCTGGATCAAGGTCGCAAACTTGGGACGGCGGAATGCGATGGATGGGAGAGAGGGAGAGAAAGAGAAGGACTGGAAGACAGCCTCCAAACGCCGCACACGTGTAGATTGCGCCAGTCAAGGCTGAGTTTCGGCGGCAGTTGACTTGAGTTGAGGCGAGGCAAGACGAGGTGGGAATAGATGGGTGGGTGGGTGGAATGGATGGAATTGGGTGAGATGAGGCGCCTCTTCACAACATCAACTAACCAGTACGTACCTACTGTACGTATGTGGTAGTAGGTGCAAGATAGAAAGAGAGAGTGAGAGAGAGAGACTTTTTTTTTTCATCCTACTCAATAGTACCTTTAGTTTACTTGTGAGGTGCATAGCCAGGCATGTACCTCTCATCCATCATGGAATGGAAGGAGCAATCATCATCACTAGAGTGCATCCCTAAGGCAGACACACACACATGCACACATACATTGCACCCTCTGAAGGTAAGGCAGGCATGTAATAATAGATGGGTGGATACCTAGGTACACAGGAAGGCCATGAGGAAAGAAGGAAGTAAGGAAGGAACAAAGGAAGGAAGGAAGGAAGGAAGGAGGGGGCAGGAACAAGCAGGCAGTAGCAGGTACGTATCTCCTTTCACCAACTTTTTTTTTCTTCCCCTTCTCAAAAGAACAAAAAAAACAAAAAAACAATTCAAGCTTATTTCAACAGTCGCTGCACCAAGCTTTTTTAGAGTGGAGGTCGATGTATCCGAAAAAGTACGTACCTGCTTACGTTCTGACGGTCGGCTATCATCCCTTGTGGCTGGGAAAAGTCCGGCCGAGAGGAGGAGGTGGGGTGGCCACAGTGGGGTGTGCCAAGTATGGATCGTGTACAACATGCTGCGCAGTGAGGGAGATAGAGGGGGGTAAAGAAGGGAAGGAGTGGGGGCACGAAAGGGTAAGTACCTACGCAGTAGCTAGGTACTGATGTCATGTATCTTTTCATTTACACTACGTAGTAGGTGAATACAGGTAAAACCATGGGGGGTGCCTCTGTCCTCCGTGCATACTACCTAGGTAGAAAGCGTACGTGCACTTGGTACTCCGTACACTATGATGGCAACAGCAGGAATCGAGGAAAGGCAAGAACAGTAATAATGATGATGTTGACAATAGCCAAGATAATAACAATAGCAAAAGTATTCTATGACCGAGGCGGGCGGGGCGCCTGGAAAGGGACTGATTACGTACGATGCGCCGCCGAGAAATTGAAACTTGATTGCATCACCAATGCCAAGGCCCTCTCTCTTGGTGGTGTGGTGTGCATTTTATACATAGTACTTACTATATATTATACATTCTGTACACGTAAACCCCGGCAAACTCAAGTCTGTAGCATACCTGTACAGACAGATAGACCTACCTACCTACCTACCTACCGGCACTCTGTAGTGGACTTGGCAAAGGTGGACGGACTATGCCGATCCAGACAGAGTAACTCTATCCGTACCTGTCTTTGTATTCCCTACTAAAACCATTACATGCAAAACGCCGCACCCACAACGGAGTACAGGGTATCTACCCACTCACTCTAGATGTACACCCCTATCCCTGTGCCATCCTAGGTAGTATACGACGTACCGCACGCCGTACGCTCTCAAGGCTATGCTGCCGACCACCTAGACACTGTGCCTACTACAGGTATGTACCTGTAATAGTGTAATCCGTTCTGTCGCATGGCACTCGGCTGGCTGTATTGAGTAGCGTATTCGTTCCGTTCTTCCCGCCAGGACAACGTCACAACCACTGTATCCGCGATCCAGCCTTCTCCACCCGTCGGGGTAGTCATGTATCGGTCCACTACACACTACCGGATGAGTGTTTAAACGTACCTGTAGTAATCGTATACGGTCTATACGATACTTTACGCCTGTACTTACGTACTACGTGTGCCGCGCCTAGCGCGGACCATGTGTCCTTTTCCATCTTGTTCTTCTTCGTGCCCGAATTGCTTGTTCTCTCTCTCTCTCTCTCTCTCTCTCTCTCTCTCTCTCTCTCTCTCTGTGTGTGTGTGTGTGTGTATTGTGTGTGACCTCCCCTGCCAAACCCGACCAAGAGGGAACCAGGAAAACAACGGACCAGAAGAAGCGGATACCTCAGGCCGATCGCCGATAAAGTGTTGTCGTGGGTTCCGTGGTACAGTACTGTCCGCGCTGGTGTATCCGTAGTGTGCCATGTACCTGTACGAATAACGAATAATGGTAGCCGTCGGGAAATGCTACCATATTTTGACATGATAGTCCGTATGCCCCAACTCGAATGGACAAAACGCCGAGCCCGACATGGCCAGCCGTGGACAGAAGTAACGCTTACTAGACTGTCATATAGGGCTCTGGGCATAGTGCACACGCGCATAGTTTTACATATCACTTACAGCACCTGGTATTATGTGCTTGTATGGAAAAGACCGGGGGGCCGGGCCTGAGGTTTAAAGCCAAGGGCACCACATATCATCTGTCGCACTATGCGTGCGTGCCATGCATAGGTACTGTACTTGTAAAAGAAAAAAGCTCTTTTGGAAAAGATTAAGCCATTCGGTCGTTCAATTATGACTGGTTGCTGACTCTGTCTAGCCTGCCTAGCCTGTACCTAATCACCAATAACCTCTTTCCGTCTTAAGGTTCTTGTCCAATCTCCGGCGACGACGACGACAGAGTTTCTAACCTCTCTGGCTGTGAGGGTGGGGATCGGCCAAACCCTATTATGACAGTTTTTTTTAGTTTTTTTTTCTCTTTCTCTCTCCCCCCCTCTCCCAAGCACGCAACAGAAATGACCGGCACAGGACATGAAATTCCAAGTGTCATGGGGGAACGAGATTAGAGTTCTGCTATCCCACAAACGGTAGCCGCTAGCAGATGGCGCTAGCCAAACTGTCAGTCACGAATTTAACCTAAAAAGATACACAGTTGAGTGGGCTGATTTGATTTCCCTCCCCTCCTTCGTTACCTTACATAGTAGAACTCTAAAATCTGCCACCAATTGGCGCCCATCGCCTGGCCTTGGCGTAATGACACATACCAAGACCCCGAGATTCCATACGGTCCTATTTTGGCGGATGCGAGACAGGTATGGCGATGATGATAAGGATGATGATGATGATGATGATGATGATGATGATGATGATGGTGTCTGCAGGCCTGCCACGGCGCAGGAAGTCCTGCTCCGGCTTGTGTATAATGCATTACCAACAACCGCAACAACTAGAATGCCTCCATGGCTTGCTTTTCTTGGCTCGGTTCAGCCATGTCACTCGCGGAGACATTCAGAAAGCCAGCCCGGAGCTCAGCCACCCCCTCCAAGACATTGTAACCCACCAGTCCTCAGTCAGAAACTGACGGACGGCAGTGTGCCCAGAGACTAACAGCCACTTTTGGCGCCGCTTGCCAAGCGCCGAGAGTATATGATACATTACCCGCACAGGCTACCTCCACACTCCGGCGTTAGATTATACACCGTGTGGCCGTTCAGCAGACAGACACACACTCATAACAGTACACACTTGGGCAGCCTCACGTTCCTCCCATATGAGGAAAAGAAACCGAAATAATAATAATAATAATAATAATAATAATAATAATAATAATAATAATAATAATAATAATAATAATAATAAACAATAAAAGGATTGCAAAACAAAAACTCAAAAGAGATATACTGTTATGCATCCATCGCCCGATGCCGAGGTGGTGGTGGTGGCACAAAGTTCGTTCGAGCCTTGGGCTCAGCAAATCTACTCCCATCCGACCCCTTGCCTCCCGTCCATTACAAAACCCATCTGTCCGCTAATGGCCATCTACACACAATACGGTACGATGCCCTCAAACGCACATCCGTTCGCAAACGCACGTCCATGGCCAATCACAGCCCCCCGATGGCGGCCGGCGTCTGTCCTGGGCGATCGTTCCACCTCCAAGACCCCTTCCCCCTCCCTTCATCGCCAATCCCCTCCCACCCCCAATCTGGCAGAGACACGGGATTAACCATAACCGCAACCGAAGGGCCAGAACCATGAAGAGAGGATTAAGTTTTTATGTTACAAAAAATTAATTAAAAGAAGACTTGCCCCTACCAACCACATGCCCATACTACCTAACCAAGGATTCGTAGGGGTAGTATAGTAGTAGTAGTAGAGGGGCCTTGTCTCTAGGCCACACAGTTCCAGACCGGCAATTCCTTGCCATGAGGCCTACATACTACTACTAGCTGCGGCATAAGACATTCCTCAACTCAAATCCCCTTAACCTTGTACAGGGCGACCACCCGCGCGCGAGCGCGTATGCCGCACCACCAAGCCATCGGGTTCAGTTCCAAGTCAAACCAACGTTAATTTAGTGCTTCTTTCGAGGTCCCTGTGCGGGTGCCCCCCCCCCCTTCACTTCTGTCCTTCTCCTCTGTTGAATTCTCGTGGAATCACTTGTTACGGTACGGGGAGGGCTTTGGTTCGGACAGATGGGGCGGGAAAACTCTTATCTCGCTGGCGCACAAGATGAGATAGCACATGATTCATTTCAAGCGACGGAGATGCTCCATCCCGCCGCTGGCCGGCTGAGCTCACTTGTCTCACTTGCGTGTGTCTGTCTGTCGTCCGAGTAAGAATAGCGACGGCCGGAATACCTATACCATTGCTAACCCCAGCGCCATTAAACGAACCCATTGGGGGTACTCTGCTCACTCGGAAGTTCCGAACGGAATCAACTCGCTCAAATAACCCCCGGCATTCCCTGCAAACTGTCTAGACATTGGATTCCTTTCCGGCCTGGCCATGACCCGGCAGATCCCTCAGCTCATGATGGGCGCCCACAAGTTCCTCGTCGACCTCCCTCAGGCGCCCTGACGCCCTCGCTCCCCTGTGACTTTGCCAATGCCAAGCTCCCCTTCTTGGAAAACAGTACGCATCGCACGCCCTTTGTACACAAACTCGTCCGGGTTTGCGCTAGCAGGACAAAAAAAAAGGCGTCAACCCAAATAAGAAGGTTTCGCATCCAAGACCCTGTCCTTGGCCAAGTCCGGAAAGCCCCAGTCACCGTCGAGTCAACTAAACGAGAGGCCATGCCAAAATAGGTACTGGCATCGAGGCGCTCTACTGCGTATTCGAGGCTTGCACAATGGATCCAAACATTGGCAAACCCAACCCCCCCCCCTGCCCTGGCTCCCTTACCCGGTCTCTTTAGCGCCTCAGCCGACGAGGCAAGGGAGAAAACGTGTCCTTTGCATACCCGCGCAATCACGACCTTGCTCCAACCCAAGTCCATCGGGTCGACGAGCCCACATGCGGCGAAGTCGAGAGGGGGCAGCGAGCGCGTAATCAAGCACGCCGTAAAAGAGATTTTCTCTTTCCTCAACGCTTACCCTCGCCAGGGCTATACCACCAGAGGGGGGGGGGGGGTTCATGGTCATTCTAGTTGTTTGCCAAAAAAAAAAAAAAAGATAAAAGAAGCAAAAGAAAAAGAATATCACCAACGCTAAAGATCGGTTGAGAGATTGGCTACTGCGACGGCGCCGCCGCCGCTGCTCCGGCCGGCCAGCCGTGACTAGTAGTAGTGTAAGGCGCCAGCATCGAGACACAGACATCAGACAAACAGCAGCAGTAGTAGTGCCCTAGTGGGCTGTCTGTCCGGGCAGCGGCGCACCTGGACGAACTGGCCGCTGCCGTCCAGCCGTCCGGTTTCCCGGTTTCGGTTTCCCCTCCCCCCCTTTCCCTCGCCGTTCAAACGGAGCGCAGTCCCGGATGCCGCCATCCAATTCCGTTGTTTGGTATCTCGCAATGACGCTGACATTGGAAACCTCCCGCTTCTCGAATCCCGTCTACACTGTTTTCAACCTGATATGGGGCGGGTGGCTCAGGGCGGGCATCAATCTTCTCATTGCCTTGGCGAACGGGTCTCCATTACTGATAAACGTCGGCACCGCCCCCCCCCCTCTCCTCGTTCTCGCTCTCGGCCCACCGTCGACATCATCGTCGACAGGGCACGTCTCTGCCTTAGCCGGACGGCGTTCCCCATAACGTTAATGATGGGAGAGGGGATTGCCAATCATGTAAAGCTAGCCCAGCGTTGGCGGCCCTGATTCAGCAAAACACAGCCCCGCCCCGACCCGCCGCAATACGTAGTTTGCTACTATTGGCGTACAGTAGCGTCTAGTCTATCTCTCGCCGAGGCCGTCGTCCAAGTGTGAGCGCGTTCTGTGCTTGTTCCTCTGGGCCCGTACTGCGTATGCCCCTCCCCTCCACCCAGCCGGAACGTGGCGTATTAAGGTCGACCTGTCAAGGCAAAAGCTAAACCCTAAATTGTAGCAAGTAAATCACAGTCGGAAGGAAAACGGTCGCCACAGCAGCAGGCAGTTCCGTCCCCGAGCGTCGCGCTACGTATGCCCAGGGACGCACACCGTCTATGGAACCGGGGTGGAGGGAAAGGTCCAGGCTCAACCGAAATAGCATATTGGCTCTTCCAGAACGCACCGCATTAGAGCACTCCGTCTCCCTTGATTCACAAAGAAGAGTGTACCGTATACGGTATACCACACACACACCATGACCCTCAACGGCGGCTCCGCGTTACAGGGCGAGTGCTATCAATGCCGTATCGTATTAGAGGTACAACGATGCGAGGGTCTCAGGGTTACTTATTGAAGGGCTCTCTTCAAAAATCCCATTGCAGATCCTGCATGAATGGCCGTCGATCAGCACAGCGAAGGAACTCTGCCATGCTTGTTCTCGATTAGATAATTGTTTGAAAGAAGGAAAAAAAAAAATCACAAAGAAATCCCAAACGATCTCAGATCGGTTCGAGTTCGAGAAACGCCCCTGGTGATGCGTCCCAAGGCGTTCTAAAACAGAGTGAGCTCCAAACCGTCCCGTGTTACTCAACGGCCATCCCTCTCTCGCGTGCCATGTACTCGTTTGGGCTTATTCATCATTCCGTCTTATTCCATCCCATCCTCTCTCTCTCTCTGCCCTCTTCTCTTTGCCCTCTTCTCTTCCCAAATATGGCCACAACCGCGCACGTCTGTAACTCTCGGCGACCATTCACCGTCTCATGTTTCGGTTGAATCGGACGGACAAACGTGGTAAGAGATGGGCATGAGGTCGGATGGTCATGAAGGTGACGCAGTAAGCGGCGCCCAAAACGTTTTTCCCGCCTCAGCCTTTCCGGCGTCGTCAGCCTGCCTGCGCCTGGACGGGTATCCGGGAAACGGCCACGTCATACGCCAGTCGAGCACCAATGAATCCGTGACCATTCGTCGACGAGTTCGCGCCCCTCCCCTTCTCCCTCCCTCGCGTCGAGGCCTTGTCTTGATGTCCGACGACGCCTTTGCAAAAGTCGTGGGCGGGCGCCCGGCTTACGTCCACGGCAGCGCTCAGGCGAACGGGGGTTGGAATGGATGCTCCTCTTCGCCAAATGTGAGGCAGAATCAGCCGTCCACGTCCAAAAGGCCCAAAAGGCCCTACGTAGAAAGGACAATACCCTCAGATGTTACTCTCTCTCTCTCTCTCTCTCTCTCTCTCTCTCGCTCGCTCGCTCGCTCTTGAGCAAGCCGCAAAAGGACGCCAGCCCGCGAGACGGCGCAAATCGTCCGTACCATGTGCCGCCCCAAGCCAGTCAGCCAGCTTACACACGGCCTCCCGAGTCCGGCGCCGTGTATCCGTACCCCGTCACTTCATCGTCCGTCAGACCAGCCCCAAGGGTTGCCGTCATACCGTCCCACGGTCCGCCGTTCCCAAGGGGGCGCGAGGGAGAGAGATTGATGTGCGAGACAGCCCGGCTGACACCTGCAACGCAAACACGCCGGCCACCGCCGGCCACGACGCGACGGGCACGCACACCACCCAAAACGCACCAGTGCGGCTGCCCAAGGACGGTGTGCGCGATCGTAGGACGCCGTCGGTACGCTCGGCGGCCGAGGCTGAAACCCTCCCAATCATGTCCCTTGCTCTTTAGGGCTGCTGTCTGTTTCTTCTGCCACCCAGGCGTCGTCGGGCTTGTCTATCCCCCCTCCCCCCCGTGTCTACAGAGTAACAATCACACCCGGCTTCTAGCTCCGTGGCTCCTTACTTGACGGCCCACCCACCGCCCGTGATACATGCTTATCCGTGATACGTACGGAGTATTCGTGATGTTTCGGTTGATTTTAACCTTTTTTAGCACATTCGCTGGCAGCTAGAGTACGCCCGAACCCAGACGCCTCGTACGCCCGAGCGCGCCGTAGCTCCGCGAAAGCGTGTACAAAGCCTCAAGAAGCCTAGGACCATCCCTCGTACGGCATACGGGAGCCGGCAAGAGGCGTGTAATGGTAGGCAAATTACGAGCATAATCTCGTTGCGGAGAGACCCGGCAACGTAGGCCGTCTGCGTGCGTGCACACGCGGACACATGCACACACACACGCACACACACACACATACTCACTCGCAGCATCGCTGTCGTCACCAAATACACACACACGGCATAGCAGGCTGCACGCTGTGGTTTGTCTTCACAGCGTTGCGAGTCCCCCGTTGACGATCGGCAACATATCGGGCTCCGAAAATCCGCTTGCGGCATCGTATAGCGGTGCCGCGGACCCCGGCAAACCACCCCCTCTCGGAAGGGGGGGGGGGATATTCAAACCAGGCATCCCCCAAACCCCAACGTCCACCCCGTCTTATCCGATATCTCACTCACACCCTCTCTTTTTTGTCCCTGCCCCTCCAGCTCTGAATTTGCTGTCCCGGAGCTTAAATGACCGGCACCGAGGGATCATCCCAGCTACCTTTGGCTCTTTGTCAAGGTCGAACCCTCGACCGGGGTTTCTCCTGAAGCAGGCCACGCGCACAAGGAGCAGCCCAAGGCCAAGAAATGTCAAAGTCTCAACTGTATTACCGGTCACACCGTAATTATTTCAAAAGGCGGGGGAGGCCACGGTCGGTGACACTCCCAATCACGAACCTCGCTTGGGCAATCTCGAAATGCCCCAAACCAGCCGGTGCCCTTCCACAACTGGAAAGGGAGGGCTCGACGGGATTTCGACGTGCACAAAAGAGTGGCCCAGCTGGGGAAAGGTTTCGAGGACCGTCCTGGTACAACCTCGTAGCATTTGTGAGACGGATCGTCCTTCTCCTTGTCCCCCCCCCCCGTCCTCCTTCCCTCTTTTTGTCAGGCTAGGTAGGGGGTGCGAACAGCTGGTTCTCGTAAGACGCTGCCGGCAAACCAGGGTAAGTTGTGTTTGGGTGGTTCGACAATCCCCAGAGACCAGCCCTGCAGGATCAAGCTTCAACAAGGAGGTCATCTATTACGGGTGGGCGGGCGTATACCTGGGCTATATTTGCGATGGCGAGGATGCGAAGACTGGACGTGCACAATGTGCTTGGTTGCTTACGAACCAACCAACCAACCAACCAGCAGAAGGCCATGCAATGTGAGCGTAGAGAGAGAGAGAGAGAGACTGTATGTGTTTGGGCGTGTGTGTGTGTGTGTGTGTGTGTGTGTATGTGTTTGTGTACTTTACAAGGTACGGACATACGCAGTGTGAATTCTGGTCCGGCGAATCGGGCAGTTTTTGGCATCCATGTGAGCGACCAGGTCAGAGAATGTTTGCTGCTACCGCCAAGCGTACGCAACGACCATCCATTTCCTGGGGGGGAAACTCTTCAATCTCGCTCGAGATGGCCTTAAAAAGTCCTCCCCCGGTTTGATGTTCGTGCGTGGTGATGGCCGGCCCTCCCCCCTCCGAGCTGCTCGCCCGTGCATTGCCGAGCATCCGGCCACAGACGACGGGAACACGGCAGGACGCCGCTGGCAAAATGCTAATCGTTGACAAATTACGGAGTGAGGTGTATCCTTCTCAAGGTTTGTCGCAATGTGTGCGTCCCGTCCACACGCCTGGCACCATGCACCAACAACGCCATTAAGGTTAGCCCAGAGCGCCCACTCCATCCCTTTCCCATCCCTAAACGCCCCTCCCCCCCCCCTTGGCCTCCCACAGCCCAATATAGGCGCAGTGATGTTCCCCAAAAGTTCGAATCGGACGAACGGGTTTCCGGCTCACAGGAGGCGCAACACCGTCGATAGCGGTCACGCCTCCTTCCCAAAGGTCTCTTAAGGTTTTCCCATAGACTCTCGACGTCTCTAGCCGTCTCCCAAGGTATCCATCCCTTTCGTCACCCTGAGAGGAGAACGGCCGTCGTCCGAGAGGTAAGTAAGCCCGCGGCGGACCCATCGCCAACGCGCCGAGCAGCCGGCAGGGAGGAGGGGGACACAATCGCTGAACGACGCGCGCGTGGTGTTGGGCAGCCTGAAAGGACACATACACACACACACACACAATCGTCCCGGACCACGCAGCTACGCTCCGCCAGCCTGGTCTAGGTTTCTTCGCAGCCAAACCACAGGTGTTGGGATTGGACCTGCGGCATTGCGGCCGAATGGCGCAAAAGAAAGTCCCCGACGACCCCTCTAAGCGAGATACGCAGCAGGCTTTGGATGCGAGCCCCCCCCTCTCGAGATCGACCGACCTTGTGCGCTCTATTGGCCACTGGTCGACGCCTTCACGCCCCCTCCCTCAGCATACCAGCGGGAGATAGAAAAGTCTACCTGCCTACCTAGTAGTTAGCACCTATGCCGCCAACATGTCCTCCTGCACAAATCATGCTACCTCTTATTTGTACGTGGTAGAACCATCAGCCCTGTAGGCTGCTACGGGGTGCACGCGCGAGCAGTAAGTCGGGGAATGTGGCGCGCGGCGCTGCGTCGAGCGTCAGCCAGCCCCAGGAGGAATGCTGATTGATAGAGAGCCCGGACCCGTCGTCACCCTAGCCGTATCTATGTCTGTCTGTCTGTCCGTCTTCCGCCCCCCCCCCCCTTACCCGATCGTCGACGATTGGCCGCCGCAGTCGGGTTATCTCGAAAGCGACCGTTTGGTGTGAATGGGGTTTATTAAGCTCCAGCCCAGCTGAGCTAAATCAATAAAATAGAAATAAATCATCAAGGCCCATTGTAGAAGAGGATGGAGGGAGGGGGCCGGGAAGACCCCTTGGCGGCAACTAAGATTGCAGAGCGATACCTATGCACACCATGCTACGTGAATGCCCGGCCCACGGCACGCCGGCGCACCCACTATCCAAAACAACAACATCGGATCTTGTGTATCCTTGACTCTTGCGAAAGGTGGGGGAAAGGGCAGCCTGCCAGGCGAATTGAACGGACACCGTGTCATCCGTACAAGCCAAGAGACGGACGCTACCTCTTGGCCTGCCCGACCGGGCTGCGACTTCTACATAGTAAGCTTGACGGCGATGCTCCGTAAAGGTGTTTTCCCTTCCAAACGAGCGAGCTGATCTCGTAGCCCTTGGCACATGCGGCAGCGATATGTGCGCTCACCGGGAGCAGGCTGAGAGGGGGGAGGGCGCTGACGAGCGGGCCAGCCAAGGAGAAGTTAGTGTCACTGGGCATTCCGTGACATTTCATGGCGCGTGTTTTGGGCCCCGTTCGTATACTCTGGAGTGCACTTATACGGGGCAGCGGAAGACAATACGTCCACAGGCCACCATCCGGGTTCCGAGGCGTCACTATGTACGGATACAGTACTCCGTAAGGGAAAAAACAACGGCAGTCAAGCGAGGGCCACGGCCGTCGCCCTTTGGTAGGGTTTGCCGGAAAAAAAAGAAGACAAGGGCGGAGGGGGGGGGGGAGACGCCAATACATCTCTTGCGTCCAGTCACGGTCCAAGATTAGGCAAAGACAAGCCAGGCCTAAGCCAAACTAGTGTGCGTGTGTGTGTGGCCCGCCCGAATACCTAGCGCTCGCTCACAGAGCGGCGGCCGCCCTCTTACCTACACTACTACTACTACTGCTACTTGTCCTCTGTCGGGTGGTGATTTGCAAAGTTGCAGACTAGCGTTCAGCTCCCTGCTGGACGGGAACCAAACATGGTTCGCTCGACGAACCGCCGAAGGGACTGCCCTTTTCTTCTTGGCCTACGCCGCTGATAGAGGGGGAGGGGAGGGGGGGGGGGGCGACCTTGCTTCTACCTATTGCCAAACCTGCCAAAGGCCAAGCACGATGAGCAGTTTTAAGCATGAATTTAAGCGTTGTCAGCCACTATCTCTAGCGCCGTCTTGGTAATCTTGGCATACCTCACAGCTGCTCCGGGATCTGTTGATAATTCCTTCTGACGCGGTGGGTACCGTCGAAAGAGGGGGAGGGGTGGTCCTAGTAGATGCCGGCTTACACAGTGAGAAGCACGCCGCATCTGCGCCCACGCCCCTCGGGGCAGATGATGTACCGTATGATGTATCACACATTTGTACTCCGTACTAGCTAGCCCATGTAAAAAGTATGTAATCTTGACCATCCTCGGCGTTGTGGAGCCAGTCGCGGGCTTTTGGGGGCGCGCTGGCGTCCGAGAAGCGATTCTGGCAGGGCGTCATGAGCCTGGGAGTGGCAAGAAAGAAACAAGAGCCAAGCAGAGAGAGCGGTCTGATGCACGTTGCTTTGCTTGTCAGATACTCACTGGTGACTGGGTATGGTGCCAGAGACTGCTGTCACAAACTTCATCTCGGAAGGCTTTTCTCCAGCCGCCTCACTCACTCACTCACTCACTCTCTCTCTCGCTCTCACTCACTCACTCTCTCTCCACACAAGGTTCTCCGCCGCGACAGATAGAGTATTGCCCATTGAAGGCCAAATGAGAAGAGAAAACCTAGGTAGATGAAGGGGGTAAAACCCCCCCATGGTCACAGTAGGTATCTGTACCACGTAGTGTGTAGCTTATAGTGATTGCTCTTCACATCCGTCCCGAAGTAAAAGTTAAAACTAAGTTGCCTCATCAGACGGACTTCCGTGCTGGCGGCATTCCCGAGCTCTTGTAGGCGAAAAAAAAAGCTTGTTGTCGAGATTGCGAGATAAAGTAACCAACCCCCCTTGCTCCCTCTGCCTCCCTCGGGTGACCCGTGAGCCTCGTGCGGGCGCGTTCTGCTAGATGGGATTATCCCATATCGTGCCGTCGATGGACGGAAAAGCCTGTCGGTGAGGTTTGGCGGGTCATCTCTCTCTCTCTCTCTCTCTCTCTCTCTCGCAAAGACGACATGACATGGTTTAGCCTTTCTTTTTTTCGTGCATACCATCTGGGTTTTCCCTCTCCTTCACCTTCTTTTGAAAGGCTTTACAAAGTCTACACTTGGACTCGTTCGTTGTGTAGTAATATGGGCGAGGGGCGTACCTGCAACGGTCTGGCCCCTAGTGGGGCTTATAGGGGTAACCAGCCCTATCTGCCGTCAGCGCAGGTCGCACGCAACCAATTAATTGGACTATATGCCAAAAGGTTCGTTAATGTCAAGCTGCCAGCTTGCCATTATGGTTACGCTTATAAAGGGTCTGCCTTTCCATCCGGCGTGTATCCATAGGCGACTTATCGGCCGCGATAACGACAAGGCCTTAACAGCCCAGACCGTTATATTACCCATCCCTCCCCCTCCTCCAGTAGGGACCCAGAAGTCCACGCCCAAGACACAGTACACTATAATAAAGCCCCTAATATAAAAGATATATAACTTTCTACTTTAGGTAGTTAAGGGATTTTATTGCAAGTATAACTATATGAATAATAATTCTATAACTTAACTTTTTATTTTTAAGTATAGTAACTAGAGACATTTAGAGTTTAAAAGTAAAACTGAAAAGGTTTCACTTAGATTCCACATATAGGTAATGATCTTGTGTCAATTGATAACATCAATGGCGCGCCACATCTTTTGTGCAGTTTCATTTCTTAGTGGTTATGAGCCCAGCTTAGCTCTGTGCACGAGAGTGTGCGAGTTCGAGTCCGGTCGCACGCACGCATAAAAAATAGGATTCTTACCTAGGAGTTGCTTACCTAGGGTTCTTGCCTATCATAACATAACTGTGCAAGGCCAATAGTCTCTATAGCCCTTGAGGAGGTGACTTAGATTCCACATATAGGTAATGATCTTGTGTCAATTGATAACATCAATGGCGCGCCACATCTTTTGTGCAGTTTCATTTCTTAGTGTTTCAATTTCTCTTTAGTCTTACTGTATTTTCTACTATACCCTACTATATCTTATAATAACTCTTTAATTACAAATCATTCTAGCTATCTTAAGTACATTAAGAATATAAAACTTCTAGAGATATAACATCTTACTTTAAAATTAACTGAGAGTTTTTATAGTATTTATTTATAACTAGATTATTAGTCTATATCTAGTAGAACAGTAAGGCCTCATGTAGTATGCTATAAGACAACTGTGTATTAGGCTTAGACTTTTGTCCCCACTGCATCGAACGAACAAATGCCTGTACATGCGCCACTTGCTGCTACGTCGGTCACCGCGTTACGCTCCGTTTCCCGGTTCCGACGACGGGCTCGAGTCAAGGGACCGCCTTGTCTTCTCCTGGGAGTAGGCTTCCCGCGAAAAGACGATGAGATGGCAAAGCCAAAGAGAGGCGTTGCGACGCGAAGCTAGACACCCGAATGAACGAACCAACGGGTTTGTCCATTCGTACATCGTACAGTACAAACAGACATCCCCCTCGCGTCCCCGGTTCCCTCGGGCCAAGCAAGGACCGCCACGGCTTGGCTTTTCTCTTTTCCAAGTCGGCTCCCTGACGCCCGAGACCATGACTGTGCCCGCCCCCCCCCCCCGGTGTTGCGAGGCCCAAAAGATGACGGCAGCGTCAGTCAGCCCGGGCAAGGCTTTGCGCCAAACGCACGGCGTTGCTTACGGCATATCCAACCCGCCAGCCATCCCATCCCATGTTTTGGAGGTTCCACTTGCGCCAGCTAGGTAGTGCAGTCAGTCGGTGGCCACAGGCTCCAACATTTTCCCCAAGTCTGACATGCTTCCGTGGCCTGTTGTTGCTACCGTTGGCAGAGGGGCGGTTCAATCTACTTGAGAGCGGATTCGATTCTGTAACAAGGGGATCGGGGGGGTGGCAAACTCTACCTCCTAGCCAAGGTATAAAATACGATGTGCGTGTACAAAGTATCCATACTCGTCGTGTAGACCCTCGGCACCACGGCTTCTTCCGACCTCTAGGTTGTGGGCATGTCGCTCCACACAGACATAGGTAGGCTTAGCTGCTTATCCTGGATTTGCGTTCGTTCTCTTAAACCGGCGAAGCCTCCTCCCAACGGATGACCGCCAACCCCTGCCCGCGGGCGACTCCGTCGAGCAGGGCCGATGGAGTAGAAAAAAAAAAAAACCTTGAGTCCGGGCATCCAGGTGGTGACACATCCCAAAACCGCGGGGCCAAGACGTCCGGCTCCATCAGGGCGCATACTCATACATGTAATAATTAATAGTATAACTATTAAGATTGAAATAAAGATAAGAATACAAGGCCAGCAGGGGTGTGAAAAAAAAGCCTCCGACTCAGCGCACACACGCCCCCGTCTAAACCCCGCCTCTGTCTCTCTCTCCGCCCTCACTGGGCAATGATCAAGGATGATCAACCGCTCCAATTCGGGCGCGGCCAAGACCTGAAAAGAGCAAGAAACGGCGGCACAGTTCCGCCCTCTCTCCATCGCCGGCTCATGCGCCGACCGACCCATAGATCATATATACTAGTACATACGCACCGTGAAGCGCCAGCTCAAGGCCACAAACCTCTCTACCTGCACCATACATACCTGTACCTCCCGACTACGTGTCCGTATACAACATATACTATGTAATAGTGTTACCGTGCAGGGCCAATCCCCCCCCCCCGGTCCACATGACTCGATGCGCATAAACGGATGTGCCGTGACAGCCCAAACCCTAAATCTAAAAGTGTAAAAAAGAAAAAAGAAAAAAGGGAAAGCCGAGGAGATCAAACGGGGGCGGCCCTTGGGGCATCGGGTGAGGTGTGCGTAGGCGGGTGGGAATTAAAGATTAACGTTCGTCCGGGGTCCTCTGTCCGTACTACGGTACGACTGCACCTTCTTTTTTCTTATTAATTCCCCTCTCGCATTGAGGCCAGGGATGGAATCCCGGGCCGGTTCCACGGTCTACTATTGTACAATGAATCTATTATTCATCGCGAAACTCTCTTATACGGACGAGACCAAGCATAATATAGCACCAGCTGGAGAAGCCGCTTTAGAGCCGACCCGCCCTAGTCGTGGCGTTAAGCGGCGGGCATCTCACGCGGGCTCGTCATTGGGGATTTCTTTAATTGCTGCCCCAGTGGGGGTCGGCCTCGGCCAGTCGTAGAGTTGCTTGTATAGAGCCTTGCTTAGCCCCGACTCTATTTATTTGCATTGTCAAGGTGGGTGAGTGTCGAAATGATCCGTTTCGTCGCCGAATGTCTCTTTTGAAACGGTCACCCTCCGACCGTTACACAAGATTGCGCTCGGCGGTCCTGGTTTGTCTTGAGTCGGCCGGCCGGGAATGGCGGGCGGCCTCCATCTTGGAATTGACGTCGGCACCGCCACTGGCCGCCGACCTTGATCCCGCCCTCCCATCCCCATCAGGGTCGTCGTCGTCTCTCAGGCTACGAGAGTGTGTCCGCCGCTGTTTGCCGTCCCGGGGCGAACGTTCGGCGGAAGTACGGGTGGTGGGTGTTGGAAGTGAGTGAGATGGCGCGCGAGATGCGCAGGCGTGGGAAGTAAACATATGGCGTGCTTTCAGAACCGCAAGGGAGACCTCTCGTGCTAATCTCGGCCAGATGCCCTCTCCCCAGTCACACGGCGCGGCGAGGCTTCTTGACCTGATTCGTCCCGTTTGTGCACCCGTCCATGCTCTCTCCTCCCTTGGCGCCTCGCCGGCCGAATCAGCTGAGGCGCGGTGCCGTTTGCTACCCCAAGCTCTTCAGCCCGATGCGTAACCCGTCTTTTGCTCTGTCTTGCTGGAGAAGACGGACCGACGTTTCGAGGAACGAAATATTCGCCAACCTTCATTTCACCCGCCAAACAGGCCTAACAGGGGCGGAGGGGGAGGCTCGGCGTTGCACATGCAAGAGTCCAGTAGTCGCACCCAGTCTCCCGGATTCTCAGCAAGGCAGCCGAGCTGAGGCATCTAGCCGTCCCGGGTCAGGCCAGGAGGCGGCGGCGGCGGCGGCATTGCTCTACTGGGATAGGCCAGCTTATTGGCGGTCCCTAAGCCATTTGCTAGTGCGTCGCATGGGCAGCGACAGATAACTCGATCTGCTCGACGACGGCCGCATACCGACGACGGTGCATTAGGGCTCAACCGGTTGATGCAGTCGATTACTACACCTGCTGCGCGCCCTAGCTATTTGACAGAAGGCGCTAGCTCATGTGTATCTGCCCTCCCTGGCAGAGATGGACGACGGAGAGAGGGTTCGGATCCGTTGGTCGCATTTGAACGAGTCCAGGGTCCTGGTGCTAAACTTGGTGGCGCCCAAGGGGGTGTCACCAGGTGAGGACAGCACCCAGTTGGACCTCATAGGCGAGATGGCACCGGATTCCCGACCACTTTAGCCAGTACCCGTCTGTTGGGTTCGCGGGGCCGCACCTCGCTCGAAGGGGGAGGCCGCGAGAGCGCGAGGTTTGCCGACGATGGTCCTGGCTAGGCTTAGGCTGTCAACCATCCATGGGGAGCTGTCACGCACCGGGTGACGCGTACGACGATGGTCCTGGCTGGCTCGGCGGCCGGCGGGGCAGCGTCCCCATGGGAGTAATGCCTGCCTTACCGTGAGACGTTGTCTATGCCTTGAACACGGAGAAGAGCGGTATGCTGCTCAAGCAGCAGGAGCACAGTCAGAGCAGCACTCGCAGCGTCGCCGCCGTCGACGCCGCCTCTCCAGGCAGATGAGATACGCGCAGACGGTTAGTTGCCTCGTGTCTGTCACCCTCTGCGCCCCTCGCGGCGGACGCCTTCGAGGCAGCGCAAAAGTCCCTACCCCAAGGTAGGATGACGGCCAGCCTGAAGAACGTGACGGGATCGCGAGATACATGGGTGTGTCCGGACCCCTGAGCGGAGTGCATTAGCGGCAACCTCAACACGACGAGCTGGCGAGGAATAAGCTTGCCCTCTCCAACTCTATTCCGTCCTCTCAGGCCGTCCCGCAGTTTTCCAGCCCGCATAGCTTGACCCAGGCGCGGTCTTCCGCCTTGTTTCCTACGTCCAAGGGTGGGAAAACCCCCGGGAACGAGAAATGGAGGGGGGGGGGGGGTTCGCTGACGGCGTTGCTCGCTGGAAAGCCTCTTCCTGGTTACTGCCTATCCCCGTATGCTTGTGCTAGCTCAGATTGCCTCTCCCCCCTCCCCTGACGATATCCACATCGTTGGTTGACTGTGACTAGTCAGGCCAAGCGCAAGTTTGGCCGATGCCTGGTTGGTGGCGTAGCCATGACCATGGAAATTGCGGCGTGGAAGCGTCAACCGCAGGATTCGTCACCCAGACCGAACAAATCCGATAAAAAGTTACCCCTCAGCCCTGCTTGCTCGTACCTTGAACGGGCAGGTGGGCCAGGATGGGTGACCGAGACGGGGCGGGGCGGGTGATGGATGATATTGGATGGGTTCCGCTTAAGCGGCACAAGAGACGGTGCCGATCGAGGACAGCCTTCCTTGAGATTTTCGGACGGTCGCCCGGCTATGTCGGTCCCCTCCTCTAGGTATGAAATGACCAACGGGGGGGGGCACACCCAAGAGGACCCGGCACATCGGGTTAGCCCACCCCATACCGCTACGTAGGGTGGGTTGGTAGGTAGTTTATTGAAGAGACCTAGGCCATTTCAGTTCAGGTGGCTACCGGTGGCCACCGGGTTTATGTGTCTGTCAGTGAGGCAGTGCTGCCGGGGCCGAATCCCAACCGGCTCCTCTTGGCTCGTTGGGCGGAGATGGTGACTCGAAGCGGAAGAGGGAAATAGGTAGAGATTTTCGCCATAAGCGAAATCGGTCCCGATGACGCCAAAGGCCAGGTAGGCATTCATCATCCTAGTCGTACGCCCCCTTAGGGGGTTGACATCAACTCAAAAGATAAAGTAAATTAACTGGAGAAGAGAGTAAAATAAAATAAAACTAAAAACGTAAAAAATAAAATAAAAAAAAAAGAGGCATCGGGGTGTCATCGCCATGTTCCCTGCCGGGTTGTCGACATCTTGACTCGGCGCCGGTGTGTCCCAGCCGGCGTTCTCGTTGCGTGGTTGATGCCCCTCTTGGCTGTGGGGACATGGATGTCGCTCACGCTTCTGGACAACTGGATGAGACTGTTTGTCTCGTGCTGTTTTGATGACAGGCTCCCAGTAGCGGCCCCCCCCCTTCTCCCCATGTGATCGATCAGTCATGGAAACCCGAACGTCTGCTTATCAGACCACCCTGGCACCAGACCCGGTGACCTCCAAATCATTGCTTCAACTCCTTCTAATACGGCATGTCCGTTGTAACGGGTTGGACGAGTGTATGATTCGCCATGGCTCCCCGGTTGTGAGGAGGAAAAGCCACGCACAGGCGGTGATTCGGCGCAAAGCAACAGTCCTCCTTGTCTGCTGCTCTTGGCCCGTTTCCTCCAAAGATCCCGAAGGTGTGCTTAAGCTTAATTCGATGCCTCGATAGCAGCACCACGACATCTCGGCCTTCATTCGTTCGATGCGCCCGCCGCGCCCCACCCGCTTCTTTGTGACTCTGTCATCCTCAATCCCCCCCTGCATTGAGTACGAAAACGAGTCCTTCTTCCGCCGCAGTGGAGAAGCCATCGGGTATCTGTTTCTGGATGAGTACGATGGGACCAGGATGGAGGGGGAGAGAGGTGCGTGCGTGCGTGCGTGCGTGCATGTGTATATGTGTGTGTTCGTTCCATCCTAGGCGAAGCTTCCTTCCACTGGGTTCGCTGACGCGGCCCTCCGAGAAACACTTTAGTGATCGGCAAACATTGGAGGTTTCTGCACTGGTTGTTGACGGCGAAGCGCCATCCTGGCCTGCTTGCTCATCGGCAAACCCGGGAAAACATTGGCCCAAAGCCCTTTGTATATTCCCGCACCGTCGTCAGCAATCCGAATAGCCTGCCTTGAGCATGCGAATCTCCCCTTGTTCAATCCGTAATCACTTCTCCACAAGCGCTCGGGTTGTGGGCAGCAACGGGCTTCCGGCGGTGGCCTTTTCTGCGGGATTGGGGGCTTGTCCACAGGCTTGGAAATGCTCCAGTCAGCCGCCGCAAAGAGGACGTCGCGCCTGAATGATGCCGTGAGTAAGGCCATCTCGCTATCCCTGGTTGGACAGACAGACAGCTGCCACGCAAACATGGAACGCTTGGACTGCAATGTCAATCGAGGCTTTGGCCCCAACTCTCTCCACTTGAAGCGAAGTTTTTGTGGGTTTACTGTCCTCTTCCAGTCCCTGGTGGATGTCCCTCCTCCAAGTCGTTCGGTTTCCTTGTTCATGTTCCCGCCACAATAAAGGCAGTACCTACAGTATCCCTGTGGCCCGAAGTCCAGGCGGACGACCCTCTGGGTTGGCGGTTTGACGGCTTGATGTGGTGGAGGTGAACATGTCAAGAGACAATGCTGATGCTACGCCAGTTGCTTGTTGTTCCACGATGCCTGCCCACTCTCTTCTTAGCCATTGCTACATGGTGACACCGTCTTCGTTGATTGATGGATGACCCTGCCCCTAGCCAGAACTGGGCGGGTGCCACTGTACCATCTTGTTGCTTCTTTCTGCTACTGGGTATGACACGGCCCAGGACGATCCAAGGTGCTTGGCAGATTTGGCGAGCCCACGGTCGAATCCTTACGAGTTGCTCAGTCCCAATGGGGACTTGCTACCTACGACCAAGGCAGCCTGCACGGAAATAAGGAGGACAAAGGCCTTGTGGCCCAAGAGAGGCTCATCCCTTGGCATTCATACAATGTGGTTAGATGGTGGGGGTCGCTCTTGGTGCCTTTCTTGTCAGAGTACTGAACAGTCCCGCCGGCTTCCTCTTCTGGCATGCTGTCGTTATGCCACAGTTTCTGTGCCATGGTCTGAATGCGCATTGGAACAGCAACCAAGTGGGCTCTGTCGGAGACCGTGGAATGATTCGATGCTCTGCGTTTGTTGGCACGGCCATGGCCTGACGTTGCCCCTTCTCTCCAGACCCGGACTAAGGCCTACGGGAAAGGGTTGGATACTATCGCCCTGTCTTCTCTTTGAACACGTACGAAACCATGCTGTCTTGGTAAGGCAGTCGTACTTTCACGGGCCGTGCGGTTCGTCCGGTCAAATGAATGCAGAGTGGTCAGGGTTTTCTGTCGAGGCTGGAGCTGTCGATGAATGATCCAAAGCCGTTATGAGTCTTGACCGTCCGTGATATCGCGTCGTCTAAGTATAGCCTTTTCTGTGCCTTTATTTCCCATGTTTGTATCTTCTTCAACTGCAATTCGAACATCGAGGCCAGGCCTGCCTAAGCCTTTGATAAAGCGCTGATGCCGACAACTTAATGTCACCAGATATCCCAACTTTTGATCGCACCAGTACGTCGCGTGGCCAATTTTGACTTGTTAGCATTTGAGCTGTCACCGCAAAACTTGATGGAAGAAAGCGAGACCATCTTTTGTAAGGTACATCACCAGAGGGTTGTCGGTGCATCACCGTGGACGCCTTGGAGTCTCAAGACATCAGGTCCTCATGGAGACGTCCAATCTAGTATCGCGCGCCATTTGTACTTGCTCCCATCTTCAGTTGGTTCCCGTAATGCATAATCCATTGATGCGGAGATCACGAGTGTGTCATAACAATGGTTGATACCAACTGAACCCTCAGTCTTGGCAAAGAGCCAAACTGCGTCAATAAATGAGAGATATCGAGACGTATGATAAAGTGTTGTACAGTATATTATTACAGAGTCTTGGGCCGTGGTATGTGACACGAACGCCGGCCCATAAGTTAAGTACAGTGTAGTTGAGAATGTGTTTCGTAGCGCACACGGCACCAGAAGGGCGACGCTGATGGGCGAGTGGCCGGGGGAACAAACATCTTCTTTGCCGCACTTCGCTCTGCAAAGCCTTAAGTCTGATGGTTTCTCTCTGTGGAGGGAGCGGACATCATCGGCTCCATTCAGTCGGATGCAGTGGTGTTCTTCGCGTCATATGGCCGGACTGGTACCAAGACACTGGTTGCCTGTTTCTGTCCGTCGCACGACATCGCGTGATTACCCCGTGAATTTCTCATTCTGTCACCTGCGCGCTACCGGGGGATGAAACATTGGACTTGGGGGAGGGGAGCAGGTCGTCTGGCCGAGGCAACCCACCTGGGAGAGAGAATATTCGCTCGTCGCATAGCGCGCATGAACGAGGTGATTGTTTGTTCGACTTGACCACCTGGGTAAGACGAGTGATCCGATCGCCGTGTAACGTAGAGTCTCAGTGTTTCATCCTGCTCGACTTCCAGAATCCCAGGTAGGCAAAGCTTAACGAGGGCGTGTGTCGGTAGACGGCACAATGGGTGAGGGAATTATCCATGGCCCTCCCTCATTTGGTAGAACTTAGCAGTCGCATCGACCAAACCAGCGTGGAAACGCCACGACGTCTCTGACGTTTGGAATGCCCACGAGGTAACTGAGCAGTCTGTCAAAGCCTAGGCCGAATCCGCCATGAGGGCTGGAGCCCCAACGGCGGAGGTCGACATACCAGTCCAGATCGCCACTGGTATGGCTTCCCCGTCCATCAACGGATGGAGAGGCCATTCCGCGGGCTTCCATGGTTTCCAAGAGGGTTTCCAAGCGGTGTTCGCGCATGGAGCCACCGGCAATCTCGCACAAGTCCGGCACAAGCAGGTCGAAACAGTCGACCGTGTCACCAGACTGGTTAGAGATGCCGGCTGAAGGGTCCGATCTTCGCATGTAGAATGCTTTCATCTCCCTGGGGTAGTGAGTAACAAAGATGGGAGAATAAGCGCCGGCATCGTTGGTGGCGCCAAGGGTTTTGGCGAGGAACTTTTCATGTTCTGAATGCAGACCACCTTCCCATGTGGGCTTGTGCTCGAACCGGCCTTCCTCCGCCTGGAGTATCTTGATGGCGTCGGCGTAGGTGATGCGCGGCCACTTGGAAGCTGGGTTCTGCATCAACCCCAACCATCGCCGCTCCACTTCCTCCATCGGCACGAGGTCGTCTTCGGCTGTGCGGGTTTGGCCAGGATCTCGCCGTTGGCGCAGTTCCCGTGCAGCCCGAGTCTTATCAAGACCGGTGGCCAAGCTGCGGAGCATGTCCTCGACAAGGTCCATGACATCGTCCATGCCGTCAACGAAGCTCATCTCGGCTTCCAACATGTAAAACTCGCTCATGTGTCTCGAGGTGTCGCTCCGCTCCGCCCGGAAAGTCGGGGACAAGGTCCACACGTCGCCCAGTGACTGTGCCAAAGCCTCGAGATGAAGTTGCGACGAGACAGTGAGATACTTGGGGGAACGAAAGAACAGGTCTGTCGCCTTGTCCTTGCCGCTACTTGCTGGGGTTGTCGATGTCTCGGCCGAGCCCGTGGTAACATTGAACACCTCTCCGGCTCCTTCGCAGTCCGAGGATGTAATTATAGGCGGATGGGTCTGTACAAAGGACCGAGAGGCGAAGAATTGAGTCAGGACCGCGACGGCCTCCGATCTCAGACGCAAGATGGCCGCATTCAAGGGTATCCGGGATCGAAGATGTGGCATGGTGCGGAGGTAGTCGGGTGTTTGGTACTTTTTCTGGATGGGAAACGTCTGTTTCGAGGAGTATATTAGAGCATGTTTGCAGAGGAGTTTAGGGCAAAAAAAGAACTCGCCTTGGCGTCAGAGGGGCCGAGAATCTCAACATGGTGGACTTTCAACTCGTGACTCTGGCCTTCCGTCTTGGAGGGAACCCATGACCCCCGTAGGCGGACAGCGGCACCGACTCGCAAGTTTGCGCTGGAAAACTGTCAACATACCGGAATTGCTTGAACAGAGACAAGCTGATAGAGGCAAGATGAGCCCACCTTTGTTCATGGCTCCTCGAGACCAGCGCCTGGATGGGCGTCCGGGAGGAGCCATCGCCCACGTTGACGAAGCGCTCCGTCTTCATGTTCCTGACAGATCTCACGTATCCGTTGAGGAGGACATCCTTGACTTCCCTCTCGGGTTTCCAATCCAAAAACTGGGCGACTGTCTTCCGCGGCACAGTCGAGAGTTGTCTTCGACCGAGGGGCTGCGCCGAGAGGAGGAATCTCCCGAGCCTTTGGGAAGGCATGGTTACTGGGATTCGCATCTCTGGGAAAGGAACTTGACTGAGTTAACTACCGTCGCATATTGCAAGAAAGTCAAGGAATCAGCCAACGAGCACCGAAAGAAAGGAAATGGAGGTTGGCGTGATGTTAGACAACGTAGGGCTGCGAAATATGGCGGCGGCGGCGCAAAGACGATGACGAAGTATCGCGGCGACACGGCAATAAATTGAATGTCGTGAGGTCGTCCGGGAGCTCTCAAAAAAAGAGTAGCTGATAAGCACCAATTGGAAGCCTCAATTCATGAAAGTGGATACCGGTGGGGAAGAAAGTGCACCTGTAGATGTACCTCGTGACAGTGGCAGACCACATGTCCATCAAAGTATATCTACATGGCGGAGTACAGTTTGCCGATAAGATAGACACCTACTAGGTAGGTAGCCAGATACTGAACCTGCCAACCTAGCTACCTAGATAGGTGCCTAAGTATTACCTAGGTAGATGCTCATAGGTGCTTCGGACCCTAAGAGGGATGAGATCGCCTTGTCAAAGTACCTACGTAGTATCCGTACCTGGTGTGTATACGTAAGCAGTACTTTATCTCAGATAGAGATGGAGCAGAGCATCGGCTGCAGGTACGTACCGATATCTCTTGTCTCCCCTGCGCACCTCAGCCAAGACAGCCACACTCCTCCCGTCTGCATCGCCTTCACCACAAACACCATATCCTTCATCCCCATCCCCGGACCATATCCCTGGTCCTCTAGCTACCCCCGGCTCTGCGTCCGGCAGAAAGACAGTGACAAAGATCGGTCTACAGCATGGCATGGATGTTCCAAGCTGCGGTCCGACTCGTTGCAGGAACCCGGATCCGAGTCTCCAGACGGTCTTGTTCGAGTCGTATTGTTGCTGTTGCTCAGCTCCGCATTCGACTCCTGAGACACCAAACACTGGCCACGGCTGCCGGTTAACGCGTGACGATTCTCGCGGCAATGCAGTCGTTGATTCGCAATCCCAGGACATGGCCCTGGGATTTGAGCAAGTCAACGTTCGTCTGTCTACCGAGTACGGGTCGTTATCTGCCATGCCCATTTGCATCGACACTCCCGGCGCGCACAGCTCAGCCATTGCAGCCATTGCCCGTTGAAACTTGACTGGGATGTTGTTGGCCCACGCAGAGACGCGCTGGCTCAACTCGACTTGACTCGATCCACGGGAGAGCAAACAGGCAAACATCGACGCCTTGTCATCTCCAGACGGCATCTTGTCTCGCCAGATGGATGTCTATGCTTTTCTTCATCGCCTCCAACCCCTGGCAAATCGTCTCCCCAAGTGGGGGTTCAGGGACCATGGTGATGGGTTTGCTTTTTCTTGCTTCTTTCATATATACCCAGCTTATTGCTTATTAGCACAGAGGCTAGGCAGACCCAAAGAAGCTACAAGGCATTGCCAGGTATGGCCAATCCGACCCTCGCATCCCGTCCTCCCTCGCCATCTTTCCCTACCTTGGCCGGGGCCTCGCCAATATGTCTTCCTCACCCCCCTTTAGTCGATATGGACCGTCGACCCTTGTTGCACTGCTTTTCCCAATGGTGCTTCCCCGGCTAGGAGGATCGCCTCCGTTCAGATCTTGGGAGACAGTAAGATCTCGTATAACTGCGGCAGATTGCAGCACTATCTCGATCGGTTTCCACTTACCAAGACCACGGGAAGCTTGACGTGACACCGCCCGGGTTTCTCTATAAGCAAGACATCTCTCATCACTACGCGCCCTTCCTACACACTACCCTGGAATGTCGCAGACTTGACTGAGATCCGGCAAGTATTGGTTACACTCCCCTCGTCCAGCCTTCACCGCTCTCGCTTCCTGGAGAGGCGATGCAATTCATTCCTTTACGAAGGGGGCATCGGGATACCATGTCATTGTTTCTTTTCCCACCTTCCACGCGGTTGGCTTGCCTACACCGGCGCCGCATTCTATATCGACTATAGACTTGCTGTTTGTTGCAGACCTGTATTTAAGGTCCCAGGAGGCGCCCACACCGAGCCCACATTGGTTTCCTTACTCCCGAGCCATATTCGCCAAAGCGTCCCCAGTCACCAGACGTGTACCAGGAATATCCCGCCTTTGCCCATCACTCTTCTGTTTAGGTCCTGGTAACTCTGGCGAGCCCACCATGCCTTCTTCGAAGCCTTTGAAGATCAAGCCTTCAGAAGTGGCTGCCGATACCAAGAAGAAACTCATCCCAGAAGTCAACAGGCACTTCCGAGAGGAATGGCCTCCTTATTCCATTCTATACGCCCAACCACTGCTTCAACTCCATCTCACCCGTCCGAGCTTCATTAGCTCAGATCTGCCCAAGTTTTGTGAGCAACATCGGGTTCCATCTACCCATCCACGCGGGGGCCATGGCAGCTAACAGCATCAGATGTCGTCCACAGCGATCCTGTCGACTGCGCCCTGGGCTGGGCTCAGACCGAAGGCGTTCGCATCCCATTCATCTGTGCCGCGAACGAGAAAAGACCCGGAGGCGACTGGGAGACGGGCGTAGTTGGCTACGAGGTAATTATGGCAGACGTTTCCTGCGAGCCAGGCCCGATCAGTTCTGACTGACAACGCGTTGCAGGAGAGGCTATGCCGCCGTAGTAACTTGTCGGCAACACTCGGCACCCCCCACCCGGAAACCTACGCGGCAACCAATTACCCGATCCCCATCGAAGGGGCCATCTACTCCCCTGATGTTGGTAGGCATAACCCCCCGCTCGGCCTTGGGTTGGCCCTTGGTTGGTTACGGATTGCTAATTCGCGCCTCAAAAGTCCGCTTCCGCCAGTTCCAAGATCGAATCGAATCGCTTGATATGAAAGACTGGAGGTCTCTCCCGGTCATTTCCATGCCGCCGGCAAGGTGGCCGAAGCTAACGGACCAGGGAAGAAAATACTCCTTCTCGGAAGAGCGAGAGCTGGTACGGAACAAGATGCGAGCCGCGCTGCGCATCTGTGTCTTCAACGGTTACAACCACGTAGTCATTGGCGACTTTGGACTTGGCAACGGATACCGCAACCCGCCCAAGGAGCTGGCCGAGCTGTGGCGCGACGTTTTCCTCTACGACCCGGAGCTGAGGGGACAATTCCTCGCCGTCATGTTCGCCTTTGAGGATGATAGGCAGTGCACGGCCAAGTACATTCTCGACGACATTGCCAAGAAGACAAAAGGGAGCAGCAGCAGCAGCTCCTCGAAAAGCAAGTCCAAGAGTTCGTCGTCGTCATCGGGATCGAGCAGCAGCTCCTCCAGCCACAAAAGCGATTTCAAAATCTTCAGCGAGATCTTTGCGCCCAATGAGATCGCCCGAGTTCGGAGCCAGCCCGACCCCCGCTACGCCTTCTCGGCCATTATGGACGGCTCCTGACCAGCGTTGCTATCGGCGCATACGCACTGGGTGGCCTGTCTCAGTTATTAGTGTGCCCGGGTATGAGCCTGTGAGACGGGGGGCGGACGTCAAGCGGGCTGAGAGAGAGAGGGCGGCATACCCTTGGGGAAAACTTTCCCGTACGACCCGTCGTCGCGTCAATACCTCTTGGTTCAACGACAAGATGGCGTTTGTGTCTTGCAACACAGCCAAGCAACACCACCAGGCCGTCGACACCCTGTCCCTGCAACCTCATTGGTCTCTTTTACCCGGGCAGGGAGCGGCATTCCTGCGTTGTCTGATCAGCTCTCAATCTAGCAATCCATGCTCGTTTCTTTTTCCGCCCTTGGGCGCGCCGGGCTGAGGCTGCTCGCGATCCTGTGCTACCTCAGATCTATAACGTGGGGCGTTGATTGCCAATGTCGACCCTGGGCACAGACTTTCGTTTCATGGGTTCCCTCGAGATGCCCTTCTCTTATTTCTTTTTGTTCCCCCTTCTTTACAAATCTTCAAGGGGCTCGGGGCCTTCTCTTCGTTGGTACTATTGTGGTTGTTTCGTGACCAGCGGCGTTGGGACTGGAAGCATGGTCGGAACAGGGTTACGGGAACCGGGGTGGTTTGGGATTGGGGGTTGTTGTTTTTTGTGCAGGCGTTTGGTGTCTTGACCTGGTCTAAATCAATTCCCCCTCCGAATCCGAATCAGGATATAATATTCTAGCATCATGAGCTTTCCCTCTTCCCGATGTCGACTACATGTTTTTTGAGCGCGCTACGAGGACATGCAGACTAAAGGGAGGCCAATTAGTGAGCGGTACGTTCGGCTTCCGGGCGAAAGGTACATATAGGTGCACCGAGAGGGTATCGCCCGCCTCGTTCTCAACATATCAATGTCGATGTGTTCAGGGTACGGGGTTCGACACGCGCAACAAAAGGCCATCGATGTACGAGGCATTGACATGATGGCTCCGTAGCCAACAGTTCTTGGATGTCGATATCAACCCAGCCCAATCGAGCAATGCGGCCATCTACAGGCCGTATCCGAGGCGCGATACCTCGCAACGATATCCCGGCGCCGACATATCGACTAGCTACTCGTCCTACACTCGCCCATCCGAGCTTCCCAACTACTCGGCCTCTTGCCAGAACCCTAGCGCCAACGGAAAGCCCAAGATCCGAAGCGGTGGAATGTACCAGGGCGCCCCTTGAACCCTCTGTCGAATGCGTACCTGGTCGGTCGCATTGGAGCATGGGGGCCGTCTAGGCACGTGCCGTAGCGCAACTAAAGAAGAAGACAAAGAAGAAAAAGAAGAAGAGATCAAGCATGGGCTTCGACTTGCCCACCTATGATAACCTTTAACATGTCAACACTTTCCAAGGGAGGGGACAAACAGCCTGGCAACGAACGATGAGATATGAGATCTGCCGCCCCCTGCTGGAGTGTGATCTTCCGCAGGGTTGCTGGGCATCCGTTGGAGGACTTGAAGGAGACGTCCTGCCTTTGCCCATGCTTGCTTTTTCAGCGGCTAGCATGACTTTAGGCACAAACTAAGGATGCAATTTCCTCGTCATTATGGAATATACGGAGTACCACGCACAATATTGACAGGCAAGTGGCCAAGAAATCAAATAACCCCCACCCCGTAATCTCCATAATCGGTTCTTTGACTTTTTGCCTTTCAGTCCCCTCGATAGTTCGGTATGATAGGCAGCGTCATGCCCTCCGCCGCCCTTCTACTTTGAGCAATGGCCCCTCGGCCAGGATCTCACGACCACGGCCAGCTTCTGTCAGTTATCAGTAGTTCCTCTCAGCCAGCCCCCTTCTTCCGGCGAGGCATCCATCATCCCATGTGCCTTGTGTGACGCTCGTACGGCCGAGACAAAGAACCACCGCTACGGCCTTTACCAGAGGAACACTCGTGGTGTCATGATCTTGTCCCCTGCCCGCCCCTTCAAGACCTTCAGTGGGCAATGACCCAGTCCTACGGCATCGACCTTCGGAAGGGACACGGGCGAGGGGACCGCGGGGCGCGAATCAGACAATACCTCTCAATCACCAACCCCTCCCCCTTGTTGCTGGGCGCCCGGAACCCAACAGCGCGGAACCGGAGGCTAGTCCGGGTGGTCATGCGGGTGCCTGCAGCCTCGTGTACTAGGTATGCAAGGCCCTTGCATCGCCCGCCCCAATCACGATCCACGCGAATCTGCAGAGCTCAAAAGGCTCCCTGCCCATTCCCCGATGTGTTTTTTTGGATGACACCCCGGACGCATCCCGCCGGCAGCGGGGGGACGACTGGCGAGGTAAAGACCCGCGAGGCATGCTCGGGGCGAGAGGGGGGCTCTGCCATCATCCCCCCCTTCCTGGGAGGGCGTATCGTTAGGTCCTTGAGTCACCCCGTCGGTCGAGCGGCAGTCAAGGGATGCGAGGCGGCGCGCGCCGCGGCGTCTCGGCGATTCGGCAACAAGGCGGGAAAACATTGCTTTTTTTTTTTTTTTTTTGCGAGCCACCTGATGAGGTGGTTTCCCCTTTCGGCTTGGCAGATCAAATGGCCGCTGGCGGCGCACCTCACAACAAAAACCCTCGCGGACGCAGCCTGGGACATCTGATGTTGTTTCCATGTGCTAAGGGGCGGGGGATGATGATGATGATGATGATGATGTCACACACAACGAACCGGTCTTTGTACTCTCCTCCATCCGAACTGAGGTCAGGTTTGTGTTCACTTGACGGGATGAAGACCTTGAACGGAGCAGCGAACCGAGTGTTTCTGACAGAAGCGCAGCATCTTGTGGAACGGCTTGTACGAATGGTCCGTCTCTCGCCCAGTCATGATACATCAGCCCAGAAGAGATAGAGTATGAGGGAGGGGCCGGGGGGGGGCCATCAAAGAGAGACAGCATGTCCCTATGCCCAAATAATGGAGGCTCTGTCTCTTTTGGCACCTCAAGGTGTCCCAGAGCCCGACGGCGCGTATCCCGGATGAAGATCCCGCCCTACAATGGGAGACAGCCTCCCCCCTCCCAACCCCTTTGGTGGGTGAGACAGTCATGCACGTAAGCCTCCAAAGGGAACTTGGCAGAGATTCATCGTACGGGAAAAATAAAAAAAGCATGGATGCAATAATCAATCACAGCGATCTCCGTCAGGGATCACACCCGCCTTAGCAGATTCGAGATCCCCCCTCCCGCTTCCCATCGGATCAACACCCTGCCTTGCCTTGCCTTGCCTTGCCTTGCCTTGCCTCCTCGAGCCTTGGGGGCCAGATGGGGAGCCAGAGGACCAACGCAGACGATCCTCTCTGCCCATGTCGATCTTAGTCTGTCAAGCCCATCTAGGTATCCCGAGTCTGCGAGACTGCCTCGGGACTTAGGAGTGAGTCAACCCCAAGGGGGCGACAATGTGGGAAGGGGGAGAGGGTTTAGGCTGGGAGGAACGCATACACACAAACACGGCAGACCTAATGTTTCACTTAGACTCTCCATCGATAACACACCCTTCCTGGTCTGGCAGCCGGCCGAGGTGGAAACACGCAGACAAACAATGGGGGGGGAGGGCAAAAGAGCTCCCCCCCCTCTCTCGCTCCCTCTCTCTTTCTCCGTCAACCCCAACGGCTCCCTAGTGACACGTCCCACTACAAAGTGACGACCGAAAGAGGTATGCCGTACGCAGCCGTCCGCCTGAACGTTGTGCAAAGCTTGGCATAGAGGAAAGAAGGGGAGGCTCAGGCCCCCCCCCCCTCCCAAACCCCGTCTCGTGATGACTTTATTCCTTCCCGTGATAATTCGAGTTTCCATCGTCCTCGTCTGACAGGAAACCTCCCACCTGCTCTTCTGAGCAGGCAGGCTCCGTGTTCGGGAGGTTGCCTGTCACATATCACATCTCAGCAACTTCCCCGCGACGGAATGGGGGCATTCCGTAGGCCCAAAAGGGCGCAGGATGAGGTGGACGACGAGGGACGCCCTCGTAGGCCGAAGGGGGTTTCAGTCTGCCAAAGGAAAACAGTGTCTTGTACAGAATCCAAGAGCCGAGTGGGAGACGAGAAGCCCTCGGAAGGGGGGGTGGGGGGGTGTTTACTGGCGGATTTGTTCTATGTGTCTTGGGCCTGATTGAACATTCCGCTTGGTGGACTTTGAATATTCGATCGATTCGCGGTGGGAGCTTCAGATGGACGGACATTGACACACACACACGCGCGCGCGCCCACACGAATACACCCGCACAATGACGGCTCGTGATCCCGCCAGATGATCGCTGGAAGCCGTCTCTCAGAGCAGGAACAATGATTGCTCTCTGCCATTCCCGGCACCTCTCGCCACTCCTCTGACCGCGAACCGGCGCGGGCGAGGGCATCGCAACTCACCGCCTTTCTCCCGTCTTGCAAAGATCCGGAATAGTCCACGGAGCTCTGTCATCTCCCGAAACGCCAGACAAAGAGGGAGAGGGGGTGGGGGTGGGGAAGAGAGGGGAGGTAAAACCGTCCGATCCACCAGTCCCAGAGACGAGGAGAGTCTTCCCGCGTATCTTGCTTCTTTTTTATTTTTATTTTCATCCAGCGAGCTCAATCCTCTCGCCCTTATGCTCCCGTCGCCGCCGGCGGTGACGGGGTGCAACAATCAGGACGACGGGAAGATGGGGAATGGCTGGCGGGTGGAAGCGGGACGCTTGGGTATCACCGTCCCGGCATGTTGCCAATGCCGCCTGCCTCTTTTCAGCCGTACCACACAGTCTCTCCTTGGGGGAGGGAGGGGGGTGGTCTCGAGAGCCACGATCCATCCCCTTGCTTCTTCGGCAGCCCAACACGCGAGCCCAATATCACATGTTGCAAGGGGCGGGGAACTGTTCAAACTTGGACCTACAAGACACCAGGACGAGGAGAAACGTAAGCAAACAAGAAGATTCGGTCAGCGGGTATGCCGGAGCTGTTCTTTTTTTGTTTTTTTCTTTCATAGCTGGTTGCTTTTTTCCACCCACCCTTGACACCCAAATGTATATGCAGTTCTGACAACGCTCAAACCATTCGAAAATTCATTTACACACCATCCCGGCCCCCTCCCTTCTTTCCACGAGTAGTTTTGCTTGCCTTGACCCCCACGCATTACCAGTATTGGGGTCTCAGGCCGGCGAAACCTCCTAGGGCGCTGGCGTCCGTCAACGGGTCGTCCTTCTTCCTTTGCCCGGACAGCTATGACAAGTTATTAGCCAAGAATTCGTAAGAATATTAGAGAAGGGGGAGAGAGGACATATCATACCTCCAGCTGGACGCTCCTGTGAAGATGCACAAGCCAGTCGACGTAGCTCTGCGCCTCGTTGTTTCTATCCTCAACAAGCATCCGCGCGAACTCATACTCGGCACCGTCGATGCCCTGTCTCGCGAGCTGGATACCCAAACCCTTGGAGCCGCGCATCGTCTTGAGGAACTCGATGATGTTGCGTACTTGCGCGTTCAGGTGGGTCTGAAGCATGGGCAGCGACGACGTGTACGCGTCGAGGCTCTGTAGGGTCGTCTTGTCCTCGCCGAACAGGTCGGCAATGAGATTCGGCGACGTCTGCGCATGGAACCACATGAGGCACTGCTGGCCGTTGTCGACGAGATAGACGCCACCGGGCTCGACGCGAGAGAAGGAGGTGCGGATCGCGGGGGGCACCCTGAGGTGGCCCGACTCGTCAGGGAATCCGTCCTCTGGCGCGAGGTTGTGGATGGGGATCATCCGTGGATAGAGGTACAGACTCAGCTCCTTGGCGCCCATGGAACGGATCATCCGCATCTCGTGCACTCTGCGGTCGGAGCTCTCGTTGCCACCCTTGAACGCGCGGCACTTGAGAAGTCCCAGCATGTACATCGAGAACTCCTTCAGTCTCTCCGGCATGACCAGCTGGCCGTCAGGCTGGACCGATGTGAGGAAGTTCTTGCGGTACGCCGACAGAATGTCGATCGTGCGCTCCGTCAAGTGGTTTCGAACGTCCTTCAGTGTCGCAGAGGTGTTGGCTAGTTTTGTGCTCGCCTCCTTGGCAAGGATCGTAAAGACGGCATCTTGATCAATGAACTTGACGCTATCTCTCGGGTTGTCGCAGACACTTGCGATCACATTGGAGCAGCGCACCCTGCGCTGACCAGAGGCTGTTGTGTAGAGGAGTGCGGACTGGAAGTGAGCGTCAAGCTTCGAGTCGAGCTTGCCGTCGTAGGAGAAGGTGACGCCCATGGCCTTGTCGGCGTCGATGACGCCAATCTCGAGATCGGCACCAAATGTGTGATGGATGAAGTTGCCATGGTAGCCGTTGATTTGCAGGCCATTTGAGCAGCGGACCTTCATGAGGGCCTGGAAACCAGTTTCGCGCGTGACCGCATGCTTGATCTCCATGGACAGCTTGGTGTTGTCACGGGCCCCGATGAAGTTGGGGTAGTAGAAGGTCTCGCCGCCGGTCGAGGCCGAAACGTGGCCGACGGTGGCGATATCGAGGTACCCGCCCGACGGCGAGGCGAGGAAGAAGTCGGCACCGATACCAGTGGCCACCATCTTCTCAGTCACCTTCTTCCATGCGGGGTGCTCGGTCGAGAATAGCTTCTTGTCAATCTCACCGCCGGGGTGCTTTCCGTCGTCCCTGAGGAACAGACGGCCGGGGCCCCAGGTGGGTAGCGCGGCCAGAGAGCAGACAATCTTGCCTCCCGTCTTCTCCAACGCGGCTACAGCAGAGTTGAGAGCGGCAAGGAGGGCCGGTTCAGGGTTCTTGATATCGGAGAACATTGTGGGCAGCATGGTGAGTAGTGATGTGATGACGTCCCTGGAGCGTGTCAGTCAAGGCTTCCTCGCTTGCAGCAGGCAGAGCAGTCTTACTTGGACTCGTAGGGGTCGACAAACAGGCCTTCACTCAGAGGCACAAAGGGGTCTTCAAGATCGGGCATGATCATCATCTGTGCCTGGTCCAGGGCGGGCTGTGAATGTTAGTCGGCGCTCTCCCAAGGGCATGACAAACAACTCACGTTGACATTGTAGAAGTGAATGTCCTTGTCGTAGGTCACGAAGCCGACCTTGGCGCCAGGGGGTATACTCCTCTTGGGCTCGCCATTCTCGTCCCTCTCGGCATCCTCGCCGCCGTACAAGGCGGCCACGATGCCCTCACAGAAAGACTCGATGAAGCCCTTGTTGAAGGACTCCTGCGTGACATCGATTACAAAAAGCCAGCGCAGGCCGGTGGGCTCTTTCGTCCAGTACTCCTTGGGCACGACAAACTCCACAGTGCCCCTGGTCAGCTCTGGGCGCTGATCGCGGTCCACTCTGACACCCTGGGGAGTGAGTGCGGAGAAGTATTCGGACGGGGTATCATTGGGGTAAGTGCACAGGTTGCAGACAAACTTATTTCCGCCTGACCGAAACATCATAAAGGGGTTGATGTACGCTCTGCAGCGGCGACATCTCGGAGGGCCAGAGTCACCAAAGTCAAGAACCGGGATCTCGAGCTCGCCTGGCTGCAAGGGGGCCAGGGGCTGCAAGAGGAGACCCATGGGAAGACCGGTCAGAGCCAGGCCTTCGGCGTTAGAGGGGATGCTGTTGAGCGTCAGGCGCGCAAACTTAGGCGAGGCATTGCCCTGGTCGAAGGCCACGAATGAGACGGTCGAGGGAGGGGGCAGGTGCTTCTCGAAGGTGGGATAGACGTTGGTGAAGTAGTGCTGTTGCAGGGCGTCACGGGAGAGCGGCACGCTGGGCAGGTCATCGAGGGACAGCTTCTGGTGGCCAGAGGTTTGGACCACTGCCGGTGGTGCCGCCGAGCCGGAGCCGTTCCGAGCGGCGAATTCGGCGGGGGACGCAGGCACGGCGGGTGTGAAGGTCTGGCCAGCAGCAACAGGGAACTGGTTCATCTGGGCGAACTGGGCTTGCGAGGGGTCGTTGAGGAAAGCGGTGGAGTTGGTGCCGGCGGGGGGGA
This sequence comes from Colletotrichum eleusines, assembly GCA_016807845.1. Taxonomy (NCBI): domain Eukaryota; kingdom Fungi; phylum Ascomycota; class Sordariomycetes; order Glomerellales; family Glomerellaceae; genus Colletotrichum; species Colletotrichum eleusines. The sequence goes on from JADEZO010000007.1 coordinate 366,462, forward strand.
TGCCGTTGAAGGCTTGTGAGGAGCCTGTTGCCTCGACCTGGTGGTAGGCGTGGCGGTCCTTCTTCTTCCTTCTGGCGGTGCCGTGACCGTCGCCGAGCGACATGCCTCCCATTTGCGCGGCCAAGTTGTCCTGGGATTGGAAACCCGGGCTCTGCGCGTACTCCTGGCCGGGAGGGGCACCGTAGGGCTGACCCTGGGGCGGCACAGAGCCGGGCTGTCCGCCATAGTATTGCTGTTGTCCCGGAGTCGGAGGGGGTCCGTAGGCGGCGCCCTGCTGGTACTGCTGCCCCGCGATGGGAGGGGAGAAGGGAGGAGGTGCGGGTTGTGTCGATCGGTTCGGGTTCGCGGGGTCCTGCTCGCCCTGGCCCAAGTGGTGATACGTGCTGAAATCAGACATGTTTGCAAGAGGTTGTTGGTGGTCTGGGGTAGTCAAGGGGAGAGGTTGCCGTTCTCTCCAAAATGGCCGCAGTGATATCAACTACGGGTAGCTTCCAAGATGAGATGGAAGAGACAGAGACAGGTTGTAGTAGTCGGTAGAGCTCTTGTGCGCCGTAGTGGGATGTCGGGATGGGAACTCGCTGGGAAATTCGTTGTCATGCGCGCACGCAGTCAAGAGTGCGCCATTCTCATTCCCTTGGGCAGACAGACAGAATCTTGGCGGGATTAATTGTTGGCGGTCAGTTTCGATTCGAGAACCGGCCAAACTTATCCAAGAGAGCAACAGCTTGCTTGAATTGTGTCCCCTTTCGAGCACCACAGGTCGGGTCAGGCCGAATCCACGAATCGACAGGGATCAGGACCAAATTGACACGATGACATTCCGACATGATTTTCCGACACCGATTATTCCTCCCACCCCACTGGCCAATGGCCAATCCCTTGGGTACCCACCTACCTAGCTAGCTATCAGGTACGTACTGGGAACCCACTTGAGTGCTGTACTGCACCGACCTAGGTAATCCGTACCTTACCTACCTACCTAGGTAGGGAGGTACCTATTGTCCTGTAGCTACCCGTTCGAACAAGCACAGCTGTGCGCCGTGACTGCCCACCCAACTTACTGCCAGCCAGCCAAGCTGCACCGTTCCGAGCCCGGAATAACTCCCTGACCGTCCCGAGACCAGCTAACGGGCCCATACCACTGGCCTCTACTCCGTATGGTCCGCTACTTGGGTAGGTACTTGCGTATCTGAAGTACCTAGGTACCTACTAAAGCACCATACCTTCGCCCTCCTGCACCTCCGAGGTACGTACCTGCTGCGGGTGCATCCTGGACTTTGCTTTGCATCTTGGATTCTGCTACGCGACAATCCAAACTTCACAGCCGACGTCGAACCCGATTCCCGACGCCATGGTTATCGCTCACACCACTCCATCCTGAAGTAACTTGGTGCCGAATCAACTCCAAAACATAGATTGCCTCCCCTCCGAACGATGCATCGCAGCCCCTGCTGCATAGACACCAAACATGTTTACTTTCTGCCCTCTACAGGGCGCTCTGTCCGAGTCGTCAGCGTCGCAATCAATCCTCGAACTCGATGGAGGCGTCAAGATTCTCATTGATCTCGGCTGGGACGAGTCTTTTGACGTCGAAAAGCTCCAGGAGCTTGAGAAGTAGCACCTTCCCCCACCCCAGTCTATTTGCGCTCCCACAGACTAACACCCCCGTAGACAGGTTCCGACGCTGTCTCTCATCCTCCTGACCCATGCCACGACATCGCATCTGGCTGCCTTCGCCCACTGCTGCAAGAACTTTCCCTTATTCATGCGAATCCCCGTCTACGCAACCCGGCCCGTCATCGACTTGGGCCGCACCTTGACCCAGGATCTCTACGCCTCAACCCCTCTGGCCGCAACCAAGATACCCCTCGGCTCTCTGACCGAAGCCGCCTATTCCTTTTCTCAGCAACCCACGGCCGATAGCGAGTTCCTGCTTCAAGCGCCCTCCCCCGAAGAAATCACCCGATACTTCTCCCTCATCCAACCCCTGAAATACTCTCAGCCCCACGAGCCACTCCCTTCGCCCTTCTCCCCGCCGCTCAACGGACTTATTATCACGGCGTACAACGCGGGCCACAGTCTCGGAGGAACGATATGGCACATCCAGCACGGTCTCGAGTCCATCGTCTACGCCGTCGACTGGAACCAAGCCAAGGAGAATGTCTTTGCCGGAGCCGCTTGGCTGGGTGGAGCCGGCGGCGGCGGCGCCGAGGTTATCGAACAACTGCGCAAACCAACGGCTCTCGTCTGCAGTAGTCGAGGTGCAGAAAAGGTGGCCCAGGCTGGCGGTCGTGCGAAACGTGACGAGCAGCTTGTGGACATGATCAAGACATGCGTCGGCAGAGGGGGCACCGCCCTCATCCCGGTAGACTCGAGCGCCCGCGTATTGGAGATCGCGTATCTGCTTGAGCACGCTTGGAGGGCGGACTCGGAATCGGACAGCAGCATTCTCAAATCAGCAAAACTCTACTTGGCCGGGCGTAACATGTCGAGCACCCTGCGGTACGCGCGAAGCATGCTGGAGTGGATGGACGATAACATTGTCCGTGAATTCGAGTCGGTCGCAGATGGGCAGCGCCGAGCCAATGGCACAGAAGCCAAGAGCAAGGAGGGTGTGCCGTTCGACTTTAGATATCTCAAGCTAGTGGAACGCCGCGCGCAGATTGAGAAGCTTCTCTCCGGGTCCAGCGACAATGTCCAGGCAGAAGGACGGGTCATTCTCGCCAGTGACGACACTCTGGAGTGGGGGTTCTCCAAGGACTTGATCCGTGGCCTCGCCAAGGACTCCAGGAACCTCGTCATCTTGACGGACAAGCCGGCCAAGTCACGCGCCGAGCAGCCATCAATAGCGAGAACGCTGTGGGACTGGTGGACTGAGCGCCGAGATGGCGTCGCGGTCGAGCAATCCAGCAATGGCAATAACCTCGAGCTGGTGTATGGCGGCGGAAGAGAACTGGAGGTTCAGGAGGCCAAGCGGCAGGCTTTGGAGGGAGAGGAGCTCAACGTCTATCAGCAGTGGTTGGCTACGCAACGCCAGCTTCAAGCTACATTACAGAGCGGCGGGGGAGCGTCGTTACAGGCGCCCGCCGACGCCCCAGACGACGTCTCCTCAGACTCTTCCACCGACTCGGGCGAATCCGACAACGAACAGCAGGGCAAAGCACTCAACATCTCGACGACAATGGGCCAAGCGACGCGCAAGAAGGTCGTCCTCACCGACGAAGACCTCGGCATCAACATTCTGACCAAGAAGCGCGGCGCCTACGACTTTGACGTGAGGGGTAAGAAAGGTCGCGAGAGGTCGTTCCCTCTCGTCATGCGCCGGAGACGCGACGACCAGTTTGGAGACGTCATCCGGCCGGAAGACTACTTGCGCGCGGAAGAGAGGGAAGAAGAGGCGCCGGAGAACGATGGCCCCAGGGGAGATGACGACGATGACCGTCTCGGCAAGAAGCGCAAATGGGACGACGGCAACAACAGGTCCTCAAACAAGCGGCAGAACAACAGGGCGGCGTCCGCAGACCACATGGACGGCAACGCGGCAGGCGACGACGTTGCCGACGAGCTGGACGAGGTGGAGGACACGGTTGAGGAGGAGATACAGGGCCCGTCCAAGCTGGTCGTGTCACGAGAGAAGGTCATGGTCAATCTGCGCATTGCGTTTGTTGATTTCAGCGGACTGCACGACAAGAGGAGTCTGAACATGCTGATCCCGTTGATCCAGCCGAGGAAGCTCATTTTGGTGGGCGGCACCCCGGACGAGACAACGGCGCTTGCGGCAGACTGCAAGAAGCTCCTTGCACAGCAATCGGGGGCTTCGGAGGAGAGCGGGATCGACGTGTATACGCCTGCGATGGGTACCTGGGTCGACGCGAGTGTCGACACGAACGCGTGGGTGGTCAAGCTGGCGGACAGCCTCGTCAAGAAGCTCAAGTGGCAGAACGTTCGCGGGCTGGGTGTGGTGACAGTCACGGGCCAGCTTGTGGCGGAAGCTCTGGCCAAGGGCAAGCTCGCAGAAAAGGACGACGGGGCCAACAAGAGGCAGAAGACGGAGGCGGGAGACACCGACATCAAGACGGATGCCGGCGAGGCGGTCAAGGAGGAGGAGGAGGAAGAGGAGGAGGAGAAGAAAAAGGAGGAGGAGGAGCAGGGGGAGGAAGAGGAGGTCGAGGTCGAGGTGGTGCCGACGCTGGACCTCTTGCCGTCCAACATGGCGTCGGCGGTGCGTTCGGTGGCACAGCCGCTCCACGTGGGCGACCTGAGGCTCACGGATCTGCGGCGGGCGATGCAGTCGTCGGGGTACACGGCCGAGTTCCGCGGAGAGGGTACGCTGGTAATCAACGGGGCGGTAGCGGTGCGGAAAACAAGCACGGGCAAGGTGGAGGTGGAGAGCGTGGGCATCGCGGACGCGGCGACGATGATGCAGCACCGCAGCACCTTTTACGAGGTCAAGAGGATGATTTACGATGGTCTGGCCGTGGTGGCCGGGGCATAAAGGAGGGATTCTGTTTCAAGGAGAGGAGATGGGATTTTTTCTGCTCGCCCCTTGTTCCAGTAGCTTCCGTCCAAGGGGATCGATTTGGTTGGACATGTACTTTGATCTGTAGCATAAGATGGGACCGGACCATCCACACAAGGAGAAAGGTCCGAGCCTGTTTTTTTTTTCTTTCTTTTTCTTTCGGGCGGCCAAGAGCCCGATATAGACTTGCTTCTGATGTCGAGGTTCTCGGACACGCGCATTATCTCAAAGGCGCGTAGTGAGCTAGGATAGGTATTCGTTTCCGATGATTGATGGGACGTCCCCGTGAAGTTCCTCGTAAGGCTTGGAGGTGTCGATGAGACGAACTCGGACGGCATGGAGGCCAAGAACCTAATTCGGGGAGGGAAGAGCTTGACATCCGGCGACAGGTGGTGGGCCTTTTGGATGCCGCGCATGAGAAACCTTGTTGGCTCTTGGCTCTAACGGGACGATCTTTTCCTCTTTTTCTTCTTTTTTTCTCTTCTTTTTGTATTCATTTTTCATAGTCTTCTTTTCACCATGTTTTCTGTACGAAGTGGGTGGGCGTGTCAACAGAATGAAGGTAGGTGAGTGTGTGTGTGTATGTATACGGGCTTGTAATTGAGGTTGTTCAACCCTGGGGTTGCCTTGCCTGATGATGGAGAGAAAAAAAAACGTCTGGTGTTTTGTCTTATTTCATTTTACCTCATTTCATTTTTTCCAAATCTGCATAGAGGCTCTTTGTTTTGGGCGGGGAGGGGCGTCCTGACTCCCTCCCTTTGCATTATACAGGTAAAGTTTTTTTTTTAGACCGCAGGTCATGACGGGCATGACGGAAACGATGAGGCGGGCGTTTATTTTGGGTTCGGGGAATGGGGCTGGGACTTCCCTCCGCCCCCCCCCCCTCCCCCCCACAAAACCCAAGGTCTCTCCCGAAGGCCGCCGACGACATTTTGAGAACGGCACGTCGAGGGCTCGTGTTGGTGAGATGAGCCGCGAGCCTTGGGGGACATTTATACGGGGAAAAGATGAGCGGCGCTGCGAAGGGTGAGGTGGGGGGATGGGTGGGGGGGAGAAGAGCAACGAAATGAAGATGAAGAATTGGAGAAAAAGGAGGACGAAATAAGGTTAAGTAGGGTATAATCCGATTTTTTTTTTAAAAAAAAAAATTCTTTTACTTTTCCTTTTTTGCTTGATTTCTCCTCCCATTCCATTCCATTGCGGATTTTTCTCTCGGCCCCCCCCTGCCTTCTCTCTTTTCAATCTGAACTAGGTCAGACGACGGGGGGCAGGAGTGGTAAACAGAGCCGCATGAGCATGGAACACTAGAGCATGAAGGAACAAAACACATTGGGATCAGCCGCACCGCGACGGGGTGGGGTGAGGGCGGCTTGGTGTCGGCATGTCGCCGCCGCCGCCGCCGCCGCCGCTGGCTCAGCTTGCATTACGACTGAGGGATGGGAGGGGGTTGCTAGGTAGGGTACGATGGAAAAGATGCATGTAGTACGTATAGGTGTGTATTGGCACACAAAGTTTGCACCTACAGTACGTCTATTTGTATGTGGGCGAGCGAGGGAGCGCGCGCCGGCGATCGTGGGCGGCCCGATACCGAAACCATCAGAGGAAGCGAGAGAGAAATTGCCAGGGAACGCCCCCTTCCCCCGGCAGGCCCTCGCGTGTTGGGGGACACGTAAGAGAGGGTTGTAAATAGGGGGTTGGGTTGGTGATGGGGATTGGCAGTTGAGGGCATCCCTTCCACGTCATGTCGCGGGAGATTGCATTACGGGGGGGGAGGGGATACACAGTACATCATCACATGGTCAGCATTGCGTGTGTGTATATGTGTGTGAAGACGACGGAGAATGGGGGGGATTGTGATTGGGTTTGGTTGCAAAGACGAGGAACTTTGAATGTGCTCGTATGATGATGGGGCTGGCTTTACATTGGACGGAATATCTTTCTACATTGCAGTCAGCCCCCGGTTGGCACTTGACCGCGGTTGCAACAAACGGGCAACGCCTGAACGAACCATGGAAGGGGGGATAGACAGACAGCGCAGAACCTGTGAGTGAAGTCATTCATTGCTGAGGTGTCCAAACGAACGCTTCTTCCCGTAAGGGGAAAATCAGGAACTGGGATCCATCTGCTAAAGCACACCCGGTAGCCCTTCGCGACGTCACCGCGCGGTTCAACGCAGTACCGTAGTAGTCTAAGTGCATCCATTATGTGCTCGACGCGGTCTGTCTGGGGCTGCGTGCGTGTACCACCAACCGGTCTTTCTCTCTCTCACACACACACACACACACTCTCTCTCTCTCTCTCTCTCTCTCTCTCTCTCTCTCTCTCTCTCTCTCTTTCTTTTTTGTCTCTATTTGATTTGACTTTTTCTTTTCTTTTGGTAATAGTCCCCTTCTCCCCCGCTATATTATTCGTCGGGGCCATCAGCGCGGTAATGGACGGTCAGCCAAGTCAGTGTGCGAGGCTTTGGGAGAGGGGCGGGGGAGGGCAAGATGACGCTGCGACGTGACCACGGGTGATCTTGGTGCTGATGAGCTGGCACTTTGTTAGCCTGCGCGACGGCCCTGTGGAAACTACAAAAGTACAGGACGGGCTCGGGGTGCCAAAGTTTGCCGACATGTTGCTGCTGCTGCTGCTGCTGCTGATATGAATTGGGTGCCACCGGTGCTCGGCGTGACTGGCTTGTGTGAGGCGGCGGTGGCATCTGGACAGGCGCACATGTCTTGGACAATGAACCGTTGTCGAAATGACTGTATACTTGCCTACAGATAGATGGGCATAGATAAAGATGTGGCGTCAGGAACACATCCGGACCAGGAGGCGACAGGGCCCTGGCTCGCCGACGACTGACGACCCTTCTTTCTTCGCCTTGCTACTACCCCGGGATGCTGCCCTACCCCCCTCCTCAAGATTCAAGGAGACGGCAGACGACGACGACAACGACGACCGGGCTACGGGGTTCTCGGGATCCCCGTCCCCCACGGGCACTAGTGACACTGGGCGGGCGAGGGGTCCTGGAGGCTGAGCTGAGGCGGCCCAACACGGCGGGGGGCCCGTCGTGTCCTAGGGGTCGCGATATAGCAGTAACTCTCTAATGGTCCTGTTCTGTCTCTCGACCCGGGGCAGAAGCATGTACATAGTATCTGGTTTACGAATGCTATTCCGGGCGACAGACATGACGAAAATGCCTACGACGATGCTGCTCCACCTGCTGTACTTTCTTCCTCTTCTCTTGTCTTGGCCTTCTCCTTCCTCTGACCGCATGTAAATGAAGATATCCACAACCCCGACGCGTGTGCGGATGTACTCGATGCTACGTAGGTAGCCAACGTGACTGACAATCGAAAAGAAAAAAGGGGGGAAAGAGGGTTCGATGGGGTAGGCAGAGAGGCGAAAGGTGCAATGTCAACGGACCCCGCTCGGTAGGGGAGGATTGCCCAGCTGCGCAGGGGGTTTCCGCGTCGCAGGCGACAAGGCGGGGGGTGGTGCGTTGGTTGATATTAAAAGAAGAAGACGAAGAAGAAGAAGAAGAACAAGAAGGGTTCACCCGCTAAGTACGAGGACGACGACGACGACGACGACGACTGAACGGAACCGGTCTCACTGTTCTCGATCCAGGACCAGGGGACTACCCACGGCCTTGGCTGCGGCTCCCTTTGGTCGGTGATGTCGGCTCTCCCCCTGAGTCGAATCAGACATATCATCTTGTATGGTTGGGGAGGCAGAGGAGGGCCAGGGGCATGAGACGCATACCGCCATTTGGGTCAGTGCCGATGTCAATGGTGTGTGTATCCATACGATTGATTAGACGGGGAGGACGGGGTCAGTTGGTTAGATGGGGGTTGCTGTGGGTAGATGATGGATGCATGGGCATGCGAGGAAGTGTAGCTATGTACATACTTGCGTAGTGATGCACTGTAGCCTGTAGGTGGTGGTGACATGGACCGAGGATATCGGTACTATGAATAGCAAAGGCTGGAAAGGGGGCGGGATTTTTCTTTTTTTCTTTTTTCTCTTTCTGCATGGACCGCGGGGTTTCTCGTCTCTTCAGTCCCAGCCAGCACAGGCGACGGCAGGTCAGGGCAGGGGTCCAGAGCAATGAATGTACTCAGTGATATCCGCAGTATTTCGTCCTCGTCGAGGGTGCGTCAGATTGAGACCGTCGTAGCTGACTGATTGGGACTGTCGTAAAGTGGTGTTCGAGTCGGAAGGCCAATCGACCGGCAATAATACGGTGTCGAGCACATATTGGGTTTCGCTTGGCTGGGCGGGACACGACTGGCCAGTTGATTCGCCTGCCCTTACCTCTAGGTACTACCTGAACTTATACTTAGTGCCTATGTAGCCTGTAGGTACGCAGCAGGGCACTGTAGTGTACGGCGATCAACCCAGTGACAGACAAATACCAGTAGGTGGTGGCCCTGTCGGCCAAAAGCGAGATTGGGGCAACGCAACACTACCACGTCCTTAGACTTGGCCGGGGCGAGTATCCATCTGTACAAACGTACAATACGCATATCCGTACACCAAACCACATAGCATTAGGTATGCCACTGCCCCGTATCCCCGCTAGTCGAGAGGGCGTTTTTAAAGCGGTTGGGCACTTGTCGTCATGGCCTGGTGCTTGCTGGCTAGGCCGGTCCGGTTTGTGGTGTCTGACAGGCTTTCTTTCATTCATTCATCTTTCTTTCTTTCTTTTGTTGTTGTTGTCGAGGCAGGCATTGTCTCTCGAGTGACCGTGATGATTTAGGTACGGAGATGGCGAAAATATAACAGAAGAAAAAAAATAAAGAAATAAAAGAGGCGACAAAGGGCAGACAGACAGAGGGAGGGAAGGGGAGAGAAGGGCCACCGGTTCATTCATTTCCTTCCTGCCTCGGCCGGGAAAGCAGAGAGAAGAGAGGGTAGAGGGTGGGTTGGCCAAGCCCCGTTTGGTCTTGGTCCGCAGCCCAGAAGCACTGCCGTCGGCCAGTCAGAAGCGTCCATTCTCCCCTTCATTTGGCGCTGTGGGTCACTACTCAAGTACCCTCGCACTGCACCGAGTGCGTTGGGGTACATATCCCGCCAAAGTCGCGCCTCCTATCTCTCTCTGAGTGTTAACAAAACAACACGGCAACCGGGGTACGTACAATGTACATACAGTACCTCGAACCTCTGCCACCACCAGACTTGCCTGCCCGCCTGCCTACCTTACTTGCTTAATTGTTTGCTTTACTTGCTCGGTTACAGACCCAGTACGTACTCGTGATTCGTTTTGTACCATGCACTTCATTCCGTACATGTATCTGTACATCACCTACCTACCTATGCATCTTATCCCCCCAGATACCTGCAAAATGCATGTGTTGTTCTCGTTTGCCCACGCTCCAATCTGCAACGCACCTTCCAGCTTCGATGTACACCTAGAGATTGATGCGCAGCCGAGACCGGGGGTCGGTAGTATGTACTACGTAGGTTCCGTACCTAGGCAGGTTGGCTGAGGTACTTTGTACTTACCCTACATACCTGTACACTACCTATCATGGTTCCTCCTGATTGTGACCAGGAACTGGTGGCTTCCATTTAGTGGACCGCTGCCCTGTTCTTGTCTCTCCCTCCCCTCCCGGGAGGGCGCCCTGGCCGCCTCTTTCCCTATCGGGAGCCCACTGCACTACCTAAACTAGGTATGTACGAACAGTTCACTGTCCACTGCCCACCCTACCCGCTGCATTGTCACCCTGTCTGTCCAGCTTCAGTGGTCCACCGCACGCTGTTCCAGTACCGCTGTCTGTCTGTCTTGTCTTCAATGCCCTGCTTCTCTCCATCCGCCCCCCCTTTAACGTACCTACCTACACTACCTACGCAACGATACATACGCGCTTCTCTCTCTGGCTCTCTCTATCTCTCCTCTCTCTCATCGTCAAAACCTCTCTTCCCTGGCCTTCTCTTCCCAACATCACCCACCTCTCCATCTTAGACCCAACCCCCCTACCCCCGTCGCCAGCGCCATGCCTCACCTGGCCCTCGAGACATGCCCGAGCCATTGAATTATCCTCTTCCGTCTCGACTCGCAACCCTCTCCATCCTCCCCGACGTTCTCGTTGCGCCTGTCGCCCCATCCTCTCCGACCTAGACGTCCCTCCTCGCCGACAACGACGGACACGCCGTACCAGCAATCGGAAGTCCCATCAACCCCCTTCCTCATCACTAATCTCCAACCCTCCCCATTTATCGAGTCCCTCGTCCTCGCAATCGAACTGCGACACGTTCATACACCCTCCGAATCGATTGCATTCGACAACCCTCCCCAGAGCCATTTAACGATACCCCGAAAGAAGAAAAGAAGACAGGAAACAAAGTCTGTACCAACGAACGAAACGAACGACCGCCGCAGTGTATTATACTCTTTTCCTTGATTTGTGCCTTGCCGCTCTCTTTCGTCACAAAAGAATGTGCTGAGGCTTCCCTCAGCCCATTGGTTTTCTACTCGGACAACAATAGACGTTGTACAAGGACACGACCTACTCTCCTCTTCCTGCCGATTGGAAACGAGACGTAGCGCCGGAGAGATAGGGAAAACGACGGTATTGCTCAGATTGGTCGGAACTGTAACCCCCTCCGTCACATCCACTCCAACCTCAACGTCCAACTGCCTCCAACCTCCCAACGGCTCGACCTCCCGGCCCTCGACCGACCATGCCCACCTACCTCTCCCGCGAGAACTCCCGCATCTACTCGCCAAACTCGGATATAGTGGACCTCGACCCCAATAAAACCCTCGACCCGTCGGGCCATAAACACCCGGTTCATGGGCTCACTCACACTCTGCCGCTCCGTCCCTCGCGCTCAACCAACCTCCATGATAGCTTCGACGAAAGCTCCACCTCGTCAACACACGCCTCGGACGTCTCTGATTCTCTCCCCACTCAGATGAACGGGACGAGGCCGACGAGCATGAGCTCGTTACCCAACGGCTCGGCAGGCGTCGGTGGAAGCCCAGACTTCGACTACCACGACCTCGATAACGACAGAGACTCCCACCACAACCATCACCAGAACGGCTACAGCAACCACAAGCACCACTTCCACAATGCTGCCGCCGTCGCCATGCCCGATAGGACGGCCCCGCCTCCCCCCATCTCCATCAAGAAGCCCGCCTCCGATATCGACCCTTCGAGTCCGACGGACAACTACCTGACGCCGCCCACCATCGGCTCGCCTGCCGGCGGGTCCGTTGAATGCACAACAAAGACCAATGGCTCCAGCAGCCCCAACTACGCACCGCCTGCGATACCCTCCTCCCAGTGCAACGCCGCCAACGGACAGGCAACACCTGCGACCGTCGTCGGCACCGCCTTTCCGTCCCCCGACTCCAACGCGCATAAGCAGCCCTCATCGTCACAGCCTCTGTACAGCTCTTCTGCCGGCGCGACGCCCAACGCGTCGACGTTGACGAATCTGCAACCGCCAAACGGCGGCCTGAAACATCGACACACGCTCGAGGTCCCGGGAACGCAATCCAACAGGGCCTCCAGGGACGGCGGCTCCGACGCGGCCTTCGCGAGCGGCCGCTTCTCCCCAACAAGCACCACGCAGAGGGTCCGTAGGGCGTCTCTCAACCTAGTCCGGAGGGATACCCGCTCCATGCAGTCTGACATTCCGCGTGATGAGGTCCTCCCCGACGAGGATGCCCTTCGCTGGGCAGAGCACTACCGGCAAAAGCGGGCGAGCAAGAGGAAGAGGAAGGAGGAAGAGGACGACGACCGGGTGCTGGTGGGGACCAAGGTCGACGAACACCACGCCAACTGGGTCACGGCCTACAACATGCTGACGGGCATCCGCGTCTCCGTGTCCCGCACCAACGCCAAGCTCGATCGCCCCCTTACCGATGCCGACTTCGAGGCGAAGCAGAAGTCGACGTTTGACATGTACGTCAAGTCCCGCGTGGCCCGTTTGCGTGTCAAGCTCACTAACCTTTCCAGTGCCGGCAACGAGTTGGTGCCCTCGGCAAAGTACGATTTCAAGTTTAAGGATTATGCCCCCTGGGTCTTTCGGCATCTGCGCAATCTTTTTCGCCTCGACCCCGCCGATTATCTCATGTCGTTGACGGGCAAGTATATCCTCTCCGAGCTGGGATCCCCGGGAAAGAGCGGCAGCTTCTTCTACTTCTCCAGAGACTACAAGTACATCATCAAGACAATCCACCACGCCGAGCACAAGTTCCTGCGCAAGATTCTCAAGGACTACTACCACCACGTTACCGAGAACCCCAACACCCTGCTCTCCCAGTTTTACGGCCTCCACCGCGTCAAGATGCCCTACGGCAAGAAGATCCACTTCGTCGTGATGAACAATCTCTTCCCTCCCCATCGGGACATCCACACCACGTTCGACCTCAAGGGTTCCACCATCGGCCGCGATTATAAGGAAGACGACCTGGACAAGAACCCGCGCGCGACGCTCAAGGACCTCAACTGGATGCGGCGGCAGCGCCACCTTGAGCTGGGCATCCAGAAGAAGCAGCTCTTCCTCGAACAGCTACAAAAGGACGTGGTGCTGATGAAGAAGCTCAAGATCATGGACTACTCCCTTCTCATCGGTATCCACGACCTCCAGCGCGGCAACGAGGAGAATCTCCGTGGGAAGACGCTCCAGGTCTTCAACCCCGGCGGGGACAACACCCAAGAGGACGGCGAGCCGCCGTCGGTGCTCCTCCGGACCCCGTCCAAGCTGGAGAACGCCCGCAAAGCGAGGGAGCTGAGGAACATGGTCAGGCAGGAACGCCCCGTGCCCATGGGCCAGTCGGCCACCCAGATGCCAGACGAGCTCGACGAGGGCCACACCAGGTCTGGATACATCTTCAACCAGGACGACGGCGGATTCCAGGCGACCCACGAGGACAACTCGCCCGCCGAAGAGATTTACTACCTCGGCGTCATCGACTGCCTGACCCACGTAAGACAAACCGATGCCCTCGTGCTGCTTGACGGGTTCACTGCTAACAAGAACAACTTCAGTATGGAATGATCAAGAAGATTGAGCACTTCTGGAAGGGTCTGACAAGCGACAAGACCAAGATCTCGGCGCTCCCCCCTGAACAGTACGGCGACCGCTTCTACAACTTTGTCGAGGGCATCACCATGTCTCCCGAGGAGGCGATACGCGAGAAGCAGAGGAAGGACCAGGAGCAGATCGAGGCCGCCGCGGCCGCGGAGAACCAACGCGTGGCCAGCTGGAGCTCGAGCATGCGCCGTAGGTCGGGGGCGAACAGCATTCCGCCGATGCCCAACTACCAGCCGCCACCGACGCCGCCCGGCGGCTCACCGATGTCGCCGGAGGCTCGCGAGACTGTCGAACGGGCACAGCAGGAGGCTCGCAGGTCCGAGAGACACGGGGCGTCTGAAGCCAACGTCCCCGATTTGGTCCTCTCGACGGCTAAGATGACGGAGCGGCGGGAGTCTGGCGGCCAAGGAGCGCCCATCCTGCCTGTGCTAGAGGAGGCAGCCGAGGCTTCATCGGTCGGTGGGCGAAGCAGGAGCGGTGGCAGCCGGAACAGCGACGACTACCGGCCCGCCACACCGGCGAAAACGGGCATGGATGCCAGATTCGCGGGGCTGAAGGACTATGTGCCGCCCACGCCGCCCAAGGGCCACCATCTCAAGCCCGAGAGCCAGGACAGCGGCTACGGGGGGCTGCCGAACGGCAACGGCTCTGCCGTGAGCCGGGAAGACTCGATCCACCTCAAGCCTTGCCTCAGCCGGGACTCGCTGGATAAGGCCCTGCCGCCGCTCCCCAAAGAAGCAGGCGAGAAGAGCAAGATGCGCACAGGTCTCGTATAGGGCGCGAGTTTCTTGATGCCGAAGCGAGAACGGGGACAGATACGCCTTGTCACGAGTACGAGTGGAAGGTGCAGTCGCACAGGAGAGGAAGACGAGGATGGACATGGCCGAAGCGACGGAAGGGCCGACGAAAGCAAAACCACAATCGCATCAACTGGGTGTCTATGATGAATTCTGCAAGCTCGTTGGACGAGGTAAGGTCCTACAGCGACCGAGGCAACAGAGAGCCGAAAGAGAGAGAGAGAACGAGCGGCGAGCCACAGAGCTTTTTACTAGTGTTTTCTCACATGGATGATACCACCATTGCATTGAGCATGCTTTTTTTTTATCCACCACTTATTTTTCTTTCTCTTCTCTTTCCTTGGGTTTTCTCATGGAACCCTCTCTGACTTCTTGGGGTTTCTTTTTTTTTGTCGAATACAGAAAGTCTCACATACATACCGGTCATCACGAATGAACAAAAAAAAGCCAATGTTTACTTATCCGATGATGGCCATACGCGCTCGGAGACGAATCCAGAAACGAGGAAGGGGTGGGAAATAGGGATGGGAAAGACGGGAAAGTTGGGACATGGCGAAATCGGGTGGGGGAAGGGGCTTTGTAGCGCTAACACCTCTCTACCTTGCTGTTGAGCGGGCGGCTTGCCTTCCTCCATCATCATGATGGGCCTCGTTTCGACATGGCATTAAATAGAAAGTGTTTCTATAAACATCTGTGGGAAAAGAAAACAAAAAAAAAAGTCACGGTTGTGAGAAGCGTGGTGTACGTTGTGGTTGGCGGATGGGGGTCCGGAGACACAGTAGATAGACTTGAGGCGACATGCCCATAAGGAGCTATAGTTTTGGTTCATGAATACATTATTCTACATGTGTATGCGTATGTACTAGTATCACAGACAGTCTTCCGAGTGAGAGTGAGATGGAGAGTACATCTACGGCAGGTGTTGTACATGGGAAGAGGGGAGGCGAGGAAGAGGTGGGAAGAGATGTTGGTATCAGAATGTACAAAATGCGCTTTCCCGTCGCGGCCGTCGTCCGGGAGAGGGGGATTCAGGTGAGGTGGTCGTACAGAAGAAGTAGGCCGAGTTGGTATTTAGCCCGGGGTCCCTTTTCCTTGCTTCTTTCTTTTATCTTCTTTGTTTTTTTTTTCTTGTTGGTGTTTGTTTGCAGTTTCTCTCTCTCTCTCTCGCTCACTCACTCACTTCCTCCTTGAGGCGAGCATATCCTGCAGGTCGCCCTTGCTCGTGGTCGGGGAAGAAGACTGGTCGGCAAAGGTGGTGGTGACGTCCATCTTGATGGCGTTCTCGGCCTCGAGCTGGGCTATGCGCTGCTTCTTCTGGATGTCGGCGACGCGCCACTGCTTGAAGTACTTGACCCAGGCGGCGGCGCAGTCGCGCTCGAAGGCGGCGTTCTCGGCAGGGCAGGCCCTGCGGGCGGCGGCGTCGTCCTTGACGGCGTCGACGATGGAGTTGCGGTTGAGGCAGCCGAAATAGGCGTCGCGGGCGTCCCAGCACTTGCGGCGCTCGCTGCGGTCCGGGGCGCGGGCGCCGGAGCGGACCTCTTCGGCGCGGCGGGACTCTTCGGACTGGAAGGAGGAGAAGAGGCCCATTGTACGCGAGGGGAAGGTGTGCGGCGATTTGTCGGGGGAGAGAGAGAGAGAGAGAGAGAGAGAGAGAGAGAGAGAGAGAGAGAGAGACAGACGGGATTTTGTTGGAGGGGAGGTTCGGGAGTAAAGGTTCGTGTCGATTGGTGGTGACGATGGCGAAAGGTAGGAAGGTACGTAGGTGTAGTTAAAGAATTCCTTCAATGACAGTTTCTCTGGCGTTGGTTGGATTGGGTCTGGAGATGGGTCGGAAATGTCCAGGTTCTGGCCGGCAGAAAAAAGTCGAGCGGTATCCGGAAGAGAACTAGCGTGTCCTACAGGGGAGATCGATCAGACTGGCTCCCGCTTCAGCCTCCAAGCCTGGCTGGCTGGGGTGGGCCCTTGACCAGCGAGTGAGTACGTAGTAGAAAAGATCCTTTGCTGCTACGGTCGCCAGAAGCTCCAGCCCCCTGTGGCGCAAACTGTTGACGACGCCCGCCTGTCAAGTGTGTAAAGCGTGTATGTGGCAGCTCGGACGTGACACGAACGAACCTACAACAACCACCAAACCCCATTGCGACTCACGACAACTCTACAGCTTTTTTCAAACTTTTTTCTCTTCTTTTTCTTCCTTTTTCTAGAAGGGAACAGAAAAAGGGACAGATCCCCTGGCGAACGGCTCGGAAATTTTCTCTGGGGTCAAGGAGTGCAGATTACGACAGGGAAGCCCAATAATGCGCCGCCCGTAGCGAGATTCCCAAAAGAAAGCACCACGACGGGCGCATCTCGAGCTCTGATACTCCCTCGCAAAGAGAAACAAACACACCACGCTATTCTCTCCCTCTCAACGACGACGACTTTCACCCCTTCATTCCCCCATCCCTCGAGCTCCACGACGGAAACGCAACAGCAGCAGCATCATCATCATCAACAACCACACAACGAACACGACCACGACCACGACCACACGACTACACCGGCTCCGCGTCTTGGACCGAAGATAACCCCTCTGCCCCGAGAGGACGGCCACGCACCGCCGCGCGACGCTCCCCCGCGAACCAGGAGACCAGCGCCGAACGAGGATGCCCCGCCGCCGCAAGCCGCCCCGCCCCGGCGCCCTCGCCGACCTGGCGCCACTGCGCATCGCCTCGCAGATCGCCGCCCTGCAGGGGCTGTACTACGCCGTCGCCCTTGTGCTGATGCTCTTCACCGCCCTCGTCGCCGGCACCGGCTTCACCCTCGATCTCGTCTTTGGCTGGGAGGCCGTCCGAGGGGACACCACGCAGGGCTGGCTGGGCGCCTTTGTATGGGTACTGGACGGGGGTCTCTGCATGTGAGTCTTATTTCCCCTTTGTTTTTCGCGTCTGTGTTTTCTGTGTGGTGCCAACAGGTCTGGATATTCCTCTTGTGGCCGCAGTTAGGGGGTCGGAGGGGGCGGGGGAGGTTACAGAAGGAAACTGTGTGGAACGCTCGGGTGTGTGTGTGTGTGTGTGTCAAAGAGGATGGAGAGGCTGACAGGGGAACAACAGGGCCGTCGCCATCATCGTCCTCATTGGCCGGTCGAAGCTCGTCCCCGACTTCGCGCTGACGATGCACGGCATCCACCTCGTCGTCGTGAGCCTGTACACCGGCCGCCTGCCGCGGAACACCATGTGGTGGGGCGCCATGGTCGCCAGCTCGGGCCTCTGCGTCGCCCTGGCCATCTGGGGGTCCAGGTACCGCGAGCTGAGGCCGATATCGTTCGGCGGCGCGGCAGCCGCGGGGGCCGGCGGCGACAGTGCTGGTGCGCAGAACGGGGAGGGCCCCGGGGGGGATGAGGAGGCCGGCGTCGGCTTCCCGAGGGGCCGCGGCCGCGGGAGGGGGAGAGACGGCGAGGGCGGGTACGAGATGGTGGGGATGGACCACGAGAGGGGGGACTCATGATGGCCGAGGCATAAGGTCGTTCCGAGACGGGGCGAGGAAGAGAGAGAGAAAAGGGGGGGGAGGGGGGTGGAGGTACCGAATCGGCACTGGCCGCGAGGCTGGATGGTATGGCATGGCATTACTAGGCGTTCCTTTTTTTTTTCCGGATGTATGAGTATATATAGAGAGGGATACGATTTCCCTGGGCCTTCCTCGCACTTCTGCGCCAGCTGCTCGAATATGGGGGGGAAACAGACCCTGTTTCAACTTTTGAGATGTGTTGCCGAGGTGCCCCCCTCCCCCCCCATGTGAGCCGGTTCTCGGGATTTGCGCCGGTTTATTCAAGGATCGATGCCGGGGTGTCGACTCTTTTCACGTGGGTGTCTCGGTCTCTTTCCTTGCTGGGGACAAGCTCGGTTTTCTCGAGACTCTTTGGTCCGTGTATTGATTCCGTCCAACCGGGGCCCGGCTCATGAGGCTATGTCAGGACTTGAGGACTCGCTTCATCCGTCGAGGAACCGGGCTGGAGTGACCCGGCGGTTCGGCGTGTCGAATTTTCTCGATTCGTTGATACGGGCGAAGACGGGAGGGGTGGTCAAGCTCGCCCTGCGCCAAATCTTCTTCCTCCTGAACCGACCGGGGGCGTTGGCCTCGGGCGCCATAGTTCACCAACGCCATGGTTGGCTGTCATTGAGGGAGTGGGGAAGTATTAGTGAAAGTTGGTTTTTAAAGACCTTCCTTGTTTCCCTCCCCCTTATGGCAGAAAGACGGAAGAAACAACCCCTAGCCAGCCAGGCATGGAACTATCCGTGCCGCAGATTGGTCTTCCCGGGGTCGATGGCTAAGAGAACAGAGATATATGGGATAGCAGCCAACAAGGAAAGAAGGCCGGTCAATCTGAACGAGGGGACTGGACAGCCCAAGCTCTGATGCACATGGACCTCGCCAACAACTTGGAGAGAAGGCAGCACGAGGAAGCTCGGACGCCTGGTTGAAGTTGATCTTTTGTTCTGGTTAAAGTCTTTTCTTAGGAAGCAAGCCTGTGGCGTCTTGAGATACGGATGGCTTGGCTGCATCGTGTGTTGCAGTGTTTGGATAGAGGGTCCCCCCTCCCTTTTGCACGGCCTCAAGATATCATTACTTGGTTCAGTATCGCATTCCCTGACTTGTTTGACCGTGATGTAAACCCGCTTCAGTGCTGCTCTTATCCTGGCCCTTGTCTTTGCCGTCGGCTGGGTTTCCTATAGTCTTGGTCGCTGGCGATGGAGGCACAGCAGGATAATCAAGCTTGAATCTCCTGGGGGGTTTGCAGGTCGGGGGTTAAGGGAAGCCCTTGACTTCCAACCCGTCTTTCTTCCCTCTTTCCATTTAATTGTTCTTCCCCACTTCCGTCTAGTCTTTCTTCCCTCTATTCGCCTGCCTAATCTTCCGGCTTGCTTTGAATACCTCGGTACACTCAACGCCAGCAACGGCATCGAGGCGAGCCAGGTTGAAGCGGATCCGGATGAGGATGTAAGCAGCTGCTTTGGCGCAACAAAATGCGATTCTGGCAAGAAACACGTCTACTACCCAAATATGGCTAGGTGAAGATGGGAGCTGAGCCTTTATTATCCAGGTTCCACGTGTCAAACCAAAGACTGGGCTGGGTCGTCAGGCCAGCCAGGTTGCAGATGAAAGCCCCAACCTTTCCCTGGTCTATTGAAAGCCTGCCTCTCGTTCCAGTACTGCCACAAAGCTTAGGGAAAGGGTACGGGACACCAATGTTGCCTGGAGACTGTTGTTGTAAGTTTTTACAGGCTGCATAAAGACAACGCTAGCTGACATAGACATTTGCAGGGTTTTATGCAGGACCGGCGGATCCCGATTACTGCTTATGCAACTGTATAGGGCCCGCGCAACCTTGTACAGCTGCTCCTTGCGGGCCCTCGTGTTAAATTAACCTATTAGTTTCGTTATCACAGTATGCCCGTACAGGTGGTTGAACAAAAGTAGTATTGTTGCTGCTGAAGCTGTTGAAGGAAAGAGACTATATTGCGATAGTTGCAAGGTCGTGGATATGGGTATAAGCCGCAGAGGTGGGCCACGTGTAACGACACGTGATCTCGGATCGGCTGCTCCGGGCCTGTCGGTATGCTGGGCATCCCGACAGTTATCCTTTGCATAAATTCATTACTTAATCTGGTCTGCCTCTCGGTGCTTTGCTTCGCTCGCTTCCCAATTATTTTCCTATGTACGATGCATCTTCCGGCCCCCACGCCACGACATTGGTGTAGTACATGCGCGCCTGTACGGCGGCAGTTGTTTCCAAATAGCTTTGTGATGCTGAGTCGCTCACCGCGCGTTGAAAACAAACGATGCAAATCAGCCCACCAGTCCAATACAATGGGTGCATTTCGATCTCTTGAAAGGAAAACGCAGCCGTTTCGTCTGATGCATTCGGCTTTGCGGCAGCGAAACCCGGCCCAATGGCGAAGACCCTGCGTCTTGCCAACCAATTGGAGTTCTGAAGAAAAACTCCCCTTCCTATCGACAAGGGCGGAGGCCAAGATAACGGACGATCTATTGGCAATAGCTTGAGGGTTTGACTCCAAATCTTGAGTGATTTTGCGTATTGGTGTTTTCTTCCATTGCGTCTCTTCTGCGGCCCATCTTTATCATCCTGCCTGCTGATACCCTAGACTCCTAGTAGACTGGCAGGAATGGAATCCGTTTGCAATTGAACCGTGGACAAACGGTCCCCTTCTCCATCATATCCACCAAAGGCCAGGAAGCCCAGAGTGACTCGAGGCCAATCCCACATGTCCTCAGTGTCGTCCGCGACTGTTACTTGACTGACACTACGAATAGTATCACTTTTGGCTGTTATATATCCCGAAATTCCTGGTATCTGACTCAAGAATCCTCCTTAGGGAAGACTGCGATTGAGCCTTTTCGACGACATTGTTGGTTTGTTGTTTAAAGAAAGTTTGGTGTGGTGTGTGTGTGTGGAGGGGTCTTAGCCTCCCATTATGGCGGAACCAATTGAGGCCGAGGTCGTTGGTGGAACCGGATGACGCCCCTTTCTTGACGCCAAAGCGCCCGACCCGAGCGGTGAAGCCGACCATTAAGATTTGAGACATGACGATTCGGCTGGAAGAGACGACGTATGAACCGAAGAGGACCCGAAATACGATATAAGCGATATCGATTAAAGCTGTAGCAGGCTAGACGAGCGATGGTAGGCAAGCTAGTAGTAGTAGGAGTGGGGGCGGAAGCCAAGATAGTAGAGTGATGTTCTAGAAAGCGTTAGAGTTGCTAGGCAAATCTCGCAAAGAGTCTTAGTGGTTGAGGGAAGCGTTAAAGCAGTAAATAGAGGTGGTGTAGAGGCAGGAGGACATGATTTGTGACCTGAACGTTAAGTTAGAGGACACCATTGTTACGACCCGAGAACGGTTGGTGACTAGTGCAGCCGAAGACGAACCCCAGCCAAAACCACCAAAGGGACAAGACATGCATACATGCAGGAATGCGGCACGAGCCGAGTCACGGAACGGAAGAACTATGAGAAGTCACGTGATGGATCAGTCAAGACCATTGGTGATCCAACTGATCCAGCACTAAGGATCAATGACCGCCCCAACTGATCCAACACCAAGGATCTGTAAGGAACACAACTGATCCAGGAAACCACACATGGATATAAGAAACAGATTTCCTAAGGACTAGAACAGACTTCCATAGCTCTTCAGCAATCAACTTGTGATACATTCCCTAAATACCTTTCAGTATCCCTCTAGTGATTCATTGACAAGAAGCTGCACAAGCTACCCTTACGACATTGACCGCACGATTTATCACCAGGTGATCAACAGACCAACAAGCCAACAATACTGTTACCAAGTATCAACCCCAGCTATACTATTAGCAGAAACCCTACTGTCGGAATACTGACCATAACAACCATAAAGCAATTGGGTGAAGAATTAAAGCTGGTCTGCGAGCAACTTGTAACTATCGTGACGAACGCGACTCACTTCCTACCTTTATCCTACGCCGATGCTCTACAATTAGCCTTGTCTTTTTAACCCACTAATATCTGAATGCTATTATCGTTTAACTCTAATACCCCACTTCCGCACCACCCCCACTTCTGCACCACCCAAAAATCCCGCATTTCTCCTCCTTCATCAACACCACTACCTTTTTCAAACTATTATAACAATTGCTATATATCGCCAAATAACGCCATTTTTTCAGGATACCTTCTTTAACCCATCATGAAGCAATATACTGAAGATGAGCTCCAACGGGCACTTCAAGATATAGATACTACT
The DNA here is from genome assembly GCA_016807845.1 of Colletotrichum eleusines. Classification (NCBI taxonomy): domain Eukaryota; kingdom Fungi; phylum Ascomycota; class Sordariomycetes; order Glomerellales; family Glomerellaceae; genus Colletotrichum; species Colletotrichum eleusines. The sequence continues at coordinate 388,592 of JADEZO010000007.1, forward strand.
TGCTCTATCCGCCAGGCAGCTCGTAGATGGGGAATTCCCTATCATACTCTTCGACATCGATTCCACGGCATGCAATCAAAGGATACTGCTTATATTCATATGCAGCGGTTATCCCAGGCCCAAGAGCAATATCTATCTGAATGGGTTCAAATCCAGGATGCCCTAGGCGCTGGCCCTACCCATCAACAACTAAAGGGCCTAGCAGAGCGTATGCTAGGCGATGGGCAGCAGCCCATAGGGAGGAAGTGGATAGGGCGATTCCTGCGGCGAAACCCATCACTTAGGACCAGGCGATCTAGGGCAATAGATGCCCGGCGATGGAAGGCCCATTCTTCCGAGGTTATCCAGGGTTTTTTCCATCTTCTGGTTAATATCCCTGCCATCCAGGGAATCCATCCATCTAACCGATGAAATATGGATGAGACTGGCATTATGGAGGGCAGGGGATCTAATGGGCTAGTGCTGGGCTCTGCAGCATCGCAGCATATCCAGAAAAAGCAGCCAGGATCCCGGGCATGGGTATCTATCATCGAGTGTGTGGCTGCTGATGGGAGGTCCCTATGCCCACTGGTTATATATAAGGGCAAATCAGTCCAGGCCCAGTGGTTCCCATCTAACCTATCTGGATATGAAGGATGGCACTTCACATATACGGATAATGGCTGGACAACTGAGAAGACTGCCCTTGAGTGGCTAAAGAAGGTCTTTATCCCAGGCACTATGCCTAGTGAGCCAGAGGCAGCCAGACTGCTGGTTCTAGATGGGCATTACAGCCATATATCTACTGACTTTATGTGGGAATGCTTCCAGAACAAGATATATCTACTATATCTACCGCCGCACTCCTCTGCTGTCCTCCAGCCACTGGATATATCGGTCTTCAGCCCATTAAAGCACGCCTATCGAAGGGAGGTTGGATATCTAGATGACTGGGTTAGTGATTCAACTGTTGCTGGCAAAAGGGCATTTCTGGCCTGTTATATAAGGGCTAGAGATGCATCTATAACAGCCCAGAACGTTAGAAGTGGCTGGAGGTCAGCTGGACTATGGCCAATATGCATACAGCGACCTCTATCTAACTCGTTAGTAATAAAGGCATCATCCAGCCAGCAGAACAGCCAGCAGACTAACCAGCCTAGCAGCCAGCAGTGGGGTGAATCCGTATCTATCGTCCCATGGTCAACACCTCGTCGATCTGCTGAACTACGGCATCAACTACGCCAGTTAACCCAGCTGGCAGAGGATGGGCTAGATACCCATACTATTCGTCACCTATCTAGAAAGGTGCAAAAGGGGTATGATGAACAGGCATCTAGAAGGGCACTTCTAGAGCAGAAGGTCCACCAGCTGGAGGGCCAGTTGGATGATATACGGCAGGGCAAGAGAAAGAAGGTCCGTCTATCGCCTAACAGCACCTTCGCCACTATTTGGGACATCCAGCGGGCGCAAAGTCCGGATATCGGCGATATGGATAGTCCGGATGAATCCAGTGCATCCGAATTATCTAGCGAGGCCGAAAGTTGCATATGGGTGGGCGGCAGAGGTGGTGAAATAAGTGGTGATAGTGGTGGTGGTGATGGTGATGATGGTGGTGCAGAAGTGGGGGTGGTGCAGAAGTAGGGGGGTTGAGTTATAAGTCCTATTCCTCTCGGTGTGTTATGGAGCGACGGCCATCTGTCGCTCCTTTACTATAGAGCGCTGTTAACCGATTGGTCCTTTACCTAAAGCGTTTATCGTTTATTAGTCCTTTTTATCATTATGTGACTTATACTATAGTTCTTCTGTTCTAGGGAGTTATCTGTCTAGCGATCCTGTTTGCCTTGGCAGTATAAAGGCTATGCCGCCTATGCTTCCAGCTTGGTGGGGCTAACGTCGCCTGTAACTTGTTAGGTTGTAACATCAGGTCTCCCCTTAAAAGGTCTTACCCTTAAGACCTATAAGTAGGTCATGTCTCCTAGGTTAAGGAGTCATCAATTGTGCTTCCTTGTTTATCCATAATGCTGACACTATGTCAGGTTGTATAGAAAAATCAAAATCAAAATCATAGAAATCTGAGCTTAAGGATTATAAGCGTCTTATACTTCTTAAGTTTATTAATTCTTATCTTATTCCTGCTGACATGCCATGCAGTTATTGCTTTTGCCTGAAGAAGGCTTGTTGTTTTGGTAAAGGCTTTTTATATTGTTATGGTTATATAGAGGCAAAGAAGTCATATAATAGGTTACTAGTGGTATTAACTTATAAGTTCTTCTCTCTAATATATCCTTACTATGCTTTAAGTTAAAGCACCCACTGTTGGACCACCCCCCCACTTGGACCACCCCAAAAATGTCTCCCAGCCACCCTATTTCTAGAATATCACCAACTTCAAACTATCACCACTTTTTCTCACCTTCATCAAATCACTTCATTTTTTCAGGATCTATTCTTTATAGCCTAATGGGCCAGTATACCGAATATGAAGTCAATCAAGCAATTGAGGCTATTACACGTGGCCTATTAACTCGCAAAGCCTCCGAGCAATGGGGTATACCACGATCAACACTCATAAATCGACTTCGAGGTCACCAAAGCCGAACTATTGCATATACCGATCTCCAGCGACTATCTACAACCCAAGAGGCTAAGCTGGCAAGTTGGGTGTAAATCCAGGCTGACCTAGGTCTGACACCAACCCATTCACAACTACGGCAGTTTGCTCAACGTATTCTCCATACTATGGGGGATACTCAACCTCTTGGCAAGAGGTGGGTAGATGCATTCTTATGAAGACATCCATCTATCAAGGTCCAGAGAAGTCGCTCTATAGACTCTAGACGTATTAATGGAGTATCTACTGAAGTTATCAGGGACTGGTTCAAATATCTCGCAATGCCACACATCACCGCCATCAAACCAGCTAACCGATATAATATGGATGAAACTGGTATCCTTGAGGGCAAGGGAGATAATGGGCTGGTGCTGGGCAGGGCTGCTACACAAGCAGTAAGGAAAAAGCAGCCTGGTTCACGAGCCTAGGTATCCATTATTGAGTGTATATCTGCTGAAGGCAAGCCACTTTATCCACTGGTTATATATAAAGGCAAAACAGTCCAACAGCAGTGGTTTCCTTTAGACCTTCGCCTATATAATAGGTGGCAGTTCACAGCAACAGAGAATGGATGGACTACTGATACCACTGCTGTTGAATGGCTAGAAAAGGTCTTCCTCCCTCAGACTAAGCCCTCTCAACCTGATCAGGCCAGACTCCTTATCCTGGATGGGCATGGGAGCCATACGACGACAGATTTTATGTGGTTATGCTATACTAATAGCGTCTATCTATTATTCTTGCCACTATATACCTCCCATGTCCTCCAGCCACTTGATCAGTCAGTCTTTAGTCCTGTTAAGGCAGCATATAGGAAGGAGCTTGGATACCTCAGTCAGTGGATTGACTCTACTGTTATAGGCAAAAGGAACTTTGTTTCCTGCTATCAGAAAGCTCGCCTGGCTGGGCTAACTATCAATAACATCAAAAGTGGCTGGAAATACACTGGGTTATGGCCTGTCAGTGTAGCAAAGCCTCTTATGAGTGGTCTGCTAGTTGGGACGGGAATATCATCATCAACAACACCATCCACACCACTCAACAAGGTCAGAGATACTACCAGTAAGGCCCAAGATACCCAAGATGCCTATGATAATGATGGTTGGGCATCAGCTGTTAAGTGGTCTACGCCAAGGAAGAGGAAAGAGCTGGATGACCAACTACACTTATTCACCCAACTGGATCAAAGTATTGCCACAACTCGCCAGCTATTCAGAAAGGTGAAAAAAGGCTTCCAAGAGCAAGCCTATGAGCTGGCTACTTCTCAGCATAAAATCCAGCTTCTTGAGGCCAAAATCAACAACAGCACCAGCAGGAAGAAGAAGGCTGTTATTCTAGATCCAAACACGAAGTTCGCGACGATCAAAGAGGTGCGGCAAGCCCAGATTAAGGCTGGCGATGCTGAAAGTGAGCCAGATGAATCCAGCGCATCGGAGGTACCTAGTGAGGCCGAAAGTTGTATTATCGTGGCATCAAGGCAGTGTTGATAGTCAATTAAATAAAGTGGTGGTGGTCATGATGGTGATGTTTTTGGGTGGTCCAAGTGGGGGGGTGGTCCAACAGTGGGTGCTTTAACTTACTGATCTACATAGTTTAAAAGTTAAATACTTAGGATAAGGAGTAGGATATAAAAGAGGAGAAGGCTAGTAAGAAGCTTATGGCTCTACACTCTCAGTTTGCCTAGCTTCAATCATAGATAGCTAAGGCTGTAAGTTATCTTTAGTATATTTATTAGATTTAACGTACCCGCATAGCGAGCGACGCATCATAGCGAGCGACGCACGTCCTTCTAAATCTACCCTCTTTATCTTTAGGACAACTTTTCTCTATATACGAACATGCAATCTACCTTAATTGAAAGCCGTATCATCCTTGCCACCCAGGCTATCGAAAAAGACCCAAAGATGTCTATACGAAGAGCTGCCTCTATCTTTGAGGTCCCTGAATCAACCCTCTGCTACCGACGCGTTGGACGCGTCGCATAAGGCAAAAGACGACCAAATTCAATAAAGATGACTATATCTGAAGAGGAGGTAATTCTTGAACGAGTTATTGACTTAATTGATTAAGGGTTCCCTCCACGACAAGAAGACGTATGAGAAATGGCCGACTAACTCCTAAACGCATGTAATGGGATATGTACTGGACCCTGATGGGCAGAGAACTTTGTACGATGTGTCCCTGAATTAAAAATGCGATTTTGACGTTGAATAGACTATTAGAGGGCCTTAGCTGAGGATCCTATAATTATATAAGGCTGGTTTGTACTTGTGTGAAACATAATTATAAAGTATGGGGTATAGGATGACGATATCTACAATTTTGATAAGACTGGCTTCCTAATGGGAATACTGTCGCATGCCAAGGTTGTTACGACTTCTGACCGTAAGGGAAGGCCTTGTATGAAGCAGCCTGGCAATTGTGAATAGGTTTCTGTTATTCAGGGTGTGTGTGCAGATGGCTGGGTGATGCCTCCGTACGTTATTATGAAGGGTAAATATCACCTCCTCTCCTGGTACCAAAACGGCTAATTCCTAGCCACATGGCGTATCTATCTAAGTAAAAATAGATAGACAATAAATAAGATTGGCCTAGATTGGCTAAAGCACTTTAATCAGTGTATAAGGACTTGTACGAAAGGCTCTCATTACCTCTTGATCCTTAATGGCCATAATAGCCATAAATCGACTAACTTTAACGAATACTGTAAGGAATAAAGCATTATTGCTCTTTGTATGTCTCCCTATTCATTGCACGAGCTTCAGCCTCTTGATGTTGGGTGTTTTAGCCTGTTAAAGTACTTATACGGCAAGGAAATCGAGAAGATGATGCGGATGTAGATTTCATATATTATAAAGGATGACTTCTTTCCTGCCTTTAAAGCAGCATTCTTTGCCTTAATAGGCGAAAACAACGTACGAGCTGGTTTTAGACAGGCAGGCCTTGTACCTTTTAACCCTGAAGTAGTTATTTCTCGCCTGGATTTCAAGCCAAAGACGCCAACACCATTAAACTCAAGGCCAAGCAGCCGAGGCTCCTGGGACCTAAAGACACCAACCATAGCACTAAAGGGCGTACAAAGTGCTACTTCCCTTAAAAAGAAGATACAGGCACATCAAGGTAGCTCACCAACAGCAATATACGAAGTAATTGACTTCTAGGCCAAAGGTATTAGCAAGTTAGCCTATAGGCTTGCTATTATTAAGGCTAAGAACCGCAAGCTTCATATAGGGATAAAGGTACTATATAAGCGCCAGAGGGCTAAAAAGACTAGACTACGTCTTGGAGGGTCACTTAATACTGCTGAAGCAGAGGCACTATAAGGAGAAAAGGAAGGTGTTGGTGCTAGGGGAGAGAATAACCCTCAGAAGGAGGGTCGTACGGAAGGTGCTGAACCACGCGCACGACGATGTGGCAATGGCGGAAAAGCTGGACATAACGCATGAACCTGTAAAGTAGTTTGGGATAGTGATGAAGAAGAGGGGGATAAGTAGTTTTAATTGATTTCATACGTTGTGGCTAAATTTATTTATACAGAAGGCATAAGGGTAGAGGAAAATGTGTCGCTCGCTATGATGCGTCGCTCGCTATGCGGGTACGTTACTTTAAGTTTTTATAGCCCTAGTAAACTTTAGCCCTTTTAGCTATTCAATAGATATAACCGGCATAAAAATACCAAGTGTAAGGTATAACGTTAGAAGAACCAAATTATTAGAATATATAGTCGCATGCTAAACAAAGTGCCGATTTAGAACCTAATTTTTCTATATAACCTGACATAGTGTTAGCATCATGGTTAAATAAGGAAGCATGATTTAATAACTCCCTAACCTGGGAAATGTGACCTACTTATAGGTCTTAAGGGTAAGACCTTTTAAGGGGAGACCTAATGTTATAACCTAACAAGTTATAGGCAACGTTAGCCTCACTAAGCTGGAAGCATGGTGTCACGAGCGGGTCAGGGCAACCAACTCTGGCACAAAGCAAAAGCTTCGGTAATGATGCACCTGCATCATTATCCCCTGTTCTGCACTATATAGTTACGCCGGCCAGCACCCCAACTGGTTAGGCCGTAACACTGACATGGTGTTAGCATCATGGTTAAACAAGGAAGTATAATTTAATAACTCTTTAACCTAAGAGATATAACCTACTTATAGGTCTTGAGGATAAGACCTTTTAAGGGGAGACCTGATGTTACGACCTAACAAGTTATAGGTAACGTTAGCCTTACCAAGCTGGAAGCGTAGGCGGTATAGCCTTTATACCACTAAGGTAAATAAGATCGTTAGATAGATAACTCCCTAGAACAGAAGAACTAAACTATAAGTTATATAACGATAAGATAACAATAAGATCTATATAGGAAAAGTATAAGTGTTATATACTTAGTATATAGGCGCTATATAAAGGATATATAGATACTATATAAATAGGATATAGCCCTATATATTAATAGAGTCAGGACTTATATATAGGATAGACTTAGATATACTTAAGGATAAACTCTCTAGCTCTTCAGTAATCAACTTATAATATATTCTCTAAATATCTTTCAGTATCCCTTTAGTGATTTATTAACAAGAAGCTATATAAGCTACCCTTACGACTTTTAACCATACAACTGATCACCGGGTGATTAACAGACCAATAAGCCAACAATACTGCTACCAAGTATCGACCTCAGCTATACTATTAGCGGAAACCCTACTGTCGGATTACTGACCGTAACACTATAGTCACTATGACCAACAACTCTCAGCTAGACGTCTCAGCTTCGGGTCACACTACCCGAGCACATCAATTGTCCCCAAGGAACCACCCGGATTACCAGAGCGGTCCGATCATCAGTTTAATAGATGACGACACAGAAGATGATGACACAGATGACGGCAACACAGACGGAAAAAACACCAAGAACAATGAAGCTTCCCCGTGCATCGTCACAGAGGAAAAGGTCAAAGCCAACGACTTAGGTGAATCTGAAGAGTCTCAAGCTATAAACCTTTGGACTACTAAGGAAATATTCTATAGAGTTTTGATGGAAATGTCGGGTTTATAAGAAGACCTGGCTTAAGTGGAGCGTTGTCTAAAATCCTTGTGAAAACAGGCCAGACAGAGGGGATAAAACGGTCTGAGAAAATAGAAGAGACTCAGGGGGACAGCTTGGGCGCAGATTAATAATTAGGTTAACTGTTAGACCAAAGGGTCTAGGTAGGGGATAGGTTCCAGGCCTGGCCTGGCCAGCCGGCTGATAACGGCGCAGCCTGACTTAGACCACACAGACGCTAATGATGACCACAAAACCAACATTAATATATAAAATACAAACCCCCGCTCCTATTCACAGAGAGTTCCTTGTGAAGGCGTCAGACACAGGATTACGTAGACCTGGCCCCGGCTAGTTACTGGTAAGCTGGAGGCGGCGCCGGAATGCCGGCATAAGCGCCGTAAAAGTGTGGAGCCAGTTACTAGTAGGCCTGGCGCTACACGGGGCGGTTACTGGTAAGGTGGAGGCGGCGCCGGGGTGCCGGCATAAGCGCCGTAAAAATGTGGTAAGCTACGGCGTCTCTGTGTCCCCTACCAGTAGCCGTCGCCGCGGCATCCCGTGTGTGGGTCGCCAGAAGCACCCATGCCGGCGAGTTACTATTAAATGGTCCCACATCCGTGTTGTAACCACTAGTCTAACTTAATTCTCCAAAGAAATTATACATTCTCTATACACTCTTTAAGGCGTTAAACAGCCTGTCTTAAGGGATTTATATTTTATATATGTAGTAATAACTCTTTTTGCGGCTGTTGCTCTATTAATCTATACACTTTAATAGACTGTCCTGGTTCTGATGTGGTAACAGAGCACTTACACTTAATTACTTCCTATTCTACTTCTACCTTTACTATATCTTTATTAATTTCCTTAGAGACTTTTTCTTATGTCATAATAGATATTAATATAATAACGCTATCTAAGGCTATCTTACCAACTGCTACTGGTGTAGCGCTGGAAAATGGGAATTATGGACCTACGTCTGATCTTATAATTGGCCTAGCTGTTGGCCTTGGGGTCCCGCTTTTGATTGGAATCGGTCTTCTGACCTTCCGATTTAGAAGACAAATAAAAAAGCAACCAACCGGTGAGTTAGTATTCTATAGAAGGGAGCCATTCTAACAGCTCTTAGAGCTAGTTTTACTATAAGAAAGACTAAGAAATGAAACTGCACAAAAGATGTGGCGCGCCATTGATGTTATCAATTGACACAAGATCATTACCTATATGTGGAATCTAAGTCACCTCCTCAAGGGCTATAGAGACTATTGGCCTTGCACAGTTATGTTATGATAGGCAAGAACCCTAGGTAAGCAACTCCTAGGTAAGAATCCTATTTTTTATGCGTGCGTGCGACCGGACTCGAACTCGCACACTCTCGTGCACAGAGCTAAGCTGGGCTCATAACCACTAAGAAATGAAACTGCACAAAAGATGTGGCGCGCCATTGATGTTATCAATTGACACAAGATCATTACCTATATGTGGAATCTAAGTGAAAGGGATAACAACCTTGTTGTCTATAAGAAACCTGAAGAACCTATAGAGCTACCGGCAGAGTAACCCGCCGAGTTACCAAGTGGCGATCAGAAAGAGACTGGAGACTGTAGTATTGTTGCAAGCGACTATACTCTGAGAGCCACCTTAAACGCAACCCCGCAAGAGTTTTCAAGTAACAAATATGTAACTAGCTGGTCTTGTTACAGTCTAACTTTGAAGAGTTTCTAGGTAACCACTTCACTAGATAATTAATAATGACCTAAATTTTGTATTATATATCTTGTCTAATTTTAATTATTGAGAGTTACTAACACCACTAGTATGACGTAGTGCATGACTTACCTGCTAGGTTTATAAAGCAGGGTCTGAGATTAAGGTGTATAAATAACGGCCACTAAATCTAAGTATATCTATCTATAATATCTGATGCCCTGTGAGACCATCTTGGCCGTGGCAGCTTTCAGCATGCTCTATCTAATGCTTAAAGCTCTGAATTGTGATATTTGAATTGCTCTTGAGACAGGCTTTGCACTTGAAAGCTTGGTTAAAATGTCTCATTTGTATATGGCCCTTGTTCATATGTCGCGAGTATCCTTGGCCAGGAGCGGCTTGCAGCCCACAGCGAAGATAAGGGGTTCTTTTAAAATCAGACATTCTCCTTTTCTTTAGAACCGGAAGACGACAAGCTTTGTCTGAAGTATGGATTTCCTTTTTCTTTATGTGTGGGCGCTTCTGTTGTTCTCTAAAAGGCTTAGAACCACTTGTTTCAGTATATGGCGTATGTAACACACCATAGGCTCTTTTAACATGATTGCTCCAAGCTGGTATTCCTTTAATTATAGGGCCAGGGAGGTTCATATACTTGCATGCCAAACAGCGGAAGGGCTGATCGAAATTACGCTTCTTGTCTCGGTAAATATTGTGTGTATGTCAAGTCAAGACGCAGCGGTTAGTAAACTCTCTATATCCAAATAGATATTTTGATTGCGTTTTGATATCCTCTTTGAGATCCTTTGGCTTGGCATGGGTGGAATCGGTCTTTACCGCTGATAGGCACTTAATGTCAGGAGTGACATAACAAGCGGCAAGTGTCTTAACAGACTCAGGCATCTGGCGTAAAAAGAGTAGCCCTATTTCCGCAAATCGGCTTAGGCTTTGCTCAAGAGTGTGATTCCGTTGGCGCAAAAAATTGCCGATCGCAGCAGCTGCCTCTAAGGTTGCCTTGTGGTAACTCTTCTGGGGTTGCATCTCTTTAGGGAAAGGTCTTTAGGGATAGAATGGCCTGCTGCTTGAAGTCTGTTTACAGCTTTAAAGTACTGCTCTCTATCCCTTTTCACTGTAAGATACTTTAAGTCGTCTTGAATAGAATTAATTCTTGTTATGATTCGCTTTGCTTCAGGGTGAGCAAACGTGTGACTTTTGTGTATGCTTTTATACTCTTTGTGCAGGCGTATGATGTTATTACGCTTCTCCTATGAGTTAACGTCTTCTTTGCTTAGGTAAATAGGAGCATTTTTATCTATTTATAAAGTAGAGTTCTCTAATAGCGAATAGAGACTCATATGTTCCTTAAGCTCTATAACCTTAGTAAAGGCAATCCGATAAAGATTTTCGGAAACTTGGATAGGTTGGTAGCTAGCTTGGTGGACATCTGCACTATGGTCCAGAATATGGTTACTTAGATGAGATTGCAAGGCCCCTAAGATATTAGTAATCTTTCATTATAGCCACCCATGGAGAATATACTTACTGTACAAGCGGCCACCAGTACCGACTCTTGTGGAGTACGGTTGGGGAGGGTTATGAACACCTATGACAAGAAGCACTCAATACTACACCTAATAGAACATATGGTAGCTGATATCAAATATAGTGTCGTTAAGCACGCTTTCCTTCTAGTTAAGTCAGACGAATTGCATGTTATTGAGTTGCGGTCGGCTGAGTATTTCGTCTAAGGAGGAAAAGTATACGTTAAATACATCTTTAGTAAGTACTATAATCACTACAAGAGTTACAAAGCATAGCAACGGCTAAGGCACCTAAGTAAGGCTAATGCTGACGCTTTATAAATATATGTTAGCAAATAAGGGGGGAAAAAGGGTTAAGGGTGTCTCGTGTAAAGCTTACAGATGATCTTGTGTTTTCCTGATCTTGTTTATAGCTTGCTTGTTTTGGGTTATTCTGACTATAGCAACTAAATACGTTCTATGGGTTGCTAGGTCACGTATAACTGCCAATCCGATATCCTTGTATTTAATGTTTATAAGTATACCTGGACGGAACCTGTTAATACTCCCCATGAGTAGAATGGCGTGGAACGCTATTATTACAGTTATAGAACACATGATATCCATGGCATGCCTCTATAAGGTGTTAAGCTGACGTGTAATGTCCTTGGCTGTCGTTAACATCTTTTTGAATGTTTGTTTATGGCTAAGGCCTAGATCGTTAACCAATGTTCCCTGTATCCACTAAATATAACGATTAGATATAATTTTAAGGGGAAACATTATATAGACGTACTATTAATATTGGATAGACTGGACCGGTAGCGTGTTGTTTACTATTACAGAATGCCAGAGTGTAGGTAAATTCGTTAGCGATGTCCTCAGACCTCTTCTTCTACAGTATGTTTATATCTATATAGGCTAAAAGAGTTTTCTAAACTTCTATAATCATAACAGCTAAATTAACCGTTTTTTTCTATTTATACTCTTCTTTTTTAAGACACACTCTCTGTTTAATAGACAGGTCTTCAGTATACCATTAGAGAAAGGATTAACATGTCTTTGTAGCCGTGTCAACCCTCCGGCAAAGGTTGACCCAGGTTTGCTCAGGGTTAACTTTAGCGATAGTGGTAGTAAACCTAGGAATAGAGGTCAGTAGGAATATTTTGTAATAGAAATGAATTACTTATAAGAGCCATTGGTCCCAGACACTGTCTCTTTGATCTTGAGACTTCTTTGTAATTGAGGCTTGATCCTGGATTGGGGCCAATTTACTGAGATTTCCTTTATATCGTTTTCTCTGGTCCTTAAGGCTATATCCTAAAGGACGCCTTGGCCTAAAGGACATTGGAGGAGCCATCGTTATGTGGAAGAAAGAGAAGGCTGTGGTAAAGAGGCTGGCAGGTTTCTGTGACTCTAGATTAGGGAAGGGAAAGTAGAGAAAGTAGCTGGTGGAGGGCCAGCCCTGGATTTTAATCCCAATTCCTGGTTTAAGCCCGACGCCCGGCGCTACACGCTCTAGAGACACGCCCGACTGCAGTCGGGCCCCGGGCGTTCTCGGCGCGTAAGGGCACCGTAAGTGGGGCAGCAGAAACGGAGATCGGTTCGGCAAGCTAACGCCATCTCACCGTAAAATAAATTGTGGGTCCATTCCGTTTCCCCCAAGGCTTTGTCAGCAGAATACAGTCTCCCATAGATAAGACTGCCCTCATCGGCTTATCTATGGGAGAGCGGACGGGATCCCGAGTTTTACGATGGGTATGGTCGTATGTGGAAGAAGGCAACCGTTTGTGACAATATATTACGAGACTTCGCACCACCACGAGACGTCCTATCTCCCCGCTGCGGACGTCGGACCGTTGGGCGCCTTGCCCAAGCCCGATTGAATATTGCGAGCCATTGTTCGCCTTGCAGTCGCCAAGTGAGGCACGCCAGAGCAGGAACACAAGTGAGAGGATGATAGGAAGAAAAATCGACGTACATGCACCCGGTTCTTGATCACTTTGCCGGCGTGCACTTGTTTCCAGAACGCTCATCATCAATATCTTGGTATCACTGTTATCCCAAACCGCAACAATTGTAACGCTACAGCGGAAAGGGGGACCAAACATACGGAACAAAACAGCCCGGAGTTCTTTTTACTCCCTTACTCATGGTATACGGAAAACCACCAGAAAAGAAAGACAAGAAGAGGAAGAAGGAAGAAACGAACGGAAAGACTATACGGTAAGGACTAGGCGCTTGTAAAGTCCCTCGAGCTGCCATTTCCATCGGTGGTTCTACTACGAGATAGCAGCCATATGTCTACGACTGCTCCAATCTGGGAAGTGCTACCACGGGAACTAATATCCCAAGAACCCCCAGCCCACCCGTTTATACCTATGCCCGCCCTGATATCCCTTGCCGGTATTGCCCTCCCGAAGATCGGCACCCCCGAAGCCAGGCAATGGACAAAGCTACCGGCCGCAAGGCTTCCTGAACAGAACCCGAAGACCTACACAGATACGTCCTTGGAATGCGCTGGTGCCGGCTGCGCAGCTGAGAGCGCGCGCACGCAGGCTACCTGCACGACGGCCGGCTCCTGGACTTGCGTTCAAGATGTCCAGACGTCAAAAAATCGCGTTGGAACACGACGGGCGTGTTGGGCTACCTGCCACGTGGCTGCTTTTTCATACATTTCTTTTTCATTTTTTTTTCACGAGTCGTCAGGAAGCATCATGTAGTCTTATCGTTTGAGCTGGCCGTGCCTGTTGCCCGGCTGTATATACATATGTCGCATACACTATAACCCGACTCGCTCATACAAAGGCCTGGATACCGGTTATGGCCCGGCCGAGGATGAGGCCTGTAAAAGAGAAGAGAAGAAAATTGGTTAGCAAACAGATTGCGCACCCTTGCCCCCTCCCCGCAAGGTCACCGGGGGGTAAGACTCACTGTGGATGTCGCTCTGGCCCTCGTACGTCTGCGTGACAAAGAGGTTGGCGACGTGGCGGCCGATGGCGTACTCGTCGCTGACGGCGTTGCCGCCAAAGATCTCCTGCAGCACGCGGGCGTTTTGCAGGGCGCGGTCGCAGTTCTGGCGCTTCACCATGCTGATCATCTCGGGCGTCGCCTTGCCCTCGTCCTTGAGGCGGCCGACCTGGATGGCGGCGACGGTGCCGTAGGCGGCGTCGGTAGCGGCGTCGGCGAGCTTCTTCTGCACGAGCTGGTACCGGGCGAGGGGGTTGTTCTTGAACTGCCGGCGCTCGAGGGCGTAGGTGCGCGCGCGGGCGACGCAGTCCTCGAGGGCGCCCATCACGCCGAGGGCGATGCCGTAGCGGGCGCTGTTGAGGCAGGAGAAGGGCCCGCGCAGGCCCTCGACGGATGGGAACATGTTCTCGGCGGGCACGGGGGCGTCGTCGAGCTGGATCATGCCGGTGATGGAGGCGCGCAGGCCGTTCTTGTTCTTGATCGGGGGCGTCTCGAGGGTGCCGGCGGGGCACTGCGACCGCTCGACCAGGAAGCCCCTGATCTTGCCCGTGTCCTGCAGCTTCGCCCAGACGAGGAGCACGTCGGCGATGGGGGAGTTTGTGATCCACGTCTTGGACCCGGAGAGGGAGTAGTAGCCCTTCTTGGTGGGATGGGGCCTCGCCACGGTCTCCATCGAGCCGGGGTCGCTGCCGTGGTTGGGCTCCGTCAAGCCGAAGGCGCCCAGCATCTTGCCCGTGGCCATGGCAGGTACATACTTGTCCTTCTGCTCCTGTGTGCCGAACTCGGCGATGCCGCCCATGACCAGCGACGACTGCACGGACATGCCGGAGCGGTAGCCGCTGTCGACCCTCTCGACGGCCTTGGTGATGAGGCCGCCGGCGACGGTCGAAACGCCAGCACATCCGTAGCCCTTGATCGTTGCGCCGAGAAGCCCCAGCTCGCCCATCTCCTCGAGTATCTTCTTGTCATATTGCTCGTCGCGGTAGGCCTCTACGCCCACAACCAACGTCAGTCGCGAGTTGTACTGGTGGGCGAGCGGGCGGGCAGAAGACGGGACTTACGGAGGACGCGTGGCAGCATGCGTTCTTGGCAGTAGCGCTCGGCAGTTTCGGATATGGCGAGCTCCTCGTCGGTCAGGAGGTTCTTGGAGTTAAGGGGGTCCTCCCAGTTGAAGACAGGGCCGTCGGAAGCTGAGGCGAAGGTCCTGCTGGCGGCGGCGGCAGCGGGCACAGGACGGCGTGAAGGCGTCACGGCGAACCGCCTTGCACATATCCTCAGTGCGGGTCGATACATGTCGAAAAAAAATCGGTCAATTGGGTCGTCCTCACGGCGGCTTGGAGGAGTATCGTCTAGACATTGGGGGGCCACAAGAAGCATCCACGGATGCTCGCGAACTGACGGCCTAGGGACGCCTTCCCCGCCGGTAACCGTCCCGAGCGGCATCCGAGGCACAAGGGAATAGCGTCTCATTGGCTGACGTATAGAGGGTGTGGATTACATAAGCACCCGGTGTCGGCGTCGCTAATGACGTCGTTGCAGCCTTTTACATCTGAAGCGGCTCCTTTTTGGATTTCGGGTTTCGGGTTTCGGATTAGTCCACCCCTTCCTCGATGAGTAGGTGACGGTGGTTTCTCGGATCAGTATCCGTAGTGCCTGCCGCATATGGTAAACTAATGTATTTCGGTCATCGATGCTAGGTAATCAATCAGCGACCGCATCTAACAATGAGACGACCCAGCATCCCGGCGCCAGGAGATGAGGCTCTTTGTGGGGGAACCGGGAACACAGCCACAATGTGCAGCGAGTTCGTCTTGGAGGTTGAAACGTGCCAGGGAAGATGCTTTGGGCCCTTCAGGAGGAGGAGTCGGCAGAGGAGAGGGAGGGTTCGGACCCAGTGATCCAGGATGGGACGCTTCGGCGCAGAACGGATTACTTAAGGTACCTACCCAAAGTACCTTAGGGTACCTAGGTATGTACATAGTATCTATGTATGGCGTCAGGCACCGCTCGGTGCCCAAGGCAAGTGAGTGTCTACTGTATAGGGCTTACTACCTACTGTGGATAAATGTACACTAGGTAGTCCGCAGATAGAAGAACAACGCTATGTCATTACTCGGGCTGCGATGGGATGGCAGTTGCTGAACCGTGAAGACGTCGCATTCGTCAGCGACTTGGCCGGACAAACAAGGCTGGCTTGTTGTTTCAGGGCGCTCCGTTCCCTGGGACTGAGAAATTGAGACGCCATCGTTGTTGCGGGCCGGTCATGGCATGGCACGCCTGTGGCTGGAGGTGAGGCCGCCAGGCACCCATCTGTTCAGATTGCCTGCCATCCTGGGCCTGAGAGAGAACGGCTCGTGGCCTCAGGGTCGGGATGAAGGCGGCCGGGGCGATGCAGATACAGATGCAGATGCAGATGCATCTCAATGTATCCGCACTCGCAGATGCCACCACAGAATATTCAGACATGGAGGTGAGGCGCCGAAGACGGGCAACAGCAGTACAGTAGTCATCCGTGGAAGACGAGGGAAGGACAGAGCGGTAGGTGAGGCTGAGTTATCCGCTGACTAGCCAACTGTCATTATCAATCCCGCCACCGGTCAGCAATTGTCAGCCGTGAGTGCTCCGAGTGCATCTCGTCGTCGATGTGGCGGTGCGCGATGTACCCCCCAAGGTTCCCCTTCTCGCCCTACCTGTGTAGGCACCTACCAGTCCCGGTACCTCGTAGTGGGTAGGTAGGTAGATGGGTACGAATAGGCGTCAGTGTCAGTGTCAGTCATTCGGACCAAGTCATTGTCGGCTGGCTTTTTCTGTGCAGAGCAGAGTGAGTGAGTGGTGCCTTCCAGCCCAAGTCCAGCCACTGTGCCTGCTGCCCCCCCCCCTCCTGCCCTCTTTCCCACCTTGCATTCCCCTCCAAAGTGGCTCCTTTCCTGCCTGCCTGGCTGCCCAGTCCAGCCACGACTCACCCCTTCCCGTCATTCTTCGCCAGGCCCGACCGTGACTTCCTTCTCTTTCTCTCTTTCCACCCCAAACTCAAGCAAGCCTCCACATCCATCAACCTGTAACGGGACCGGACGTAGCGAATCGATTGCTCCACGAATACTCCTCCCTCCCTCTTGACTGACGATCGTTGTAATCTTCGCAACCCAACGCGGGCCACGAAACGAACCAACAAACAAAAAAGCAATAACAACACCAGCGAAACCCCTCATTTACTCTCTTTCAGCATTTCTCAACGAGGATAAAACACTCCTCGTTCAGGTACGCTAACCCCTCCCCCGCTCGATGATTGCACTCGACGCTCTTCATTCCTCCCCGACACGCCGACCTGCTGCTGCCACCGCTGCTGCATCGATACCTGCTATCGCACAAGAGAATGGGAAATATTTGCCTCGGACGATAGAGACTATACAGTCGACGGACGATCGAACAACAGCCTCGACTCCTTCTGCTGCACCGTCGCTGCTGGCAATTTTCTGCCCGGACAGCGTCACTTTGCTACCGTTCCGATCCAACAACCAACAGCCGCCCCGCCTACACAGCACCTCTGACGACAGCAGTACCTACCTGGCAGTGGCAGCAGCAGACCACCACCACCACCACCACCACCACCACCGCCTGTGCAGCCAGCCCATTTTGTCCCGCATTCAGGAAAAAAAAAGGCCCACCACCGCCGACCGCTTTCGCTGACTTTTGCCCCTCACAACAACAGAACACAGCATCTGCGCTTCGGCGATCATCCATCTCTAGATACCCCCACACCACAAACCACATCCAATATGGCTTTGAAGAGAATTAACAAGGAGCTCACTGACCTCGGCCGGTATGTCAACCCTCTACCCCTCCAGTCTGCCTGCCTCTGAATCCGCACCCTCTTTGTTACCGCCAGAGACGTCTGTCTTCTGGTGGGGCCATCCGAGTGAGCGGGGTCTTCTTCAACACGTCTTGCTGCAACAGTTTTCAATCATGACGCCCACCCCCGACGACGGCGGCCTTGAAGGCCACGATTGCCCCTTGAG
Source organism: Colletotrichum eleusines (assembly GCA_016807845.1). Classification (NCBI taxonomy): domain Eukaryota; kingdom Fungi; phylum Ascomycota; class Sordariomycetes; order Glomerellales; family Glomerellaceae; genus Colletotrichum; species Colletotrichum eleusines. Next base: position 406,442 of record JADEZO010000007.1, read on the forward strand.
AGAAACACCATGCTGACTTGGATTCCTTGATAGTGATCCTCCCTCTTCCTGCTCCGCCGGCCCCGTCGGCGAGGACCTGGTACGTCGACCGCATCTCGCCGATAAGCCCCCACTGTGGTGATGGCCTCAACCGTGACTCAACCGAGCACGAGATCGGGGTTTCGCCGCACTTGTAGTCCATACAAAAACATTTACTGACTGACATTCCCACAGTTCCACTGGCAAGCGACGATTATGGGACCCGTAAGTTCTCACCTCCCCTCCCGTGTTTCTTTGTCGGCTGGCCGTGGCTTCGAGAGCCAACTGCCGTCCAGTATCCATCCTACACCAAGACGTAGCTAGAATCTCATAACTGACTTGATATGCCCAGGGCGACTCTCCCTACTCTGGCGGTGTTTTCTTCCTCGCCATCCACTTCCCCACCGACTACCCCTTCAAGCCTCCCAAGGTCAACTTCACCACCCGCATCTACCACCCCAACATCAACTCCAACGGCAGCATCTGCTTAGATATCCTGCGTGACCAGTGGAGCCCGGCGTTGACCATCTCCAAGGGTATGTCTCCTCGGAAAACCCCCGCCCCCATCCGCCTTCCATGCTAACCCTCCGTAGTCCTGCTCTCCATCTGCTCGATGCTGACGGACCCCAACCCCGACGACCCTCTTGTGCCTGAAATTGCACACGTCTACAAGACGGACCGCGCCAGATACGAGGCCACGGCCCGCGAGTGGACCCGCAAGTACGCCATTTAGACGGAACTAGAGGCATGATGGTGGACGAGTATGATGGGCGACGGCTTTCCTCTCTCTCTCTCTCTCTTCGACAGCTCTGGCGTACGATTAGGTCAAGGTCATTGCTCTGCGTTGCGGTTTGACGTCTCTTTGGGCCAATAACCAAGAAGGCGGTTCTGCCGTCGGCACATCAATGACGGCGGATTGGCATTCTTGAGAGAGGTTACGAGGGCGGAGTGTATAGAAGACAGACCGATCAGACAGTTAGCAGCACAGCTACCGCGTACGGGCTTATCATAGGCAAGGCTTCATGTTTCTAACACGACGGGGCTCATCCGTTGCGTGCGTTTTTTGTTGAGAAGTTCAGAAGAGACGACGGGCAGGCACTCGTCACCATACATTGTCTCTTGTGATTTCATTATTTTGCGCAGTGATGATGTGCTCCGCGTGGTCAGCTGACAGCGATGCCACGCAGTGCTGGAGGGGCCCGCGCTAGTTGTGCCAGCGTTCCGGGCACTAACATGTTGGTCTGCGAGCGACCGTCTCGCGGCTACGGTGCTTATTCCCGCGAGCGGCCGTGAGAGGAGGCGAGACCCGTTGCCTGTGAGACTGGCAGCAGCTTACTTGTTTTTTACAATGGCGCATCGACGGGTAGCCGGGTGCTCCTGTTGGAAACGGCATCTGCAGTCCCCTTGGGGAGAAGGGGGAGAAGGTAGTAGAGGGCAGAGGACAAGTCGGTTCGAGGGCCGATATGGCCCGAGGGAACATTTTTCCAATCGGAGAGCTCGGGGGGGCGGGGGACGGACGGACGGAGTTGGTAGACCGGATCCGATGGGTCGGATATGGGACGGGGGAGCGGGAGGGACATGGTTTTGAGCCCGCCCGCGCTCCGAGGGAAGGGGGGCCGGAGTGGCGGGGGGGTTCGCCCTCCATTTGGGGCCTTTTGGGTCCCTCCCCCTCCCCCTTCCTACCTTGATTTCCTTTGTCCGCCGGAGGATGGCTCCCCCGAGGAACTGGGGCAGAGGGACGGACGGCGGTAGGCGATGGCGGGGTTCCCGATCGAGAGAGAGAGAGAGAGCCTTCAACAACTTTCTCTCCTCTCTTCTCTCTCCTCCTCTTCTTCTTATTCTTTGGACGTGTGAATGGTTTTTTTTTTCCTACAAGGGGACCTGGGTGGATGGGACCTGGACGGCCGGTCGTGATCTGTCGACAATCCGGGGCGGTGGGCGCGTGGCGGTGGTGGTAATGCGGGCTGTGGGGTGAGATAAGGTGAGGCGAGATGAGGCGATCCGAAGCCCGGACGATGATGACTTTTTCTCTCGGCACGTTCAAGTCTCACCTTGTTCTTTTTTCCTTCCGCCTTTTCGGAGAGGAACACATGCCGCGGGGGGCCTGGCCGTTCATCACTAATGAAACTACGGTGTAAAGGCCTTGAGGCGCGAGACATGGGATGGACGTAAACAGGCGTGCATGTGCATGTGCGTGTTTGTGTGTATGTCTTGTGTGTTCTAGATAGTCTGCAGGCCCGACAACTGTATCACGTACCCTCCGGGAGTAGTCAGCCAGCCAGCCAGTCGTGCCGGTCCACCGTTGCATTCCCGTTTCTGGCAACTGCATTCGCCGCGGGCACACCCGTGGCTTGGACGCCTTCATGTCTGGGGGAGGTGGAGGGCGGGAACGACATTCGAACATCAGTCCAAACCAAACGTGTGAGGGAGGGGGGTAAGGCAGATGAACGGGCCCATCCAGTAGTTATGATGCCGGTGGCGATGATTAGAATGTTGGTTCGTTTGCCTTTGGTGGGAAGGAGAACCATTCAGCACCAAGCGGGCAGATGGACAACCCAGGATGCGATGGTCCACGATGGGGGGGGGGGGCGGGGGCGAGGGGGTAAGTAGACATCATGTGTAACTACAGATAGGAATGCAAATGCTGTAGGTATCTATGTGGAGGCAAGGTGTGTTCCTAGATCGCGCGAGTTCCATTGGTCCTCGGAGGCCGAGTGACATAATGATGGTATGTGCGGCTCTGCGCGGGCACGTGGTTTCGTTTGGGGATGAAGAGAGCGGAGCGGAAAAGGGAAACAGGGTGTCACTTGAAGCGGTGGATGGACACGAGAGTGGGAAGAATAGGCGAGACGCCGTGCTGTCGTCAGGGATTGGCACTGCGCGGGCGAGTGTCCTTTACACCACTACTAGGTAAGGGGTTCGACCTCGGAAGAATTACGCCTTGGAGGGGGGGGGGGGTGGTGGAGGGATAAGACTGCCATGTTTTGAAACTCGGCGTTTGGAGGGCTGAGATGGATACCCAGGCACGGAAACGGGTAGGGAATAGAATGCATGGGATGGCCTCTTTTTGGGAACGGCCGGTTGTTGCGACATGGGGACGAGAGAGAAGACGGTCTTTTGCTCGTCCAAAAATGGTTGGTTGGTCGATCGGGCATGCGAGCGAGGAAGAGAGTAGCACTATTACTACTAGTAGTAATAGTAGGCAGTGGCTCCAATGATCCGGGTAGATGTGCCGTGTAGGTAGACTCGAGGCGTAATGAACCGAGGGATCGCGTGTTTTATCAAGGTGGGCAGGGGAGGGGTCTGTATCGTCTGCATTTCAAGGGACTGTTCGAACGATGGGGCGCACCGCAGGAATTGGAATTGCGCAAGAGTGAATTAAAAACGGGCCACGCCGATGACAGCGACGGACATGCATCGGGCAATGGTCGCTGGGGGGAGGTCGTGGATGGTCGGCGGATGGATGGATGGATGAAAAGGAATGAGGCTCACGACGGGCGAGGTTGTTCGGTGGGGGGAGGGACTTCTTCCAGAAGGATGGCCACAAAGCGGAGACGTTGAGTTCGCGATGACCTGCAGATGCAGAGCATGTGCCAATCTCGAGAAGCATCCACGGAGCAAGGTTTGGTCGGATACGGGCGGCGCGAAAGGGTTGTTGGTTGGCACTTGGTAAACCTCAGTACTTCTAGGATGGTCAATGTGCTGCTGTTGCTGCCGGCTTCACTTGCATACATGCACACAGCGGGTTTAGCCTCGTGAGAGGTGTGTGGTGTGTGTGGCCTACCACCAACCAAGTAGGTACGACGTACAATAGGGTAGGTTATGAGCGCTTCGTAAGTCAAGTGGAGGCGAGCGGGTCGACAGCCGACTTAGCCGTCGTTACGTTTTGGGCGATTTGTGTAGTAAGGCCGCGGATCCCGAGGGGGGTTGAGCAAGGAGAGGCGAGGAGCGAATGCTACGCCGTCGACGCCGGACGAACACAGATGTGGAGAGAGGGAGAGCGAGAGAGATCGAGAGCGACCGAGATAGATGCCAGGGGAGAGCCTTTGACGATCTCCCTAGGGGGCCAGGTTATGAAAAGGGGCAGAGCAGCTTCAGATATGAACTGATTTTTGCGTCTCTCGGCCGGGGTCGAGCTGTCACGACTGCGTAGGTGGTGAATGATCTCCGCCCAGGATACCGCTTGGTTGACGGGGGATCAATCTGCGAGGTGATGAGATGAGGTGTCAGGTAGTCAGCGGTACCGCAATCATACCGGTAGGTAGGCTTCTTCCCTACGCAGCATGGCCGATGATCTGATAGGAAATGGCAGGGCGAGTTGAAGGATCCTCAACCAGTAGGCGTGCTGAGAATGTTCCGGCGAGAGTGGGCTTAGAGGGGTGAGGAGAGCCAATCCATGTGTCACGTGTCTACACACGATGTACTTTGTACTCCGTCCGTACTGTGTAGCACCTACGGAATGCGGACCGCTGAGTAAGCGGGCGGAAGAGACTGAGTTGTTGATGCTCTCTCAATGAACAAAAAAAAAAAGGGTTCACCGCCTGCAACTGTCAATGGCTGGTAATGATAGGATGTAGTGTACAGTGTACTATACGGCAAGAGGGCATCGTTTTGTGAAAAAGGAAATGCGAATCTTGGATTGTGTCAAAGCATCCCTGACGAAACAAGCTGCGACACGGGCTCAAGCGACGCATCGAGACGCACACCCCTCTTCTCTCGGTGGGGCCAGCACTTTCCGTCCAATGGGAAGCAGTGAAGACGACCACCAAGAGTACGTACCGAAAAGCCTGACACTGGCCCCCTGGTCGGCGACGCGGCGGGAACAGGAACAGGGTGGGTGGCAGGCGGCGGCGGCGACGGCATGGCGGGCTGGCCATTTGCTGGCCCTTCTCCTCGGGAGCGTCGAGCTCGGCCAGGCTTTAGGGGGGACATGCAAGGTGTCTCGTTGTGCAACTGGGTGGTTTGGGGGGTTGTAGGGCCTCTGGGGAGTTATGGCCTCATTACCCACATGTGCTGCGGGAGTGCAGTCTTGTTCCAAACGCGGCCCAAACAGGCGACGGAGGTGTGGGCGGTCGTCGTGGGGTGGAAGGGGCTGAGAGCTTGCATAGCCGCTGATTGTGCTGTTGCGCCGGCGGGCTGTCTGTCTGTCTGTCTGCCTGTCTATCCGTTTGTCGGCTGGTCTTGTGGATGTGCTGCTGTGCTTATCTGGACGGTGATATCTGCTTCGTCGATAGGGCAATGGCCGATGTTGCAAGACGGAGGACGACAGAGCGCGACAGTGGGCGTGGCGTGGCGTGGTGTGGTGTGGTGGTGGGTTACCTGTTGTTTCGGCATGTTCGCTCCGTGACGGCTTCATAGATAAACAGTGGCTCGGCCAACGCAGAGGATGTGCATCGACAGCCGATGGCCGAACAACCTTGATGCGCGGCTGTTCCCCATTAGGCTTCTCTGGATGTTGGATGTTCAATTACCTAGCCGGTGTGGGTGGGTAGGTGGGCGCGGCCGTTGAACACGTTCCAACGGCCCTGCGTTCCAGTAACGGGTACTACTACGTATGTATAGTAGGTAGGTAGGTACCTACCTAGGCAGGGTGGTAGGTAAGCTGGCTCACAAAAGGAGGGCGCGGCGGCGGTGCCAGAAACGCGTGGTTTGACCGGGATCATAGCTGTAGGTATCCGCACACTACCTACCGTACCACGTAGGCACGCACACAGCAGTGACTGCACAGCTGGATGGGTTCATTTGGGTGGAGTACTCTGTAATTTGCCCAGAAAGGGTGGGTAGCCCAGAAGAAGAGCCAAGACTGACAAGGCTGGTAGAGTCGGTGAGGTGGTCCAGTGCGCTCCGTTCCTGCAAGGGGTCGTCCATTATTGATGTACAAACGGTATCTGCCTGGTTTACGAACGACCAGTCATGGGTAAATCGATTCCATCGAGCCCATGTTAGCGAGGAATCTCCCCATAACCTGGCCATTCGGCCTGGATGGTGGTGCAACATAGGACCCGTCCCTTCACTCGCGGCATCTCGGGTTGGGCGGAAATTCATCTCGGCGACAGAAAACAGACGCCAAGGGCGCATCTAGACGTCGAGAAAGCTGAAAAGGATGAGGATGATGATGGTGATGCAGGTACAGAGACGCCGTCACGAAAGCAGCGCGGCAAACGACGAACGCTAAAAAGATACGAGGCACGTACCCGAGGGCCGAGGCCAGATGTGATTGGCTGAAAGTGTCATGGGGCCCATCAAAGAAAGTATGGTCCTGCTGCCTTGCCCCTGAGGCTCTCAATGCTTGGTGTCCCTGCTCTGGGCTCATGCTCGGACGCTTTTTTTTTTTTTTTCTAATCGTTTTTCTTTCAGTTCTTTTATTCTGCAGCATTCGTATTCCGTATTCTGTACTGCGTAGTGAGTACGCGCCCAATACTATCTCCTCCCCAACCGTGTAGGAATCGATCCTTCTTTCCAGCTCCGTTCGTTCCGGGACTATGCCGCACGCAGTCTGAACTCACCGTATCTGCACTATGCGCTGCGCGGCGCTTCGCCGTGGCGCATTACTGCGTTATCTTGGGTCTCCGTGCTGAGTGGTCCGTTCCCGCTATCACTCGAGTCTCGTTGTGTCGCATCGCTGGAGGCCCTACGGCTGCGTCATCTCATTGTTTGTCGCCTTCGATATCCATCCATCCATCGTTCCGAATTCTCATTTTCTTCCGCATCCTCTTCCGCACCCTCTTCCGCACCCCCCACCCCCCTGTCTCACACAAATTCAGTCCCACAGTCGCATCGCTACCTCGTGGTAGGCAGCGTTCCCTCAAAGCTGCCGTAAGCATGATGGAAGTCGAGGCCTCTTATGCCATGTCGGGTTGCCACTGCGCATCGGCTGACGTTGAACTCCAAAGGCCATACCAACCTCCTACCTACCCTCTTCCTCTTCATGTCTCTTTCTTTCTCTATAGCGTCTGTCTTGTCTGTTCTTTCACGTGTACATACCTCATAGATTCTTGGTAAAATGCAGGCACTACCCAAATTTCCTACATACGTAATATACCTACCTAGTGTACCTGGGTATGAGTATCCGTACGAGAGGAAGGAGCCACCAAATGGCCTGACCCCTCCCCCTTCTTCTGGATACCTGCCTTGTTACGGAGTACGGATACACCAGGTAGGTACATTCTAATCGTACCTACTTCCCCTTAACCCTGTCGCCCCACACACCCCTTCCTCCCATGTCCCATTCCCTTTCTCTCTCCCCCCCTGTCGCCTCCCCGCCCAGCGCCATCCATCTCTTACACCCGAGACTTGTCTCCCACTCGTCCTCTTCATGCTGAGATCGCCCACCTCCCGATAATTCTTTTGAACCTCTTCCCCCCCTTCCCTTTCGCATCCTCCTCCGTCCCCCACGCTCCTTTCCACCGTTCCAAGCTGGGACTCAATAATACCGCGCCTTATCCTTTTCTCCCCCGTCTTCCCTCTTCTCCCGTTCAAACTCGCGACGATACCAAGCAATTCTAGCCAGCCGCTCAAGTGCAGGCATTGTGTGCAGGTGAGTACCGTCCGTCTGTCTGTCTGTCTGTCTCGAACCCCCTTCATCCTACCACACCCGTCCCTCCAGTGCGTGCGTGCATGCGGATGCCACCGCCGCCACGAATGGATTGCGTCTGTCGCTGTATGATCTGCAAAAAATCACCTTATGTTTCCCACAATCCCCTGTTGTTGCTCTACCCCCTCCTCTGCCCTAAGCCTCCGTCTGCCACCCCTCGGACGCCCTCTCGCATCTTCCAAAACCTCCCATATCCTACCGTCCTCTATCCTTCTCTCCTCCCTCTGCCACCTTTTGTTATTCACATCCTGCCTCCGTGCTACTTTCCTTTCCTGCCCACCGCTTCGCTTCGTAGCCTCTTCACCCTCCTCCGTTGGTGTGTGAAGCCGTCTTTTCGCTGACCCAGTGACTGTCGGACTGCAGGCTCCAATATCCGCTCTTTTCTGGGTTTTCGCGTTCTTCTTGGGTCGACAGAACTTTTATTCTTCGTACACTTTCATTTAGATGCCTTATTTTCTTCGCCAGTTCAGCTGGATCTGAATCAACACACATACACACACACACACACACGCCGCATACACTTTTCCCACATCTCTCCATTATACCCGCGACCATCCGCACCGCTGAACATCAACACGACGAAAGAGAGACGAAACCGAGAGAAGGTTAATTGGACAAATCCGAGAAAGAGTCGAGAAGAAGACCATCCAAGGGGGAACGGTTCGGATCAGAAGGGGACTCTTGAAAGGGATCGATCACCGACGAGCTCCAGGCTAGCGACAGCCAGACCAAACCGCCTGCCATGGATTACTACTATTCGGGCTCCGAGAAGCCCTCGGAACGTTCAAGATGGACACCCCTCACCCGCATGCTTCTCTCCGGAGAGATGACACAGGAGAGGCAAAAGGAATTGACGATGCGGGAGCGCTTCGACCGTTGGATGATTAACGAAGGATACCGCAGAGTGTACGTCTCCTCACCCCCCCCTCGCCGCACCCGTGCCACCGACGCTAACCACCACCCGCAGCTTCGTTTTCGTCTTCCTGATTCTTCACGGCCTGGTCTTCGCCTTTGCCACGGTCAACTTCTCCCTCAAGGACAATCTGCAAATAGCCAGAGAGACCTTCGGCCCGACTTTCATCATCGCCCGTTCCGCCGCCCTTGTGCTTCACGTCGACGTCGCCCTCATCCTCTTCCCCGTGTGCCGCACCCTCATCTCTCTGGCCCGTCAGACCCCTCTGAACGGAATCATCCAGTTCGACAAGAACATCACCTTTCACATCACCACTGCGTGGTCCATCGTCTTCTTTTCCTGGGTCCACACCATTGCCCACTGGAACAACTTTGCCCAGATCGCCGCCAAGAACAATCTCGGTATTTATGGCTGGCTTCTCGCCAACTTCGTCTCCGGCCCCGGCTGGACTGGCTACATCATGCTCATCGCCCTGATGGGCATGGTCTTGACATCGGTCGAGAAGCCCAGACGTGCCAACTACGAGCGCTTCTGGTATACCCACCACATGTTCATCATCTTCTTCTTTTTCTGGTCCATACACGGCGCCTTCTGCATGATTCAGCCCGACTTTGCCCCCTTCTGCACCAGCATCGGCACTTCGGCCATTGGTGTCTTCTGGCAGTACTGGATGTACGGTGGATTCGTCTACCTGGCTGAGCGTGTTGCTCGCGAGGTCCGTGGACGGCACAACACCTACATCTCCAAGGTCATTCAGCACCCCAGCAATGTCTGTGAGATCCAGATCAAGAAGGAGCACACCAAGACCAAGGCTGGACAGTACATCTTCTTCTGCTGCCCTGCCGTCTCCCTGTGGCAGTACCACCCCTTCACCCTGACGAGCGCCCCCGAGGAGGACTACATCTCCATCCACATGCGTGTGGTCGGTGACTTCACCCGCGGCGTTTCGACCGCTCTCGGCTGCGATTGGGACAAGAAGAAGGACGACTCCAGCAAGGTTGTCGGCGTCAACAGCGACTCCAGCGAGGTCGACCCCGCCCTCCGCCGCGTTTTGCCCCGTGTCTACGTCGACGGGCCTTTTGGCTCGGCTTCCGAGGACGTTTTCAAGTACGAGATCTCGGTCCTCTGTGGCGCTGGTATCGGTGTCACGCCCTTCGCCTCCATCCTCAAGTCTATTTGGTACCGCATGAACTACCCCCAGAAGAAGACGCGCCTCAGCAAGGTGTACTTTTTCTGGATTTGCAGAGACTTTGGCTCCTTTGAGTGGTTCCGCTCCCTCCTTCTCGCCATCGAGGCCCAGGATGTCGACAACCGCATCGAGATCCACACCTACCTGACGGCCAAGATCAAGGCAGACGACGCGACGAACATTATGATTAACGATGCAAACGCCGACAAGGACACCATCACTGGCCTCCGTTCGCCGACCAACTTTGGCAGACCCAACTGGGACATGATCTTCAGAGGTATCCGCAAGCTGCACTCGCCGGCCGAGGCCGGTGTCTTCTTCTGCGGTCCCAAGGGTCTGGGTAGCTCGCTGCACATCTACTGCAACAAGTACAGTGAACCTGGGTAAGTGGCTTCGCGTGAGATTCGCTGCTCTTCCTCAATGCTAACAACGATGACAGTTTCTCTTTCGTGTGGGGCAAGGAGAACTTCTAAGCCAGGCTGCGACAAAAAGGCAACAACTTCGTTTCGTTTCCCTCTTCCATCATATTATTTGTCAACCAATACCAGCATCGTCGCCTATCTTCCATCGTCCTGTTTCCACGCATCTCTTGTTGATGCTACAGGATGGATCGTCGCGGTCACGATGGGAGTCTGATTCACCGGGCTGCATGCATGTGGGTGGGTGTGCCGGACGCCAGTACCAGGGGGGTCGGCGGATTTTTTTATCTTTTTTGATCCATCGAGTGGCGTCATGGGAGGCATGCCGTGGAAGTGATGATGGAAGAAGAGAAAAAAAAAGCGTTTTAAGGGGGGTTTGGAAAGCAAGCGAGAGAAAGTGAGGATTTGCATCGGTGGATGATGATAATCTTTGTGGCGTCATCCCCGCACCCCCCCTGTGGATATACTATTATTACTACCGACATTTACATTGTATCTAGCGATGCCATCACCAGTACACTTAGAAGACAAATTTTTTTCTCCCTTTGATCAAGCAGAGCCCAAGACTCTTGGCATAGTCAACGTGTTGTGCCGTCGTCTCGGTCGTATTATGCTGTGTGATGTGTCGGATGTGCATGTGCATTTGCACCTGCGGCAATGCGGAGAGTGAAGGAAGCTGAGACATGCTGAGCAACAACAAGGCTTCTCGGGTTTGTGCTCTTGTCGGTCTTGCCTCGCCGTCACCAGCCGTTTGGACGAGGGCGCTCGGACGGGCCCCAGTCCAGCACAGGATGACGAGCCCTTGTTTCGCGACGCTTGTTGTAAAACGTGAGACTGGGATGGCATTGGATGGAAAGGCAAGGAGGGGCAGGGTGCCTGCGCCAGGCGGGCGTTTGTGGGCACATGCTGGACCGGAGGAGAGGGGTTTCTAATAGGGCGGTGGCTACGGAAGACTGACATGATATCTTGAGGGTGCACCAAACCTGAAAAGAGGATATGCGCGCGGTGAAGCGGGTGAGTACGTTTTCTTGGAGATGTCGGGTATCTCCGTTTGGCGATGGGACGACTGGGGGAGGGGGGGACGGATGAGATGATGGTAGGCGTTGAAGGGTCACGGTGAGCATGCTGTTGGCCTTGGCTTGAGATGCGCGGCATGTTGCTTTGTTTTTGATGGGAGTAGAAGCAGATGTGAGGGAGGGGGCGTGTCGCGCCGGGTCTGGGTTGCGTAGTTGACGACCGACTTGATCGTGTGGTGATTCCGAGCCTGGAAGCCGGACGGCGAAATCTAAAACGACACCCCGAAGAGGATCTTCTTGACCTTGACCCTATCAGAATCGTCCTGCTTGATCAAGATTCAACTACATCAGAGCTGATTCTTCATACCCGGTATGTCAACATATAGCAGTTCAACAACCCCTCTGGCAGACAATCCCGAGAAGCTAAAGCTAATCGAATTAACGGAGCCTACTTTGTTTGGTACCGATGGTGCCAAAAGCGTTCCAGTTTTTACGTACGGGCCGTCTAAGTCACTTCAAGATAACAATCAGCCTACCTAGCTTGAAACAAGCCTTTACAGGTACAGCATTCGTCTCGGGTCTATCGAAGACAGTGACGACAAGACTGAACCTATACATAGACTTGTTGCGTGGACAGGACTAAATTCTCTACATCAAGAAGCTGGCTCTCGGTGACCGATACCCAGACCATGGCCCTTACTTCGCACTTCCAAGCCAGAGGAAACTGATAGACCATCTTGACACGCAGTGGCCAGCCAATGAGCCATCGGTGGCGTTCCTCCTCAAGGTGGCCTGCCAGTTCCTTTTGGTCTAAGAGTTTGACGCAGCAATCCAAAGGACTACCTAGGTGGAGAAAACCTAGTCAAACTGGAGCTCTCGATGCGCACTGAGGACACTCAAGCACTCAACTCCCCCAAGTTGATGGTAATTACGCAGAGATATATAGGCTGGACTGACACAGTGTTTTCCAACCAATCAGATCTTGGGATCTCAGGAAGGGTGGCCGAGTTGGTTATGGCGCCAGGTTAAGGTCAGCTTAACATCTGTTTCCTGGTGGGGCAACCCGCGCGAGTTCGAGTCTCGTCCCTTTCAATTCATTTTTTTCCGTTCTGTTTTAGAACTTTCTTTATTTTTTCCTCCTTGGTTTCTAATTCGACTTGTCGTGGAAACCTCCAACTTTCCCTATCTGAAAACCGTTGTGAAACCTAACAAGTTAAACAACTGTGTGACTTGGCCTGCATCGCTAGGACAATGCTCCGTCACCATGAAACTCAACCCGAATCGCTCATCACTTCTTGCCCAAGCAGTATCGCGTGTGGTCACAAGCAGTTCTGTTGGTCTTGCAGGATGTCCCCCCTTCTGACCTGGCAAGACTACTCTTTTGACTCGCAAAGATGCGGATGACCTCCTGCCGGCGCCGCATCGATTCGTGCCCCAGAACCCCCCCCCTCCCCCCCCTTCTGCGAGGCAGGAGGTGCTGCGCCGGAACCCGCGGGCCGGGGTTTGTAACGCCGGGAAAAGTGGTACCCTCGGGCCAGCCGTCCCTGTGACCCCCGTACCCGTGCCGAATTCGAGGCGTAATACCGCCGCCCATCGGTCCTGGCTCATGTGCTTGGGAGAGAGAAGAGAGAATTCAACGCGAATCGGAGCCGCGCCCCTCCCCTCGAGAAATCAATGGACCCGGCGACCAGGAAGATGGGGATGAAGAGATGCTGAAGACGCGGCGGTACGCATCCGCCCCAACAACGAGGCATCGACGATACCTTCGTCCGGGCCGAGTATGAGCAGATCAAGGCCGCGGTCGAAGTTTGAGCATCAGCAGGAAGCAAGATCGTACATGGGCCTCTGCCGGTCGAGGAGTTCTTTTCGCCTCCTGGTGCTGTGCGGGGCCATCCAGGCATCCGACCAGATGACCGGAGTTTCTGCGATCCAGGTGCGGCACGACAGTCTCCCCCGCCCTCTTTGGTATACATATCCAGCGGTGCAGGTCTGACCACGGCGCAGTATTACTCCCCTCACATCTTTCGGCAGATCGGCGTCATGACCCAAGAACCGTGAGGTAACCAAGACATTAGCAACGGGCTCGCTATGCTGCTGCTCATCGACGGCGGCGGCCGCCGCTCTCTCTTTTTCTCTCTCACTCTCATTCCCAGTGGAAACAAACCTTTGGCAAAGCCAAGTCACTCTCGAAAGAAAAGAACCCGTGAGATACCGGTTCAACTTCATCTTCATCGTGGCCAATGTCACAGACGCCATTTCATTTTGCATGTTCCTTCCAAAAGCCGCCGGCCAGCCCTTCTTGAAGGGATTAACGAGCTTTTCAGTAGTTCGTATTGATAGTGGCGACGGTTCATCGCCTACATAGCCCCTAGTTTAATGTGCAAAGCTGTATCCCGCTTTTTACCTCACTTCCACCAGCTCTTGGGGCATGCCCCTGATCGCCTTCTGCTCGCCCGGCGTCAGCGCGATATCAAAGTACTTCTCGATGGCACTGACCCGCTCCGCCTCGTTCTTCAGGGTCTCGAGGAGCTCGAGCTTGTCGCCGATCCTGCGCTTGACCTCGTGCTTGTGCAGCACGATGATGCCGTCGGCCCTCTTGGTCTCGGGGTCCAGGACCGTCCGCACGCACAGGACGGTCTTGACGAAGTAGCTCGTGGGCAGGCTCATGACGGCGAGGTTCATGAACTCAAAGTCCTCGGGGAAGAACTCCTGCTCGGTGAAGCAGTTGCGCTGCCGGAAGGGCCCGTCGGCGGCGTCCGTCGAGTAGTACACCCACATGCGCTGGCCCGGGTCGGTGTTCTCCCCCAGGCTCTCGTACACGAGCCTGCCGCGCAGGGGCGCTATGGTGGTGAACTCGGCGCCGCCCGAGTCCCTGCGCAGCGGGACGGGGAACACGGCCGCGCCCTTGCCGAAGCCGACGTCCACCATGTAGCGCTGGCTTTCGATGGTGACGAGGTTAAGCATGTGTGCCCTGGTGGATGTGAGCGAAGGGGTTCGCATCCCTGGGGCGGGGGGCGCGTCTGCTTACCATCCTCCGAAGCGATCCTCCTCCTTGACCCTCCCGCCGACGCTGACGACGTCGAAGCCGAGGCCTCTCAGCACGGCGCCGAACAAGGCATTGAGCTCCATGCAGTAGCCGCCCTTGCCCTGCACGACGACCTTGTCGAAGAGGTCTCCCAGGTCCAGGCTGATCAGCCGATGCTTGGAGTAATGCAGTGTCAGGCTCTCGAAAGGGACCCTCGCCAGCTGGTGAGCCTGGAGCTCCGTGAGGAGCTGCAGGCGGTCCGACGCATGCTCCTCCCGGGGGTAGTTGATGTGCCGGAAGTACCGGTCCAGCTGCTCCTCGCTGTACGACATGGCGCGGAACCGCGAGGCGATGTTCAAGCTCGGAGTTCGTGTACGTCCCGGCCGAGAATGGTTGCCAATGGGAAACGCGAGTTCTTCGTGAGGCTCGTGCCGCTGTCTGTGGAGATGTTCCCTCGTCTCCGGTGCAGGAGAGCAAAAGTCTCGATGGCTCTCCGCCGGTAGAGCGGTGGTCGTAAATTGCTCATCAACACGACCCGGCTTTTCAAGCTTGGTTCTCCGGTGCAGGGCTGGCCGGCTTCTGGGCCTATGAGTAATAATAGTTTGGAGCTGGTGGCGTCACGGATCCCGGATCCTACCGAGGCTTCTTGACCTTTGGCTCGTTGCATTCAATGCGGTCCCAGAAGAGTTAGCATCCTATTGCACCAGGCTCTTTAGTTGACCCTTGGTGGTTTTTTTGGGGGGGTTTTTTTTTTGTTCTTCTGAATACTGTATATCACCTGCGACTTCGGAGTCTGGGCAATCGTTAACTGGAAAGCAGATGGGCAGATTATCGGTCCAACTTGAGCTTTCATTGACATCCCGCGAGTTTCGCGGTGGCTCAGCAGCCAACGCAAACTATCCTAGCAAAAAAACTTGACGCCTTTGTCTTGTACCCAAATCTTACATTAAGCGTGGCGCGAGCCAGACAGCCGTCTCTGAAAATCCTGTAAAAGTCCTCCCTAGCCCTGCGGGCAAGTCCCCAGCAACAAAGGCACCTGAGTACTGAGTACGGTAAGGTCACTACGCCGCTGCCCGGGTTTTAATAGCGCTAGTCATTACGCCTTTGTTATCCGCCAGTTTTTGTGCATGCGTCCTGTCACGTTGATCAAGCCTCCCTATCTAGAGGGCGCCCTGTTCCCGGGGCATTCAGAGTAGGTCTGATTCTAAACCGCGGTAGTATCGTAGTCGCTCTTGAGTGTTGTCGATAGAAGACAAGTCATCTCTTTCTTTCGCGGAATGCTCAGCGGGCGAATACTATCTACGCTGTTTCTCGGCCCTATGAACCTAGTCGTCTCCAGTATTAGTCCAGATACCTGACTTGTTGAAACTCCCGTTTAGGAAGGTGACGTGAGATCTAGGATGGGGATGACGGACATGGTGCTGCACGTGGCAATTCGTATTGAGCACTCAACTTCGCTCCAACATCACACCCCGTCAACTACCCCCCCTTCCGAGCCGCGAAACCGATGCGGCTGTTCCTTCTTGCATCCTTGTTCTCTTGCATTCTAGACGCCATGGGAGAGAAGTTCATTGTCGAGTTCGGCAGCAGTAAAGTATGTCCGTCCGGACGCATTGCCCGTGCGACGCCACACGTGGAGAGCGACGTAGACCTGACGATGGCGCTGCAGGATGAAGATAGAGAGGCACTGATCAGCAAGCTGACGTCCGACGAGAGGACCAAAGTCGTTAAGCGGTTCGATCACCCGGTATTCTCCGGTGTTGTCATCGAGACCGGCAACCATAATCTGGACACCCTCAAGGCCATCCCCAATGTCGGGAACGTGTGGCCGTCAAGGAATGAGGGGTTGCTGGGTGCCCTTGGAGGATCGCAGTCGTGAAATGGAGACGTAGGGCACCGAGCGACGACGACAAAATAGTCTAATTATAACTCAAGCGAGAGAGACACATAACTCCTCTTGGAGCGAGCTGGTTTTGAGATCGACTTTCCCAAGCCCACTCGCATGAATCAACTTACAGCTTTGATTAGTCGCCCAGCAGCGACGGCGACTAATGCAACCGACTGGATGTGAAGGGTCATCAAGTTTATTTCGGGTACCTGTAGATCTTGCTTTCAGGGGTTCGGCGCCCTTTATGTCACCTCTGTCTCATAGGCTATCGTGGAAAGGCACGTCGGGGGCAGAAAACCCTTCTGGACGAACACGTTGTATGAATAGAGCTTCTTTGGCTAGTCACATGATATTAGGAGCCGCCCACACTCAACAAACTACCACGGTGATGAGTAGTGTGTCGCAAGACTAGTCTAACTCGCGACTGAAGAAATGCTTCACCATAGGCCCAATGAAGAAGCCTCAGGCTAACCATTCGCCTCTTACAACAGCACGGCAATACCAACCTAGGATAGTGATACCACTATCAGAGTAACAGGATTCTTTGACCTTGAGCCGTATGCTTCTCTACGAGCGCTGCTTACGCGCATGACGCAAGAGAAACGTAGGTAGTTGTTCAAAGACCAGCCATTGATCCTTTGGTTCGAGGATCCAACGTCCCTTCAGGGTTTCTGAAATGCAGCGACCTCTGACACTGTCTTGAGGAATCGCGGTACGTCATGCCCGAACCGTCCAAGAAACAGCCCATCCACGGCCTCCCCCAGCCTCTCAAACAGACCAGGCCCAGCGCTGCCACCGTAAATCACTCTCGTCGTGCCCGTCCTCTTCCTAACACTTTCGAACGCCCTGATTCCCTTCACCACCTGGACGACGTGGCCCTCGCTAGCCGGCCGGCTTGCACCAATGGCCCAGACGGGTTCATACGCAATGATGGCCTCCGCGGAGTCGGGCACGTCGGCCAGAGACTGATCGATCTGAGTTTTGCATTCGCTCAAGGCAACCTCCAAGTCGCCCTCCGTCTTCTCGCCGATGCAGATCAGCGGGGCCATGCCGTTCCGACTGGCTGCGGCGGCCTTCTTCGCCACGACTTCGTCCGTCTCCCCAAACAGCTTTCTCCTCTCGGCGTGGCCGACCTCCACGATGGTGACCCCCGTCTCGCTCAGGACGGCCGGGCTGACCTCCCCGGTAAAGGCGCCGAAGTCGTCCCAGTGGCAGTCCTGCGCCCCGAGCCGGACCGGAACCGGCGAGGATTTCAGAGCTTGGCTGACGGGGTGAAGGGAGACGAAATCGGGGATGAAGAAGATGTCGACGTTGTCCAGGGTCTGCGGGGGGAGAGACTTCAGCTCGGCCTGGACGGCGGCGATGAAGTCCAGCGTGCGTTGGAGCGGGAAGTACATCTTGGTCGAGAGGCCGATGAGCCTCCGATTCGGTGACGGTGTCATTTTTTTTTTTTTAATTTTTTTTTTGGGGGGGAGCTGGGAGGGAGTTTGGAGTTCTGAGCCGTGCTGGTTTGGTCGAGTCCGTTGTGCGATGTGCGTGCGTGAGTCTGTTGCGAGGCGGACTGCGTCGCATGCCGCGGCGTTTCTATCCGTTTTGTATTGCGGAAAATCGGGTGATTCTCCGCTTAATACGAAGGCGTATATCGTCAACCCCTCCTCTCTCCCCGCGCACGTGTAGTCCATGTGTGGATGTTGTGTATGTGGGAACGAAGAACGATGTCCCCGGGAATCGCCACTTACCGGTTCTCCGGCCTCTCTTCGTTTCATTCTTTCCAAAGAGTTAAACTCGTCCATATCCTTGACTGGTTTTGCAGACTTGACGTAAAACTCGTAATCAGCACGCTTTGTGCGACGAGGTGTCAAATATGCCGACTGACCCCTCCGCCATGAGTTAAACAGATGCAAAGGCTTGCAAAGCCCCCGGATATGAACCTCAGTCAACTGGACATACATTGGTTCTCCCCATCAATTAGATGCGACGACATAGTAATGCCATCACAGACCTTGATGGGCTGCAAGCTACGGAGCTTCAAGACATTAGAAACCTGTATTTCTGCAGCACACCTACCACACCAAGTGAACCCCAGTGGCCATCGGCTATTATCCTTGACTTCCAAGTCTAACATACCTAGAAATGGACTGCTGTACTGATCTTCAGAGGCCACTGAGCCCACTCTCAGTGCTGTGGACGCTGCTATTCTGCGCTACAGCATTTCCATGACTCGTACATACTTGTAGGTGTGGCTAAATGAGATTGGAACTCAAGATCATGAATGATTGTTCGCTGAAATAAACCTCTAATAATACCTCAAAAAAAAAAAATACACGGGTTTCATGCAGAAGCCTCCAGAGTTTTGATTACATGAACCTTCTCTGCACTTTGGCTGGTGGGATCGAATTCGTATCCGAGCCAGTCCTTTGCGAGCCTCCTCGCGAGCTCAAGGCCGATCACCCTCTCGCCCATACACAGCACCTGCGCATCGTTGCTCAGGATCGACCGTTCCACGCTGAAGCTGTCGTGTGCTGTCACGGCCCGGATGCCCTTGACCTTGTTGGCGGCGATGGCCATGCCGAGACCCGTGCCGCAGATGAGCAGGGCGCGGTCGGCTTTGCCGTCGGCAACCATTTGGGCTGCCGCCGCCGCTCTGTGCGGGTAGGCCGTCTTGTCGGCCGTCTCGTGGCTCCCTACGTCCTCGACGAACTCGACGCGGGGATCCTTCTGAAGGTCTGCCTTGATTGCGTCCTTGTAACTGATGCCGGCCTCCTGC
Source organism: Colletotrichum eleusines (assembly GCA_016807845.1). Classification (NCBI taxonomy): domain Eukaryota; kingdom Fungi; phylum Ascomycota; class Sordariomycetes; order Glomerellales; family Glomerellaceae; genus Colletotrichum; species Colletotrichum eleusines. Next base: position 425,271 of record JADEZO010000007.1, read on the forward strand.
GACGGGTGTCAGTCCAGTGCCGGGTGGAGGGAGCTGGCGTTTCTTACATCGCTTCCGACGACAATGCGGTACTTTGGGAGTGAGTTGCTGCCCATTTTAAAGGTTTATTGGTTTTGAGGTGCTGTGGGTGCGTGGATCTATGGTAACAGGAGAGCAGGTATAAGCCAAAAGACTTGACGATATCGCGTTCAACTGTGGGACAATTTGATTTATGGTAATGAGCAAAGAAACAAAGCCGAATTCAAGCTTCGACGTTAATACTTATACAGGATAGAGATGATATCCAAAGGTCTTGACGTAGTGCAGATGAGCCGTCAGGGGTAGCATGGCGCCCAGCCGATCTTCCGCTGCGGAAATTCGGGGGGGGGGGTGTCACGTAGCTGAGGCCGACGGACCGGGTCTTCGGAAAATCGCAAACCAACACCCGACCGTACACCATATGATGCTGCTCGTTCAGCAAGCAAGCCGTGATGACTTTCTGTGATCTGAATGAACAAGTCAAAAGAATACACACGTCTTCTGAAGCAGTTCTAATTCGTGCGAATAAGGTCTTCCTTCCAAGAGTCCATCCCCCCAAGTCCCGCTGGCCAACAACCACACAGCTCTTCGGCCCCGAACAAAACCATGTCAGACCGGCATATCTTCACATCATCCGAGGGGCTTGTAGACAAGTCCCTGAGGGGTTTCATCTCGTACAACCCCTCCCTTGGTCTCGACCAGTCCAACCGCGTGGTCTTCGACACCACATACGACAAGTCGAAGATCAGCATCATCTCCGGCGGAGGCTCGGGCCACGAGCCGGCATGGGCGGGCTATGTGGGCAACAACCTATTGGCCGCCTCCGTCTCGGGTGACATTTTCGCCAGTCCTTCTGCAAAGCAAATCTCGGCCGCCATCGAGCGCGTGCCGTCGGACGTGGGCACCATCCTCGTCATCACCAACTACACGGGCGACTGCCTCCACTTCGGGCTCGCGGCCGAGAAGGCACGGAGCCGCGGCCACAACTGCCGCATGATCATCTGCGGCGACGATGTCTCGGTCGGTAAGAAGAGCGGCGGGCTGGTCGGCCGGAGAGGTCTGGCCGGGCAGATTGGTGTTCTCAAAGTGCTCGGCGGAGCGGCCGGCGCTAAGGCCGGGTCACTCGACGAGATTCACAAGCTCGGCGTCGCGGTGGAGTCCGAGATCGTTTCCATCGCGGCGACGATGGATCACTGCCACGTGCCGGGCCGCTCAGAACACGCCCGTCTCGATGCTGACGAGCTGGAGATCGGAACCGGCCCCCACAACGAGCCCGGTTACAAAAAGGTGACCCCGAGACCGTCGCCCGAGGCGCTGGTCGATCAGTTGTTGCGGTACTGCCTGGACCAGAACGACCCGGAGAGATCGTACGTCAAGTTCAGCCCCAACGACGAGACGATCCTGCTGGTCAGCAACTTTGGCGGCATCTCCTACCTGGAGATGGGCGCCCTGGTCGACGAGCTGCTCGAGCAGCTCGACGGGAAGTGGAACATTCGCCCGTCGAGGGTCTTCTCCGGCCCCCTCGAGACTTCGCTCAACGCCCCGGCGTTCTCGGTATCTCTCATGAACGTCACGACGGCGGCCGAGAAGTGCTCGTTCTCGGCGGAGCAGATTCTGAAGTTCGCCGACGTCAAGACCAACACGCACTGGGAGTCCATGGCCGGCTCACAAGCCGTCAGGCGCGACCGGAAGCTGCAGTTCGTGGTCTCCCCCCCCGAGGAGCCCAAGGCCATCGAGGCGAGCAGGGACGTCAGGATGGACCCTGCGACTCTCAAGTCGATGCTGCGCACGGCCTGCCTGGCCGTCATCGAGGCCGAGCCCGACTTGACCAAGTGGGACATGGTCATGGGAGACGGAGACTGCGGCGAGACCCTGAAGACGGGCGCGTCGCACCTCCTCGAGGCCCTGGAGCGCAAGGGCATCGCCTCGGAGGGCTCCATCGTCTCCGTCCTCCACGAGCTGGAGGACATTGTGGAGAGCAAGATGGGCGGCACGCTGGGCGGCATCCTCGGCATCTTCTTCGTCTCGCTCAGCAACTCGGTCCAGGAGAACGCGCACCTCGCAAGGTCCCAGGGCATCCTGTCCCTCTGGACGCTGGCCCTCACGTCCGCCCTGGAGCAGCTCGGCCACTACACGCCCGCCAAGATCGGGGACCGCACGATCCTCGACGTGCTGATCCCCTTCGTCTCGGCCATCCGCGACGGGGGCTTCGAGCGGGCCGTCGAGGCGGCGGTGCAGGGCGCCGAGTACACGAGGAAGACGAAGGCCAAGCTCGGCCGGGCGACGTACATCGCCGTGACGGAGAAGGACACCACATTCCACCCCGACCCGGGTGCTTGGGGCGCGATGGTCGCCATCAAGGGTTTGCAATCGGGCATGGCATGATTCATCGGGTATAAACAGCGTTGGCTTTATGTTTTAAGAGTTGTAATTGAATATCAGAGCATCGTCTTTTGAATTATATTGTCGTGTTTTTTTCATTGACATCGAAGCGTCATTGAGATATGCCGGCGATCTATTGAACCATTACTTACAATACATTAAATGTTCCATTTACTACCTGATCGTGTACTTGTGATTCAAAAGGCTCGTCCGTCACAACAATTCAATGGTATTTGCACACCCCCACAGCGTTCAATTGCAAGGTTGTTAGTTATGGACCATGAAAACTATAGTCGCCTAGAGTACCTATAGCTCTACGCGTCAGGTCCTTTAATAATTCGAACACGGGCGAAGAAGCCGGAAACCAGATGACCCAGTTGCAACGCCCGGCTTCGGCGTGTGAGTTTATGGTCCAGTCTTCTCAGCACCGTACATGCTTGCACTGGCGATCATGGACTTCTCATCACGATCGCCGATCACTGCTGGCTCCCAACAGGGGGGGGGGGAGCTATTGGCACATATTGTTCGAAACTCTGACGTACCAAGACGACTGGTAACCAACGTTCGATGATAATCAGATCGATCGATTCTACAGGTGTACAAGAACTAGTTACCAGCCTGACGGTTATCGAAGCATGCAGAACAGTTCAGCAGTGGAGCATGCAACGCTACCTACTCTACAATTGTTTACTTTCTCTAGAGAGGTGGGTAGATGCGACCTTCCTGCAAGTCACAGCACGCCAGAAGCCAATTCATGCTCAACAATCAATCAACGTCCGGATATCCGTGCACTGAAGCCGCACAAGACCCAACCGTGAAGGTCCGCCGCGACCGATGGGGTGACACGGCATAATGGGCTCGGAAGCTCGGAGAACAGCCGCACTGCCTGCCTCCCCCCCGTCCGAAAAAGCGAGCCGGTCAGTCACCTGCCATTGAAAGGACAAGGGGCCTGGACGGAGCTAAATAAAGCTCCAGCGGCGGCGGCTGGGTTTTCTGGAAGAAGGCGGAAACAAGAACCGGTGAGAGGTTGAACCCCTTTTCCCCAGGATTGCGGAAATGGGCTTCACACGTCCCCGCAGCGCCCGCACACGTACGCATGCCTCGGCTCGGTCCAGGGTGTCATCGTCCGGGGAGAGTATGTGTAGGCCTTTCACACTTTTCCGCATTTTTCGTATTAGTTACTGCGCACTCCCCACGGTCCTCCACCGGGGGGAGAGGACAGAGAGAGAGAGAGAGAATGAGTGTGTGTGTGTATGTATTTGTCTGGTCTGTGGAGCTCATCCTCCCATGAGCGAATGTTTTGGCGCATCCTCGACAGGCCGCGTTCCCAACTGCTTCTTGGCTGTTCCTTATGAGGGTCATGCGACCCGGATGACCAGAGGTCCAGACTTTGGCAATTCGAAGAAAACCGGGTACTCACCCGTCCTCAACGTCGCAGATGTTTCTTGTTGGCTGAGACCAGAACCCGGAAGTATTGGGGTGGTGAGGGTCCAGGGAAATCGCATGCGCCGGATTACCCAAAACGGCAACCCGAGGGCGAGGCACTGACGCGCCGGTGAACGGTGGCGGCGGGTTGACTGGGAAGATCTTTTTGAGTTCAAGAGGGGGGTCCAACATGCGGGAGTCTGGGGGTTCGCGGGGGGGGGGAGGGGGCAAGGTTGTGGCGTCTTGAGGTTCCTTGGAGTTCCCCTGCCCCGGACGACGTTCCGCGTAGTGTCGGTGTACACGTGTAGTTCATGTGAGCATTTCCAAGTTGCTGGCGACCCCTGGGAGTTGGGATAAACTGACACGCATTTTTTTTTTATTAGGTCCCAGATCCATATTAGAAGAGAATGGAATTCTCACGATGATGTCTGAACAACGGCCCCTCACAAAAAAGTGAACCCGTGGTTACGTCGGAGCCCCGAGTTCCCCAGTCAACTGGCTCACGAGGTGGTTCGTTCCGCCTCTTCACCGTTCGGTTGGCGTCGCCCCTTTTGCTCCCCGTTTCCGGGCTCCCCGGCACGTCTTGTCCGGCCTTCGTCCCGCGCCTTCGCGAAGAGAGCAGCTTCAACCACCTCAGTTCTCGTTGGTTAATAACAATTGGCTGACGTTAACATGCGCTGAGGCGACATGGGCCGAGAACCACACTTCCCCCCATCATCCTTACGAAGGGGGGGGTGTGCGTATGTGTGTGTGTGTGTGTGTGTGTGTGTGTGTGTGTGTGTGTGTGTTGTTGGATGTTTAGGAACGGTGGTCCTAGTCCGAGAAGGGGAATGCCGGAGACTTTCTGATCCCCCGGTTTCGGTTCTATAACAGCAAACATCGTGAACTACGAACAGAGTTCTTGGGCATACTGCATTTCTTCTGGTGTCCCGCCGCATGACTTGCACCCTCGGTCTCGCCACCCACGTACATTTGCACACACACTCACACTCATATACACAAAAACCTCGACCATATTCACCATTTTCCGTCCCTGGAACCGACCAATTCGAGAAACAATCGCTCGGACCAAGGCACCTAATAGTCACCATGACCCGAGACCGACACGCCAGTCGCGCGAGCTTCGCATGCGTTCGCTGCAAAAAGGACAAGCGGCGCTGCGACATCTCGCAGATTCTTAGTTCAGGAGACCAGCCCGATCGGTCATGCACGGCGTGCCGCAACAAGAACGAGAAGTGCGAGGTCCGGTACGGCGAGGACAAGCGCAGCCAACGCCAGCCGAACGAGACCAAGGTCCTGCAGAGGCGGATGCAGGCTCTGGAGGAGTTCGTGAGAAACGTTGCCAGGGCCGAAGGGAAAGCTCCCGCATCGTCCGGGGACAACATGGACGCCGATTGCCTGGTGGAACAGACCCAACGCGCTCTTGAAGACTTTCGGAATTCTAGGGTACAAGCGTTTCCGAGCCCCCCCAACTCGTCCAGTTCCAATGCGCACATGTCCATCTCGATATCCCCCCCAGACGACCAACAGGCTTGGTCGAAAACACAATTGGAACCCCTAGCAAACCCGTCTCGGTCTGTTTCCTTCTCGGGACAGACCAGGCCGAAAGTCGACAACCTCACACCTGACTCCCATCGATCCGCATCCTTCTCCGTTCAAAGCAGACCAGACTTCGATACCATCTCGGACGACTTTCCTTCAGCATTGGAGGAGGTGTCCTCGCCCGCAAGCATACACGATTTCGATCCCTTTTCAGACTCCGCCAGCCTGTTCCCGTACTCGGAGAACGCGAAGAGAACGACCGACCCGAAAGAAGAATATCGTCCATCAGAAAAAGAACTAAATCTGCGGTCGCGCATGGCCCTCGAGACCTTCCCCGAACCCGAACCCATCGTGACCTACCTGCTGGACCTTTTCTGGCAATGGCAGTCGTCACACTTGCTCGTCGTCGACCGGGCACTGTTCCTCCGCCATAGGCAGATCTGGGACGGGTGCGACGGACATGGCGATCGGGACTTTTACTCCCCGTGCTTGCTGTATGCGCTGCTTGCGCTCGCGTCAATGATCAGCCTCGACAAAGGGGTCACGCGATACTCCGCTTCGGCGGACGGGGTTGCCGGTGAGGCTTTTGCGAAACGGGCTCGCGCCTTGTTGGAACTCGAGTTAGACCATCCCAAAATCACGACGGTCCAGGCCGCGCTGATCCTCGGCTGTCGATACGGGTCGATGAAGGACAACTCTCTGGGGTGGATGTATAGCGGTGCGAGCACCTCGGTTCCTCAAGATTGGTTGCAACTGCGGCTGACAATATTTCCAGGAATTGCCTTCAGAATGGCCAGCAAATTGGGCCTCCATCTGGACAGCACCAAGGCCGTAGCGTCTGGTCAAATGACTACTGAGATGGCCGAGCTCAGGCGCAGGGTATTTTGGGGCTGTCATATGGAAGACAAGTGAGTAATATTATCTCCTCGCAGCAACCGACCCCTTGTCCTGAACCAAGCGTGACGGAATCTGACTGACGTCAAACAGTCTTTTCAGTGCTTACTGCGGACGACCAAGCTCCTTCATGGAGTGGGACATTACTGTAGCTGTTCCTGATCGAGCGGTAGACAGCTTTGCACAGGAGATGCCCGATTTGTCTTTGATCCTGCTGCGTGCTACCTCGTCTCTATCTGTTTTGTGCTCCAAGATACTCGTCGGGATCCATAGACAAAGACGCCAAACGACAACTGGCGAGCTAGGGTCCAAAGCCTCCCATTTGCACGAGGAACTGTGGAAGTGGCACCAAGGGTTGCCCGAAGTTTTGAAATGGTCTTGCGACGAGAGCAAGTCGACGCAGCCCTGCGTGTTCATCTTACAGTAAGTGGTTCCCACACAGCAAATATTCCCCCGTGCCATGGCCGGACCGGTTTGCTCGACGAATTCGTACAGAGAAAACAGAGCTGACATATGATTCAGAATGAACTTCTATTTTGCCCTCATACTTCTTCATCGCCCATTCATGCGGTTCCCTCGAGACTGGGACGACCTCAAAGCCAGCACCCCCAAACCGTCACAATCATCAACGATTTGCGCCACGGCAGCGGCAAACATCACCAAGCTAGTCTTGAACTACAGGCGCTATTACAGCATTCGGCAGATGCCGCCGTCGGTAGTCCACTTCATCTTCATCGCCGGGAGCATCCACCTGGTCAACCTCCGCTCGACAAAGCTCGAAAGCCACAACACCCTTCTCCAGAGCTCTCTGGAGGCCCTCTCGGAGATCGGAAAGTCCTACCCCGTGGCAGAGAAGGCATCCCTGGAGCTGGAAGGGCTGACTGAGAAGTGGAATGCCTTGGACCTGGCCGAAGCCGCAAAGTTCCGCGACCAGCAGAGCAACATCCAGACGCGCGGCGTTCCTCTCGCCGGTGGCGGGAAGCTCCAGCCCCATAATCAGTTTTCAAACTTTTTGGACGCGGACGTTTCTCCCCTGAGAGAGATGGAAGGGTACTTTGATGCTTGGAGCAACCAGCAGCTCGCCGCTAATTTCATGGACTTGGGGTATAATGGGAGCGGACCCGCGCTGGACCCGGGAAACGACTGGATGCGCGATAGCGATTTTTTCGGGAACATGGACGAGGGCACGTTTCCTTGGCTGCACAACTAGCTGTAATACAAACCGAAAAAGAACAAATACTTGATACCTGGCACGTCTCTGTCTTGACCAGCTCGCTCCATTGCACTAGTATGACTGTCAAACCCGGAATGAGAGATAGAAGACGAGGCATAGAGGATGAAGAGAAGAAGAAGTTTTATGGTTTGGGCAAGAGGATGGCGTTTCTGTACAGAATCATACAGGCGATTATGCAGGAAGGTAACTCATAAACAGACAAGAGGGCGAGCTAGATAAACAAGCGTAGAATTATGATACCTCTCAAGATACCAAGGTGTAGTAATCAAGCACAATCCAACCGTAACTGTCTGCAAAATAGGAAACGCGCTCGTCGTGGGGTGAGTTAGAGTTACACCAGGTTAATTCGACGAGATATACTCCAAGAGCCGGTTCGACAACAGCAGTCAAGCCCAACCTTTCTTACGATCGGGACAGGTTTGAGACCAACTTATATATGGAACTATCAGTTGAAAAGTAATTCATCGACCTCGGCATTTTTGAGAGGGTGTACCAGGAGCAATAATAGCGGTTGTGCTATCCCCCTTGGTTTCTTGTTGGTGATTCTCCTATCTTGATGGGACATGGGTTTTGTTTGTATGCCAGATGTGGGTTACTTGACTTATTAGATGAAGCCCGTCTTGGCAGTGAATGTAACTGGCGTTCTCGGCACCTTGGCAAAAGTGGCGGTAATACCAGACCACTGGCCCGTTTGTGAGAGCTGAGGCGAGAGGCACGGTTCATTACCAAATAAGATGCGAGGGATGTCTCGGCGAGTGCACCAAGGAGGTCTGGGATCCTGGTAATTGTGGCGATGTTGGCGGCAGTTGGGATCTCGTGAAAGACAAGCCTCCCAGTGATATCAGCAAGACGACTCTCTGGCGATGAACTAAGACATATTGGTCTGGAAACAAACATGGGTCATCAGCAATCCCCAGGTTTGCCGTCGGAACGACTTTTTGTTAGAGGCTCATCCTGAAGACTGACATCGGCAGGCTTTGAAATGCTCCAAAGGTTTGTTCCAGGTAACTATCAGAGAGTTACGACTATTAATAATGAAGCTTCTAAACAGTCCTCTAGAAGTGTTTGTAAATCAAATAAAAGGCGTTCAAGGCGACCTAATACCAACCTTTCCGACTATGTGAGAACACAAGCTAATTAATCCATCTATTTGGGGGAAAAGAAAAACGTTAAATTGCGGCTGTCAAACTCGACAACATCAGTTATTCGGTGTACTGCTGGGGCTGTTTTATTCTTCCTCGGGAATATGGTTTTTGATTCCACTCTGCCGAATATGAACCTGAGATAATAACAATCCCTATGGAATCGAGGCATCTGATGGTGTTCCTTTGTAAGAAATCTTCAAACCTCCAGCCTGTTACTTACAGTAGGATTGCATTAAGGTTGATTCCGACGAAATAGTACATGTAGTATATTTTACACTGAGAGAAAGTAAGACGACCAGGTCTCATGGATGTAAAGCCTCTTGTAGACCATGGAGCTACCAAGGGGTTTTGCTGGTCGTGCCGCTGCAAAGAATCGGTTATCAACACTGATCATGCTCTAGCGCAAGGAGGCTTCAAGTACTTTCAGATCTTGAAATCAGCTCACGACAACCAAAATGGTCCTCAAAGACGGGGAGGCGGCCGGCACCAGTCGAATTGAAGAGTCAAACGATACCCAACCGTCAATCATCAGTACGCAACTTCGCAACGAATACGACATGACACAAACGGAGTTCTAGCAACGTGCGATCAAGGGTGGCCGAGGACTAAGGTTTGATTTGGAGACATAAAATGGAGTGCAGATGCCACAACCCGCTATTACTGGCATTGATAGATTCCATCCAGCTTACTCGTGCTATCGGAGAATACGGACTACGGGTAGAGCGGCTATAGGGCCCCCACCAAGAAAAGGCTTCTTTGCCGACCCCCCCCCTGGGTCCTCGTGATTGGAAGGCTGCCTTTCCATCCTTTGTTGCAGCCGTGTCGAGGATTGATTAAGTGGTGCACACGGCGATCATAAGTTACAAATCCAAGCCGATAATTGTCCCCATATTTGCGGTGTTGGCGAGCCCAAATGCCAGGAGGCACAAACAAGTAAGAACGGTTATTAGTATGCAACATTCGACTAATAATGAAAAAGGCAATGGATTGAAGTTTTGGACGGTTACCGAGAGCGAGGCAAAGCATGCCAAGTAACAGAATCCAGCAGCAGTGAAAGCCAGGTAAATCCATCTGATTGAAAGCAAGTAAAATGATATGCGGCTAGAGTCGAAGTGACATTTGCATGTTGCAAAGCAACTCGAGTTTCCGTGTGATGGAAGTTTGCCAGGAAGCCTACCCAAATGGTGGCGGCAGGGTATCGCCAACATCTCACGGGTTCTGCGTCTTTAAAGGGGCGGTCATGGGTTTCGAAAGTAAATAAATGGTCTTAGCGAAAATGCCTTTGAAGCAACTAATTCAGTCAAACGCCCCCCAACTGATCAACTTGTGCGAGGTGCACTGGAGCTATGAGAGAACCCGATTCAAATTCATTACACACGTACAAACAAGGCCGACGCGACTGGCAGCCGGAACCACTGCCCTAGTCATAAAAGTCATGTCCACGAAGCTTCCGCTGTCCCATTGAAACTGCCCATCTATCTCTTTCAACCCAAAGGACGCCCCCCCACTCAGATGTGGTCGGCGACATCGTCAGCGGAACCCCCCTACTTGCCTCCCTTCTTCTTCCCGGCCGCCGCCGCCGCCGCCGCAACACCGCACTGGCCGGCGATCTCTGTGGTCTTACCGTTGACAGTGCACTGGCCCTTGTTGTTGCAAGCGCCGGCGCCCTTTCCATCGGTACAAGCCAGACCGGTGAACTGTGCCTTATTCTTGCCGCCCCCCGCGGCAGCGGCAGTGGCACCGCCACCACCGGCCTTGTTCTTGTCGGCGGCGGCCGCCTTGTTCTTGTCGGCGGCGGCCGCCTTGTTCTTGTCGGCGGCGGCCGCCTTGTTCTTGTCGGCGGCAGCCGCCTTGTTCTTGTTCTTCTTGTCGTTGTTGGCCCTCTTCTCGGCGGCAACGGCGCCTTTGTCGTTTACGACGTTGCGGGCGCTGTTGCTGTTGCCCTTCCCTGCCCCGGTAGATCTCTTTTCCTCTCTGGCTTCGACGACGGGCACAAAGTCTTCGGCACGGGCTTCGACCGGGAGGACGACATTGTTAGAATGGAGCGAGGGGGCTGAATAGATTGTTAGTCCCACCACGAGCATGCAGACGTGGAGCGTGATTTCAACTTACCAGAAACAACGTTGCCGGCGAGGAAGCCGATGGTAACAAAGGCGGCGGTGGAAAACTTCATCTTGACTGATTTGTAGTGTTGTTTTTTTGAGAGTGACTCTGGTTCTTGGCAGAAAAAACTAAAAAAAAAAAAAAAAACTAAAAAAAAAATACTCGATGGAAGAGAGCCGCGCGCAGCACGGTATGAAAAGAAACGTTTAAGAGAAAGCAGTTAGTTGGAAAAAGGCTGAGTATGAAGAACAAAAGCGGATAGAAACTCGACAGTTCTGTCCAGCACTTATGTATGTGCCCTCGGTTTACCACTTATTGGGTGTCACACCCTGAAACCAGGGATGGCGGCACCATTACCAGTGTTCCCTTGGTTGCTACATTACAGACGAGAGTTTGGACTCGAGATGACAGCTCTGGGCTTCATCGTGCAACGAGACGTGTTCGGATGCTTGATGGTTCCATCACATCAGTCGCTCAAACGAGGCTTGTTGTGACGTCGAGCAGGGTTCCCCCTAGTTGGACCGCTCGGCTAGGACGGGCTCCCCTTTTCAATCCTGTCGCAGAGTCTGTCTGCGTCGCTGTTTCAACCTTTGCTCTGCAAAATCAATGCAGCCAAATTCGTAAATGGACCGCTGGTGGTGCTTTTGGTCCCTCGCATCGGGGTCCCCTCACCCTCAAGACCGGATCCAAGATTGTTCTGCCAACCATGAGCCCCCCCCCCCCGCACCAGGGGGTTTCGCTGCGCATGATTTGAAAGAGAAAGCCGTATTGCAGCAGCAGGAGCATGTATGTGCTGGGGCTGGCTGGGGCTGGCGCCGCCGGCTTGAGCTTGTTTACATGCCGGTACGGATACTTGTATGGACAGGAATTTCCCAGGTGCCTTTTGGTGACCAGGGTCACGGAAGCGCAGTCTCTCCAGACGCGTGGTGTTCTAGACTGGATAGTCTTGTTTGCCGCCAAGAGGAGGTAGAACAGCAAAATCGGGCTGCGCCCAGAGAGCGATATTCCCCGGGCCTTAGCTTACGGCGATCAGTGCTCTTGGTGCGCTCCAAGAGATTTGGGATCACCGGTCACAGATCTTGGCGGCGATCTTCACACCATACATAGTGCATTCAAGGAATGAGTCCGGATCCCAACTAGAGCTGGGCACCATTTTTTGGACAGCACCGACCTCGATCAAGCTGAATCTTTTCAGGAGAATCGTTCAGACGAACGTTTGCCTTTGACATTCTCTGGCTCTGGGGCAGACTACCGGCAAAATGTAGACGGATCACTCGGCCAGCGTTGATCGTCCAAATCCGTCTCGAGGGCTTTCAATTAGAAATTGAGCGCCATGTTTGAGACGAACCCTCAGTGTCTCCCCCAAAAGTCAAATCTAGCTGACACAGCTATATCGTACCACATGACTATATTACCGTGCGCTAATTATTGCTGTAGCCTGTTACAGAACTTGGAATCCTCCCTCCTCGTAAAGAATGTGTCCTATCCTTGCAAAACCCCCCGGGGGGATTAGCTGTGCCTGTATCAGGTTGGCAGCAGCGTGTGCCGCGGGCCGACACCGATTCTGGGTGGACGCAACTCTGCGCACAGATCGCCAACCAAGGCCACCAGTATTTCTTGGCATGTTCTAGTGTAAAAGGGTCCATGTATGCCGTGATTTTCGCTTGGCTATTTGGGGAAACATTGTGGGAATCTGCCGTGTGGGGGTACACAAGGCTTCTTATCGATTTAGGTACCTATAAATAACGGTTGGAAGTCTTCAGTTCGCCGCCTAATGACTTGATATGAGGCGAACAGGCGACTTCGTCCACCTAGGCTTTTCGAGCCTCTGGAGTGTTAATAGGTGATTGCTTGTACAGAGAGCATGCTTGCCCAAGCCTTATCCTCTTCGTAGCCCAGCCTGCTGCGTTTGAACCTCATTGAACGCGGGGGAAAAAAGCACTGCTGTCGGCAATCAAAGAAGCATAATGTGTGGCGGGTGGAGGCATCTGAACCCGTCACAGGGGGTGCGGCGATGCCGATGTAAGCGGAGATCGTGGTGGAAACGGAGACCCCCTTATCACGCTAGGTGGGTCTTCAACTCCAAGGGCAAAGCCGGCTTCGCATCCGGACACGGCGCGCCGGAGAGAAAGGACGCGGAATTCGGCACCAGCGGCATCAACCGGCGATTCGGTGGGCCGCGCCATCGACAGCCGACGAAGCGGCGGTGGTCGTGCCGAAAGCCGCAATAGCAAGGAATGGTTCAGAACACTTTAGATCTGATGTACGGATATCGGACGGAGTCACAACAGTCCAAGAGTCCACTTGAACAGCAAAGAAAGGCAGTAGAGCGATGGAACTGATCAGCGACTTGGACTCATGGTCGGTTGGCACCTCAGACCAGATAAGTGGTAAGTAAAACTATGCATTCTATTGGGCATCTGGTAAGTGAGGTCTTGAATAATGTCACGTAACAAAACGACGCCGTTATTCGCGGGGCGGTAACTAACGCCTATATATCCCACATCATGACAAATGATTGTAGAAAAAATGAATTCCGACGCAGATGTTGGTGCGCTCCTTACAGTTGTGACGAGGGCAGCAGAAGCGGATGTGTAACATGTGCGGACAAACGTTCTTGGAACAAAGGAATCAGTATTTCAATTAAACATGTACAGACTATAGAACGTAATGTGCAGCGTCGTGGTGATGACAGCTGGGTTGATATTCTGGTTGGATCATTGCTCCAAGCCTCTGGACAGATGCTTTAGACATTATGGTTAGGAGCCTGTGCCCCTGTTAGGCGGAATTCAAGCCGGGCCTCTCATGGCTGCCTTCTTTGCCTCCTTCTCGGCATTTACTCTGGCTTCCTCCGGGGCAACGTCGACGACAGGGTCAGTCGTGTCGACGTTTTCAGCCTGCGAGAGGGCATCGGCGCGAGCTCGGCCGTACCACCGCCCGGTCTGGGCACGCTTCTGCATCATTACATCCCGAGCTGCCGGGCATGTCGGAGCCTCGATCAGCACGCCGACCTGCGGGAAAGGGTCGAGGGGGCCCCAGACGTTGCCCTCGCCGTCTCTGCCGACGCCCTTGGTCAAGAAGCCCATCTGAGAGAAGTCGTACGAGACTGGGGGCACTCCGGGAATGTCCTGCTCGCCAGAGACCCAGACGTTGACGGGCTGGACATAGGTACCTGCTGTGATGCCGTTCTTCGTGACCCGAGTCTTTACCACGCCGTCGATTTCGGCCGTGATGCGGTACTCGCGGGTATACCGGGAAAGGATGTCGTTGCGGTATTCAAACTTGTTCTGGGCGTTACGGCCGCCGCGAAGCCCCATGGAGGCGATAATACGATCGGCGGTGGCCCCCGTGCAAGGATCGACGTCCATCGCGAACAAAGTAACCGTGGCACGATTGTTGGAGACGAAGCCGACGAACTTGAATAAACATCAGCTTAAGCTGCCCACGATCCATCACGTTCATGGACTCACTCGAGACTCAGCGATCTCGGCGTTCGGGCTGGGGTTGTCTATGCCGAGCAAGCCCAACTCGACCCTGACGTAGACGACATCGCCGATTGTAGTGATCTGGACGTTGTTCGCGACGATGCTGTAAGCGATGACCTCGTTACCTTGTCGGAACCCGGAGAAAGTGATGAAGTCTCCGGCTTGGAAAGGTGCCATGACAAGCGGGTCAGGCGCAGTGCTGATAGACGTCAGTCAAATTCTCGATGGTGGTTTCCGCCCTGGTAGAAACTAACAAAGTACCCGGCCCAACGAAAGGACGGTTGCTCAGCGGGCACAGGGGGTCGGTGGCGTTTCGTGGGATGCACATGGGGAACCCGGAGAAGGAAGTGATGCTGGGACTCTGGTCGTCTGCGGTCATCATGGGCGCCCCCGAGTAGCCCTTGGAGAAGACAGCGTTCGGGTCGGAAATCCTGACAACAGGGCCATTCTGAATCTTGAGACTTCCGTCCTCAAAATCTACAGACTCGACCCAGCCGCTGCTGAGACCTTCAAAGAACTCGTAGAGCTGGACCTGAGCGACTCGGGGCTCTCCGTTGATGCTGTTACCGATGACCTGGGCATGAAAAGTCAGCACTTGTTCTAATCACTCTGCGACCAGCCCAGGGTGCGTTGTGAGCCCTTACGAGAGTTTCATAGCCGGCGAAGTTTGCCTTTTTGGCAACGAACTCTTTCCAGGGAACCCAGGCAGCAGGGAACTGCACCACAAGGTTCTTCGGGACGTTCATCGTGAAGCCGTTCACCACAATGGTTCCGCCGGTGTTGAAAGCGTCATCCGTAGCCGTGGCATCTTCAAGTCCGCCTTGGACCCAGATGGGGGATTCTTGAGACGCCACAAGAGAGACGAGGAAAGCCGTGACGGCCAGGAAGAGTTGGAAGTGCCGCATGATTGGGGGGGAGGGGTGAGTGAGAGCGATGAGCCAGAAGAGTGTGATGAAGATGGTGATGAGATTTCGGAATCCAGAGGAAATCCTCTGCTTTATCATGAACCGAGAAAAGACCAATGTCCTCGCCGACACCTTCGAACTCATGTCGCTTACAGCCATCTGAAGGCGCCTCACGTCGTCAACTACCAGAGATTAGGCAAACCTTCCATCCCGAAGCACAGGAGGCCTGCATGTTTGGCTTCTTCTCCGTGTTGGCGACCATTGCCAAGATCGCCTTGTAAGTGTGTTTTGTCCTCCTCCCGGGTGCAAAACTTTGTGGTGAATCGTGAATTCTCGTAAAGGCGCAGGATGATGGGACTCTGCAAGGTAACTCTGCACAGTTCAATATTGTTAGTCAAAAGCACACAGGCTCTGGGTATACTATTTACACGCATCGGCGCAACCAATACACTCCCAGGGTTTCCCGCCTGCGGTCGAGAATAGTGTTCTGGCCCATGTAGGCGAGGAATTCTTTTAGGATCAATCGCCACAAAAAAGTGCCCGCACATGCACAGAGGGATGGCAATGCCCCAGTCACAAGTCCATGCCTCCCCCTTTCGCTTGGAGCCTCGCCTGACTTGACTGCCAAGACGTCTCTCTGTCCAGTTCAACTGCGCCATTTATTTGATCAGGAAGTGCTTGGCACAGTCCAATCACACGGACGCATACATGTCGGTATCAGAGAGACATCGTGGGGAACTAGGGATGCGGCTCCACCCCCACCAACGCGTTCGCAAGGGTCGGGACGGGGAACAATGCCGCAGGGCCCGGGCGGTAGTGTCCATAATTCGCCATTCTTGCCGGGATGTGTTCGGAGCGAAGGCGAGCCGAGTCGTTAAAACCTGCCAAACCAGAGTACCGAATCAGTTTCTGAGAACCCCGGTTGCGGGGAGTTGCGGGGAGTTGCCTTTGCTAGTTGCTAGGTACTAAAGACCAAGACGACATGGTGGCCGGGTACGGCCGCAACTTCTCTTTGGTAGCTTCTGCCGGTGGAAAGGGGCTGCAGTAGAGAACTCCTAAGCCATCCCTTAGTATCCGTAGGGGGGAAGGGACTTATTGCTTATAGGAATTAGCGTGCAGGATGTGTATGTTTCCTGCAATCTCCCGCACTAAATCGCCTATACTTTCATACTTGGAGATTCGAGGTGCATCCACTCCTGTCCCAGTTTGCTGGCCAGATCTTGCAGGACGGGCTCATCGAGATGCTGGCAGTTACCAAAGGCACACTGAGCCCTAGCACAACAAGAATCTTGTCCAGTCAAACGATGACTTGGCTCTATGCGCCAAGCCTCGTTTCCGAGGTTGTGAAAAATGCTTTGTTGCGAATCCGAACCGCGCGCGGTGGTGACCAAGAGATGTGGAACTCCTGCGCGCCCAGTGTCACAGGTTCTGCCGATGGACCATGTCTAGCTACCTAGGCAGTCTAGTCTAAAGCTGCCGCTGTTGGCGGTGGTGCTACATCTTGGCAACTGACTACAGCAACGATGACCAAGCAGCATATCTTCTATGTATGTAGAAGTAGGAATCGCCCACAGCCAGTGACAGAACCAGCTGCGCAACAAAGGAGTCGAGTCAAGCGACGTCCGAGTGGCATACCAACCCTTGCGATGTGCAGGCACGTACTCCGCTCGATGCCTTGGTGTAGAACATGGACTTGAACTGGGCAACTGATAATAACTCATTGAGTCACCGGCCCCTGAATGCACGACATAATAGGTTCCCTTTTGCCAAGATCCATTTGCAGCATGTCAACGTCTTCCAAGCACGAGTCGAGGCTCTTCCCGCCAAGACTTACCCTGCCAGTGAATTGAAAGTTAGTCGGCATTGCTGCCACCTTCCACTCCTGGAAGCTGGTGTAACCCCCAACGACGTAGATGTCGGGCTCGACATGCCCTTTGAGGGAGGTTCGGCTGCTCATTGCGGGGAACAATAACCGCGCGGGCCCGTCCGAATGCGACAGAGATGCATGAAAGCACGTATGCCTATCCGTACATCATTCAGATTCAGCTGGGACATCTACCTAGGACTGTGGCGTGGGCGGCTCACTTTCTATTAAGCTTTCAGCTATTAATCCGTTGTATTATTGATTGGCCGGATCCAACGATGAACTGTCACGGCAAAAACCCGTAACCGTTTACACGGGTATATCACCGTTCGAAATGGGCCAGAAGAGCTACCTATTCCTAAAGTTCACTTGTTGGACAGTCTGTTGCACAGACTGGGAACCAGACGGCCCGCATTCGGGAAGACTAGTGTAATATTAAGCTTACAAGTAGTATACCGGCAGGCAAACATTCAAAGACAAGCATCGGCAAGGTTGACAGAACTCTGATTCGACCAGAGTCCACGTCGACGCTTGTGAAGACTCCATTTGCTCCGACGCATGGTACGCTGATTGACAAGTCATGAAAAAGTTTAAGAGTTGCGAGCACGAGTTATCCATTTACGATGCATCATGAACAATAGTGGCAAAAAAAAAAAAAAAAAGTAGCGGGCAACCGATCAAGTGACACAGGCAGCTCCTCTCAAAACCATCCGTCTACATCAACCCTTGCCTGTTCGATTCGGGTATCCTTCCTGCTGTTCGACTTGGGAGCAAGTTCACCCGGCATGGATGGGTAACATCCGGGCCCGTTCCTACGCTGCAGGAGAAGCCATGTGGCTAAAAGTGTGTGCTGTCGTTTAGCGCGGGGACGTTAACGCTTGGCAGGAGGCGAGAAAGACGAGGAGGGTTGTATTAGGTGGCTTTGATCCACCTCGACGAGGTTCCAACTATATACATGCTGGTAGTACCCATGTGTACGTGCTCGTATCCGTCAAATCAAGTCGCTCATGATGTAAACGACGAGAGACTATATGCCTTGTGGAAAGGAGGTGCTCTCTGAACTTTGGCAAGCCACCGCTTAGCTTCATATCGCAAGTGCCAGCATACGATGTCCCTATCTGTGCAATTCATACATTGTTTGTCATTTTTATGCTATGTTCATAGTCTAGACCAGAATATCAGCCGCCAAGTCTTCTTGAAGTCTGTACACGAGGCAATACAGCAAGCCGGAGCTGAGACCAAGCCCAGCGAGTCTTTTTTTTAAAGCCCTCTATCAAGCTGTCAAGATTCCTGCTTCTGAGCATGATGATATGGTGTATTATGATTCTGATTCTTCTCTCTGGTCACTGGAAGCCCGTGCCCGGACTTCTGACAGTTCTCGTCCGTCCCAGGTTGCTGAATGAGTGACCGCTCCTTCAAACTAATGCTACGTTGCCGAGACCCTCGTACTTGCCGGTAAGGATCCATCCCCCTTATCCCAGTCGCGTAGCCCACACGCCGTTGATAATAACCCACGACCCAGGTCTATCCAGGAACCTGGAGCCAGATGTGGATTTTGAAAAAAGGAAAAGCAAAACCACAGACTCTCATTGTTTGTGGATCTCATGGTTACTCTGCAGAGCGACTATAGACCCTTAACCCCATACAATGTCTGTGCTGTTCCCGAGCCTCACGACTACCAGCCAAAATGCGGATGTTGTCGTCCAGCATCAGGTCTTCTGACGAGGCATTTTCGCACATGATAACAGGCCGCATCGGGGTTGATTTCCTATACAGGTAAGAGGCGAGGAGAACTCGCCTGTATACGATCACCGAATTTCATCATGTGGAAAGCTTTTTTTTTTTTTTGGGGGGGGGGGGGGTGGCTAGTCGGAGCACTGGGTTGACAAGTGTGACATGATGCCTGGCATCACTTTGGGCTCGTATTCGAACTATCTGGAGTGTCCTGAGAGGAATGGAACGCATTCCGGGGAACACGACTCTGTCGTGTACTTTGCAACGTTCTCAAGATCGAGATATAAGGCCATATCTTCGTCCAGTCTGGGTATGCTTCTTCCGGCGCCCTCCATCAGCTCATCTCCATCATATCATTGATTGCCAAGTAACCGCATATTATCAACGATCTCTTCATTAATAGTATCTCCACCATGCGGTTCGAACTCGCCGTTGGTGTCTTGCAGGCCGCTGTCTTTGCTGGGTTTGCTCAGGCACAGAACTCCTCATTCAGCGACACCTTCATCTCTCGAATCCCAGAGGAAGAGGCCGCGGCTCTTGCTCAGATCGTCGAGGACGACCCTGCGGACATCATCGCTCTTGCAAAGGACTGGCTGAGCCCGGAGTATGGCTTGATCTACAGAGTGGCTCTTCCGATTCCGCCGGTTAAGGAGCCGACCAAGTAAGCAAGCTCCCCCAACGTTTTGGTGGATTCGGCATATCTAACACACCCTTAGGAAAATCACAAGTTCGGTTACAGGCAAAGAGATCTGGTATTACGAACTGGAGATCAAGCCTTTCACCCAGGCGGTTTACCCCAACCTGCGCCCTGCCACGCTCGTAGGCTACGACGGCATTTCTCCCGGGCCGACCTTGATCATTCCCCGCGGTACGGAGTCTGTAGTGCGATTCATCAACAACGCTGCTGCCGAGAACTCTGTCCATCTCCATGGCTCGTACTCCCGAGCCCCGTTCGATGGATGGGCTGAAGACATCACCAACCCTGGAGAGTATAAGGACTACTACTATCCCAACCAACAGTCCGCCCGCTTGCTTTGGTACCACGACCACGCCATGCACATTGTGAGTCTGCCGAGCTACGCTCTCACCGGCTGGTGGTACTTTGGCTAACATGGAGGACTCAAGACAGCGGAGAACGCTTACATGGGTCAGGCGGGAGCGTACATCATTGACGATGTGGCAGAGAAGGTCTTGAACCTGCCCTCGGGCTATGGAGTCTACGACATCCCCCTCATCCTCAGCGCAAAGCAGTACAACGAGGACGGCACTCTGTTCTCGACCGTTGGAGAGAAAGACAGCCTCTGGGGTGATGTCATCCACGTCAACGGCCAGCCGTGGCCCTTCCTGAACGTCGAACCCCGCAGGTACCGGTTCAGGTTCTTGAACGCGGCCGTGTCACGCGCATTCGCATTGTACCTCGTCAACTCCAACGCGCCCAACGCAAAGCTTCCCTTCCAGGTCATCGCCTCCGACGGCGGTCTCCTGACGAAGCCCGTCCAGGTCGCCGACCTCGTGAGTAAAAGACGGACCCCCCCCCCCCCTTTCTCGATCCGGCATGTTTGACTAACGAACGGGCAGTACGTCTCCCCGGCCGAGCGGTACGAGATCGTGATCGACTTTGCCCAGTACGCCGGGCAGAGGCTCGAGTTCCGCAACTTCCCCAAGGCTGGCGGCGTCGGCGTCGAGGACGACTACCTGAACACCGACAAGGTCATGCAGTTCGTCGTCGGCGCGACCGCGGCCTCGCCCGACACCTCCGCGGTGCCGGAGACCCTTCGCGACGTGCCGTTCCCCCCGGCGGCCGGGAACGTCATCGACCACCACTTCAGGTTCCACCGCACCAACGGCGAGTGGCGCATCAACGGCGTGGGCTTCGCCGACGCCGCGAACCGCGTCCTCGCCAACGTGCCCCGGGGCAGCGTCCAGGTCTGGGAGCTCGAGAACAGCTCGGGCGGCTGGTCGCACCCCATCCACGTGCACCTCGTCGACTTCAAGGTCATTGCCAGGGACGGCGACCGCGGCGTCATGCCGTACGAGGCCGAGGGGCTCAAGGACGTCGTCTGGCTGGGGCGGGGCGAGTCGGTGCTCGTCGAGGCCCACTACGCGCCTTGGGACGGGGTCTACATGTTCCATTGCCACAACCTCATCCACGAGGACAGCGACATGATGGCGGCTTTCAACGTCACCATCCTCCCCGACTTTGGCTACAACGAGACCAAGTTCATCGACCCGATGGAGGAGCGGTGGAGGGCCAAGCCGTATGTCATGGCAGACCTGCGCACGCGCGCTGGGCCCTTTTCCGACCCCGCGATCGAGGAGGCTGTGCAGTTTATGGCCAGCACCGAGGCTTACAGCAACGTGGGCGAGGTCTCCAAGAAGCTTGAAGAGTACTGGGCCACCTGATGAGTAGTCTAGGAAACGGACCCATGATGGGGGTTGGGATTGCTGAGGTCGTTCTCCAAAGCTGTCGCTCCCGCTGCTTCGTAACACACTCTTTTGGACCAACAGTCTTATAGATCCGCTTTGGGCTATGAAGACGTGAAGGCAATTTCTTTTCGTAGGATATATTTCAAGGGCCATGACTGACCCTATTTGTTTACTTGCTTGGTTGCTTGACGGGTGTTTGGAGGGCGAGGCTGTCGAGTTGCTGGATTTTCCAGCTGGGGGCTGAGTTTAGACAATATATTGGAACTTTTCGAACCGGGAAAGGGAAGAAGCATTCTTTGTGACCCCTCACGCATTGTCTCGGGATTATTGGCAAACCAAGTGCATCCCTCAGTACCATTCACCAGGCCAATCCTTGATGATTCTGGCTCGACCAAGTAGCCGTGATGGCATCAAATCGAAAAAAAACCTTTACCAAAAAGCCAATATGGCCACTCACAAGCTCAAGGACCCATATAACTCATTAGAGAGCAGGTTGGTACCTTGTTGACCACGTGACAAACGCGTTGCTTGGGTTTTCAAGGCCTCTCGCTAGGAAGTTGTTGGATAGGTTGCGAAACCCGAGATAGATTCAAGTTTGACTGAATGCACTAATGAAGCTTCTCAGGTGAAGAGGCATTCCAGTTTACAGCTAGATACAAATCGGGAAAAGTGGAGACAGATTGGTGTTATTATCTGTATAGTAGAAGCCAGAGCAGTTGTTGCATTTCAGTACCCTGGGCGGCGACATGTTGCAATCCAATGAAAGAGACAGATGAACAATACTCAACACCGAGCAAAAGCCTAGCAAGGACTTGATTTGCAGAATGAAGCAACTGGTTTGTAATTCAACTGCAAGAAAAAATGACGCAAAGTATATGCAGCCCTTTGCGCAGTTGCAAAACGAAACTAGAACGTGCTGATTGCTATAGCCCAGATCATGAAGGGTCTTCCACTAGACCCGTGTACATTCATCAGAGAAGCCTCCAGACTGCCTCTTTGACTTTCTGTCGATGTGCGAGTCTAAAAAAAAAAAAAAAAACAAATCCAAGTAGCCGCCCATGAGATGTGTCTCCAAACTAAAAACCCGTAGTTGCAAAACGCCCCGAAATGATGTGCGCCCGTGTCCGGTTTCCCCAAGTGTTTACTCCCCCCGAAGCGTGCGTGTCGACTCCTACAAGGCAACGGCGGCCACCGCGGCGATGCCGGCTCCGACGATGGCCACGTAGCCGGTTGTCGGCCGCACGGCGGCTGCGGTGGGCGAGGTGCTGGCCGCCGCCGCTGCGCCGCTGGCGCTCGCGGTGCGGATGGCGCCGTCGACGAGGCTCGACGCGGCCGCGATGTCGGATGCAACCGGGCTGTTGACGACTTGTGCGCAGATTTGGGGCGCAACCTTTGCAGCTTCTGTTGCGGCTTTGTTAGCGGCGCTGGTTCCCCTAGGAGTCACGATGCAAGGCGGGAAAGCAGGAAATGTGAAAACGTACGACCAATCTCGTCGCTGGAGCAGCCTGCGGCCAGCACGCAGGGGGTCAAGGTGGAAAGGAGTTTGTCCTGGCTCTTGCAGAGGCAGGCGAAGTCTGTTGCTGCGCAGTTGATGCTGCCGGCGGCCTTCTGGATACAGGAGACGGCGCAGGTGGGCAGCTGGCTGATGAGGCCGGCGACGCCCGAGGACCCGGAAGACTGGGCGGCGGCGAGGCCGGAGAGGAGGCCGAGCGTGAGGATGAACTGCATCTTGAATAATGTGGGTGTGTGGTATGGCGATGTCCCGGGAGGTGGGCTGAGAGGTTGGGAACGCGGTGGAAGAGATTTGTTGATGTTGATGAGCAGATCAAATGGTCTCGGGGTGGCGAGGGGGAATAATCAAGCAGTTAATTAGATGCCGGAGATGAAACGAGCAGCAGTTACGGATCAAGGCCCCCAGAGAGAAAAAAAAAAAAGAAAAAAAGAAAAGTGGTACCGTCGATGGTTGCGGGCGCGGGTTTCTAGTGTACCGGCAGACTGTGTGTGTGTGTGTGTGTGTGTGTGTGTGTGTGTGTGTGTGTTCGTTTACCGGCTGCGTGCCGATCAAGGGGTCCAGACCGGGGTAAGCAGGTTAGAGAAGGACTAGGTGGAGGATGGAGGAGTCAAGACAGTCTATTTTGTTGCTTTTACTGAAGAAAACGAGAAAAACGAGAGGAAAGGCAGCAGGATATTAAACCCCAAAACCAAAACAGCTCACCTTTGGACGTTTACGGAACTCAAACATGGGAAATATGTGGTACTCGAATCCCCGTAATGTCGAGTTGCCATCAGGGGCGTTGCCCAGAGAATACGAGACGTGTGCCCAGGGGCTAAGAGAGGGCAGAAGTTCGATACCAGGGAGCAAAGAGCAAAGGGCCGGGGTCTGGGCATTGGCAATCTCGCAGCGGCTGCTGGCCTTGGCTGAGAAGGAGATGAGGCCGTTTGGCTGTTCGATCAGCGAAGGGATTAATTAGCTCTGGTTTTCCTGGCGACACTGCCTCGATGCCGCGCGGTCAAGAGTCCTTGGCTTAATGCTGACCATTCTTCCCGGGTCCCTTCTCTTTTCCCCGGGGTTCGCCTGGCCCTCCCTGGCTGTGTTTGCCGGGCTGTGTGCGTGTGTTCGTCGGAAGCAGCCTACGGATACAGTGTGTGTACTCCGTACATCGAGTCCAAATTGACGGCAGAGACTATAATATAACGCATGCAGCAAGAGCCGGGGACTGAGGGAACACGAAGGTTTGGCTCTTGTGTGGTTGTGGAATTACAAGCACAATGGTGAACAGGCTCGACACAACACACGCACCCGTTGCCGTGAGTGATTCCTTGAGAATAGCTAGAGTTTCAGCAAAGGCCCCCTCCCTGTATCCGTACACCATCACACCATCCCATCCCAAAGTCCCGTCCAGACTGGAGTCCAGAACTCACAGGTTCTAGCTGGCCTGGCGAACACCTCGTCAGTTCACTGTTCACTGTCGATTCTATGCATGCATATGTACCTGTATGTATCCGTACGCACATACTGTACACTAAACCATGATGGCCGTAAGCGGAGGAACGAAAGGGGCTCCCCCACCCCCTCCCCCCCCCCCACGATGTCATTCTTATTTTTGGTGATTAACCACTGAACGGGTCTCCGCCACTTGGTAACGTGACAAGGGTGAATGAAACTGTCAGAGATCTGGGTGCCTCGTTCTCATCTCACTCACTAATCTCACCCACACTCTGATCCGAATCCCCCCCACTCACACCACTCAGCCTAAGAGGCGCGGACAGTGTTTGATTGGCATGAGACGCTGGACGGGGGTTTTGCATTTCCAAGGCCCTCGTCTCAAGGGAAGGGGAAGGAGACAACAAGCTTTCCCGGTCGGTAGCATTCAAATGGCGGTGTTTCCAACTTTACCCACGGCAGATCGTTGAATCATTCAATTCTCGCTCCGCACCCGAGTAAGTACCGCCCTATGCCAGCTAGTCCGGCCGCTGCCGCTGTCCCATAGGCGATGAGCCGCCCTAGCCCAGCAGTAAAAATAACATCAGCAGCGTCAACCTAACATAACATGAGGGTGCCTCTTAGAGGGTGGGATGCCGACGGGTTCCAGCATCAGTCACCCCTCCCGCACACCAGGCCTTACAGCGTTCCATCATCGATCAGGCTGTAATATAGTTTGAAGTTATCCGGAGGAGATGGCGACAACAAAAGGACCATGTACATCTAGAGCTTAAGCCGCGTTCTGCCTTATGCCTGGCATCCATCCCACAGGCAACAACTGAGCAACAGGGAGATGCTGCCGTGGCACGGCGCCGATCTCCGCCGATGAACCAACCCAACACCGGACCCCGAACCCACCGATGGGCCTCGGATGCCTCGCGTCAGCACGCACGGCTATCACGTTCAAGAACACTCGTGTTGACGGCGGCTGATGCGTCGAATGCCCCAGGAATGATCGTCGCGCCCAGCCGTTGCTCTGAAGCTCGAGCCAAGACGAGCCGAACTTCCCAGGGGCTCGCTCTCCAGGAACTTGGGGGCCGAGGGGAGGGCGGTGCCAGCACGGCGCTCCAAATGTTGGTTGAGCTCATTCCGCCGTTGCCTGACACGGGGAGAGTTCGTTCATTACCGCATCATCGGTTGACGCTTCCTCGACACCCAAGTCTGCCTCGCGTGAAGATGAGAGTGATGATCCATGATCTCGCGGAAAACGTCCCGCAGTCCTCACGACGAGGTTTTGGGTGGCCCGGGTTGCTTTGCGGACGCAAGACTGGTTTGACTCGTCTATCTCAGCGGACTTGGGATGAGTTATGTACTATAACGGCGGAGCAACGCATCTGCTCGGCAAATGCTGTCGATGGCAAACGGCTGAAATGCCACATCCACCGACTGCTTCAGCGCCAGCTCCCGTAGACGCCCCCATGTCGGCGCCCTATCTACACTAGCACGGCACCGGAACTTGGCCCACTGTGCCGGAACCAACCTGGGTCTCGTGGAGTCCTCCGGGTTGTGTAAGTCCGGTGAGCAGAGTCACTTTGCAAAAAGAAAACACGCGAAAAAGGGCGCCTTCGCCAAAAGCCCATTCCAAAGTCTCCAAGTTCCTGATCCCCTTGCTACCAAATGACGTCCACGAACCGCACTGGCGACGATATGCTTGTACAAGTCGTCTGGCCAAAGCATCCCCAGACCACCGAGGAGCTCCTTTGGGATCAGCTCCCGCTGGGTCGTCAGTGCTCATCCCCATCCCAGAAGTCAAGTCAACGAAACATGACAGATGCTGGGCGGACTGGGTCTCGGTAAAGTCGACCGAGTCGCCGATGGCCTGTGGACGCAGGGCAGCGCGATTACTCCAAATTACGCCATTCCCGTTCCCGCCACATGCTCTCAACCCTTGCCGCGCGGGGGAAGGGATAACTAATCAATCCCCCGTTCTAACCCCCCATCTCACGTCTTCGCGTGCCAATTGATGGCCGTTCTTGCGACCACCTAAATACATCCCCCGTTGCCGGCATCAAACCTACTCGGCCGAGGCGCTTTTCAGCTCGTCATGCTCCCCTCACTCACCAGACGACCTGTTCATCGCCTCTTGGCTCGGTCGGTACTGGGAAGACAACACCTACCAGAGAGCACCTACGCCAAAGCACAGCTGAACTGCGACGGCTCTCGGCAAGCCACCGATGACGCCGCTCCGATAACCTCGGCACGATGGTTCTCAGAGCTACAGGCGCGTCTCCGGCACCTGAGAAGCAGCGCCGGCTCTCCTCGGTTGGTTGAGGAGGCCGATCAGCTACTGCAACGGACCGATACGCAATGGATACAGCTTTTGGCAGGCAGCCAAGGCTTCCTAACAGAGCCAAAATGGAGAGGCTTAGACAATCATCAACTATTTTGGGGTGAAATGGTACGCTCTCGGCCGGCGACTGCTGGGGCTTCGGTCCCTCCCGGTGGTGTGATGCATGCTAACAGTGACTCCAAATAGGACAGCATGGTGAGTCTCTTGTTCATCACCACACAACCAGGTCGGGGCCGCGAGCTTACAACCTTAGGGTATGTGCAAATTTGCGCCAATCGTCCAAGTAGTATTTCCCTTGCTCAGTGTCGGTAGGCCACATCAACAACGTCATGTACAACCGGTATGCCGAGACAGGCCGAGTCCAGTTCTTTCGCGCCCATGGGCAAGATTCCGCAGCGGGGGAAAAGAAGGAGTGGGAAGACCTCGTAACCCCGCGAGGCCTGGGGCTCATTCTGAAGGCCATCACCACCGAGTTCAAATTCGTACGTTGACGCGCCCAAGCACATCATGTATAATAACGCTTGCCGATCCCGAGCACTCTGACCTCTGGACAGCCGATGAAGTTCCCCGACAGGATACATGTCCTGTACAAGCTGACTGAACCGCCAACGTACGAGACGACTTCTCTCAACTTTGAGGCGTGGATCTTGTCAGACCAACACCGCCGGATCGCCGCAAGATGCATCGACGAGACCGCGGTTTATGATTATGTCACGGAGACGAAGTCCGTCCTGAAGCCTTTCATGGTAGAGAAGCTCCAGCAAACATTTCTGATGCAGGAGAAGGCCAGAATGGCGTTTCAGGGAGAGGCAAGACGAGTCATCGAAGCCGTCGAGAAGCTGGAAGCGCAAATCAAATGATGAACTAACTAACTATTTGGCATGGAAGATGTCATTGCATACATGTCACTATCCAATCGACAATGAGGAGTACCAGGCTCAAACTCTATATCATGCAATGTTTACATCTTTGCATCATTTGATTACGATAGGTATGCTGTTTGATCTAGAGATTCAGATATTAGATGGCACATTACATTTATATAACTTTGTGTGATAGAACATAACGTGGTGTTCAATGTCCTGAAAACAATGCCATGCCACTTTTTTTTTTTTTTTTTTTTTCCCTCTTCCAAGACCATCTGATGATACCTCGTGCAGGTTAGCCGTGTCAACCACCAGCATCTCAGAGTTCACGCAGATACGAACCATGGCAGGGATCGTTGAAAGTATTAAGCCCCGGCTGGCTGGCGCGCGTTACAATGCCGCCCCCAGCGCTAATGCAATCGGCAGCGATCTCAAAGTCTTGGTCGATGCACTGCTGCTTCCCAACGTTGAATAACGTAGACAGATATGGATACTTTCCCGACGGAAGTGCCTGTCTTCTCGTTGCGGCAAGCGTTCATAACAAACAATACCAGGCTCGCCCCCGCCCTCGTCACCCGCTGAGCTTGGGGGCGAGAGTAGACGTTCCCGACAGGATGAGGCTGCTGATACCTCCCCAAGTTGCTGCACCCCCTTGGCCAGCAACGATTCAGACTCGACACCATCTGACCGAGCTGCACGGAACGTTCCTAGACAGCTCAGCTTTGACAGAAGAAAAAACAGGGCACAAGTTCAGAATGATCAGTGAAGCGTCCAATCAGAGTGCTGGCATCGGGCAAACTAACTCAACCCCCCTACTTCTGCACCACCCCCACTTCTGCACCACCATCATCACCATCACCACCACCACTATCACCACTTATTTCACCACCTCTGCCGCCCACCCATATGCAACTTTCGGCCTCGCTAGATAATTCGGATGCACTGGATTCATCCGGACTATCCATATCGCCGATATCCGGACTTTGCGCCCGCTGGATGTCCCAAATAGTGGCGAAGGTGCTGTTAGGCGATAGACGGACCTTCTTTCTCTTGCGCTGCCGTATATCATCCAACTGGCCCTCCAGCTGGTGGACCTTCTGCTCTAGAAGTGCCCTTCTAGATGCCTGTTCATCATACCCCTTTTGCACCTTTCTAGATAGGTGACGAATAGTATGGGTATCTAGCCCATCCTCTGCCAGCTGGGTTAACTGGCGTAGTTGATGCCGTAGTTCAGCAGATCGACGAGGTGTTGACCATGGGACGATAGATACGGATTCACCCCACTGCTGGCTGCTAGGCTGGTTAGTCTGCTGGCTGTTCTGCTGGCTGGATGATGCCTTTATTACTAACGAGTTAGATAGAGGTCGCTGTATGCATATTGGCCATAGTCCAGCTGACCTCCAGCCACTTCTAACGTTCTGGGCTGTTATAGATGCATCTCTAGCCCTTATATAACAGGCCAGAAATGCCCTTTTGCCAGCAACAGTTGAATCACTAACCCAGTCATCTAGATATCCAACCTCCCTTCGATAGGCGTGCTTTAATGGGCTGAAGACCGATATATCCAGTGGCTGGAGGACAGCAGAGGAGTGCGGCGGTAGATATAGTAGATATATCTTGTTCTGGAAGCATTCCCACATAAAGTCAGTAGATATATGGCTGTAATGCCCATCTAGAACCAGCAGTCTGGCTGCCTCTGGCTCACTAGGCATAGTGCCTGGGATAAAGACCTTCTTTAGCCACTCAAGGGCAGTCTTCTCAGTTGTCCAGCCATTATCCGTATATGTGAAGTGCCATCCTTCATATCCAGATAGGTTAGATGGGAACCACTGGGCCTGAACTGATTTGCCCTTATATATAACCAGTGGGCATAGGGACCTCCCATCAGCAGCCACACACTCGATGATAGATACCCATGCCCGGGATCCTGGCTGCTTTTTCTGGATATGCTGCGATGCTGCAGAGCCCAGCACTAGCCCATTAGATCCCCTGCCCTCCATAATGCCAGTCTCATCCATATTCCATCGGTTAGATGGATGGATTCCCTGGATGGCAGGGATATTAACCAGAAGATGGAAAAAACCCTGGATAACCTCGGAAGAATGGGCCTTCCATCGCCGGGCATCTATTGCCCTAGATCGCCTGGTCCTAAGTGATGGGTTTCGCCGCAGGAATCGCCCTATCCACTTCCTCCCTATGGGCTGCTGCCCATCGCCTAGCATACGCTCTGCTAGGCCCTTTAGTTGTTGATGGGTAGGGCCAGCGCCTAGGGCATCCTGGATTTGAACCCATTCAGATAGATATTGCTCTTGGGCCTGGGATAACCGCTGCATATGAATATAAGCAGTATCCTTTGATTGCATGCCGTGGAATCGATGTCGAAGAGTATGATAGGGAATTCCCCATCTACGAGCTGCCTGGCGGATAGAGCAAGTAGTATCTATATCTTGAAGTGCCCGTTGGAGCTCATCTTCAGTATATTGCTTCATGATGGGTTAAAAAAGGTATCCTGAAAAAATGGCGTTATTTGGCGATATATAGCAATTGTTATAATAGTTTGAAAAAGGTAGTGGTGTTGATGAAGGAGGAGAAATGCGGGATTTTTGGGTGGTGCAGAAGTGGGGGTGGTGCGGAAGTGGGGTATTAGAGTTATGTTGAATCACCCCATCCAACGTTGGACTTTGCTGCCCCCGCTGATATCATCGGCAAAAAAGACCAAGCTCAGTTGAAATATGACGTCATCATGAAACGAAACTCGGGGTGAGTTGCTCGTCGTCTCATAATACCTATCATCAACGAGAGGTGGATTCCGACGAAGAAAGGGGAAACTTATCACGTAGCTCGCAAACCCAGTTAAACATCCTCACAGCCCGAAGCTGCAAAGGAAAAAATCACATCATGAATCTTGACATACCGAACCTGGTCAAGGCCGCCGTGCCGGAATCTGAAGGGCGCAATGCACGCATCGTCTCAGACAACCTCACCGGCTCCAACCACAGGGATCCCAACTTCCTGTCCCAGAATTTCCCTCGCGGGCGGCCAAAGCTGTACATAACTGCGGAGGATGACGACTTTGATCAAATAACACTGGGTGAATGGCGCGACGAGGGTTTCGATGTCGACTACCTGCCAATGGGGAACAGCGTAGACAAGTACCGGAGCAAGCTCCGGTCGTTGAGCAAGAGGAAAATGGGGCCCTGTGAGACTTTTGGGATCGTCGGTTAGTGAGGATCGTTGCACGGATCATGACTTGATGCGGAATGAGTTGACACTTTGTACAGCATACGGTGATGCCGCAGCCGTCTGCCTGGAGCACTACCACGTCTTGGACAACAACCCAGAGTTCAAGCTAGGCTTGCTCATCGCGTACTACCCGACGGCCATCCCAGACCCAAAGGGGCACTTCCCCAGCAGCATCTCGGCCCTCGTCCACCTCGCTGCCGGCGAGGAGATTGGCATCACGAAGCAAACCCAGATGGTGGGGATACAAGGCAGGCGGCGCACGACTCGCAAAAAAGTGGAAGCCGGCATCGGCACCGGAGGGACCTTGCGGCTCGCGTACCCGACCTACACCTACGACGCCGAGCCCGGGTTCGCCGAGCACGACCTGGACGAATACAGCAAAGTCCCGGCAGAGTTGGCATGGAGCCGGAGCTTGGGCGCGGCGAGGAAAGCGTTCAACAGCCACGCCGACTTGGAACTCGTGCTGGAGGAAAACGTTCAGGGTCGGTATCGCCGAGGAACGGACGAGGAGTACACAATGAGACCGGGGCTGACTTTGCACGCGTAGGGAAATTCTTTGCCCGGAACCTGAGCCAGACGATGTCGACCTACACAACGCACAAGAGCCCGCACGTGACTCACATGCCGACCTTGACGGGAGGCATCGGAGCACCGGAACTCGAACGCTTCTACTCGCGGTTCTTCAGCAACCCCCGGTCGATGAAGCTGACTCTGATTTCTCGCACCGTCGGGGCCGACCGAGTCGTCGACGAGGTCCACGTCCGCTTCAAGCACACCGAGGAGATGCCGTGGATCCTGCCCGGCGTGCCCGCGACGAACAAGCGGGTCGAGGTGCTCGTGGTCAGCGTCGTCGGGTTGAAAGGAGGCAAGCTTCACCATGAGCATGTGTATTGGGACCAGGCCAGTGTCCTGGTGCAGGTCGGCCTGCTGGACCCGGAACTGGTACCCGAAGCGGCACGCAAGAACGGAGTGCAGAGGCTGCCGGTCGTCGGGAGAGAGGCGGCGAGAAGGGTTCTGAAAGGGTGGGACCCGGACGAGGAGGGAGAGGCCGACAACGAGCTGATACCGGGCTGGAATGAGGATGAATCCGGAGATGAGCGGGACGAAGACGGGGTAGTCGAGGACGGCGAAGAATCCAAGAAGAAAGACTCGGACGGCAAGAACGACGCGAACGGGATGAAGGATTCGGACGGTAAGGATTCGGAAGAGAAGACGGATCCAGACGAGAAGAAGGATCCGGACGGTAACAAGGATTTGAACGGTCAAGAGGATTTGGACGGGAAGAAGGATTCCGAGGGGGAGAAAGCCTCAAACGGGAAGAAAGCTTCCAACGGGAAGAAGGCTCTGAATGGGAAGAAAACTCCAAACGGTAAGAAAGACCCGGAGGGGAAGAAAGATTCGGACAAGAAGAAAACCGTGGACAAGAAGAGCATCCCCGAGAGGCCAAAGCCTGACACAAAAGACTCTGGCAGCAAGTGATGACGAGAGCCAAAAGGAGGCGGCTAACAACACGTTTCTGTAACATGACGAGAGAGAGAGAACGATTCCATGTTTGCGTCTGGTTGTTCCAATCAGCATCATGCTTACTACCTACTTGCTATTATTAATGATCAAATCAGTAAAGTTGGATAAAAAATGAAGCAGAACCAAATCAGAGAACATCACTGCATCGAGAGATTGATGGGAGGACGCATAAAGAGTGGGAAAGACTGTTGCCATCATAAATCTACCCTGTAACCTTTCGAAGATGTTATATATTTGCACAAACAACTTGAAAAAGCACGTGTGAAGGTCAAGGTTCAAATCCCAGCTCCTCAAAGATTGCCTCGTTATGCTCCCCGAGGCCAGGCACTTTGCCCATCCTCGAACCACCGACCGCGGCGAACCCCGGCGGGATCAGGGCAGGAATTGTTCCACCTGGCGTCTCGACCTCCGTCCATCGCCCTCTAGCCTTCAGTTGCGGGTGGTTCCACACCCCTTGCATGTCGTTCACATTGGCGTTTGCGATGGACGCGCCATCCAAATTCTTGAGAACTTCCTCGGCCGATGAGCGCGCAAAGACATGGCAGATGATCTCCTTCAGCTCATCGCGGTTCTCCACCCTGAGAATGTTGCTGACGAAACGAGGGTCCTTGGCCAAGGACTCCTCGTCGAGGACGTCGCGGCAAAGGCTCTCCCACTCCCGCTCGTTCTGCACGCCGAGCATGACGGAACCGCCGCCTCCCGTCTCGAATGGTCCGTAAGGATATATGGATGCATGGGACGCCCCCGAGCGGGAGAGCCCAGGGGCGTCGTTGTATGTGTAGTACATGCGAAAACTCATCCACTCAACCATACTTTCGAGCATGGAGACGTCGACCCGACATCCTTTGCCGGTCTTCCCTCGCTTGATGAGAGCGGCGAGAATGTTGGAATAGGCATACATGGCGGCCGAGATATCGGCAATGGATATTCCGGCCTTCGCCGGCTCTGGTCCGTTGCCGGTGACAGAGAGGAAGCCTGCTTCGCTCTGGACAAGGAGATCATACGCTTTCTTTTCCCTGTAAGGCCCACCGGAACCATAACCTGAGATATCACAGACAATGAGAGAAGGGTGCGTTTCCCTAAGTGTATCGTACCCCAGACCAAGTCGTTCGGTGGCACCGGGGGCCAGGTTTTGGACCAACACGTCCGCCTTGGCAAGGAGCCTCTTGAGAACCTCGAGATGCCTGGGATTCTTCAAGTCCAGGGCCAGACTCTCTCCTTTGACCGGTTCGCCCAGACGAAATGGGAGGCCATCCCGTTGACGCGGGTGTCGTAGGACCTGGCGAAGTCGCCTACGCCGGGGCGCTCTACCTTGATAACTCGAGCGCCCATGTCGGCAAGTTGCCTGGTGCAAAAGGGGGCCGCAACGGCGTGCTCGAGGCCGACGACGGTGACGCCCTCCAGGGGCAGAGGCTCCCTCTTCTTAGCCTCGGCTGGTATCGAATTCGTCATGCTGCGACGGCTTACACGCGTATACCTGGGGAACGGATGCGCGAATGCGTGGCCCTGTCGTAATGCGAGGGATGGGTCCCATTTTCTTCTGGTGACTGCTATCCTGGGGGTTGTTACTACCGCCAGCACGGCTTTTGGCAGAGACATGGCGGATGCTGCTGGTTGTATGCGGACCAAAACGACAAGTTGACGATGCGGTCCGATGGCCGGTGACACAAGGCACAAGGCCGAAGACAGCTCTCGTGGTCTCTATACTATTGACTGAACATGAATATCAAATTCACGGGTCCCGTTGGCTGTCGTTGGGCTGTCATTTGTGGTGTTTGTTTCCTGGCCTTGTCCTCTGCTCAGTCCAGGGAGAGAGAGGGGCGAAAGCCTGCATACAGTATATTATACTGTTCTCCAAGTGGTTGGAGACTTTATTCGGCTTCTTTCTCCCCGAGTCGGCTTTATGGAAATGCCCCCCAACCGACATAGGGGTCCAATCAGAGCTCCAATCGCCTTGGTGTCGTCATTCGCCGATTGCTTAGGGCGATGACGCCGTACCTTTGCACCATAAGCCAGCAATCGCGACCCCGAGTCGTTCTTCTAAGTTGGTAATTGGAGGTGGTTGCTGGGCACTTCTCCTCTATCTACCACAGGACGTGATAGTCATATCTTGCACTATTTGATTCAACAGTTCTATGATGTCTGCACCATTGACACGGAACCTGTGGCGTGTTGCGAGGCCCGCTGTCAAGACAGCCGTGTGCACGCGCCGGACAGCACCGACATGCGGACCTCAAGTTGCGGTCTTCTCGACTTCAGCGGCCCGCGACATCATGGAGACAACCGGCTTCACAGAGACCCAACTCACTGTCCGCGAAGCGGTCGGCCACTTGTGCTCCCAGTTTCCCAACGTTTACTGGCGAGAACGCGACCAGGACGAGCGAGACCCGAAGGAGTTTCACGCGGCCCTCGCAAAGGATGGATGGCTCGGCGTTGCCCTCCCGGAATCCCTCGGCGGCTCCGGCCTCGGCATCTCCGAGGCGACCATGATGATGCAGACCATCAGCGAGTCCGGCGCGGGCATGGCCGGCGCGCAATCCATCCACGCCAACGTCTACGCGACGCAGCCCCTGTCCAAGTTCGGCACGCGGGAGCAGCTCGAGGGCACGATACCCAAGATCATCTCCGGCGAGTGGCGGACTTGCTTTGGCGTCACCGAGCCCAACTCCGGGCTTGACACCCTACGCCTCGCGACGACGGCCAAGAAGCAGTCTGACGGGTCGTATCTCGTCACCGGACAGAAGATCTGGATCACCTGCGCCCAAGTCGCTTTCAAGATGATCCTCCTCGCCCGTACAAGGGCCTACGAAGACTGCGACAAACCGAGCGAGGGCCTATCCCTCTTCTGCATCGACCTCGACAAGTCCCAGCCGGGCCTCGACATGCGCAGAATCAAAAAGATGGGCGGGCGCGCCGTCGACGCCAACGAGGTCTTCTTCGACAACTACCACATCCCCGCCGGTTCCCTCGTCGGCCGGGAGGGCCAGGGCTTCAGGATCATCCTCCACGGGATGAACGCCGAGCGGTGCCTCTTGGCCGGCGAGGCGCTGGGCCTGGGCTACGCCGCCATCGCCAGGGCGTCCGCGTACGCGCGGGACCGCGTGGTCTTCAACAGGCCCATTGGCCAGAATCAGTCCATCTCGCACCCGTTGGCGGACGCGTACATGAGGCTGGAGGCGGCCAAGCTGGCGACCTACCACGCTGCGCGGTTGTACGACGCAAGCCGGGACGACCCGTCCATCCGCCAGGACCAGGTCGGCGTCGCGGCCAACAGCGCCAAGTACGTGGCGGCGGAGGCGGCGTTCGCGGCCTGCGAGCGTGCCGTGCTCACACACGGCGGTATGGGTTACGCCGCCGAGTACGATGTCGAGAGGTATCTCCGCGAGGTTTTTGTTCCCAGGATCGCGCCCGTCTCTCGCGAGATGATTTTGTCCTACATCAGCGAGAAAGTCCTTCAGCTGCCGCGGAGCTACTAGAGGCTTCAGTCGCGGCGGGTAATTTTCATGGAAAAGGAGTTTCAACTAGGAATCGCGAGAAAAAGGCCTATCAGGCATTGTTGCGTTTCGCACTTTGTCGGTGAACGCAAGTAATATGTGGATAAGTAAGATACACAATGCTTCATCGGTCTGCAAATTCAATAGCGGATTTCTTCCCGAACTGAATCTTTATTTCAATACCAACGATCGAAGTTGTCTGTTTGATAGCTTATCTTTACAGGAGAGAGATCGACATCCGAAGAAGACTAATTATGTGCTACTCAACCTCCCCTGGTTTATGTTGGAGAAACCCTTGAACGAACAGACCTGTTATAAAACCCGGTGTGCCGCCTGTTTCTGACAGCTGGAACCCAAAGTTCACTTAAGTCTTATTGAAACATGAAAACATACTTCCGCTTGTTAGTCTTAATTTAATCTCGTGCGTACAAATTGGGAGGGAGAGGATGCGCTTGTTGAGGATCCGGACTTATTCCTGGATCCCCAACCCTATGCCCATGATCCTATGCACGTTGAGGGACTCAACTTTCTGCGGCGTTGCCTATGACGACAGTTTTGGCATTTTTCAAATTCAATCAAGCAATCCAGTTCTGTCTTGTGGACTTTTTCGTGTACCCGTAGTACCCGTAGCCTCTTTGTCGTTGGGAATCACGCAGTCCCTGACGCGCCATCTTGGCCTTTTGACCCCAGCCAGACATGAAGAAGCCGAAAGCATATAGCCGAAGTAATTAAGTGAGTGGCTGACTGTTATTACCCCACAGACTATGCAGGGGGGGATCGAGCCTCCTTCGGTCCATACATTCCTTAGCCCATCATCGCTGCAGCATTCGTGCGCCACCTTGCGGGGATTTTCTAGGCCTTTGTTCCCCGAAGTTGCGAGATCTACCGGCCTTTTCCTACACGCATATCGTGGAACCAATTACATGAATCCATGACTATAATCGAGCATTAGAGACATCGCCGTCTCCAAGTGAATCCAACGCCATTCTCCCCGGCCACTAATTACCCTTCGAATGGTCTCATGATGGCATCACTAGCCTATCAAATAAGGCCGGCCTTCCTCCATTGCGCCGCCACGGGGCGTCGGTCTCTGTCCACCAACGCAACGGACGCCGCTTCGAAGCTCCTTGATGCCTTTGCTGGCAAAGACGTCGTCCGCAGACAGCTTCTCGACTCCAACCAGCTCCAGCGCCTCAGCCTGACCCTCAACCGCAAGGAGCTGCATCCCGGGCAGGACGTCTCGGCAGACGCGCCTGTGCAGGGAACGCCGCTGCCGCCGGGCTATCACCTCGTCTACTTCACCCCGGCTGGCGTCGAGAGCGAGCTGGGCATGGACGGGTCCGACAAGACCTTCAACGCGCCCGCGCCGTTCACGCGGCGGATGTGGGCCGGCGGGAGGATGCAGTTCCCGGAGGGGGCTTCGCTCAAGGTGGGCGAAGAAGTCGAGGAGCGGACGCGGCTCGTGGCGGCGACGCCGAAGAAAAGCAGGAGCGGCGATGAGATGGTACTGGTGGATGTCGAGAAGGAGTTCTGGGCTCGCGATGGTCTGGCTGTCAAGGACCAGCGGTACGTCGCTTTCGCAAAGGATGCGAGGCCGGCATGACGTTGAACTGACATGCTCCCAGATCATGGATCTTCCGCCCGGAGGTCAACTATTCCCATGCCGCAAAGACGGCTCCACCGCGGAGCGACCGGCCGCCCGCCTCCGGACCCTCCACAGTCGCCGACGTGAATGGCAAGGGCGGCGTAACGGTCCGCCACTTCCGATGGTCGCCGGTCGGTCTATTCAGGTTTTCCGCTCTGACATTCAACGGCCACAAGATCCACTACCACGAATCTTGGACCCAGGACATTGAACGGCATCCCAATGTTGTGGTCCATGGGCCGTTGAACCTGATCAGCATGCTCGACTACTGGCGAGACATGTACGGACGGGATGGCAGGGAGGTGCGGCAAGTTGGTTACAGGGCCATGTTGCCGGTGTACGCGGGTGATGAGTACACCATCCGCACAGCTTCTGCTGAGGGTGACAATAACTACGAGGTTTTGGTTGAGAAGGGCAGCACTGTCTGTATGAAGGGAACAATTTTGGGGAGTTGAGCAACATCAGATGTCAGAATTGCATAAAGGCTTTGTTTGGCCAAAATGACTCCGAAGCTGTTCAAATGAGGAGCTTTGTAATATCTAAATGTTGATTTTCAGTGAAATGGCGAGTCAGGTTCGTTAACCCTCATTTCAAATCTGATCATACGAGACATGAACACCTGGCTCGATGCCATGAAAGTGCCGACCATCCAGACATACTTTGGAGTCTGTCGTCTAACACTGATAGTCGGAATCTGAACTTCAAACTCAATATGCTCATGAATGATCGAGTTCAGTCATAGGGAACTGGCCTTGGGTGCACGTTATCGCGCTGCATCATCAGCAGCGTTTCGAGTGGTGCCTTTGTCAAGGTATGGTACATATAGCCGAATTCCAAATGAACAAAACGGCTGCTGGGATGTCCATTTCTCTGTGAGTCATGTATAATGACACTGCAGTGGGTTGTCCAACCTGGTTTCATGCATTTGAAGGAAAGCTACAGATGAAGCGACTCTCCAAATCCCCCCGCCAGAGCGTTCTACATGTAGCTCATATCAACCCACCATTCCTTTTCGAACCCCTGACCCAGAATGGCGACAGGCTTGATCGGTGCATCCAGCTTGGAGCTGAAGTTGGCTCTTACGCCCTCGGAGCCGGGACCGGTGTTCCTATATTCCTTGTAATAGACGTTCTCCGTGTCTGGCGAGTCGTTCCAGGCCACCCAGCCAACGGGCTTCACGACTTCGCCGAGGGCGCTGTTCTGGAAGACGACGCGCGAGAACGGCCGCCACGGCCGGCCGAGCGTTACAGACGCCGGACCGCTGGTGCCGGTGACGTTGGCCCTGTTGAAGACGTAGAAGGACGGGTTATCGGCGGTGTCGCGGCCGTTGGCGGTGATGTAGCCCTTGCCGACGGTCTGGATATCGCAGGAGTCGAACCACGCGGACGCCCTCTGGCCGAAGACGAAGTCCACGGCGCCGTTGATGAAGGATTTGGCGTAGATCTGTCTCCCCTCGTTTGCGTAGACGGTGTCCTGGTAGCCGGTGAACTTGCACCCGTAGAAGCCGAGGTTCGTGTTCTGGGCGCTGACCGCGAGGGCCTGGCCGTTCTTCTTGGCCCGTCCGAATGTATTGGCAATGTTGAGGTTGTAGATCCTGATGTTATCCCCCCATAGACGGAGAGTGGCGGTCTGGTCGTTACCCGTAATGTTTGGCATTGTACGCGACAGATTGTTGGTGAGGGTGGCCATATTCCCATGGT
This sequence comes from Colletotrichum eleusines, assembly GCA_016807845.1. Lineage (NCBI taxonomy): Eukaryota > Fungi > Ascomycota > Sordariomycetes > Glomerellales > Glomerellaceae > Colletotrichum > Colletotrichum eleusines. The sequence continues at coordinate 464,174 of JADEZO010000007.1, forward strand.
AAGAGCGAGCGTCACAGGTGTGGCCTTGGATGGTGAGAGGTCCAGTATGACTCGGAACCAGAACTTGCTCGGTGTATGTACCGGGCATGATGAAGATGGTCTGCTCTTCCGTAGTGTTTTTCAGGGCAAGGACGGCGTCATTGAAACGAGTGAAGCTGTTGGGATGTTTGCCTGAAGCATCAACGACCAATGACTTGGCTGAAGGGCGAGTTCTTGCAAACCGGCCACAGCACTTGGGGGCATCTTTGGCGGGGACGGCGGCGAGGGCGAGGGCGACTAGGGCGGCCGAGGCGATGACCCGGAGAAGCGCAACCATGTTGAACGAACAAGTCAGGTTGATGAAAAACGAACTAACAGCAATTTCAGGCAGCGAAGGAAAAGCAAGAAAGTATTTATTCCTCAAAGACTTGCGGATTCCAGCTCGAGGGTTGGGGGCTGGCCCATGTCACAAAAGCCTTGTCTTACAACCCACCCAACTGCAGTCTGCGGTCTTCTGAGTCCCTCCAAGACCAGAACTCAGTTACCGGGTTGGGAAACTCGATACTTGAATTCAATGCAAGGGAAAAGGCCTACATGCTGCCATCGAATATCGTCCCAACTGTATTCCCGCGGCTTTGCTGTATTGCCAAGTATAGCTGATTAGTTTGCTCTTCTCTGGGACTCCAACTACTACGTAGAGTCTCTCGGGCATGCTTTAGAGAATCAGAAACCAGGTCCTTGACGGCCAGAATTCATAATCGCTTCAAAACTGGTGGAAATTATGAACAGGTGGAAGCAGGTGCATAGGCCACCAAACATAGGGCCACCGTCTTGTCGATAATCAACAACTATCACCAATATTGAAGGACACGAAGTGTTAGGTAACAAGCTGCTTGGGAATGTTTGCTTTCTTCTCGTGTTTATAGCGTGTCAATAGCAAGCCACAAGAAGCGGTGCGGATCTTGGCTGAAAGCAATCTGTCAACAGTGTAACGTAAATGTTGTTGACATGATATATTTGGGACAATTTGAACGGAATTGAGCCGTATGGCCGCACGCGTACCATAATAGTTCAAAAAAAAAAAAAACCCTGAGACAAACATTACTCGACTAACCGGACGTGGTGGTGTCCTTTGTAGCTACGTGTCACCGACGGGCCACGAGGGATGAGAAGAATCAGATCATTTCCAGGAAAATCGGAGATGACGAATGATCGCCTCAAACATTGGGTAGAAGCTCTCCTAAAGTGAGTTGCATGCGATCGTTTGCCGAGCGCTCAAGGTCCTTGTATCAATGGCTTCACAGACACTTTAGTAAATACAGCTTTCCAAGACGAGTGTCACAACAAGCTCGATGTTTTCCCTCTCAAACCGGCTTGAGAAGTTACTATTATATTTGACTGTGTAGATAGACGCCTGTCTTTGCCTGTTGCTTGCCTCCGGGCGCTCACAGATGTGCGCTAATGTGTCCTGACACAATCGTCAATCCATGATTCATCTTCGCTTTTGTAGACCATCTGAAAGAAGACTCGTATCGGCGATGCTGGAGGTGAGGCTTGCTCAAAACCGCCTTACAGGTGATGCGGACATTGGCTCAAACTCATTTGTGCTAGCACGCCGCACACTCGGCAAGGGGAACACGACGCTGATCGGCGATGCTATTCTTGCGGGCCGCCTCCTCCGAGCCGGCCGCCGTCTCGATAGTGACCGGCCAAAGTCCAATGACGCTCTGGACCCCAGCTCGCTCTCCGCGAAGCCGACATCGCTCAAGTTGTCCAGCATTTCCAGCTCCCGCTCAACAGCCGGCGGCGGCTCCACCTTGAAGACTGCCTGGATGTCCCCGTGCGGGTTGAAGCCGCTGAAGCTCCAGTTGAGGAGGGACTGCGACCTTGCGCGGCGCGGGTGCGCCACACGGCGACGCTCGAGGACGCTGATGATCATCAGCGCCGGCGCGTTGAGGGCGCGGATGAGCGAGGTGTTGAGCTCGTGGAAGGACCGCGGGCTCAGCATCGACTTGAGAGGCAGCAGGGCCGCGAGGGCGACGAGGTTGAACGGGGGCGGATACGCGAATATCGAGTCGCTCTTGACGCCCGCGAACGTCAGCACGGCGCGGCGAAACTGTATCTCGGCGGGCGCGTCGGAGATGAGCTTCGAGAACGTGTTGCTCAGGATGGCGACGAGGATGGTGAGGAACAGGATGTTGCCGAGAAAAGCGAATGCGATCATCAGCGCCGGGCCGAGAATCGGGTGGAACTCGTCGGAACGGTCGATGCCGGTGCCGTCCAGGCCGAACCACGTCCATATGAGCCACTTGCACGTCTCGTACCAAGTCAGGTCGGCTTTGCCCCCGACGGCCGTCGTCGTATCATTGCCCCCCACCAGCCAATGCAAGGCGAGGAAAAAGCCCATGAAGCACCAGATGGAGATGAAGGTCAGGCGAGTGAAGTCCTTCATCATGGCATGCATGGCTATGAAGACGATGTTGTCGGGTAACAGGGTGAAGGCGAGGCGGGTGAGAAGGACCGGGGCGGCAACGCAGAGGATATGCACGCCGTATCCGTCGGCAACGACCCCTTGATAGCCCAGGGTATCGTAAATGCGTGCGAAAACGTAACAGCCAAAGATGAAGGTGAAGGTTATGTCGAGGAACGACCACAGGGTCTGAGAGTGGACAGCCCAGCCGTGCTCGATGATGGCTGCGAACTCGTTGAGAGTCCATCCCGCGGTGTAGATGGCAAAGAGGCATTCCCACCCGCTGAGGGTGGGGCTGCTCCGGTTCACCATCGTCATCATGTATAAGACGACCAGGGCAACGAACTCGAACAGCTCGGTCATCTGGCGGATCCACGGCACCACCAGACGTCTCACGTCGAGCAGCGGTGCGCGGTGCGGTTCGTAAAGAGAAACCGAGGCGTATTCGTAATGATCCGGGAGGATGTCGACGAAGGACAAAGGGGTGTAAGTCACCACCCCGTTCCAAACGGCGTCGACCAGCCTCTGGCACGCCGATGAGCTCAGAAAGAGTTTGCTCTCCGAGATGATTGCCAGCTCCAAGGTTGTGAGCTTCCTCTCGTGCCCGTCCCGTCGTTGGACGGGCCACTGCAGCTGCCGGCACTCGCTCTCGACCTCGTCGGGCGCGCCTTGGAAGGGGTCGAACCCTTCGACAAGGATATGCGCCAAGATGAGGAGACCGATCTGGCCGGGATGATCCTCGTGGTATCGACGCAGCACGCGACTGGCGACAAGCTCACATAGGGTAGCGCGGGCGACGTTGACGGTGTGATGCGCGGTGCTGGTATGCTGCCTCAGAAATTGGATTCGGTTCGCGAGGAGGCAGTAGACTACAGCCCTGTCAGCCAAAGCTGTCGATGGAGAGAGGCATCAATTATGGGCGGAGAAACGCACCGACAGCAGGGTCGTCGGGGTCATATAGACGTTCCACAAGAGGTCGCACGACCAGTAGGTTCATCCGCGGCTCACGGAGCTGGTCCAGCGTGTACGGATCATCTGGCATCTGTCAGATAATGACACGGGAACAGACATGAAGGCCACGTACCTATACTCGCGAGCACAAGACGCCGAACCCTGCCGTTTCGTTTGTGATCAGTGCATGCCATTTGCGTGAGGGCAATGCTCCCCCGTGGCTGACCAGACTCACCGGTGTATCGTGAAGTACACGGACGGCGGCACTTCCGTGCTCACGGTTCCGGTGGCGCTGGCAGGAACATGTTGGTCCGCCTCCAAGTCGGGTTCGATGCCGCCGTTGGCATCCGGGGGGCGCGTGGCCGGGTTTTCATCAGCCCATGGCGACAACGGCCGACTCCAGTCGATCAGGTCTGGGGTCCGGGGACTTTCGGCTTCTTCCATCTGAAATCGGGGTTCGATGATGGACACGCCTGCTCGCGGTGACGGCCGAATGCAGTTTTGTATGCTATTATCGCTTCGTTTCCACGCCCTCTCTTCACCGTGTTCCCGCGCCACCACCCAGCCGCCAATGTCCTTTCGGGCACAAGCCGATGCGGCTCTCTCTCTCTCTCTCTCTCTCTCTCTCTCTCTCTCTCTCCAGAAACGTACAGGTCGACACTGTCGGGAAAATGCCCAAAGCCTCGCTTGGTGAATGATGCAAGTTGTTTGCAATACTTACGCTCGGGTTGCCTCCCAATGAGGGGTTTATCTACCAACATGTCCCCTGACCGGATCGGTACAACCCTAAAGCTATCCGATCAGCAGCTTGCACTGCCACCCTCGTGCACCTGACGGACCATGCAGGTAGGTGAAGAAGCAAGCACTGCGGCATTATCGGTTAACCCACAACTCTAAATCTGTCACTGGTCTGGTTTGCGTTTTAGTCTCATAAGTCATTTAGGTTAAGTGTGTGGTGATCGATGATGTACCTATGCACATCTACCTATCGCGAATGGGGATAAATGCGTCACGCTTGTTAATACTAGTTTATACTAAATGTCCTCTCCCGTGCGGCAAAAGCCATTGTGCCTTAATCGACACGAGCGATACGCATGTCTTTGTCCGTAGTTAGTTGTCCGAAGAAACATTGCTAAAAAAAAAAAAAAAAAAAGAAGAAGAAGAAAAAAACGAACGTGCACAAAGAAACTGTTCAGTAGTGATTCGATGCATATCAACCAGCACCAACAAAACAATGATTGAAAGGGACGAGACTCGAACTCGCGCGGGTTGCCCCACCAGGAAACAGATGTTAAGCTGACCTTAACCTGGCGCCATAACCAACTCGGCCACCCTTCCGTGGATCCTTCGCTGGTCAACCAACGACGGACGATGCCTGGAGCAGTCGATCCAACAACATAGAGCAAAGATGGTTGGGGCAAAACCCGACATGAATTGATTGATGGGCATGATAGAAGATCGCTGCGGAGAAGGTTCATACCAACCCTGGTCCTGGTCGTAGTAGGAGTATTATCAGCGACTGGCCCAACCGTCTTACATGACGACTCACCACCATGCCGATGTTGCTCCAAACAATATTAGTTGCTGCAGTTCAAGGCTCCCGACTTTGCGCGCGCTGTACACTCCTGAGGAAGGACGCGGGCTGGGAGGTCTGATTTGTGCGTTGGGTGTTACAATGTCTTTCGTAGTTATCAGGTTGGTTGGTTGCCTTTGAGTATGAATCGCCATGAGATAGAGGCCTACCAGGTATATTGTAATTAATCGCATAGCACTGGCATGGAGATTTGTGAGCCTTCACATTCCAAACTTCCATCACCTTGTCGGACCTCCAAGTTTGCCGCCACACAAACCAAGTAAATATTTAGCAAACTATTATCCAGAGCGCCTTTGTATGCGTCAGTCTTAATACCGAATCCTACTTACTCCACGACTTCACCACTAACAAGCCCCTTGCGTGATGTGTCCTTTGTTCTCGGCTCTCGAGGATGGATGTACCGGGGCTGTGGCGGGTATTATCTGGCCGAGCAATGGTGGCGCTTGCCTACTGGTTGGTCATGGCCGCAACGTTCTCTCGGAGCAATAATAACGGACTGAAGACAAAGTCTCTGGAGCCACTCATAAAGATACTGGAGACTGAGAATCCAGATTTTAGTTGGCAAAAACCAACCTTATGGTGCCTTCAAAGAGAACCCGATCCCAAACCAAGCAAAACCGGTAGCCTGCGGCATTCACGATGGTGTAAATTCTTGAAAAAGTCAAGTTTTAAACCACGCTGACGTTCAAAGCTATCCCAATTTCGATGCTCACCAGGCCACCTTTCCGAATACCACATTGCATATTTTCCCAAACAAATTCTGGTGATATATCAAGGACGTCATCTGCGTGGCAGTCGTCTCGGCATGTATCGTTGGCCGCGGCTTCGCAATGCTTATCGCGTGGCGTCGCCATCTTGGAAGGCAAAACCTGCAATACGACGACTTTATTCGGTTTGCACACCATCAGACACCGTTGCCCCGTTTCAATTCAGTAAACATAATTATATATTTGATGTGAGAATACAAGCATCAAAGGTCCCGACGCATTTCCTTGGGTGACGTGCTTCCTGGTTGGGGCCGTCAGTTGAGCGCAACAAGAAAAAACTCAGCAGCTTAGGCGATGAACTATTAATTATTAATGTAACGAACCAGACTTGAACCGCCGGAACAACCCCCCCCCCCCAAACCCCAACCCTACCAGACAAGTTGCAAAGGGTCTGCGTCCCTGCCGCGTGACTTGGAATCTGCGGGGTAACCGAGCTCACATATGCTCATTTGTCGTGTAACCGGAAAATCGGCTAGGTAGGTAGACGCCACGTTACAAACCATCCATCGCGTGCGATGCGCGGCCGTTGCTAGACCAAACCCAGTTCTGGAGGGGCTACAGGTGTGTGGCGGCGACTCCAGCCTTAGCTGTTAAGTCCGGTGTGTCCGTCTCATATCTCTAGAGCGTCGTCCACCGGTCCGAAAAGACCCTGACCACGCCTTGTCCGGGGGAGGGGGCGTGTCCCTCGAGCAGTCTGACGAAGAGAGGCTCCTGCATCGGCGGTGGTTGTGGAGCTGAGCCAAGTCTGGTCCCGGGCCGGGGTGGAGATCGCGAGCCTCTCGAAAGAGTATTTACGGGGGCAGTTTTTGAAGATTGACGATCCAATAATGACATCGATTCTTGGCCTCGGGGAACTCCCGGGGAGGAATTCCGGAGAATACCTAAGCGACCGGCTGGCTGCCCGAGGGACGGATGAGATGTGTGGCTTTAGCTAACGAGCCGGAGGCCACTAACAACTGATGGTCGCGCCAATGGCACTCAATCAGCCAGCTCCCGCATGACCGAGCCCGCATGGCTCCAATCCCAGAGCCAATGACCTGCATGCTGATTATTGAGATGCCCACCTGAAGGCAAACAAAAACGCGGGGTTCGACTGGGGAGGTTGGGAGGGGCCAGAAAGCAAACAAGCCATGGAAGCGATGGCGACAGATACCTAGATAGATACCCTTTCCAAACCCCCCCCCCCTTTTGCCTGCCCCGAAGCTACTGCTGCCAGTCCTGACTGGAGATGTTGTGGAGTCGGAAGGAATACCGACCCCCTGTCTTGGCTGTGAGTCGTCGCGCCGAGGTCGGCAACAAAAAAGCAAAAAGAAACGGTCGAGGGCACCTTGCTGAACAAAAGACAAGCAAAGCAGTCAATGGTGGCAGCAGTACATAAAGAAAAGACCATGGGACGAAATATAAGCTGGCTGCGACCCTGATAGATCTTCGCGGTTTCTTCCTACCCACCACTCTCACTCTCTCCTCTTTGCTCTTGTTGCGCAACTCTCGTTGGCCGTGTTTTAGCGAGGCGTCTTTGCTGGTCCTCCCTCAAGCCGCATTCAGTCAAAGACAACCAGGACAACGAGCATCGAGCCCGAACGACCGTCAGGGGGTGCTGCTGTTCGACGACATGGAAGACAAGCAGGCAGAGTCGCCGCCGCGCTCCATCGAGCATGCGGCCGATGTCGACCGTCCGGTCTACAACGACGATGCACCCGTCGAGTGCCCCCCTCACACCACCGAGTCCAAGCTCATTACCAAGATCGACTTCCGTGTCATCCCGTTCTTGTGTGTCATGTACCTGCTCGCCTTTCTGGGTGAGTTCTTCCCCCGCTCGCCGAGATGCCGTTGTCGCATCGCAGTCACAACGCCCGGCAAACCCACCCCGCGTGTTCCGGCTCATCCGAAGAGAGAGCACCGTAGCTCTTTTTGAAAAAAAAAAAAAAAAAAGTTAAGAGACTTGGATGGGGAACCTCGTGCGGTTTCCTCTTCACGGTCGACAATTGAGGGCCCAGCAGGTCTCCCGTCGTACGCGGGACAGGCCACCCTTTGAATCGTACCAATGCTGACAGCAGTTTGCGCTCGATAGACCGAGTCAACATCGCCAACGCCAACGTCTTTGGCCTCTCTCAGGAGCTGGGCCTCGACGGCACCCTTTACAACAACGCCCTCGTCGTCTTCTTCGTGCCCTACATCCTGCTCGAGATCCCCTCCAACATCCTCCTCAAGAAGTTCAAGCCCCATGTCTGGCTCAGCATCAACATGTTCGGCTTCGGCCTCGTCACCCTGCTCCAGGGTTTCGTGCGCAACTACGCCGGCCTGTGCACGACGCGCTTCTTCCTCGGCGTCTTCGAGACGGGAATGTTCCCCGGAGGTATGCTCTGCCCGGCGACCGCAGTCACGAATCGCAGTGCACCGGTTCTGTAATGTTTGCGCGCGACGGCTGACCCTTTTTTTGACTCTCCCCGCAGCTTTCTACCTCATCGGCATGTGGTACCGCCGCCATGAGGCCCAGCGCCGCTACTCCTTCTTCTTCAACAGCACCACCCTCGCCGGCGCCTTCGGCGGTCTCCTCGCGGCGGCCATCGGCAAGATGAGCGGCATCGGCGGCTACAGCGGATGGAGGTATATATTCATTTTGGAAGGTGCCCTGACCGTCGCCGTCAGCATCCTCTTCTTCTTCTGCCTGCCCGATTTCCCCGAGGACGTCAAGTGGCTCACCGACGACGAGAAGGCCTTCGTCTCCGCCCGCCTGCGCGCCGACCAGGGCAACTCCGCCGTCGAGCGCAGGATCACCGTCCGCGACGTCGGCCGCATCTTCAAGGACTACAAGGTCATCCTGGGAGGCTTCATGTACTTCGGCCTCATCGTCCCGGCGTACGGGTACGCCTACTTCGCGCCCGGCATCTTCCAGACTTATGGCTACGGAACCATCCAGACGCAGCTGCACAGCGTGCCCCCTTGGGTTGTGGCCTTTGTCTTTTCGATGACCATGGCCTTCCTCTCCGACAAGACGCGGCATCGGTTCGGCTTTGCCGTTGCCGCCGTCTGTGTGGCCGTCGTCGGCTTCGCCATCCTCATTTCCGTCCACGACAACACCCCTCTGCAGACTTTCGGCCTGTACGCTGTAGCTTCGGGCAGCTATACGGCAATGCCCATCATCGGTACGTCTCTTCCCTCCCCCACCAACATCGTTGATGGGAACTGCCATGCTAACCAGCGCTTTTTCATTTAGTTTGCTGGTTCAACATGAATCTCGGCGGTCACCACCGTCGCTCGATTGGGAGTGCCTGGCAAGTCGGTTTTGGTAACATTGGTGGCATCATCGCCGTCTTTGCTTTCCTGAAGAAGGATGCCCCCAGGTTCATCCCGGGGTACAGCATCAGTATCTCTTTCGTCATCCTCAGCGGCTTGTCTTGTTTGGCGTATGCCGTCGCCTGCTGGTCGGCGAACAAAAAGAGGGATAGAACTGCTGGCGAGTCTGTGTTGACCCAGGAAGAGAAAACCGAACTGGGAGACCTGTCTCCGGACTACAGATATCTTCTATGAGTGCTTCTGGGGCGAAAACACATAGAACAGGGTACGTAAAACAGTATATCAAGAGTCGGTAGAGTAATTACACACAACGTTAATGTCTTTGGATGCGTCGATTTGGTGAGCTTTGTTTCCAGAAGGGCAAGGATATGAGAGGCACCGCTATTGTCGCATCGTTTGCCATCGTATTCGTCTCAAGGGGTCCTTTTCGACAGTCGAAACTACACAAGCTGGACTGAATGTTAAGGGCAGTTCTTCTTTATCTGGGACAATGTTCCTCCGTGCCCCGCTGCGTCATGAATCCAAGTTTATCCCGCATCATCACTTCTTACATCACCTTGCCTTCCCCTCCTTTCAAGTCTACCGATTGAAAGTCACACAACATCGACACGAATTGATCCAATCTTCTTCCTCTTCTTCTTCTTTCCTTCTACCAATCTTGCAGCTGCACAATGTCCTCTGATCCAGACCCCAAGATCCTCCGACGCTGCGTTGAGCTCGCAAAGGAAGCCCTCGACGCAGGCGATGACCCATTCGGGTCCGTCCTCGTCGGCGCAGACGGCAACATCATCAGAGAAGACCGCAACCGCGTCAATACGGGCGAGTCTGGGGACGGAAGACGCGACGGCACCCTCCACCCAGAGTTCACCCTCGCCCGCTGGGCGCAGCTGAACCTCAGCGCCGAGGAGCGGGCCAAGGCCTCGGTCTACACCTCGGGCGAACACTGCCCGATGTGCGCCGCTGCCCATGCGTGGGTCGGCCTGGGCCCCATCGTCTTTGTTTCCTCGAGCGTACAATTCTCGGCTTGGCTGAAAGAGTTCGGCGTCGAGAGAGAGACCAAGGTCAAGCCCCTTCCAATCAACGAGGTTGCGCCAAATATCCCGTTCCAAGGCCCGATCCCCGGCTTCGATGACGAGGTCAAAGCCCTGCATAAACAAAATATCAAGCGGTCTTCGAATTGAGCTCCATGTTAGCGTTGTTAACGGCATGCGCGTTTTCCCCACGGACTGAACCAGTCAGAAAGCGCAAAGAGGTTCTCATAAGTAGCATAGTTAAAGAGTCTTTATACTCTAATCATTGATACAGTCGCTCTAAGCCCCAATAAGCCTTGAAGTGCAGTTCATCCGGTGGATATTTATTGTCACAATACGTAAGTAAACCCGATTGGTAGCAGCTCTGGATGTATTTCTATAAGCTTGATAACCGTACCAATAAGGTGTTAGTTTGATGTGCTATTAAATGAATGACTGAGCATATTATCATGGCGACCTAAATGAACTACTAAAAACCAAAACAAAATCCCAACAAATGAAAAAAATGTACCAAATGAAAGTCTTAAAAAAACAAAAGTGTCTTCAGGTTCTATACTTGCGTTTTTGCCCGGCTTTGACAAACAGGAAAGCCTCTCCGGGACGTGTGTGATGGCTTCTTAACGAGACTAATTACCACTTGCCCCAGAGGTCCTGAGCCTTGTATTCGTACGTGGTAAATGAACCCTTTGCGACATCAATGCTGAAGAAGCACTCCGGAAGTCGACTGTCTTTGGGGCTGAGATTATTGACATTGATGACACGATCCTTGCCACCTTGCGCGAGCTTGCAAGAAACGGCGTTGTCGTAGATGGCAGCTAAATCCATCTCATATTTTTTCATCTGGTCGACAATGTTGCCGGGCAGATGCTCAACGGTGATCTTTTCCTTGTTGCTGAAAAGATCGCCGAAGGGGGCCGATGACCACTTGAGAAGTCCCCAGCACTCTTTGTAGCCGCTCTTCCATATGCGAGAGCCCCCGGCCTTGGTGCAGTCGCCCTCGTTCTTGACACTCGTGTCGATGAAGAGCTTCCATCCGTGAGAGCCAAGAACGGACATGCCAATGCCTTGCCGCTAGAGCATGGTTAGCAGTAAATCGGGGAAGGAAAGAAACGGTAATGGAGACGTATGACTACATGTACATACCAGATCTTTTCTTAACGATGTGAGGGTGGAATTTTGATAAAATTGGTCAACGTTCTCGATCAAAAATCTGCCATCCCCGAAAAACTGAGCCACCGGCGTGGTCCACTCGTAAGAATTCTGAACTTTGGGAAGCTTGTTCTGGTCACCGGTCCCAAACAGGTCGCGAGCCAGGTTATTGAGCGCAGTTTGGGTCTGATTGAAGTACGCCTCCAAGTAGGCCTTGGCCGACGGCTTCGGGTCAGGCGGCGAGTCCAATGCGACCATGCCGAAGATGCCGGAAACGGAGGTGAGGGCGCCGCTGAGAGGGCCCGAGACCGCACCCGCAACCCCGGCTCCGATGTTGAGGACAGCGGCCACCTTGGCATAGACATCGGTAAGGTCCTTGACGCTGCCGCTAAAGTCGCTGATAACTTCCTCCAAGCCGAAGGCCAATGTGATGCCTGCGTTTTGGATATCCTCTTGCAGCATGTTCATGACCTTGTGCGCGCCCGCCACGGCCTTGAAGATCCAGTACTCGTCAGGGCTGTCCACCAAGTCTCGGAATACGTGGCAGTCGGCTGGCGGACCGCATTGCCCGGGGATACTGGTGCAGTCCCAGGCGTCGGATGTGCTCTTTTTCCAGACAAACTTGTCGAGGTCCTGGACCCAGTTGGTGTAGTTCCGCTTGACATAGAGGTCAAGGGTCAGGCCTACACCAGTCTTCCACCAGACATCCTCCTGGCTTTCTTTCCCGAGGTCGTGGTTGCAGAGCTGCTCGACCTTGTCGGCGACGCGGCTCTGGCGGGCAACCAAGGCGGGGTAGGCGAAATCGGCTTCGTTGAGAGGGGCGCTGAGGACCGAGGGCACCGTTGCAGCAACAAGGAACAGCGATGCTGCAACGCCACGTCCAAAGGGGACCATTGTTTCAGAAACGATAAAAGGTGTAAATTCACACTGGGCCTTTTTTTTTTATTTTTTTTTTATGTGTTTTCAATGATTTCAGAAGCAGTGAAATCACAAAAGAGATGAGAAAAAGGAAAAGGCACACAAGAAAGGGGGGAAGGGTGATGATGATGATGATGATAATGAAGGTGATGATTCAAAAGTCGAGAATGTTTGGGGCTCTTAATAGTATACTCTTATATACTATTCTTTCCAGTGCGATTGCTATTCAGTCTAATCTAGAAGAGGCCCCATTTCTATGCATCCACACAATGCTAACGGGATTCAAGTCAAGCCACCATCACAACAACCACAAACCTACCGATATGGCTTAGACCTGTCATCACAATCCCACCGCGCTCGTTTGATTTCTTGGCCTTGTAGAAATGAACACAACACTGGATATGAGATTCGCGCTAGTTGTGGCTCATGGTATCTAGTAGGCACAGTGAGAACCCCAGGATTCAGCACCCATGTTAGTTCGCTCAGGGGACAATAAGCAGGATTAAGTCAAGTGCTCCGTAAAGTGCCCCATGAAAAATTGATTCAGTTGAATTCCAATAGCATATTCGTTTCTTTTTTACTTATGCCTTGGGAGAATGACCTCGTGCAAGCTTCAAGGCAGGGCGTATTATTCCAGTCACCGAAACAAGCCTACCAGAGATCATTAAGAGAACATACTGCATTCTGTTTTGAGTTCTTTGTGTGTACCCGAGGGATTTACATCAATTTAGGATGGGGCGGAGTGCTGAGAGGTACTCGATCCGTTGCCTGCGGCTTGATTTCAGACTAAGGACGTAAGATATGCCCCTATATTGACAGCCTAAACAAAGGATGATAAAGAGAACAAACACATCACTTTATCCGGGAACAGGAGGTTGCTTGCCCTCGTAGCACGGCGCAGTGGGAATCATACACGGCGTGAGGCCACCTACCTTGTCAGCAGGCTCATTGCAGGACATGTGTTGTAGAATTTGGCGGCAATAGATGTTTATGAAAACTCACTGGAGGTTAACATAGCTTAATCTATAGCTATCAGTATCTATTCGAATAAGAATAGAAACATTTAGTTACTGATAAGCACGTGAAGAACAACCAAAGGGATGGTTCTTTTGCGTTTTCCGCAAACTCTCAACCAAAGATACTCGCTCTGTCACATTCGTATGAACTCCCTACATCATCTTAAACAGAAGGGCCTCACAATCCGCGTTAGTTCATCTCTCTCTTCTCATCCCGCGACAGACGGCGACGCTTCGCAAGCAAGCGAGCTTCTTTACTCCTGCCCCGCTGATCTTTGCTGCCACAGCGAGTGAAGAATATCTCGAACAACCGGTTCTTGCGATCCGCGTACATGCGCTTGAAAACACGGTGCTCCAGGCTTTCGAGCTCTTCGTAGCTCATATCAGCCAGATTGTCACTCTCCGCGTTGTTGTTGGCCCCCGAGCTCCCAGCGGCATCTTGAAGCGGTTTCTCAGGCTTGTTGACTGGCTGCAAGGCCCTCTGGTGATGGTTTTCGTCCGGATTCTTGAAACTGCTTGCTGCATTGGTCGAGGAAGACTGGAAGGCGGTGAAAGGTTGCTCGTTGGGAATGTTCTTGGAGTCCATTGTGCTTGTTGTGACAGAGTACAAACGCTTAATCAAGACTCAATATTGGTGCAGCGATTCAAGTTATAAAGATAGTTGTATGCTTGGATGAGCTTTCGAGGATAACTCGCAAATAAGCTAGAGTAGCGGCATCAATCCTCTTTTATAGATCTTCAATGGGGCCACGGATCTGGCAAGAATAAAATTAATTGAAACCCGAGAGTTTGACAACAGCCACTAAGTTCTTCCAGATGCCAGTAGTTTGCTCGAATGACAGATGAATGCCGCAATGGTGCCTTCCCCTACTTTGATCAACCGATTCAGTGAATGCACCTTCATTTGTCACAACAAAGACACAAAGGGTCGAATGTTGAAATTCATCAGTCAGTTGGCTGCAAGACAAGGAAACTCCCGGATCACGTAATTCGGCCATGAACATGCTACACAAGACGATTGAATTCGTGATGAAGGCTTCCCAATCTCGTGCCAGGAAACATTAAAACCAACTGAACAAACACACCTATGTTTTCTTCCCTAATATACTCAATCTTTGGGGCCAGGAGGTCAAAAGCACCGATCATCAAGCTTGTGACAAGGTCTATTCCTATTAAGAGTCCTGCTCTCCGTATTGAAGCCATATTTACTAAAGAACACAATCAGAAAGACAGTCAACAACAATGCTGCTTTTTTGCAAATGTAGCTGTTGTTTCCTCGGCAGATTCAGATGGCTTCTTCAAATAGTGGCGCAAAATTCCTTTGCGTTTGCGTGCATAACTCAACCCCCCTACTTCTGCACCACCCCCACTTCTGCACCACCATCATCACCATCACCACCACCACTATCACCACTTATTTCACCACCTCTGCCGCCCACCCATATGCAACTTTCGGCCTCGCTAGATAATTCGGATGCACTGGATTCATCCGGACTATCCATATCGCCGATATCCGGACTTTGCGCCCGCTGGATGTCCCAAATAGTGGCGAAGGTGCTGTTAGGCGATAGACGGACCTTCTTTCTCTTGCGCTGCCGTATATCATCCAACTGGCCCTCCAGCTGGTGGAACTTCTGCTCTAGAAGTGCCCTTCTAGATGCCTGTTCATCATACCCCTTTTGCACCTTTCTAGATAGGTGACGAATAGTATGGGTATCTAGCCCATCCTCTGCCAGCTGGGTTAACTGGCGTAGTTGATGCCGTAGTTCAGCAGATCGACGAGGTGTTGACCATGGGACGATAGATACGGATTCACCCCACTGCTGGCTGCTAGGCTGGTTAGTCTGCTGGCTGTTCTGCTGGCTGGATGATGCCTTTATTACTAACGAGTTAGATAGAGGTCGCTGTATGCATATTGGCCATAGTCCAGCTGACCTCCAGCCACTTCTAACGTTCTGGGCTGTTATAGATGCATCTCTAGCCCTTATATAACAGGCCAGAAATGCCCTTTTGCCAGCAACAGTTGAATCACTAACCCAGTCATCTAGATATCCAACCTCCCTTCGATAGGCGTGCTTTAATGGGCTGAAGACCGATATATCCAGTGGCTGGAGGACAGCAGAGGAGTGCGGCGGTAGATATAGTAGATATATCTTGTTCTGGAAGCATTCCCACATAAAGTCAGTAGATATATGGCTGTAATGCCCATCTAGAACCAGCAGTCTGGCTGCCTCTGGCTCACTAGGCATAGTGCCTGGGATAAAGACCTTCTTTAGCCACTCAAGGGCAGTCTTCTCAGTTGTCCAGCCATTATCCGTATATGTGAAGTGCCATCCTTCATATCCAGATAGGTTAGATGGGAACCACTGGGCCTGGACTGATTTGCCCTTATATATAACCAGTGGGCATAGGGACCTCCCATCAGCAGCCACACACTCGATGATAGATACCCATGCCCGGGATCCTGGCTGCTTTTTCTGGATATGCTGCGATGCTGCAGAGCCCAGCACTAGCCCATTAGATCCCCTGCCCTCCATAATGCCAGTCTCATCCATATTCCATCGGTTAGATGGATGGATTCCCTGGATGGCAGGGATATTAACCAGAAGATGGAAAAAACCCTGGATAACCTCGGAAGAATGGGCCTTCCATCGCCGGGCATCTATTGCCCTAGATCGCCTGGTCCTAAGTGATGGGTTTCGCCGCAGGAATCGCCCTATCCACTTCCTCCCTATGGGCTGCTGCCCATCGCCTAGCATACGCTCTGCTAGGCCCTTTAGTTGTTGATGGGTAGGGCCAGCGCCTAGGGCATCCTGGATTTGAACCCATTCAGATAGATATTGCTCTTGGGCCTGGGATAACCGCTGCATATGAATATAAGCAGTATCCTTTGATTGCATGCCGTGGAATCGATGTCGAAGAGTATGATAGGGAATTCCCCATCTACGAGCTGCCTGGCGGATAGAGCAAGTAGTATCTATATCTTGAAGTGCCCGTTGGAGCTCATCTTCAGTATATTGCTTCATGATGGGTTAAAAAAGGTATCCTGAAAAAATGGCGTTATTTGGCGATATATAGCAATTGTTATAATAGTTTGAAAAAGGTAGTGGTGTTGATGAAGGAGGAGAAATGCGGGATTTTTGGGTGGTGCAGAAGTGGGGGTGGTGCGGAAGTGGGGTATTAGAGTTAAAGGGGTAATAGGCTGTGGTTGTGAGCTGAGAGTCTACTAGTAAGGTTGCTAATGGATCTTGGAAAGGATGAGATAGAGGGGATTATCTTGTCAGTATATTGACTAGATGCCGTTTGTAGTTCTTCCTTTGTTATGCCGAATGTGGCCTTGGCCGCCTATGCTTTAAAGAACTTGGTTCATGTGTTGAAAAGACTATTAAGACCCTGGGTTAGGCCTTGTCGGTATATGCCGTCCTTGTTTCTTGAAACGATTGTCCTAATTATAAGGAGCTGTACCGTAGCTAACTGGACCTGTATTGTATTAGTTGCCGATTTGTGTTCTAACTATATCTTTATATATATATATATCTGTGTGAGACGATGTGGGAATGTTTGCTTATATAGGGGCGGTATCTTCATGCCCAAATCCATTGCCATGTTCCCTGGTAGACAGTCCATTAACATGAACGGTGCCTTGATATCACAATCCCATCTAGCCTTAATAGCGTGGATTTTAGGGATCGGCAGGCTGGTCTTTTGTTGTATAAGGGAAATAGTGTTGTACTTCCAGTTTTCAACTGCCTCTACCCTTTTATCTAAGTTTTTAAAGATATCTAAGGTACAAATAGAAGGCATTCACAGTCGTGCCACCTATTGCACACCATCGTTAAACCGAATGATACAGACCATGTGGTTGTAGCCAAGGCCGATATCATAAAGGAGCTGGCAGCTGGACCCATTCCTCCTACTGGCTGCGTACTTGAGGAGTGAGCTCCAGTCCATAGGTGCCAAAAATACCTCGGCTTATGAACGGATAGGACCCTCTTGTAGAGAATCGTGATACGTCTATCGATATCCTGAAAAGGCCTTGGAACTCTCTAGAGAAGGTCAGGTTGAATAGAATTTAAAATAACGTAGGGGGTTACTTACGAGGCGTGCCGTCAGACAAGCTCCTCTTAATAGCGTTGCTTTCAATTGCGTGTTATGATACCAGCGGTAGAGACTTATCAATGTAATGTTTGCGGAAGAGGAGAAAGTGGTTGATGTTATGGAGGGGACGAAAAGTAAGGAGGCGCCTGTCAGCAAGTCTTTCTTACAAAATAGCCAGACGCAGATGCAGGAGGCCGAATGTAGCCGCCCCACCGATATGACTAGCTGGCCCAAGATGGATAATTATTTTCTTATGCGTAGGTTCAGCTAGATAGAGCCAAAGGAACCAGAACAATAGTTCCTCTAGACCTAGATAAATCTCACACGCAGCGTTAGGTTACCAAGACATAGGGCTCCGTGACGCCGGTAAAGACATTGCGACAAAACCAATACTCGATCCTTCCTCAATCATCGCGTTTCCGTCTTTTCCGTATTCAAGGACCCGAAGTTTTCAACAAGATGCTTGAGAATATGAGAACCCACCTGGCCCTGCTTCTTGACGATGCTGACCGGCCACTGACTTCGCACAGCCTGCACCATCTTGTCGGCCTTGTCCTCCGCGTCTTCGTCGGAGCTCATTGTGCTTTTGAGAAGGGCGACTTCTTGCGGGCGCATCCGCCCCCGGACGACCCGAAACAGCGCCCCGGCCAAGTAGTGGTTCCGCCGCTGGCTGTACAGCCCCTTGGCGACCAGCACGAGCGTGGACCGCAGAGCTTCAATATCCTGTTCCGACTTTTCCTCTCCAAGGGCATCCATGCAGTCGTACGCTGTGAGCATCAGGGGTATGACGATGAACAGGTCCATGGCTTCGTAGCCGTGGCGAAGATAATACAGAGGAATGAGAGTCTAGAGAAATTTCTTGGCCTGGGCAACGATTCGGTGCAAGGCCGGGTCGTCGGTCGGTTTTGGAGTGAGCAGAGGTTCGTACATTGTAAGTAAGAGATGGTAATAATATATGCTGTCATCCACCAACATTATTAGTTAGACCCGGCCTTTGACGATGAGACTGTAGAGAGCTTAGGGATGGGTTGTTGATGTTTTTTTTTTCTTTCTTTTTTACAACAGGAAGACCCTCTGAATGTAGAGAACACTCACTGAAGTTGAAGATGCGCAGGAAGTACGATTTTATTCGGCTTAAGTGGCTCCTGCAATTCGCGATAACAGCTTTTCAGCCGCTCATGAAGCCCGTTGACTTTGTCGAGGTTGTTATCCGGGTTTAAGGAGAATGCTGCTTCGCAATACTCATTCATCATTACTCGGAAGCGCGATCTCGCTTGGAACATGTATCCAAAATAGGATGGTGAGATGTGCGGGACTAGTGGGTACTGGAGCCAGACCTCGCCATACCATCTTCCGTTCGTTGAAGGGTCAGGCAACGGCAACTCTGGAGGCATCTTGGGTGAAGGTGCTAGCATGAAGGAGAAAGCAACAAGCCTGCGGCGTTCAGCAGATGACTGGGAGATAAATTCGATGCAACGCACTCACGTTTCCCAGTTATATAAAGCCCATGCCGTGTACGCCCATCCGTTCCGTTTCGTGTGGCTCATCCCATAGTATGCGGCTTTTGTAAAGATGCGAAGCTTGTGAGCCAAAGAAACGGCATGGTTCCTGTACGACTGACCGATCTCATCCAGGCCGCACAGGTTATGGAACACGCTGAAGAGTATCCCGGCTTGTATCGTGGTTATCCGCGCCTCGGAAGCCTCCTCGAGCTTCCAGAGGCGTTTTGCCTCTGAAAGGAAGCGGTACACAAGCGTGTGAGGGTTCCGATACTCGAAACGGTTTGGAAAGTGTGGATAGCAGACCTGGGAGCAAGCTATTAGTCATGTTACCTTGACGGCGCAGCCAGACGACCTTCATACACAGGAATAGGCAAGGACTATGTTGACAAGTAGCGAGGAGCAAAACTCGGTTCTTTGCGTGGCCATGTCTTCCAGGAACAAATCTTTCTGGAAGGCCGCAGCAAATTGGTACTCGCAGCGGAAGAAGGCCTTGAGAAGGTCTCGCATAAGCCCATCATCGTCACACACGGTGGTCCACGGTGACACGTTCGCATCAGACAGCAGAGGGTCGGCAACTTGTGCTGCATGAAACGGCTTGAGATAAACACTCTAAAGTTCCTGAGACCCCTCCCCCCCCCCCCGTAGCGGCACTTGCAGAAGCCATGTGGCCTGGAGGGCTCCGGGATCCGTTTGCGGGGTACAGCGATGCCGTCTCGTAGATCAACGAGTCCAGATATGGGTTGTTCCGGACATAGATCTCGGGCATTTCGGACCGGTACTGGAAGTCGTATCGCAACCGAGTCTTGGGCGCGACGGACATCTGAAGCAGAAGATCCCCTGCCTGGACGTGGCTGACGATTGCTGCGACGTCAGTTCCGGATCGGATCCTCTCTGTAGGACGTTCTGAGCAGCATCTTCTGGTAAGTTCTTTAACAAGGCAACCAACTCCTCATGAACAGAGGCCCGGTCTTGCAAGTCATTGTGCTTTCGGAGAAAAGCTTGTTGTCGGGATTCCCCGGGCTGTGTGGGATATATGCATTTGCTGTGTCGGGAAACACATAGACAACACGTCGGCCTTTCCCCAGTGCACCGGTCAAGGAAACGAAATGAGCTCTGTTGGATAACCTCGGGGTTCCCGGCCAAGACGGCAATCACACCTTTGTCTTATTCTTACGACAGTTATTGCAGGCTGCTTTTGCTTGCTAGGATCTCTGCCTTGGCTGGGTTCCTGCATTGATCGTCGCTCGCACTGACGCGGGGCCATGTGCAGGCAACAGTGGACGTAAGGATTGTAACTTTTTTGTCGGGGGCTGCTGTACCATTATGGATCGTCAAGCTTGATCGGTTCCATGTAAAGAATTTACTGGCTCGAAGCCGAAGTTGTCCTTTTTGTGCAGGCGTACGAGGTTTTTCTCTTGATGTTTGGGACAATGAGGGTCCAGTTGGTAGTGAGGGGAGTCGAGACTGACCAGAGTGGCGACGGACACCACCAGATCACGTGATGTCTAACATCATCTGGAAGTAGCGTTCCAACGTAGGCGATATGAATAATGACGCTGCACTATGGCATCAGGCCAAAGTCCAAACTTGTTACGTGTCGCATTTGCACTTTTCGGCCAGGAAAGGTGTCACGAGGTGATATAGCCACAATTGCAGCACGGCATTTGTGGATCCACTTTTGTGCAGCGTACGCCTCAGACTATTCGTCACAAAAGGTTATGTAGGAAGACGACTTGGTTAACGACGTGAGAGACCGAAATACGGATGCACGTGTGGGTCCAACTGATAGGGTCCGGAAGATCCGGAATGATGATTCTTCCGGAACCGGATAAATCTCACATACAACCCCAGGGTTGCCGAGGCATAAGGCACCGCGATGCTGGTGAGAGTATCGCGACATTACGCAACCTTAGATATGCCTGTAGCTATGCTTGTCGCTATGTTTGTTCAATTATATTTACCACAGGTCAATGAGAACTTCTACGTACGCGGCTGTAACCCCATGCCAACAGTTGGGGATTTCTTACTTACTCCTACATGACATATACAATAGTAATAATGCCACAGTTATCCTACTGCATTCCAGTTCACTGGTTGCGTTCAGACAACATACCCAGATCTTCCAAAGGGCTTGTATCAGGTTAAAGAGCAACAACTGAAGAAGGGAAAGACTAGTTGAACCAATTTAGTGTCTGGCGGACGTCCTGGGAGAAGCGGAATATATGCATCACCTTGTGTAGCCGCCAGGGCAAAAGCAAACCCCCCGCCCCCCGTCACCCACGCCCCACCATCCATGGAGGTCTAGAACCGAATATGCCATCTCTATCCCATCGCCGCAGTGAGCATGGTAAACCGCATCCGAGGTTTACAAAAACAAAAATGTGAAATAAAAAAAAAGGCTCTTTCTCCGGCTATCCACCGTCGAGCAACCATTCTGTCGGGTGCGTTTGAGAGGGGGGTGAGCTTTTTACAGGTTTCCAACCCCACGTTGCCTGGTGACTAGACACTGCCGGGGTTCTTCTCAATGTTAGTTTGTAACAAGCCCCACGCACAGGTCTAGGTAATGTAAACAGTCACACTTTGTCACATTTTACTCCTACTAAAAGTCAAATAAGAACAAGCACTTTGACATCGCATCAACGTCAAACTGGAGATTTACCTGGGAGACTAAGTGACTCTCTATAGGTATCCTCCCTCTGAGATCTAGAGGGGAGCAACTGATTTGTGGTTTTCTGTGGGTCAACTCACTACGCTGACAGTTAGAACTCCGGACTATATCTGCTGATCCCTGCGCGGGTGTATTTACCCTGTATGTATGTATGTATCGCTAATTAACAACAATCCTTGTTACAAGGCATTCTCCTCCTCATCGGATGCCGTCGATGGAATCGGTTTGAAGACCTCTCCATGTTTCGTACGGTTCCGCCTTCAGTGGGATTCCGGAAGGAAGCCTGCCGAGCGCTTTGATGGAAGCAAAAACGTCACAACAACCCTGAACCCGGGAGATGAGCCCATGCCATACCGCTTGCTCCTCTCTCCTACCCCACCGTTGTCGCACGCCGCCTGACCGTGTAGCATGTACTGCGGGCCGGGCGGGGCCCAGCGCGCGCAAAATCCCGTGCTTCATGTGCCGTAGTCCGTGCGGCCGTTCATGCAACGTCCAATAGGGATCTTGAGCCTGACTGGTCGAACCCGGGAGCCGGGAGCAGAAGCTAACGGTATTGAGGGCTAGCGTTTCAGCAGAAACAGTGCTTAGATGGACTATGTAGTATAGGGTTGCGTACGTGATAGCATAGAGGGTAGCATAGACGGGTAGCATTCTACAATAGTGTTTGCATGGGTAACTGTATGGACGGATCATGCTGGCGGGTCTGGCTGGCTGATTGATAGGCCTAGTGGCTGTAGGCAACTCCGATTGCTTTAGGCTAGCTTTTGTCCCGGCCGTGTTTGATGAGTACTACACACTGAGTAGGATGGTAGATACGCTAGGCCCCTCTTCCTCTCAGAGACCTAGGAGGAATTGAGACGACTCCGATGAAGAAGTAGTAGTAGCAGCTGTTGTTGCTACCGGCGGCGGAAGACTAGACGCGCGCGCTGTGTATAGTCTGTGTGGAGCACGCACCGAATCGCCATCGTGGTCCCCTCTCTCTCCTTCACTCCCCAACCACCGCCGCGCTCTGCCATGACCGGCGACGGGTCGATGTCCCAGAGTTCGGGAATCATCATGCACTGCGACGGAGAATAAAAGTCTCGGGACTGAGAGCTGGTCCGCCCGTGCGCCGCGGGGGTATGCGAGTTCGGAGTACGGTTACCTGACGAGCCAAGATTGAACGAACCAGTTCGTGGGGAGCCGTTTCCGTCACCACGTGGGAATCGGGCTTCCCACCAACTAGGGACCTAGGGTCGACCTGACTGAGTCGTCAATCTACCCGAGTCGTTGTTGATCTAGCCGAGCTTGCGTACATACATCGTAGTAGGATTCACTCGTGGGCCCCGAAATACCATTTTTGACTAGTAAGGCGTATCACACCCCGGCGTGCGATACCCTCGTATCCCCGCGTGACGCTTGCCTCTGCCGCCGAACGCCTCACCGACCCCGATGGCTGACAGGGGGTGGGGAGTGGGCCGCGCGTGGGTGATTCTGAGAGTATAGAGAGAGATGCCCCCAGACGACCTGGGGTGACAGCCCCGTCATTCTGCTTCTCGACAATCGACATGGCCGCAACACCTCGGTTCTTCGCGCTGCTGGCCTGCCTCCTCGGGCTGGCGAGCTTCGCCTGCGCGTCGGCGGTGACACCACTGAACCTAACGGCCCTACCGGGCTGCGCTGTAAGTTGAAGGGAAAAAAAAAAAGAAAGAAAGAAAGAAACAGTCCCGAGAAACTGGTTTCCGGGAGCACGGGACGGCACCTGCTTACATACCTGCGCACATAGACCACATGCATCTTGCAAGAGATGGGACGATCCAGCTGCAGCTTCGGCAACCAGACGTGCCTCTGCGCCGACGAGGCCTACAACGGCTTCGTGGAGACGTGCGTCAGGGTAAACTGCACAGTGAAGCAAGGACTCGGTGAGTTGGCCGCAATGTCCAAAAAGGAGTCTTCGCGACCGGGGAGGAGAGAGAGAGAGAGAGAAACAGAGAGTAAGAGGATGGGTGTTTGTTGGGAACTTTTACTAACCGCTGTCTCGTTGCCTTTGCAGTGACCAAGAACCAGACCCAGGCGGCCTGCGGGAAACTGTCCTCGACCAAGACAGACGGCACCCTCGAGTGGCTGCGCGTCGTCCTCTTCATCCTCCCGACCCTTTTCTTCGGCGTGCGCGTCACCTGCAAGATCATGAAGCTCTCGACCTGGGGCTGGGACGACACCGCCCTCTTGTTTGCCTATGTATGGCGCGCCGCTTGCCCCCTTTCTCTCTATACCGCTCGAACAACGGCTGACCGTCTCCTCATAGGTTATTCTCGCGGGTTTCATGCCAGCAAACTTTTTCAGTAAGTTCCAAAAAGAAAGAAAAAAAATCCGGTCACGATACAGTCTTGTGTAGCGCCAGGAAGACTAACATGCGCCGTGTTTTAGTTACCGAAGCTGGCTCAGGGAGAGACGTGTGGACGCTCACTCCCGACCAGATATCCCGAGTTCTTCTGGTATGCCCCCACCCCACCCCCCCACACGATGTTCCAACATCCTCCCTCGTCCGTTTTACCGGTCAGAAAACAGCAGCTGACGAGGAGTGGTAACCAGATTGTATATATCTTCAACCTGCTCTACTCGACCTGCCTGTCGCTCATCAAGGCGTCCATCATCCTGCTCTACCTGCGCATCTTCACCTCGGGGACGGTCAGGAAGGTCCTGTGGGGCACGCTGGCGTTCAACGTCGGGGTCTGGGCCGGCTACCTGGGCCCGACCATCTTCACCTGCCGGCCCATCAGCTTCTTCTGGGACGGTTGGATGGGCGAGTCGGACGGCCAGTGCATCCACATGCACGCCTCGGCCATCTCCCACAGCGTCTTCCAGCTCCTGCTCGACTTCGTCCTGCTCGTCATTCCGGCGACGCAGATCTGGGGCCTCAACATGAGCATCCGGAAGAAGATTGGCGTGTACCTCATCTTCGGCGCCGGTATCTTGTAAGCAAGCAACAGATGGCCACGGCCACAAAAACACTGCTACCTACCCTACCCCCTTATCCGTTGCTGACCGAAAGGACAATAGCCTCACAGCCGTCAGCGCTTACCGCATCAGATCGCTAGTCATGTTCGCGACGTCTGACAACCCCACAGGTATGTTGATTCTCTCTTTGTTACCGGGAAGGGGGGGAGAAGATGCTGACTTTCTTCTAGTCAACACGTACGAAGCCGCCATCTGGTCCAACGTCGAGCTCTGCACCGGCATCTTCGTCGCCTGCCTCCCGTCCACGCGCCAGCTCTGGAAGACGATGGTCCCGACCATCTCCGAGTTGACGGGCAACAGGTCCAAGTCGGGCACGTCAAAGTCTGGCAACGGCCCCCCTGCGCCGGGGTCGGGCTACGCCAGGAAAAACACCGACAAGCAATCCTGGCTGTCGCGCATAGTGGACGACGCACACAACGACATCGCCCTCCACGACATACGGAGCATCAGCGCCACGAGCCTGGTGGAGGCCAAAGACCGGCCTGCCGCGGCAGTCCGTTTCGGCGAGGCATAGGGCCGGAAACCGAATTGGAGGCGGGGTGGGGGGGGCTATTGATGACTATTGACCCGGCTGTCTGAGAACGATGTGCAGACATGACTCGAGGAACAAAAGCAGCTGGGAAACAGGAGTGGCACGGTCAGGGGGGGGGGAAGGGTGAGCTTTCGTTATGGCACAATGGGTCAAACCACACCCCCTTGGAGTCGGACCCCGTTAGCCGAGCCGACACCTCTGTTTTTGTGCCTTTTTGTCTCCTTTTTGTTTTTGAAGTAGAAAATAATAATAATGATCAAATCTTCTCATCTTTCTGCTTCTCGTTTACATCTCCCAACGTCGTGGAAGTTTGGGGAGGCGATGGGCTTCCTGCTGTTTGTTGTCTTGGAGATATTACGGCATTATGGCGGATGCGGTCAAATCTTACTGCGCTATAGATGTTGCGTGATTTTCGAGACGCACTAAGCACTCATCAGCAACACCATCTATTCCTAGTGGTTGAAGTGGACCATTGATGGATTCCATTGCATGTATTATATAACTGTAAATATGGTAGTAAGGTAGCAGGTAGCATTTTGTCATTTCACAACTGGCTAATCCTAATCCGGATAAGACACGCGCTGCTGCTATACTTAAACGCCACCATAATAACGGTAGCCAATCATACCCCTCTACGAGAAGTGTCTTTTTTTTTTTTTTTTGCTGCAAAATCCACTATTGCCAACAGACGCCCACAATGGCCAACAAGCCAACATTCAAAGAGTACTAGCTATGCCTACGGCAACAAAATTCATGTTTCCAAGGCGGCCCTTCTCGACCGAGTCCGAAAGCCGCGTACGCAAAGGCGCGAAAATTGCAGCTTCACGATCCTTGGGACTGTTCCCAGGTAAATGCCTGTCTAACCCGTTCTTTTATGGGCCACGGCCGGGGCTACAACTACCTTTGATTTAGGTAGTCTGGGGAATAGCTCCAGTATTAACATTTAGTGACTATCCGACCCAGCTTTGGCCTTGCAAGTTGCTTGCTTGATTTAGGGCCGCAGCGAGATGCCAGCTACTAATTAGTACTCGGCCGTGTTGATTATCTCTGGCACCATTCAAACACCAAGGATATCCCATTACCGGCCGAGGTGGGGGAATCATCAACGTCTTTGCAGCCTTACTAGGCTCAGGGATACGGAATTATACCGACTCAACCCCCAACTGGTCTGACCCCCGAGGTTTGGCAGATACGATTTTGAAGCTATTAGGAAAAGTCGACTGGTTTGGATTGGGTAAGTTTTGGGTGTTGGTTGACAAAGGGTTGGGGTTGGGGTTGCTCTAGATGAAAACCGCTCGTAACCACTACCCAATTATGCTGCGAGACGGAACGACGGAGCTCGGTTCGAGCGCCACATCCTCCTCGCTTCCTTGCCGACGGCAACGAGGCTCCCAGAGGCCCTTCCGTGTAACCCCGGGCAGAAAAAAAAACGACGGAGACTCAGAGCCGGTTTGATCGCTGGGGAACCCCATGGCCTTCCCGGGGATGCCAGGGTGGAATGGGCCGAGGTAAAGCAGCCACATTAGGTCCGTCTCTATTAGGTATCTACAAAAGTACGACACTCTCAACACCACTCTCTTGTGACGGGTCGACAACCGCCGCCCGTCACAGTGGTCTTGCACAATCTATGGGATATATTACAGAGGTATACAGTAGGCTGAAGAATAACCCCAAAGTTTGAACAATGTACAGAGGGAAGAAAGGGGGAATAGCCATTCATCTTATTCGACATGGGAGTTCACGACGCGGGCGCGTGTCTCGGCCTGGTAGCGAGGTACCTCATCACATAAAAGCCATGCCGGCTGCAACCACGCCGAGAAGGCTCATCAACGGAATCACTCTAAATGGTTTTACGGCGGGCTCGCCGGCAACGGCCACGGCGGTCGGGGTCGCGAGCACGGGGCGGGTGGTGACGGAGGGAGGACTCGGTGCGTTCGAGGGAGGCCTGGAGGGGGGCTGCTGAGGTATACTCAGGGAAGGGCTCGAGGGCGTGGTAGAACGGCTTGAGGGAGCTGCGGGAGGGCTTGAGAGAGCGGGGGAAAGGCTTGAGGGCGCGCTGGGACGGCTGCTAGAGCGAGCGGTGGTTGTGTTGGCGGATGTCCTTGTGACCAGCGTAGGAGCGCGGGTGACCGAGAACGTCGGCGTGCCGGCGCGGATGGAGGATGAGACAACCGTCATGGTGTTGCTCCTGATACTGGTCGAGCGGCGGCTGGAAGAGGCGGACCGCGAGGGTAGGCTGGTGGAAACGGGGGCGTTGTTACGGGTGATGATCGAGCAGGTGCCGTTGAAGTTGCACCGCGTTACGATAAAGACTTCCGGGGGCACGGGATAGGTGATTGTGGTGACGGGGGTGCAGATGCTCCCGAAGCAGTCCGTCAGGGTCGTCACCATGCTGGAAAACGGTATGACGGCGGGCACGGTAATGGTTCTGCAGACCCCGTCGAAGTTGCAGGTGGTGGTGGTTACCAACAATGGGGCGGTGACGGAGGGGACCGTGGTGACGGGAGTTACGATGGCGTTGTTGTTGAGACTGTTACTTGGGCTGATGATGGCGGGCAGGACTGCGGCACTAGAGGAGGTTGTGTTCCAGCCGGGGAGTAGAATGGTGATTATGGTGGTGATGGTGATGGGAATGACCCCGAGTGTGGTCGTGCTCGGGATTGTGGTGATGAATGGATCCACGATCGAGGAGGAGGAGCTGAAGAAGACTCCCACGGTGGTAAAGCTAGTAAGAGTGATGGTGGTGAGGGCCGTGAAGACGACGGTGGTGTCCACCTGGCCATTGACACCGGCCAAGATGGCGGCGCTCGCGACGAGGCGGATGAGGTTCGCCGGAGCCATGCCGACGGCAGAAAGCGCGAGAAAGACTGTATTGTCAGTTGGGCAGCGAGCTGTTAAAGCCCCGAAGAGATTCAAAAAGAAGGACAAAAGCGAATGTATAATGCAAGAGCTGAGAGACAGGAACAGAAAATCAGACGCTGATACGCGGTGGCTGATGCTGCTGTTGGTACAACGAGGAGTAAAGAATAAGGATGATCAGGTCCAAGGGGGCTGGCTGGCTGGCTTGATATACCTAGCCGTTTTCTACGCGATGACGTCTCCTTGTATTCGTAGAATAATCACTGGGAACAGCCACGACCAACGTCTGGGAATCGAGATCAAAAGACGTCTCCTGAGGTCATTGTTGACCAAGGGCTCTGCCGAGACTCTGGTGCTGCTGATGGCTAGAAGAGGGAACCAGGTATGTGGCACACGCTCCGCGTGCGCTCTCTCTGTTTCAACGGTTTTGGTGGGCGCCATGATGGACAGTTGAAAGCAACATATGGTGCGACGCATGTGGTGATGGTGGTGTTGGAGGAATTGTAATTGTCGTACCTGAGAAAAGGCCAACGGGCCCAGTCCAGGTTGAATCGACGGAAATTGGGTTTCGGCTCGCCAAGGCATTGGGTCAACCCATCGGATGCGGATAAGCCAAGGGCCGTTTAAGGGTAAGACACCGCGCGGAGGGGGCGCGCTTACTGGCACCAGGAATGTTGGACATCGCGGAACCTCGTCTTTGGCAAATATTCACAACGAAACGGACGAAGGAGGGAGGGCAACCACATTCCTGAAGATCCGTTATGGCAGCGCGATTGCGGACTGTTTCTCGAGTCTCCTGGTGAGGCATGAGCTTGGTGTAAGATGGGATTTCTCTTTGCTCTTGGAGTGACTACTGGCGCTCATTTGATTCTCACCAGTGACTCTGAGATTGGAGGGAGTGACGAGGATTGAAGTGAGTTGCAGATAGCCGTGAACGGATGTCGTTCATGTACGCTGATCCATCCTTGTCCGCACCCCGTTGTTGCAATGTCGTGTATTCAACCTGCCTGTTTCCTATCAGCAAACGAGAGCAAAGTCATAAGCCAAGGGAAGAGATGGGTTATCAGCCAAGGAAAAGAGCACTCGGCAATTGGAAGAAGTAGATGAGGAAAAAGTTGACTAAATGCGATGACAGGTTTAATATGATAATGAGCCTGTGCTGCTCAAGAAGACCCTGATCCTGGTTTTGCCACCATGCAAAACGCCCCGACAAATGAAACATATCCAAGCCAGGTTATTCGTACATGACGTGATAGTCTTTGGCCCTCTAATCCCCCCTCCCCCTTTGCCTCTCGTCATTGGGTTGCGCCTTACAGCTTCATGCCGAGTGCCTTGTGCACACGCATGCTCTGCCTGATACTCAGGTCGAGCATAATCTCCTCACTGCCACCGGGGATAGCGTACGCGCGCACATCGCGGTACAGTCTCTCGACCTTGCCGCCCTGGCCGCCGCGTGAGTATGACAGACCGCCAAAGATCTGAGACGCTTCGCGAGCGCAGAACTCAAAGGTGACGGTGGCCTGAGCCTTGAGACTGGCAATGGCACCGCCAAGCTTGAGCATGGCCTCGGTCTCTCCCATCTTCTCGCACTGGAAGATGAGGTTCTCGAGCCAGGCGTACGAGGCTTCGATCTGGCGCGCCATGTGCGCGAGCTTGAGACGAATGACGGGGTGCTCGATGAGCTTCTTGCCAAATGTACGACGCTTGTTGGCGTACTTGACCGACTCCTCGTAACAGACTCGGGAGAAGCGGATGCACTGGATGATGATGCCGATACGCTCGTGGTTGAAGTTGGTCATGATGACTAGTGAGGGGGGTTAGCAGGTGTGCACGGTTATACGCGAAGCGGGTTGGGAACAATAGACATACCTCGGAAACCCTGGTTCTTCTTGCCGAGCAGGTTCTCGACGGGCACCTTGACGTCCTCAAAGGTGATGTAGGTGGTACCGCTGGACCAAACACCCTGGCAATCCATGCGTCTTGTCGTGACACCGGGGCCCCTCTCGATGAGCAGCAGGCTGACACCGTTCATGCCCTCGCCACCTGTCCTGACGGCGGTGGTGAAGTAGTCACACCAGATACCGTTGGTAATCCACTTCTTCTCTCCGTTGACGATGAAGTGCTTGCCGTCCTCGCTGAGCTTGGCCTCGCACGTCAGGTTAGCGACGTCGGAGCCGGCGTCGGGCTCGGTGATGGCCAAGCAGATGCGCTTGTCGCCGTTGAGAATGCCGGGCAGGATGCGGTCGACGAGGGCCTTTTGGCCGAACTTGACGAGGGGCGGGCAGCCGATGCCGAAGCCGCCAATGACGTTCCAGACGAAACCACCCGAGGCGGCGCGGGACAGCTCGTCAGTCAGTAGCATCTCGTGGAAGAGGTCCCAGTCCTTGGGGTCGACCGAAGCGACGGTATTCTTGGTGTACTGGGTCGGGTAGTGGACACCGAGCAGGCCGGCGAGGTAGCCGCGCTCACCCATCTGCTTGTAGATGGAGGGGTCAACCTCCTTCTTCTCGTCCCACTCGGCGACATGGGGCTCGATGTTGTTCTCGACCCACTCGCGGATCTCGGCGCGAAGGGCAGCGTGAGTCTCGTTGTAGTAGGGAGTGTGATACTGGGGAAGGAAGAGTTAGAGTTGGTTTGGCTTGGTGGAAAGAAAGGGCAAACGGGGGGCAGTCAAACTTACGGCCTGGTACCAGTTGGGGTCGGCGTAGGGAACCAGATCGCCAAAGGGGTCCATGGGCTCTGACTCTTCGGTGGTGGCGGCGACGGCCTTCTTGGAGGCAGCCTTCTTGGGAACGGGAGCGGCGGCGGCGGGGGCGGCTTCGACGGCCTTGGGCTTGGTGTCGAGGGAACCAACCTGGAGCTTGGCCTTGTACTTCTTCAGGATGCCTTCGTTGTGGTACTTCCAGAACTGCTTGGAGGCGTCCTTGCCAGCGACGCGCTGGAGGATCTTCTTGCCACCTGGAATGGATTAGGAAGGGGACGGATAGGCGGGGAAAGGAGATAAGAAGGCAACACGCACCAGGGTGGTCATCCTGGAATTTTGTGAGGTCGTAGACGTCTTCGTCAACGATGATGTACAAATCCTCGGGCTTGTTGTGCGACGCGACGTCGCTGGTCGAGAAGGTCTTGGACATTGTGACTACGGTGTGGGTGCGTATATGCGCGTTTGCCTGTAGGATTCAATGCGATGTGATGGGGAGACACTCGACGGGATTGATCCGGAGAGGAGGAGGATAGAAGAGGAGCAAGGAATAGATTGTGAGAAAAAGAGGACGACTGGGGGAGGGGATAAGAATGTTTAAAAGACGTCGAGGCCGGAAAGAGGTGTGTGGGCGAGAGAGTGAGAGAGAGCGGTGGCTTTGTCTGGGGAACCGAAGCGTGGTGGAGGGAACGAGTCGCGAGGGCCATAGTCGGCAAAGGAACGGTACCTAACTGGATGGTCGACAATCACATGCTTGCGTCCGTCCCAGTGCCAGAGGTAAGTAAGCAAGTAAGGTAACGTACCTTTCCTCGTCTGGGGGTGAAGCTCAGGTGCAGGTGACCAGGAGATGTATCTACATCCCAGTCAATCAATTCCTAGCGGCACCAAGGTAAAACGCGGAATCCCCAGGATGCGTGCGTGGAAGGAAGGAAGGATGGACGGACGGACACAGCCGCAGCCAGCCAGCTGCAGTGGAGCCGACTGACACAGTCCGGGGTATATTTTCTTTTATTGTTTTCTGTTTTTTTCGCGGAGAGAGTATCCATCCGCAGGTACCTACCTACCTACACTACATACCTGTACACGCTTCATCCGGAGCCAAGGCAGGGGGCTTTGTTCCGTGACTGGACATCTCCCCGGGAAGAGAGGCGGGCGATTGAATGACTGATTGACCGATGGTGTATGGCCGTGCGGAGGAAATATTCTGCAGCGAAGTTTGCTGTCGCCATCAACCGACCCGAAGCACATACATTTTTTTTTTTTTTTGCTCGGCGGTTTGGTAGGTTTGGGGTATGTAATAGCCCCGCGGATAGCCAGTCGTGAGGAGAAGCAGCAGCAGCAGCAGTAGTATTCGTTAAACTTACTCTACCTACCTAGTGAAGAAAAACAAAGACAAAGACTCCCTGCTACCCGTGCTACCTAATTACTAGTGCCCATGCCCCGTGTCATGTGCCCTCTCTCTCGCCGCATCCTCGCCATGTCCCGTTGTCATCATCCATGCGCTTGCCGCTGATGCCAGTCACCCAGTCTTTCAAGGTACCTATGGTCGGGACTAATTACTGCGTACTGTGTTTGTACCTACCTTGTTATATAATGTATTTATCAGTCGCGCATGGTCTGAGAGGGAAAGAGAGACAGACAGACAGACAGACAGACAGACAGAGAGACAGACAGACAGACAGACAGACACTTGGAAGGCAGGTGCGACAGTCCGCGCGCATGTGATTGCCCACCCACGTTCTGTTTCGGGCGTCGCATCCCCTTTCGGTTGATGTCATCGAGGGGCTCCTGCCTTCCCTACTGCCGCTCGCTCTTCCCCCCTGCAGTTTGTGATCCGCCAGAGTGGATCCTTACCTCGGCATCTTTTTTTACTGGAGACCGGCCAATGGAGAACGCGGGGTTGGTCAGGTGAGGCGGGTCTCTCTCTCTCTGTCCGTCTGCCTGTACCTACCTACTACGTAGGTACGTAGTATGTGTGTGCCTGCATGCCTGGCCGTGCGTGCTATGGACTTCATCTCCAACGCATCACCACCAAC
Source organism: Colletotrichum eleusines (assembly GCA_016807845.1). NCBI lineage: Eukaryota > Fungi > Ascomycota > Sordariomycetes > Glomerellales > Glomerellaceae > Colletotrichum > Colletotrichum eleusines. The sequence goes on from JADEZO010000007.1 coordinate 496,739, forward strand.
TTCCTTCGGACATTGCTTAGCCATGCAAGCGCTTTCTTACCCGCCCGCCTACCGGTAGACCGACAGAAAGATGGCTGGCTTTTACTTAGCTATCTGCATCCCAGAGACTGCTTCTTACCCCTTCCTTTGCACATCAGCCCCCCATCGTCGGTGGGCTGGGAACCGAGGGGTGGGGAGGGCAGCGTCTAGCGTCTAGGCCGTCGTCGCCCATCGCAGCCTTCGTCCAAGGCTAAATAAATACCTAGACACTTACTTAGCACTTGGGTATCAAGTAGTAACGTTCGACGTGTCAAATCCCCGAGGTCATCGTCTTGCCGATCCATTGCAAACTGGCAGCATGTGTCCAGTCATGGCTAATACTGCACTACAACATTTCTTCAATCACATACCAAACCAAACCAATCCGTCTTGTCTGCCTTTTTGATCAAGACCCCGCGCCCCAAACGCCGGATTCATACGCCAAAACAGCCCACTTCAGATATCATCCCATCGGCCACAGAACAACCGCCTGTAGAGAATTCCCATGGATCTAGCTAGCAGCCGTCGACATCGTCCCTCCCAACCCCCGCCGGGCCTAATAATTAAACACTAGGCCCCGCGAGGCTTGGCCTTGGCCGCCGCCTTCTCCTTCTTCTCAACCTTCAGCTTCTTCTTCTTTTCTTCATTCTTGGCGTCCAACTTGCGCTTGGCTGCCGCCTTCTCCTCCTCCGTCTTGGGAATCACCTTGAAGAAGCCGTCCAGCCGCACCTGCTGGCTGCTCTTGAGGTTCTTCTCCAGTCTCGCACCCGCCGTCCGCACCCGGTCCTCCGAGAAGCCCTTCTCCGTCACGAGGTATTGCACCAGGCCCTCCATGTCTGGCTTCTCCCACTTGAAATCGCACAGCGGGTCGTCCGCCGGCCGTACGTCGGGGTTGAGGAAGAGCTCGCGCGCGTCCTGGTACGGCCAGTCGTCGGGGATCACGTACTTCTGCTTCGGGTCGTTCTTGAACGCCTCGACGAGCGTCTCCAGGTCGCCGTGCTCGCGGATCAGCTTGAGCGCTGTCGAGGGGCCGACCTTGGGGATGGGGTCGAGGTAGTCGCAGCCGAGGAGGATGCAAAGGTCGACGAACTGTTGGTAGCCGAAAGTTAGACGGTCCACGTACGCACACATGCACTCACACACGCATGCCCCATTGGCGATTGGCTACAACGTACCTGCTTGCGCTCCATGCCGAGGCCGGCGAGCACCTTGTCAATGTGAACCTCTTGAATGGGCTCCTTGCGCGCCTCGCTAAAGGTCAAGTGGCGCAGAAGAATGGGTGTGTCGAAGGTGAGGGTGTCCATGTCCTCGCTGGCTGCGGCATACACCTTGCCCGCACGTGCCAAGACGGCACATTGAGCCTCAGCTTCGGTGGGAGCAATAATGTAGGGGATGCCCATGAGCTTCAGTAGCTTCTGGCAGTCGGCGTTGTGCTCGCGGGTGACCCGCACCGTCCGGCGCGAGAACTTCTCCACGTCCTCGGCGGTACCCGTCTCTTTGGCCTCTTCGAGGCCCGCGGTGGCTTCCTGCTTTCTCTGGAATCGCTTGGCCAGCTCGCCCGACTTGAGCTTGGGCGGCGCACCGTCGAACACGTAGAGGGGCTTGATGCCGTTGTCGACCATTCGGAGGGTTCGGTAGAAGAGACCCATGAGATGTGAAGTCGTCTCTCCGCTCTCGTTCATGAGCTGCTGGCCTTCGGAGCGCACGGCGATGAGAAAAGAGTAGATACTCATGGACCTGGGTTGACTCGTTAGCAGGTAGGCAGGCAGCGGTGACATTGGCCGACACCACTCACGCGTCCTATTTCTACGTTAGCACATGAGTCGGCGGGGGAGCGATCCGCCGGCACTTACAATCGCGACCTTGCGGCCAAAGTGCGCCTTAATCTCTCCCTCTTTGATGGCATCGGGGGCCTCCTCCTTGATGATCTGGAAGAGGTGCTTGATACCCATCTTTGCCTCGCTGCCCACGGGTTCAATGTGGATGGAGTATTCGTTGGCAACGGTGTGCGGCGGCGGGGTAACAGAGTCGGTTCCAAGTAAAAGTTATGACTTGAGGCTTGAAAAAGGGACGAGAGGCGGAAGTTGAAAATTTGGTGCAAAGGCTTCGTCTGCCGCGAACAGTGACGACTCTCGACGGTGGGTTAGAAGGAAAGAAAGGGACGACGAGCACGAGCTCGACGCGCGCCGCACTCTCTTTCGGCGGGTCATGACGCGCCTTCGCATCCGAGTCTGCCCCGCCACGCGTTTAATTGACTGACAGTGCCAACAGCTGGCAATGAGCGGCCTGCCACCTTTCGGGTCCATTCGCCATACCATACTTCTGAGGAGGCAGGCCATTGACCCAGAGTATCTATCCTATACATGTAAGTTAGATAGGTTGGTTAGTAGTTGTTTATGTACAACTCGGCAGACTTTGTGGCAAGTAGTAAAAACGTGTCTTTTTAGTCCTTATTTTTCGCAGCATACAAGAGACTCAATACTATTGTTCTAGGCTACTGTAATTCAGCGGTCTAATAGCTTAGTTCACCCGGTAATACATGAATCTCAATATTACGGTACGAAATACCCGGTAAGTCATAACGCTCATAGAATAAGCACGCTCAGCATCGGGTTTAATCACCCGTGATGGCCTCAGGAACTTGCCATTTGATCCAGCGGGTAATGCCAACTACGCATGTATTCCAAGCAATGGTTGGCTAGATGAGTTAACATCAACGGCGCTGGCTCGGTTTGGTAACACAATGTGGTCAACTAGACGGGGTTTAGCTCTGGCCAGACAAGGCCGCCGTAGGTTGCGCTGGCAAATGCATGTCAGCAACTGGGACAGGTCATCTTCGGATCTTGGACTGGCTGACGGGAACCAGCCCCCTCTAATCATACCTCCTGCAGCAGCTCGCCTAGCGTCATATCCAATTGTTCAGCCCTAAATCCGACAACTTGTCACACGAGGTTGCCGCCTGGCGGTAAACGCCCGCAGTCATCACCTTCCCAAAGTCCACCTAGACTGCCTCGAGCGTTGCAGCCTGGTCCTCATGTCAATTGGATCTACTTACCCGAGTAGCAGGATGTGGCCGATGACGAACTTTTAACACTCCAACATCATTTGGGGACAGCTGCGTTATTATCCCCGAAGACTCTGTCCAACTCGGCTAAAGAGACCAACGCGAGAGCCCAACGCCGCTTGAGAGCTGTCACCCGGTCTTCACAATGATCATCCCCAACTTGGAGGTGGTATACCCTACAAACACCTATATCGCACCGCCGGGATGGCGGCCACAAATACAGTGAGCAGGCGTTTTGTCTTGATGAGTCTCCAACCAGCCCTGGCTGACGCGGTACAGCATCATCTGCATCCACGATTTGGGCGGGTCTCCAAAGGCCACATGGCACCACGATGGGTCTGGCAAGACCTGGATATCAGATCCCGATTTTCTTGGCAGCTTCAACGACTCGGTTAGAATATGGACGTATGGATTCAACTCTGACCCCGCGGCGAACATGACGCCCGCCAGTATTGCACTTCACGCCGATGACCTTCTGGCATCTATAATCAATGGATTTAGAGAGTACACTGTACGTATGGATGCTTCAAGCAGATTGATGTTGAATACTCACTTCTCTGGCCCTAGGGTGGCCCTACGATATTCATTGCCCATGGCCTTGGAGGAATCATAGTCAAGAAGGTGAGTTCTGACAGACCAACTTGACCTTCTTCACATCTCATAAACTTCTAATTAGGCCGTCGAGCTGTACACATGCTGTCCAGAGTATTCCGTCGTCAGGGACCTCACAGCCGGTATAGTCTTCTTAGGCACTGTTCATCATCCGGCCGATTCCGAAGGTGTTCTGAAGGCAGTCAAGGCAACAGTGACGGCCGGCTTGACGAAGCACTCGGCAGATCCGCCAATGGATGAGATAAGACAGTTTTCAGAGGCTGTTCGGGAAGTCAACAGCACTTTTGTCAACAAGTTTATGCCCCGTTTTCTGATCCTCAACTGCCTCGCCGCGCGGTCAATCAAGCTTACCGCCGATGACGGTACACCTTCCAAAAAACGAGTGGGTATCGGTGAATTTTTAGCTTTACACTGGTACGGCTGCTGACGAGCAGGTCAGATCGTTTCCGGGAGATGCGGTGAGATGAATTCTGTCAACGTCAAGAATGTGTGGCTGGACTGCAATCATTTCGAGTTAACACAGATACCCTCGCCATCAAGCCAGAGGCATACGCTTTTGCTCGAGAACATTGACGAGATGACGAAAAACATCTTGGCACAAGATAAGAGAAGGATCGTCTTCTCCTCACCACCGCCGCCACCACCACCGAACACGGCCGGTCCGCCACCGCCATCGCCGCCAGATCCTGGTGAGTGCACTCATATGGAGGACAGCGGTCCGATAGTGAAAAACAACGACACCAACCCATCGTACTATAGAAAAGCCAGAGAGACCGGCACGTATGCCTAAAGGTCAGACAACTCCTGGCCCGCCGCCGCGGGACACCGACGTGGAAGCATTCCGCCTGTGGGCGAGGAAGAGAAATGTTGGTGAGTTCCCACTCAACACATCGTGGATTCGCTTTGAGTCTAACGGCGAATACAGAAAGCATGGAGAAATGTCAAAACGCACTTCTTGACAAACTCGGCACATGGGACCAAAGGCATCTCGGCCATGATATCTACCCCATACACGGAATGTGCACCTGGATACAATCAGACCCGATCTTCAAGGACTGGCTAAAGTCAAACAGGACCGGTGACATGTATGTCTCTGGAGGCTCTGGATACGGCAAGACGTATCTGGCAAAATTTATTGCCAACTACTTGGCCGGGGATCGTCCTCGGCCGTCCCTGACGTATGGCAACATAGTGCTTTCGTTCTTTTGCAACGTGAGCGCAACGGGAAACAAACAACCTCCCATTTTGGAGTACTTCATCAAATCACTCCTGGGGTCTCCGCTTTGGTTCGAGTCATTATCCTCCCACTTTCGGTATCTCCAGGAAGATGACAAAAAGCTCGATCTCGCTTCACTCTTCGAAATCCTACGCCAGCTCATGACGAGGCAGCAGCTGACCACGGGGCCTCCAAGAACAACAGAAGTCTTCTTGATCGTAGACGGACTTCAGGAGTGCGATGCGGCCTATGTTCGAGACTTTTTGCACCTGGTTGGCAGTCTTGTTGACAACCCTGCCCCTCGAGTACCGCCGCCTTCGGGGCCAGTTTGACCAGCGCAATACTTTCCTCGGGAAACTGTCAGGTTCAAGTTCTTTTTTACGCATACGCCAAGTGAAATCTTTTCTCTGGCATCTTCCCGGGCAGCAAGAATCAAAATGAATGACTCAGATGTAGAACAGGACATCAGCAAGTACATCGATGTGGAGGCGGAAACAGTCTTCAAGGTCAAGAAGCCGAGGGAGTCTCCTGAAAAAATATGCTCATGGTTGAAAAGCAAATCGGAAAGATTTTTCTTTTTTGCTAAGTTCTTCCTGCAAGACTTCATTGCAACGGCCGGGAATGCCTACGATTACTCCATGCACTCAAGACTGGTCCCATGCCCGGAACCGCTTAGACAGTACTATGACCACGAACTCCTTCCGATATTCCAGAGCATCGACAACCAGAGCTACCTTCTTTCGATACTACAGATTGTCATCAATTCCAAGTCGTTCATCAGCAGGGAAGAGATACAAGACGCTATTGCCTGTCTCCACGGCGATTCTCGCTTGAGGCACCTCGACATCCACACTGTTCTTCAACAAGAATGCTCCCGGCTCATCCATGTTGCCGACAACCTCGAACTCTATGTCGCACACCTATCGCTTTGTTCTCACTTCAACTCTTACATAAACAAGGAACAACAACACACTAACATGGCTTTCCTATGCCTAAAGTATCTTTCGCAGTCAACTTTTGGACCCGATTGTAGTGTTTCGCCCCCGGAGTTAGCCAGGCATCACCCGTTCTATAGCTATGCGGCACGATGTTGGGAGGAGCATTTCCGCCTCTCGGACAGAGAGGGAACAAAGCTACTGCCCCAGCTTGGTCATTTCATAGCCTCTCCATGCTACGACACCTGGTCCTCCCACCGGTCATGGAAGATTGCCACAGATCGATGGGCTCGCAAAAGCCCAATGTACAATGCGATGATGTCGAGTCCCTGGGTCCCCCCAGCAATCACTCTCACAAACGCCAATGCCTGCCATCTCACGAGCGAGCTTCGAGCGACTCACGGTATGGTTGAAACTGAGTCTAGGTTATGGAGAGGCAATGCATCAGCCCTTTTCGCGAAGGTTTTGCACAGCTTTGATGCGTTTCCCGGATTGAACAACTTGTTTGGAAACACTCATCCTGAGCCAGACTTCTCTGTGCGAGACGCGGCCGGCCACACGCCTTTGATGACGGCAGCGATGGCCCCCGACGGCTTACCTGACATGGTTGAGCTTTTCCTTCAAAGGACGCAGGATGTCAACGAGCGAAGCTTCGTTCACGGAGACACAGCGCTCTTCCTTCTCTGCAGATATCTGGACACCCGCGATGACATTCTTCTCGCTCGCATGCTGTCCATGTTTCTCGCCGCTGGGGCAGACCCCAACATATCTGGGCTCGACGGGAGGACGTGTCTTCAGGAGGCATGTGAGAGGAACTCGATAACAATGGTCGAGCTACTGCTCCGCGCCGGTGCAAGCCCGAATGCTTCAACTATTGACGGCAACACACCGCTCCGCGAAGCATTGATGAACTCAAATGTGGCCATAGTTGAAAGGCTGGTCCGACACGATGTTGACCTGGATATGAGCTTTCCCTGGCCGAGTGACCATACGCCTTTGATATTTATCATTATCAACCGCAACTTTGACCTTTTCAAGCTCCTTTTAAACTCATTGGACGACATCAATCAGCTAGACGGCGCGGGGTTTGCAGCCATACACATATTGACAGCGCCCGAGTATGTCGAATGGCTTCCCCTCCTCCTGGAAAGACCCGACGTAAATCTCGACCTTCTCTCCAATGGGCTGGAGGACGACCGCACAAGCACCCTGCGACGGACCCCGCTAGGCTTCGCAATCCGCCACGACAATTTCAAAGCTATTGAGATGCTTCTGCAAGCAGGTGCCAATCCTTGCCGCTGCCCAGGAACAACCGATGACACACCCGTTTACATGGCTGTGAGGTTTGCCAGGACAACAAGTCATAAGAAGAGGTGAGTGAGCCATAGTTTGAAGCACGGCGCAGTCTCTGAGTAGACTCTGGCATGTTTGGATCGAAGACGCTAAGCTAAAATTTATAACAGCAAGCATGACAAGCACGACGTGGACAATACTGGCAACGCCGATATTCTGGAATTGCTACTGGCGTACCAATCCCCTATCAATACGTTGAATCACAAATCAAAGGAGTATGCAAAGTCTCCACTGATGTTGGCAGTGAATTTGGAGGACCAAAACATGGTTGAGCTTCTCCTACGACACGGAGCTGATCCCACACTGGAGGAAGCCTATGGACTTCCTGGCCCTCTGGGTGCTGCTGTCGGTGACGGCGGCGAGGAAATCAATCTCAAATTGGCCAAGACGCTTCTGCGCAACGAATTGCCGCCCAGCATCAACTACCTGCCCGAAAACGACGCCCAAGCCGAACATATCCTCAACGCAGCGATTGAACTGAAGCCAGCGCTGCTCCAGCTTTTACTCGACCACGGCGCAGACACGAAGGGCTTTCTGTCACCGTATCCACGTTACAACGTTACGCCGCTGATTGTTGCGGCTAGAGAAAACAATGTCGATACCTGCAAGGTGCTCGCGGAGCATGAGCCTGGCCTGGTCAACTGCCAGTTCGAGGAGGGACTCATTTGCGAAGCACCAATCCACTTGGCCGCCAGGAAGGGACACATGGACATAGTCCGCTGCCTCCTCGACGCAGATGCCCGGCCGGATCTGCTCTCACATCATTGGCACGAAACGCCCTTCTGGTCGGCGTGCTACAAGGGCGAGCTCGAAATCGCCCGGCTGATCTACGACAAGGCGCCAGAGACCCTCAACACCCCGTCCTACGACGGCAGCACCCCCCTCATCGTCGCCTGCGCCACCGAAAACCTGCGTCTGGTGGAGTTTCTCCTCAAAAGGGGGGCTGACGCCGGCGCAAGGTGCTCCAGGGGCAGGTCGTGCGTCTCCAGCGCGCTCTCGGCGGGCAATGGCGCCGCTTACAAGATTGTTGACCTGCTGATCCGGCACGGGCTCGGCATCGAAGACGTCATCAGCGCGACCGGCCTCACCGCCCTCGGCAAGGCTTGCAGAGTCGGCGACGCGCAATCCGTCCGGATGCTGCTCGAGAAAGGCGCGGATCCGGCCAAGGGGCAAAAGCCGCCCGGAAACGCCTCGGAGACTTGGGGGTCTGCGTTGGGTGTTGCGGTCTTTGATGGCCAAGCCAAAGTCGTCGACATCTTGCTTCAGAGTCCTCGGCTGGCCTCGTTTATCGAGAACTTGGATTACTGCGGAGATAACGTCTTGCATTCCAATCCCCTCATCGCTCACGCCATAGCTCACGAGATCACAAGCAAGATATATAGGGCCTGCAAGCGGTTGGAGTCCGAGACGGGAATTGACCACTTTCAGGCGATGCTTGCCGTCAAGAACCGTGGATTGCATACGCCCACAGACATTGCACTGGGCAGCGTCCACAAGGGCTTAAGTGACGAAGCCGTGGCAAACACTGACGAAATCATATGTCAGTACGTCGGAGAGCTGATCGCAGGGGACCAGAGAACCATTTTCGACCACAAACGCCTCATGGAAGACCTCTCAATTCTCCTTCTGCAACGAGGTGGATACGATCCGCAAGCCATTCGGCTACTACAGACTTTGAACATTGATGTGTCAATCAAAGAGTTGAAAGATCGCTTCATTGAGGCAGTGGAATGTACGGTATACTGCGACGTCTGTGAGGGTTCCGACGGCTCCGACGGCTCCGACGAAGACGAGCAAGAGATCATGTATTTCTGCCGGTTCTGTCGTCTCGACGTTTGCCAAAGTTGCGTCGATAAGGCTGAGCGGGACCATGCGTTGGTACGCATTCCAATTGTGAAAGAGAAGAGGATGATGGATTTCAACTCCGAAGAGATCAATCAGGTTTTTTACGTCCTGAAAAACGACTTCGTCAACCGGCAGAAACATGTATCCGACAGCAGGGCTGCTGCTGCTGCTGCTCCGTTCGAGGTAGACGCCAATTCTGACGACACGACACTTTCACTGGCTTCGCTCCACGCTTTCGGATACCTCGAGTTCCGACGCCGAGCCTGGAGTCCATACTTTCCTCTGGCCCCGGCTGTGTACAAAAGGATACAGCCATGGGAGCCCGTGATCGAGCTACCCAGACGAAACTTCCAGCAATGGGCGTGGGATACGGAGAGGTTTCCCTTCAGGTTGCGTGACGAGCTGAATTATTTCCTGGAGGCTGGGAGAAGAACGGCTTATAGAGACCTGGAGACTATCCAAAGGGAGCAGGTCATGACAGCAGTGCCAGGGTTGTTTGCCCGGCAAGAAACGATTCGAGTTGACGAGCGGGTTCCGATTTGGGCTAGAGGGCAAGGACAGATGAAGCAGCTCCACAGTCACTGAAATAGGGCGTGCTCTACATGGAGGCCCTAGGTTCGAAAGGCTGGGAATATACTACGAAAACTAACTGAGCGGGGGCATGAAAGGAAACGAGTTGTGAGCACCCTTCGACACTCCTCGTATCCAGTCAGCCACCCTGCTTTTCTTGATTCAAGTTAATTCATTCTCAAACACTATGCAGTTTCTTGACTTTGAATGACTGAAAAAGTTGTGGTGCGTTTGTGTCTGAGAAGCGTCGAACCACTGCCGAGTAATCCGCATCGAGCAGGACTTACATGTATCCTTAGTCCAGCAGGAAGCTCTTCAACACACCAGCGTACTTCTCTAGTTGCTCCAGGTGAGCACAATGTCCCCCATCACTGATTGTTACCCACTTTACTTTCCGAATGTTTTGGAACCACGGCTTGACGACTAGGTCAGACGCTTCGTCAAATTCACCGTTGACAAGGAGCGTGGGGACTTTGATCCCTTTACTCTTCTCGATCCAGTCGTAATCTGGTGGTCTGTGTCAGCCCCGTACTGCGTAGCAGGTTTGTTCATCGCTGTCTATGATCCTTGTCGGACTCACTTCTCAGGCTCCCAGTGATTGTGATCTCACTCGGCCCGCACATGGTCGAATATACGGTAGGGTCCTTCTCCATCTCACTGAAGGCGTCGGCCAGAGCTTCCGGGAAGGGCCAGACGCGGCACAAGTGCACCTTGTAATACTCCAACACGGCAGCCTTGTACTCATCTGATTCGTAATCTTTGTCTCTGTCCGCATCCTCGATCGCCTGACGGACTGACTCGGGCATGCTCTTCAACCATGCGTGCTGGGCCTGCTCCCATAAATTCATGCTGGCGGGTCCGCTACCCAGAACCAGTCTCCTGACCCTGAAAGCGAGTGGTGATGACGAAGGCGTAGCGACGACGGCACCAAACATTGCACCCCACGAGTGGCCGTATATGTCAAATCGTTCAACGCCGAGATACGCAAGCAGATTCTCTAGCTCGGCCAGGAAAAGGTCCACGGTCCAAAAGTCTTCGTCGCCGATCTTGGAGGGGAAACGGGTAGATCTGCCGCAGCCTATCTGGTCGTAAAGAATGACGGGCGTCTGCGTGAGGGCATGGTAGCGATTGAAGAGCGGGGCGAGGTAGACATGCGGTATACCGGGGCCACCGTGGAGAGCGACGATGGGAGTGGCCGAGGAGGAGAGGTCACCAAGGACGCGATAGTAGGTTTTGGAGCGGCAGGATGGCGGAATCGAGGGGTGCGAAAACGGCGCTTCGCCTTCCTTGATCTCGACAACGGTCATTTTGACGTGACGCCGGGAGGGACTGCGATGAATATGGATGCAGGATGCGAAAAGGTGCTGACGAGAAACGGATCACAAAGTAAGCTTCAGTCAGCTGATTTATATCAAAGTCTCCAATCAGCTTCGTCAGACGTGATTTGGATGGTAGGCTAACAACGACAGAGCGTCAGCGAATGGGTTTTGTGGTTTTTTCTGCGTAGAAAACTCGATATATTCACGGTTTTCAGTGAGCTATTACCCCATCACAGCATTGTGATCGAAACAAGCGCACGATAGCAGGCGGGATTAGTTACAGCAAAATAGAAGCAGATTCTTTTCATACAAGCTGTTCCAGCAGCCGAGTAGCAAGACATCTGGCTTGTAAAGTTTCCCCAAGAAGATGTGCCGATCACCTTCCATCCTTTGTTTGGCTGTATTTAGTTGAGCAAGAACATCCTGTTTTCTTGGTTTCTGCGTTCTTTTTACAACTGGTTGCTCGCTTTGTTCCAGCCGGGTATTCGAGATGCCCTCTTCGACACCCTGCTGCTCCCTGAAAAGCTGATTTCACCGTCTGTGTCACAGTCATCGAATTCTGAATCATCAGAAACCTCTTTTTCAGAATCGGCCTCGTCGTAGTCCCCATCTTTCGCATCATCGCTGTAATGCTCCTCATCCTCGGCCGAGAAGCTAAGCTTCTTCCACGGTATGTCGACGAGAAGGCATTCCTGGCATTGGAAATCTGGCTCGTTGGCTGGTCGGTATACCCTATCGCAGGCGAGTCTGGGAGCCCTCGACCTTACATATTTACAAGCTGTTAGCTTGCGACCGAAGCACACACCGCAGTCATTACATCTATCATTTTCCCATATGAAGTGGCACATGTCGTTTTCGTGGTTTTGTGTGTAGCCGACTGTGGCCACCATTTTCAGATTTGTCCAATCCTAATGGAGTTTGGTGCGAGTCTGACTTGGAATAGGCGTAATTATATGATCAGAATACATCAAGTTGGCAGTTGATCTGAATTGTAGTCAACCCTCAGAGAATTGTCGGCTCTCTTTAAATATGAGCCTTCTGTAAAATACTCCCTGAAGTTTGATGAATGTGCCCTTGTCATCGAGCCTTCTACCCAGCAATTCCCTACGAGTTCATGGCTTTCTTTGCATACCGGACCTCAAGTCCCTGCGCGACAATCATCCCTGGAATGAAAAGAGGAGTTGGTATAAGATACAGATGTTTCATGGCCATATCGGAATTTTCCGTAAAGAACTTTTCGAAAGAAATAACTCTAATACCCCACTTCCGCACCACCCCCACTTCTGCACCACCCAAAAATCCCGCATTTCTCCTCCTTCATCAACACCACTACCTTTTTCAAACTATTATAACAATTGCTATATATCGCCAAATAACGCCATTTTTTCAGGATACCTTTTTTAACCCATCATGAAGCAATATACTGAAGATGAGCTCCAACGGGCACTTCAAGATATAGATACTACTTGCTCTATCCGCCAGGCAGCTCGTAGATGGGGAATTCCCTATCATACTCTTCGACATCGATTCCACGGCATGCAATCAAAGGATACTGCTTATATTCATATGCAGCGGTTATCCCAGGCCCAAGAGCAATATCTATCTGAATGGGTTCAAATCCAGGATGCCCTAGGCGCTGGCCCTACCCATCAACAACTAAAGGGCCTAGCAGAGCGTATGCTAGGCGATGGGCAGCAGCCCATAGGGAGGAAGTGGATAGGGCGATTCCTGCGGCGAAACCCATCACTTAGGACCAGGCGATCTAGGGCAATAGATGCCCGGCGATGGAAGGCCCATTCTTCCGAGGTTATCCAGGGTTTTTTCCATCTTCTGGTTAATATCCCTGCCATCCAGGGAATCCATCCATCTAACCGATGGAATATGGATGAGACTGGCATTATGGAGGGCAGGGGATCTAATGGGCTAGTGCTGGGCTCTGCAGCATCGCAGCATATCCAGAAAAAGCAGCCAGGATCCCGGGCATGGGTATCTATCATCGAGTGTGTGGCTGCTGATGGGAGGTCCCTATGCCCACTGGTTATATATAAGGGCAAATCAGTCCAGGCCCAGTGGTTCCCATCTAACCTATCTGGATATGAAGGATGGCACTTCACATATACGGATAATGGCTGGACAACTGAGAAGACTGCCCTTGAGTGGCTAAAGAAGGTCTTTATCCCAGGCACTATGCCTAGTGAGCCAGAGGCAGCCAGACTGCTGGTTCTAGATGGGCATTACAGCCATATATCTACTGACTTTATGTGGGAATGCTTCCAGAACAAGATATATCTACTATATCTACCGCCGCACTCCTCTGCTGTCCTCCAGCCACTGGATATATCGGTCTTCAGCCCATTAAAGCACGCCTATCGAAGGGAGGTTGGATATCTAGATGACTGGGTTAGTGATTCAACTGTTGCTGGCAAAAGGGCATTTCTGGCCTGTTATATAAGGGCTAGAGATGCATCTATAACAGCCCAGAACGTTAGAAGTGGCTGGAGGTCAGCTGGACTATGGCCAATATGCATACAGCGACCTCTATCTAACTCGTTAGTAATAAAGGCATCATCCAGCCAGCAGAACAGCCAGCAGACTAACCAGCCTAGCAGCCAGCAGTGGGGTGAATCCGTATCTATCGTCCCATGGTCAACACCTCGTCGATCTGCTGAACTACATCAACTACGCCAGTTAACCCAGCTGGCAGAGGATGGGCTAGATACCCATACTATTCGTCACCTATCTAGAAAGGTGCAAAAGGGGTATGATGAACAGGCATCTAGAAGGGCACTTCTAGAGCAGAAGTTCCACCAGCTGGAGGGCCAGTTGGATGATATACGGCAGCGCAAGAGAAAGAAGGTCCGTCTATCGCCTAACAGCACCTTCGCCACTATTTGGGACATCCAGCGGGCGCAAAGTCCGGATATCGGCGATATGGATAGTCCGGATGAATCCAGTGCATCCGAATTATCTAGCGAGGCCGAAAGTTGCATATGGGTGGGCGGCAGAGGTGGTGAAATAAGTGGTGATAGTGGTGGTGGTGATGGTGATGATGGTGGTGCAGAAGTGGGGGTGGTGCAGAAGTAGGGGGGTTGAGTTACCACAACGATTTTAGCCACAACAATACTATTATCAACAATAAATATTATGTCCTTAATTTAATTAACTGGGAGGCATCCTTCGCCAGGCCGTAGGAGATAGTTACAGATTCTACTTTAACCCTCTCAATAGTTCCGCCAGCCATTAATACACCCTGGAATTACAACGACCAAGGCGATTTTGTCACTAAGAAACAAAAACAGCAGCTTACAGACCAGGAAAGCTACGTAGAGGCTATAAAAGAAGCCGAGTATGGCATGGGAGCAGGCAATTTACTATCGAAAGCGTTTAAGGACTGGAGAAGACAGCAGCTGGTGACCGCGACAAGGCTGTATCAAAGCGGCAAGGTTGGTTAGTATTCTAAGCTAACCGATAAGTTTGCATAGATTTTGTCGCACCCGCCTTCCAAGACCATGCGTGACTCTTAAAATGGCGCGAAACGTGAGTTGAAGAATACTCCGGCTGGGATTTGGAAACAACTGGGAGCTCAGAATTTGGTGTCAGGGTTACGTGCTGGCTGACAGGAGGCCGGTCTTATGAGCGGTAGAAGGAGGGATATCACGTGACTGTTCACCACGTGACGTCGGTCCCTCGGACGGTCGGCCCCCGCAGATGGCCTGTATCCCTGCAGGTTGATCTCCCAGGAGCAGAAGGACGTGCTAGTACCAATTAGAGCTGAGCCATGGCCGGCATCTACATGCATATACGGAAGAATGATGCTGGGTGGCAAGGGAAAGGCATAGAGGATGTATCTTATTTATATCAGCCATGGGCTGCAACATGACAGGGAAATTCAATTTGCCCCTGCCACTTTCTTTCTACACCAGCTTCAGTACCCGTCACAATACAGCCGTGCAGGCGGAATCTAAATCATGAGCATAATTCACGTCGTGCAGTTCCAATTCAAGGAGCTCGTCCCGATGGAGGAGGTGACGTCGGTAGGTCCAGCCAGCCCAGCCCCGGCACGGGAGTGATGGGACAGGGCTAACAACCATGGCGGCAGATATGCGACTCGATGCTGGGACTCCGAGACAACTGCATCCACCCGAGGTCCAACAAGACGTATATCAAGTCGATCGCGGGCGGGGTGGACAACAGCCCGGAGGGCATGCAAGAGGGCATCACGCACGTGTTTGTGGTCGAGTTCGAGAGCTCTGAGGACCGGGACTACTACGTGAAGGAAGACCCGACGCATCTGGCGTTTGTCGAGAAGGCGGGGCCGTGCATCTTGAAAGCGCGGGTCGTCGACTTTACGCCGGGCGTGTTCTGAAGTTCAAGGCTGTGTTTGAGCTGTGACGATGGTGGTGGTGGTGATGATGATGATGATGGCCTGTCTGTTGGCGTGGATGATGTCTTGGCCCAAATCAGGAAAAGTCGAGTCCATGGATGGACGGGATGGACGGACAGACGGACGCATGAGACGCGATTGGTGATGGCATCAGAAAAGAAGAAACAACAGAAACAATAATTTAGCTAGGTACTACCATCATGGCTGCTGCCCCCTGGTTTTCCGGACAGAGTACCTACTTGGACAGTAGGTAGGCACGTACCGGGAATATCCATCTATCTGAGCTCTTGAACCAACGTACCTGTACGTTCTCGGAGACGTATCTCTCCCCCGATATGCATATACCGTAGCTTGTGTGCAAGGTACAGCTATATGCAAATACGCAGTAAGAGGGGTATGCAGGGATGCAGGGTCCTACGTCATTGGAAAGCGCGAGGCGGGCGGGAGGGAAAGAGTAGCATGCGTGCTTTGTACGATGTATGTAGGTAGCTTGGTGCTCTGGCGCTGCTCTGGCCACCCGAGAGTTCGTCACTCCTCTCCCCTCCTCCCCTGCCGTCCCCGTCGTCCCTCGTCCCTTCCCCTCCTTGGGTGATGGCACGGGCCTGTTGCTGCTTGGTGCTTGCCGCTGTTGTCATTGCTCGGTGCTCAGTGCTGAAGGGGGCTACCTAAATACCTACTAATAGTATAGTACAATACCAGGTAAGTGCCAACGTGCCAACCAAGCAAAAGGTACGTATCCAAGGCGGTCCCTCTTACTAAGTGAGCAAGCGCACTGTCTGTCCCGCAGTCAGGACGGTACCCACCCCTCCTACCTGGCTCGCCCTATCCGTACTTTGATGTATACTACTGACTGTAGGTACTTAGGTACTGTGGGTACCTCGCTGGATATCGGCTGCTGACGTGCGGTACATGCATGCTTTGGGTACGCTTCACTCTCTCCAGGTACACACATCTTATTACTACCACTACTACCACACATACACTGTTCTTCTCCCTACTTACTTGCTTACCTACCTACCTAATTACAGTACATTGCGCCAACAGTCGGCTTTTCATCCTCCTGCACCTACACGACCCGATCCCGTCGAAATCGAATCCTCATTCTGCCGCTCTGCATCTTGACTAGACACACGACATACATACACCATCGACGCCGTGCCGACGAGATATACGATAGATACGATCCCACGTCGATTCTTCCGTCCCTACCTACCTATCTACCTAGCTTACGGTACCTACTACCTGCTAGCCCTCTGACGACGAATCCCACCCGATACCTACCTAACCCCGCCATTCAACTGCCGTTTGCGACGAGAGCTGCCGCGCCCTTCTCTGCCGCATTCCTCCCACCGCCCAACCCGCGTGCTCTCAACGGCGATCCGCCTGCGACCTCCCATCGCTGCCCGAACAAAACACCACTTCAACTTCGCCTACGACCCCCGCTGACCCTCTGCTTCCCCCATCTCTCGGCTTCTTCCTCCAAACCACGCCAACGCTGTGACCAGCCATGGCGCCAGCAACGCATCCCACCCTCATCAACCTCCCTCCCCCTACCTCCAGACCAGACACCCCCTCTGAGATGCCGTACGTTGCCTTGCCTCCTGCCTCCCTTCCGTAACCCTCAAGCCAGTTCGCCTAGCTAACACTTGTCACCGCAGAGGCACCCCCACGAGCACCACAACGTCCATGTCTGCCCTCTCCACCACCGCTATCAAAGATGGTCACCGGGGTCACTTCCCCCAGGGTCCCGCCGGCATTCGCGGCCACACCCACCACCCCTCCACCACGAGCCTCGAGGCCGAGCGCGCCGATCGCATCTCCCGCCTCGCCGGCCTGGAACGAGTTTCGACTCTGCGCCCCCCCGTGAGCCAACAGAATGTCGGCTCCTCCATCTCTCCCCAGACCACCCCCACCTCCACCGGCTTCCCTCCCGGCTACCCGCCCAGCACCCACCTCACCCCCGCCTTCTTCGACGCCCACGGCCAGCCCACGGCCGTCACCAAGATGAGCACCGTAGGTACCGCTAGCGCCACCGAAAGCTATGTGGGCGACGACAACGAGACCCGCACCGCCCCCGGCGAGCAGGACGAGGACATGTTCAGCATGGACACCAACTACCGCGAGGCCGACTCCGTCGCCAGCATGGGTGTCGACCCCGAACAGATGGACGAGGACACTTCCCGCTCCACCGGAGGCTACGACGACCGCATGAGCGACGACGGATCCGCCAGCCTCGTCGGCTTCGGCGAGGGCGCCAACAGTACCGTCTCCGACCCCATCTACCAGCGCCGCCCCATACCCGGTGTCGCCGGCCAGCCCGGTGTCTGGGGCCTCGAGCGGAGCGCATCCGGCCTCAGCACCGACGGCATCCCTACCCAGCGGAATCGCGACGTGCCCATGGGAGGCGATACCCCGACCAGCGCCGCCGCCATGCAAGAGCGACGCGACGCCCGCATGATGGACGGCACCACCACCGACGGACCCGGCGTGCCTGGTGACGACATGTACGTCGACACCACCAACAAGCCCCCTGTCCCCACCTCTCAGCTCACCCAAGAAGGCAACCCCAACACGATACCCACGGCTAGGGATACTGCCGAGCGTCTCCTGCGCGAGAGGCTGGAACCCGGCGAGTCGCGCCCGGGTAACGCCGCGCTGGGAAGTTCCCAGGGCGGCGAGAAGCTCGGCAAGTTCTATTTTGAAGAGCGGAAATAGCTCCCGTCTTGTCCTCTGTCGTCTTCCGGCCAGGTCACATCAGGTCAAAAGGGTTGCTGCGGGTCGCTATTATTATGGGTTATGACTCTAAAAGAAGGAAAATTCGCGGAAATAGAAGTCTCCGCTTGTATGAATTACACGTCTCGGTTCTTGTTTGGATGGAAATACGGCTCGGCTGGTTATGCAAGGCCTCTAGGTATGGCCATTGGAATGCAATTTTCTGTTTACCATTGCTTGTCATCTTCTAGTTCATGTGATGTTCGCTATCGTCAATGACTCGATGCGACGAGCATGTTCCGGGCTCTTCCCCTTCCCCTTTGAGCTGGATGAAGCGGATGGCTGTGACTTTGAGCTTCCGGCGCGTCAGATAACCAACGACTTGACGACATCCGCGACCGGCGGTATGGAAGTGAACAAGACAGTGATGGTGCCAAACAGGCTCATCGACAGACTCGACAGCGCGGCCGCCCGCGGATCGGTTCGGAGGAGCAAGGCCGTGGCGATGGCCGACGAGTTCGCGCCCAGTGTGACGCCGCGGGTGATGTAGTCATCTGGAACACCTGTATGTGAGCTTCCTCTCTGCTGCCCCTTCTCCAGAATTTCTTTTTTCCTGTTCTTCTTTTCTTCCGACTCACCTTCGGGTATCCTCAGCCAGGCCAGCATTCGCTGGCCGAACAGCACGCCGACGATGCCGCTCATGATGGCCACGGCGGCGACGGTGTTGGGGTCGCCCCCCAGGTTCTCCGTCGCGGGGACCGCCAGGGCGAGCGTCAGGCTGCGGGCGGCGAACGCCAGCGAGCGCTCGGCGCCGATGCCCACGGCGCGGCAGACGCCGGGGTACGCGAAGAGGCTGCCGACGGCCATGGCGACGTTGGGCAGCACGATGGCCGCGAAGTTGCGCCTCAGTTCGCGGCGGTACTGGTACATGGGCAGCGCGAGGGACACGATGCTGGCGTCGAGGACGGTGCCGAGGACGTCGCCCGCGCCGGGCGAGCGGCCGGGGCCCGCGCGGAGCCAGAGGCGGGTGTAGTTGGCCCCCGTCCGGAACGAGCGCAGGGTGTCCGGGAGGCCGTCGCCCTTGGCCGCGGCGAGGGCCCAGATCCCGAGGACGGAGAAGAGGGAGGAGACGAGCACCGGGTGGAGGTACTGTCGCCAGCGCTCGGGGATCGACATGGCGGCGAGATAGATGAGCAGGACGAGACTCAGGTGGAGGGGCATGGCGTACCCGGTGACGTAGTAGAGGGGCAGGCCGACGAAGATGAACGTGGAGGCGTAGATGATCCAGTTCAGGTGGCCGCATATCCACGCCGCCCAGAGTTGAGCTCGGGGCATTGGTACAGGGGTTTGCTGCGGGAGTGGAGGGTCCTGAGGAGGAGGAGAAGAAGGAGGAGGAAGAGGAGTGCCGGCGCCTGCGCTTTCTGTACCCGACGGCCGGGTGGGCGAGCTTACTGCGGGCGGGGAGTTGGGAGACACCTTCAGCGATAGTGGGGGGGGCGCGGCGAGGGTGTTGAGGGACAGCGATGACGGGGCGGCGGAGATGGCGCGCGGGGGGGTGTCGGCGAGGGGGATCTCGTCGGTCTCGTTGCCAATCTCTTCTGCGCGCTCGGTGAGGGCACGCTTCGATGAGCCGAGGAGGAGCTGGAGGCCGCGGGTGAGGTAGGCGGCCAGGGCCATCATGGCCACGAACCCGATGGCTACATGAAGCTGTTAGTTTGCGCCCCCCCCCCAGGGGTGGGTTATTAGATAGGGCCGGGCAACTCACTGAAGACGGCGATCATCTTCATGACTTCAATGATTCCGATGGGCGGACTCAGGGGCAGCATGACGAAGGACGGCGTAAACAGGACGTTGATCCAACGGAGGGACCAGCCCGCCTGCGAAAGCGTCAGCACCGATGGCGGATTACGAACGCGCCGGACAGGAGAGTCGCTCTCACCGGCACTTCGATGACGGCGACGACGGCCCTGGTCCTGTGGCTCCCCAGCGCCAGCTCGGAGAGCAAAAGCCCGGAGAAGAGGAGTATCAGGCAGGCCACCGACGCCGGGAACGAGACGCCCGCCGCGTCGAAGAGGACGCTGACGCCGAAGCACGCGGCGAGCATCGCCGTGATGCCAAAGGGGACGTAGAGCCACGAGCTGAGCAGCTTCGCGGATGATTGTGTCGCAGCCTGAAGGGGTCCCCAGTCAGCCAGGCGCGCGATTGGTTGCGGTCGCCGTTGAAAGGTGTTCACGTACCAGCCTGATGGCCTGTAAGACGTCGACGCAGGCCGCGAGGAGCCACTGAGGCCCTTCGTTGGGGCGTTCAGTCATGGTCGTCATTTTTCACCACGACGGGAATCAGATTCCCAATTACAAGAACTAGGGTTGCCGATGCTCTTGATATGAATGTGATCCCACACCATCCATCAAGTATCTGTATATGTGATGAGACCTGCAGACGCCGACACCTGTGTGAGTGACATGTGCGACGCCAAAGGTCCGAACTCGCTCACAAGCAATCGCTCTGAGTGCCGGGACGATGCCCGGGCAAATTAGTCAGGCCCCTTGAAACTTCCTAAAGATAAAAACCTGATAGCGCCCAGATGATGAGATAAGCCCAGAGATTGGCGTTGATTTTGACGAGCAGCAACGGGAAGCTTACATGGGGGGGGGGGGGATCCGCTCATGATATGTAATAAGGCGCCGATCGGAAGCGGAGCCGAGCGAGCGGATCGCATCCGAGTGTGGGCGGTCCACATCGCCGCCGGGTCGGGCCGGTTCGAATCGCCTGAATTTCATCAGTTGCCGCCGGTCCGGCAGTAAGATGGGCACAACTCCACAGATTGTCCGGGCGGCCAAAAAGGGAATTAAGGAGGTTGTCCAACCCTCGGAAGTGACGTTGATGACTGGCATTTGTGTAATGCCATGCAACGGATCTCGGGTAGCATTGCCGTGACATCAGTTGATGGAGGTACAGCGCCATTCACAGTCGTTTGGTTGGTTGGTGTAAGATCATGCAGACACTCGAATATTACTATGGAAGGAAAAGGGAGCTCATCGACCTGAGCGTGTCGACCTCGTGAGATGCACTTATGCACCTGAATCCGGAACCCTTTCGAGTCCCCTTTCCACGCGGAATCATTCGTCTCCCCCCCCCGGAAAAGCAATCGTTCTTTCTCAAGCCGCCGTACCGTACCCCCATGCCTTTTTTTTTTTCCATACGCCAAACTTGCTGTATCCCTATAAAAGTGAGAAGTTGGGAAAATGTGTCGTGCGCCATGCGGCGTTTGGTGAAATCAGATCTTCAGTGTGGCATCCTTCCAGCGAGAGGCAACAAGGACACGGAAGCGCACGTCTCGGCGTGTTTCAGCACCAACGAGACTTGATATTTGGTTACTATTGATGCCCCGGGCTGACTCGCAGAGGGAGAAGACGCGTCGAAGAACACCAAACGCAACCAGGGAGCGATTGGCAAGCGGAGTTCGCCGACTTACTTCGACCCACGTTCGATCAGAGTCCTCAAAGGAAACGTGACCGGGAATGGTCTTGGTATCGGCTGAGGGGCCGGTGTCAGCAAATCGCATAAGCGTTCAGGGGTCGCAAACTGTGAAGACGTGCAAACGTACCAATCAGGGCTTTCATCAGGTGCGCGTGCACGTTGACGTTGGTGCCAACAACGTCGGGGCCGCTCAAGAGGATAAGAATGAAGATGCTGTCGGCGTCAGACAGGTTCTGGCAGAAGCATGCGAGCTCCCACGCGCAGGCGGTCTTCCTATCTATGCTCTTGACGCAAGCCGCGCAGCCGTAGCAGGGGGCGACACCGTTACAATTGCCGGGGTTGAATCGAACGCCCACGTTGCGGACACCCGGAGCGAGCGAGGCGCGGTTCATCGAGAACAGCGCCGTAGTGATCCAGCCGAGGAAACTGATAGCCCGTCCCAAGGTTTTGTCGAAATGGAAGACCATCAGGTCCTTTTCCTTGCGGATGCAGAAGATCGGGGCCGACCCGTCCAAGTGTCGTCCGTAGCGGCGCTCGATGATGGACTGGAAGTCGGGCAACAGCTTGGCCAAACGCGTCATTTCCTTGAACTTGGACGAGCCGCTATCTTTTCCGCTGACCACAACCAGTTGGAGAGGGCTGTCCTTGCTCACCTCACAGTTAACGTAAGCAATGGCCGGACCGCAGCCGGCCGCCTCTTCGACGATCATGGCCACGAGCTCGCGGGGAAGCCTAGTTCCGAAAGGGTGGAAGGTGCTAAGCTTCTTCTCCTTGTCCGAATCGGCTTTGAAAGCTTTTCTGTTCTTGGTACCCTTGGAAGCACCGGCCTTCTGAATTCGGGCGTTTCCCTGAGCACGCGTGTTGACTTTGGTGGTCTTGGTCGTCTTGGCGCATGAGCCCTTGCGGCTGAGATGAGGAGCCATCGTGAAAGATGCTTGAGGAGTGGCAGGTTCTAAAATGAGGCAACAAGTCAGATGGGCTGAGTTTAGGTGGTTCAGATGGGAATGTAATGTGAAGGAAAGTAGAGATTGGGAATTAGATAGAAGGCGCCTGAGAGAAGAGAGCCTGCCTCCTTGACTTTTTCTTCCAAAGACTTTTGGTTTCAGGGAAAGCACCGAGTTCAAGCTTTGGCACCTAATATTCCTGAAGAATATGGAGGAAGTTGAGCAGAATCGTTGGTGAAAGAGACTCAGAAGCCGATGGGGTGAAGAGACGAGATGAATGAAGTGGTGATTTACGTGAGGGAAAACGGAAACCACCCAAGGAAGTTGGGGAAAAGCAAAGGGCTCCATATTGATACTTGAAGACGCAGGGAAAGTACAGCCGATGATGGGATATTTGTAAGCTCACCGGGAAGCAATTGTACTTAGGTATTCGGCATAAGAACGACGGTTCCAAGTTGCCGACGTGTCAGCTCGAATTCCCTCTCGATGGAGTCACGGGAATATCGTGAAATACCCGGAGACAAGGTAGAGATGCTGAGGGTTAGGAGGAGGTCCAAGATTAAGCTGGCGATAATCATAAATGTCAGTCATAGATCTAGCGGATAGGCGTTGCGTTGTCCTGTGTAGAACGCAAGAGGACTTGATCAACTTACCGGTATAAAAGCTATGCTGTGTTGTCGCGGAGAGAGTACAACCACACCTCTGGTGCTGGTGATGGGGGCAATAGGGAAAGAGGTGATGAGCCAGAAAGTGAAGTTGTTTTTTTTTGTGTTTGGTTTCGTACGTATTGAGCTGTGAAGCCGAAGAAAAGTTAAAAAGAAAAACAAAAACGAAAGTACCATGGGGATGAACGACAATGAAGGATAAGTTGCCGGTAGAAATGAACTGCTTGAAGGCGCCATGCTCTAAATTAAAAGAATTACAAGTTATTCTAGAGCCAGTGAGTTGCGGGACAGGTTGTACAAAACGGCGTATGTCGTGATTCAACTTGCGGCAGTTCAACCAATTCACCCACTAAGCTGTGACGACAGACTTCAATGCTCCACAGCACTTTGGGCAAGTCGTGAAGAGAGGTTAGTCCAAGGTCTGAACGGACAGTTTTCAAGATTCACCAGAATATAACATGGCAGGAGCTCATGTGAAAGTTCAGTGTGGATACTTCGGTAAACAAAACAAGACTCAGAACGGGGCATTGAAAACATGATATTGCAAGCCATGCTAAGCAATGCTGAAGTACAATTCTGCCTTACGACTCCCGTTGTATAAGTTTCTCGTCAAATGTTTGGGGCCTATAAATGTTCTCTTGTGTGTTTATGTTTGACTTCACCTATATGGTAAAAGCCGACCAGTGCTAGTCAGCCACGCTAAATACACCTTGTACGGACGAAAGGCTTCGCTTGCGCTTCAAGTCGTTGAAGCGAATGTGAAACAAGTCAACTAGAATACCTGCCTCGGCTTCGATGCCTTATGGTGGCTTTGTCTTTGATGCACCGGAACGCAACCTCGAACGAAAAAGAATGGGCTGTGTTTGTCTCCATCAGCAATTAAGTTGAATTGCATATACTTACCACAACATGGGTAAACTACTACACCTTACCTCCTCCGCCGTATGCCGG
This sequence comes from Colletotrichum eleusines, assembly GCA_016807845.1. NCBI lineage: Eukaryota > Fungi > Ascomycota > Sordariomycetes > Glomerellales > Glomerellaceae > Colletotrichum > Colletotrichum eleusines. Next base: position 520,807 of record JADEZO010000007.1, read on the forward strand.
CTTCCCCACCGGTGGAAGCTCAACTTCAGCATGGAAATTGTACCAACGTGACAGACTAAAGACTGTAGCTCTGGTACAGGGAGGGGCAGTGTTCCTGGAACGTGTCGCCGTCGAACCAAGTTACGTCAAGCCCCAGACCAAACGATTGTCCGCCGTCACGGTCCAACAAGCATGTCCCGCTTGGCCGCTTTCCAAGACGACGAAGGAAATCGTCGTGAGAAGCCTCTGATAACAGTAGCGTCATGCTAGTACGATCAATATCGACGACTGCAACCAGACGTTATGTTACGGCAGGGAAACCAGGACATGGGAGAGAATTGTGACTTGATGCCACTCCTTTTGCTCAGATAACTATCTAGCCCACCAGTTCCAGTCCAATGCACAGGCCCGTGGAAGCCATGTCAGATGCATGATCGAACCAGTCCGAAAGCCATCCAGTCCATCCAGCGATCCTCTTCCACGAGGTTTTTTTTTTTTTCTCTTTTTTTCTTTGAGTTAATTTCTGGTTGATGTGAGTACCAAAAAAGGTCCGTCTGCTCTCTGTCAGCCATGACTGCGCCGCCGTCCTCTCCCCGGCGTTCCCTCTGCGGGTCACCCTTGCGAGGGCGCCCAGGAACTCTAGGAAGAGGCTGGTCAGCCCGGCCCAAGAAAGGTCAACAACGGGTATAATGATACTCGGGTATTTCTGTGGTCGTTCGTCGAGCCTGCTCCCGCGACAGAAGCACGGCATAGGCGTAGAATGCGTGAACGGATCATGTCGAAACCTCCTTCGGAGTGCATGTGTGTGTTCGGGCACCAAGAAGCAATATCTTGGTTGTGTTGTCGACCGACGACGACAAAACGCTCGCTTTTCCTCCTCCTATCCCGGACGCAGGGGGCCCTCCAACCAAATCTTCCCACCTGCCAAAGAAAACGCAGGATGATCAGAACCATGCCCCGACAGACGCCGTTGGATGCCAGCCACCCCGTCGTCCTCCGTGTCGTATCCCAACATCAGTCGTCTCCGCGATTGATTGATTAATACTCAAAACGCACCGCGGCGCTCAAACCAGAGATGCGCTACCGACCGGGCCGACCGGCCAAGTCCGTAGTGCTGCCGCCCTCGACCGCGAGGGCCGATTCCCTCCCCTTTTGTCCACCAAGAAATCAAATGCGGCCGTCTCCCATGCGAACGCCGCTCCGGGCTGATGCCGTTCAGCCGCTTGTTGACCCAAACCCCCCAAACGCCGTCGTCAGAAAGAAGCAAGGTAGCGTGATAAGATTGGATCGGGTTGTGACCATGCTAGGCAGGGTGACCGCGTCTCATCTCGAGACCAGATGCAGCGGCACCTTTACGGCAGATGGAATGCCGTCCTTTTCATTGATCGGACCCGTCGGCTCGCTTATCCTGTCCTATCCAGACAGCATGAATTCCACCAACTGGTGGCGAAGATGCTCGTCGTCAAGAAGGCCGAAGGAAAAAAGAGAGAAAAAGAAGTCAAACAGAAAGACCAGTAAGATCCGATGTGGGTATGGTACAGGCCAAAGTTTGCGAATATCTAACGAAGCTTTTTGTTGCTTGCCGACGAGCCGTAGGTCTGATCGAGTGTTTTTGTCGTGTTTCGTGATGGTGAGTGGTGGGAGAAAACCCAAGAGCTCATGTGTCCGTGTGTTGTGTATGAGAGTGCATGGATGAGATGCCCCGACCCAGTCTAATCGTGCCGTGTCGCCTCCAGAAAAGCCAAAGAAGAAGAAAGATGGGAACTATGTACAATTCAAACAAGACGCATTCGCGTGTTCCACCGCGGATGCATACGCCAGAACGCCTTTCTATGAAGAGGAGATGAGTGAGCGGCCCTAGGACATCTGTCCTTGGGGCTGGGGGTGACCCTGGCCTTGGCTGCGTCCCCGACCGCCGCCTTGGTAGCCGCCGCGGTTCTGACCACGGTAACCGCCACGGCCGCGCCCACGGCCTCTGCCGCCGCCTTGGTAGCCGTTCTGTTGGCCGCTCTGCTGGGGTTGCTGGGTCTGCCAGTTGCCGGGGGTCGGGCCGCCGTGAGGAAGGGGCTGTTGACCCTGCATGAGCTGCTGTTGCTGTTGCTGCTGCTGCTGCTGCTGCTGTTGTTGTTGTTGTTGCTGTTGCTGCTGCTGCTGCTGCTGGCCCTGACCGGTTTGGCCAGTCTTGAAGTTGGAGACGGGTCTCGGGATCGACTCGGGGTTCTCGTAGACGTAGAGGGACTTGTCGATGCTGGCGGGGATGGGCTGGATCTCGGTTCCAAGATCCTTCTCAATGTTGTAGAGGTTGAACCTGTCATCCCAGTTGATCAGGTTGATGGCCAGACCCAAGTGGCCGTAACGACCGGATCGACCGATGCGATGCAGGTACGTCTCGGCGTTCTTGGGGAAGTCAAAGTTGATGACAACGTTGACGGCCTGGATGTCGATACCACGGGTGAGCAGGTCGGAGCAGACGAGGTTTCTGCAGACGCCGTTGCGGAAGTCGTGGAAGACACGGTTTCTCGCCTGCTGGGCCATCTTGGCGTGACTGTAGAAGCAAGAGTAGCCCAGCTCGGTGATCTTCTTGGCCAGCAGCTCGACGCGGTTGGTCGAGTTGCAGAAGATGATGGACTGGTTGATTTGCAGCTTGGAGAAGAGGGTGTTCAGGCAGTGAACCTTTTGCTTCTCCTCAACAAAGGCGTAGTATTGGGTGATACCGCGAAGGGTGAGCTCGTCCATGAGGTTGATCTCGTAGGGGCTGACCATGTTCTTGTCGGAGAAGTCCTTGACGGAAAGGGGGAAGGTGGCGGAGAAGAGCATGACCTGGCGGTCCTTGGGGTGGAACTGGAGGAGCTGCTCGATGACGGGGGTGAACTCGATGGAGAGAAGCTTGTCAGCCTCGTCCATGATGAACATGGCGCATTCGCTCAGGTCGGCAACGTTCTTGCCGGCGAGATCGAGGATTCTGCCGGGGGTACCGACGACGATGTGGACGGGGTCCTGGAGACGGATAATATCGTCGCGCAGACCAGTGCCTCCGGTGGTGACCATGACGTTGATGCCGAGATGCTTGCCGAGCGTTTTGCAGACCTGTGATGTTTGCATGGCGAGCTCACGGGTGGGGACGAGGATGAGGGCTTGGATCTTGGAGACCTTGGGGTTGATCTTCTCGAGGGCGGGGATGACGAAGGCGGCAGTCTTGCCGGTACCGTTCTTGGCACGAGCGAGGATATCGCGACCGGTCAACGCAACGGGGATGGCTTCTTCCTGAATTGGCGACGGCTTCTCGAATCCAGCCTCGAAAATGCCCATCAACAAGTCTCTCTTCAATTGGAAGTTTTCAAACTCCAGACCCTTGGTGTTTGTGACATCCTAGGCGCCGAGGGGGTGCGGTGTCAGCATGAGGACGAAGAAGTCGGAGGTAGCAGCGGCAGCAGAGGCAGCGAAGGGCAGGGCGGGCGGGACACATACTTCAGTTTGTTGTCTGTTATCCTTGGCCGGCAGCTTCAAGCTCTTCTTCCAGTCTTCTGACGTGGCGCCATCGCTGCAATAGTCAGTTTAACCAGTTCTTGGGCCACAGGGTTCACGGGGAGGAGGGAGGGGCGAACCTCAGGTTCGTCGCCTTGAGCTTGTCTGCGAGTGCTTCCGCCATTTGAATGTGTGTATTGGGAGTATGTGCCTAAAGGCAGGAGAGAGAGAATGGAGGGAGGAGGGAGGCAATGCGGCCGGTGACGGGTCTTGTTGCGCGCGAAAAGGGCTTTTGCTTTCCCCACTTCGCGGTGAATCGGGTCGAGGGGCGGACGAGTCGTGGTGCTCGGCAGGAATTAGGGAAGGCAGATGAGGTGGGATTTCCTGCGACAAAATAAAGGGCAGTTGTCGCTCGAGGAAATGTGTTGTTCGCAAGTTGTCAGCGCAGCGGATGAAAGAAGGATGTTTCGTGGTTTCGTCGCTGTGTTGCGTGTCCGGGGAGAGAGAGAGAGCAAGGTTTGTGGGTTTCTGGGCCGGACTCTACGAGTTTGCGGTGCAGCCAAGCAAGGCGGTGGAATGGATGGATGGATGGATGGATGAGTGGGTGCGCGATTTCGGAGAATCCTGTGATGGTCGTTTTGGTGACTCGGGATACTGAAACAGCAGGAAAAAAAAATGCGTTTCGTCCACGAGAAAGTAGCGCGAGAGGTTGTGGGATGTTTGGTTTGGTTGGCGTGGGTTGAGCGGAGGTAGGTGTGTATGTGGTTTGTGTGCGTTGTGGAGGAGTGCGAAGAAGAAGCAAGCAAGTTTGCCGTGGTCAATCGACGACGCAGTGCGCTCGTTCGGTTCGGTGCGCCTCAGCTGTGCCCATTGGGGCGGGCCTCGTACCCCTGTCTAGCGTCTTAATCGGACCACGTGACCATGAGTCGGATAAGATAGGATGGTCGTGTTCACTCACTGGCTGGGTATCGCTACAAGGCGAGTTGGTTTCTTTCTGTATGAAGACTATCTAGCCAAGGTGTAAAAAATGCTATAACCATTCGTAGGTAGTTCCGGTTCGTTTTAGACTCTCTCTCCGTGTCAAAGCCCGCGATACCAAGTGTCGAGGTAGTCGAAGCCACTTAGAGGTAGGTACCTACCTAGGTACACAGTAAGCGCCTTCTTTTCAAGGCAGGTGTCTTGGATCATGGATCGGGTGACATGTCGCCTGTGGCCCCCTCACCGAGAGCTTCCCCTCCCCTCACTCCTCCTCTTATTCGCTCTTTACCGAGGCAACTCCAGACAGCCAGAGCTCTTTCTCTTACTACCGATTTGCGCCAGGGCCGAGTCCCGGTCTTTACTGTCGGATCAAAAGGTGAGAGATGAAAGTGGTGCAGATTTTGCTGTTTTCTTTTCTCCCTCTCTTTTTTTTTCTCTCATTTTTTTCTGGTTTTTTCTTCTTGTTTTTCTTTCCTTTTTTATTCTGTCTTCTTATTCTTTTCTTAGGACTGACTGGTTGTCAGTGTAAATGCTGACGTAATATACCTAGCAGGTGGTGGCTCCTCTAGAGCACTGACCCGATGCGGCAATTGGCCCAGTGCACCTTCTCATCATCATCAATAACCCGGAGACGCACTCGCTGATCCAACTCCGAGGACGAGATGCCCCCCCTCGATCTCTGTCCTCAACCTCCTTGAGACCCCCATCTTCACTTATTACTTTTTTCTCTCACCAAAAGGGGAGGGGGCTAGAATTAACACCGCCTCCCCCCCGCTTCGCCATGGTTTCCAAGACGCAAAGGGCATTCGCCGTCTGCTCGAGCAACAACGTCCTGAACCTCTTTGACGTCCCCGCACACCGCACATCGATAACGTCACCACCCAGACCGCGTCCATCGCCCACCTCCTCCCCCCCTCCGAAGCAGACGACCTCACGGTGCTACGCGACGGTCAACCACAACGACAACGACGGCGCCGCCGCCGCCCCCCGCCGCCCCGCAAACGATGCCGCAAAATCGGCAACGGGTCCCGGCAGGCCCGCCGGCCCCCCCGCCTGGCCTGCCTGCGCGAACCCCACCCCCTACGACATCTTCGACATCGACAAGGCCGCCCCCTACGCAAAGTCCCGCTTCGCCGAGCTCGTGAAGCAGTACCACCCGGACAAGCACCACGCCTCCGCCCTCGACTCCCTTCCCCCCCACATCCGCCTCGAACGCTACCGCCTCGTCGTGCTCGCCAACGAGATCCTCAGCTCCCCCGACAAGCGCCGCGCCTACGACGCCTTCGGCGCCCACTGGCAAATCCCCGCCGCAGCCGGCCCCGCCGACCCCCGCGACATCCACGAGGTCTACCGCCAGGCCGACAAGGCCTGGCGCCGCGCCGGCGGAAACCCCTCCGCCAACGCCACCTGGGAGGACTGGGAGCGCTGGCACCACCGCCGCGCCAACGGCGGCGCCTCCTCAGACCGCCAGGCCCCGCTGTACATGTCCAACGCGAGCTTCGCCGCCCTAGTCATCGCCGCCCTGGCCGTCGGCACCGTCGCCCAGACCACGCGCATGGAGAACTCGTCGGCCCACATCCTCGAGAAGAAGGACGCCCATGAGGCCCACATCAGCGAGGCCCTGCGGAGACAGGGCGAGGCCACCGCCGGCAAGGGACGGGAGGAGCGCATCGAGCACTTTTTGCGTGAGAGGGAGAATATCAATTTCGGCTTCATGCCGGCCAAGCTGGACGTGCGGCCGGTGCCGAACGCAAAGTAGGTAGGTAGCCGAGGTGACCTAGTTGGGAGGGAAGAGGGAGGGAGGCCTTTACCTCTCCCCCCGGGAAAGAGGCCACAAACACAAGCCCTGCGCTCGTATCACCGAGCTTGACATGATGTCATGATACATTTGTACAATAACAGCGTGCCTCTAGATGCACGTATACAGGGCTTAGATACTATGGGTAGCTTTCTTCCTTTTTTTTTCCTTCATTTTCTCCTTCCCTTCTATTATGCAACCAACAGAGTGACTCTATTCCTGGTGCACGCCCGTCCGCTCCTCGACGAGCCGACGCATGACCTTCTCGGCGCCCGACGGGTCGATCCGCTCCGTCTCGCCGATGCGCATCATCTTGCCGACGAGGTACATGAGCTTGCCCTGTGGGTAGTTCCCCTTGTCCTTCTTGTCCTGGAACTCCTTGAGCACCTTGTCCTCGCCCTCGATGGCGCTCTCGGCCAGCCGCCGGTACTCGGCCTCCGACATCTCCCGGAACCACAGCTCGTGCGCGGCGATGGCGTCCGTGACAGAGCCGAACTCGTCGAGGTTGCCCAGGTACTGCGCCACCAGGAGCTCCTTGGCGACCTTGCCGGTGATTTCGCGCTTCTGCAGGTGCAAGAGGATCCGGGCGAGGGCGGCGTGCGGCACGGCGTCGCACCGGCCCTCGGGCGTGATCTCCAGCGTCCGCTGGGCCGACTCTGGGTCCGCCTTGTCCGTGGTCAGCCGACCGAGCTCGTGGAGGATCCAGTTGCCGGCGAGGGGCGCGTGGGTGTGCAGGTCGGACTCGAGACCTGACTCGGCCAGGGCCTCCCCAAGCTCGTCCACGACCTTGTAAAAGTACTCGAGCCTGCCGCCGTTGTCCAGCGACATGAGCGAGAGCGCGTCCTTGGCCGTCAGCCCGTAGTCCCGGATCAGCTCGGTCAGCTCGGCGTCCGGCAGCTCCTTGACGGACTCCCTGATGTGGCTCACGAGGTCCTCACCAATCACCAGGGGGCCGAGGTCGGGGTCCGGCATGTAGCGGTAGTCGACCTCGCCCTCCTTGCCGCGCAGCCTGCGGGTGTGCTTGGAGCCCAGCGTCCAGCCGCGGGTCTCGCTGGCGATCGTGTCGCCGGCCTCGAGGGCGGCGATCTGGCGGTCGCGCTCGGCGATGATGGCGTCCTCGACGGCCTTGATGGTGCTCAGGTTCTTGATCTCGGTGCGCGTGCCCAGCGGGGTGCTGGGGTTGCCCGTCCTGCGGACCGAGACGTTGACGTCGGCACGCAGACCGCCCGTCTCCATACCCGACACGCAGGCGTCAACAGCGTTGAGCAGGACCTGGATCTTGCGGACGAAGGCGGCGGCGGTGCGGGGGTGGTGCAGGTCGGGCTTGGTGATGATCTCGATCAGGGGTACGCCCACGCGGTTGAAGTCGAGCCAGGAGACGTCGTTGGGCTGGGCGAGGGTCTTTGCGGTGTCCTGCTCCATCTGGATCTGCTGGATGCCGATGGTGACGGCCTCCCCGTCCTCGGCGGCAATGCCATCTCGGGCGGTGAGCTCGATCTCGCCGTTGCGGGCGAAGGGCTCGTAGTACTGGGTGATCTGGTAGCCCGAGGGCTGGTCCCACCAAAAGTAGTGTTTCCTGTCGAAGCGGCTGACGGACTGGATGTCGCAGTTCAAAGCACAGGCGGCGCGCAAGGCCGGGATGAGAGTCTGCTTCTGGAAGATGGGCTGGCTACCGGGCATGGCGACATCGAAGAGGGCCACGTGCGAGTTAGGTTCGTCGTTGAAAGAGGTCGCTGCCGGCGAGAAGAGCTTCCGGGCCGTGTTGAGCTGGGCGTGTATCTCGATACCGACGGTCAACTCCCAGCCCTCGACCGTCTGGTTGCTCCCCTTGGGCTTTTGTCCTCTCGCCTCCTTTTTGAGCTGCTTCTTCTCTTCCTTGAGCTTCTTCCGGAGAGGCACAGGCGGTGGTGCCCCGGCAGGTGTCGCCGGGGCCGGGGCCTGGACTGTCGCGTAGGTTGCCCTCGACTGTCGCAAGGATGCGGCAGGTGACCATGCCGGTACGGGACGAGCCGGTAAACGGGAGTACGGTGCTCGTGCGGCGGTCAAGCAGCCGTGGCGAGAGAGCTGGCCAGTCAACAGGTAGCGGGACAGTTCGTGGGTCGGGATGCGCGTCATTTTGACAGACGGATCGACGATGCGAGAGTATCGGCTCGAGGTACGACGGGTGAGGGGGATGCGGCAGGTTGATTACCGTAGAGGTATCGAGGTGTCTTCAGGTGGGACTACACTACACTACCTACTGTGTGTGGGTGGCGGCGTAACAAGACGGCGCGCCGCCTTGGCGGGATTGGGTGGTCGAGTTGGTGGACTACCTACTCAAGAAGGAGCTTGGATTTTGTGGTTGGTGAGCATGTATGCAGCACACCCTCTCCCTTTCTGCGTGTCGTGTCGCAATGTGTTCGTCAACCAGTGGCTCTAGGACCACGTCCAAGTGTGATTGGAGAAGTCGTGTGGTGAGGAGTGGGTAGCGGCCAGAAGTAGTGTATGGGATGCGGGCGCTCAGCTCTGCGATTTGATGATTGATGGGCAACGCGTAGTAGACAGGTAGTCTTTCTCTAGGTAGATAGGAGTCTGACGCTGCGGACAGCTTCAGAGAGAGCTGTGGATAGCTTCATACAAAGAGAGAGAGAGAGAGAGAGCTGCGCCGAGCTTGCATTCCTCGTCGTCGCATTTCAAAATTGATGGAACGGGAAGAGTACGTACCGTTACGTCCGGGCCGCACAAGCTTCCGACCAATAGCGTCGTCTATCCACTAGTAGGTATCTACGCAATACCTAAACTGTTGCTGTAAGCACGTACCCAGGCATTCGGCAGAATGGGACGATTATGTAATGATGCAGCAGAGCATCCCGTCATCCCATCCCTCAGGACGAAGCAGGAATGAATGGCACGCGCACATGGGCTGGAAATCATGCATGTACATATACATGTATGCAACGTATTCGAACCTAGGTACCTACTATGTAGGACCGGTGGGTAGACATGGGCCGCCTTGGTTGGAGGAAACAATTCCGGCATTCGTCCATCATGTCAATCATTCTTGCTGCTTGCTGCCTTGTTGGTGCATGCATACGATTCGATTCATTCGATTCGGGTCAAGTTGCCTGTATTTGCATTTGCAGCCCCCGTTTCTTCTTTATCCAAGACCCCGGATCCCATACAGCAGGGAACGTCCCAGTACTTGTACGGCACGTGTGCACCTTTTACATGCAGATAAGACACACCCTACACTACACTGCTCGCTGCATACACAGGTAGTACACTATACGGAGTACTCCGTACCTAATCTAGGTAGGTAGGTATCAGCATCCATCTATCCATCACAACTCTTGTTCTTCCTCTTGTTCCTCTACCTACCTACACTAAATGTATGCCCGTACACGTCGACGTCTATTGCCCATCATCGCTCGTCGCTCCCACACACATTGCACCGAACCACACCACCACCATCAGATCAGACTCGACTCAACCAAAGGAGCACCGCAAACACCGTCGCCCCCGTCACACCCCCATCACGGTGGTCCCGTCTTCTTGGTCATCTGAAACAAACCCGTCGACGGCTGATACACACGCAAGTCCCGATCACACGGCCAAGCTTTCTTCCCTTCCCTGTTGTTACTACTACTAGGTATCTATGGTATTGGGCGACAGCTTTTTTTGCTTTATTTCTACTACTATTTTCAGCCATCCATGGCAGTCTCTCCGCCTCCGTGATGTGACATCTCCCTCCACACAATGCTTTCTTTTCATCTGCCACCAGGGTAAAAGCACCGTGGGTATTGGCATTGCTCAAGTCCGCTCTGTTGTTGTCGTTCCGCACCGCACGCATCCTGGCATGCTGCCGCCGCTTCTCTCCTCTTGAACCCCGTCATTTCATCCCTTCGGCGTTCCTCTCTCATCCCGATTCCGTCCCTCCCAAACCCAGCCATCACCATTTGAGATCTCGTATTCTATCCGTCTGTTTTCCAGGAAGCCTGGTCCCCCGTTGCTTTGCATTCTTTGCCTCACCATCTATATCTCATCTTTCACTTGACGCCTATTAAATAAAGGCCCGGGCTACCTCTTGTGCGACCCGCTGATGCCCTAGATCTGCCGCTCTGAGACATTCCTCCCCCGCTGTTCACAGGTCGCATTCCCTCGGGGAAAGATCCAACTTCTTGTTCGGCAACTCTTTAAGCTTAAGCTGAGATATACTCATAAACCACCTGCTTCGTGCCTTGCGCCTTTGATTCAAAACTCCAGGCCAACCCCGACCACCAATGTCGACGGTCTACCGGCCTCCGTCCGTGGACCATGTCCACGCTGGCTACACGGACGACGCACCAAGTCCAAACCAAGACTGGCTAGCCGTGGACCCGAGCGACGGACTCATCCTGCGCGCCATGGACACCCTCCCGTCGCCGCCGCCCGTCCCCTCGTCCACCTCTGCTCATCGCGACGCCAGCGATAAGGCCGCGCACGAGGGGCATCACATGCCGCCGCCCGATGACACGTCAACGCCTGGGAATCCGCGATCCCGCAAGAGGAGCGACACCGTCCGGAGGCACTCGTCTCTGCTCCCCTCTGGCACAGACCCGTCAACCCGACCTCGTATCTCTACTACCACGGACGCGGCCCAGAGCACCCTTGACGAGGTAGTCGCCGCAGACCCTGAGTCCTCTTCAGACGAGACCATCGTTCCCGCCGACACAGATGACATTGCCCAACAGACCCATCTTCCAACTTCGCCCACCGAGTCTAACTTGACCAGCTTTTCGTCTCTCGCCGGTAGGACTCACGCATCCAGCGGCTCCAGCGGCAGCGGCTCAACCATTACCCAGGCGTCGTGGCCGAGGAGGCGAGGAAGCGACAAGTCGAGGGCTCAAGACAAGGCCTACTACTCCAAAGGACGCCGACGGAGCCGTTCACCCAAGGCCCAGCCACTATCCAGCGTCCTCAACTACCTGGAGCCCGACTCCCCTCACGTAACTCCGGAGGCCATCCAGCGTTCCGTCGAGCAGTCGTCCTACTGGAGGATGCCCGACGCCTCGAGTTCCCAGTCCCCGTCGACGAGGAGCACCAGCTCAGCCGCTTCGAGCAGCTTCCAGTCCGATGTCTTTTCGGAAATGACTGGTGACCATGAGACCGATCGCAGCAGCAGCCCGGACCAGAGCGCCTACGGCGACTCGCCCTCGATGCCCGGCAAGTTCGAGGTGCAAATGGCCACCGCCCAGCACCAGCAGGATTATCGCAGCTACGGCACGCCCGAGATGCCACGGGGCAACGCCAACTTCCCTCATCTCCCCCCGGACGCCCTCCAGCCGCGTCTCCCCGCTGTCCACCACGGCCATCCCAAGCACCTCCCGAGAGCAGAGAAGCTGCCGCCGACGGGCTACCAGTTGATCGCCTCCAAGTTGTGCGCAGCCGACTCGGACAGGTCCAGCATCAAGCCCATATACCGGCGCTTCGAGGCACTCAACCACCGCCTACTCCTGCACCTTCAGGACGAGCTCGCCGAGCTGGAAGAGCAGCTCCACCGCCTCGACACGGCCGACACGCAGACGCGACGCATGCAGAACTGCATCTTGCCCGCCTCCCGGAGACAAGACGCTCTCATCGCTGGCGAACTGCAATGGCACAAGACAGATGTGCTGGGCAAGATCGGCTACAAAATCAGCCAGTACAGTGAGTCACCCCCCTCTTACTCTCATCTCGTAACGCCAATCGTGTCCTAACGCGCCACAGACCACGTCCTCTCGTCCTTCAAGGACACCCAGAACCTCCCTGCTCCCGATCCCCAGGACGTCGACTTCTACCGCGCCTACCTCGCCAACCACAACCCCATCGTCGAGATCGAGGCCCGCTTCCTCGAGCCCATGGACGACCTCGTCTCCCTCGCGCGCCCGTCCTTCAGCTCTTCCCGCCAGTCCGGCTTCTCCGGCGAAGACCTCAAGACCCCGCAGCCACGCCACGCGAGGCTGCCCTCACTGGACCTGGGGGGGCGCAACAAGGCCGAGCGCGTGCGCCGCCTGCTGGTCGCCGCCCTCACCGGCTTCCTCCCCACCGTCGCCCTCGCGTTCGCGGCGGCCTTCCTGCTTCCCATCCTCGCCTTTGCCGTGATTCCCGGCTTCGTCGGCCGGCTGGCCGTCGTCCTCCTCGTCGCCGTCGGCGTCGCCGCCGGCGTCGTGCAGGCCGGGCTCTTCAGCGGCGGTGCCGAGCGTCCTGCCAAGGTCGCCGCTACCGAGGGGCTCTTGGCGTCAGGTGTGTACGTCGGTGTTATGGCCGTCGTCGCCGGGATATTCGGGTAAGAAACGATCACGTTTGCGGCTGGCTTCGGGCAGACACTATTAGAGCAGGTAATGATTGAATGAACAACGATACCCACTAAATCTTCTTTGGGCCATTGCTCAATCTCTGTTTGATCTTTTATACACAAACGATTGGACCGTATAATCCTCGTGCCTGGTACCAGGTATTTATTCTACACACACAAGTCCTTGTTCTTCCGTGATGCTGCCGCTTTGCCCATTTCCAAAGCTGCTCTTAACCCTACAATCTCAACTCCAGTCTGTCCTCAGAGCCTCGATCCACCCCGAGCAAACAATTCATCACCCCGAAACCAACAACAAGAGAAGTGGCACGTCGCTCTCAAGCGACCTCATTTTACCTAACCCCCTTCCCCCTCTCCACTAACCCCAGAAGATGCCGTCAAACACCTGAACAGTGCCAGCGGGAAACGCCGGGTCCGCGCCGCCCACGCACTCCTCCCACGCGCCGAGCGGGATCCGCTCGCGGCGGAGGCGATCGAACGGGTATTCCATGAACAGCGCGCTGCCCCGGCGCGCCCGGTTCTCGCCCAGAAACGAGAGCAGCTTCGCCTCGGCCGCGCTGCTGAGGCCGAGCAGGAACGCGGCGCCGCCGATGACCCCCGCCATGCGCGTGTCGATCTCGAAGCGGGACAGGAAGTACTCGTTCCCCTCGTTCTCGTCGTCGTCGTTGTCGCCGTTTCCGGGGGCGGCGGCGGCGACGTGATCCCAATTCCGGAGGTGGCGCCAGGCGAGGTCGCGCTTTGGGCGGTAGAGCCACCTGGGCGCGGTTTCGGGGGAGAAGACGTCGAGGCGGCGGTTCCAGAAGACGTTGCGGCGGAGGCGCGCGTCGGACCAGAAGACCCAGCCGCAGCGGCGGAAGGCCTCGCGCACCTGCGGGTTCGTGCCGTCGAGGTGCCGCCAGGCCGTGTTGGCGGCGTTGTCGTCGTCGTTGCCGCCCCCGCGGGCGTAGGCGAGGTCGGCGTTGGTGCGGGGTGGATCGGCCGTGACGTTGTCGCCGTCGAGCTGGGCCGGGTCGAGGTGGCGGAATGCCAGCCAGGCGACGCCGCCGAAGGCCGGGTCGAGCGCGCCAAAGGGGCCGAGGTACTCGGCGTCGTCGGGATCCGCCATGCCGTCGAGGAGGACGCGGCTGTGGGCGCGGACCCAGAAGCTGTAGACCTTGGCGTCGGAGCGGAGGAAGTGCTTGAGGAAGGCGAGTCCGAAGGTGGCGGTCTGCTTGACGAAGGTGGCGTGCTTCTCGTGACCCGCGAGCTCGAACTTGGCGCAAGGGGTGCCGGGGTCGGCTTCCTCGTCGCCGGTCTTGGTGTACCACTGCGTCTCGTCGTCGTCGGGCGTGTCGGAGTACACGTCGTAGGGGGAGGACGAGTCGATATCGGAGTAGCTGCTGCTCTCTGAGCCGTCCCGGTCGGGGGAAGCCGGGTGGATGCTCTCGAGGAGTTCGACTGTGAGCTGGCAGCCGCCTGCGGACTCGGTCTGGCACTCTTGCTCGTTTTCGTCGCCCTCGTCATCCTCGATCTGGTAGTAATCCTCAAACGGTCCGCGGCGCAGACGGATGTACTCGCCGCGGGGCGGGTAGTCGAGGCGGCTAGAGATGAAGGCCGAGCTGGAAACCGTGTCGAGGACGTCGACGACGTGCTTCTCGAAGAGGATGGTGTGCATGTCCCCGACGTACAGCTGGACGCAGAGGACCTCCTCCACCTCCCAGGGCTCGAAGAAGGCGTTGAGGAGGCGGCGCTGCTCGGCGAGGCTGTAGAGCTGGGCCCCGGGGCGGGCCCGGATCACCTTGCTGAGGAGCTCGAAGCGGCAGAAGGCGCGGAGCAGGCGGACTCGCTCCTCGGGCTCGTAGCGCCAGATCTCCGCGGCGGGACGGCGGGCCTTTCCGGTCCGTCGGGGGTGCGCCCACGCGGGCAGGCGGATCTGGGCGTCGACGTTGTCGATCGTACCCGCGAGGGCGGCGAAGTCCTCGGCGAAGGAGATCGCGAGCCGGTAGATGAAGGCTTGCGCGGCCGCCTTGTCGTCATCGCTGGCCTGGTCCCTGCCGAGGCGATTGGACTTCCATTCTCGGAGGTGGCGGTGGATGACGGCCTTCTTGGCGGCATCGGAAGGGGCCCAGATGGTGTTGGGGAACATGACAACGGCGAGAGCGTCGGGGAGGAGCTCGCGCAGCTGCGCCGGGCCGACCTCGGTCTTGAGGAGCTGCTCCAAGATGCCGCTGGTGCCCCAGGCAGTCTTGGCCATCGTGGGAGACGCCTGGCTGATGGCGAAGACGTCGCACCGGTCGTCGAGGGCGTCGAGGATGGCCTTGTGAAGCTCGACGGGCATCTTCATGAAGGGGTCGCCGGCGGAGGTTCTGCCGTCGACCACCTCGTCGCCGGCACGGGCGGCGGCGGTGTTGGGGTCCATGATTTCTGAACAGTAGGGGCTCTGAGTCTGAATAATTTCAAGGCTGTCAGTAGGAGAAACGGTAACTGAGGCCATCGCGGATACTTGGATGAAACAGACCTCTTTTCTCGTGATGGCTTTGATGCACAAGAGACTTTGGGTTGAACGAATGGGCCAGAGGTAAGAGTCCAAGGCCAGGTGAGAGGTTTGAGAGCAAGTCTGCCAGTTTGTTTTGGTAGTTTTGTTTCAGCCACCTGCCATCAGAATAATAAAGCGTGTGGCAGTACTTTTTCTCCTGGCGGGAGAAATCACGAACCCTATCTCCCCGGCTCTCTTCCCGTCAAAACCCACAGCACAGAATCCCTCTTAGGTTCTTCTAGTGAACTTAACTTGTTTTGTCATTTCCTCTGGAGTTATCAGAGCTCCTTTGGAGTTTCCTACGCTGAGTTTGAGTTGTCGGCACTGAAGAGGAGTTGCGTGCACTCTTTGACGATTTGGCTCTGTTCCGCAATAAAGCGGACCAGTCTGTGCCAGTCGATCTTCCATTAACATGTAAAGATCATTATATGGGTTGATTTCAGTAAAACGAATTGTATTATGCATAGTCGTTTCTATTCATGTAATGCTGTATCGCAAAATGTGCTTCCACTTCTTTAAAGTTATGTTAATGGATTCACAGTCAGTTTGGAGTAATCATTGTTAGCCATTACATTTCAAGAGCAAGGAAAGTCCCCTTAAGCATTCTACCATGAACTTTTCTCTTCCATGTTTTGTCTTGAGTCATTAAGCACTCGTCACAAATGTACCGTATACATGACTGCAAAGTCGTCCCAGCATCAACACCATCAGACTGCTCACAGGGCTTTCGTCTCTTGTATTCTGTCAGACGGAGAGGTCTTCAGATGAAGTGTGAATCTTTCCACATACCAGTGATTCTTTGAACCTTACAGATATCCAACCATTACTTTGTCTGTATCTTTCACTTACTCAAACAATATTCACAGGCCTTCATACTTGCCAGAGGGTCCTTGTAAATAGCAGGCTCCTCAACAACATCATTTCCCAAACTGCTTCTGTCCTCGCCTTTGCATCAAATGGATGCTTACTGAGGCTCTTCCTCTTTCTTCTCTCACCAGTTTGGGCTGCTTACCCAGTCTGCCTCACTCTTTCGTTCTCTTCTATGGAGTCATGTATCACTACCAGGCTAAAGTCCCCGTCGACACACAACTATCTCGGCAACGCCATCACCAGGTATCTTGTCGACCTGCTCTCGCCTTTTCAAGAAAGGATGCAGGTTGCCCGCATCATCTCAGCCTCTCAAGTCTTCACGTAGGGCAGTCAACCTGGCAACAAGCCCCAATCGACCAATCACAAAATTGAGGTTCACAGTTTGTGTTTTCCTTCTTGATGTGATGGATAGAACGTGGTCTTCTCGCCTCTTTTGGGGAGATTGACACGTCTGATCCCACAATCAGCCAGCTTCTTCCCTCTCTACTATAAATACCTCCCCCCCTTCCCACCAACTTACTCCCACTTTCTTCTCTTCTTCTCCTTTACCCACGCTCATCAAATCTCGCTCTCGCCTCTTGCTTCGCAGCATCCCACACAACTCCTACACAAACTATCTATCCGACTTCCTTCAGCAAAACACCATCCATCACTGTAAGTCTCTCCTCTATCATCCTCGTCTCAGACTGCTTCGTCTCACAACTTCCAGCATTCAAGATGAAGACCACCGTCGTTCTTGCAGTTGCCTCTGGCATTGTCTGTGGCGTTTCCGCCGTCAACAAGGACATTGTCCGCGTTGAAGACATCAGTAAGTTCTTCCCATCCTGGCTTTCTCTGATTCAATTTGAGCTGACACTTCTCCAGACCCTGTTGAGCCCGTTCTTGAGCTCACCACCATCCTCGAGGGCCCTGGTGCTCTCATTCCTACCGCTGTCGGTGGCAATGGCCTCTCTGGTAGGTTTTTCACTTTGACGTAGTCACATCTCTCTAACATCTTTTCCAGTGATCCAGTCCACCGTTTGTCGCCCTGTGACCACCGAGACCTGCGAGGTCATGGAATTCACTTCCACTTTTCCGGTCTCCAAGATCACCTCTTCTGTGTCTTCTGAGGTCATGACCATCTCCACTACTGAGATTGTCACTTCCAAGACTTCTGAGGTTCCCACCTCTTCTGTCACCGAGGTCACTCAGTCTTCTGAGTCCACTGGCACCGTCCAGTCTCCCAGCGTTTCCGCCGCTGCTAACATGGAGGCTGATGCCAACGGTGTCTGGGCCGGCATCGCGCTTCTGATGCTTCTCTGAGCTGCTCACATTGCTCAGCCTCTTTTCTCTGCTTGATGGGTTCATCAAGTAACATGGCTCAGCACATTGGGATGATTGGCATGAATGGTATCGGAATGGAATGGATTCAGACTTCTTCGGATAGGCGGTTTGGGAATCATGGCATAACCATTTGAGGTTTTCTTTTTTTGCCTTGGTTCATAGAAACCCAGAATACAAAAACGAGCTTTACGTCTCACAACCTTCTGTTCTTGAAGCTTTTTCATTTTGGTGAATGTGATTGCCAACTTGCCGCTCAATTGATTTACAATTTGCTGTTCCACGTAGATGCGCAGCGACGCGAAATTGAAAACGGTGTGTCGCGCATCGCGGCGACCCAAACACCATTTTGGCATCTCTCCCCGGTATACTTGATTTGATGCCCGACGCGTATGGCCTCTTCGAATGAGGCTCATCACCAGATATTCTTCCCTGATCTTTGGCTCGAGATTTTGTGCGTGGTATCATCCACGTTGCTTGAAAAATCTCCTTACAAATATCGCCTACAAACCAAAGGTGAAACTCGTCCAGCAGTCTCAGCATACGAATCAATATTACTGTTGTTGGTCTTAGGGACTGAAATGCGCTTTCATTTCAACCTCTGTGAGCAGTTCTTCAGCGCTTGCCGAGTCTGTTGCCGGCACGACGCTACGTCCTCCACGTGCGATTCATCGACTGAGCTAATCGTCTTGTCATCACCAGGTCATTTTTAATGAATTAATGCGTCCCAGCTAGCATGGCCAGGGACTATGGGCATGGTGGGCCCAATCGAGAAATATACGACATGACCGCTGCCAATTACCGCTGATCTACCCAGGTCCCAGCTCGGGAAGCTGAGCAATGAAGTCATCGTCAGAGTGATCAGATGCCATCTAAAAGAGTGTCTTTTTCCGATCCACAGTCATCTTCGGGCCTGGTCCTGCGAGGAGGGATATTTACGGTAAGTGCTTACCTCCATCTGAGCTGGGTCAATAAACCCTCGATTCCCAACGGACCTTTCAACCTTGCCCATCCATCCTGGTTCACAGACACAGGAAAGACAAACTTAACGACGAGTTTTCTCCGATGGGCTGGGGCCTACGCCATTTTAACCTTCCTTCTTTTCTTTCCCTTCCTATCTTCGCATGCAACAGGAACTCGACTAGTTCTTCCCAAAACAAACGAACCTCGAGACCCTTTGCAGAATTGGGACCCCAGCCATCACTCATTCCTTGCCTGAGCACTCCCTTATCACCGATTAGCAACCCTTATTAGCATCTTCTTGATAAAATGGTGGCTACACGTGCCGTCCCTAGCCAAGCTGCACCTTCTCGGTACGATCCCACTTTACGCCGTCATCGTATTACGCAGAATTACGATTCACAGGAGTGGAAAGACCTCGATCCAAACGTCTGCTTCCTTTTCGACCCGAGACTGCCCGGCGACGAAACTAGCAAGGAAAACAAGATTGAGTGGGAAGCCAAGTTTCGAGCCAAAGCTCGGGATTTGCCGCGGCTTATGAGAGAAGGCTTCCACTGGGACGCAGCCAACTTGGACCGGGAGGCCGGCTACATCCAGCTGAATCTCAGTACTGACAAGGACGTCCCTGTCAGCGCCCCCTGGTCTTGCTCCCGCACCTTTTTCCTGTCGGACCTGGGCGACGACCCCAAGTGGACCGCGAAGCTGGTGGTCTACGCGGCGAAAAGGTCCGTTTTATCAAGTTTCGCAATCGCAAACATCAATATGAACACTATAACTTGGGCTACCGCGTGGAAGGGCGCTGCTGAAGAGTGCCGCATCTCACAGTGGGTTTACACCTGGGATCGTTTCGACCCGGAGAAAAACTTCAACGCCATCTACGACGACATGCCGCTGACAGGATGGTGGCCATGGCCCAGACTCGAGGTCGACGATGACGATGAGGACGATATCACATTGGTGAGCGGGACAGAAGATGACTCATGAGAGACGAGAGACAGGCAAGCAGTGTTTATCGACAAAATTTAACAGACAGTGCACATCGTTGGTTCGCATCAATTTGGCCAAATAAGTAGGGTAAGATCCAGATCCCCAATCACAGTGACATTTCCAAGTCAGCTGTGCTGGGCGACAAATCTCGTCCGAACTGGAAGCTCACGCATTCTCGTCACTCTGGCGTGGAAACCAACTGTAACAATCATCAACCAGGCCATAGGGGAAGAACAGAATCAACAACCTTCCGTTGAATAAATGCGACTGATGCTGTTGGTGGTCTGATTGATGAATGATGATGTCAGAGTCATGTCCGAAGCTTCAACGGCAGGCTCATGCCAACTTGGACTTTCAACATGAAGCAGCCACGTACCCTCCCCCCCGCTTCGAGATGTCGAACGGAAAGAAGGTGGAAGCGGAAAGCACCGACATCCATGTCGGCGGAAGACGAAAGTTGCTCAGGGGTACCTACTTCCAGTACCCCCAACTCCTGGACTGTGGGACGGAAAGGACATCATGCCGGAGCAGGTGTCTCTCGTGCCGTGATTGTGACTTACACGAAATCCGTCTCTGATGCTTTCCCTGAGCATGTCGACTCCTTTCACAATCACTTGTGGCTTCCGTGATGTCATCTGAACTGTGCAAGTGCAATCAGATGAATGGAAGCCACAAGGAAAGCTGGCGTCTCCCTCGATGGCCTATTTATTCTCGTCTTGTCTCGAGGACCTCTCGTCCCCTTTCTTCTCTCTCCTCAGATCACTTCCACTCGCTTTTGTTATTTTTTTGGTTATCAGCTATCAAATAACAAACATCAATACCCACCACACACTCGTTTGGTTATATAAATAACCGTTCTTACCTCAATATGGATATGTAAGTGCCTCCGCCGTTCGTCGTCTTCTCTGTTGTTGTCTTCGTCTCTAACTTGATCAACCGCAGCCTCTTTAGTCTTTCGCTCCAGGGCTCTCCACTCTATCGGAAGCCCGTCTCGCCTGGTGAAGCCTCACCGCAGGGCACCGGCCCCTCGGACCAGCAGGCAGCCTCGTCGTCGGTCAACTCGTGAGTCTTTCATCCCACTGCAATAGATGCCGTCCGATCATTCATCCCTTTCACATCCTGCTGACACATATCCCCTTGCAGACAGACCACTGCTGCTCAGGCACCAGCTGGAACGGCGGCGGGGCAGCTGGCTCCTGGAGGAGGTGGTACGGGCCCGGTAAACGCGGGGGGGCGGATCCGTTTGGCCTGGGTAGGCGCCGGCGAGGTGGAGGTGGAGGACGGAGTGGAGGCCCGAATCAATTTCGAGGTGGGAGCGGCCTTGTTTTTATTGTTAGCGGTGTTTTTGGTAATATCCTTAGCGGTGCTTTTTGTTCTTTTGGACGCCGCATATAACCTGGCGTTTATATACTTAACCAGATAGATCTATTCTCAAAAAAAGATCTCTGGTTTCTAGCACACTGTTGTCCTCTCCCTGTCGTCCATTGATCCGTCCTCTCGACCATCTATTCTCCGGCTAATTCCTGCGGCAGATTGTCTACAGCGAAGAAGTACATCCAAACCTTTCACCGTCGATACTATAACGAGGAAAGACAAGCACCACTTGATGACGAACTTGTACAGAGAGGGACGTTTTCTTTAGACAGAACGGCACGAAGGAACGAACATGCATATTGGTGGATTTGAGGTGAATGGAGAATCATCCAGAACGAGGGCGTTTCGTATCCGAAAAGAAAAAGGGGCGGCAACTGTCATGGATGCCGCAGATGTCAGCCATGGCACACAGCCAAGTAGATAATACATTCAAGATCCAACCCGCGTAAGATGATACCCCATGGCGTGCCATGTGTGAGAGTTGGTAGCACAAGCCGTCTTCGTCACTCGCCTGGTGTGCATTCAAGGGGCCGTTTTTCTCGGTAATCTGATTGCATCTCCGGCGTCATTCATCCATGGTATCGTTCAAAGTGTAATTCCGTCTTCCACCCGCATCTTCTGTGTCATCGTCAGACCACAACACCTCCCGGGATCAGTTCGGCCTCCCGACACCCGGTTCCACCCTCCGCCTCTCGACAATCTCACACACCCAACCCCCGAGCCCGTCCAACTCGCCGTCGCCGTCCACCTCTACTTCATCGTCCACCTTCCCCTCCCCTTCCCCCGGCCCCCTTTCCCCTCCCAGAACCAGACGACCTCGAGCCCGGCCAGCACGCCCCTGACGCGCCTGCTCAGGTTCCCGAACCCGCGTGCGCCGCGGACGCAGACCTCGCGGACGGCGCGACGCTGGGCGGCGCCCATGCGGCGCTCGGTGAGCAGGTAGCGCTCCATCTGGGCGGGGGTCTGCCAGCTCCAGACGCACTCGCGGTACGGCAGCAGCTCCGTCTCGTGGTACAGCTGGCGGCAGACGCGGACGAGCAGCGTCAGGCCGCGGCCGAGGACGTGGCGGCGCTTGTAGGCCCAGGGGTTGGCGGCGGGCCGCAGCGCGACGCAGCGGAAGGACGAGGTGCGCGGGTCGTGGCGCACGTGGATCCGGCGCGCCGCGAGGAGGTGCCGGTAGATGGCGTTGCGGACCTCGGGCGGCAGGCGGAGGAGCGGCGAGCGCGCGCGGTTCAGCTCCCAGCTTTTTGTATTGTCAATTTGCCCCGTCAGTCACTTGTTTGTCCACCCGCCTCCCCCCTCCCCCCGTCCACGTCCGCCAGCCGATGAATCAACAGCCTGCAATTGCAGAAGACTTTGAGAAGAGGGGGAGAAACTCACAGCTCGGCTTCTCTCGAGCCCGGCTCGGGGAGGTACCCCAGGACCCCGAATCGATGCTGACCTTTTCCATTTCTCGAAGAATGCATGCGTCCGAGTTGCGAAACAGCTTCCGAGAGAAGTGGGAAAGGAAAGCAAAGGGGGGAAGAGGGAAGTCAGTGAGTGGCATGTCGTCCAAACAGTGTGTGGCGGGTGGGGGTGTGGCGGGTGACGGTGGGGATCAACCCGACGGGCCGGTCGATTCGTGCGCCCCCCTCCCCCACGCCCCGTACGTACATTGTACATACAGTGCTTGGCCAAATAACCTTGATTTGATTGGTGTCAGGTTTTCCCACGAGACACCCCTGTCCGACCGATGTCCTCCAACTCTACTATTGTGTATATACGCCGGGCGTCAGGCACGCGACTGATATGGGAGGCCGGACCGCGCGTCCTTCATTGCTACTGGCACACGGACACGATGAGAAAAGGTACGTCAGGTCCGGGCACGGAAGAGACAGAAGGATGGGGTTTCCAAAGAGATGGCTTCGCCGACGCATGCATTGGTTCACTAATATTACATCTACTCTTACGCCAGCACCTCGCCCACCGCGTGGTTGCACACGGGACACCCCTCCCGGATCCGGTCCTTCAGCAGACGGGCGTGTGTGACCTTGGAACCTACCCGGTACCCGCTATTGATCGCCTCCTCGCTGCTGATCCCGTAATTGTCCTCTTGACTCTTGCCAGGGAACAGCATCTCCAGCAGATGCGACAGGTGGAATACGTGTCCGCAGGCGAACCCTACCAGGGTCTCCATCTCGTACTCGGCGAAGGACTCGCGGCACTGCGCGCAATGGCCCGGCTTCGGCGGTTCGTGGCTGTGGCCCGGCTGCTCCGCCTTGGGCGCCTCCTTGAGGAAGCCCTCAATCTGTTCCGCGCCAACTGGCGGGTGCACAACGTCCTTCACCTGCACGTCCACGTGGTCCGCTGATTGGACGACAACCTCGAACTTGATGCCCTTCCGTTGCCCGCTGCGGAGATCGTTCTGCGCCGCCGCCACTTCGCTGCGGAGCACCCGCGCCACCCCCAAGCTGATGCTATACTGGATTTCGTGCTCCTTCATGATGTGCTTCAGCCCCTCCCTCAGTCCCTGGATCTCCAGACCCTCGGGGATGCGACGGACAAGCTTGATAGGGTTGATGGCCGTTCCCACCTCCTCGAGAAGCCCCTGGATAAAGCTCGGCTTGTCCATGCTGTAGTCCAGCAGGTCGTCCCAGAGGTCGGGGTCGTCCTGCTGCTTCGCGAACTCGATGGCCTTCTTCACGTCTTGCAGTCGATCAATGATGAGATAGAGCGCCCGCTTCATCTCTCCCGTCTTGGAGTAGAGATGGACCAGCTCGTCATAGTACTTGTACTTCTCGCACTCTTGCACGGCCTGCGGGTTGTTAGAATCAAGTAGCAAGAAGAAACGAGGGGGGACGCCGGGGTTTCCTCACCTTTTCGAACTTGTACGAAGTCGACGACTTCAAAAAGCTCATCAAGAGCGGTTGCTCCCACTTTGCAAAAAGCTCAACCGCAAGGTCTGCGAATTCGTCCACCTGCGACTGGCTGTCCATCAACAGCCTGTCTCGCGTCTCGCCTGAATGCTCCTCAATCCCCTCACCCTTGTAGAGGGCACGCAGATAGAAGAACAGGTACAGCCGCAGGTTTTGTGCCAGAAGCTGCGATACAACGACCGAGGGCTTGACGAGGCCGTGCTGGGCTTCGTCGGCGAGCAACGTAATGGCCTCCGACGTCGCCTCCTCCAGGTCCGCCTCCCCCAAGAACTCGCGCTTGTTGTTCGGCACCCGCAGTCCAATGAAGCCGGAAATATCGTCCGTTACCGCCTCGGCGAGGTGGTTGTCACGGATCAGACGGAAAGCCGAGTCCGCATCTTGCAGCTTGATGTAGCATTTGAGCGACTCGCGGAAGCGCCCGTTTGCCTCGTGTAGCCGTGCCAACGACTCCATCACGATCTTCCAGTCCCGCCCCTTTTGACCCCCTTCAACGCTGTCTTCGCGAACGTCACGGTACTTGAGTTGGTTTTCGAGAGCAGTCGTAACGGTCTTGATGTCAAAAAGATCCGTCGACCAGCGGTCAAGCAACTCTCGGAAACGCAGCTTGTCCACTTGAATGTAGTGATTCAAGACGACTTCATAGATGGTACCGGGAATGGGCGGGTACATTGGCTCGGAGGGCATGTAGTCGGTGATCTGGTCAAACTTGTCGGCGCCAGCAAACGTCCAGACCCATTTCTCCCATCTGTCCGAGGATCCGAGTACTTTCCCGCAGACCTTGCCGGCCTCTGCCCAGTTGCCGGCTTCGATGAGCTCGCGTATCCACAGCTCGCCGATGCTTCTCTTCTGCTTCTGTGCCAACGAGTTTGGCTGTCTCGCCATCCCCGTGGACCCCATCACCGACGAGGCGTCGTCGAGGAGGTCGTCCTGACTGCTCTGCTTCCTATCTGGAGTTACCGGGACAAGCTCCTGGAGGTTCTCCGGGGGTGACGACATGATCTCTGGATGCTCGTCGAGTAGCTCCCAGGCCTTCTGATACTCCTGGTGCTCCAGTAACCATACTAGATGGTCGCCAAGGTCTCTTTTGGTTGCGAGTATAAAGTCAAACGGGCTGTGGATGAAGACCTTCACCCCTGGCTTGACGAGGTTGGGGTGCACTGTTGGTGTTCCCGGTTTTCGCCCGCCGCCTGCGGAGCTCGGGACCTGTGTGCTCGAGACGCCGTCTCCGCTGTGCCCGCTCCTGATGCTTGCGCCCGAACTAAACAGCGATTTTGGGTTGATGGCAGCGTTCCACATGTCGGAGCCAAACCCAGTAATGGCATCCAAGGCGCCCTTTGATGATGCCACGGCGGAAGCCGCGTTTTGCGCTGGTAGCACCCCAAGATGGTAGTCGCCCGACATAAGCCTCTCATATCTGCTCATGCTGAGGCCATCCTTGTTGATTTCGGCTTGCGAGGCGAGGTCGATCAGCCGGAGCTCCGGAGGGAGGTTGTTTTGGCGCCGCTTGATCCCGCCGGATGGCTCGCTTCCAGCCGAAGCAGAAGATATCTTGGACTTGTGGCCCTTGGCGACCTTGTCATCGTCGCCGCCGTCGCTGTCCTCGTCGTCATCCGGTAATACATATGCTAATACAAGGAGAAGATTTTGGGTATATAACGAAATTCCAGAAATGATGCAATCCATACGAAGGCTGCATGCATCGTGTTAGCCTCTCAACCAGCCATGGCCTCCGTGGTCAACAACTTACTGCTTCGCTATCTCGGCGCGACCAATCGACTTTTCGCCAGCCCGCTTACCAGTGCCGACACTGCCGGGGTGGACGTGAATGATCCAGATAGTGCCGCCCCAGCCGACGAGGAGTCTCTCAATCTTTCTTGTGTTAGATGTCGATGCTTGCCTCAAGCTCTCAGCCGCTGCTGACGCGGTGACATCTGTTCGTTCAGTCTCGTCATCTTCCGTCTCCACGGCTTGCTCGTCAATCCACTCGACACGACCCTTCCAGACACTGGCCATGGTCTCCCACTCGTCTGTTTGGGGGCGGTCTACGTGTCCAATGCGCTTCCAAGCATCGTCGGCGTCGCCGCTCTCGAGATGCAGCTTGGACCGCATGATCTTGACGCCGTGCTCGTTGAGCCAGACGACATATTTGCCGGATAACGACCACTTGATGGTGCTGATGGTACCTTCGCCCGAATGCAGAATGACGTCCTTTCCGGTGTTCGTTCCCAGGCCCATACTACCAAGCCAGCCAGAGGCTGTGGCGGCCGCGGTGCCTACAGTCGTCGAGGTGCTTCGACCAGGTTGCCCGCCAGAGGTAAGGATGAGCTGGCCTGCGAGACCGCCCGAGAGATAGGTCCGATCGTTCTTGTAGTCGGGGGACAAGGCTACGGCTTGGACAGGGCGGGCGAAGTTGCGTAACTGGACATCCTTGGTATCTACAAGAGAGAAGATGCACACGTTTCCGTCCATGGACGAGGTGGCTACGTGAAGATTGTTGGAGGGGGTGTTTGGGACGGTAGGAGGATCCTTAGGCCTCCTCGAGGCGGCGGCTGGCGAGGTTCCCGACTGACGGGATGGCGGGCGCTGCTTCGCGACACTTTCGGCAGCTTCGGCGGCGAGCCTTTGGACAGCCTCGGATCTCGCCGTCGGCAGGGGGGGCGGGTTGGGGGATATGGAGATGCTGGTGATGGAAGCGGAGTGTGCGTGGTAAACTCGGAGGGACTGGAACATGGGCAGCTGGATTACGTGGATGTTGCCGTTGTGTGTTCCTATGATCTTGTCCCGGTCAGTATGCGGGCGGCGACACAAGGCACACAGAGGGCAGTGAGTGGTACCATCTTATCACCAGCGACAAGGAACGAGCTTGTGGCATCCCCATTGCGGTAGATGGGTCCTAGGTGCTGTGTGAGACGAGCATATTTGAGTCTGGGCTCCTCGTCCTCGTCGTCCTCATCCTCGTCGTCTTCATCTTCGTCTTCGTCATCGTCGCTATCCTCGTCGCTATCCTCCTCCTCCTCCTTTTCGTTACCCCCTCCTTCCTTGTCATGATGGGCGGCGTCGTCCTCCCCGGCTCCCTGTCCGGCCTTGCTCACGACTGGTTCGGCGGGGACGCCGGCAGATGAGGCGCCATTGTCGGCGATGTCGGGCTTCTTTCCCTTGTGCGCGGCGGTGGGAGGATCGCGATCGGAGCCGGATGCGTCCGTCATTGTGCCAGATGTGCCGTCAACTTGAGCTTCGCAGTGGCATGGTCGATCTGGCGGTGTCGATTGGGGGGGAGAAAGAGGCTCCTGACGGGGCTAACAGGCAGATGTAATGGAGGGGAAAAGGCAGAAGAAGCTAACCTGAGCTTTGGATTGAGGGTTTGAGCTTCTGAGGGCGTCGGCAAGTCGCGGTCGATCGATCGTTCGTAGCTTAGCTCCAAGACTTGTGTGGGCGAGTGAGTGCTGTGCTGCTCCGCTACGTCACGAGGCGCGCCCGGTACGTACCTCTGTGTCTCTGGGAGCTTCTCTTCTTGAGGTGCAACGGTCTGTCGAGCTACCAAGGTACTGAGCGCCTTAGGTAATCAAATCGTCCTTGTACGTATCGCATAGTGTATCCCCCATATGAGCATATGAGCTTGTCCCTAGCTGCAGCGCTCCAATCAGATGTACAGGGTGAGATGCCCCTCCCCCACTCATCGATGCTGAGCCACTCACCCACTCGCTGCGGTGTGTGGTTTGGTGCGATGGGTGGGAGGGAGCTTTCCATCAGTCACGTTTTTGGCTGCTGTGGACGCGACTCCAAAAAAAAAAGGAAGAAACATCACCGCCGACACATCCCGCCCACTACGTAGCAAACAACAAGCCCCCGATCCGAGACTGCCATGGCCAACACACCCTCCTAGGCCTTATTACCCCCTCAGGACCATCTGACAAGACATTGCTCATTCTTGATCCCACACATGGGGCATTGCAATGGCGTCAGTCAAGTCTTTGGGGCTGCACCAGCCTAGCGGCCTCCAACACACAGCCCACGAGGATGTGCTGCCGTCGGCATATTCCTGGGAAATCTTCACCGAACCCGACCACAACGAGTACGACGATACATGCGACATCGAGGATGAGCTGCTCGTCACCAAGAACTGCGTTGTCTGGAGCCGAGGAGGTGTATTCCGCAAGTCGTATAAGTTCGATCTCGAGCAGGAGCCCGTTACCCAGGCTCTCCTCGCATCCTTTCCTACGTCCGACGACAACGACAAGAAGAGCGAAACCAAGAGGTCGAACGAAACCCCCCAGGAGCCTCGCCGATTGTCTCGAGCACTCGTTGTCTTCTTGCGCACTCAGGCCCATGTCTACTTCCTCTCAGGCACGAGCCATGTCGTACACATGCCCTTCGAGGTCGAGGCCGCCTGCGCTGCACCTCAGGGAGTCATTATTCAGCGCAAGCAGCGAGGCGACAGCACTGCTCCCGTCTCCCTCAAGTTCCCCAAGGTCCCGCCCAATTCCTTCGTCTCCTCCCAGATCACCTTCACCTCTCCTCGAAGCTCCCAGCACACCGTCTTCTCCGTCGAGGGCCTAAACAAGCCCAAGTCTCTGCCTTTGAGACTAGGTTCCACCCTCGGAAACATGTGGGAGCCCTCTATCGATCACCCCGACTCGCACTGGCCGCGTCTGGTGTCCCTATTGGACCCCTTGCAAGAACTCGGGCTCGTGGTTACCCGACCTGACGGTGCCACTAGAGAGAGGAGGAAGAAGACCACGCAAAAGTCGCCTCACTTCCTCGACCCCGCCGAAGAAATCTTGCACATTGAAGAGATTAAGCATCCCGGTGCGCCCAGGACCAAAAACTCCGAGCCCCTCATACTCGCCGTCACCATCAACCGAGAAGCCAGCACTTACGCCGTTTGGAGGGTGACGTATGTTAGGAACGACGACCCCTTCATTGGCCGCCTTAAAAAGGACAAGAGCAGAGCAGAGCGTCGTCGTAGCTCCATGCAGCCTCATTTCGCCAGCGGCGCCTCGACCCCTATCCAGACCAATTTCCGCGAAAGCTTTGGCGCTCCTTTACCAGGCAAGAGGTCCAGGAAGAGCGAAAAGGTTGACAGGGTTGACAAGGCTGATAAACCGCTGGACCTGGTTTCCTCCTTCGACCTGGATAAAGAGTCCGGGGTCCACAGGAGACAGTCTCGGCGGGTGAGCTCCATGTTGGCTCGCGCGGACCTGTCTGCCTCTCAGGAGCGTTCTGTCTTTAATGAACAGTCCTTGGCGCCAGCGCATGGCGGATCGAAACGGATCGAGTCGTACGGCAGCCAAGGACCTAGACACAGTGGTGGCCATGGCTCTTTCAACCATAACCAGACCATCCATCCCAGTCTCGGCAGCTTACTGGAGGCCCCCATTGACGGCGTGCTGGAAGAATTACGAGCCGGCGGTGATTTCGAGGGCTTTCATAACATGGGCTTGGACGATCACGTCTTCGATGGCCTCTCCCAGGAAATGATGTTCACCAAGATTCAGTCCATTTCCCTGGACAACTCCAACGTCCGCTACTCGCTTTCCAAGCAGCCTGCTCGCGAACATTGCAACGTCTTCATCCTGACCGCGCCTCAGTTCGCCCTTGATGACCCCCTCCGCGGCGAGCTGCTCATCGGCATCCAGGACTCCCTTGACAAGAGACTCCAGCTCCTGACCATTGATCTCCAGCAAGGACCGCGCTTCCTCGTTCCACCAAAGCCTGGAAAAAGCTCGACGTCGTCCGAAGATCCCGTCCGCTTGGCTTGCGGCGCGCTCCGTCGAGCCCACCACGTTGTAGACTCGTGCAAGGTGACCGATGGTGACATATCTGTCATTCTCATTCTGTCTGAAGGCCACGAGGGCCGCCGGGAGCTGAGCATCCAGGCGCCATGGAGTCAGATTACCCCCATCAACCTTCCGCTAATGTCACTGGAAAACACCCGCAGCCTGCACTATCGTGGGCGTGTCATCGACAGAGACATTCGGCACCGCAAGTCCGAGGTCATCGAGGTTGCTAATGGCAACGTTAGTGGTCTCAAGTGCCCCAGACCCAAGGGAATTGTTGACATGGTCGACGGCGAGGGTAGACACCACCAGATCCAGATCCAACTGCAACCTCGGAATCCGCAGGTGCGCAAAGTATTGGACGCATGTCGTAGTATTCTTCCGGCGTCGCACGCCGAGAAGATATTCCCCGGCTGGTGGCACATCATGATGTGGGTGAAGAGCGAAGAGTTTGAGGTTGCGGACGCAGAATGGTCCGCATTAGTGATCCTGCTCCTCTCCATATATTTCGCTCTTGGAAAGACAAACTTGTCGCAGAACCCTCCGGTCAAGCCTACCAGACGCAAGAGACGACCTCAGTCCGGCTCGTTTGGGTCAATTCAGAGCCTCGAGGACTGGAAAACACTGCATCTGTACGAAACGCCCAACGCGCTGGGCTGTCCCAGCTGGCAGCAGACTAGTGCATGGGACTGGACCCTCGACAAGGACGCTGATGACGACTATGACGGTTCTGCCAGCTCGGGTCTAAATGAAACCGAGTTCATGTCAACCCATATTCAATATGCCAAAGGCTACTTGGCATCTCCGCTCGGCGAAAAAGCCGTTGGTCCGAATGGCTACCTGCCAACCGGACAACAGCGCAGCGCTGAAAACCGTGGGAATGCTGCGTGGAACATATTTGTTGCACTTCACCTCCTGCTCGAGGAGCAGAAGCTGGAGGTAATGACTCCCGAATATGCTTCTCCGGGAACGGCCCCATTGCGTGTGGTCATCTGCCAGATTGCCCGCTGGCTTGGGTGGCGCGACTTCGTAGCTGTATATGAGTTGGGAATCCAGGAAGAGCTGGACTCTCGTCATGACTCAGGTAAGCAAAGAATCTTTGTCAAGGAGTCTCATGATACTAAGTTTGACAGAGCTCCGCCTCGAGGTACCTCTCACTCAGCCGTCGGGCGTCGACTTCGACGTCTTCCACTGGATCCAGACATGTCTCGCTACCGGCCAATACCACCCCTTCCTGACCTTGGCCAATCTTTACCACTCTCAAACAGTAAAATCCGAGCCAGACCATCTCAAGGATTCGAGATGGGCCTCCATCACCCCCAGAACTCTCATGTTCAAACGCCTCTTTGAAAAACTAACGCCGAAGAGCAGCCCGTCCAGTATGGTTGAAGCCATGCATTCGGCAGGCATCAGCAGCCGTGTTCTCGAGACACTACCCGAGGCTGTGCTCACTCCCCTAAAAGACTCGATTTCGAGGTGTCAGGCCCGGCCGCCAGCTTCATGGGCCAAGGACTTGCTGGAGCTCGTCAACCGGGGCGACATCAGCATGATCTTGGCACCGACCAAGAACCCGCAGAAGAGTGGCGCCAACATTCTTGTGAGTTCTCTTGCCGGTGACCTTTTTCGTCCTAGACTGACCCCCAGTAGACACCCACGCATAATGCCTCCTGGGATTACCGTACCATTTGCCAGAGCGTCGACGAGTACAATAACACTGGCTATGACGAGAGCGAAGGCACCGAGCGACAAGCCGTCATACGAGCCCTTTTCAAAGAGGATCGTCGTCTCAACGAGGCTCAAAACCTCTTGTCAACCCACAGAGCCCGCGTCGTTCGCCTCGAAGCCGACTCGGCGTGGTCGGAGAGCGAGTACCTCGAAAGACAAAAGGAGCTCGTCTCCAGAATAGCAACCGGCACACTGGCCATCCCCGCCGGTCGTGCTCTCTTATACTACAGCCTGCGCTACCCACTGCTGACGCAGAAGTTCCACGTGGCCGGCTTCAATCTAAACTGCATTGTTCGCCCAACAAACGTCACTGTCGGGGTCGACAAGGCACTGTTCACCGAAGAGAAGGTTTGCTGGGGCTTCTTCCATCAGGGTGTGGCCGCTGGGCTCGCTATTTCACCGCAGGCGAAGGGCATCGACACATCGTGGATCCTGTACAACAAGCCTGGCCACGACCTCAGCAATCGCCATGCCGGCTTTTTGCTCGCTCTGGGCTTGAATGGACACCTCAAGGGCATTGCCAAATGGGTCGCTTTCAAGTACCTGACGCCCAAACACACCATGACCTCTGTTGGTCTGTTGCTGGGTCTTGCCGCATCTTATCTGGGCACCATGGACTCTCTCATCACCCGCCTTCTCTCGGTGCATGTTACTCGCATGCTACCTCGAGGGGCTGCGGAGCTGAACCTGTCTCCGTTGACTCAGACGACCGGCATTATGGGCATCGGCCTGTTATACTGCAATAGCCAGCATAGACGCATGAGCGAGATAATGATGTCGGAGATTGGGCACGTTGACGAGGAAGACGAGGATGAGCCTCTTCGCAGCGAGTGCTACCGCCTGGCCGCCGGGTTCTCGCTCGGCCTCATCAACCTCGGCAAAGGGAACGACCTCCGCGGACTTCACGACATGAAGCTCACCGAAAGCCTTGTCACGATCGCCACCGCCACGAAGAAGGTAGAGATGGTCCACGTCCTGGACCGAGCAGCAGCGGGCGCGGTCATGGCGCTGGCTCTGATTTTCATGAAGTCCGAGGACCATATTGTCGCCCGGAAGATCGACGTACCCGAGTCCACCGTCCAGTTTGACTACATCCGACCTGACATTTTGCTCTTGCGCACCGTTGCGAAGAACTTGATCATGTGGAGCAAGATTCAGCCGACGTTCGAATGGATCTTGGAGAGCTTGCCCAAGCCTTACCGCAACCGCCACAAGCTGGTCAACATCTCCAAGCTGAAGAGCACCGACTTACCATTCTTCAGCATCATCACAGGGATCTGCTTCTCAATCGCACTGCGTTATGCGGGCAGCGCGTCTATGAAGGTACGAGACCTTTTGATCCACTACCTCGACCACTTTATCCGCATCTCGAGGATACCCGCCACGCAGCGACCGCCGCCCCTTGACCACCCCATGTATGACGAGGAGCTGGCTCGTTCGAATGCCCGCATGTGCCAAGACGTCCTTGCGCTCTCTGCCGCCATGGTCATGGCTGGAACCGGCGACCTCGTCGTGCTTCGTCGCCTCCGTCTGCTGCACGGCCGGGATGACCCCGAAACGCCGTACGGCTCGCACTTGGCTGCCCATCTGGCCATTGGGTCGCTGTTCCTCGGATGCGGAACGGCCACCTTTGGCACGAGCAACATGGCCATTGCCAGTTTGCTCATCGCCTTTTACCCTGTATTTCCCACCTCGGTCATGGACAACCGGTCTCACCTCCAGGCCTTGCGTCATTTCTGGGTGCTGGCCACGGATCCCCGCTGTCTCGTCGCCAAAGACGTGGCTACGGGCCAGCCCATCTCGGCTCCCATCGAGATCCGCCGGAAGATGACAGGGACGCAAGAAGAGGCAGACGCGATCGCCACCGTCCGCGAGACACCCTGTCTCTTGCCTCCCCTCGGAGAAATTGCCAGCATCCGCACCAACGCCGGGCCGGCCTTTTGGGACCTCGAGATCGATTTCGAAAAGAATCCGTCGCTTGTCGACGCATTCCGGCAGAACCAGAGCCTGTATCTCCGCCGGCGTCCCGCACAAGAGGCCCCGTTCACCTCGACGCTGCGCGCCCTCGGCCGCGACGCGCTCGCCGATGTTACCGACAACGGCAGACGCGACCCTCTCGAGTGGGTGTTCGGTCTCGACGCTCTCCACGACCTCACGTATGCCGAACGCGCCACCGTGCTCGACCGGACCACCTCTTCCGAGGGCGCAGGCGGCGAGAGCTCCGGGTCGGCAGTGGATGCGCGTCTTGTGCTGGAGCGCAGCACGGACGGGTCCTCAAGGGAGCGGCTGCTCGGGCTCAAGATGCTGTTCGAGTGGACAGACCGCCGCTCGCAGCTGGAGCGCAGCTTGTGGGCCAAGGCCAAGAACAGCGGCGACGGCAAGGAGGGGGAGAAGAACCAGGAGTGGTGGATGCGGGATAGCGTCGTCGAGGAACTCAAGGGGCGGGTGTTTATGGCCGGGCGTGAGGGCGGGCTGTAAATCCTTCTGCAGGAAACGGAGTCTGTTCTAAGATATGTCGTTCATTGACAGGCAACGAGTTGTTGCTGGAAAAAGGCTAGAATAGAGGGGGGGTGCTCATGGACAAAATGATGAAGACACGCTTGATGAAATGCAGAACCTCGTATCCTTTTTGCGATTCATTGACATTAACTTTCTACTGGGCAGGCATATTATATGCCTTGGGCCACTGCGTAACACGGCAGGCCTTAACTCGAGGTTATCGCCAGTCGCTCTCTTCCTCTCTCTCTGTCTCTCTTTCTCTTAACTCCCCAAATTCCGGGGGATATCAACCTTAAAAACGAGATGCACACTCAACAAAGCTGTGCAGATGCCCCTTTCCTCGATCGGCATG
This sequence comes from Colletotrichum eleusines, assembly GCA_016807845.1. Lineage (NCBI taxonomy): Eukaryota > Fungi > Ascomycota > Sordariomycetes > Glomerellales > Glomerellaceae > Colletotrichum > Colletotrichum eleusines. The sequence continues at coordinate 554,631 of JADEZO010000007.1, forward strand.
CTTTCTTCCAAGGGGAGAGACAGAGTGGGAAAAAAAAGGTATAACATTCCATTTCAAAGCGGCGAATCTCTTCAGTCTTTCTCTTTCGTCCCCTCCCTTCCACGCGGTTCTATCATTGCAATCAGACCGGACTTGCCACCGGCCCGCCCCTGTCTCGACTGGAGATCCCCCGCTCATTCTCCTTTCCCCTCTTCTTCTCTCCTCTGACCCCTGGAAATGTTTTTGCCCTGAACGCCATGCCAATGCGAAAAAGAAGCCTCGGGGGGATGGGGATCTTCCGTGCTGTTGCGCGTGGATGTACCGAGGAGAGGGGTTAAGTAAATCAAGAAGAAACCCCGTGGCCAAAAAAAGGCATCTCTCTTCTTTTTCGTCCCTGGTCCACGCCCACGTCCACACAAGCAAGATTCCTGACCTCCTACTCCCCATCATGAGCCGGAAACCCTTTAACCTCCAACCCCCAACCCTTCCCCCTTCCAAATCCGGGCCAGGGGAAGAGCAGGGTCCTTTTGCCCCCCCGTTCTCTGAATGGTCGTTGCCTGGGGGGTCGGTGTCGGTTCGCCCTGGCGGTAAGGGTCACGGAGTGTGGGTTCTGATCGTATGTGTCATTTTTTTAAAAAAAAGAAAAGAGAAAATAAAATAAGAGGAGAAGAAGAACCCGGGTTTGTTTTCGATTCCTCTTTTGTGGGATATGCGTGCGTTTTGTGTTAGTGTGTGTGTGTGTGTGTGACGATGACCCGTTTTTCCTGTTCTTTCCTCGCGAGTCTTTGGGTCTCTCTCCCTCTTCTCTTTCCTTTTAAAAAAGTGAATTCATGCCATTACGCTCGCTGCCGCTGCCATCCCCCCGAGCACCCGATCCCGCACTCTACTTGGAAACGGCGGCGGTGAGGACCTGGGTGCGGAAGAAGCCGCCCTTGGTCTTCTCGATGACCTGCTGGTAGACGTTGTTGGGAGGGTGGTTCATGATGACGGTGCCCTCCTGGGAGTCGATCTTGGCGTCGAGGCGGGTCTCGCGGATGAGGTTGACGATCCACTTCTCGCCGTCGTCGGGGTTGAGGCCGAGCTTGGCCGAGAGGTCGCGGATGTTCATGCGGCTGAAGATCTTGCAGTAGCTCTCGCAGATGAGGTGTCGGGCGGCGTCGACGAAGGCGTCCGAGGAGGACATGAGGAAGAAGTCGGCGCGGCAGACCTCCTCGGCCTTACGGAGGGCCTCGCGTGCGGCGTTGAAGTCGTGGGCGACGTAAAGGGCGGAGACGAACTCGGTGACGGGGTCCGAGTACTCGTAGGCCTCCTGGCGGACGTAGCGGATGACATCCTTCATCTGCTTCTGGTGCAGGGACGAGTTGCGGGTGCGGGAGCGACCGGTGATGACGGCGGCGATGAGGTAGCGCAGGACCCAGGGGCAGGCGGTCTGGATGGTGTTGATGTAGGCGGCGGAGAAGAAGAGGTCCAGGATGGGCTCGCGCGCGGCCTCGTGGTTGAAGAGGGGGAAGAGGGCCCAGTGGACGAGCATGGTGCGGTGGTCGAGCTGGGCGCGCGGGTTGTTGAAGAGCTTGCTGTCGATGCTCTCCTTGACCTTCATGATCTCCTCGACGGCCGAGTCCCAGTTGGTGGTGAGGATCTCGGACGCAAGCTTGCCCCAGGTGGCCGAGGCGACGAGGTCGTTGTCGGTGGACAGGACGCGGAACTGGTACAGCAGCTCGGCGGCGGCGCCGTAGTTGCCGCAGCGGAACTGGAACTGGCCGAACTCGTAGAGGGCGTTGACCATTTCGACGGTGACCTGAAAGGGTGGGGAAGTCTCGCGTTAGCCAAACCATTTGTTCCAAGCTTTCTTTTTTCAAGAGAAGGGGAGGGGGGAGGGGGGGCGTACGTCGTGGTCCTTCTTCAAGAACTCTAAGTTAGCAACCTTGTCGCTGCGCAGGGCGCCGACGACGTCCTCGCGGGTGAGGAGCTCCGAGATCTTGGCCGTGTCCTGCTCGTACTTCTCGAGCTGGGCGATGACCTCGTTGCGCTTCTTGGTGTACTCTGCGGGGGGCTCGCTGCCGCCGTTGAGGTCCTGGTACAGCTGGGCGACGTAGTCGGCCATGTTGGTGTCCTCGAGCAGCTTGATCTTGCCGGCCAGGATCTGGCGAGCGCCGGCGTCGTCGCCCTTCTCCTCGGCGCGACCGGCCTCGAACTCAATGAGGGGAAAGACGAGGTGGCGCGACAGCTGCGACGCCAGCTTGGGCAGGATGCTCTCCTCGCCGAGGGCGGAGTAGACTTCCTCCATGATGGGCGGGCGGGTTTGGTTGGTGTGTTGTGTGTGTGTGTATATATGTATGTGTACACCGGGTATGAGGGTGTATGGGTCGCGCTGGGAGTAAAGAGACACTGATGTTACTCCTTCTTCACGATCTCGGGGGATTCGGATCGTCAAAAAAGCTCGAAGTGTACTGGAGTCGTCGCCTAGAGGGGAGAGGGGAGAAGGGGGTTGCGTCCGGGTCGGGGGTTTGCTGCGCGAATCGACTCTGTGGCTCTCGAATCTTTTTCTTTCCGCTGAGGGGCAGGCAGTAAGAGTTTTGGCCATTTTCGCACACCAGAAAATTGGTGGGGGGTTCTCGTGCCGGGGTTTTCCCGCTCCGCCCAGCTTCACGGACTGCTGACATAAGGCAAAGCTGACATAAGACAAGGAAGGCTCTGCCTCTAAAAAAGGAAGAGGTGGGGACGGGGACGATGGGGAGGACGAAGCATCGGGGCGCACGGGCCCTCGCGGCACGCGAAAAGCACCCCCGAGCTTCAGCCGGCGCGAATCCCTTCAGAGAGCAGCGAGAAACATTTTGTACCCGAGTAGGAGGAAAGCTATCCGCCGGCCCTGACCTCTCAGCCTCGCCCTCACACCCCTTTCCTCAGGACCTGAATACCCTCCAATCCGCCCACATACACCCACATATAGATACACAAACGCGCCCCCGTCTTTTCAAGATGCGCTCCGTACTCGCCTCCGCCGCCGCACTCGCCCGCCCGAGCAGCCTCCTCCGCCCGGCCAGAACACCCGCCTTACTCCCCTCAATACGCCTCCTCTCCTCCACAGACGCCTCCGCCTTAGCCTCGACTTCAACAACCACGACGACGACGACGACGACGACGACGACGACGACAACGGCGACGCCGACGACTCAGACCCCCGCGGCGACGAGGCCGTACGTCGTCGGCCTGACCGCCGGCAACCAGTACCCCGTCTACCCCCGCACAAAGGCCGCTGGCTCCTCGAAGTTCACCCTCATCAAGAAGATCGAGGGCAATAAGAAGGTCTTCGCCCAGGACCTCGCCCGCGAGGCCGGCTTCCCTGCCGACGAGGTCAAGCTGAACCCCGTGACGGGCCACGTCCAGATCAAGGTGCGTCCGCCGCGTTGTCCCTTTGTCTTCTTCCCCTCTCCTCCCCCGTTGGAATTACCTCGAGGGCTAACACCTCTCTCTCTCTCTCCCTTTTCAGGGGTTTCACGTCGAAAAGGTCAAGGCGTGGCTAAGCAACACACTGGGCACCGCCACCGCAAAGCCATCGACGACCACCACGACGGCATAGGGATGAACGGGTTTAGGAGTCAAAAAGGGGGTGATGTAAGAAGCAAAAGGGTGTGTATAATCACAAAAATGTATCATGCCGTCGGAAAAGGGGGGTAATGAGGGAACAGATGTCGACCAGGTGGCTCTCTTATCCAAAGGGGGACAGGCTCACTGACTAACAAACTTCCCCGTACAAAACCAAGGCCGGATCTATGGCGAAAAAAAAGAAGAAAAGAGTGTACTACTGCTACATGTCCTTGAATGGGGCACACAATTACCATAGAGAAAAAAAAGACCTACACACCGAGGTAACGTTTTTCACAACTCGGTTTCGTAACGCAGCAGCTGGCATGTATTGGTATTCAAACAATCTTTGGAGGTATTTCTGCATTGCCGCGTCATATATACACCTATGGAAGAATGGCTCCCTGGCCAAGCAGCCTCGCTCCATGCTCCCCGTAAACTCCCTCCCACTCGCCCCAAATGTCTTTTTTTGGTTACAACACTTGTACAATATTTGCGCAATTCTCAAGGCTAAGCGCCGTTGGGGTCGGGGACAGCACTCGGCTGACAACTCGTCCATCGAAATGTATTCCCGTCTGGTATCAGCAACCGCTTCTACGAAATTTGAGAGAAATAGAAGAAAAAAAGAAGCAAAACCTCAACTGCCCGCCGATGCCATGCAAAAGCCTCAAAGCAGGGGGGGGGGGTTAAATGACATGAAATCTCAAGAGTCCGCCGATGCGTACGCTGTGAGGTTCTTGATAACGCCGTCCTTTGTCCACTCGGGAGATCGCATCAACAGCATTCTGAACAGGCTTTCCTCGGAAGGCAATGAATCGGCGGGCACGGATGACTTGGGATCGTTGGGGTCACGGGCCTTCTCTGCCAGTCTCCGCAAAGTCGAAATGCCCGAGGTCGCAATATAAACGAGTCCCGTGTCCCGGCCCGCGGGGTCGCCTTGCCCGTTGCGTGTTTGCCACGGCTGCTCGAACTGGGCTCCCAGTACTTGGACAAAATGGTACAAGGATTGCGCGAACCCGTTGCCACTCGAAAGCCACGACCTCGCAACGCCTGTCTCGTACCCTGGGGCCAGCGAGGCGAGGATATCTGCAGCCAAGAGACCTTGCATCAACCACGGCTTGCGATCCTCGACGAGCCGGAAGAACCGCTCGGGCGCTTCCATGTGTGCGACGGCGGAATCGGGTGATTGTATAGGAAGGATGGTGGTGGCGAGAGCAAACGAGCGTGTCAATAAATCGTACGGGGGACTGCTGCTGGCATCCATGACAAAGAGCATCTTGTAGTGTGTCCTGTTTGGTTCGTCTCTAGCCAGGAGCCTGGCCAAGGCGTCCACGGCATGGAAAGCGTATGTGTGCACGCCAGGCTGATAAGGCGGGAAATAGAGCTTGTCGTCTACATATGTCGGTCCGGGCGCCGGCGCAAATGCCAGGAGGAAATGCAGGAGGCACAAGGCCTGCTCGCGGCCGGGGATCTCAACCGCGCCCGCGATATTGGACAAGAGGATGATGGCGTCCTTCATAAACTCGAGCGTGTTTGCGTTCGTCCGGAAGAGCATGCTCCTGGTGCCAAGGTACCTGATAACGGCGCAAAGGAATTTGATCACCAGCTCGTCACCAAGTACCAGATGGTTCTCGTTGGCGGCCTCGGGGAACGACAGGTTGCGGAGGATCGTCATGACGCAGGAGAACCGGTCGACGGCCCGGTCAAGCTCGTACTCGGGGGATCCAAACTTGGGTAGCTCCCTGACGCCCATCCTATCCACCCAGCAGGCACGCGCGACGTCCTCGTAGGGGGTCAGCTGGATGTCAGCTGAGGCCTCTTCCGTGTTTTCCACAAGCAGGTCCAGCTGTTCCTCGGCGCACTCTAGAAGTGCTTCGATGAGTTCTTCGCAGTACTTCAGGTGGATGTGCAGCGCCTGGTGTTGGGTCGCTGTGACGGCCGCGAGGGTGTCGAGGGCAAGCCGAACTTCGCCGTGGATGCCGGACTCCAAGCTACGCGTGAGGGCATGCAGGTCGACGTAGCCGAGCTCGTAGGGAGGCGGAACATCAGGTATCAGACCTTGCAGTTCCAGGCCCTTCAAGTCAAAAGCCCTAACATTGATTCCACCATACGTCTCGAGGGGGCGGGCGCTCGGCGTATACTCGTCAGATTCATGAGCCAAGCGCAACATGCGCGGTTTGATAGAGGCCGCCATGGGATTTTGTTCCATCCCGGGAGGCGCGGCCATGGGGGGCATGCCGCCGCCTTTGACGGATGCCGGAGAGGCTCCAGGGAAGCCTTGGGGGTGACCCGGTGTCGGCTCGACGCTCCGCGACAGGCTGTTGCGTGCGTGACCCTGAGGTGCGGCCACCGGGGTGTGCGGTCCTGGCGCCTGAGGAGTCTGAAAGCCGTTGACGGACGGGGAAGGGCCGCTGAATGACCCTTGCTTGACAGGGGTCTGCACTTGGGGAGGCATGTTCGATGGGCCCTGCTGCATCATCTGCTGCTGAGGAGGCATTTGACCTTGCGGGGACATTTGCTTCGTGGGCGTCGACTGGGGCTGGGCACCTGGCGGCATGGGTTGGCCCGGCGGGCCCGGCATGCCTGGCTGATTAGGGTGCTGCATCATGCGCTGTCGGCTTTGCTGCGCTGCCCAAGCCTCCTCGAAGCGGAGCAAGTTTCTCTCGTAGATCTCCTTCAGCATCTGGGGCGCCTGGGGGATCTGACCGGGATGGAAGCCAATGCTGTTGGAAACATAGGGCCATTGGTTGGCAGCAGTGGTAGGCTTGTAACCTCCCTTGGACTGAACAGACTGGAATAGGGTGAGAAGGTTGACGGGGCGGTTGCCGATGGCAGGGTTGGGGTCAAGCTGTTGACCCTTGGCTGCCATGAAGTTGTTGAGGGACTTCATGAAAGATTCGGGATTGCTGGATCCAGGCATCGGGCGTTGCGGTTGTTGCGGCTGCGGTCGCATGGCGCCGGGGGGCATCTGGCCGTTGGGCATGGGCATAGGCTGCTTCGGCATCATACCGCGGCCTTGGGTCATGTTCTGGGCCTGCATCTGGGCCGCCATCTGCATGTTTTGCATGTTTGGCATGTTCTGCATATTCTGCATGTTTTGCATGTTCTGCATTCCTTGCATCGTGCCCTGCTGTAACTGTTTTGCCAGTCGCGCATGGTAGGCGGCCATCTGTTGCTGCTCCATGGGGTTTCGCGGCTGCATATTGGGGGGCAGCATCTGGTTCGGCATCTGACCCATGTGTTGGGGCATCTGCCCCATCTGCTGGGGCATCATGCCAGAGGCCGCCATCGCGTTCGGGTTCGGCGAGGGTCGCGCAGGCGAGGGCGAGGGATTGAAGTTGGGATTGTAGCCCTGGGGCATATTTTGCATATTTTGCTGCTGCTGCTGTTGCTGCTGCTGAATGTAGTGGTTCGGTTGGGGAGTGCCGTGTTCGGAGGGGTTCGGCGAGGCTTGAGGCGCGAACTGTTGCGGGCCGGGTGAGAAGGGATGGGGAGACGCGGTCGCGACTCTCTGGGGCACGCTGCCGGGGCGCAGCTGGTTCGCCATGATGGGGGAAGGGGTCGCGTTGGCAGAGCCGTTGGGTTGGAGATGGGGATAGGGTGAGGGTTGGCCTTGGGGCTGCTGGGGCATGGCGCCGGGTTGATAGCCGGGGAAGGTCTGGGGGGTTTCGGAGCGCGACGTGGGCAGCATGCCAGGATTCTGTCGCGGTGAGCCGGCGAGGCTGTCTTCGCGCGGGCGAGGTCGCTTGGATGGAATGACGGAATTGGTTTGATAGGCGGGGTTTTGTTGAAAGGATGAAGGTGAGGCATTGCGCATTTGGCCATTTTGCATGGCGGCCATCTGTTGCTGCTGCTGGTGCTGCTGAGCCTGCTGCTGCTGAGCCTGCTGTTGCTGAGCCTGCTGAGGATTGGCAAACTGGGCCGGGTTGAAGTGAGCAGGGTTGGACATGAAGGCTGAGGGATCCATCATGGCTCCGGCGGCGTTCGGGTCATTCATGTGCGGAAAGGCGTTGCCATTGTGGTTGGGGACCGCGGACTCGTTCATCCAGGTACTCATGGTTGTGGTCGGCTCAAGCGACCCATCGAGGGATTACTGAGGAAAATTAGCGACTGCAGCGAGACGGGCCAAGGTCCATTGAGATGGAGCAATAGACGAATGAGATGGGATAGTGACACGGCGGCGGGTTGTCGCGATGCAGACTTGTCGCGCGTCGCGGTTGAGTGAGTGTGTGTGTGTGTGGACGTGGTGCGTGGTGCGTGGTGCGTGGTGCGTGGTGCTGGGGGGGAGCGAACGAGCGAGCGAGCGAAACGAGTAGCGGGTGCGTGGGAAAATCAGTAAGTGGAGCAGCCGCTTTTGGCTGAGGTGTGCGCTGAAGGGGGGGGCACTGGCGCCGGTTTTTTTGGGGGGGAGGGCGGAAGGCGGAAGGTGGGAGAGGGAGAGAGAGAAAGAGAGGAAGAACGGACAGCCTGGACAAGGAGGACCGACCAGGCTTTGACTGGGTCCTTTTTGGGTGGGGGCGACAATGGACGGGCGGAGGAAGGCGGCGCGCGCAAGGGCACTTGGACTGACTACCTAGTCGACAGCCTGACTGGTCTAGAAAAGGGCGAGGAAGAAAAAAAAAAGAATAGAAAAAAAAAAAAGTAAAAAAAAAAAAGAAAAAAAAAGACAAAGGGGAATATGAGGGAAAAGAAAGACAGGGTCGGTCCATCGGAAGAGAAGCGCAACGCAAGAACAAACCAAGAAGCCAGCAACACAAGACGGAGACAACAACGCCCAACGAGGCGCGTCTTGCAAGCCAAGACTTCGTTCAAGCGTCTAGCCTGCTACAGGATGGATGGATGGATGGATGGATGGGGAAACGTAAGGCAAGGAATACAGCCGGGAGAGAAAGGCAAAGAAAGGGGTGGGAGGTAGGGAATGATGCCGAAAGCCTGCAGCGCCAGAAAAATCGCCAACTTGCGCGACCAGAGGGCATCAACAGCAACGCAAGCCAACAACGCCCATCAACCATCAAAAGACGGCGTCATTGCATCAAACAACGGTCACGAGCGGTTGGAATAAGACCTACCCAACTCTATCGGTCGTCCAGGGGGGTGGTTGATCGGGATGGGGGTGCGAGGATTGTAGAGAATTAAAACGAAAAAAAAAAAAAAAAAGGGGTACGACTTTCGGGGCGCCGGCGGAGGAAGAGACAGGACACGACAGACAGGAGGACTAAGAAAAGCAGAGGCAAAGCAATGGCAAAGCAAAGCAAAGCAAAGCAAGCTGGGGGGTGGGCGAGGGATCAGCGGCAAATGCGACGAAAAAGGCCAACGACACTACTGGGATTGGAAGAAAAGAAAAAAAAAAGCCTGCCTAGTCTTACCTAACGACTGACTGACCGAGCAAGACACACCCTCACAAATACACGCGCGCGCGCACACGCACACACAAACACACTTTCGCTTTCTGATCCTCTACTTGCTTGGCTTGCTGCGCGATGTCGTGGCTTACAGCTCGACTTTGTCGGAATGACAGAGGATGGCGGGTGGGTTGGTTGGTGAGTGTCTCCTACGAATGCAAAACTGGAGTATGAGAGTTGAGAGAGTGAATATGAGAGTGTCCTATTCCCACCGCAGCTGCGTCTGTGTCCCTGCTGTCAGTCCGTCGGTCGGTCGGTATAGGTAGGTAGGCCGGCCTACCTCCTAGCAAATCAGCAGAGTCAGTCCAGTCAGTTCCCGGGGGGCGGTGCTGGTGTCGACGCGCTCCACTGGTTTCATCGCCCAGCACCAGAAGATGCTCAACGACTCCAAAAGTCTATCTGTTTACGGGCTAGCGTCGCACGCGCCTCGTGTAATCGGGGAACCTGGAACCCACCCCGAGGCCAATCACGTGCCTCTGTTAGTGTTCTGCTAAGGCGCCACCAGTCCATTGTTAGGAGCACTTGTCGGAATCGCTTTCCCCACTATCATCTTGGTACCCACTCTTTACCATCCTCGTATTGATCCCTCTCTCTCCGCGCCTCCGCCTCCCCAGCCAGACATGCTGCGCCGGCCCACCAATCGTTGCGTTGCTGATGACATCGTCCGTCTACATCGTCTATATCGGTCGTCATGTCTCTGTTATGATTGCCGGTACTGCCGTGGTTTTCCAGTCGTTTGCCGGCTTTCTTCTTCCCGTCACGCCCTTCTCTGGCATACTTTCTCGCCAATACTGCGTGACCGCGCTTCCTGCCTTGACCTCGGCCGAACTGTTGAGTGCATTCATTGCCTCTCTCAAGTTCTTGAGCAGTATCCCCAATTCCTCGGTGCGTGACATAGGTGACGGCCATGGAGTCAATATCCTCCTCTTCGCCTCGTAGCAAAGGTTTCAGTAGCACCCAAAACTTCTTGAGGCCAAACCTCACCCAGATGACTACCACAATGGCGGCCTCCCAACCAAGGGACGTCTCGACAATTCCCGTGGCTTGTGATGGAATAGCGGCATCTTCTTGCTCGAACAATATGGTCCGCTTGGACCATGACAGTGGGGTACATGTCCGCCAGGAAGCTTGACGACTGCAACTTACAGCCAGAAGAGAGGGAGCAGAAAGAATCCCAACGCCTGGGAGAGAGAACGCGGCAGGTGACAATGGCCGCCACAAACCGCGAGGTGCGTGTCCCGAACCGTGACACCGGTCGCACAGCGGCGCGGCTCCAAACAAACAACTAGGAAAAGATGGAAGCATGGCGGGTTGGATGATCGCCAGAAGATGAGACGGCGTAGGTAGTGGTCAGGGTACTGCCGATGTGAAATGTCCGGTAGAGTCTAGCACCCAGCTCGGTAAAACCTGGCAAATAGTCCAACTACCTGCACACTTCGCAGTCCGCTATGGCGCGTGGTTGAGGACTTCCCCATCACCATCATTCGTAGGAGAAGGGGGCGGTAGGGGGTTGAGCCACATGGCTGCCGGTGTAAGTCGGGAGGCCCTGCCGAGCGCAGCGTCTGGAGGCGAATCGATGGCGGGCCCAGGGAAGCGTAGCAATCATGTCCGTCGCAGCAGATTGCTGAAGAGAAGAAAAGGTAGACGTAGGTAGTATCGGGCATGAGGCCGTACGTCTTGCAAGAAACAAATGGTGCATTAAAGGCTGCCGCTGTCGTTCGTCGCCCACGGTTAATTGCTGCAGGATGCCCCGCCAATGAAGTCCAAAAGAAGTCAGCCAAAGCGGCGGTAAGGGCGCACCCTTTCCGGTGACACACCTCATCGTCCCAATCGCCCAGCCCCTAGCAGTCAACGAACGATGGATGGCCAGCCCATGCCACGTTTGGTCATCATTGAGTTGTGGGCATTGCCAGTGGGCTTTCATCCGTGTCGTGTCCCCACCCCCACTTCTCTTCGGCGGGTAGAACAAGAGACAATAAATTGTCATACAATTGCGTGGCGGCGGTCTTGGGTCGGGAAGCCAGCAAGCAATGAAGTTGATGCTCCGTAGGGTACGCAGTAAAGCGTAATTAGTGTGTATGTAGGGTCCGGGCTGCACTGGGTTTGTGTCGTCACTTTCCTTTGGTGGGATCCCATGTCTGGCGTGGGTAGTTTGGCCCGGCCTGGCCTGGCCTGACCCGGTGCCGGCCTCGTTCACGGCCACGACCCGCATGGCTGGTCCTAGAAGGAAGGATTTTCACTCGCGCCTGCTGCGTTCGCATGTTGCTTTGGCTGCTGGTGCCTGTCGTGTTGTTGTGGTGGTGCTTGAGTTTCCGGGTTGATTGAGCTTGCATTTGGCCCATCTTTGGCCCTTTCCCCCTCCCCTTGTCTTTCCTCGCTCTCTCGCCCTCCCTCTCTTTCTCTCTCTGCCCTGGTCTCTCGCCGGCTGTATTTCCCACAGCGTTGGGCAAAGTGGCACTGACTGGTTCACGACGCCAGACAGACGACTTGGCCAGTAATGGTGGTTGGTGGGCTGGAGATTCTCGCTCACTCATGGACAGATTTGGCCAAGGACCCTGGTCGACCCCGTCCGCTGAGTGGCACCGGACAAGCCATGAGTGTTTCGAGCCCGATGGTCTCTCTGGGAGGCAGGCCAGACAATGTCGCGGGATGCTCTCACTCGTCGAGAACCGAATCCCCACGATGGCATCCGTTTTTTGTTTCTTGAAAGGGCGAGTGTGCCATTTTTTAACTGTTGCAGTCGAATTGGTAGCACTTACAAGAGCAACGGTGCGGAAACAAAACGGTACTCAGGGCCCAGAGGGCGGAAGAGGGGCTACCGTTTCCAGGTCAGTGAATGCAGGAGTAGGGCAGCGAAAGGGGCCGCGGACGAGCAGCAACGCAGACTCGCAGAAAGGCCACAACTTGCAGGAAGCAATAACAGCTAGCAGGAGGGCAGGCAGAAGAGAATGAAGTGAGGGAAAATGGGAGAGAAGGAGACGAGGGAAAGGGAACGGGGGGCAGGTTGGGTGATTTATGTGAATAAAAGTACATGGTGGATGTACCTCCTCCGGTCGAGTCCAGCCGGTCAAGTCCAGTCCACAGTACTCACTCCGTTAGGTAGGTAGGTAAGGTGAGAAGGTAAGTACGGTACCTACCTGTCTGCCTGCCGCTGCACCTGCCTACCTTTCACAGTGTGCCATCAGTCCCATCTGTCCCTTCCCTTCCAAGCGACAGCGCCAACGCCAACATCAGCACATAACGGGAGGTACCCCCTTCCCCCCCCCCTTCTCTATGATGAGAAGAGACGGGCTCCTTCCTTCCCACACCATCCGCGATCTGTCTCTTTCCTTCCTTCCCTTTACTTATTATACTCTTGCGAGGTAGGGAGATAGACGATCGGCAAGTACCCTTGCCCTGACGCCAGCTTCGTTGAGAGAACATGGATGGGTGCGAGAAGGACGGACTGTTTTTCTGGTCGTGGGGAAGTAAAGAAGGGTTCATGCTGTTTCCACAAAGGTTGTCGATGCCATGGCAGAGACAATACCCTATGATACCTAGGTAGGTACACACATACATACATACATACATACGTACACACATTCAGTCATACGTATTGTAAGGTAGGTAGGTAGGCTTGAATGGCGGCGAGTCTCAACCAGGGAAACCGACCAAAGGGAAGGCCTCTTTTTGGGATAAGCAAAGGCGTGGAAATCGGCCATCAGGACCACCACCACCACCGCCCGTGTTAATAGACGCGCCTCATTCCGACCCCGTCTACGAGTGGGCGCACCGCACCCGTCCATGGTCTTTCTCTCACTTTCACTCTAGCTTTTCCTAGCTTTCCTCTTCTCTTTGAATTATGTAATTCCCTTGGCATCATCCTCGTGCTTGCCACCTGGCATAGTTCGACTTGCGACATGCGACACAACACACGTTGAGTGTCGTTCCCTTCCCGTCAGCTATCCTTCGTCAGTCCTTGCAGAGATCCACGTGCCCAGGGTTACTCCAGAAAACGCCCCGACGTGTTCAAGAAACGCAGGACCTGTCTGTATTCCTTCGCCCTTCAACCCGAAGCAATATTCACGGTTACCCCGAGCAAAATTCAAATTCCTGCCTCATCTCATCTCGTCGCCTTCTCCGGCCTCGTTCCCCCGCCCTCCTCCCCATCTCACACACCCTCGGGAAGAAAAAAAATGAATAAAAATAAAAATAAAAATAAAAAATACCCACACCCACCCACAATCCGGTCCAATCTAAATAAACCCCGTCCACGACGCACCGCATGGCTCGGCCACGCTGGCTGAGTGTTAATAGGCCCTGGCCTGGCACATCTTGTTCCTGCCACGCACTCTCGGGCATGGCGGTGGCTTCGCATCCTCCTTACACTCGTCCATCCCTCCTTATGTTTTACCTTCTTGATGTCTCACTCTCCCGCGTCCATGGAATGGATATGCTTCACCACCTTCATCTGCCCGAATTCCCACGCCGTGTGTCCATGCTCTCGTTGAGCTCCCTCGGCTACCCACCCAAATTGCCATTGCCCTCCCTCAGGGTACTTACTCGTCGGGGAGGGGGGGAGAGCCAAGGTTGTCTCCATCCGTGAATGACACCGAAACCCAGCGACGGCCCCATCCGGGAGATGATGGGATGAGAGACGAGACGTGGATGGGCAACGCTCTAATCCCCAGGTACCTATTCACCAGCATTTGATTGATTGGCCTTCTCAATCGAGCCGGATACGGCCCTCAAGCCCTTGTCCCCTCATCGGGAAAATCGTGGCCGGCTGCCAGGCACAATTTGGTGTCGCTCGCGGTGTTTCTTTCTGCTTGGTGTTGCGAGCTATCGATCCGACCGCTATCATACTGTACATGCATGTATCCATCAGTATTCTGCCTCAAGAAGCAGTGGAGCCAAGCTAAGTTTCGGCCGACCAGGGTATGTCAGCTAAACGAAACCTCTACCCACCATGTACTGGCATACCATACGGACTCCCTGCCTCTTGCATGGTGCACTACCTATACCTATCTACTATGGATTGCCATGAGACTGCACACATATCCGTCTCACGACAAGCCCTCGCGCGGTGGTGGTGGTGGTGAACTATGACCAGAGCACCAAACTGGATTTACGGCTACTAAGCCTGACACAAAGCTGCACGCCATCACATACACAAACATCCCGAGGCAAACTTGGTTGTGTCGTGCGTGCCTTGGACACGCCAGCGTGTGCACTCCCTTCTCGGCTTTCGTCCGTTCCCATCCCCTCTCCCATCCCCTCCTCCATCCTATCCCTCCCCATTGTATCACCGTCCTCTTACGAGCCCTGCAGTACTGCCCTGTGACCAATCTGCACTGGGCCGGTTGGAGTGGAACTTTGCCTACCCAAATGTCCGTACATAGTACTTGGTGCAAACGTCGTCCCCACTACTCCTGTGGAGCACAGACAGGCCTTCCACGCACCGTCAACCCCGGTGCTTGTTGTTGGTTTCGCTCATCCCCGGCTTCCAATCGCCATGTTGGTTGGCAACATGGCGGCGAGTCTAGTCTACCTAGGTAGCGGGTTGACCTGGATGGCGTATCTCGATTCTGGACTTGATTTCATGTCGACTTGAGAATCGCACTGCAACATTGCCATATTGCAACCTCGAAGAGAAGGCGAATGGATATTTGGCCCAATGCGTCAAGTCGACATATGATGACGTTCCGACAGCTTCGGGCCAGGTGTCCATTCATCGTCAGGCCTGCGCAGCAAGACGAGTCCCGTTGTGTGCCAAAAGCCCTTTCTCTACCAAGAAGATTCAGTCATCTTGAGTGGTTGACGGGAGCTCGATTTTAAGATTGAGCCTGCCGCTTTTGCTATGCTTCTTCCGCTTTCCGCCGTCTTTTTCCTCTGGTCTCAGACGAAGTCTCGGGGAGGGGGCGGGGGCAACGACCACACCTGTCAAGGCTAGCGACGATAACGACTCGTTGTCTGCCGTGAGCTCCTCCCGATCGTCCTCTTGCATAATCTCCGGTGTATCCTTAAGAGTGTATCGAGAACCGCTGCCATGTTCGTATCCCTAGGGGGGGCGTCCATAGAAGTTGATTGACGGATTTCTAAATCGAACATTTGCATTGTCATTTTGCAAGTATATCTAAATGCAGGGTTAGAAGATTGCTGTGGGTACGCTCGACTACACGAGAAGTTAAAACACGATTACTTGAAGCTTCTATCCTACATGAAATTATATACAGAATACGTGTTGCGGTCCATAACCTCCTGATGTGAACCTACCTACCTATGCTAGCCTCCTGCCAGGCGGGCGGGTGGGTGACCTCGGTGAGACGCATAATGGGTGCAATTGACGTGGCTGGCTGTGGCTGATGCTTGCAAGCTGAGGAGTGAGTGGCTCAAATCCACTTTACACGACCGAGCCCCCGGGGGGAAGGTGCCACCTGTGGTGACCCTCCTGACACAGGTTGCCTATTCATGCGTTTATCGATAACCAAAAATTTCTTTACTTCCGACCGCGTCGCGTCCCGCCTTTTTGTGTCTTGACTCTCTTTCTTCCCTCCCCCTCCCTTCTGTCAAGCAAGAGTTGAACGCCACCGACAGACAGCCTCCCCTTACGTTGAACGTATACGAAGATCATTTTCCCGGATTTTTTTATTGTTTTTATTTTCGCAACCGATCAGCCATCATGCGTTACGTTCTCGTCTCAGGCGGTGTCATCTCTGGAGTGGGCAAGGGCATCATCGCCTCTTCCACGGGTCTGGTGTGTATTTTAACCCCTGCCGAGATTTCCTTATCTACCCAAACCCGAGCCTTGGGGAACTTGGCGGGGTGATGGCGGATGACGGTCGAAACAGCACATGCAGCCCCTTTTGATGATGCAGACAATGCTGACGCATTCCTTTCTTTCCATAGCTCCTCAAGACCTTGGGACTGCGTGTCACTAGCATCAAGATCGACCCGTATCTGTCGGTGAGTCAAGACCCCTCCCCCCACCTGGTTCACCCTCACATTGTGCCTGTGACTGACGACAGAATGCAGGTTGATGCTGGTCTTATGGCCCCAGCCGAGCACGGCGAATGCTTTGTGGTTCGTAACTTGCTGCCCAGATCTTTTCGATGCTGTCCGCCCTGGGAAGGGGGTGCAAGTGCCCCTCTTGTCTCCTATTCTCTCTGTCTCTATCATCCCGCACGGAGATGGCAATGGAGCCAAGACGCTGTCTATGACAAGGACTCAACAGAAAATGCTGACCACCAACAGTTGCAAGATGGCATGGAGGTCGATCTTGGTAGGTGAACCTCCGTCGAGCAACATACTCTGAGAAGAAGGAAAAAAGAAGACTTTCCCGCCCTATGTATGTGGGCGGGAATCTCAGTTGTCGCCATCTTTACATCCAATCAATCGCAAGTCTCTGACACCGAGGCTCTTACACAGACCTGGGCAATTACGAGCGCTACCTCGCCATCCGTCTGACGGGTGAGCACAACATCACCACCGGCAAGGTATACAGGCACGTTATCGACAAGGAGCGCCGCGGCGATTACCTCGGAAAGACGGTACAGGTGTATGTTCTGGGCCATTGACAGACCGCTGTCATCGTGTGTTTTGCTGATGGATTGCAAGCGTCCCCCACGTCACCGATGCCATCCAGGACTGGATTGAGCGTGTTGCCAAGATCCCCACGGACGACTCGGGCGAGGAGCCTGATGTCTGCATCATCGAGCTTGGGTATGTTGTCGAAACCTCCGACCTCTTTCGGCGTTCCGCAGTGTTTTCCTTCCCGACAGCTCTTCATTGTGAATTATTTTTGCGTTTGAGACGAATTGTGTCAGGCGCTAACATGAATCGACAGAGGCACAGTTGGTGATATTGAGAGCGTGCGTATATCTCGAGCCCGGCTCGGCTTGACTTTGAGCGCCTTTCGTCTCGCATCCGCTAACCTGTGATAGATGCCTTACGTCGAGGCCTTGACTCAATGTACGTTGACTTCAATAACCTCGCGACTACGCCGTTACTGACCACTGAACAGTGCGTCACAGAGCAGGAAGCGGCAACTTCATCCAGATCCACGTCTCCTACGTCCCCACCATCCACGGCGAGCAGAAGACGAAGCCCACACAGCATGCCGTGAAGACGGTCCGCAGTTACGGTCTCGTCCCTGATATGGTATGGCGCTCTGAAGTCCACTGGCCCACCGCCTGCTGACACATATAGATTGCTTGCCGTTGCGAGCAGCCTCTCATGGAGGCCACGGTCAGGAAGATCGCCCTCCTCTGCCAGGTCGACGTGCCCCAAGTCCTCGTCGTCCGCGATATGCCCACCATCTACCAGGTTCCTCTCCTCCTGGAGGAGCAGAACCTCATCCCCTGGCTGCGCAAGGCCGTTAACCTCGACGCCCTGCACATCCCCCAGTCTCGCATCGCCGAGGGCGAGGCGCTCTGGAAGACGTGGGCGTCCGTCGTCAGCCGCCCGACCGACGGCGAGATCAATATCGCCCTCGTTGGCAAGTACGTCAAGTCTCAGGATGCTTACCTGTCCACCGTCAAGGCCTTGGAGCACTCGGCGATGCACTTGCGCAAGAAGCTCAACATCTGCTGGGTGGATGCCGAGCACCTCGAGCCCCAGGCCAAGTCCCAGGATCAGGCTCAGTATCACAAGGCGTGGCATGATGTCTGCACCGCCTCCGGTATCATTGTTCCGGGAGGTTTCGGTAACAGAGGCACTGAGGGTATGATGAAGATTTCTAAGTGGGCCCGCGAAAACGGCACCCCTTTCCTCGGCGTAAGTTTGCCCGCCACCCCCCCCCCCCCTCCCCCCCCACCGCCACATACCTAACACTCTCGACAGGTTTGCCTTGGTTTCCAGACCGCCATCATTCAGTACGCCCGCGACTTCCTCAACCTCCCCAAAGCCACGTCGGAGGAGTTTGACGCCTCGGCCGAGGACAAGGTCGTCATCTACATGCCCGAGATCAACCGCGACAAGCTCGGCGGCACCATGCGCCTTGGTCTTCGCCCGACCGAGTTCCAGCCCGGAAGTGAGTGGTCCAAGTTGCGCTCCCTGTACGGCGAGGTCGACTCCGTGGAGGAGAGACACCGCCACCGCTACGAAGCCAACCCGGCCTTCATCGAGAAGCTCGCCGAGACCGGCCTCCACTTTGTTGGCAAGGACGAGACTGGCGAGCGTATGGAGATCTTTGAGATCAAGGACCACCCATACTTTGTTGGCACCCAGTTCCACGCCGAGTACCAGTCCAAGGTTCTCAACCCTAGCGTATGTCCCATTGATCCCCATGTACTGCGCCTCGTGAACTGACAACATAGCAGAGACCCTACCTTGGTCTCGTCGCCGCCAGCGCCGGATGCCTCGACCAAGTCATCAAGGAGCAGCTTGCGGCGGCCAAGCAGACCAACGGCGTCAAGCACGTCGTTTAAGACGGCGTTGTCCACCTCACACTCACATTCCTTTTTTTCTATACCAGCGCAGTGCTTTTGAAAGATGAATTACTTGACCAAACGGAAAGGCAGGTTTTATAAAGTAGAACATGGGCGGGCATGAGATTTCGGAATCGGGCAGCCCGGTTGGGTGGGTGGGGAGTGCATCCTTCACGCTAGAGAAGATTTTTTTCTTTTTTTACTATTGGGATATCCAGAAATGAACCAACAAAAACAAGTCATGACTTAACGCGCGTCTTGTTCGACACGGGAGGGGGGGATAGATTTTGGGGACCAGGGCGGCATTCTCGGCGCGGCGTTTTGTCTTCTGAAATGTAAAATTTGCATCCTAGAGCGCATCTCAAGTTACAAATACCAAGGGGAATTGCTCTCATTCGGAATCGTCGCTGTATCTGAGCGCAGTGTATGTCATGTAGCCCGTGAGCCTTGAACCGTGGACACAACTACCATGGTCGCGGGCGTAACGTGGTTTCCAACTGCCATTTGTTCCGAATATCAACGGGCTGATGGTTGGCGGGGTATAACTCAGGGAGGGCCAGGAAGTGTTTGAACGAGCGGCTATCTTTACACAGAACAATGATGCCAGAGACCGAGTCGTACTCAGAGCCCCGGCGGGGTCATCATCTCACAGAGCGGGGGACTGCTGCGAGATCGGCGCGGATCCGGAAGCCGGTGTGGGCCCCGATCCAAGCCGAGACCGAGGAGCCAAATGCCCGCAAAAGTTTACATGCTTTCTCTCTCTCTCTCCTCCCCCCCTTCTCTCCTCCCCCCTTCTCTCCATCTCCCAAGAAACCAACGCCTAACCAGAGACCAAAGCCAACATGGCAGCCTCCACCACCCACGCCGATTACCAGCGCCTTGACGCCTGGGTCGACGCCCACTTTGACGAGGAGGTGCGCTTCCTCCAGGCGTTGGTGCAGGTGCCCACCGACACGCCTTCCGGTAACAATGCGCCACACGCGGAGCGCACCGCGGAGTTGCTTCAGGGCTTCGGCTTCGACGCCGAGCGCCATCCCATCCCCGAGGTCGAGGTCCGCGCGTACGGTATGGAGTCCATCACAAACCTGATCGTGCGTCGTCGGTACGGTGACGGCGGCCGCACAGTGGCCCTCAACGCACACGGCGACGTGGTGCCGCCAGGTGACGGCTGGACGCGCGACCCCTACGCTGCCGTCGTCGAGGATGGCGTGCTCTACGGCCGGGCCGCCGCCGTCAGCAAGAGCGACTTCGCAACCTTCACCTTCGCTGTGCGCGCGCTCGAGGCCCTCGGCGCCCTGCTACGGGGCGCCGTCGAGCTGCACTTCACCTATGACGAGGAGTTCGGCGGCGAGCTCGGCCCCGGCTGGCTGCTGCACAAGGGCCTGACGAGACCTGACCTCGTCATCGCCGCGGGCTTCTCGTACGAGGTCGTCACGGCCCACAATGGCTGCCTGCAGATGGAGGTCACCGTCCGTGGGAACCAAGCCCACGCGGCGATCCCTGACACCGGCGTCGACGCGCTGCAGGGCGCCGTGGCCATCCTAAACGCGTTGTACGCGCTCAACGCGGGGTACCGCCGGGTGAGCTCGGCGGTGGCGGGCATCACGCACCCGTACCTCAACGTCGGCCGCATCGAGGGCGGCACCAACACCAACGTCGTACCCGGCACGGTGGTGTTCAAGCTCGATCGCCGTATGATACCCGAGGAGGACCCGGTCGCGGTCGAGGCCGAGATCCGGCGGGCCATCGCGGACGCCGCCACAGTGCCCGGCATCTCCGTGGACATACGCCGGCTGCTACTCGCGAACGCGATGCGGCCGGTCCCGGGCAACAAGCCGCTGGTGGCGGCGATCCAGGCGCACGGGGCGGACGTCCTTGGCGAGCCGGTCCCGGCCACGGGCACCCCGCTCTACACCGACGTGCGGCTGTACGCCGAGGCCGGGGTTCCCGGCGTCGTGTACGGCGCGGGCCCGCGGACGGTGCTGGAGTCCCACGCCAAGCGGGCCGACGAGCGGCTCCGGCTCGAGGACCTGAGACGGGCGACCAAGATCATTGCGCGCACATTGCGGGATTTGCTGGCCGATGAGTAGGGGATCGTGGCATACGGGGGTTTGAAGCGGATAGGGAGGTGGATGGAAGGAAATGTACAAGGGCGAACGAAGGCAATTCTCTTGGGCAGGGAGGTATCTGTTGCTGCGCCACTCAACTGCGCTTGTTGTTCCCAACCAGCTACCAACATTTTCTTACATAACGTTATGTATGCCAAGTGCATCCTCTTTTTTTTTTTTTTTTCTGGAGAATTGACAGCCAAGTGGGCTTTCCCGCCTTACGCATTGGCTGACGGAACGGAGTTGTGCCCTGCTTATGGCCATACATGCGAGCCTCGTGCGGAGTTGCCCAGATAAGGGAACGATGCCTTCCAACGAAACCTCCGACGAAGCAGCTCTTGCTAGTGCCTCTCTGTCTCCCATCGCTACTCCTTCTCTGGACACAATACAGCCATTGAAAATCCGCTGGCATTTGTGACCAAGAACTCGTTGCAGCACGCACTTCATGTCGGAATCCCCGGAGATCATCACCCCTCCCGTCGAAGATCAGGCCGGGTCCGACACGTTCCAAGCGAGTTGGAGTTTCCTGGAAGACGTGAAAGTCGGTCGCCTCCCAGCCATCCCCCCTCTTCCCTGGTCCAGTCATCGCGCTGTAAGATCTGGCCTTTCTAACATCGGAATCACAGAAGCGGTTCGAGGGGTCTCAGCCGGACGTCTACGAGGCCCTCATCAAGGCCCTCAGCGGCTTTTACACAGAAACAACCAAGCAAGAAGCCGACGACGACGCGGACGGGAAACTGGCGAGCCTGCACGAGACCGTCAAGGCACTGCTCCTTGGCCACCAGGACCTGATGGAGAGGTTCGAGAGCAGCCTTCCCCAAGACTATCTCGATCGCCAGCGGGACATGCCAGAACACCAGGGCTAGGAGATCCCCGTACTAACACACCCGGCCTTCTGGGACATTTCGAGTCCATCCATCCGGGCTCTTTCTGATGTTAATACCGTGCTCCGGGCCCGGGAGTTATGCGGGTGCTCTGGTTGGCGGCCAATTATGTACCGTGGAGGCATCCCCAGACCCCGGATTTAGCCGTTTGCACCTGTTGGAAGCACGCTTGTGGGGATAAATATGTAGGCTTGAATCTTGGATCGACGATCATGACCAGCCTGGGACCAAACGGGGGACAAACCGCCATGTAGTCGATCCGCTGCGTCTGCTGCTATCCGTGCAACAGTACGTTCGCGAGTCATCAAGTACCCGAGTAGTTCAAGGCGCGTGGACTCTAGAAAAAGAAGCCTTTCTTCGCACGAAGCTCGGTGAGGTTGTTGAATGAGGGGACTGGTGAAGCTCATTGGCCGGATTCCAAAGAGTGGCGGAGTCGTGCGCGCCTCATCTAACCCCCCTGTTAGCCCGGTGACTCCTCTTTCTGGGTCCAACGAGGCTGGATATCGCAACGTCGCGCGCGGAGCCATACTGGCCTTGTCCGTCTATCTTGCCCCTCATGGAATCATGGGGGCGCGAGGGCAAGAGGTCCTGGTGTGAGGAGAACGAACGTGACGGCCTGTATGCGATACAAGTCTCACGACCAACGATGTGAACCAGAATATACCTGTGTGTTCCAATCTGCGGCGCCGTCAACCCTCGAAGAATGGCATAGGCCTCGCCATGGGCCGTGATGGACAGCAATTTGGACAGGGCTTTGTGGGCCATCAGCTCCTCAGAGATGATGACGCGCCAAAGTATGCGAGGGCTTTCATAGGGGTCCTGTCTTTTTATGCAGCGGCAGTACATGCGACGTTGGTCATCATGGTAATGTACTGGCAAGTAAACAGAAAACTAGGCACGCGGAGAGGAGCTCGAGATAAGTAAGCAGGTCATTGTGGCTTCTGAAGGAGGGGAAATACGATTTGGTTTCTAGAATTTTGTCGACTCGATAACTTAGTTGAGGTCAAGATGTAACAACCGTCTTGATTGTTCACGTTGGACCTTCAACATATGTAGCTCAGACAGAGCTATCATCGCCGGTGCGTCAAGCCAAAGCCCTGCTTTGATCATATATCTCGTCTGATTGGAAGTGGACTCTCCGAGTATCTGTACCACTTTGGCCGTGCCCCCTTCAGCTGTGTGCCCGGAGTCAACTACAAGTCTTCGATAGCGTTGTCCCAACGGATGAGTACAGTGGCAATGGGGTATCTAGCTTGAGTTGGCACTTGGTAGGTTTCCGTGCCGGACAGAACGGCTTCCTGGTATTAAAAGTCGGTAGTGGTTATGTAAAGAACAACGCGGGGTGGGTATTGATGAAGCTCTGAATCCAGGCGGGGTCAAACTAACGGGCATACTCGTGCCTCCGCCCGTGGGCCAAACCTGGATGGCCGCGGTAAAAGGCCCTACCGCCCTCGATGTAGCTCTATCCGTGGGGATACCCTCCTTCAGTCCCGTAATTTTCGTAATTGAAGCGAATGATGTCTTTGAGTGAGTGTATGTTTGTATTATCCAGCTCGGAGAGGCATTTCTTGATGTTGTTGTAGAAGTCGACTTTGATAGCCATGTATTCCGATTCGGGTGGTCCGTTGAGATCCTTTGCGCACCGATCCCAGTCCCAGCCAGACTTTCTAACGATGCTTTCGAAATCCCCTGATTCGTTGAAGTTTATCACACGAGCCCCGGTGGTCTTGATTAGCTCAATGAGTTGACGTAGTTGCGTCTTGTTCTCTGCACTCGCATGAACCCAAAAACTGACGATCCGCCAGCCATCATCCTCGGAAATTTGAAACTCCACGACAAGCAGTGTCATTGGTTGGCTCACGATGACGTATTGCGAATCACAAATGCTATTGTTTGATGTGAATCAAGACATCAATCAACAGAAACCAGATATGCAATCGGCTTCTCTACCATCACCCAGGCAAAATGTGTTCTCAGGGGCCTGAAAATGAAACCGTATCACTCGCACAGCCTGTCAGATGATTAACATAGCCTGAGTCGTAGACTTCTTGGTTTCCTTCCATCAACACCAAAATGAGACTTGTGAGCCTGTATCGTGGTATTGCCTGTGTCTCAATTAGAACTATGTAGGATCCGACTAAAAGGTACATCACATACTTCCACTCTATTCTCATCTTCTTCCCCCTTGCGTAAAACGATACACATTGCGTCATGCATAATCATCAGCGAATTCACAGCTATAGATGTTTCTGAAATTCAAAATTCATTGCAATTCTATACCAAATGATCCGAACATGCAGAGCTAGTGCATATGATGCAAAATTACGCCTACAGCGGCAGAGCTGTCAACTTGACATAGCAGTCATGCGGCTCCATGGTCAACTTGTCGTAGGCCCCAGTGGTGTTAAGCTCATAGGGCAAATCCTCAAGCTGGAAGTTCCACAACACCAGCACGATAAACATACGAAACTGCACATATGCCAACTTCCGTCCGTAGTAGCCCCGAGGACCCATTCCGAATATTAGTTTCGCCCGCGCGTCGCGTCAAACACCTCCCTGCCCCCATCGTTCTTGACCAGCCACCGCTCGGGCACGTATGCCGCCGTGTCCAGCCCCGATTCGTCACCGGTGACACCGGAACCGACGGAGCTTTTGCTTGATCCCGCCGACCCGGCACCTGGGGTGTGGAGGGTCCCGTCAATGGGAAACCCTTCCTGTGTGTAGCCGGCCTGGTTCTAGATTTGGAAGACGACGGTGCCCTTGGGAATATGGCAGCTAAGAATTTCCCTGTCTTGCGTGGCGCTTCGGACGTACATCGGCGCTGTTAATGACGTGCGGTAGAGCTCCTTGATGCTGGCCTCTAGGTAAGGACATCGCATCTGCATGATCTCTTGTGACGTCGGTACGCGCTTCCCAGCCGCTGCAGCAGGAAGCCCCTCTCGCAAACTGGAGCGCAGAGTGGCCTGTTATGGCTGGTGACGTGCCAGAGTCTCCACGGCCCACTAACTGGCGTGGGTCGTCGACTCATGCCCGCCCAGACTAAAGCCGCATAACTATTTGGCTCAGATATCGAGTGTTAGTTTTGGATCTTACCTCATCATAGAACAGACGGGTGTAGAACGACGCCGGACGCTACTCCTTTACAGCCTAGCAACTCTCTCTGCGCACCATTCTGTCTGAAGCACATCGTACTACATGATCCCCTAACGAAGACTAAACTCGCACGATGGGAGGTCAATCTGACGCTTAATCAAGTCCTCCTTAAGCCGGATTGCTGCCTTCATGGCCGGCCACTAGCACAGAAACCAGTATGCAAGCACCGGAAACAGAGACTTCATCAAGGCCTCAATACTATCTATCAGCTTTAAAAAAAAAACCTCGATGACGGGGTTAGGTGGCGCGTGTGGGAAACCGACTGGCTTTAAGATGTCTATAACTTCGTCGTCGTCCTCGTTGTCGTTATTAGGTGTCAGTGATGGCAAAGAAGACAGGAAGTCGACTTTTGGCTGGGTCGTACTAAGACCCTCGAGGCCGGCACCAAAGGTGAAGCCAAGAACGGCGTCCAGAGCACAATGGCTGATGTCTTTCATCGCCAAGAATAGGTGACCTCATGCCAACCGTGCCTTTTCATGCCATAGATCTGTCATATACATGGTGTTGTTATGTAACATAGGGGCGGTAACCTTATTAAGAAAGCTGGGAGTTAAGATACCCTTAATCAAGCAACGGCGGCTCCTGTACTTATCGTTTGTCTACTACCTACTGTAGCGTTCCGGGATCATACCGCTTAAGATGTCGGTAGTGAATACCGACCTATTGAATTCTTTACTTTAGTAAACTAGGATGTCTTATGTTATATAGAAGTCTAAAATAATGACCTAAGGATTACTAAACGGTCTGCTAAAGACTTGGATTATGGGCGAGCGGTACTTGATGTTCCGTGCCCCAAGCCAGTCGTATGTTTCACCCGTCTTCTTGGCGTTGCCGATCATATCTGGCATGTCACCTGAGATCGATCTTGCCGCTGCCTCATTGTACGAAATTCCGGGCAGAGGGCGGGGCAGCAATGTTCGGCCAAGAAAGTACAGAATCATAATGCCCAAGCCGAAGCCTACAGTGGCCCTGCCGGTCATGAAATCGAAAATGAACCTGAAGTCTTCCATGACCGCTGGAGAATGTCTTTTGCTATTGGTCAACGTGATGAGGCTGCGTGAAAGGCCTTATTGAGGCCAAAACATACACTATCTTTCAGTTAGATGCATTCGAAGTGAAGAATCTTATTAGAGGAGAACAGGATAATGTTACATAGGTGGCAAGTCTCCTGTTGCCACGGCACTCTGCCCGGTAATATGCCGCAGAATTACGGATGTCTTTGCGTCCAATTTCCTAACAAAGCAAATCGTGTGAGACCAACCCCATGGATTCCGGGTACTGCCGATTTGGGGAATCATTCACTTGAATTACTATTAAGTCATGATCTTGTCTACCAAGCCTTATCTCTTCCAAGTCGCCGCAACTAAACCTTCGGGAGGTCCCCAATTCGTATCGGTCCGGCTTACGCCTCCTGATTGTCCGGGAAGGTTCTACCTGCTGCATTAGGAAACGTCCCGTCTTTCGTCCGGATCACCGTCAGAACGCACGGCGCAAGCGATTCCAAGCGAATAAGGGGTTCGCGACTTTGAGAGTGCCATTGTAGCTTTCCCACGGTGAAACCTTTCTCCAAAGCTTAAAAAGCTTGAGTCCTTTTGAGTTTGAAGTTCAAAGATCCGGACAACCGTCCCATCTTTGAGCTTCGAACTCAGTCAGCGGACACCAAATGTTTATGAAGGCTGATTGACCGTTACGTCAATAAACCTACCTCGTCGTTGCGAGAGAAGCCCATCCCGGCTCTGTTGGTCTTTTGCTCATCACATAGCAATATTTTTCGTGCCTGTATGTATGCTATATGGGCAGTGTGACTGTTGCAGTTTGAGAAAGTGAGAGCAGTGGTAAGTGAGTCTTAGATGGCATGACCATGCTATCAAAGTACTCTTTCCCCGGCAAGAGGGTGACTTTGTCCAATACGAGGTAAGCTTTGCGTTTGATATCAAATTAAAAAGAATGCTAGTGAAGTCAATGCGTTTATACAATCAAGCTTAAAGATCATTTGAACATCGTAGGGCTTGTATTGGAAACGTTTTCGGCTATCTTGTGCACACTGGGTTTCTCCCTGGCCACTATTAATCACTGATTCTGGCGGCGAGCCGATCGCACGCTTAGGTGGACTTCACGCTTGGGGATGGACATGCTAATGACTTACTATTCGCAATCAGAGGTCTCTTTTTCAACATGCAAAACCTGTAGAATTTTGTAACACCACTGGCTATGAAAACCTTATCTCTCAATTCTCCACTCGCAACTCTACTAAGCCCAACTAAGAATTATTAGTCGTCTAATAAGTGACGCTGTTTCATAGCTGCAGGTCCAACAAGCTTGCCGTTGATATCTCGCTCCTTGCCTGTTGAGAAAGTCATTGTGTTATAGTACATTGTGATGTATGGTCCATTCTTGTTGTATGATAAGCCGACATAAGAATGCCGTCCAATTGTGGTGGAAAAGTCCTGGTCCGGGCTGCATAGGTGAGAAGCGGAGTTAGCTTACATACCCCCACGCGCCGAATGACACAATGGCTGAAGGAGAAGACTTACAAAGCTTTTTGGACAGCATCGACATACTTGTCGGCCATCTCAGTAAGCCCCCAAGCGCGGAAGAAATTACTGAGCGATTGGGCGATCCGCAAGTCCGTACCGCCATAGTGACGCACGGGGATATACACTTTCGGCACCGGGGCAAGGCTGTCATGCTTTATCTCCATGTTGAAGATGATTCCTGCCGTGCGGTGCTTGCTGAGTGGTAGCTCTTCCTCTGGAGCCGTGGTTCCCAGAACGTGCAGATAGAAGGAGCGGATAAGATTCAAGCCGTGGTCTATCTCGGGGCCCTTGAGCGTACCGCCGAGCGAGTACACCTCCTCCACCTGTGCCAGGCAAGTTTCCTTGATACGGAGGTATAACTTGAAGCGGGAGTCCACTGGGCGTACGGCGTCGAAGGCGATGAGTTCCAACCGCAAAATGTGCTCGTTGTTGCGCTGTTTCTTGTAGCGGTAAATGAAGTCCTGGATGTAGTTAAAGGAAGGCTCCAGGTTCAGCGGCAGTTGCGTGATGACATCGGCAATGATTTCTCCGGTGTGATCGTTCTCCAAAAGACAGATGGGAATAGGGTAGAAGTAAACTTTCGGAGCCGGTTGCTCGCCATCGAGATCGAACGAGATGGTATTGGTCGTCATGTGCTCGTTTGGCGCCATCTTGGACACAATCTCGTTCGCGTGCTTGGCTTCGACGTGGAGGTGTTTCTTGAAGAACTCCCAAAGCTGGCCATCGACAGGCCCACGGCCCTGGCGTAACAGACGCGACATGACCACCTCGGGTTCGTCCTGGTTGAAAGGGTCTTTGGATGTCCCTGCGAACGGGCCGATGGGCTCGGAGCCCACCCGAATTCTGGATTTATTGTGGCCGATGTTCCAGCTGAGCTCGGCGGGGGAGAAATCATCAGAGCAAAAGCTGTCGAAATGAGGGATTCTGGCCCCTGACTTGGTAGTGATCGGAAGGGGCCCTAGGGACGGGACGACATGGTCGTTGGTGAACTTGAGATAATGCTCCTGCTCCTCGAGCGAGTATCCGGCACTCTGCATGAGGGAAAGGAGAGAGTGCGAGATCTCGTCTCTCCAGAACTGCGATTCATCTTGACGTGCGGGCTCCGGGCCGCTTGTTGCCATGACCATCTTGATGACAAATTGAGATGATGCAGAGTTTTGAAATACTCGAAATAAACGCTCAAAGATAAACGATGCAATGGATCTTGTGTGTATTGTTGAGATGCTTGTAGAAATAGCATCCAGGTGAAGAGTTGATCTTATATAGTGGGAATGTGGACGCAATCGTCCCAAGCGATGTCGAGTATTTTACAATCACGACAAGACTTCGGAGCACAGAAAGAATTTCCCGAAGTTCCTGTTGAGGCAAGTGGCTCGCGTTGCTCACAGACACCGAGTTCTTCGGCATAGGGCGGTTGACTTTGACTTGTCCGGAAGAGCGGACGTGCGACCTGGGCCTCTCCATGTCCTGCAATCTTCCCCACAGGTTCACTTCTGCCGGAACACAGGCCAAGGGGCATTCAGCCGTGAAACGGCCATGCCTGGGGGATCTTGTTTCGCCACAGGTCTGGCATAGGACATCGAGCCCGAAGGCGGAACTCTAAGATCTCGGATTCGATTAGAACCCCAAGTCCGAAAGGAAAGTTCGTCCATCTTCAAACTCATCTTATGACCCCACTTGAAAGTCCACGGTGTCCGCTCCCTGGAGGTGGCGACCCGATTCGCTTTTAACATTCGCCATCGGTGCCCTTTTCAGAAAAGATTCCCGAAACTCCGGTACAGCAAGAGCCGTGATTAGCTCGGCAGTCGTCCAAGGTATGAAGGCATCCGTAAGACTTTGTTTACCTCGGACGCTCTACTCATCTGGAAAGCCTTAGTACTCCTGCTCCCCGGTAAATCTCCGAAAACCATCTCCAAAAACGGTCTGGACCGGACTTCTGGTAAAGCTAATGATCTGACGGGTGGCGAAACCGGTGACTGGTTTGCTTCATCAATTAATAGATAAGATTGTGTGGTAAGGAAACTATCAATTGGTTATTCTTCCTCTTCCGCTTCCATCGATATCATTTGTACAACTGCAACCTTGATTCAACAACGCGGTTCTTCCGAACATGGATTCCAGCACCCTCCCTTTGTACACATATTGGCCGCCGCAACTGGTGCGACTGCTTAGCAGCTATCCAGCTCTGACCGCTGCCATAATCGTTGTTCTCGCCCTATAGTTCCTTCACAGCCGAGTCACTGCGAACCGCTCCATTCCCAAAATCACAAGTTCAAAGTCCTGCTTTTGCGACCAGGCAACGCTTCGCTGCGCATGGAGTCGAGATCATTGAAAAAGGATTCAACCAGGTCAAGAATGGAGTGTTTCGGATGACGGCTCTAGATGGTGAGTGTTCTCCAAGGCATCGATGAACTCGAATACATACAATAGACGCCATACTGACGATTGCAGGCTCCGATCTAGTCCTAATTTCACCGGAACATTTGGTTGGCGATCTGCAAGAAGAAAGACGAAGAGGTCGCGCCCGCCCGTAAAGAGGTTTGCAATATCTGGCCCGCAAATTGCTGAGATCAAGCGTAACTAACCAGGCCAAGTTCTTCCTCTGCGACTTGCACGGCGCACCATTCGAAGAGCCTTTTCTTTACCGGTACCTCGGCGCACGCATGCCGGGATTTGGTATGTGCTTGTACATTATTACCCCGATGCTAACTTCCAAGACTGACATCTGAGAAAGACTGCTATCTGGATGTCATATCCGAGGCACTAGATAAAGGTTTATCCAGCATCCTAGATCTAGGGGCCGCTTATTCTGCAGACAGCAAGTTCAAAGTCGCATCAATCTCATGCACATGCTTCTCATCTACCCTTCCCAAGAAATTCGCTAATATAGTTTACACCTAAAAGAGTGCAAGCGTGTAATCATACAGTCCCAAATTCTGTTGCCAAATAGTTCGGTAGATAATGAGTGGCTTAAAGGGCTTATTTGTATGGCACCGGCCGATAGACGCTATAATTATAAGTTCCTTACCAATATTTTGATCGGTTTCACCTTCACCTTTATGCTATCGCCAGGCCTTTCAACAACTCAGGTTGTCTACTCTACGAGTTTGCATTCCATCCCGATTACGTTGGCCAGGTGCTCGAGGAGGCACATAAAGTCTTTGGGGGAGCGGTTGGAAGATTGGAAATTCACGCGGGACAGCCCCCACAGGCTTTCGCTGTTGGACAGTTTCTGCAAAGAAACTCACAACCATCACCCGACAGCTGCGTGTACGTTCCGGTCCCGTCCCATCACCGCAGGCTCCAGACTAACCAGTCCCGGGGCTTCCCCTACGAGCAGCGAACCTCATGAAGAAGATCCACCAGACTCAAACGCTGCCCAACGGGATCGCCCTCCCCGCAGGCACCGTCTTCGAGGTGGTCATGGCGGCGGCTCACCTGTCCAACTCAAACCTGGAGAACCCGGCCAAGTGGAACGGACGTCGCTATCACGACCTGCGGCAAAAGATGCCTTTGGGGGCCGGCGCCAACAAGTACGACTGGGGCAGTGCGACGAGGGACGACGTCAACTTTGATTACGCCTCCCACATGTGTCCTGGTCGGTGGGCCGGCTGTTCTATTGCCAATATGTTCCTCATCAAGCTTCTGGCCAGCTACAAGATTCACCCAGAGGAGGGAGTGACAAAAAGATATGAAGATCTTCACTCGGGCCAATACGTACGTGATGCATCCCCAAGGCTTTCTGGTTTTCCTCAAAGTTCTTCTTTGTGCCAATCGCGTTGAAACATCTCGACTGACCATGGAGGCTTATAGACCTTGCCAAATCCAACCAAACACATCCTCATCCAGCCGAGACACTATTAGCTGTTGAGTATACCTGGTCCATTTCTGCATTGGGATGACGAACTATAGCATGACCGCTTGGTGATGCTCATATTTGAAACATGGCAACTTCTACGCGCACGTAAACGAAACAGCAGTATGAGTTTTATAATACGTAGCATTGGATAAGGTCCCATCTTAGACTGGAAATATGGTGTATGTAGCACGTCTGATTCCGCGTGGATCAATACCAGTTCTAGATTTAGATTTAGATTTAGAGTAAAGATAGTGAAAGATTGGGTCAAAGCCCGACAAGGTTCTGTTGTCTTGATTCTTCAACCACTGCCCGTCGCACTCGTTGCGAGTCCCCCAATCAACTCTCTGGCCGGCAACCTTGGCGACCCGTTGCTGTATACCCGACAGCGCCTCTCTAGGTGCGTTCCGTTGATTGTGTGTTAGTATTCCGACTAGCATATGATATCCGGTACTGCTTCATTGGAGCAAATATTGTTTTTGCTTGATTTGGATAGGGCGATGCACCTAATGAGATGGTGACTGCGTATCAGTAGTGGATGTTACTAATAATGGACCTTTGGCCGTATCAATAACCGCACTCGGATGCGGTGATGCTCTAAGCGACTCACTAGCAATGCAGTCAGCGTCGTAGAGCATGAGACCCTCGAATCATTGACTCTGAGCAGGCATGGAGGCACCAAAGAGGCGCTAGGGAGGGGCCTGATCTGCAAGGGATCCGCTGCTGCTGCGACACCGCATCGTGACAAAGTGTTTAATCGTTTGTTATTAGGCTATCTCCACATCTTCAAGTAGGTTGAGTCCAATAGATTTCCCACCACAGGCAGGGTTCGATCTGACGTGAGCTAAACCGAGAAATATTGTGTAGCATGGGAACCATCGCGTTCAATGATAAGCCGATACCAAAGCGACATGCATATATATATATATATATATATATATATATATATATATACAGAGGAGGACCGGACGGGGTTGATGCTCTCGATTGTTCCCCAGCGGAATTGGTCATATATTACCATGGGGTCAACAGTGGCGGAGTGGCCCTTTGCGGTCAGCTATTACTCCCTTTTCTGGGCCATCCCAACCGTCCTACTGCTCTATAAAGTTGTCACATTCGGAAGCAGGGAGAAACATCTTCCGCCTGGTCCTCCAACGATTCCTGTTCTTGGGAACGCTCACCTTATCCCGCGCGAAGGCTTCTGCTACAAGCATGTTTCACAGAACTTACCCAGATGATAGACGGGGGCTAATTAGCTCTCCAGACTCAAAGAATGGGGCGACCAATATGGGCCAATCTTCTCGCTCAAGGTCGGCAGGAGCACCATAATTGTGTTGAATGACAGGCGTGCCGTTCATGAACTTTTGGTCTCCAAGGGTGCCTATTTCAACGATAGACCATCTGACGAACAGTTCCGCCTGGCATTTAAAAACCAAAATATCGCCTCAATGACAGACAACGCAATGTGGAAGGAGCAGCGCAAGATCGTTGCTCAGTTTTTCTCGCCAAAGAACTTGGACACGGGTTTGAAGGCTGTGCAAGACGCCGAGTGTGTCACGTCATCCCCTCTTTTGCATGCCGCATGCTGATAATTATGATGCAGGGTCGCCACGTTGATGCACGATCTTCTGGACAAGCCCGAGGAGTTTACGCAATCCGTGAAGCGAGCGACCGCCTCAATCGCGAGCATCACCCTGTTTGGCAATCGGGCAACGGACTGGGGAAGCTTTTGGGCATATGTGATTATACATGGGTGAAATCAACAAGTCTACGGTTGCTAACATTAATCACCAGGCCGTCTACGTCTCCATGGAAGCAGTGAGATCGCTACTCTCACCCACTCTTCGTGTCAAAACTGACTCCTCTACCCAGATATCAAAGGCACTGGCACCAGGAAGCTACCTCCCAGTTGACCAATTCCCATTCTTGAAGCTTGTTCCGACCAAATTGAGGAAGGACAGCAGTCGCGCGAGCGAATGCTACAAGACCACGACGGACATATGGAACGAGGCCTACGAGCGCGTCAAGGCGCGCCGCAGCGCCGGTGACAAGCGGCCGTCTCTTTTGGACGGCATACTCGAGGGAGACACTAAGATGGGCGTGCCGCACTCGCACACGGAGTTGAACAATTTCCTTGGGGCGGTCCATCAGGGCGCCGCAGACACCACGGCCACAGCAACCCTCACGAGCATCCTGTTCCTTGCCAAGCACCCGCAGTTCCAGGATAGAGCGCGAGTTGAGATCGACCGTGTGTGTGGCACTGAAAGGACTCCCAAATGGTCCGACTTCAAAGACATGCCATACGTCAACTGTATCGTCAAGGAGGGGCTGCGAATAAGGCCGGTGTAGGTCCCTCATTTCGTTGATGATACATGCGAGTCCAAGGCTAATTAACCCCCGTCTCACAGTGCAGCATCTGGTATGCCACACATCGCCACCAAAGACCAGTGGTTCGACGGCATGCTTATCCCGGCCGGAAGCACCGTCTTCATCCCGGTGCACGGCCTCAACCACCACTCAGACTCCTTCCCCGAGCCGGAGGCTTACAACCCGGACCGCTACCTCCCCGTGGCACACAAGCTCGCGCCGGAGCTCGCCGCCTCACCTCACTACAGCGAGCGCGACCACTACTCGTACGGCGCCGGGCGCAGGCTGTGCGTCGGCGTGCACATGGCCGAGAGGACGCAGTGGAGCATCATCGCGCAGATCCTGTGGGGGTTCCGGATCGAGTGGGCGGTCGGGGAGAACGGGACGGCGATCGAGCCGGACACGAGCTACGCGGCGTACGACGACGGCTTCGTGAGCGCGCCCAAGGAGTTCAGGGTGCGGTTTGTGCCGAGGAGCGAGAAGCATGCCGAGGTTCTGAGGCGCGACTTTGGCGAGATTGAAGGGTTCCTCAAGCAGTACGAGTAGGTGTGGAACGGGCTGGGCGAGTCGTTTTCGCGTCCGGGGTTCCGAGCTGCTTGGGGGTTGGCGACATCCCTCAGGTTGTCAAATAAAAGCCGCTGCCGGTGTATTCCTCTTGTCGCTCGTTCAGAACAATATCTAAGAAGGTCGGGGATCTTACCGGTACACCGCCCAGTTCGGGCACTCAGTGACACAGCAGGTGGCGTAGCGGCCAGACCGGACATGGAGCAAATCAGACGAAAATCCAGGAGGCTAAATGGTCCAAATAAACGAAATCATGTCTTTGGCTGACAGCGCGGCCAAGCTTTGGTAGTTAGGTGCAAACACACTGCAGCCAGTGATGGGCTTCATTCAGAATAGCCAAACAAGATTTAATCATGTGTTCTTGGAGCCATCATGTTTAGGTGAATGAATCTGAGCACGAACACAACCAGCCCCAAGGCGGCTGTTGAATGATTATGCTCGCCTCAATGACAATGGCATAACGAGGTTCAGATTTCGATCAGTTACAATTGCTTCATATGAAGTTGGTTGAATAAAGTTCACAGTTCAGTCTACGCAGTAAATAGGCTTCAAGCGACATGAAGGGCGAGTGTGTGGTTACGTAATCATACCAAAACTGTGTGTAAACCCATATTGTGGCATCGCAACACTGTGCCTTCATCGACATTCCGCGTCTGCGATGAGGTTTCACCCCGTAGGGTCGCAAATATCACAGTACAGGCAGGGGGTTGCCAGCCACTTCAAATTTTCTCAGACGCCGTCATCATTCCTTCAAGCAAGTATCGCGAGTCATCTCGTTCCCCTTCGTCACCAATTCACACACACAATGCCCGCCGTCACCCGCAGTCTGCGGTCGTCGACGCGACTGAGCGCTGCGCTCTCGGCAGACGAGAAGAAGCCGGTGCCGGAGAAGCCCCAGGCCGCCGTCAGCACGAAAAACAGAAAGAAAGCGACTGCAGCAGCGCCATCGCCCATGGACACCACCAGCACCCGCAAGAGGAAAGCCGAGGAAATGCCCCCCAGCCAGCAGGACGGCGCGCACAGGACCGAGCCTACCGTCGATGACGACAACGACGACAAGCCCAGCCCCAAGCCCGCCAAGAAAGCCAAGGTGAGCTGAATAAAATTACAGGACCCCCCTACTCCTCCTCCCCACACCCAGGCGCTTGCGTGTGTCTGTGTGCAACGTGCGCGGTGTGCGGGTACAGACAAACGAGGGGTGCTCACATCACTTTTGAAACCTAGAAGCCGCCGGCAGCGGCAGCGGCGAAGAAGGAGGCTCCGCCAAGGAAGACCAGGGAAGAGCTCGCGGCCCTGCGCGCCGCGCCGGTCCCGGACGTGAACCCGGACGCCGAGCCCAGGGACCCGCCGGGTCCGCGGTACTGGCTGATGAAGTCAGAGCCGGACGTGCGCGTGGAGGACGGGTACGAGATCAAGTTCTCCATTGACGACCTGGCGGCGAAGAAGACGCCCGAGGGGTGGGAAGGTGCGTTTGTCTGCAGTCTGAGCGATGTCGCCCCTGATGTGAAATGCGTAGCGTTTGGGACGTGGACGAGGTTGGCTGACGGGGGGGGGGGAGGGGCGTCTAGGGATCCGTAACTATGTCGCGCGGAATAACCTGAGGGGCATGCGCAAGGGCGACAAGGCCTTCTTCTACCACTCCAACTGTAAGGAGCCCGGAGTCGTCGGCATCATGAGCATAGTCAAGGAACACTCCCCAGACTGTACGTCGCTCTCTCTTCTCTTGTCCTCTCCTCTCCTCACCATCTCCCTCACCCCCGGGTCCCATCGGCCTAACAACCGTCCAGGGAACGCCTGCATCAACGACAACCCATACTACGACGCCGCGGCGCCGCACGACGGGAGCAAGTGGAGCCTCGTCCACGTCAAGATCGAGCACAAGTTCCCGCGCATCGTGCCGCTGAGCCTCCTCAAGGCGTCGCGGGGCAGCGGCCCGCTGCGGGACATGGAGCTGCTGCGGCTGGCGCGGCTGAGCGTCACCAAGGTCGCGCGGGAGGAGTGGGACGAGGTCGTCCGCATAGCCCGGGAGCTTGACGAGGACGGCGAGTGGGAAGAGACGGTCGAGGCGTCAAAGAGGTTCCCCAACTACACGGCGGCATGACGCCGGTACGACGCTGGCAGATGCGAACATCTCGGGAGCGTTGTTCTCATCTCTCTCTCTCTCTCTCTCTCTCTCTCTCTCTCTCTCGTTCTCTTTCTCTTTTTCTCTTGCTTTTTTGGTTCTGACCAAGTTTGATTAGGCTGATCTCTGCAAGTGGTATCAAGGACTTCGCGGGAGACACCGGATACATCCCGCCGGGGGCCGCTTCTAATTCCCGTCATGTTGTTTGCGCCGTATAAAACACTTTTTCTGTAACCCATCCCTCCCCCCTCCTTTTTTTTTTTTTCCATCTGTACCATTCCAGCCCCTCCCTTTGTACAATACTTCAACCGTATATAAGCGGCAGCTATGACTGCAACTTTCCCTTGGTGTGTTCCAACACGGTCCTGATGCCCTCGTCGAGGTCCTTGACGAGCAGGATGAGCTCGATCCACACCAGAGACCTTTTCTGCAGCGCGGCCTTGTCCGAGGTCTGGTCCAGGCCCTGGCCCAGGCGGGACAGGACGTCGCGCAGGCCGAGGGGGAACTGGGGCGTGTCGGGGCTGACGCCGAACAGGGGCAGGCGGATGTAGCAGTTCCAGGTGGCGGGGTGGGCGGGGTCGTGTTCCCGCGCGGCGTCGACGACGTGCGAGGCGATCTTGATCGCGGACGAGACCTTGGCGAAGGAGGCGAACATGTCGAAGAAGCGCTCGGCGACCTCGGGGCCGAAGAAGGGCTGCTTCCGGGCGATGTCGAAGATGGCGATGGGTATGGCGCCGTCCAATGCGGGGTTGTTCTTGAGCGCTTTGCTCTCCTTGTCATTCATGACCTTGTCCTTGGCCAAGTCCGGCAGCCTCAATGCGTCTTCATTGTCGTCCTGCTCGTCGTCGTCGTCGTCATCGTTGAACTTGATCTCGTCGTCGTCGTCCATCTTCTCGCCGGCGAGGGGGTTCTCCTGCTCGGCCTTCTTCTTGCTGCCGCCGGGGGCCTTCTTGGCCTCCATCTTGGCCAGCCACTCCATTTCGCAGCGGGCGTACTCGACCCACAGGGTGCCCTCGGTGGTGCAGAAGCGGCAGCCGCGCATGAAGTAGCCGCGGGCGCCGCCCATGTCGCCGTTGGAGGCGGAGCGGCGGCCGGCGAAGATCCACAGGTCGGGGTCGGTGGGCATCATGCGCAGGGCGCTGGCCATGGCGCGGCGCCAGCGCTTGGTGGCCTTGATGTCGGCGGTGTAGGCGAGGTACTGGAGCCAGAGGTCCTTGCGGCCGGGGTGGCGGCTGACGGCGCGTTCGTAGATAGCGAGGACGCGGGCCTGGGTGGCGTGCTGGGAGGCGACGTGGCCGATCTTCATGCGCTTGCAGCGCTTGGAGCGGAGGGCGTCGAGGGACTGCTCCCACTTGGCGTAGGCGCTGAAGTCGTCGGGGTTGGAGCGGGGGGCGAGGACGCGGTGCTCGAAGTCGCTGCGCTTCTGGACGATTGTGCGGATCTCATCCTGGGGAAGGGTGGGGTTTGTTAGATTTACGCTGGGAAGGTCTTGACGATTGACGAGGAGGAGGAGGGGGGATGGGGGAAAGCCTCTTACCTTTGTGAAGATTTCCTTTTCCTCCCATTCGCGCAACTGGGGAACGGAACGCTCCAAGTAGAAGCGGGCCTTTTCGGCGACGGCCATGATGAAGGATCCGAGAATGAGAGTGAGAGTGGTCTTGTGCTGTGTGTGTGTGTGTGTGTGTGTTTTGTTTTTTCCTTTCCAGCAAAGGTTGAGTCGAGTCGCCTGGTCGCAATGTACCGAGAGCGCTACAGCAACGAAGGAGGAGAGCAAAAAAAAAACAGTTGGCGAGGCTGAGAAACCCGACCGAGAATTAAAGCGGGGTTCATCCGTCGAGGTGTGGCTTTCCCCCATCCCGGGAGTCCGGGAAAGCTCTGAGTGGTCCGTGTGATTTGTGGCTGGGGTCTTCAGCCTTGCGTCAAACCACCCCTGTGCAGACCAATCCCAAAACGGAACGACCAGGGGTCGTCGTACAGCAAAGCTCCGGGCCCCCCCCCTCGTTCAACCAAAGCTCGAAGAATCCTCGTCAACAGCCCAGTCTCATTCTGTCATCTTCCTTGTCAAGTTATCGCCCTCAAGCCAGCCAGTCGTCCAGGAGCCCCCACGGTCAGGGGCCGCACTGTCGTAAAAAGAATTGGAGCCTAGCAGATCCTGGCCAGCCCAACCACGCGATTCACAGCTCCATCACCGATCCCGTTTCTGTTTGCACCTTGCAGTCAGTCTCCCATTCCTCCCGCGGCCCGCCGAGGCTTCTGGGTCTCCCGGGTGCTAGGTAATACTGTGCCAGGTTGTCTGGACTTGCCGGGTTGTTTATTCGTGCTAGCTTGCTGCACACTTCCTCCCTCTTCCCAATCCCACTCTCCTCTCTCCTTCTTCTCTCCCTCTCCCTCTTTCCCCTCCATCCTACCCCATTATCGACTGCAGTGGTTTGCTTACCGGATCCCCCGGATGAGCGTCTTTTTTTCTTCTTCTCTTGGTTTTTGCTGCCGCCGCCCGAGTTGAAAAGAGCTGTCCTGTCCGTCTCCCAAGAGAGCGCAGCAAGTTCGCACCATGTCGTCGAGGTACAAGGATAAGGACAGCGGCGTTGCGCTCACCTTCAATGGCCAATGGATTAGTTGGTTGCATACCACTACGGCTTATTGTAAGTCGGCGAGCACGCGTCGCGTCGATCCCGGGCTGCTTCCTTGCCAAAGCTGTCGTGATGATGATCGCGCGACGCAAAGGGAGCACCCGTCTGGTTGCCCAGTCGTGGCGTGTCGTGCACAAAAAAGCTCGTGTCCAAAAGCTAACTTTACCTTCCGATAGCTGCCTTCATCAGCGCATTCATCGTCGGTGTCTCGCTGCATTACCACAAAATCGTCCAGAATGAATGGTACGGATACCCCCAGGAGTGGTTTCCCTCCGTCTCGGCCACGATTGGCGACCGGTACCCCGAGCGGTCTTTCTACATGTTCTTCATCGCCATCACCTCCGGCCCCCGCTTCGCTCTCGTAGGCCTGTGGTACCTGTTGACGAGGAGACCCGGCCAGACGCTGCCAAAGTTCATTTTTGCAATGGGCCTCTTGCGCACCGTCATGTGCGGTGGCTTCACCTACGTCACTTCCACCGACGACCACGACTGGCACGACATTTTCATGATCTCGTACATTGTCGCAACCCTCCCGTGGACAATTGGATGCGTCCTGCTCAGCCCGCCGAACCCGCAGGCCATCAAGTACCGCAAGTGGATTGCCAGCACCTTCTTCGGAACCCTCGTGCCCTTGATCTACTTCTTCATCCAGCACAAGGTTCACCGTGTCGCCGGAGGTAAGCTTTCTCGCCCGAGACGGGGGTGTCGCAGTGGACCGGTAGCTGACCCTGTGCCCGCGCGCGCACGCACACATAGCCTACACCATCTATGCCTTCTTCGAATGGGCCCTTATCCTCTTCGATGTCGCCTTCGACGCCGTCACGGCCCTCGACTTTAGCACCTTCGAAGTGGTGATCAAGGACGTCACGGGGGCAAGCAAGGGGTACGTCCAATGGCTTCCGAAATAGAGTCATGTACATACTGTACACCAGGCCACAAACAATAAACCAGTTGAAGAGCGTAATCTAAGCCTCGTCACAGTGAGAACCGGTCGTCTGTCCCGTCTGCCGTCCTGGAGAAGGAGTAAGCTGCCCCCCCCCCAGATGCCGCACCCCACGAGACCTCGTGTAGCTGACTCGCCTGCAGAAAGGAAAAAGCCACCGCCGGCGTCCTCACCGGCCGCTTCACCTGGGCCGAGGCCCTCGACACCGCCGCTGACGTCTACCACGGCTTCATCTTCTGGACCATGCTGACCGGCCTCGGCGTTTGCGTCTGGTACTTTCCGCTGTGGCACATGGGCATCTCGGGCTACGAGGCCTTTGTCATGTCCACCATTCTGCCCGCGATTCTGGGAATCCGCGGAATCCGGTCCCTCGTCGTCAACAACCAGCGCGTTGTTCACCTCGTCTCGCTGGTCGGGCTGCTGGCCTACAAGGTGGTCGACCCTGCCAACCGCCTCTTCACTGTCGGCTTCGCCGTCGCGACGTCCTGTCTCGCCTGGACCGCGACCCTGTGGTCTGAGAGAGCGTATCAAAGCCGCCTCGAGTCCAGGGTCCTCGCATGGACCATTGGCCTCATTGCGTCGTCCACGGCCAAGTTTATGTGGTATACCAACAACCCGCTGTGGCCCGTCATGCACGCCGCCAACGGGGGCTGGAACGCCACCGGCTTCGCCATCGCCGTCGTCTCTGCGTTGCGGTTTACTCGCAGATCGCCCCTCACCACCGGCGACTATCCCGAGGACTCCCAGAAGGGCGGCTCGTCCCTCTTGGCCGCGTTCGGTGTCGGCGGTCTGTTCTTCGGCATGCACTCCCTGCTGTCGGACACGAGCACCATGATTCTCTGGGTTTGGGATGGCTACCCGATCCGGGGACCTACTTCCAACACGTACGGCTGGATGACCATCGTTGCCATGACGGCCGGTCTTCTGATAGGCCTCTATCGACCCGCCGTCATGAGCTCGTGGACTGCCTACGGCATTGGCTGTGTGGGCGCTGCGGTCCTCACCTCGTACCATCACTGGTTCGGCTACTACGGCGCGCTCGCGACCGCCGTCTACCTCATGGGTCTGTCGGTCCCGTTCCTGTCCAACGCAGCCAAGAGGAGCCCCGGAACGACGTTCGGCCTGGGCTTCTTCATCTACAACGTCATGGTCCTGTTCCACGTCTGGGTCGTCGCCTATGCTTTTGTGCCCGGTGGACCCCTCGTGCGCGAGCACACCGACTGGGTCATGATAGCCACCTTCCTGCTGATCGGCGCCGGTGTCTTCGACCTCACTTCGTCGCAGGCCCGCCGGCGCGATAGCCGTCGCTCGTCGCCGTCGCAGCACAAGAAGTACAACACCATCGCGGCCGCTTTCGTCAACGTCGTCTTTCTCGCTGCGGCCTTCATGCGCTTCCCCACCAACGACTACAAGCCATACCACGCCGAGGACCGCATCATGACGGCCGGCATCTGGACCATTCACTTCTCGCTCGACAACGACATGTGGTCATCCGAGTACCGCATGCGCGACCTCATCAAGGAGCTGGAGATCGACGTCGTCGGTCTTCTCGAGTCGGACCTCCAGCGCATCATCATGGGCAACCGCGACACGACGCAGTTCCTCGCCGAGGACCTCGGTATGTACGTCGACTACGGCCCGGGCCCTAACAAGCACACGTGGGGCTCGGCGCTGCTTTCCAAGTTCCCCATCCTCCGGTCGACGCACCACCTGCTCCCCAGCCCCGTGGGCGAGCTGGCGCCCGCCATCTCGGCGACGCTGGACGTGTACGGGCAGGAGGTGGACGTGTTCGTTTTCCACTCGGGCCAGGAGGAGGACCCCGAGGACCGGCGGCTGCAGACGGAGTACCTCTCGAAGCTCATGGGCGAATCCAAGAACCCGTCGGTGCTGCTGTCGTACCTCGTGACCAAGCCGCTGGAGGGCAACTACAACACGTACGTCAGCAGCACGTCGGGGATGCACGACGTGGACCCGACGGATTGGGACCGGTGGTGCGAGTACATCTTGTACAAGGGCCTCAAGCGCACGGGATACGCGCGCGTCAGCCGCAGCACCATCACAGACACGGAGCTGCAGGTGGCCAAGTTTGTCATCCCGCGGTCGGAGGACGAAGTGCAGCGGATCGAAGCGGTCGACGACGAGACGCGCAACCGGCGGGTGAGCGAGGAGGAGGTGCCGCAGGGCTGGCGGTTCCCGGCCATGTTCCGGGGCCAGGGGGTGCGCGACCACCGGTACCACGTCTTCAACGAGCCGAGATATTTCAATCACTGAGATATGGATACGAATTAATGGGGTATGGGGTATGAGGGGTACAGGCTATAGGGAACCGGGGACCTCGGCTGTAAGGTGTGAATGATGGCATGACGTGAGCTTGGAGCATATATGTATACCTTGGACGAATGCGACGAGCGCGCCACGGTATCGAAACATCCTGTATGATACTATCGACGACTAATGTGTTTGTTTGCCGATGCACCGCCGACCCGATTCAACTCACAGAGAGAGAGAAAGCTGTTCCATGGAGCAGAACTACATGATGACTCCAGCTATTTCCCGCAAATAAGCTCAGACCGTCGTCGTATTGCATATCCCGAAGCCCCCACAAACTTCAGCAAAGTAAGCGCTTATATCCCGCCGGGGTAACTATGGCATTACATTTGCCAAGGCCATCCGTAGGGTCCGTGACAAAAGGGATGTTGATTGAGAATTTACAGACCATCTGTGTGTCATACTCCAGTGGTGCGCCAGTCTTTGGTAAAGTTATAGTTGGTATTATACCTATTTCAATATATTTTTTCTCTTCCTCTTTACTTTTCTTCTTTTATGGGTTAGAAGCGTCTGCTTATACATAACTTACTGAGTTAGTACAAACATATAGGGTTTGGTTTATGGCGTTGCTAGACGCTATAAAGGTGGTGATGGCAATGGGGCTTATAGACTTTATCTTGAAACATAGAGAAAGACACCTAGATAAGAGAGTGACAAAAGGAGGATTAAGTTGCGCTGTTATGGTTATACTAAATTATTATTGTAGTAAAGGCGATGGATCAAAGTCAGGACTCTCGGCCTTAAGTAGACACAGATACCTAGACCCTTATAAGCAAATCTAAGTGTAAAAGTTTAATCACCGTGCTGGCCTTGTTCTTGGTGGCCCTGAAAGTATAGATATCACATCGTATTTTAGTAGTGAGAGAGAAATAACAACAAGCCAGCTATTATAGGGAGCCAGCCACCTTACCTACCATACTATAACCCACCTAACCTATACATCAACCACCCCTGTATCTAAGTTGACACAACCTGTGTGTCGAATGTAGCGGGGTTACTATACACGCGGTGCGAGAAAAAAAAGGCGAAGTCCTTGAGGAGGTTGAGATGTGTATGTGAACAAGCATCCGCTACAGCATACTGTCTTAGATAAGTAAGCCACTCCCTCTTGACCTATCCATCTACGAGTGCTGCTATTTGGCCCGTGTAGTTTTGATATTTGGTCTGTATCTAACCACTCCGGATAACCTAGCCAGCCAGCCAGCCACAACGCCCTATCACTCACGATGTACTACGTCCCCACGGTACAATCTCTTTTTTACTGGTGCCGCCAGCAAAATCTAGTTCAAGTACCAGGATTCTTATCCCTACATACGTTTGCGTAGTTGTGTTATCATAATTATTTTTCCAATATATGGTGCTTTAACGCCTTAACTTTCTATTTTGCAAATAACGATTAACGTGTAGTTGTACCCAAAGTCAAGAATCAATTAATCAAGTTGCGTCCTTAAAAAATGCCACTGTACCCTAAAAACGCGCGGTTTGACACCGATGCCAGACAGCCAGTAATTGTCCCTGCCTTATACTATGTAACAAGGCTACAACCTCTATCCGTTAACTGGCTATAGTCCCTAGTTGACCAACAGAGCCTATAAGGCGTGAGGTCATATAAGCGGACAGTGCTAACAAGAGTGCCACTTGGCGGCGATCCACTGGAAAATAGCTTTTCCGTTCCCCACAGAATATCCGGAGATTCTCCGGAACTCGACTGGGAAATGTCCGTGCGGCATCCATGAATCCCTGGAGAAATGATTTGCCGTGTCCAGAATCTTACCGATAAGAGATAAGAAATACTCCGATATCTCTTAGCTTCTGTATGGAAAGATAACGTTAGAGGGATATCGAATATATTGTCTATTTTACCCGTACATAAATGGAACAGCTACCGCCACAGCTACTTAGCCTTATTAGCTAAGAATACTATGCTCCGCTACCTCAACTCCTATAATTCCTACTAACCAGGACCCTAACGGTTACCAGAA
Source organism: Colletotrichum eleusines (assembly GCA_016807845.1). Classification (NCBI taxonomy): domain Eukaryota; kingdom Fungi; phylum Ascomycota; class Sordariomycetes; order Glomerellales; family Glomerellaceae; genus Colletotrichum; species Colletotrichum eleusines. The sequence goes on from JADEZO010000007.1 coordinate 598,478, forward strand.
GTGGTTAGATACGGGCCAAATATTGAAACTACAGGGGCCAAAAGCAGCACTCTCCATCTACTACGTAAACGCGGACCTCGAGCGGAATTCCCTTGACGGCGCTGGTGTGTGTGGGGTAGACCCACCTGTAGCCGATAGCCAAAGATGTACCTATGTAGGTGTCTATGATTAGTCAGCAACAGCTACGAATGCATGCATAGGTAGGCACAGTAAGGCAGTACCGCGTTTGCTGTTAGGTGGTCTTGGAACCACCATTTTCTTTCCTCCTTTTTTCTCCCCTCCCCCCTTTCTTTTTTTCTTGGTCCTCCGATTCCTCGTCAAAGATATAAAAAAAAAGATGGATGCACGTGCAGCGGCGCGTTAGTAACGGATATGCAGCTCAGTGGGACGTGTTGTGTAATTGGACCGTATCTGGTTGGTTCTCGTGGCTTGATGCGAAACCCTACAGGCTTCGCAGTACCTAAGATGCGGGGACATTGCGATGTTTGGGGTAGGTAACTTACGTAGTAGTACCGGGTACGTAAAGTAGGCCGTCTGCGGGCCAAAGAGTCTGGGGTAGCTCCATGTCCCCTTGTTTTACTGCATGCTTTATCCAAGATTCACGTCAGAACCAGCCAACCGCGCCCCGAGAGTAACCGCACCTATCCATCGTCCCAGGTAGACAGACAAGCCCCCACCCCCTCCCTCTCCCGCCGCCCGGAACTGCGCCCGCTTGCATGACAAGACTGAAGAAAAAGGACAGGCCAGTCAGTCTCTTTGCCTGTGGCTTTCTGCGGCTTGGGTGGTCTGAGGAGGGGCGCGGAAATCTCCAACAATGGTTGACCAGCTCCCATCCCCACACTGCCCGCCCCGATTTGGACCGTGGAAAGCCGACGGGGCCTGTGGGTTGCGTAGGGCTACGCTCTCTCTCTCTCTCTCTTCTCTCTGTCATCCCCGTTCGATGCTTGACAATAAGAGAGAGGTGCCCGGGACGCACGGGGTTTCAATTTTTCGTGTAACAGAATTCGTCGAGGTTCGGGGTTCTTGGTCTTCTCTCCTCTCCAGTCCCTCCCCCTTCTTCATTGTTCCTCATCAATAAAGGTTCTCTTACCCCTCCTGGACACATCGACGACGCAGAAAGAAGAAGAAGAAGACCAAAACCAATACAAGTCACCATGGCGCCGGAGACGAATCACTTGTCCCTCTGGCTGGGCCTCGCGGCCGTGGGAGGCGTGATATACGTGAGTTTCCAATCCCCTTCCATTCCTCGACACGCCTCGCCTTGCTTGCCACAGAGAGCCGCTGTGGGCGATAAAAGACCCATTCTGACATGAATCAGGTCGCCGGCATCGTCATCTACCGCCTCTTCTTCCACCCGTTGGCCAAGTACCCGGGCCCACTCGTTGCCAAAATCACCGACGGCTACCAGCTATACCACGCCTGGAACGGCGACCGCCATCTGGACTTTTACAAGCTTCACAACAAATATGGTGCGTGGGCCCCCCTCCCTACCTGCGCTTGTGAGGCCGACAGACGGACAGACAGGCAGATTGACTAACCCACCACCCCAGGCAAGGTCGTCCGCTTCGGCCCCAACTCGCTCTCCTTCAACTCGGCCGCCTCCCTCAAGGAAATCTACGGCTTCCGCACAAACGTCCGCAAGGCCGAGTTCTACGACGCCTTCGTCCACCCGGCCCCCAACACCCACAACGCCCGCGACAAGGACGTCCACGCCCGCAAGCGCCGCGTCCTCGCCCACGGCTTCTCCGACAGCGCCATGAAGGAGATGGAGCGCTACATCCTCGCCAACGTGCGCTGCTTCACCACCGAGGTCGGCCGCGGCGCCGGCCCGGACGCCAAGGGCTGGTCCGACCCCAAGAACATGGCCGACTGGTGCAACTACCTCGCCATGGACATCCTCGGCGACCTCTCCTTCGGCAAGGCCTTCCACATGCTCGAGGCCCCCGACAACCGCTTCGCCCTCGACCTGATTGCCGCCGCCACCAAGAGGCATCTCCTGGTGAGTTTTTCCTTCTTTCTTTTTCTTCTTTTTTGCCCTCCGCAATCAAGGCATTGCGCGAGGTGACTCCCGAGAGAGAGAGGAGAGAGAGATAGAAATCACTAACAGCCCCGGCAGTGCGGCACCATGCCCATCGTCGACAAGCTCAAGCTCGACAGGCTCCTGTTCCCGACCATCGCCGCCGGTCGCGCGCGGTACATGGCCTACAGCAAGGCCCAGCTGACGGAGCGCACCAAGCTGGGCGAGGATACGGACCGCCGCGACTTCTTCTACTACCTCCTCAAGGCCCGCGACCCGGAGACGGGCCAGGGCTTCTCCGTCCCCGAGCTCTGGGGCGAGTCCAACCTGCTGTGAGTTTTCCTCTCTTCTTGTCTAGCTGGCCAAGAGTACCTTTTTTTTTTTTTTTTTTTTTTTTTTTTTGCCGAGTATGAATGGGGGGACCAGACGGCTGACGAACAAGCCCAGCATCATTGCCGGCTCCGATACAACGTCGACCGCCATGGCGGCCACCCTCTTCTACCTCGTCCGTAACGCCGACGCCCTCGCCAAGGCGACGGCCGAGGTCCGCGGCAAGTTCGCCGACGTCGAGGACATCCGTCAGGGTGCCACGCTCAACTCGTGCTCCTACCTGCGCGCCTGCATCGACGAGGCCATGCGCCTGTCGCCCTCGGTCGGCGGCCTCCTTCCGCGCGAGGTGCTGGCGGGCGGCGCCACCATTGACGGCCACTACGTGCCCGCCGGCACCGTCGTCGGGACGCCGCATTACGCGATCCACCACAACGAGGACTACTTCCCAAACGCGTACGCGTACGCCCCGGAGCGGTGGATCGTCGGCGCGCGCAACCCTGCCGCCGCCGCCGCCGGTGGCGCGAAGACGGCGACGACGACGGAGGAGGACTTGGCGCGGGCGCAGAGCGCCTTCTGCCCCTTCAGCGTCGGGGCGCGGGGGTGCATCGGCAAGGGGTTGGCGTACGCCGAGATGTCGACGACGATCGCGCGGACGCTGTTCCTCTACGACATGCGCAGGGCCGTCGGCGTCGTCGACCCGGCCGAGGGGCGGCCGGAGCTGCCGGAGGGGCGGAGGCGGGCGTCCGAGATGCAGCTGTTTGACACGTTTACGAGCATGAAGGACGGGCCGATGGTCGAGTTCCGGGCGAGAGCGTGAAGGGGGGGGGATTTTGTGTCTCCTGCATTTTTTTCTTCTTTTTTTTCTCTTTTTGAAAGAATAAGTGGTTGAACAACCGAGAAGACTGTGAGAGACCGCCCACAGACCATGGCGGAACGAGACTGGACTTATAGGAAACACGCGTCTCGCGGGTCGGATTTCCTGACACCGGTGGGGCGGGATGTTTGTGTAGCATGTATGACGCTGTCGTCATTTGATCGCTAGACGGTAGCCCATATTTTTTGCATGTGTCAATTGGCATGTTCCCCGGATTCTCGAGAGAAACAATGAATCAAAATTGACACTAAAACAACACGGGTTGTGAGTGGATCAGATCCTACCCTCCAGACGAACTCGCGTGTAATAGTGTTCTACCCCCTGTCCCTGTCTGTGGGACTTGCGCACCATTCACGTCGTCGGATTGCTTCTTCCCCCCCCTGTCCCCCTCGTTGCCGTCTTTTGGACCTACCGTATAAAGTAAGTATTGTAGACTCTTTCCGGTTTATTGATTGGCAGCAGACGTTTCCCTGTCAGGAACCCTCGGCAGTGTCCCGTCGTCCACGATTCCGCCCCCCCCATCACTCCCTCTCCCCCTTGGGGCAAGGGGTTATACACTAGGTATTCCATTCAAGGCGCGCGTCACCGGCGTCGTCACTCGCGGGGGTCGCGGAGCCGTGGCTCGGCGCTCCACTTGCATGCAACATCGACGTGCTCGCTCGGCCATCTTGTGATCGCGCAGTAACGGCCTCTTTGGGAAGGCTTGGGCCGGAGGGCCGAGGGGGGGGGGGGCGTCGTGCGGAGAAGGATACCATACCTACCTACATGCTATCGGCAGGTCGAATAAGCAATGCAGGGGTGGGACGGGCCCAGTGGACGCAGAACATCATCATCCAACTACCGCGATAAACAGACCCTGTTTCGAGCCGAGGTCGACTCATCTCAGACCGTCCCCCGTCACCATTTGACAGACACTCTAGGATCTTGTTCCTGGCACGCGCGTCACCCCGCCTTAGGGGCTTCTCATGGCTCCCCTACTATATATCGTAGTCTTGGCCGCTCCCCGGCATCCCCCCCTGGTCCGGCGGCTGTTGTGTTCGTCTGATCGGGCCAAAGCTCTCCCCCTGAGCTTTCGTCCGGCTTTCGAGCCCCGCTGCGGGCGATGCACATGGTAGACGACTGGTCACGCGGGAGCATTAGGCGGTGACATTGGGCGTCCCGTAGAGATCCGATCCCGAGGTCTGCTGCCAATGTTCGTGATGTCAGAGGACCGGTTCCTGGCGTGAGAGTCTGCAGGTCCCGCTCTCAGTCCATGGGGAGGGGAGGGGTGCTCGGATGGGTGGGTGGTAGCAGGCAAGGCACATGAACACATGGACAGGATGATGGTTTGTCCCATCTGGAGAGAAGATGCTGGGTGTGTGTGTGTGCGAGAGAGAGAGGGGTGGACAGAGAGAGAGAGAGAAAGACAGAGAGAAGGCAGTATAAAAGCAAGAGGCTGCTGCACGTTGACACCCTCGACCGCTCTCCCGCGACAACCTCCCACAGGTACCTCTCGCTCTCCCCCTGCTTCACAATGAAGTTCCTCAGCTCCCTCCTGGCCGTCGCCAGCACCGTCGCGCCCCTCTGCGGCGCTGCCGCCCTCCCCCAGGCCAGGCAGGCCGCCTGGCCCAACGGGCCCTTCACGACCAACGGCCGGTGGCAGCAGGACGCCTCGGGCAACAACGTCAACTTCGCCGGCACCAACTGGCCCGGCCACGGCGAGGTCATGATCCCCGAGGGCCTGCAGTACAACTCGGTCAAGCAGGTCGTCTCCAAGATCAAGAGCATCGGCATGAACGCCATCCGCCTGACGTACGCCATCGAGCTCGTCGACCAGATCTACGCCAACGGCGGCAGCGACGTCGACCTCAGGACGGCCTTCGTCGACAGCCTGGGCGAGGCCAACGGCACGGCCGTCCTGGCCCAGGTCCTGGCCAAGAACCCTTCCTTCACCGAGGCCACCACCCGCCTGGAGGTGCGTTTTACTGAACCCCCCCCCCCCAAAAAAAAAGACAGAAAAACATTTGGTTTTGCTACGATTCGTTCTTGTTTAAAGGGCCCCCGCTGATTTTTGGCTCTTCCCTTTGGCTACATACAGGTCTACGATGCCATTGCCGCCGAGTGTGCCAAGCAGCAGGTCTACATCCTCCTCGACAACCACATGTCCACGGGCAAGTGGTGCTGCTCCGGCGACGACGGCAACACGTGGTGGGGAGACCGTGAGTTCAACACCGCCAACTGGCTGCGCGGCATCGCCTACATGGCCGAGCACGTAAGGGTCTCCTCTTTACACATACCCACCCTCTCTTTCCAGCAGCGACTGACTTACTGCAAAGGGCAAATCGTGGACAGCGCTCGTCGCCATGTCGCTCCGGAACGAGCTCCGCCAGGCGACCGACAACCCCGACCTCGTGGCGGCGTCGTACCACTGGCAGGACTGGTACAAGTACGTGCAGCAGGGCACCGACGCCATCAACGGCGCGAACCCGGACGTGCTCATCTACCTCTCGGGGCTCAACTACGACACGACGGTGGCGCCCGTCTTCCGCGGCACGGCGCTTGAGCCCGGCAGCGAGACCTTCTCGCGGGCGGACTTCGCCGGGTACGACGACAAGCTGGTCCTCGAGATCCACAACTACGAGGGCAGCATCGGCAGCTGCGCGAGTCTGCGGTTCAACCTGTACAACAGAGGATTCCAGGCCATGAACGCGACGGACCCGGCGACGGCCAACGTGTTCCCCGTGGCGCTGACCGAGTTCGGGTTCGACATGAACGACGACACGTACAAGGGCGTCTACTCGTCGTGCCTGGCCAAGTACCTCCCCGAGGCCAGGGCGAGCTTCTTCATCTGGGTGCTGGTGGGCAGCTACTACATCCGCCAGGGCACGCAGAACTTTGACGAGGCGTGGGGCCTGCTGAACGTCGACTGGTCGGACTGGCGGAACCCGGGCTACGTCGAGGAGCAGCTGAAGCCCATGGTTGCCGGCGTTATCGGGTAAGAGACGGTGCTAGGATAGTTGTCCTTTCTTCTTCTTCTTCTCTTGTTTATAGTTTAGCGGGAGCAATTGAAGCCGATCGATCCAGAAGTCCCGTGGTTTGCATGCACGTCCCGTTGTTGTGTGGATCAATCCATCAGCGTTTCCTTGTCAATGAAATGAATCATCTCGGAGACATTCAAGCCAGTCTGAAAGAGGATGCAGCTGATGAAATAGGGATTCAATAACCAAATAGATAGGACAGGTGCGGAGGCACCCCGGTAATGAACAGAGAGAAAGAGATGATGGGAGTCTTTAGTTGTTGAATGAATCAATCAATGAATAGGAAAGAGAGAGAATAAACCATGCCAACGGAGAGATGCCATTCCGAGACTTTGTGACGCTTTCGAGGGAAACGAGTAGCAGTGCGAATTGCAAACAGACACACATGGTGGAGACGTCGCCGCCCTCCCATTGGCCCACCAAGCCACGCTAGCACCCCAGGAGCAGCAAGGCTGCGAAAGGCTGTTGTCACAATTCTTCCCTCGACGCCCAATCCGCGTTCCCTTGTGACAATCAATCAATTGACTTGGACAGCTCCGTCTTGTTTGTCTGCCTGCCGTCCTGCCGATCCCGTCCGGGTTTCCGAAACCTGCGAAATGACATAGCTGCCGCCGCCGTCGCCACGTCGAAACCTACACCACACAACGACCGCTTACGGCCCTCGACATGGTGGTCTGCAAGTTCTACGAGCAGGGGAACTGCAGGTATGGACGTACGTCAGGCCATGTCGCTGCGGACTCTGAATTTTTTTCATTTTTGAGAGAGAGAGAGAGAGAGAGAGAGAGAGAGAGAGAGAGAGAGAGGGTCAAGCTGACGTGTGCGACCAGAGAACTGCCGATTCGAGCACCCGAGATCGCAATCAAACAACCGCTTTGCAGCTTTTGGGCAGAACTCTGGGGGAGGAGGGGGATTCAGCCGCGGTGGCAACGACGGTTCGTGCATCAACCAAGCGACCTACCTACCTACACGCATGGAAGAGGGTCTAAAGTACTGACATGCGCGCAGTGCTGCCATACCAACTATCGAAAGAAGCCATCGAAAAGGATCTGACGTCAGAGGCGCCACAATGGATCTTGTCCGCCTACGGTCCGGGTAGGGACGCTCCCGAACAGCTCTTTGGTGGTCCCATGCGCGAGCAGAGCTTTGAGGAGATGAGGCTCCTTCACGTCATGGCGACGGCAGCGGGAAACCCTCAACAAGCGGTAGGACACCAAAACAAAGAAAACAGGGGTTGGAAGCTCGACGACACCACAGTTGGCTAACGTCCCAGCAGCTCAACCAAGCGCAGGAGGTCTACCAGCAAGCCCAGCAGCAGATGAAGACGGCGGTCGGAAATCTTGACGGGGCGATCCAATTCATCATCTCGGCCGACCAGAAGCACCCCAACAGAATAGACATCTGCAAGCAGGGGACGCAACCGGGTGGCACGACGGGAGAGTTCGCCGTTGGTAAAAGGGCTGCGTCTTCTTCCCTCGGCCAACAGAACCCCTTTTCCTCAAACTCGTCCTCTGCTGCGTCGTCGAACCCATTCTCTTCCAACAGCCAGCAGACATCGTCACCCTTTGGTAGCGGGGCCAACACTACAGCAGCAGCCTCGGGAAGCGCCTTTGGCCAACCGGCCGCCCTGGGGCAACGCCCGAACCCGTTCGGCACGCCCGCCTTCGGGCAGCCTTCGCAACCTTCACCGGCGTTCGGGCAGCCGTCGCAGCCGGCGTCTGCATTCGGAGCCCCGAGTCAGAGTTCCGGTCCAGCTTTTGGCCAGCCCTCCCAGCCCACGTCTGCCTTTGGTCAACCCAGCGCGCTGGGTGGCGGCACATCGGCTTTCGGCCAGCCGTCATCACTCGGCCAGAAACCGAGCCCCTTTGGAGCGCCGGCTTTCGGCCAGCCTTCGCAGCCCGGCGGCGGTGGCAGCGCCTTCGGCCAAGCGAGCGCGTTGGGTCAGAAGCCGAATCCATTTGGCGGTGCGTCGAGCGGGGCAAGCCCCTTTGCGAGCGCTGCCGCCGGTGGCAACTCGGCCAGCCCCTTTGGCCAGGCGGCGCAGAACTCGGCCAGCCCCAGCCCGTTCGGACAACCGGCACAGAGCACGACGCAGAATGCGAGCCCGTTCGGCGCCCCCGCGCAGTCCAACGCGAGCCCGTTCGGGCAGCCCTCACAGGACGCGGCTCCTAGTGCCTTTGGCCAGCCGTCGCAGACGGCTTCTGCCAGTCCGTTCGGCCAACCCGCGCAGCAGACACAGCCCGCGGCAAGCAATCCCTTTGGCGCAAAGCCGCCAGATTCCCAACCCAGCGCATTCGGATCTGCCTCAATGGGAGTGCAGCCGACGCAGCAGCAGCAGCAGCAGCCGTCACAGCCAACCAGCGCTTTTGGCCAGCCGGCGCAGCTGGGCCAGAAGCCCAACCCCTTTGGGCAGAACACGGCAACGCTGTCGCCCTTTGGCCAGCCCGCGGGCGGCCTCGGCGGAGGCGGAGCCGCATCAAACCCGTTCGGCGGGCAGCCCGCTCAGGCGGCCGCCGCGCAACAAGCAGCAGCGGCGGCGCCCGGGAGCGGGCCGTATCCGCCTGGGAGCTCGAGGCAGCACCCGCCTGTGTCGAGCTATAGTGCCAAGGGCATGGACGGGCGGCTGTCCAACTGGAAGGGCAAGCCGGTCACGTACCAAAACAACCTCCCGGGGATCCGGGCCTTCAACGGCACGTGGACGAGGATCTGGTTTCCCGACGGCCCGCCCAACTACTACAAGGACACGGAGCTGCCGGACGAGGCGTACGATGACAAGTCGAGGCAGCAGTGGCAGGCGTTTGCGCAGACAGGCAAGTTTGAGGGTCTGATGCCGGAGCTGCCGCCGAAGCGGGAGTTTTGCCTTTGGGACTTGTGAAAGGGGTTGGTTGGTTGGTTGGAATGAGATGGGAAGTCTGTACACTTAGGGGACTACTGGCATTGCACGGCGTTGACGAAAAAAAAAGAAAGGATCAAATAGTGAAAAAGGGCGACGGGCTATTGCATCTCGGGGCGAGATGATATACCGGTACCACCTGCGCCGCAGACTGGCGCGGACACCATTTTCTTTCATCGCTGCAAAAATACTTAATGTCGATTTCAGCGCGCCAGCCCGCGCCGATGATCATTTTGATATCGTCCAAGGAAAAGCCAAAAGAGGCAGAGGCGTCCGACTCCTACGCACACTAAATAAGGCGATGCTGTCACAATGGCACAATTTGAGGTCCTTTCTTTGGGGGGGTCGTCATCAGTTGATTTGGGTGGTATCTAGACCTCCTAGCTCGTTCCACCGCCCCTGCCGGATTGACGACGGGGTGGGCCTTTCGGCACCGTCGTCGTCCGCCGCGGCGCGGCATTCCCTAAGCCAAAGCCCATACCGTCCGTCCCTTCCTAACAGCAACAACAACCGCGTCTCTTTTTACTTTTTCCCTTTTGGTCTCTGGCATGGTTTCCAATCGCTTATGCGGCGATGGTGACCTCAACCTCGACACCAGCCTCGATGTTGATGATGATCTGCTTGACGATCTCGGTGGGGGCGTTGAGGCTGCGCGAAACGTTAGCATAGGGCTCCCTCTCTCTCTCTTTCTCTCTCTCTCTCTCCCTCTTTCTTTCTTTCTTTCTTTCTCTCTCTTTCTCTAGACCATAATGACGCCGAGAGGTAGAGAGGGGGAAGGGGATTCAGCAACAACGTACTCGATGAGGCGCTTGTGGATGCGCATCTCGTAGCAGTCCCAGGTCTTGGAACCCTCACCGCAGGGGGTCTTGCGGGTGGTGATCTTGAGGGTCTTGGTGGGCAGGCGGACGGGGCCGGAGACGCGGAGGTCCTTGGACTTGGCGCGCTCGATGAGCTCGGCCGAGACCTTCTCGAGGGACTGGACCTTGCGGGAAGAGAGGGTGATGCGGATCTTGTGCGTCTTGGGCGCCTCGCCGAAGTCCTTGTCCTTGTTGTAAGACATGTTGACGATTGTTGCTGTTGGTTGAACGGGGGGGTGGTAAAGGTACGGGTTGTTGAAAGGGAGGAAGGCGAGAGGGTTATCCTTCACGACTCGAACGGCTTTGGTTGCGGCAAAGTGATGAAGGCTGATGAATCTTGGGGCTATTGAAAGCTTTGAGAACGGGAAACACACGAGGCAGGCCCGATCGCGAACTTTTTTTTTTTCGTGGGGCATTTGGTACACTAGGGCTTTTTACCGAGGATGAGCGCGCTAGTATCGCTTGGGATTAGCGCGGGACCTTGACAGAAACCAAAAGATACGTATCTCTTCAAAAAGATACGTACCTCCCTCCCGCTGACAGGACAGGCAGGACAGGCCCCACCCACTCCCGCGTCAAGCTCCGCCGAAAGAGCTCACTGCGTTTGCGCCCCGGGGGGGGGGCGGACCGACGTCAGTGAATCATCCGGCGAGGGAAGGAGACGACGTTTGCCATGAAAGGCTGGCTGTCTTATCTCACACCTCATCTCACTCATCTCCATCTCATCTCACCTCCAAAAACGCCAATCTGCTTAAGCTCAGTCACATCAACGAGAATAACAGCGACAACCCTCCTGCCCCCCGGATGGATGCGCGATAAAGACACCACCACAAGCTCTCTCGTAGAGCTAGCTCTCTCTCTCTCTATCTCCCTCTCCCAATCTTATCTCACCCGCATTAATATCCCCTGCCAAACTCCATCGCCGCAACCTACCCTCCAAAAATGGCGACCTCTCTACCGCCCTTCGCCCCATTCCCGTCCTCGCAATGGCGCGCCAACCTCACCCCGCAGGACTGGGACTCTCTCCTCGACGCCTGGACGACGCTCGCCCAGGCCTACCTCGCCCTCCCCGACGCCCAGCTCGCCAAGGCCGCCTCCAGGGAGGACTCCTCCCTCCCGCCATTCCTCTCCTCCTTCGTGATGGAGCTCGCCGGCGCAACAGCAGCGGCAGGAGGGCCCTCGTCCGTCCTCGGCCCGTCCCCCCACGCGAGGACGCTGCTCAGATTGGCCTTCGCCCTCGCCTCCCGCCTCCTCACCACGCCTTCCCACCCGCCCCCCGCCGCCCTCACGGCGCCGCCATTCCTCGCCGCCTTCAGCAGGCTGTACCGCAGGGGCGCCCCGTCCGTCCTCTCCCGCGCCTTCGCCCTCCACGGCCCGTCCCTTGAGCAGCCCCTCGCCGGCCTCAAGAAGTCTCTCGCCCGCTCCCTCGAGGCCGGCCTCAAGGCCGATCTCGGCTCGCTCGAGGCCCGCCTCGCATCCCTTAACCACCTCCTCCATGCCTCCCCGCACGCCGCCGCCTTCTTCCTCGCCGGCACTGACTTCCTCGACGGCCTCGTCTCTGCCTTTAAGATCACCAACCCGCCCCTGCGGAAAGTCCTCGTCGCCGCCGCCTACCTCGGCCTCGTTGGCCTGACCCGCGGCGAGCCCCCGCGCTTCGGCATGCTCGCCGACGTCCTCTTCTCCCTCCAGTCCGCCGCCGAGGCCCACCGCGTCGGACCCCTCAACGCGAACGACTCGCTCGTCGCCGAGCTCGTCACCGCCACCCCCGTCCTGCGCCAGCTGCTCAAGAGGGCCGAGGACGCCGGCGCCGCATCAACGGCCCTCAGGTCTCGCATCGCCGCCCTCGAGGCATTCCGTAAGCCCGGCGGCGGTATGACGCGGCGGCCGCTCAAGAGGCTCGTCAAGCGCAGGGTCGACAAGGGCAAGGGCAAGGCCAACGACGACGACGACGACGACGACGACGATCAACAGGACCTCCGGGTCGAGCTTCACATGCACCGGCAGAGCCAGATCTCCCTCATCCAGGACCTGTTCCCCGACCTGGGCTCGGCCTTCATCTCCAAGCTGTTTGATGAGTACGGTGACGACACCGAGGTCGTCACGGCGCACCTGCTGGAGGATTCGCTGCCCCCGCACCTCGCGACGGCAGACCGTGCCGCGCAGCTGTACGTTTTATTCTTTTCATCCTTTGTCATGTTTTTTTCTTTACTTCATTACTTTCATCTCTGATCTACTGCTAACGTACACACCAGATCACCCAGGCTGGAAAGGAGAAAGAGCCAGCTCGAACCCAGACCGACGCCCCCGCAACTACCACAGCGGCACAACGTATTCGACGACGATGAACTAGACAGGCTAGACCTAGACGTTTCCAAGCTCCACTTCGGGAAGAAGGCCCCCGAGAAGACGGCCGACGACATGCTGCGGGACAGGTCCGCGGCGCCCAACAAGGCGGCCATCTTGTCGGCGCTCGCGGCCTTCGACTCGGACGACGACGAGCGCGACGACACGTACGACGCCGACGACGTCGGCGGCACGGTGGACAACGCCAACGGGGAGGCGGACGGGCAGAAGGACGCCAACGAGGAGACGCTGTACAAGGCCTACCAGGCGGACCCGGGCGTGTTCGACAGGCAGGCCGCGACGAGGCGGGGCCAGGCGCGGGCCAAGCTGCGGGAGGACACGGGCATGACGGACGAGGCCATCGAGGGCTGGGCCGTGATGCTCTCGAGGAACCCGGGCCAGAAGCGGCGGCTCGAGGCCAAGTACAGCGGCGCCGCGGCCTTCACCGGTGTCCAGGCCGAGATCCTGTCGACGGCGTGGCGAGCCGGCGACGACGAGTCCGATCCCGAGGGGGGAGGCTCGTCGAGAGGTGGCAGAGGCGGCGGCCGCGGCGGCAGCGGAGGAGGAGGAGGAGGAGGTCGCGGAGGTCGCGGCCGCGGCAGGGGCGGTGGCGGCGGTGGAAGGGGAGGCGGCAACGTGGCGGGTCCGACGGGAGAGAAGGAGACTGAGGCGGCGCGGAGGAGAAAGGAGGCCAGCAAGGGCTCGCGGGCGAACCACAACCGCCGCGACCAAAGGGCCAAGAAGATGGCGAGAGGCGGGTTCCCCGGCTGATGAGTCCGTCCCCCCTCCCCTCTCACGATATGATGGGGGAGAGGGAAAGTAAAAAGAAAAACGACAACTTCGAGAGAAAAAGAAAAAAATAAAAAGAAAAAAAGCCAAATGACACACGCTTTTAATGCAATTTCTGCCTCTTGGCATTCTGACTTGAGCTCCGCGCAAGGGGCACCGCGTCGGCCGCGCGCTTTCCGGGGACGGCGGGGGCGGGGGCGGCGGCGTCCGCCATCGCGTGAGTGTAAGCCTCGTCGTCGTAAAGGTCCTCAGCGCTGAGGGTGAGGGCGTACGGGCTCCTGACGTCGACGATGCCGGGGGTACCGGGCTGCGGGGCGAAGGCGAAGGACGGCAGGGCGGCTGCGGCAGCGGTCGACGACGAGGGCGGCGACATGAAGCTGGCGAAGGACGAGCCGACCTCCTCGACGCCCGAGCTGCGGGGCCAGAGGTGGGCGGAGTGATGGTCCTTTGGCGTCGCGAGCTCCGAGGTGCCGCCGACCGAGGTCAGGTCGCCCTGGTCGGTCCCGTCGTTGCGGCCGACGATGGAGCGCAGCGACTCGCGCGAGTTGCGCCGGCTCTCGAGGTAGGTGCGCAGGTCGAAGCATTGGCGGCAGCCGGGGTCGACCGGGTAGCAGTCGGACTCGTCGCGGTACTGCGGGAGCTGGGGGCGGGCCTGCTGGCCGCACCGCTCCTGGATGTCGTCCAGGAGGTCGCCGATGGGGGTGAAGAAGGTCAGTCGGGGCCCGGGGCCGAAGTACCTGTTGCGGCCCCAGAGCTGGCCGACGAGGGCGTTGGTGTCGGCGTCGACGCCGATGCCGCCGCGGATCCAGCTTTCCTCGTTGTCGTCGTCATCGTCGCCGCCGTCGAGGGGGCACGGCGGCTCCTCGACGAACCACTCGCGCGTGGCCCTGCCGGTGCCGTTCTCGTCGGCGCTGACGTAGGCGGGGATCTCGCAGACCTGGCCGCGCTGCTGGCCCGAGGTGCGGCCCGACGAGACGACGGCGGCGCCCGGGACGACGGCGCTGGTCGCCCTGACTGGGACCTCCTTCAGGAGCGGCATGGCGTCGGAGGGGAGGCGGCGGAGGATGTTGGCCTGGCGCGTCTTGGAGGCGATGAGGGCCCAGTCGGTCACGATCAGGGGCGGCTCCTTGTCGCACTCGTCCCAGTAGGGGTCGTGGGAGACGCGGGTCGTCTTCAGGTCGATGCCGGACGTGGCGGTGAGGCGACCGATGGTGAAGTCGGCGTCGTCGGGCATGGTGTCGTGGCGCTCGTCGACGCACGCCGCCCGGTCGCCGGGCGAGGGGTGCTCCACGACGACGGACGCCAGGTGCTGGTACGCATCGACAAAGGGGTGGAAGTTGGCGAGCCAGTAGCTGCCGCCGCCGACGAGGAGGCAGGGCCCCAGGGTGGACGTGCTCTCGTCAAAGTCGGCGGTGCCGCCGACGCCGATGCTGTCGCCCATGCAGGGGCTCTTGAAGTAGTACGGGTTCCGGGCCATGCAGACCTCGTCCGGCATCTCCCGGCTCAGCCCGCGAGCCCAGACCATGGCGCGGTCGACGGCGCCGGCGACGAAGGCGAAGGAGACGGTGGCCCGGTGGTTCTCGGGGAGCAGGTCCCTGACGTGGGCCGCGATGATGATGCGGCGGATCCGGGACGGCTCTTCCCTGGTCATGATGCAGACCCGGCGAGAGCCCGGCGTCCTGCCGCGGGTGACGCTGACGACGTGGTTCGGCCCGCACCACTTGGGGATGAACTCGACGAGGAAGGGGAGGACGCCGTGCTCCCAGACGAGGGGGAAGCCCGCGGCCTCGATCAATCGGGACAGGCGGGCCCGGGAGAAGTCGCTCGGACTGTCGGCCGCTCGTGGGGTTTGACCTGTGGGCGGGCGTGCGGGGCCGTGTTGGATGAAAAAGAAACCACGCTTTCTGGGGGGAGATGGGACGCAAGGGGTGTCCCTCGGACATGTACATACCATGTTGTTTCCTGAGCCGCCTCTCGACGACGTTCCGGAGTTGCTCGCGG
Source organism: Colletotrichum eleusines (assembly GCA_016807845.1). Taxonomy (NCBI): domain Eukaryota; kingdom Fungi; phylum Ascomycota; class Sordariomycetes; order Glomerellales; family Glomerellaceae; genus Colletotrichum; species Colletotrichum eleusines. Next base: position 613,596 of record JADEZO010000007.1, read on the forward strand.
CACTTCTTCTTGGACACGGCCACAGATAGTATCTGCTTGATGGCCCGGTCCTCGTTGGGGTCCCGAGTTGGCGGCGCAGCAACGGCGTGAGAGCTCTTGGACGAGCTCGCGGGAGCCATGGTCCGGGCCGCGTGCTTCATCGTTGCCGTTGCCGTCGTCGCCGTCGTTGTTGTTGCTGTCGCACCGAGCTCCCTTTCCTTGCCCTTTCCGTCACCGCCGGCCTCCGGGTGGGCACACCTGACGTGGCTTTCGAGGATCTGCTTGGTCTGGAAGGAGCTCTCGGCGCAGCCCGGGGCAGGGCAGATGATGAGGTGCTCCAGCTTGACATGCCAGGCGAGGCCGTCCTTGGTGTCGAAGCTCGGGCGGTGGCAGCCCGCCCAGTTACAGGTGTGCGTGTGGGCCATCTTGCAGTGGGCCGTGAAGTCCTGCTCCCGGTCAAAGGACTCGTCGCAGTGCGGGCCGAGGCAGACGAAGCGGCTCTGGGCGCGGCTCGCAGGCGGCTGGGTGGTGGTGGCGGCGGCGGCGGCGGCGGCGGCGTGGGTCACGGACGAAGGCGTGGAAGGAGAGGCCCTCCTCGTGGTCCACTCGTACGGGAAGTCCGTCTGGGTGGGCGACAGGGCGGAGCCGGCGGAGGAAGGCTGGGAGACGACAGAGGGTGACGAGAAGGTGCTCAAGGCCCGGGGAGGGGATGGCTGGGCGAGGGACGAGGCGGGCTGGAAGAAGGCGAGTGCCGACTGGTCGTCCGCGGGCAAAGGTTTCGCAAAGGTCTGGTCCATCTGACCGATGCCATGGCCTTGGGTCCAGGCGTTCTCGCCGTAGATGGCGGGCCCGTGGTGGTAGTAGTCGGCGAGGGAGTACTCGACAGGCAGCCAGCGAGGCGGAAGCGAGGCAAAGCCGTCTCTGCCCGGCGGCGGTGGTTGCGGCGGCAGCACAGCAGCGGTGGCGAAGGGGATGCCATGGTGCGTGTGCTTCCTAAGCTTGCTTGGCCGCTCATCTATCGGGGTCTGAAAGACGGAACGGGACATGTCGAGATGTGTTGTTGTATGTTATGTCTGAGGTTGGTAGCTTTGTCTTTCTGGCTTACACGACGACGAACGTCGGGTCGGGACAAGAGAGCCAACCCCGTGATCCAAAGTCAAAAGCCGAGCAGCAAAGATGTCAATCTATGAGCCCATAAGTTGGAGTATCAGTTGAAAAGAGATTAAAGGTGGAAAACCGCGGTTCGAGGATGATGAAGAAGGGGGGGGGGGGGGAAGCGGCCTCCAAAGGCTGCGCGGTAATTTGGGTGGTGCGGGTGCGGGTGCGGGTGCGGCACAGCTTCTTAGCCGCTGCCTGCTTTCAACGTCAGGCGTCCGGTACGGGATATTCGTACTGTAATGATCCGTCGTCCATATACGCTTACATACAGTCTATATGATCCAAAGCACTGTAGGGCGGGGTTAACATGTATTTCATCCCGGCTGGCGAACCAACCCATTCATTCCCCATCAACACGGAAATGCCCTCTTTGAGCCTCGGCTGGCTCACAGCACCCATGTAAATGAGGTGTTTGTTCATATTCCATGATGACGGATCACGCCGAGGTAAAACTTGTTCGGTCTAGGCTGTCAAGAAAAAAACGGTTCATCTAGTCAATATTGATCCTGTAATTAACCAACTATTGTCTTGAGTGAAGCGCGAAATATTCCCAACATTGCAAAACTTTGCTCTTTTTACTTTCTCACCAGCTGGAACCAATACTTTTGAAATACACCCTTATTTCATTGATTTTATACGTAGGGACCTTTTATCATCGGGAAGAGCTCTGCGTATGTGTCTGTGTGAGGACAAGGTGCATATCATCGCTTAATACCAAGAGTGTGGCGTCCAATTAGCAACCGCCAACACTCAAAAAGACCTCGCGTCTTGAGACCAAATCACGGATGCCAGTCTGATATCCCGATTAGCGGTCAGACCAGGGGCAGCAGACGCAGCCTTCTTGTTTTCTGGTGTTCCACTGGTATTCCAGCGGTTCAGTGACTTCATGAGCTCTTCGTGCACAGATACAACCGTATATAAAACCCGGCTTTTAGCAAGGTTTACACTTGGTGCATCCCTTGTTCACTATTCAGAATTCAGATTGATGACTACTACAGAATTCAACTTCCAGAACTCACACAAACCAAAGAGCGTCTTTGTTTCTCTTCCGTTATACACGGCAAATACATCGGGAAAACCATATACACCCGAGAACCATAGCCAAGAGCTATGATGTTCAACTTGGTTCCCTCCATGTCGACGGATGCCGCGCTTCTGGGCACCGCCCAAGACAACTGGACTACATCAAATTCCCATCCCTACGACCCCGCCGCGGCGATACCAATCACCCACAGTCGGCCCCGAGTTCCACGCCCCGAGAGCCAAGGGGACTGGGACTCCAAAAAACATGTCATTCGACGTCTTTACCTCGACGGGAACCTCCCACTCAAGGATATAATAACCGTCATGTCCAAGAAACATTCATTCTCAGCCACGTATGTCTTCTCAGACGACAGGCCAAGATATCAAAGTGCCCGTCGCTAACTCTCCGGTGCCGATATAGAGAGAGAATGTACAAGCGCCAGTTTCAGAAATGGAACTGGAAAAAGTACAACACGAAATCGCTGCAAAGAAGTCGCTCCCAGGGTATTCTAGTCGAGACCTGCCGCGGCGTGGCCACGTGTCGGAGACCAGCTAAGCGGCATCTCGACCAAGTTCCCGTCCGGGACAGCTCTGTTCGAGGTGCCCCCCATATTTCAAGACAAAGCTATACCAACAGCAACACGGGTCCCATCAGAGCATTACTTTATGGGAATAGACTGTACGAATGGACGGAAAAGACCTACGCCAGGGTCCGGGAGATCATACTTGACACTGCCCGGCGAGACAGTTTTTGGGGCCGAAGAAATCGATATTCGCCGGTTTCTCCACACGGACTCTCTGTATACTTCGACTTTCAACTGGCGTTCGACTTCTTTGCCATTCGCGACTTCACCACCTGCGGTCTTCTCCTCCGCCACGCGTTCAAGGGCCTTGAACATGTCATCGCGGTAGGTCCGGAACCAATCAAGTTTTACGAAGAACTAATCATCGACATCCCGCAACGCATGCACGAAAGAAACATGCACACAACGATGAAAGGGAAGATACTTCAACGCTACCTCGTCCATCTGTCGCGTATGCTGGACATCAGATATCCCGGGCGACCCATCAGTCTTGCTGCCGCAGCGATGCAACAGCTATTCGACAAGGAGACCGGTCGAATAGACCCCCGTATTTTACAATCAATTCAAAGAATAGTGGCCGACGTCTACACCGAGATCCGGGGAGAGTGCGACCTCAGCAGCATTCAGGCGAGACATCGAGTGACCAGGTTCATAACCGACCACGGCGAACGCGCTACGCATAACCAGGTTCTCCGCGACAACATTGGACATTTGATCAAGGGCGCAGTCGCACAGTTTGGGGAGAACTCGTACCGGTATCACCAAATAGCAAAGGCCGCGATGATCATGACATCGCGACTGGGGTTGCCGCGAAACGAAGACAATGCCCTGTATCAAGGGGACATCTCTCTTGTCGCTGCCGCACATCGGGCCTACCTGGCAGACTGGGACATAGTGTGTTTGTCACAGTTTGGCTTTTACCGCGAGTATATGGCACGGGATATCAAGTCCGAGAACAATCGCTCGGCAATTTTCTACTTACAAGAAACCGTGTCGGTATACGAAGTTGTGGCCAAGAAGTGGGGGCCGAGGAGCATGTTGGCACAACGTGCATTGAACAGCCGCATCGAGTTGATAGATATAATGAGCCGTAGCGTCTAAATATTAGGTAGAATAGGCAGAAAAGTAGTTACCCTTTTAGAATTAATATGTAAAAAGGTTTCTACTTTAGAAATAGTTTTTTTTTTTTTTAACTAGGTCTATACGTAACGTAAGCTATATCCTACGGCGTTTATACTTAATACAAGCCATATAAAGCTGTCTAAGCTTTACGATAATAGATGAGTTGACTTCCCTAGAAGTTTGGAAGAAGCGGTCGGGCCGGGAGCAGGCTCAGCAGAATTCGCTTCCTTACGTGAGAAGCAGAGGAAAGGTCTAGACGAAACGTAACATTGACTGCGAGATCAATCAATAAGATATTCAGAAATACATGCATACATGTACTTGTAAGAGGCTCAAGAGGATCTGGAATGGAGCCACTGCCGAACTGATAGATTCAGCATACCACACCCAAAACAGGCTCCCCGAAATATAGTCGTCTAGGATTCTTCGAGCGTTTCCTATTGGACAAAGCGTTGGCCGTCACTCGAGTCCAGCTGCCACATGAAGTCTGCGCTACGGGTCTGTAAGCCCTTAATATATGCAAGGGACTTTTTCGTTGGCCTAGACGAGCTGCCATCTGCTATTTGCTTGTCGCGCGCAGGCGGGGAAAACCCAACACGTCAGACGTGCATCGACGCGCGGGCGGGCAGCAACCGACCGAGCGCTTCTTTTTCACTACCAAAGTCTCGGCCAAGACGTGACGCGGTATATCTTTCTTTCTCTTGAAAAATCTCTCGAATCGTCCCTTTGGGACCCTATTCTGGGCCTTCACCCCGATGTCTTTTCGCTAGCCGAGGCCTGGGAGACCATGGAGACACGCATTCTGGCTGATGGTCTCGGCGGCCTCCGGGCCATTGCCGATGCCACTTTCCGGCTGTTAGTGTATTTCGGCAAGATCGAAAGCAGAACGCAGACAGAGATACGAAAACTCGCCAACGAGATACAGAACGTTGCTGGCGTACTGCACCAGCTCGCTCTCTTGGCCTCGACATTTGGAGATGATCCCGGCTGTAACTGCGTGTCAACAACATGCCTAACGCAGCTGAGATCATGTCACAAAACATTGGAGCACTTGGAACAATCACTATTAAGACGTCAAGCCGATTCTCACCTCAAAAGCGTAAGCCCAAAATGGCCATTTACCATCGCCTACACAACAGATCTGTTGAAAGAGCTGAACGGACACAATGAAGCACTCACTCGGGGATTGTCTGCACAGTCGGCAAGAGACTTGCACCAAGCATTTTCCAGCGGGAAATACGTCGTGGTTGATGACCGAGGCAAAATAATCTCCCAGAACACTAGCATTGCGGCCGTTGTCGCAGCCGAACCAGGTTCCATAGACGTCATCGACTTCTTTCTCGAATTCGACCAGAAATCATGTCTAAAGAGCGTCTTGAAAGAGGCAAACTCCTTGCAAAGCTTCAGGGAGATCGAGAAATTGGTCGATACGACGGGGGCTCACTTGTGGATCACGGCACCAGCGGGAGCAGGGAAAACGGTGTTCGCCGGCGCAATGATCAGGGAAGCGATTATGCGACGACGACGCCACACTGTGGTGGCCTATGTCTTTTGCAGCTTTACAGATGTGCGAACCCATGACCCGGTTAATGTTCTAAGCACAATCACCGCCCAGGTTGCGCGCCGCAACCGAGCCGCTTTCAAACTGCTTCAGGACTATTACCAAGAGCTCCACCAACACAAGAGAAGGCCCGAAAGACCCGTGGGCAATCGGCTGAAGTCGATCTTGTGGGAGATGTCCGGTTTCTTCCAACACGTCCTGATCGTTGTCGATGGCGTGGATGAATGCGGAAGCGGCACCGCGAACATGGCAGAGTCTTTAGCTTCACTTACCAGCCAGGGCGAGGGGACGCTCCGTGTAGCGATTGTTTCCAGGGCACAGGAGAACATCGGAAACTCATTAAATGAGAGCTTTCGCAAAGTCGAAATGACCCATGCCCAAAACGACCTACACTTGTTCGCTGCGACAGAGTTGGAGAAGCGGATTGCCCGTGGAGATGTCATATTCGCCGAAGCAACCATGAAGGACAAAGCCACTCAGAAGCTCTGCCTCGGCCCGGAAACTAGGTTGGTTCAAGCTCCTAGGCGCCATTTTTTCATCAGAACTCGCATTTTCTCACCGCCGAATAGCTTCTGGCAGATACTGTGCCACATACACCTCCTGAGCACCCTGGAGTCTCGCGAAGCGCGGATGGGGCTTCTTCAAACGCTCCCGTGCACTCTCGAAGACACTTACAGACGTGTTTTGGAGGGCTACAAAAAGAAAAGCGCGGCGTCCCGGAAGTTGATCCAGGCGACCCTCCTGCTGGTCGCATTTCCAAGTCCTCCGCTTACCGCGCAAGAGCTGTGCCAAGCCCTATCAACGGCAACCCAAGGGGGCCCGGAGTCCGAAGGCGCCGATATCTCTATATACCCCGAGGTCGACGAGTCGGAGATCCTCAGCCAATGCGGCATCTTCGTCCGGAAATCGTCGTGGAATGGCAGAATCGAGTTATCACACTACACCGTGCAAGGGTTTCTGGCAAGCATCGACTCATCCGACCCCGATGTATCCGACTATTCTCTTGAAGAGACCCGAGCCAATCGACTGATCACCGCGTCTGCGCTGCGGTTTCTTTGCTTGGAGCATTTTTCAAGACTTCCCAAGCTGTCCCTCTCCGAGGAAACCTTCATTCATACCCGAAACGAACGGTTTCCTTTCTATAGGTATGCTTCGTTGACCTGGCACACACGTGCGATGAATCTACGGGACGACTCTGAGCTTCTTTCCGAGGCAATGGTGCTGTGTGATCCGAAGCAAACACCAAACTTCAAGTCTTGGTGTCTGGAAGCATGCCGCCACTACGTACTTTGGGGATCACGGAACACATGGAGAGATGAGCGACACGAGATCGCACCATGGAACACGGAGGACGAAGCGGGATCAGGGTGCTCGGAAACTACGCAGGTCAGCCAAATATTGACCAATTCACCTCTCGGAGGCTCTAGCCGATCGACCTCAGCTTCGGATTTCAGTGCCACCCACAATCCTCTCAGCACCTGGAAATGGAGGAAACACGCCCCGAGACGGGATTGGCACAGAGGCGAAACGAGACGGCTCGCAAGAATTGTTCGACGGGGAGACTTTACTCCGTTGCACATGGCCGCAATCCTCGGAATCGACGCTGTCTGCCAAGAGCTTATTCAACGTGGAGAAGACGTCAACCGCCAAAGCAAGCTAGGGACGCCTCTGCAATGCGCCCTGGGAGGGCCATATCTCCTTGCCTCTCATGACATGTCGGCCCAGAAGCGGCCCAACAACTGGCTGGGGCGGCCGTCTCGGAGCACGGTAGAGCTTCTCATCAGATCGGGGGCAGATTGCGCAAAGGACTTGCCGAACCAGATGTACTCGTGGAGAACCACGGGCGCCCTGTCTCTCAAAGCCTCGGAATGGGCTGGGGACTGCGATCTCTTCGGCCTTGTCGTTCGGGGCGGGGCACAGCTTCACGACGACGACACGGCCGTCTTTCGCTCGATTTGCCGGAAATGGCCCAAGACCAAAGACCGAGGCACGTTTGCGATGATCACGTCCATCCTGGACATGCTCGGCAACATGACCGCCGAGAGCGAGGGGGAGTCGGCCGCGTATCTCAAGGCATTCCAGAAATGTGTTTCCGACAATACGGACATCGACGCCAGCTTGCCCTGTTCCGGAGGCATCTCTGATGACATGCTGATACAGCAGATGTGGAACGCCATCTCAGAAGACAACCTGGACGTCCTTATCGCGAGGTCAAGAAGCCCGAGATGCAGAGATCTCCTTGGGGGAGAAACACTGACCAGACTGCTTGATTTTGCAGCGACATGCTCGTCAATCTCCTGTCTAGGCTATTTATTGACAACCTTTGCGGGCTCTGACGAGCAGAAGGACGCGAGGTCCCAGATGGTTTACAACTGCGTGAAGCATGGGTCGGTGGATGTGCTAGTGTGCCTCTTGAAGCATGGTTGCGCCACGACCAAACTGCACAGTGGACGGAACAACATCTGGCATCTTTCAGCTGGGAAGCCTACCTCCGACCGTCTCTTGAAGACCCTCTTCGTACACGTTGATCGGGCGGAATGCGGACGCGCCCTCCGCGCCACCAACAAAGATGGCCGGACTCCGCTCGCCGAAGCCTTGTTCAGGAAGCAGTACCGGAATGCGTCAGCTATAGTCGGCCAGTTCCCCGGGGAACACGACATCTTGCAAAGCACAAAGCCCTCGTTGAGCCAACTTCTCGCGCAGATCAATCGGGTCGAGATGCTCAAGGAGTTGCATGCGAGCAACATGATACGAATACAGACAATAGAATCGCCCCTAGATTGCCTCGACGACTCCGCAACCGTTGAGACAGTCGACGAGCTTTTGACCATGTACACTTATAAACGATCCGTAACAGGCAAAACCCCCCTTGAAAAGTACATAGGGGCCACCGCGCTGCATGATTACAACAAGGAAGTCCTCGTGGCTCTGATCAGGGCAGATCTGGCGCAAGCAACGGAGAACGCCGCACGCGGCATATGGGAGTACACCTGCAGAACGCTCAACAAAACAATCAAGCAACAGCGCATAGTCGACGGTGCAGAGACTTTGAACCTTTTCAAAGCCATCATAGAGCACGGCTGCATGGAAACATATGAAAACACCAATTGCACTTCCGGACTGAGAGAGATTCGGCCGTTGTTTAGCCTGGAAAAGTTGCCAGACGACAACTACAACGTGCCCGTCGTCGAAGACCTCTTCATCCTCGTCTCGGAATCCACGAAGAAAAGGGATTATCTGGAGAACAGCGGGTTCGATGTCGTGGTTCTGAAATGGGCCGTCTTCCACGACTCCATGTTTCTATTCGACCGTCTTCTCCAAGACGGGACAGACGTCTGCAAAAGAGAGTGTTTGATCCACGCGTTGGAGTTCCTATGTTCCAACGGCAGCGGCCCCAACGGGCATAGAATGCTAGCCAAGATGCTCGAGAAAGTCGAAAAGGCGGATCTCAACCGGCTGACGCCTTCCGGCGAGGGGCTGGGCCTGCTCCATCGACTCGGGATACCAGACGGTCGCGGCATCATGTTCGGCTTCCCGGCCTTCCGCTCTATCACAACGCCTTCACCGAACACACCCGCCGCTCCGCACCCTCCGCCGCCACCGCACCTGGGATACTCGAGAATCGGTAACACGGGATTCGCGCAGGCCAGACGACCGCTCGAGAACCAAAAGTTCAACCTGGTCCAGCGTCTGCTGCTGGAACAAGTCGACTGTCAGGCTCTGAGCAGCAAAAGCCGCTTCTCGCCCCTGAGCACGCATATAAGCGCCGGCCATGTCGACACGGCAAGGCTGATCCTTCGCCACGGCGCACACCGGACCTTGCACGTCCCGGACGTCAACGGCTGGACGCCGGTATCGTGGGCGTGTGCCCACGGATACGTCGATTTGCTCGAGGACATGGCCGCCGCGTCCTGCCCGGAGCCCATTTGGGACTTTCGAGTGCAGGTAACTTTGGCTGCTTGGAGCGTCGGGACTCAGGTGTTCAAAAGGATCGGCGGTCTGCATCTCGCGGCGATCGCATCGCCGGACACGGTCACGTTCCTACTCGATCGCGGGTTTGCTACCGACCTCGACGCCGCGGCGGCAGACCACTCCACCCCTCTGCACCTCGCAACTTTCTTCGGACTGACGGATACCATCAAAGTCCTGGTGTCTCGGGGTTGCAACATCAACGCCCAAACCTCCGCGGGCCTGACTCCGCTGCACGTATCTCTGCTGCACCAGAACGAGCCGACTGCCGCGCTTCTCCTCGAGCTAGGCGCGAATCACTTGAAAACCAAAAAGGGAGAGACACCGCTGGACATAGCAATGAAGAAGAAGAACAAGAGTCTCATAGACCTGATCACGTCAAGTCTTCAGAGAGCCCCGACGGGTTCGACGACAAAGGAGACTGAACGGGTTCAGAGGCACTTGATGGCGTCAATGTCCAAAGCAATGGAAGACGCCATTGAAAAGAACAGCCACCGAGCCTGCGAGCGACTCCTCGATGACGGGTGCCCGCCCGATATAAAGATGAGGTCATGCCACACTTGCACGGCCCTCGTCTTCGCCTTCTCGCGCGGGGAAATCCCGAGCGCGATCGTCGATACTCTCATCGCGAGAGGTGCGAGTTTCAGAGTCGCTTCCTGTACGCGACATGGATTGAGCGTGGTCTCCCGTATGCGTTATTTTGACGACGGTAGCGATGTCACCTCCTGCGGTTATTCAACGTCTGACAGCAGCGACGAAGACAGGCCACCTCGCTGGCCAATCTATGGATCGACATGTCTCGACTTTCTCATGTATGAGAAGGACCTCCTAGAGGAGGTCTCGGCGTGGCTCCGTCTGATTCCCAAGAAAGACATGGTGTGGCTCCTGGACCACTCCTCTGCGGTCAAGGTTGCCGTCGACAGGGGCTGCTTCAAAGCCCTCGAGGTACTGTTGTCCTACGCATCGGAACTCGGCACCGTCGGAGGGCGCAACCTGATCAGAGAGCTCGTCGTCGACTATCCGACTCGACGGAGGCGGTACCGCGATTACTCGCCGTTGCACGACGCCGTGGAAGAGAAGTACGTGGATATCGTACGGCTCCTCCTGCAGTACGGGGCTGACGTGAACCGGGAAAACACGGCCGGGAAGACGCCGTTACATACCGCGGTTCAAGAGGACGACTTGGAAATGGTCAAGCTTCTCACCGACCACGGGGCCTCCATCCATGTCCGAGACTGTCAGGGCCGCACCCCCATCGACGTCGCAATCCGCTATGCCAGCATCGAAGTGGTCCAATTCTTCCTCGACAAGGGGGCCGGCATCAGCGCCAATCTCGAGTCGGATTCAGGCGTGATGAGCGTCTCGGTCAACATGGCCGTGTCGATCCAAAGGGCTGGCCTCAACGTGAATCAAATCGGGAGCTTTGGAATGCCCATATGGACGTCCATGCTGTCCAACGTCCGACTCGCGACCTACATCCTCAACTCGGACCAGTGTATCCATCTACATGCATCTGAGCGAGCGGTAGTGCCTTGGAGGCTCGTGTGGTACGTCCACGTCGTCGACGATGACAAATCAATGTACAAGCAGTTACGGCTGATGTACCGCCGACTGGGTCGCGATTTCATGCGTCGGATATCGGAGATTGAAGGAGATGGCGTTAACCAGCCGTTCAGCGTCCTTTGCTTCTCTGCTCATTACGGGCTCGTGGACGAAGTCAGGATTCTGTTGGAGGCGGGATGCGATATCGAATTCCAAGGCTGTGAAGCCGGAACGGCACTCATGGCTGCAGCCAGTCTGGGACGGATAGAGATCGTCAAGCTGCTCGTTTTCGCAGGTGCCAGGATACATTACAAGACGGCTGGAGGTTGGAGGAGTGCGGTCGCCGCTGCTCGAGATTTCCCGGATGTCCTGGACTGGTTATTGAAGGGGAGGTTTACGGAACAGAGCCGGATCGCGGAGCCGTCGGTTGGTTGGGACAGTCATTCCGAGGCCGACGTGTGTCTTTGGAGTGGATACTGGGCAGGCGTTTTCCCGCTCGAAGGCAAATACACGCGGGGCTGGGGCCACTCCATGATGAGATGGCTCTCGTGCCTGGAGAAGGCAAGGAGGAAGTGTAAAGGCAAAGTGGTGATTTCGCATCTGAGGGACATGGGTGGTGATGGAGAATGAGTCTCAAGGCCATGACGCAGTAAAAAGAGCCTAATTTGGTGCAGCAAAATTCAAGTCCATCAATACTGGAATCCCCGACAAGATCCCACTCCGATTCTATAAGCGATGTGGATAATGGTTATTACTTAAATAATACTAACACGCCGCGCACAGAGGGAGCGTCTCCCATGATATTCGACCCAAACAGCCGCCGTCTGCAACGTCTTTGGCCTGTGTCCTGTCCCTTGGCAACGATGAAATCCTTGCTTTCCGTCGCATTGTTAATGAACGGCTTCCCGAAATCTATGTTTACCTTGGTCTAAATAGTTTTGATGCAGTATTGACATTGAGTCCAGTCGTCTACGATGTTCCACCGCGCCCATCCCCTCCCTTGTCTTATGTGCGCGTTTCCCCGCCATTCTATTTCATCGAGTGGAATCATTTGCCCGTGAGGAGCTTCAGAAGCTTCAAAGCTTCCTCATTGGCCGTAAACAGAATGCCGCCCGCCAACACCGTCCTGCCCAAGCGCATGACGGTGCCTCTCCAGAGACCCCTGACTCCGTCTTCGGCCATGATGGCCCGGAACGACTCCATCGTGCCGACCGCCTTGGCCTGCTGCGCCTTGGTCTTGACCGTGTCGAACGGCTGCGTCGCGATGGTGGTCACGGTGCCGGCCAGGGCGCCGTTGGCGAAGCTCATCAGTGGCCCGTCGGGGCTGATGCCCCGCGCCCGCTCGAAGTCCTTCATGATGCTGTAGCTGCCGAGCCGGAAGCCGGTGGTGCCGATCTGCTTCAGGGTCGTCGTGATGTACCCCCGCCACAGAGCCTTGAGGATGCCCTGTTCGCGGGTGAGCGTCTTGATGCAGTGTATCGCGCCCTTGAACCTCCTCGTCGTCTTGGCGTCGTCGATGAGCGCCGTCTTGATGCGCTCGCTCGGCGTGACGATGACGGTGCTGCCCGCGACGCCTGCCACCATGCCCGCGGCTATGTTCTGCAGGGGGCTCATGGTGTGCGTCTTCTTGTCCTCGAACACGGAGCGGATGCTGTCGAAGACGACGAACCGGACGGCGTCCTTGCCGATGGAGCCGACGATCATGGTGCTGCACCCCTTGTACAGGGCCGGCAGCCCCTCGTCGCGGGCGACGCGCAGGACGATGGCGAACGGGTTCCGCGACCCCTTCTGGTGTCCGTAGAGCTGCACCCGCGTCTTGGCGAACTCAAAGGGGTATGTGCACGCCATTTCCACGCCGCCGGCGATGCCCCCGGCGGTGAGGGACATCAACGACGAGGTCTTGCCGTCCGATTGACCGACCATCTTGTCATCCGGGGTGTTTTGGCGTCTTCTGGGGGGGAGGAGGGGGCCTCAAATATACAAGGTGAAATGATGGGGCGAGAGTACAGGTAAACCAAGGACCCGCGTTCGCTGTACACGTAAAGACAAATGACGTTGGCCCCACGATGATCTGCCGGGATCCAGTTCGGATAATCCCCGGCTCTCTATGGCGGATCTTATCGGAGCACAGAACGGATCCGAATCGTTATTGATGCATTGGTGTTAATATTGTGGAGGCGATAATAAGTGCGTATATGGGAAGCCGATAACGGTGAAGCTAGAAAGCTGGGGGTGGATATCCCAGCAAGGATCTGGATGGGCAGCTCACGAAGTGACGAAGTGACCAGAGCCCGCCGCAGTTATCATGTACCTTGAAGTTCCATGCAAAGCCCGACGAGAAGAAATACCGTCACTGCGAGTGAGAGTTTGGCGGTGTAAGAGCAAGGCATTTAGTTGTATGTCAAAGCGAAGAGTTGATGACAAGATATTTCGTACGAGGCAATTACTGTATTAAGACAGTGACAGCATCATCAACCGTTAGAAATGGCATGCTTGATCATTCCCCAGTCACATTTGAAATCTTGTTCACGTTTACCGGGGGGAGACTTAAATGCAACTAATAGATTCAGTCAACGATTAGGGACAAAGACCAAAAACTGACCAGTACACGTTTTAAAGTTACAGGCTATGTGCAACCCGCTTATTGTATGTCCTCAGGATATTAGTTCCGTCCTATGCTTTTTGTATCCACATGAGGGCTCAACTCTACCCATTGTCCCACATGAATCGTTTTGCACGAAAATGCCATAACTCAGTTGGAGTTTCCAGTGTCTGGTCTATTAGTCTAGTTGGTTAGGACGTCGGATTCTGATTAAACAATCATATCCTTCCGTAGGCCCAGGTTCGAATCCTGCATGGACCTAAACTTTTCTTGGGGACCAAAGAAAATCCGTGAGCCGTTCTCTTTTTTTAATACTGCTCAACAACATAGATCTGTCTGCCTATCTAATTTACTGCGTGGGTTGACGCCTCGACCAAGGAGCGGAGTTTCAAGCTTCCGCCCACCGGCTGTTGATACCCGGACGTCCAGACGCATGATTTATAGTAAACTTCAGACGACACATCCCTACGTGGCGATTGGCAACTGGTATTGGCTGATGCTTATCTATATTACACAGAAAGTCTGTCTGTTCTTTTCTAGAATGAACTAACGTGCCGCATGCAAGCCTCGTCTTGCTCCTCCATCATACCTTCGTAGCGGCACTTTGCACTTCTAAATGGAAGACATTTGACTTTCGCCCAGGCTGGGAAAATACCGCCATGGGGCGCCTCGTTGACCTGCTCATAATTGATAGACAAAAACTCTAGACAGTGAGTTCGTGTCAGTCTTCCAAGCCTCTCAGGCTCGAGTTGAGCTGGCATAACGTATTTAAAGGAAGTCATCTATTGCTCAATCATGGTCCCCAACAACCTCAATAAGCCGAATGTCAATTGCGAACTACAATGTCAGCGAGCCACGTGCTCGGAAACGCGAAAGCATATGGGCTATCGCCTTTCATCGGCATGCGATCTCCCAGCGCAGCTAATCATCAACAGTTTCTCTCTTGCATATTATCTTGCGACATCCGGCACGAGCATGTTCGAAAACCTCACGAAAAGCATGAAGGTATAGTCCGAGTCGGCCCCACAGAGCTTTCTGTTAATAAGCCGGGTGCCATCGATGCTGTCTTCCTCGATACAGACTGTATGAAGGGACCTTGGTACAGCCTCCTGCATTTCATGGTCTCGATGGAAATGACCCAAGATAAGGAAGCGCACTCGAAGCGTCGAAAAGCATGGGAATATGTATTTCCCCCCCTCAAAATGTTAGAGTCCGATAGCCCCAACCAAACATTTGTATGTTGAAGCTGAGACCTACAACAGCTCTGCGTGAGTATGAACCCTGGACCTTCAAATACACCAGACAACTCCTAGCCGGCATTACAGCCAATGCCTGCACATGATTCAAAACGAACCTCTGGTTTCAAGTTCTACAGTTTCGATGCCATGGGTCAATTCTCCCTTAGCCACGGCTTCGGCATGATTGAGGACGGCGTCGCGCGCTTCCATATGAACTCTTTAAACGACGAAATAAAGGCCGTGGCAAGGTTCACACATGCCATAGGGGCGCTGCCGCTGTACCTGTACCGCAAGATGGCAATCCGGAAGGCGGGCGTCAGCGAGTTCAAGAGTTGAATCCCGTGACAGGCGCAGCAGCGCACCCAGAGCAAACCCGAAAGTCCAGATATGTACCTTCGCATTGGGGTTGGAAGACTACGAGAAGAAAAAGGAGCATTCGTCTCAGGACATGTGGGATCTCCACGGGGACTGCATTCTGATCCATGTTGCTGGAAGGTCAGAAAATTCCACAGTGATTCACAGGCTTGGAGATTTGGTACTGAGGCTATTGATTAATATGTCGTTGGCGTTCCAAGGCCATGATGTGTGTGTGCATTGGCAACCTCGGTTCGTAACAAGCGCGATAGTGCACAAATATACTTGGAGACATGCGGAGGGCCAGACTGGAGAGAAATTACCTGAAGGAAATAAGGATACAGGGACTTTGACAGTTGTCCCGCTTAACGTTGTCTTGGGAACTGGGTGGCTAATCCGGTGAAGGAGATGTGAGCTACAAACCCACTCCATATGTGTTGTATTCAGGTGCAAGATTTAATTCCAAAGTTGCTATCCAAAGAGTCATGAAGCATCTTTCACTCTTCAAATTGTATGTCAAACCGTGCCTCGGAAACCCAACTTTGATTTCCTCCCTCAGAGATCCAGTTGCATCCATAATCAGCTTGCCAAAGCATCTCGGACGAGCCCAGCATCATGATCATTGTGCAGACCCTTCATCTCGGCGGCTTTTATAAGATGCACCGATTTCGCACTCCTCGGCGTCATGCTGTAAGGGAAATCTTCCAAGCGACAAATCAAGCCGCTCGTGCCATGCATCTCCGGATCAACCTCCTTGCCCGACTCGTCCACAGCCTTCTTGATGTCAAACGTCGCCAAGACACGTGCAATCGTGATGAAGAGGCTCTCGTCCGCCAGGTACCTTCCCGGGCAGACTCTGCGGCCGTATCCAAAGGCGTGGTCCTCGGGGTCCGGCTCACTGCGAGGGGCCAGAAATCTATCAGGGTCGAAGGAGGCCGGATCCGAGTACGTCTGGGGATCATGCAAGAACCACCAGATTGACGGCAGTAGATACGCCCCCTTGGGAATGTGAAACCCTCGGTAGTCGATGTCTTCATCGGTCCTGTGGGCGACGCCCAGCGGCGCGACAGGAAACCACCGCAAGGTCTCCTTCACCAGGGCGCTGACGTACGGCAAGCGATCGCGATCGCTGAACTCGGGCAGCCTGTCGCTGCCGACGACGGCAGCGATTTCCTCTTGTGCCTTCTTTTGAACCTCCGGGTAGAGCATCATGGCCAAGACGAAGGCGTGAATGGATGTCGCGGAGGTATCGGCCCCGCCGCCGTACATCACCACGGCCGTCTTCTTGATGGCCTCCTCTACGTCTTCCTTGTCCTTGTCGGCCCCAACGCCGTTCATAATGTGCTGCTCGACGAGAGAAGACACGTAGGATAGCCGATTTGTCCCTTTGGCCATTTGCTGCCGAACAAACTCGTAGGGAACCTCCATCGTCGTCCGGAGTTGCTCACCATATTCCCGCGCCACCTTTTTCCATGACGTCCCCGGGAACCCTTCCGGGAGGTATTTGAGCGGCGGTAAGATATCGACTGCCCAGGACATGAGGACAGTCGCAACCGCAAAGACATCCATCGTGTGATCGATCGTAGCGACCAATGGATCGGGCGTCTTGGGCGAGATGGCATAGCCATATATTATTCGTAGAATAATAGCGCCGGTGACACTGAACATTCGATTTACTTAGTAAAGGAGTTGGAAAAAAAAAAAAAGAGTACGGGAATGACTTTCGGTCGGATGGAGTCTTTCAACACGCCGACTGGACTTACGTCTTGATATGCTGCCCCAAGTTGACGGGATCATCTAGAAGTCGCAGAAGAAACTGGTGGGACTCAATGTCTATGGTGTCCCGAAACCGGGCTGCCACGGCCTTGGTGCCGAATTGCTGGTGTACCAATTTGCGGTCTAGGCGATAGCCTGTGCCATATTGTTCCAGGTTCAAAAGCGAGGCGAAGCCGCAAATGTCTGCAAAGGGCATGTATGGTCGGCCAGAGGTCTTCATGGAAGACTTTGTGAACAGATCGTGTATGGCATCACGGTCGTGAATCACAACGATCAGCTGCCCAAGTACAGTGACGCAGCTGATGGGGCCATACTTGTCTTTGAACTTGAGCCAATGCTGATACTCGGGCGCTCCGCTCGGTGGTAAATCTCGTATGTTCCCAACAATGGGAAGCGTGCTGGGGCCCGGCGGGAGATTTCGGCGTGCTCGCCTATGGAAATAGATATACGAGAGAATGCCCGCCAAGGCGAGAATGACCGGGAGCATCTTGTGCTCGTTTGTCGTCCCCACCACGAGAAGGGAATAGACGATAGAGTTCAGGTCGACGAGATAGATTGTTGAGGGCAAAGTCGATCATAGGACATTTGGAAATCCCAAAGAGGACGATAAGCCATGCGGGGGTGACTGTTGATAAGTGAGACATGTATCCGTATGCAGCACTGCTCGCTTGCCCGTTCTTGTTCCTATTCTCGAGCTCATTACTCGTATTCCAACCCTCGCATATTAATGTGTCATGTGCGTTCAGATGTTGTGGAACCGACTTTGGTCCTCGTTTGTACATTGAGCAAACAAGGGTCAAGGAGTATATAATACCCACATCCAGGTAGACCCTCACCACCCCGAGAAGATGGCATGCGACGTCGCTATCGGCGTATTTCCCTCAAGGGACCCCCATTGGAAAGTGAAGGCGTGGGAGCATTAGTGGATAGAACACCGAGGGTTTCGAGTACTCGGATCTTGCCTACTTCAGGTTATTGATTCTGTCGTTCTCTTCATCCTTTCATCACATCAAAGTCGGAGATTTCACCATGTCTTCGCGGCAGGTATTCCAGCTCCGTCCCTTGGGTTGGGAAAATGACGCCGAAGAAGAGCGCTTTAAGCTCTCTACTATCGATACCACGCTCAACTGTGCCTACAATCATTATGCTCTCTTTTTTCGACTGGAGGATTCCGAGAAGAGCCGTGCTGTCGACATTTTGAAAGCTGGGCTCGAACGGACGCTGAGCCAGGCCAGATATTTGTGCGGCACCATTGAAAAAGATGTCGAGGGTGGCTACTCTTTTGTGAAAAAGAAGGAGTCCACCGTGCAGTTTGTTGTCCATCGACTAGACCCTCGCGGCAACCACCCTTCTCTGGACGACATTGAGCGGTCTCACTTCTCCGGTGACGGGCTGCAAGATATCAATCTATGGAGTTAGTCTACCGAGTCTTTCTCGTCTGCCTACATCATCTTTGGGTAGTTGGGTTTGCTCAACCTCGCCGCTACTCCCGTTGCATTTCGACGCCGGCTGACATTCCTTACCAACAGGCATCCCTGAGTTGACTTGGGGGGAGAGGCCAGAGGCCGACCCGGACCACAGCCCCGTAGTCGCAGCCTACCAGCTCAACCTGTTGGAAGGAGGTCTTCTCTTCAGTATGCACAACCACCATTATTCCTGCGATGTCATGGGGTGGAGTAACTTCACTCGCCAGCTTGCAGAAAACTGCTACGCCATCGCAAACTCGACCAGTCTCCCACCCTGGGATGCGGCCAACATTAGTTATGTCTCGCGCTTCACCAAGAATTTGCCGGCAGATGGCCTCGTTGACGGACCTCCTATTGCACAGAAGCATCCGGATCACAAAGAGCAGCAAGCTGTGCTGTTCCACTTGCCCAAAAGCAAGGCCGAAGAGTTGAAGAAGCTTGCGATGGCGCAAGACCCGGATGCTCCCTGGATCTCGACGTACGACGCCATGTGCGCGTACGTCTGGCGGATGCTGTCCAAGGTCCGCGCTCCCATCCACAAACCCGACCCTTCCACCCGCCTCTGGTGGGGTGAAGCCGTGAACATGCGCCCTCGCTTGCACAAGCCTCCTGTTCCGGACCGTCTGATGCGCAATGCCGTTGCGGGCGCGTTCTCTGACACTGCACCGGTGCCGCCTCTCACGGTTGGAGACGTCATCTCGGACGCACCGCTCTCGAAGCTGGCGGGCTACATCCGGGCACTAACGGAGAGCTGCACCGAAGAGCACGTGGAACGCCTGATCGAGTTCATAGCGCCCATCAGGGATAAGCGTACGATCAGCCTGCGTGTCGATGCCCGTCCGCCAATGAGCATGTTCGTGACCGACCACCGCTCGGCCGATGTCAGCGGCTTTGATTTCGGGTTCGCGAAACCCATCACATACCGGCATCTGTGGGGGGACCTGCTCACGGCAGGCGTCGTCGTGATCTATGCGCCGATACGGTCTGATGCGAACTCGGACGAAGGCGTCACGTTTGCGATCACCATGGAGAAGGATTTGGTACCAAGGTTGATGGAGACTGCGGAGTGGACAGACTACTTTGAGTACCGTGGAGTGGATTAGATCATTAGAGCCACATGTCCAATACAGAAACGCCCATGTATGCAGCCAGTAATTCATTTGCTGAAAACCACGTAATTAGTTTCCGCCACGCCAGACAACTTTCCCGGCAGACAATTTTCCCGCCTCTGGTTCTTTAGCACATCGGAGACTCAGAGCAACGCAACAGTCAAGGTTGAATTCGGATAGCGGGTCAATCGCGAGTTTCATTAGGGTTAAGCTGTTGTTGACAAGTCGGCTTCCTATTGGCCCAAAGGTCGTGTCAGTTGCGTTACATAATACGATGTAACCCCCTTGACATTGAGACATGAACATGAGAAAAATAAGCGGTGACATGACTCCAAACGCTTGGTTGCGGACCCGAAGATCAAGTAGCATGATGCCGCTGTCGTAGCTAGCCTACAGCCCAAGTTCCGAAGTGCCGATTCGTCAGTCAACTCGTATCTTCGTTGCTCTCATGATTCATATCCATGTTACCTCACCGATCAAGACCTGCGTCCACTTTTTGTCTGGACTAACGGCTATAGGTAAGATAGTTGCCAGAAGGAGCTAGCGTTCTGCAGAAAACAGGGCTCGGATATTGACACAATCAACTCGTACGTACCCAAGCAAAAGCGGAGGCCGTATTTGTACAAGTGTACGGATATATATGTACGGTATTAAGCCTCCCGCTGGCATGCATACCCTCTCCTCGGGGAAGGAAATGAAAGACTAGGGGTAACAGCGAAACTTAGAGTTCGCGGCCCGCGGGCATCATGTATGCATAATGCATATACACATCGTGGAAGAACACCCGCCACACTAACAAAGCTACGTATGTGCCAAGCAAAGGAGAAATGTCAAGTTCAAGGTTGTCGGGGAAGAGGGCGGCACAATCCCGGCAAAAGCATGTGTAGGAGGGATCTCCCTCTCAGCCCTTCAGCTTTGACCATGTGATAATAGGTACATGAAACATCGTAAAAAAAACCCCTGACAGGTCGCGTGGAGTTGTGACCCATGTACAGTATGTTGAGACTTTCACTGGCTAGACTTGTGCTGGATGTGGATAAGAACCTCCAAGTACGGGTACCGGTCCCTGATCCACGTTTGCCTGCAGAGAGGTTTTTTTTTTTTTCTTTTTTTTCTTTGGCTTGATATCGTAATAATTATTAGTTGCGGTACGAAAATGACTCGAGTGATATTGCAGAGACTACATGTTCCGATGTGCCTGCCGGATGCTCACATCTTGGCAAGGTCCTTCTGGATTCTTCCAGGGGTGCCACTGTTGATACTGGGCGTTCTAACTGTCAAACTAGAATATGTTAACCGGAGCGAAAGAATGCCCGAGTCCGCATAGATTATGGAGAAGCCAGGACCCCTAATGTCCATCGTATCAATCCCACGCGAGGAAGTAGTTGACGAGCCAGTTTTACGCGAGTTGATCCATGTCCCTGAGGCGACATAGGTATTTCGGTTGTGTCTAACTACTTCTAGTAAGGGGACCCGTACTGGGGGAAAAAAAAAAGCCTAAGTTTTTACGACGCTAAAAGCTCACTCGCATATCTCTATCTAGATAGAATGCACTCCGGAAACTAAGATAACTTGAATGAGAAATGCTACTAAAACTTGGGGAAACCAGGGGGAAACGTAAGATAAAGTTAAGTGCTAGAGGTAAAATTAACGAATATACTACTATGTATGTTGACGTTCTATTTTATCTGCGTTGGTTTACCTGCACCCAGAGATAGCCCCGGCCTCATGTTTACAGGGTGAAGAATAAAGCTAGGCTATATATTAAGACCACATAATCCAGTTTACTATGTGTGGTGGCTGAGTAAAAACTCCTTAACCGGTATGTATTATGGAGTTGTCACCCATGTACGTGGAGACTCTCGCCCGCCAAATTTGGGCTGGATGTATGCACAAGAACCTCCAAGTACTGTCGCCAAGATGATGGACACAGCACGGTCAGATCTACTTGGCAAGGGCATACTACCCCTTCCAAGATCTCGAAAACGCATATATTCATTGGATCCATAACACTGAAAAGAGTATCACTAGTCATACGGTGTCGTATGATTGCTCTGCGCGAATTCAAAAGAGGTACTGCGTATGCGCAGCTGCGCACAGATGGACCTCCAAGTGTGTCAAAGAGTAACGAGTAAGACAAATCGCAAGACCTTCTCTTGTGTTTAGACAGAGAGGCACAGTAGCAACACCACCGCGTATCTCCGAGCCCACACACCCACTGCCAATGGAACGGCAGTATATTCAAGGTCAAGAATCACTGGATGCATGATTCACTCAGATGGCGATTGACACTTTTTTTAGGCCCTCTGTTGGAGGGAAATTACTCGCCCACCCCTCGTGCAAGTGCTGTATGCGAGAAACCTGTCGTGACGGGTATCAAGATACTTGTACTGTACTTCCTATCGTGGGATTGTAGTATACTGTACCCGTGCGGTCCTAGCTACGAGAGACTGCCTTGGATAAGTACTCGCATGTCTCAGTCATGTTGATTTTGAAATTCTTTAGTCAACTGTTCTGTGGTATCTTGCAAAAACCGAGCTTCCATGGGTATTTTTCTGGGGTAACTCGCTATACTAGGATTCGAAGCCCCGGTGAAGGTCTAGATGGCGGAGGTATGCGTCATGCTGTCGAACCCCTGTTGCGGCGTCGGAATCTCCTTATTCATAGACAAGCTGCCGGCCAAACTTCCAAAGCTCAAGGACTCTCTTCACTTCTCACTGCCTCTTTCTTGGACTCTCTTCCCCCATTACTGCTCCTTCTTTGACACAAAAGAGCTACAGTCATAGCAAATCCCCGACTTCATCTCCAATCCACCTGAACGATGGCGGAACCCATTGCTGTCATTGGCTTAGATGCTAAGCTGCCATGCGACGGAGATACCGTCGAGAAGTTCTTCCAGTTCCTGGTCGACGGAAGGTCTGCGAAAACACCTGTTCCGTCCGACAGGTACAATGCGGAAGCTTTCTGGCACCCCGACAACCACAGGGACGGAGTGGTATGAATGCCCAACCTCCGTCCTCCAATACTCCTGTCAATGACGTTGGCTAACGGAAAGCCCAGATTGGCGGCAAAGAAGGGCACTTCTTGAAAGCCAACGTGAAGGCGTTTGATGCGCCCTTCTTCGCCATGACACCTGCCGAGGCTGCAAACCTGGATCCCCAGCAGCGGATGTTGCTCGAATGCGTCTACACGGCCATGGAAAACGCCGGGTACACCATGGCCGACATGCACAACTCGCTGACGGGTGTGTATACCGGAGCATTCATGTGGGACTTTCGCGATCTCTTGATCAAGGACGTGGATGTGCCGATGACGTACACTGCATGCGGCACCATCGCCAGCACATTGGCCGGACGTGTCTCGTGGTTCTACGGTCTGAGAGGACCGGCTTTCAGCGTCGACACTGCTTGCTCAAGTAGCATGGTGGCCCTTCACCAGGCCGTTGTTGGCCTGAAGCAACGAGACTGTAACATAGTACGATATGCCCCCATTCCACACAACTCACCTGCCTCGAACGGGCATTCTCACACATGGGTCAACAGGCACTTGCATGCGGCACCAACCTAATACTCACCCCTGAAATGGGATTGGAATTGAACGGCCTCGGTGTTCTCGACCCGGCAAGTGTCTCGAGGAGTTTCGATAAGAGCGCAAACGGATACGGAAGAGGCGAAGGTATCGCAGCGGTCGTTCTCAAGAGGTTGTCGGATGCAATCCGCGACGGAGACAGTGAGCTTTCCTTCCTCCCCTATTTTACGGTAGGAGAAGATCTATCCAGACACTGACTCGGACCCTTCAATAATATAGCCATCCGTGCTGTCATCCGCAATACCGGGTGCAACCATGACGGACACTCTCCCGGCCTAACGGCACCTGCCAAGGAGGCCCAGGCCGAGCTCATGCGGTTGACGTATGCCCAAGCCCAGCTCGACCCTTCCGAGACGCGCTTCTTCGAGGCCCACGGGACCGGCACCAACGTGGGCGATCCCACTGAGGCTTCTGCCATCAGTGAGATGTTCACCCCGTATCGCTCGGCGGAAGAGCCTCTCATCATTGGAGCCCTCAAGAGCAACATCGGCCACACTGAGGGCAACTCTGGTATTGCGTCCTTCATCAAGGGTGTGCTGTGTGTGGAAAGGGGCATCATCCCTGCGAACGCATGGTTTGAGGAAAAGAACCCCAGGATCCCAGACGACTGGCATCTTTACTTCCCGACTGCTTCGATGCCCTGGCCCAAGACCAAGTCGGGCGTTCGTCGAGTCTCCATCAACTCGTTTGGTATTTCGGGCACCAACGCGCACGTCGTCATCGACGATGCCCTTCACTGTCTCAAAGAGCTTGGCTATGTGGCACCCCACCGGACTGTGGAAGTGCCTCGGTTGCCTGACCCATCATGTAAGTCTTCATAGCCCCTCCCCCTCCGACCATGAGTACTTTTTGTCGGTTGCACATACTGAAGCGAAGCTCTACCCAGTGAAGAAAATGACTCCGGTCATCAACGGCACTTATTTTGCCCCGCAGCTGTTTGTCCTGAGCAGTCAGGATCAAGAAGGCATCTCCAGGCTTTGCAACGCGTACAAGGAATACTTGCCAACCATGACCGAGTCTCTTTACAACCTCAGCTACACGTTGGCGACGAAGAGGTCTCGGTTCCCTTGGCGCACCGCAGTCGTCGCCAGTTCAGGAAAGGAGCTGGAAGATATCCTGTCAGAAACCCAACCAGCTACGCGTGCCGTTGCCGATCCAGGTCTTGGATTCGTGTTCACGGGCCAGGGAGCGCAGTGGGCTCGCATGGGACATGGGCTGATGCGCCATCTACCCTACCGAAAGAGTCTCGAATGTGCAGACGCCTATCTCAAGACATTGGGATGCGAATGGTCTGTTCTCGGTGAGTATATGCCCAATCCCCCACCGCGCTTGGCGTGGCGATTCCGTTTGGCTAGCTAACGCGCGTTTGATAACAACAGATGAACTTGCAAAGTCGGCCGAGGATTCCCGAATCAACGACGCCGAGTTCTCGCAGACTTTGTGCACCGCTGTGCAGGTTGCTTTGGTTGACCTCCTGGCGGATTGGGGCGTGCAAGTTCGTGCCGCTGCCGGTCATTCGTCCGGCGAAATCGCGGCCGCCTACTCCGCCGGTGCCATTTCGCAAGAGTCTGCTTGGCGTATTGCATACTGGCGTGGTAAGTGAAGTTGCCTTCGCAAACGAGACAAGAGCCCCGGCTAACCCGCACTTTGCTTTACAGGAAAGCTTTCTGCCAAGCTGGCTCGCTCTCCCGAGCAGCCAAAGGGTACCATGGCCGCTGTCGGGCTGAGCCTGGAAAAGACTCAGGAATACATCGACAGAGTCAACGCGTCCGGGTTCGAGGGCGTCGGCAAGCTGGCTGTCGCTTGCATGAACAGCAAGACCAGCCACACTGTCAGCGGAGACGTTGCGCAGATCGATGCGCTGGTCAAGATGCTCAACGAGGAATCCATCTTTGCCCGCAAACTCAAGGTTGAGATGGCGTACCACTCGAGGCTCATGGATCCCATTTCCAAAGAGTACGCCGACTGTATCGGTAAGATTCAACCGGGCTCGGCCGTCGGCCAGTCTTCCGACGTGCAATTCTTCTCGTCGGCATACGGGTCGCATATTATTGAACACTCGAAACTGCGGAACCCCGCTTACTGGACCACGAACTTGACGTCGCCGGTCAGGTTCAACGAGTCAATGACGGCCATGTTCCAAGCCATGACTGGCCCCGAGGGCGAAGGTAATAGCCAATCCCACCTCGTCACGGACATTATTGAAATCGGACCCCATCCGGCCCTGCAAGGCCCGCTGCGTAACATCAACGATGAGGTCAGGGCCAACGCCGGTGTCAAATATCACCATGCCCTCAAGCGGGGCGAGCCGGACCTGGAAGTCCTCATGCAGGGAGTTGGATCCTTGTTCACCCGGGGCATCGAACTTGACCTGGTAAAGGTCAACCGCATTGAAGGAGTGCAGCCGTCAATGATGATTGACCTGCCCCGGTACCCCTTCAACCACACTCGGGAATACTGGTACGAGTGCCGGCTCAGCAGGAATTTCCGCTTCCGCCCGTATGCCCGCCACGAGCTGCTCGGGGCGCCCGTCAACGACTGGGACGGACAGCACGACGCCATCTGGCGCAACTGGATCCGTCTTTCGGAGAATCCGTGGGTGGAGCACCACACCATCTCGGGATCCGTGCTGTACCCTGCCGCGGGCATGCTCGTCATGGCCATCGAGGGTTGCAAGCAGCTCGCCGAGCGTTCGAGCCCCGAGAAGAAGATCAAGGGAATCCGTTTCCGCGAGGTCTCCTTCCACTCCGCGCTGCAGGTCCCCGACGACGCGATGGGCGTCGAGTCCCACCTGTACCTGCGGCCCGTCAAGCAGGCCGCTCTGGAGACGAAGCCCTCGGCCTGGCGCGAGTTCCAGGTCTGCACCGCCCAGGACGACGACCAGTGGCGGGAGCACTGCTGCGGCCAGGTCCTGGTCGAGTTCGAAGAGGCGGCGTCGGCCGTGGACGGCGGCCTTGAAGACGAAGCGTTCAAGGCCCATTGCCAGGCCAGGATCGACGACGCTCAGCAGAGGTGCAAGACCCGGGGCGCGTCCGACGGGATATACCAGGCGTGGGAGGATGTCGGCTTGGTGTTCGGCCCGACGTTCCAGACCGTGGCCGACTTCGCCGTCGACCACGAATCCGGCGCGACTCTGGGCAAGGTCAAGCCGACGGTGCCCTTGCTGAAGACGATGATGCCCAAGGAGTATCTCCAATCGCACCTGATCCACCCGACGACGCTCGACGGCGCGCTCCAAGTATGCCTGGTACCTCTCGTGTCCAACCCGGCCAAGAAGCAGAAGAGCCCGATTGTGCTCTCTTTCATGGAGGAGCTGTGGGTTTCCGCCTCTCAGCACTCGGAAGACGAATATCTCGTGTTCGCCGACTCGGCCTCCCACGGACGCAAGAAGCATCTGATGTCCTGCACTGCCGTGGACGCCAACTCAAAGGAGCCCATGATCAGGGTCAAGGGCTGCATCGTGACCGAGGTCGACGGCGACGACAGCTCTACACACGTGCACGACCCACGCCACAGAGCATGGAACATTGATCACAGGCCAGACCCCGCGTTCCTCCCTGCCGAGAGGGCCGAGAAGGCCTTTGAGGGTGCCGAGGGCTTCCACAAGTACCTGGACGCGCTGGCTCACAAGAACCCGTCGATGAAGTTCCTCGACATCGGCAACGGCAGTTGCGCCTCGGCAAAGAAGGTCTTGTCCACGCTGGACCGGCGCTACGCCCAGTACGACCTCGTCGACAGCTCGTCGTCTTTCTTGGACGAGGCCCAGGCAAGCATCTCTGAACAAGGCAATGTCCAGTTCAAGGTCCTCGACGTCAAGGCCGAGCCCGCTTCCCAGGGTTTCGAGTCGGCATCGTACGATGTCATACTCGCACCCGTCAGTGCCATACCCAACACCGACATCGACGGACTTCTCGGCAGGCTCCTCACTCTCCTCAGGCCCGAGGGCAAGATCGTCCTGACGGAGGCGCGGAGCAAGGCTATGGCCAAGATCTGGGCCACGTGTTTGACCCGGAACGGATTCGCCGGTGTCGATGCCGTGCTCGGCAACCAAAAGTCCACGGTCTTGATCTCGAGTGCCCCGTCGCACGAGCACAGCAACGGGACGTCGGCCTCTGGGACCTACTATATCGTCGGCGATATCTCTTCAGGTGCCCAACGCCTCGCGGCCGAAAGACTGGCATCCTCCTTGCTCGAGAAGGGCGTGGCGGCCAAGACGGCCACGATCGAACAATACGTTCAGTCCACGGCAGGCGCCAGTCAACAAGAGATTTCCGAGAGCACTTGTATCCTGCTCGCGGAGCTGGACACGCCTCTGCTCGCCTCGGCCAGCGAGGAGGTCTTGACGGCCGTGAAGACCATGACGGCCGGTAAGCGGCTGTTGTGGGCTAACAAGGACGAGTCTCCCGAGGCCGGTCTCGTCAACGGCTTTGCCGCGACCATTCGTCTGGAGAGACCGGAGCTCGAGTTCTCCACCATCACGTTCCAGCCGCAAGAGAGCGCAGAGACTGTTGCGGATAGAATCCTCGAGATTGACGAACGCATGTCATCCGACAAGGGGCCCTACGAAACCTCGTACAAGGTCATCAACGGCTCAATCGCCGTTACGCGACTCGTCGAGGCTCCCGCCGTGACGAGGCACATCAAGCAGATCCCCAACGACGACGTCTCCGAGGTCGCTTTCGGAGCCGACCCCGGCCGTCCCCTGCGCCTCCAGATCCAGCACGTCGGCCTGCTCAGCTCGCTGCGCTTCACCGACGACCACCTGTACGCCACTCCCCTGGAACCGTCCGAGGTCGAGTTCCAGACCATGGCTACCGCCGTCAACTTCAAGGACTTGGCCGTCATGCTCGGCAAGATCCAGGAAACGCCCGTCGGTCTCGAGGCTGCGGGCGTCGTCACCAGGGTAGGCTCGGGAGTGACTCGCTTCAAGCCCGGCGACCGCGTCTTCGGCTTCACCTTCAACGGCGCCTTCTCCACCTACGGCAGAGGCGCCGAGGGCACTCTTGCCAAGATGCCCGACGACCACCAGTCCTTTGCCGAGGCCGCGGTCATCCCCATCGTGTACACGACGGCGTATGCCTGCCTGTACGACATTGGCGGGCTAAACAAGCGTACGAGGCGCGGCCAAGTGCCTACCGTGTTGATCCACGCGGCGGCTGGCGGTGTCGGCCAGGCCGCCATCCAGCTGGCTCAGCGCGAGGGCGCCGAGATCTTTGCGACCGTGGGCAGCCTCGAGAAGCGCGATTTCCTCGAGGAGACCTACGGGTTGCCGCGAGACCACATCTTCTCCAGCCGCGACTTGACCTTCAAAGAGGGTATCTTGAGAATGACGGGCGGCCGTGGCGTCGACATCGTCATCAACAGTCTCTCTGGCGACACGCTCCGTGCCACTTGGGAGATTGTCGCGCCGTTCGGAGCCTTTGCCGAGATTGGCCTGACCGACATCGAGTCCAAGTCGCGTATCTCCATGGGCACCTTTGCCCGCGGTGTGAGGTTCGAGTCTCTCGAGCTGAACTACATGCGGCAGACGGACAGCGAGAGACTCGACGACCTCTTCGCTCGCGCCATGGAGAGCGTCATCGGCCAAGGTCTTGAGCGCAAGACGCCCATCACCAGGTACGCCGTCTCCAAGATACAAGACGCCATGCGCTTCATGCAGTCCGGCAAGCACATTGGAAAGATCCTCGTCGAGTGCAACCACGACGACGTCGTCCAGGTGGCGGAGCGTTCCCGGCCCGCGACCAGATTCGACCCGAACGCGACATACGTTGTCTCTGGCGGCTTCGGAGGTCTGGGTCTCGAGATCATAAGATGGATGGTGCAGCAGGGCGCGCGCAACCTGATCGTGACGTCGAGGAAGGGACCCGTCGACGAGCCGGCCAAGGCTCTCGTTGCAGACCTGCAGAGCAACGGCGTCAACATCGCCACCCCTTGCTGTGACATCACCGACAAGAAGGCCTTGGAGGAAGCCGTCGTCGCCTCGGCTCTCTCCAACATGCCACCAGTTCGTGGATGCATCCAGGCTTCCACAGTGCTTCGCGTAAGTCTATATACCACACAACCTGCAACGCACATACACCTCAGCCAAAAAAAAAAAAAAAAAGGGAACCATCACACTGACGCATCGTGACTTTATTATAGGACAACGTTTTCAGTAGCATGACTACGGACGAGTGGCACGGGGCCGTCAACGTCAAGGTTACCGGAAGCAAGAACCTGTGGGAAGTGCTCACTTCTTCTTCTTCTTCCGCGGACGCCACTTCGAGCCTGGACTTCTTCGTCATGCTGTCTTCTCTCACGGCCGTTACCGGCAACACGGGCCAATCGAACTACAGCGCCGGCAACGCGTACCAAGACGCCATGGCCAAGCACCTCTCGTCCCAGGGCCACAACGTCGTCGCGCTCAACGCGCCGGTGATGAGCGACGCCGGCATGGTCGCCGTGAGACCGATGCTGAGGGAGTACCTGCTCTCCATCGGCTGGGCGTACATGTCCGTCGGGGAGCTCCTCAACGCGCTGGACTACTACTGCCGCCCCGCGAGCGCGGGCGAGGGCGCGGAGACGAGGGCCAAGGCCGCCCAGGTCGTCCCGATGCTTTGGCTCCCCAAGTACTCGGCAAACGAGGGCGCGGAGCAGCCGACCTGGCAGCAGGAGCCGATGTACAACCACCTGGTCCTGCACGGCGGCCACGGCGGCGACTCGCTGCCGGGAAAACAGGGCTCCGGGAAGCGGTCGACCGCCGACCTCATCGCGGCGTGCGAGGCGCCCGAGCAGGTCGAGCAAGTCGTCCTCGACGCCCTGCTGGCGCAGCTGTCCAAGATCCTCAGCTACGAGCTGGTCGACCTCGACCCGTCCAGGCCCCTGAACGCCTACGGCGTGGACTCGCTCGTGGCCGTCGAGCTGCGGGTGTGGATGACCAAGGAGATTGGGGCCGACATCTCCGTCTTTGAGCTGACCAGCGGTCAACGCATCTCGCAACTCGCCGCCAAGGCGGCGGCTTCTTCGAGGTTCCTGTCAAGCCAGAAGGAGGAATGAAATGTAGAGCCCTGCTGCACTTGATGCTCTACGGCAGCCTAGCTGAGTTCATTGGAGGGAGAAGGGGTACGGCCGTAGCTGTTGTGATTGATAGAAACGGGCTCTCGTGAATAATAAACACATCGCCCGGCCCCATAGTATAAATTCCTAGTAAACACATTAAATTGTCTGCGGCTGTTAGCAGCTTTGCGGCCAGCCGCGAAACACCAGGGCTAGCCAGACAATCATCATAAATGCCTAGCCCGGCTGGGTAGAGTTATGCTGGATACACTGATAGCTTTGGGGTTTTCCCCCCTCCCCCCCTGGCTCTCTACATAATAGTTAAACGGCCCCCCCCCCCCTACTAAATACTCTCTGTTGATATCCCAGCTTTGCAAATTGATACAAGTCTTCTCCCCCGGTTTCAAGGAAACCTCTCTCCTCAACAAAACCATAGAATTATTATTCAGACTAGACCATATTGCAACGCCATCTGCAAATGTTTCCGTTTAATATCATACGGTCAAGTGAGGTCAATTTTCGGTTAGCCCCTCGGAACCATAAGCAGCCTCAAGTGACAGCGCCCCCCCTCCCCTGTCGATTAATTAAATGACGCGAGCAGTTGGGGGGTGCCATACGACAGTAGCACAGTTAATATCGACCATTCCACTCGTCCAAACTCGGATAGGGTTTCGCTAAACGAATGTGGATAGTCCAGGTCGCAAGGTCCTGTCAATCAGAGCGCGCCGGAGATGGCATCCACCACACTATACGGATAATACTGCGTAGATTCAAGGTGTCATTCGGCAATTCCGTTACTAGGGGAGAGTGCCTCTGATTAAGCTAGTATGATCAGCAGCAACCAGGCAGGTTTGATGTTGGCGGCAGGCTTGTGTAAATGCATCGAGTCATCAGTTATGTGCCCCCGCCGAGGTGTTGTCTGACAGCAGGAACTCGAGCGTTAAATACTGAACATCGTGTGGCCAATTTCCTCACATTGATTCATCACGACCTCTACAGTCTTTGATTTCACCCCCCCCCCCCGTCTTTTCTCATTATGGCTTCCCAAACCCCCCTCACATTCATTCTCGGAACTCACAGTGTTGGTGGCCGTTACGTGACAACATCAACTTGACCGCGCGTCTTGCTGACATGAGGTTAGATCGGCGATAGCAAGTCCGACCCTGGATCTTCTCGATTCGACAGCGAGCAGGATGTCCAGGCTCTCCTGGACGCATACCGCAGCCGCGGGTACAACCAGCTCGACACGGCCCGCGACTATTCCCCAAGCGTCCCCGGCGCCTCCGAGTCACGCCTGGGCCGGGCGAAGGCCGCCTCCCAGTTCCTGATCCACACCAAAGTCCACAGCGCCGACCCCGGGGACCATCAGGCTGCCAAGCTCGAGCTCAGCATCGACCAGTCGCTCGGCGACCTCCAGACGGCTTCCGTCGAGACCATGTTCTTGCATTTCCCGGACCGCGCGACCCCCTTTGAGGAGACGGCAAAGGCGATGGACGACGCCCTCCGCCGGGGGAAGTTCAAAAAGTACGGCCTGTCCAACTATTCCGCCGAGGAGGTGCAGAGGTTCATCGACGTCTGCGAGCAACACGGATACACGAAGCCCGGCGTGTACGAGGGGCACTACAACGCCATCGTGAGAGGGGGCGAGAAGGAGCTGTTTCCCCTCCTACGCAAGCACAACATGGCATTCTATGCGTACAGGTCAGTCGGCATCGATCAATACCATGAACGGAACCCCGAGCTGACCCCCGATGCTAGCCCAGCAGCCGGCGGCCTTCTCTCGGGACACGCCGAGTCCTCGGGGCGATGGAAAGCCGACGTAAGTGCCCCTCATCAGCAT
This sequence comes from Colletotrichum eleusines, assembly GCA_016807845.1. Taxonomy (NCBI): domain Eukaryota; kingdom Fungi; phylum Ascomycota; class Sordariomycetes; order Glomerellales; family Glomerellaceae; genus Colletotrichum; species Colletotrichum eleusines. Next base: position 645,542 of record JADEZO010000007.1, read on the forward strand.
TTCCCGGACTTTGCTCTGACGAAAAAAAAAAAAAAAAACAACAACAACAGAATTTCATAGGCAAGGTCTACAGTCACTTTTACAGGCAGCCCCCGGTCCAGATCGCGGTGCTCACCATTCTCGACCTCGCGGAAGAACACGGCATCAGCGGACACGCGGCCGCGCTGCGGTGGACGGCCTATCACGGCCAGTTGGACGGGACGCACGGCGATGCCATCATATTCGGCGTTTCCAAGGTGGAGCAGCTCCACGAGACCCTCGATGCTCTCGAGGCTGGCCCTCTCCCCGACGACCTCGCGGAAGCTATCACGGACATGTATGCCACGGTGGAAGGCGCCGAGCCTCCTTACCACCTATAGAATAAGACGTTAATACACAGAGCATTGGCGGAAACGCTCCTTGATGTGGTTGCTTTTAGTTTTTGTCAGTTGAAGCGTATTGGTGAGATGACACCATTTATATCAAGATTTCAAAGGTTAGACGAGAGGACCAGGCTTCCGTTCCCTCCTAACAAGAATGATCAAAAAAAAAAAAAAGAAAGAAAAAAAAGAAAAGAAAAGAGAGAGAGAGAGAGAGAGGAAGAAAGAACAAAGAAAAAAAGAACTGAGTTTCGGAGCCTGACAAAGCCATGCATGACCTGGGTATTTTTAGAGACAATGTCCAGTTCGGACAAAAGTGTTTTGCTCCGTTCTTGTCAATGTCATCAGAAGCATAATTATGACGATGCTAATCTCGCGAGCTTCTTCCCAAATGTCCATGTAACAGAAAACACGCTCGCCTCTGTGCCATCCCTTGTCACCGTTTCTCGCAAACACGCCCCGCCGTCGCCAATCCATCAAGACTTTGCATACGTGGCTCGGATCCTCCTGTTCAGGTGCTCCCAGCTCGTGACGGGCTCGGCGTCGTCGTAGCCCTTTCGCCGCAGGACCTCCATGAACTCCGCGCCGAGCCCGTCTCCCGCCTCCGGCGGCTCGTGTCTGCTCCCGATGGGCGCCAGCATGACGTGCCGGTCGGGCTGGATGAAGACGGGTATGCTCAGCCTCCCGACGTTCTCCCTCGTCGTCCTCGGGAAGGCCACGCGGTGCGTCGTGGAGCGCAGCTTCCCCGCGGTCCAGAACTCGAGGGCATCCCCGATGTTCACGACAATGGCGTCCGGCAGGCACGGCACGTCGATCCATGCCCCGTCCTTCAAGACCTGCAGCCCGCCTTGGTCGGACGGCTGGCGGAAGAGCAGCGTCAGGGAGCCGTAGTCCGAGTGCGCGCCTGCGCGGATCTCTTCCGATTCTTCGGGGGTTGGGTTGTGGGGAGAGAAGAGCCGGGATACCGGGGGGTAGTTGATGAGGCGCATGCGGCAACTCTCGCCCGTGTGGGCTCTAGACAGAAAGTCTCTTGGCAACTGGGCAAAAGGTTCAGCTCTGGAACATCGGATTGTCGGGTTCTCGTTATTACTCCTTTGACTTAAGGGGGGGGGGGTTTAGCTTACGCCCAAGCCAACGGCGAGCCCTTCCAATAGCGTCTTTGCTAACCCGTCACAGGCAGAGAAGAAGGCCGCCATCGTCTCGCGGCCGCTTTCCAACCCTGCTGGAAGAGGCTGCGCGGTCCTTCCGGGGTGCGAAAGATAGAAGGACTCTTTGACGTCTCCGGGCCCGGCGCCCGACAGCCTGGATTGCAACGTAACGTCTCAGCGCATGGCAGTATGCAGGGGGGGGGGGTTGTCAGATGTAGGCGCGACCTACGTTTCCTCTCTCATGCCGGTGTAGCCCTGCATGTCAACACGGCCGCGGTCAGCAAACCGATCGGCGATTCAGGATTCGTCACATGTCTGACGGCGTTCGAGCACGAGATAGCAAGCAGGGGGGGGGGGGAGGTATCGGGGAAGCGAGCAGACTGACCAGATCGCCACTCCCATTCGCGAACGCCAACTTTTCCTCCAGGGGTGCGTTGAAGAAGGCTTGGGCGAGGGCAAACACGCCCGCAGCAACGTGGTCGCCCAGCTCGTGACCAACGACGTAGAAGAAGCCGGGATCCCTGCCGACGCGCATCAGCTCCGCCCCCAGGTCCCCCACGGTCCCGAACGACTGTAGATCAATGACCGGCAAGGCCGCAGACATGTTTGCTAGGTCAATCGATGGGGGTTGGCGAACGTCTGAGATTGGAGGTAAGGGCGAAACGGCAACCGAGACGAGCATGTAAGGGCGAGCGAGACCTAAAAAAAAAAAAACGGATCAAAGATAGAAGAGGCAAATGGTGAAAGTGGACGTTCGCAAGTGTATAAATGGTCCAAATTCGGCACAAGTTGCTGGGCAACAAACAGTACGTACAACACACTCGACGGCAAACCACGATGGGGGGGGGGGGTGGGGGGCAGTGAGGGGAACCGTCGAAGCGTTGCGGTTAAGTAGGCCGAGTATCTTTTCAAAACAAGAGCCCGAGGGGCCGAGACATTTACACATTGAGATAACCTCGGGGCGTTATCCGTTTGTCTCGGTCTCGCGGGGGGGAGGGGGGCGGGAAGCGGTTAAAGCTGCAGAACCACCGAGAGGACGCAATGGGGGAGAATACCTAGGGAAGAGCCGCACAGAAACGTGGGGCCATTATTACTACCGTATATAGTACCTATCTCTAGGGAATACGAAGGGGACGCGCGACCATCCGGATACCGGAACGTCCCCCGAGCCGTCGTCATTGCGTTGTTTGTGCCCCCGTCGAGATTCCGCCGCGGATCAGCTGCGAAGAGAGAAACAAACACACGGAACGAGGGCGGTGATTGGACCAGTTGAAGCGCATCGATCAACGGCACAGGCACACACACACACACACACACATATATATATATATATAATACTTGTCGGGAGCGAGTTGATTCGTCACGGTTGAGCTGAAGAATGCAAGGAGTGCGTTCTGTAATGGAGGGAGCAAACATGCAACATGCCACATTGGGCCGGATCCTGGGAGGGATTATTGAGCCTCTCTGCGGCCCAGCACGCCGTCTGCTCTGCTCTGCTCTGCTCTGCTCTTCGTTCACATGAGCAGGCTTCGAGACCCATGTTGCCCTCCATGTCCCCAAGGTGAGATTCCCTCCCCCCTCCCCCGGTACATATGTCAGATCAGCCAAGGAGCAAACAATCAACCCCAGGGACATGTAAAAAAAAAAAAAAAAAAAAAAAAAAGAGGAGCCAGAAACCATCGGCCGAGACACCTCGTCGACCTCCACCGGCGGGCCCAGGCTCCTCTCCTCTCCCTCTCTACCGAGTGCCCTGTCTTGACCCCTGAAAAGGTCCTCCTTGTCCTACCCCTGTTTTCCGACCAAAGAACCATCGTCACCGCTGCAAACTCTGTGTGCTTCCTGCATATGGGGAATCAGTCCTCTGCTAGGTAATCGGCATCTAGCGCGATTCGGGTCATCTTCCCCGGCCACAGAATGATGACCGCAGCACACATGGCAGCGGGCTTACCAACAACGGTGAGGTATCGCCAGCGCCTACCACGCATGGAGAGCAGGCTGGCGTTTTCCTTTCTTTCTTTCTTTCTTTCTTTCTTTCTTTCTTTTTTTTTTCTCTTCTCCCTTTCGCTGCCGACACATGGCAAATCAGAAGACGCCCATGAACAAACAAACGACGGTCCGTTCAAAAGAGACTGGACGGGCAACCTTTTCTACCCATCCCTTGTCTCCAAGTCCTTACCACCCCTCCCCAACTGTTGAAAGGTTTGCTGGAGCATGTCATATGGTTTCAAACCACTAGAGCGCCTGGGATGGCAATCCCACCTCCCTCTCAACAATCGGTGAACTGTCCCTGCACCTCGCCCATCGCGGACATCTTGGCCAGCCAAGCGCAACCCACCATCATGTAGGGAACGCCGTAGACAGTAAGGCCCGGCGCGTCTTCCCTTGTCCTGCGGAGGTGTTGGCATCCAGTAGCCATGCTGCCAGGAACTCGTAGCACCATCATACCCGGCACGCCGACTCCTGACCGTCCTTCACGCCGCCGGCCTCCTGGTCAACCTACTTTCCCGCGTTCCCGCGGAAAGATGAAGGGATGGAGGAGGAGGAGGAGGAGGAGGAGGAGGTCCCGTTGATACAAATAGGCGTCGACTCCAAGGACGCCTTGGGCCCGTCGATCGAGGGAGAGAGGCACACACACTCACACACACACACACACGAACAACGGTGTCGACGGAACACGGGCATCTCGACCACATCAGCCGCGCCGTATTTAGCGTTTCCCCGTCCCGCGACTTGTTCGACGAAAAACCTACCCCAAGTCTTTGAGCTCTCCGCGATCTGTGCCGCCGTCTAAGCTTCCGAGCTAGAGCATCACAAACCGGACCGGAGAGAAAGAGAGAGAGAGAGAGAGAGAGGAGAAAAGCCACCTCATCCTCGCGCCCACCCGCTTACGGTCTGGCGCGGCGCTTACCCCCTTTGCCCATCGTCCCCCGCCTACCTAGTCTCGTCACTCTATCCCGGTCCTTTTTTTTTTTTTTTTTTTTTTTTTTGTGGTGAATCTTTCTTCGGGTTCGATCTGCCACTCCATTCACCGCCTGGTCCGTCCTGTGTGAGACGGTGCCGCAGAGAAACGACGCATCCGGAGGAGAGGGAGCTTGGCTCGGCGCGAAACGTGAGCAGCTTCCATAACCACCACCAACACCCGTGACATCCATCCGCCCGACGGCAGTGTGTTGATGAAAGACCTTGTTGGCTAGCGGGAAGACCATTGTTGATAGGCCACTCACCTACCCATCCACCCACCCATCCAAACACACACACACACACACACACACAAGCGTCGCGCGCACGTGGGCGTACATGACGTGGTACGCACCAGAACCGGACCGTTCGACCACTTGCGAGAGCAGCCGGCCGGGCAGAAACCGGCCCACGATGACGGCGGCGGCCCTCCTCCGCCGCATGCAGGTCGCCCGCGAGACAGATGTCGTCACTACGGCCTACATGAACCGCGACACGCGGCCCCTCCCGCCCGACCGGCGCACCTACGGGCCGTGGCACTTCGTCGGCCTCTGGGTCGTCACGGGCTCCTTCAACATCGGCGGCTGGACGACGGGCTCCTCCCTCATCGCGCTCGGCCTCAACGTCTGGCAGGCCATGCTGACCGTCATCGTCGGCCACTGCCTCGTCGGCCTCATCTGCGTGCTCGCCGGCGGGCCGGGGGCCAAGTGGCACGTCGGCTTCTCCATCCTGCAGAAGGCCGGCTGGGGCATGCGCGGCGCCCTGTTCCCGCTCGTGCAGCGCATCATGCTGTCCTTCATCTGGTACTCGACCCAGGTCTACTGGGGCGGCCAGTGCGTGCGCACCCTCATCTCCTCCCTGGCCCCGTCCTTCAACGGGCTCGACACGCCGCTGGCCGGCGGCACCATGACCGCCGCCGACTTCATCGGCTTCGTCGTCTTCTCCCTCCTCTGCCTGCCCCTGATCTACATCCGCCCGGAGCGCTACCACGTCCCCTTCCTCGTCGCCTCTTGCACCGTCATCCCCACCGTCCTCGCCCTCCTCGTCTGGTGCCTCGCGACGGCCGGCGGCGCCGGCCCGATGCTCACCGACATCGAGTCCACGGCCGGCGTCCCGCAGGCCCGCGGCTCGCACCTGGCGTGGATGCTCGCGCTGGGCGTCTGCACCAACATTGGCGGCATCAGCACCCACATCTTCAGCCAGTCCGACTTCACGCGCTTCGCCCGCCGGCCGCGCGACCAGCTCGCGTCCCAGCTCGTCTTCGTGCCCGCCAACACCATCCTCGTCGCCTTCGTCGGCATCGTCTGCACCTCGTGCGCCGCCCAGCTGTTCCCGGCCACCCAGGGCACCCTGGTCTGGGAGCCGTACCGCTTCCTCGACGCGATGCAGGCCCACTACGGCCACTCGCCCGGCGCGCGCGCCGCCGCCTTCTTCGCGAGCCTGGCCTTCGTCTTTGCCCAGTTCGGCATCGCCGTCGCCGAGAACGCGCTGTCCAACGGCATCGACCTGTCGGCCCTGCTGCCGCGCGTCTTCAACCTGCGCAGGGGCGGCTACCTGACGGCCGCCGTCGCCTTCGTCATGCAGCCCTGGCAGCTGCTCAACGGCGCAAGCAAGTTCCTGACCGTCATGGGCGGCTACGGCGTCTTCCTCGGCTCCATGACGGGCGTCATGTTCGCCGACTACTACATCGTCCGCGGGCGGAGGCTGAAGCTGACGCACCTCTACGAGGCCACCGGCCGGAGCATATACTGGTACCGCGGCGGCGTCAACTGGCGCGCGGGCGCGTCCTGGGCGCTGGCCACCTTCCCGCTGCTCCCGGGCTTCGTGCAGAGGGTGCGGGAGCCCGGGGTCGAGTGGAGGGGCTGGTCTCACCTCTACTACCTGGCCTGGCCCCTGGGGTGCGTCTTGGCCGCCGCGTCGTACTGCCTCCTCGAACGCGCGTTCCCGATCGAGAGCCCCCGCGCGGTCGACGACGCCGACTACTTTGGCACCTTCGGCCCCTCGGAGGAGACGGTGCTCGATGGGCGGGAACAGACGCCGTCAAAGGCATCGGGGGAAGAGGACGAGACGAGAAGCCGAGACATGGGCGAAGAGAAGATTGCGTGAGGGGGGTGGGGACTCGAAAGCTTGGTTTGTGTGTGTGTGTGTGTGTGTGTGTGTGTCTGCAATGCTATAATGTTTGTGAAGCGAGAGTCTTTTTTTTTTTTTTTTTTCTTCTCTAGTAGTAGATTCTCGGATCCCAAAGGCCCACCGTCGAAAGGGGACGGGGACCATCGGAAGAGGGGTGGGCGTTGGAGAGGGGGGGGGGGGTCGTATCCGATAGGGGACGCGATCATACCTTGGAGGGGAGGGATGCGTGGGCTTATCACCCCGCATGCATATAAATTTGAAAACAGATACCGGTATCCGAGATTTTATCCACTTGCTTCGATGGCGGCTCCCGATCTCGTGTCAGTTCCTTTTTGCCGACGGAGCTCTCTCCGGCTCTCCCGTACGTCAGAGGAACCCTTGGAACAGAATACCTGAAAGGAGGGGTCCCTCCGCTCCCCTACGATCGTATGACCTTTGCATAGCAACTGCCGCGTGTGTGTAAGACATGTTTGTTGGCGCTAGTTTTCGTGGGATGACGGGGTCCGGGACACGCGGCGGTAGGGCGAGTCTGGCGGCTAAGCTGTTAAACCCCGCCGTCGCTAGGACGCGGCCACATGCGTCTGAGCGGTTGAATATAGCTGCTGAAAATGGCTGAAAATGGCTGAAAATGGCTGAAAATGGAGTGGGCTCGTATGCGTGCGTCGCTTGCCTTGTCCCTTTTTTTTTCTTTTTTTTTTCTTTTTCGCGGAGCATAAACGTCAAGGCCCCTTCCTCCCGATGACTTGTTCTTGTCGTCGGTCTCGGTCATCTGTGTGCCAATGGTCTGGACATAGCTTCTCACCCATCTCGTTCTTCACAATGGGTTCTCTGAACCGCACGACAAGGCTGCTCTGCATAGTCCCGATATCCACCACCGGCATGACCGAGGACCTAGGCCGCATATACGAGTCGACCCCCGGGCTCGAGATATTCTTCATCGACGGCCGCGGCCTCCCGGGCTGTCCGCCGTGCATCGAGAACCAGACGCAGGCGTTGGAGTCGACGAGGGTCGTCCTGCCCCGGGCCGTCGACTGCGTCCGCTCCCACGCCGTCGACGGCGTCCTCGTCTGCTGCTTCTCGGACCATCCCCTCGTGTACGCCCTCAGGGAGCTGGTGGCCGTCCCCGTCACGGGCATTTTACAGGCCGCGCTCCAGGAGGCAACGCGGCACGGCGACAAGTTCGGCATCGTGACCACGGCCTTTGCCTGGGAAAAGTCGCTGGCCGACTCGGTGAGCGAGCTGGGGTACCGCGAGAGCTCGGCAGGCGTCGCGGCGACCGGGCTCGGCCCCCTCGAGCTCGAGAGCCTGGACCGGGAGGTGGTCGTCCGCCGCATAGCCGCCTTCTCGGCGCCGTTGGTCGACGGGGGGGCGCAGAGCATCATCCTCGGCTGCGCCGGCATGACGACGCTGGAGGCGGACATCCTGGCCGCCCTACCGCCGGGGACCAGAACGGTCGACGGGGTCCGGGCCGGGATCAGGATATTATCACGGCTGGCCGAGGAGGCGGGCATGGCGGAAACGGCACCTCTGTACATGGACGACAGCAAGTGCATATGCGCGATTCACAAAGCAGAGCTAACGAGTGACAACGGGCAGGTCCTCTCGGAGAAAGCCTGTCCGGCGGTATGATTTTTTTCATTACAATAAAACATATATCCCTGTATATAGGTAGATGGCATATAAAGTTGGGCAGACACCCGCACGCATGGACCGTTAGGTGGTGCCCCAGCTTTCGATGGCGCCGGCCCAATCGATATCCGCAGAGTCATTGAATGCGTTTGTCCACATGTTCCCGATGAAGTCCGTCTGAAAGTTGTAAAATACAGTGTTGGGCAGCGCGTACTGCTCGAGCAAGCCGTGGTGCTGAGGAGGGAGATGGGGGTGCGGGTGCGGCTGCTGCTGTTGTTGTGGCATCAATCTCGTGGTCCGCGGTTCGCCGGCGACGTCCGATGACTGGGGATGCGCCGCCGCCGCCGCCGGCGGGGCCACGGCCATGGTACTCGGCTGGCTCTGGCGCACGAGTATCTCCTCTAGCTTTTGGATGTACTGAAAGATCCTTGCCCCGGCCTGGCTCGCCGAGGGGAGCGAAGGGGCGAGGCTCTGGAGGAAAGTTGCCATGGCGGCCCTGGGCAAATGGGTATCAGCCTAGGGATATGTTCCCCAAGGAACCACCGCACGGCGTGTAGCTTGCAACGAAAGAAAAAAGAGACATGGTCAACTTACATGACTTCGCGGAGCTTGTAATACTGCCAGTCGAACAACTGTCGCGTGATGAAGCTGCTCAGCAGATGAGCCACGCCGGCCAATTCTTGCAGCTAGAAACTCGATCAGGCCCGATGATTTTTTTTTTTTTTTTGAAACAAGAAAGGGTGGTCCCGTACCATGGGATAACCTATCGCGCGCAAATATTCCACAGGCACGGCAGTGATTTCGTTGATCAACTCGAGAGCGGCCTCGCAGGCCTGTTCAAACTTGTCGTGACAGGCAAACGCAGCCATGCGAAGTAGCTGTAAGGAAGAGAAAGAAAAAAAAGGAAAGAAAAATTAGCCAGAATCCCTCATCATTGTAGCGTATCGATAAGCCTCATCGACATTTTGGCCGATCAAGCTTCGCACCATGGGGGTACAACTTCAGGGAGGGGGGGAGGACGCTCACCTGAAAGGTGCAAGCAATGTTGGCGACCTGGAAACCGCACAGGTTAGCCTCGACGTCGTGGGAGGCGGGGAAGGCGAGGGTCGCGTAGGGCGGCATGCTGCCCTTCTTCTCGAGGACCTTCTCGAGCATCTTGTCGATCGGGGGCATCAGCGGCTCGTGTTCAATGGGGCCCCTGTCAAGGGCCTTGAGGCGGTCTTTGCGCATGCGGACGATGACATGCTCGAGGACGCGGTACAGGTCGGTGATGTAGTTCCAGCCGGTCAGCCAGCTGCCGTGGCGGAAGCGCGTCTTCTCCGTCTGGCCCGAGGCGTCGATGATGCCGGCCAGGCCGTCAACCTGCTGCGGGTAGGCGACGGCGCACTGCAGCTCCGGGCAGCGTATGACGTGGCCGTCGATGAGGGCGGCGTGGACCTCGAGGCGGTACATGGACCAGAAGAACTGGCGCCGCACGTGCTTCTCCGGGTAGGTGAGGTTCGAGGGCCAGCGGGCCTCGAAGTGAAAGGTGTGCTGGGCCACGAGGGTGTGGTAGCGACCCATGCACTCGTGGAAGAGGGTGTCGTCCTTGAGCTGCGTCGCGGCCAGGGACAAGGTGCCGAGCACCTGGAGGTAGTCAAAGACGTCGAAGCTCCCGATCTCGCGGTTGGTCTCCGGGATCGCCTTCTGGGCGTCCTCCATGTAGGCCTGGTGGTGCTCGGGCCGCAGCGGCGCTGGGACGGCCGGGTTGAAGACGGCGCCGTCGCGGACGTGACACGAGCTCAGGGCGCAGATGGCCATGAGACGGGCGAATGAGGCCCGCGTCGCCGACAGGCTGGTGTTCTCCCATTCCCGGAGAAGGGAGACCTCGTCGAAGAAGGGGAAGCTGTAGGCACAAAAAAAAAAAGGAATCGTCAGCTTATCCGATGTTCCCACAACGCAAGCAGCCGCCAAGAGGGCACACACGTGGTGTGACGGCATGGCGTGCGCGAGATGAAGATGGGACGCACACGGGATACACTGTGTCAAAAAAGATGGAGATGAGACGTCCGACTAGGCTCCGGCTTCCGTGGCGGCTCTCGTCGTAGAACCAGCCGTCGGCGTCACCGCCGCCGTCGTCGCAGGACTGGCCCTGCTTGTTGTTGCCGCCGCCGCTGCTGCTGCTGTTGCTGTTGTTGTTGTTGTTGGTGGCCGAGGAGGACGAGGGCGACGTCTTGGACTTGACGCCCCTCTTGGCCGCGACGCGGTTCCAGGTGCAGGTCGCGCCGTGTTCGATGCAGGTCAGGCAGCTGGGGGTGCCGCCAGGGCTCGCGTTGCCGGCCGCGACCCCGCTGTCCTCGGGCACGGGCTTGCATTTCCTCCCTCTGCGATGGCAAAAGTCGCAGGCCTTTGTGATGCGACGGCGCTTGAGGGTGGGCTCGCTGCGCCGCCGCCCGTCTCCGTTCTGTCGGCGGTACTGCTCGTCCTGATTGCCGCCCATGATTCGAGCGAGCGTCGGCCGCGTCGAACCGGGTCACGGGGCTCCCATCCGGTACACAGAACGCGCGCGGGGGGTGGGAGCGAGAGAGAGAGAGAGGGAGAGAGGCGTGTGTCTGTCTGTGTGCGTGTGTGCGTGTGGGCGTGGGGGAAGGGAGGGAGGGAGAAGGATGCGGGATCGATATCTCACACACAGCGGGGGAGATAAGCTTTGGTGAGTTCTCCTTATTGTCCGAGACACAGTGAGGGGCCGCCTCCCTGGTCGAATGAGACGTAGATCCACCGGTTTGGTTTGTATGGGGGGAAGAGGGGACGAGCGGCGGAGGATGAGAGACAAGACAGTGTTCCGAAGACCAGACTGGCGCGCGCACGTAGGTACACGTTGGCGTGGGATGGGTTTCCCCAGAGTACAGAGTACACGCAACGGCGGGAGGGGGGGCGGGTAGAAGAAGCCAAACAGCGTCTTGTCTTGTGTACAACCTCGGATTCGAGTATGACTACGTCGGTATGTATGAAGGGGGGACGGGGGAAGGGAAAATCTGGACAAGCTTTGGGTGGGAGAATTTCAATGAAGGAGACGAGAAACATGGGCGGATCGAGGTTGAAATTGACACGGCCACGAGTGGGGAACGTACCCAGGAAGAGAGAGGAAGAGAGAGGGAGAGAGAGAAAGGAAACGATCTTCCAACAATAGGATCTACATGACTAAGCCGGAGCATTTGTTTTTCTATTCGTCTTTTTGTGTTGGTGTTGGAGGTCGGTGGTGTTGTTGTTGTTTGGTGCACATTGCACATCCCTCCCTGCCTCTCTCCCACAAGCTCCACGAGATAAGGTAACATCCCCCTGTGGAGTTCGGCTGAGTGGCCTACCTATTCGCCCGTTGGCCCAGTCCATCGAAGGCATTGAAAGCCAAGACCACGCCCAGAAAGGTTACTACTGCACCCGGCGGGGCGGGGGGGAGGACCGCGTATCCAGCCCCGCGCCGCCGTCAAGGATGGCTGTGCCGCAGCCGCTGACTACATTGTGGCCTCCCTCGCCCTGTCTATTCTTTGTCCCCTCGTCCCCCCTTGTCCGCCCTGTTGGCTCCCGTACTGCGTCAGTGTTTGGCCGGAAATGGCCTGAGAGCAAGCCCGTTCCTCCTGGTGGGGGGATTGACAGCACAGCACTGTGCGCAGGAGCGCGGGGGGTTTCCCTCCTTAGATACCTAAGGTAGGTAGGTAGGTATCTAGGTACCTAAGCGGGAAAGGGAGGAGGAAGGGTGGGGGGGGGTGGTTGATATCCCCATTAATACGGCCGAGCAACTGCGGGCAGCTGTTGCGAGGTGGGCGACAGTTGCAATATCAGCAATTGTTGCTCGACAGTTGCCAGGCGTTTTGGGAGTGGCCAGCGGCCACCTTCCTCCTTCCTACCTCCTTCCTACCTTCCTCCTTCCTACCTTCTACCTTCTACCTTCTACCTTCCACCTTCCTACCTTCTACCTTCCTCATTCCTCCTTCCTACCTTCCTACCTTCCTACCTTCCTACCTTCCTACCTTCCTACCTTCCTACCTTCCTACCTTCCTACCTTCCTACCTTCCTACCTCCCTACCTTCCTTCTTAACCACTCCTACAATCACTCCTCTTCCAAGTGATACAATCAATCAACTGTGATGCTGTAGACGTTTAATTTTCTAATTATAATTTTATATAAAGACCATAAATAAAAGTCTTATAAATTCAGTCACCTTCTCTTCTTCTCCATCTCCTTAAGAGAGGTAGTAGCTAGGTTGATCGTCTTTGGCTGGCCGGCCTGGATGTCAGTTGCTTGGCTGCCCGTGGGGCCCCACCTGTAACTCCCCAGGGCGACGATGGGTTCTTTTCCCCTTCTACATCATCATCATCATCATCATCAGCTTCGTCAATTCGAACCCTTTTGTTTTAGTCCCCGTTCATCTGAATCCATTCATACTCTGGCCCAGCGCTTTCCTAGAAACTTATACAAGTTCGCGGGGGGTGAGTCAAAGGCCCCCCGCTCACGACCCTTACCACTGGACCTTCGACCACCTCCTCGCCGCCGGCTCTCTCAACCCGACATCCGACGTTATCCTCTGCCATCGTAGCATCACCATGGCTTCGATTGTGCAACCCTCCCTTGCCCGGCGAGCCGCCATATCAATGGCGGCTCGCCAGGCCACCCCGATCCGCTCCGCCTTCAACTTGACAAGAGCTACCGCCTTCCACACCACTACCAAGAGGCAACTGTTGCCTGTTGGTCCCCGCACGTGTTTTCTTGCATCATCTTTCAAACCACTATCACTAACGTGGTGTTTGTACAGGTTATTAATGGTCGAGGTATGAAGATATTACGAGCTAAAAGTACCAAAGAAACCTAGCCCGTGATATCTAGTCAACGAACCCGCCCCTATGTTTCCCCCAAGCCCCGTTCACGGCTCTTGCCACTGGACCTTCGACCGCCTCCTCGCTGCTGACCTGGTCCCTATCACCATCGCCCCTTTTGCTTAACCCGATAACCTACGCTATCCTCTGCGCCATGATTCTTATCCACTCTCACATCGGCTTCCAGAACATGATTATCGACTACGTCCCTACCAAGCACTACCCCAAGTCGCGTAAGGCTACCATGTGGGACCTGAACCTGGCCACCGCCCTTGTTGGCCTTGGTCTGTATGAGTTTGAGACTAGTGATGTTGGTGTTACTGAGGCCGTTGCACGTCTCTGGAAGGCATAAGGAGTCTAGGGTTTTCTCGTTATTAGGGGGGTGAGTCTGTGTATAGGGAGGTGCTAGAAATGAAAGGTCGGATGGGTGGTGACCAAATCGGTCAAAACAATATGTCTTCGATGAATGTGTCTAAAGGATGATATATAGAAGGGGAAAAACCCCCGCCCAACACAGTGCTGTCAGTGCTGGCTTTTATAAACCTACCAGGGCGCTCCAGCCCACAGTCAGGCATCGGCTGTTTTTGTTTTTTTCTTCTCTTCCTTCAGCAACAATAGGAACCTTAACCGGTGTCAATCCAGCATAACAGGTGTAGATAGATGGGCTGCGGTGTCTACGAGGGGTATAGAACGGGATGGCCCCCGATAAGCAAAGATGGTTACAGAAACGCCATGTGCCACTGGCCTTATTCCCAAGAGAGCTTGTCTTATGGTGTTGTTAGGTAAACAGGCTTATCCAGACCGAGAGCTCGTGGGGAGACGAGAAAGGATCAAAGTGGCCATACTACTCAAGGGGACCAAGGTATGTAATAAAATAACAAATATGGGGCTGGCCAGCTTCTTTTGCAACTTTGACAAAAAGAAGCATACCTCGAAAGGAGGCATCGGCATCCAAAGGTAAGGTAGGGGGGCAAGTACCTACATAGTAGAATGGTTCGGTCGAGGCGCTAGCCAAGGGCTCTTCTGAGTGATGTGATCAACATCTATAACGGGTAATATTATAGTGCGGCTCCCCGCATAGCGTCAGGCCCACCCACCCGCAGCTCCAGACGTGGAATAATAGCTTCATCGTGTTGGACTATATGTGATAAAGTGCGTATATACGGCAGCAATATCCTTGTTCCGTCACTTGCGTCTGTAATTACTATAAAGTGCGCTAGTGAGTTATTTTCCTATATAGGGGTTGCCTTATAAGCCTGTTGCCTTTCGTTGTTTTTAGGAGTTTTCTTTTCAAAAAAGAAGGATGATACGTCTATAGTATCCCCTGCAACGCTCAACGTTCCTGTGGTCGAAAGGAGGAGTGCCCAAGGTGCCACTACAGGCCCAATAGGAGATCAATCAGATCAACACCACATGAACTGATGTGAACGCGTCCCAACGAATGCCACAGCCTCCAGTGAATAGGATGCCAATCCTTGTTGTCAAGTGTCATTACAAGGTTTCTAATCACGGTTCCTCGCAACTCCGGTGGTGCGAGTCCGTTTATTTGATCTTGAGTACGGCCTTGCCAAAGTTCTGGCCGTTGAACATCCCAATAAGATCACCTGGAGCGTTATCAATACCCTCAGTCACCGATAGCTTCGCCTTGATGCTACCGTCGGAGAGCCATTTCTGCATCTTCTCCTGGTGTTCCTCGGAGTAAGCAGGGCCAAACTTGGGGGTGGTGACAATATAACCCTCCATGGTGATGTTCTTGGCGATAATCTGCCCCAAGCCTCTGATGCCCTGTTGCTTTGCTGGCGGGACGTTATAGTCTGAGATCTGTAATGGGAAATCAGCTCTTGAACTGGTTATGACAGGCTTTTATAGCGTGGCACGTACCATGCCACAGGAGACAATACGACCCTCAAAGTTCATACAGCCGAGGGCCGCCTCTAGCTGGCGTCCACCAACGTTGTCAAAGTAGATGTCGATACCATTCGGCGCCAGCTCCGGAAGGACGTCCTCGGCGTCATCCTTCTTATAGTTGAATCCAGTGTCAAACCCGAATTCCTTGATAAGTCTAAGCTTCTCGTCCGAGCCCACCGAGCCGATGACGGTGAGGCCCTCCCGCTTGGCGATCTGCCCAACTACCTGTCCTACAGCCCCGGCCGCAGAGCTGATAAAGATGGTCTCGCCCTTCTTGGGTTGCCCGATTTTGTACAGACCAGACCAGGCAGTCAACCCTGATAAGCCGAGAGGGCCGAGGAAGAGCGCTGGGTCCAAGTTGTGAGGGTTCTGGATCTTGCGCGTACCCTCTTCCTGTAAGATGCTTGGCGGCAAGCGGGCGTACTCAGCAATGGGCGTGCTGGCGTGGACCAAATCCCCCTCGGCGAAGCTAGGAGCGTTGCTCTTCAGGACCTTGCTGATGGTGAAGTTGAGTACGGGGCCATTAAGCTCGAACGCGGGCTGGTATGACTTGATCCTTACGTTCCTCATGCGACCGCGCTGGTAGGGGTCAAAGGACGCGTAGACAACCTCGACAACCAGCCCGTTCTCCGGCACATCGTTGAGGTCGATCGGGCGGTCCTCGACAGCAAGGTGCTCCCCCGCCACAGGCAATCCTATAGGAATCTTCTTGAAGACGAACGTCTTGTTCGGCATCATCGTGAACAGTTTGGATTTCTAGACTGAATGTGTCAAGCAGACGGATCACCAAGGCCGTATGCGGTAAAATTACACAATGGGGGAGGGGAAGTAAGATTGCGGGACCACGAAGGTTATATAAAAACCCCAAGCTTTCGTTCGAAACTATGCTGACGTGCTTCATACGTAAACCTTCTGGCTTCAAGGCAAAATTGTTCGGGAATCCTCGCCGGGCGCCGATGAAGTCAAAATGAGGCTCCTATCGGCTCGTTGCCCATTGTCGGTCATTAGTGCCCCAACCGCGATCGGGATCTCGAAAACCCAGTCACATACCTCAATTGTATCATTCGGAACGCGACCCTACGGGGGGCCGCCATGGAATAAGTACCTTGGTACCACTGAGAACTATGCTAAAGTTCATGCTCATATCAAGAAAGTTTTATTTGGAAGTCTGTTCTATTTGTACTGTTTTTCTAGCATCAGCGGAAGACATAGCCAGCGGAAGACATAGCCAGCGGAAGACATAGCCAGCGGAAGACATAGCCAGCGGTGCAAGGCCTAGCTCACCAGCCAATAGAACTGTTACAGTAGGCTATAGAACTTTGTATCACTTGATACATTCTCTTTGGCTACTTTATCGCCCAGCCGAAGGTACTCAAACTGTTATCGTAACTTTGAACTCTTGCTACTAAAACCTTAACTCTAATACTTTAATTTTCTACTGTGTTTAGGAGATCAATTTACCGGTATTGTAAAAGTTATGGTTTGATAACTGCCCTGTTTTTGTATCATGACTGCTTTATACTTTGCCCTTGCACTGTCACCATGGTAATACGTACTAATTCGAGGGGCTTCCCCGTCAAAGCACGCAATGTTAGCCATAAACAGTCATAGACACACGGGAAACCCATCATTCTCTAGCCCTGACACAATATAAAGTCTAAGAAGGACTACCATGCAAGTATCAGGGTATGTTCCCTATTGACTGCAGGTGAAAGTCAGCATTATTTTGATCTTAGCCATAGAGGCCAAGAGTACCTCTTTTGATTAGAGAGGTATATTGTAATTGAAGCAAACGCCGGTCTATCTCTGACTCCATCATCTAACCATCTCGCCATCTCGCCATCAATCCATCCTCGAAATGCCGACTTCATATGCGACTGCCCTCATCCACCGAATTTCTATGTAGTCTTATAGGCAAGACAACTTGGTGCCATCTCGACGATAACGACGACGATGGTTTGATATGATCGGAAACTGGCGGGCAAGGGTAGAAAGTACCAGGGATGTGACATGAAAACACATTTTGAATCACACCATGTCCCTTCTTAAAGGGGTAAAGTCACTGACAAAGCCAAGTGATTGATGAACTTGAGTAGACAGAGGAGCTTTCAGATCGAGGCAAGTGACAGTTGCAACGTTGCTACATGTAATCAACTATTATTCTCTGCATCAGAAGTCTAGGGCTGTTCTAAGTGACAGCGTCGGCTTGCTCGGCAAACGACCACAACTCGGCACGGCCATTGGCATAGCCGCATGTTCCAAAGCTTTGCAACTTCCACTCTGTTCCAGGTATAGAACTAAACTGGAGTGACTACGAGTGCACACTTAGAAGACCATGCGCCATCAACCCGTTCATTTAGAATAGCGTCGACATCGACATGCGGCATCAAACACGTGGAACTGGCTTGAATCCGTCATCGCAGTACCGGACCACCCTTTGCAGCATGCCGTGCCTAGCAAACAGCATATCGCGGGTTTTGTAAGCATGTGATATACATATAACTCCTTACAGTCACTAGAACCCTGGGTACTCTGCTCTTACGCCTCGTCTACCACTCTTTAAATTCTATCAACTACAAGCAATCTCAACATCTTAAGTCTAAAGAAAGACACACTGCAAATACTTTAATCCCTGCTAGTCACGAGTAAAGGATACTTGACAGGAACCCCAAGTGCGGCCTTCTTAAACCATTCGCTGACAGTTTCTGACAAACCCTGCGCCTCCGCCCTAGCCGACCAGGTATGCACGTCGAGGACCTCGACGGACGACTTGGTTTGGTCTCGGACGAAATCAGCCAGCTTGTCCATCGACAGGTTGACCCTGCTGATGCAATGCCGGTAGTTGACCTCCGAATTGGCGTCAATGGAAATATCATTGCAAATGCTGCGAGCAACATCAACTACCTCGACGAGGTTCAGATGACCCTGCATGCTGGAGAATGCAGGGACTGCCCGCAGAAGGCAAGAGTATCGAAGGAGATTCTGGAAGAGGTCAAACTGAGGGTCCTCAAACCGCTGAATGTTTGACGGTCGGTGCACCCAAACCGGGAGATCAGTCAGCTCATGCACCCTCTCCAAGAACCTCTCGCCAGCCCACTTTGACGCCGTGTAACCATCCGAGTTGTCCGTAGGAGGCGGGAAGGGGGCAGCAGACACCTCGCCAAACGTGTCCAGACCCGAGTAGACGGAAACACCGGCGGTGGATACAAAGTGGAACGGGACTGGTCGTCCGTGCTCGAGTGTTAGCTTAACAAGCTCCTGAGTCGAGCCCACGTTGGCGCTCTTGATAGTCCGGTACGACTTCAAGTGGGATACGTCGGCGCCGTTGTGGATGATGACGTCCGCGGTGGAGAAGATTGATCGTGCCATTTCGGCAGAGAGGCCAAGTCGAGGCAGCGTGAGATCTCCCCCATGTACCACGACCTTTCCGGAGGCTCTAAACGGCTCGAGCTGATCTGCTTTGCGCACAGCAATGCAGTGGATAGCCGAGATCCTCTCGTCGGGGACCAGCGTCCGAAGGAGTGCCTTGCCCAAGAGACCCGTGGCTCCTGTGAGGACAACAACGGCGGGACCACGTGCGGGAAGAGTATGTGCTCCCGACGACCGGAGATACTCTGCCGGAACGCAGTTCTTGGGGTCGGTCTCAGCGTCCCAGTCGATTCTCGTCTCCTGAATCGAGTTTTGCTCAATCATGGAAGCCATGCTGGACAAGGTGCTCTGATCGAAGAGGGAGACGAGGGAGAGTTGCACGCCAAAGACTTCTCGAATTCTTTTCTGGAGGGCGACGAGAAGCAGAGAGTTGCCGCCTGCGTGGAAGAAGTCTGATGACTTGTGAACCTTGGAGGTGATATTGAACGGCAGAACCTCATCCCACGCGCGCTGAAGCTGCGACTCGACTGCTGATAACGGTTCGTCATCATGAGTTGCTTCCGCCGTATTCAGATGCATGCTGAGCAACTTGGCAGCAGCCTTCCGGTCTACTTTGCCGTTGGCGCTTTTTGGAAGCGCTGGAACCGAGCGTATGAGGGTTGGCCTCAAGGCTCGGGGCAGATCAACACGGCTCAGGACATCGGCCAGGAAACTTTCCTCTTCCGCGCTATGCTGATCTAGAGATGCGTCAGTGACGACAAGTGCGGCAAGCAATACCGAATCTGGACTGGCATGGTACGAGTCTTCCTTTGTAGGGACACAGACCAGGGCCTCGATCAACCGACCCTGTCCAGCTCGAAGGATGGCGTCTTCCACATCTGTGAGGTCGACTCGGTTGCCTCGTACTTTGATCTGGGAATCACCGGCAACCCTGCCTTCGAGAACGAGCTGGCCGTCCGACAGCAGTCGGCCGACATCTCCTGTGCGGTGTGCTGATGCCCAGCCTTCCGCGACCAACTCGTCTGGGGCGTGATCATGGTCCAGGAACCGCTCTTGTGTGAGAGCGTCGTTCTTGAAGTATCCGATGGCAACCTTTGCGCCGCCGATCAGAACTTCGCCAGGCATGCCAATCGGCAACGGTCTGAGACCCGAGTCTACAATACAGACGGAGCAGTTCGGGGCCACGTGGCCAGCAGTCAACTGAATCTTGGACGAAGCTTGGGCGAGGTCTCGGTATGGTACCTCGGTTCTAGTTACCGAGCACGTTGTCTCCGTCGGCCCATAAGCATTGAAGAGCCTCAGCTCAGGGTTGGCGACAGAGGCGAAGGCTTTGAGAAGTGCGGGTGAGATGGGCTCGCCACCGCAGACTGCGCGTCGCCAACTGGTCCCAGACTGAACAAGGTTTTGCACGCCGTAGGCCAGCCAGGAGAGATACTCCGAGGGAGTCGCGCCGGTGAAGGTGATACCGTCGTCGACGATGCGCTGGGTGATGGACAGGGCGTCACCGCGCTCTGCCAATGGTACCATGTGTACGCAGCCTCCATAAGCGAGAGCCGTGAAGATCTGAGTCAGAGACATGTCGAATCCCAAGGCGCTCTGGCACAGGACGTTTTCGAATTCGAAGTCGTAGCTCTTTGAGGAAAACTCAAGCTCGTGGATGAGGTTCCGGTGGGAAAGGACGATGCCTTTCGGAACACCGGTTGATCCGCTGGTATACAGAACAGCCGCCGCGTCTGTCGATTTGGTCTCGGGCACCTCCGACACCGTTTCGAATGGCCCTTGATCATCGATGCACGACGAGACGTTGAAAACCGGAGTCCCAAAGGAAACTGCCGCGTCTGCAAGACGGTCGTCCACGAGAATAAGCTGCGGTGAGCAGTGATGAACTTGGCTCTCGAGCCGAGGTATCGGGGTTGCCGGGTCCAACGGCATATAGACGCATCCAGCATGCCAAGTAGCTAGCATAGAGCACACGAACCCGGCTGTCGGATATTGGAAGACTCCAATCACAGATCCTGGTGGAACGTCGAGTCTTCGAATGATGCTGGCGATGGCCGCTACCCGGTTCGACATGTCTGTGTACTTTAAGATGGTGCCGTTTCCATCTTTGATCGCAGGCTTCTCAGGATAAGAGGCTGATATCTCGGCAACCCTGTGAGCCAGAGTTGCTGGCCACGAGGAACGCTCAAAATGCCCTAGAGTTGTATCCCGTTAGATACCAAGCCCTTCCGATCACAATACCGGACGCAACTTACCTTTTGCGAAACTCATCCCGATTCCGATGGACTGGCTATCAAACATTGGAACGCTTTCAATCAGACGCTCCTCTTGGCCGGGCAAGGTTGCAAAGGAATCGATCAGATTGATAAAGCTGTCCATGAGCAACACGGCATCGGCTTTCGAGTAGAGACTATCTTGCACGGCGAGCCGGATGTATGTAGGGACTTCCTTCTGGTCTACGAGATCAAGACTGATGTCGTAGGCGACTTTGGTACCGTGCCAGAATTCGGCGTCGAGGTTGCAGTCACCGAAAGGCCGTTGCTCTTGTGCCCCTTGCCGATAGTCAACGAATGCCTGGAATATCGGGCTGTGCTCCGCGGATCGTCGCAACCCAAGCTTGCCTATGTTGTCCAGTAACAACCCAAACGGAAGGGCGGAGTGGGCAATGGCAGATTGGGCCTTCTTCTTCGTGTCCTGAGCAATGTCTGAGAACGTCTTGTTACATGTTGACCGGAACCTCAGTGGCAGCAGGTTGAGGTACATGCCAACCGCTTCAATGCTGTCCTCGCTCAACCTGTTTGCGTCTGCGATGCCAATGCAGATGTCATCTACCTTGGCCAAACGGACGAGGAGGACGCGGAAGATGGCGAGATAGAACTGAAATTGCGTCAGGCGCAGTTCACGGCATCTCACACGAACCTTCGCCATCGTGGAGGAGTTGACTCGACGAGCAATCTCCGTCATTCGATACTCTCCCAACGGTTGGCGCGCCTTGGCGGCATCGGGAAGCGGCAAGATGGGAAGCTCTCCAGAGATCCCGGAAAGCTCGCTTTGCCAAAACGACAAGAGGTCAGACCAATCGGTCTCACGCTGGCGTCTGACGAAATCTGGGAACTGCAAGGGAGAACCAGCCAATGCCTCTCCCTTGTAAAAGGCTTCCAGCTCCATTTGAATGAGATGAAGGCTGATTCCGTCTATGTTGATGTGATGTAGCCCGAAGAAAAGATAATGCTCCGTAGGCGAGGTTGAGACCAGCATGATGCGCATGGTTTGGCCCTGATCGAGCTGATAGCGATGGTTGGCGAACCTTTCTATGATATCCGGAATGCTATCACGAGAAGCCGAGAGTGTCTCCAGATGTAGTGTAGGGTCATCCAGCACAGCTTGCACAGCCGTGCCGTCTTCCGATTCAAATATTGCCGTCCTCAGCGCCTCGTGGCGCTCTCCGACCGCTCGCACGGCTTCAGAAAGCCGTGCGACGTCTGGTGAGCCAGTCATACGGTACACAAGCGAGCCGTTGAGAGTGTTGGCATCCGGCATGAGTTTGTGCACAAACCAGAACATCTCCTGGCCTATGGATAGAGGATGAGGTCCATACCGGGGAGAATGCTGCGGGGTGTCCAGGTCGGTATCCGGGGGACTGGGGATCTCTTGGTCAACTGAGATATTGGATAACGGGCTGGAAGACCCCGTGGAACCCAGGTCTGATTCCGAGACTGGGCTGGAGGTTTCTTCGTCTTGCGGCTTATTCTCCGGATCCACGACTACATGTAGGCTGGGTGTGCTCGGTTTGTCCAAGTTGGACAAGACCAGGTCGATTATGCCTTGAACATTGGTGTTCAGAATTTGAAGAGTCGCGATTTTGACATCAAATGTCTTGAGAAGCCACCTGCGTACTTCCACGGCAATGAGTGAGTCAAAGCCTAGCTGATCGGTACCGGATTCGAGCAGCGTCTTCTCGTCTTCCATCTGAGAATGTGACAGTTTCAGGATGCTCTGCAGTTCGGGCAAGAAACATTCTAGGTATTATTAGCATATATAAAACTGGCGAACGACGGATAGAAATAGCCTTGTATGGTAACGGAGATCTAGACATACCCTTGATTACACGTTCGGCTTCCGCGAGCGAGGGGGCGGCCGCCAGCCTTTCACGGGGAGTCTGCTGTGCATCGGCGCCGCTTCCCTTCGTTGGACGGCTCATGTTCGGGTCGAGGGTCAACATATGAGACAGTCTTGGCTCTTCCGCCCATGGGGGTGCCGAGGATCCATCGGCTGCAAAGGTATCAAGACCGAGTGTAATCTCGTGGTCAAGGTTTGACGAAGAAGGGCTTGCCAGGACTGCTTCGCCAAACGCATGGTGAAGGTCGCTCTCGGAAGTCCACCTGAATCCGTTTTTGCGCAACGTTTCGTGCTGGCTGCGAGTCATCTCGTTCATTGCGTACCCTATGCCAATGACAAGCCCGAGGTTGATGACCGAAGCGGCCCGGCCGCGATGCCTTCGCTGCAAGGCCAAGCTTTGCATGAATGCGTTGGCGGCCGAGTAGTTGGACTGTCCGTAATTACCAACGACCGCGACACTAGAGGAGAAGAAGACGAAGAAGTCCAGATCGTCACCGCGCTCCTCGAAAAGCCTGTCCAGATTCGTGCTGCCCGCGACCTTGGGACCGGCCACCGTGGCAACCTTCTGCGCGTCCAGCTCTCGGACAGGCACATCTTCCAAGACCATCGCGCCTTGAGCCACTCCGGCCAGTGGTGGAAGAGAATCCTTAATTTTCTCGTAAGCCGAATTCAGGCTGGATTTGTCTGCCGTATCACACGGAATCACGGCAATGGTAGCCCCGACTTTGCGTTGGTTTTCCAGCCACTCGGGGGCGATCTTGGGATTGCGGCTGCTCAGAACCACGTACCGGGCTCCTTTCCGAACGAGCCATTCGCTAAGAGATAAACCCAAGTCCCCAGTGAGGCCGACGAGCCAGTACGTGCGATGCGGCAGGAATGATAGGTGACGACCCGTGGGCAGGACACGTGTCAGGGCGCTTTCGGTGTCGTTCCAGTGGAGGATGTTCTTGTTGAGATTCGGCCGTTGACTGGAAAAGTCGGTTAGGGAAACAAGCTCAAGCGGTTGCATCGGGAGTCCATGACTGAGCTTGTATGCTGCAGAGAGCTGCGCGGAGACCGGAATAGCCTCTGCAGGTTCCATGGAGCTACCGTAGGGCGAAGACGTGGCTGATCGGAACCCATCAGTGGCAAGAATGGGCTGCGTGTCGATGATGATCGTGGACTTGGGAAGAAGCCGTCGAATGGACGCTTCTGTAAGAGACTCTGTGGTCTTGGAAAGGTCCGCAAAGTAATGGTGACTGGGGTCAATTCTGCTTCTCAACAAACGGGCTGACATAAAAGGATGTAGATGAACGAATTTGGTTTGTTGGTGAGTCGAAGTCAGGGTGACCCGGATACCTCGATCCTTGGCTAAAGACTTGATGGCCAACGCGAGATCTGTGCTGGGGTTGTGTACGAGTAGGCGCTGACCCTTGGGAACGTGAGAAAGCAGATATACCGCTTGTAGCATCGACGCAATCTGAGTCAGGACAAGCGGCGGGTTGCAATAGTCCTGAACTTCGCAGACTGAGCAAGGTAACGGCTTCACCGTCGAGGCACATTCAGGTACCAAAGCGAGCGTTGGGCGACTGCTGTTCGGCACTCTTCCGAAGACCACGTAGAAATTGCTTAGACCTGAGTCCAGGACAGGCACCGAGAACGACGTCGAGTACTCGACTTTGAGCCGGAGACGGTTGCCCTTTGTTGAAGCCAATGCCTTTTTGGAGAGGGCAGATGCGTCTTGTTCAAGCCAACCGTCATGAGAGAGTCGGACTGGGTCGTTCCCGTTCTTGCGAACGATGAGTCTCCGGCTGGCATTGTATCTGTCGTTTAGATCGGGAGATGCTATCAGCCGCGGGATCTCCAGACGACCGTTTTTGTAAACGAGCTCCCGCTCTAGAGGCCAGAGGATATCGGTTTCCTTGGACTTCAGGCGCAACGAAACCCCCATCTCCAATTCTAGGAGAGAATAACAGATGACATGGGGGGCGGGGAGGCCCTCATCCAGAAAGTCGATGGACCTGAAGTTCAGATCGGGCATTTCCCAGATCATTGTTCGGAAGAATCCAATAGCCATCATGGACCCAGGGCATCTACCTCGAGCACCATGCGTAACCCACAAAAGCACCGGACATGTCGACATGATTGTTTTCAAGGCGCCGAGAGTACCGTCGTTGATGTTCTCAAAGACGGGCCCGTCGAGTTCCGCCAGAGACAGCACCGTGCATCCAGAGTAGGCCTCATTGAAATCTTGGAGAGTGCGGATGTGAAGAACAACCTCGTAATGTTTCCCCAACACCTTACATAGGCTGTTCACGAGTTTTGCAGTATTCTGAGTTCCACCCCCGACAACGAGCAGGCGAGGGAACATCGTCTTGTTGGCGAGGGGGTTGCGCAGCAACTGCACTCTGTCGTCCACTGCTTGAGCCGTAATTACCGAGGAAGGAAACGGGAGGCGATGTACACTAGGGGTGATTGAGTCAATGGACGAGAAGCCAGCCTGCTGGAGAACAGCGTTCCACTTGGGGGGCTCGATGAAGGGGGAGAGTGTACGGCCTTCGGCGTGGCCGGTCCACCATTGCGGCATTGTTCCAAAGACGAACCCAAGTCTGATGGGGTCATTGTCGGTGATTTCAAGCATGACGAGATGACCTCCAGGCTTCAAAAGATCCCGGACGTTGGAAATCGTCTTCTCAAGGTTGGATGTTGCGCTAAGCGCCAGCGAGGCGACAACCAGGTCGTACAGGTGTGGCTTGAACCCCTGTTCGACGACGTCCCGCTCCGGATCGAGACTTGAGAAAACCATCTTGTCTTTTTGAGCGGAGAAGACGTCACGCGCTTTCTCAGCCCGACTGATGGATACATCCGTACACGTGTAGGTGTCGAACGTGCTACCAATCTCCTCAAGAATTGTCTTGGTCACACTTGCGTTGCGCGCTCCTATATGCTGATTAGCATGTGAAGTTTCATTGAAATTTTTGGAATGACACCCAGCTTACCGATTTCGAGGATGTTCATGGCAGGGAGTTTATGAACAAACTGCCCGACTACTTGTGCTAGATAACGGTTGTACCTTCGGCTGGTCATCCCATGGGCATAGTGGTCGTCCAAAAGGCTTCGGAGTGGACTTTCCAGCATCGTATCTCCGCCATGTATGACTTGGGCAATGTTCTCTCCCACAGCCTCGATGACTCTGCGATCCGGATTATCGGGATATCGCGCCGCAATGGCAGTAACCGTCTCTGACGTGTCTTGAAGCCAATCCTTCTTGACGTAGGGGTGGGCACCGGAGTCCACAAGACTGCGAACATGGCTCAGGAAGCCAAAGTAATTCTTCCAGTTGGGGTGTTGACGTTTCTGATGATCCTGCGGGAAAGCCTGCTCGAGCTGGGTCATGTAGTAGAAAGACAGACGTTCTAGGCTCTCTGCCAGCTCGTAATCGTCCGCTGTGGCATGTTCGTCCACGCAAACGGCCTCTGCGTCAGGCAAGGCGGGCATCCACTTTGTGTGGTAAAAGACCTTTGCGTCGCTCTCTTCTGTTGCTGGAGAAAGCTGGACGCACTGAATTTCCTCCATCTGCACGAAGCCATGCCCCTCTTGAGTATACAATTCGACATCTCCGCATATCCCGGAACCTTCACGATCTGGAATGGTTGTTGTGAATCCAAACATGGAGTGACTCTGGCCAACGGTATTTGCCAGT
The DNA here is from genome assembly GCA_016807845.1 of Colletotrichum eleusines. Taxonomy (NCBI): domain Eukaryota; kingdom Fungi; phylum Ascomycota; class Sordariomycetes; order Glomerellales; family Glomerellaceae; genus Colletotrichum; species Colletotrichum eleusines. The sequence continues at coordinate 671,695 of JADEZO010000007.1, forward strand.
CCAAAGTTGACGCGGAAATTCCTGATGGTCCGAGGAACGTGTGTTGAGAACAGGTCCCCGTCGTCTGGGTGGCAGTAGGCCAGCAAGACTGTCTGGACAGCGGCATCCAAGGTGGCAGGATGCAAGAGCATTGGAGCATCGCCCGGAGTATTGACGATGGAACCACGTGCTACGTTATGCTTCCTTGAGGCATCCCGAATAGCGCGGAAAGGCATCGTATACCCATAACCCACGTTGTTCCAGGCCGAGTATATGACATCGGTGTCAATGGGGCTCATCAAAGAGTCGGCGATGTCTTGCTGGCGAGTAAATGGCAGTATGTCGCCTCTTGATTGCCCCAAACGCACTTCTACAGTCGCTTTGGCCATGAGGGATAAGCTATCGCCGGGAGCGGAGTACAGAGAGAAGTCGGCCACGATTTTAGTCTTGCCGTCGCGACGCACGTTTGTCATGGTGCATACGACCTCGATCCCGGGGTCGCCTGGCGGGATGAGCAGAGCTTGGCCTATGTCCACATTGCTGACATCGATGAATTGGATGCTCTGGTTACTCTGGGTGAGCTCACGGGCCGCTTCGATCGCCATGCATACGTAGCCAGTGGCAGGGAACACGACTTGACCCTGGATCTTATGACCAAGAAGCCAGGGCAACTCCGATTCCAGGAGCAAGTTGCGCCACCTCATGTCTAAGTCGGAACTGTCGGGAAGCAGCCTGCCTATCAACGGATGAACTGGCTGTTTGCGCCTCCTGAAAGCTTTGGTCAAACGGGTCTCGTGCCAGAACTCCTGATCGTGTTGCCAATGGTAGATCGGGAGGCCCCTCAATGTCTGGCTTGAGACGCCAGACATGAGCTTGTCGACGGCAGCTAGCTTGGGATTCAAACCAGCCTGCCAGAGCTGTGCGAATCCCTCACGGAAGGATTGCACGCTGTCTTCTTTTCTACGGAGCAAGAAAGCATAGGCTGGCTGGTTCTGTGGTTCCACATTCTTCAAGGTTTGCAGGACCGGACCACGAAGGGCGGGATGCGGCCCGACCTCAATTACAAGATCGAAAGAGCCGACGTCGCTGCACGCCTTCTCCAGAGCCTGGGAGAACAGGACGGGCTGGACCATGTTGTTATTCCAATAGTCCGCCGTAAGATGCAACTTGCTGGCCTCCTCAGCGTAAACACTAGAAAACCACCGAGTCGATGTGTTGGGATGGGACTCAAAACCCGGCAGAGCTCTGAGCGACTCCAGGTAAGCGCTAGAGCACGGGTTCATGTGGTGAGAGTGATAAGCTTTGTCGACTACCAAACGCTTCGGACTGGCGTTCTCAACCTCGAGATACTCCTCGGCTTCGAGAATGGCATCCTCGTCTCCCGAGAGAGTCACGCTGTCTGGAGAGTTGCTGGCTGCCACGCAAATCCGCCCCTTGAATTCTGGCCGCGCGCAAAATCGACGCGCCTCTTTGTAGGGCATGGAAGCTGCTAGCATGGCGCCCTGCTCGCCAGAGCAACCGCCAGCCAACCTGGTATGCATACCCCGGTAGTAGGCAGCGCCTAAAGCGCTCTCTGCTGTGAGGTAGCCCGCAGCATATGCGGCAGCCATCTCTCCAGAGGAATGACCAACGACGGCACTGAAATTGATACCAGCTGTCCTGAGCACGTCCACCAGGAGGATCTGGATCAAGGTACACAGGGGCTGAGAAAGTCTCGCTTCCATCACAGACGAGCCGTCTGAAGAGCGACCTAGAAGGAGCTGGTCAACCAACGACTGAGGTGGCCTGTCTTCGGGGGGCATCATATCTAAAAGGGCCTCTTCTAGTTGACGTGCGCGGCTCTGGGCCCAAGGAGAGGCGCGCAGAACCTCAGCCATCATGCCGAAAGACTGAGCCCCTTGACCCGTGAAGATGCCGATTGTCCGCGGGGCACTGCGCGTTGGTGTCACGGTTCGTCGCTCTCGGACTGCTTCTGACAGTTTCGACGAGAGCTCAGGGACACTCGCAGCAGTGATAGCGGCCCTGTACGCGAAAGGAGATCTTCTCGAAGCCGTGATTGCCACATCCCGTATGTTGGCTTCCGGATGCAGATTCAGCCATTGGCCATAGTCCGCAAGTCCGCCGTACAGCGAGTCTGCGCTCTTGGCCGAAAGGATGACCGGCACAAAGAGTGGAATTGTGTCATCTGAAGGTGGGTGAGGCGAAACATCGTTCTCATAGCTTTCCAGGATAACATGTGAGTTTGTCCCCCCGAATCCAAAGCTGTTGACACTGGCTCTCAACGGTTGGCCGTCTGGTGGCTTGGGCCACGGAATCTCTACGGTGGGGACCTCCAGGTTCCCATAGAAAGGGGCGATGCGGGGGTTAAGCTTGTTGAAGTGCTTGTTTGGGAAAATTGTCTTGCGTTGCAGGGAAGCCGTTGTCTTGATAAGGCCCGCCAACCCTGCTGTACCCTCAGTGTGGCCGATCACCGTCTTAACTGATCCGACGTAAAGCGGATCAGTGCGTTCGTTATTTCTTGAGGAACCAATAAAGACAGAATGGATTGCTTCGGCTTCCACGGGGTCGCCAGCCGGTGTCCCGGTGCCGTGGGCCTCGAAATACTGACAGCCGTCCTTGATCACATCAAGACCGGCCTTGGCATAGACGCGTCGGATGAGGGCCGCTTGAGACTCCGCACCCGGAGTGGTGATGCCATTGGTGTGCCCGTCTTGACCGACACCAGTCTCTCTCACAATACACTCAATGAAGTCTCCATCGGCAACAGCATCGCTCAGACGCTTCAGCACTACGGCAGCCACGCCCTCGCCTCTAGCATAGCCATTCGCTTCCGCATCCCACATACGGCTCTTCCCAGTCGGTGAGAGCATGTTAAGATTGCTTTCCGTGACGTAACATTCGGGCCCGAGTAACAAGTTGGTGCCCGCAACAACAGCTAAGTTGGCTTCGCCTAGCCGTAAGGCCTGCACGCCTTGGTGCAGAGCAACCAGACTTGAAGAACAGGCCGTGTCGATTGTCATGGACGGACCATGAAGATCCCATATATATGAAATCCGATTAGCGACGATAGAGCGGGCAATACCAGTAGCCTGAGTGTTTCCATTAGCATTGAAAGGATATCCACGGGTTTAATAAAATAAGGTTCCCATTAGGGTGCTCTTACCTGATATCTGGGAGCAGTGTCAAGGTCATTGTTCAGCATGCATTCATAGTCGCCGCACATCAAGCCGACGTAAACAGCCGTATCCGAGCCTCTAAGTTGTGGCATGGATACATTGGCATTCTCAAAGGCCTCGTGCACTGTTTCGAGGAGAATTCGCTGTTGGGGGTCTATAGAAGACGCCTCTACGGCAGTAATGTTGAAAAAGTTGTTATCAAACTTGCGGACATTGTCCTGCAGAAAGTAAGACTTTCGAACATTGGTGCTACCATGATGACTTCCGTCGGCGTGGTGATAGCCGTCGATGCTGAATCGTTCTGAAGGGATGGTTTGCGACAAGTCTGGGGGACTACTCAGAACATCCGCTAATTCTGTGAGACACGAAGCTCCCGGGAAACGACAGCCAATGCCAATCACAGCAATGGGCTCGGAGGCATTGTAGGAAGAAGACATTCTTGTGTAGATTAAAGAAGCGGGATGTTCTTGTTGAGGCAGAAAAAAGGTTCTGTCGTCTTTCAACGTATTTTCGGTCCGTAAAGAGTTTTATATTCCTTGCAAAGCGCGACTTTGTATGATAGCTCACACACTCGTTACCCATAGACGATCCGGCTCCTACATTCAGATCCAGAATAGTGATTTACAAAGAACTAGGGATGTCTTCACAGCCCTCAGAGTTCACCCCGGCATGAATTCTGAACTATGTTCATACTCTGCTTCTATCCTCTGTTGATTGAATCTTCAGCCTCAGATCTGGTGTATCATTAGTTGTATCATATATCAGGCTTCCTCAGTAAATCTTGGGTTTACATCCAATGTCGATCCCAGAAGTCCTTTGAATGTTCCAAGGTGATCGGGGTGGTTCTTAATAGTTGTTTGTGAAATGTTGTTTGCGAAATCTTGCTTGTGTTAGAGTACCGGCAGTAGGTGGGATTGGGGCTGAGGGCAAAATAAACCCTCAACTTGCAGCCATCTTTTGCACATTCATACTTGTATCTCGCAAGTTTGAAAGAGACCAGAGAACGACGCTCTTTCATTTCAGCCTGATGCAAGGCAGAAAGCTTCAACACAACCTCGAGATCTACGCACGATATTTTCCAGAGAGCCTAAAAGAATCATTCTGGTTCCGCCTGACTCGAGGAGAAGGTAGCCTGAGTCAAGAAGAGCGTAGCCTGAGTCAAGAAGAGGGTAGCTTGACTCAAGAAGAGGGTAGCCTGACTCAAGAAGAGGGTAGCCTGACTCAAGAAGAGGGTAGCCTGACTCAAGGCGTAAGGCTTTGATGTGACGAGATATCGGGCTTTAGTTACTTCCTGTAATTGACGGCGTCATATTGTTATTTGGCAGTTGTAAGCCTAGTAATACCTGTTCTTATACTAGAATAGAAGATGCAGTAAGTAAGCTAGATTGTCAAGCTGTCGTAGACAAAAGTAGATCCCTAATTGCCAAGTTGCAATTGTAGCTTATATATATGTCACTCTGCGATGAACTCCTCCAGATTTGCATTACTCTTTCAGTGCACCACAACTATTTTGACCTTGTAATCAGGTACATTGCGCTAAAGTCTAGGTAGTTGTCGCCCGTCTTGTCTGCATGGTGAAAGCGTGTAGGGTGTGGCTTGGGGGCTTTGGTCATAGCGGAGCTGTGCGTAAAGACACAACACTAGGTACACAACTCAAAGGAACTCGGGTTCCAAGTCTAACCATCTTAAGAGAGAAGGCTTCTAGTCGATGCTTTCAAGGACATGTCAAAAGAACCTAGCTCTATCAGACTTGTCCAATGTCTCCGATCGCCTGAGTTACCGCGTTTAATTTAGATCGATAAGGTCATAAGGCTTTCATTAACCTTTTGGCTCGTAAGCCATTGAAGGTTTCATCAACTACTGGCTCTGTTCTGAATAGTCTAAGGTGCTGGAAGTAGTATTCCCATCCCTGCTCTAATGGTATATTAGAATCCGTCCCAGTCGTTATCGGATTTGAATCTGCAGGGATGAGGTGAGCTAATGTACGCTGAAACTTAAAGTATTTTAGAATAACGATAGAGTGAACCAGACTTATAACTGTCGTAGACAAAGGGAGATCTACAATTACTAAGCTGCAAGTTGTAATCGTAGCTTGTACAGGTACATCACCTTGCGACATAAACTCTACATGTTGAATCCCTGAAAATATTTAAGAAGGGAAGCGTAAGGGCCCCCAGACGTTGTAAAACACCCAGAGGAACCTACTGGCCTGGCTACTTAAGATTATAGCGAGATGTAGCTCATCAGATGGTCTACAAAGTCAAGCTCACTTTTGCACTAGAAAGGGTGTAACTGGGGTGTGACGAGTCATAAGGCGTTGTTTACTACCTGTAACTAATGCCAGGTGACATTTGACATAACTTCGGCAACTAGGTACCTAGGTTATCTGTCAGACACTAGCCGAGACGCAACACTTTGATATTATGCACTTCATCCTACCGGCAGCCTGGAATGACGCTGAAACCTTCAGCATGATGTAAGGCTAAAATCTCAACACTAAAATTGTGGATAGTTTAAGAGGTGCCTTTCTTAGCATCCCGCTCGTGCCGCCTAAATCAGCCTAAACTATCCTGACTCATGGCGTAGAATGATGTGGAAACTTGTCAACATAACCTCAAATAAGCTAGTTCCATGATAATGAAACTCTATGGAAATGGCTGTACTTGTGGCTTATATCATTTAATGCCAAAACATTATACGATGTACATTGCTCGGTTACTGATGAACTGTGGTACTTTTGCTCGATGCTTCATTCTCTTTTGTGTCGCCTGATCCAGTAGCCGTATTAATTGTCCATTTGTTTAGGTGCTTTTCTAGTACATAGTAATACCATAAGAATGTGCGCGTCTTAATCAACAACCCTTTCAATCACAACTTTACCTCCACAACAAATTGTGTCTACACCTCCTGAAGGACCATCGCCGCCGGCAAATATATTCCAACTTGCCTACACGCGGCTATGAAACCTGACCTGTACCTTCGGTCTGTCATAGATAAAATACAGTTTAGTCTCCTTATCCCAATCAGTTTCGGTATTGAGCAGCTCCATGTTATATGCCCAAACAAGTTTCGCCAAAGTAATGCGGGCTTGCATCAGACCGATTTCTCTGCCGGGACAAGCTCGCGGTCCCATCGAAAACGGTTTGAAGGCTTTCAAGTTGTCGTGACGGCTGAAGCTCTCATCATACCACTTGTGATCTTGGGGCAGGAAACGCTCCGGCCAAAACTCTCTAGGGCGGAGGAAATATTTGGGGCTGTGCGTAGTGGCGAACGAGGCGTTTTGCACGACGACCTATAGATGCATCAGCGTATCTCGTTTATACGTATGGGGGCTCGGATAGCTGAAGCTTACGCCTTTCGGAATATAATCACCGTCCACGAGGGCTCCAGGACTGTATCTCGGAAGGCCGAATGCTGCATTTGTATGGATCCGCATAGATTCGTCGATGACACCATTGAGATACCTACTGGTCTGCAATCTCTCAGCTTTGATGTCAGAATATCTGCCAAAGTCGCCTCTGATCTCCTCTGTGAGTCTGTGAAGTGCACGCGGTGTCTTGCCGAGGTAGAAGATTGCCGCTGTGAGAATGTTGGACAAGGGGTCGAAGCCCGCAGCAATCAAAACGTTGGATTGCGCGATCAACCACTCTGGCGACTCCGGCTTTGATTCGTCCCGAAGGAGCCATGAGAAATAATCTTTCCCCTTCAGCTTTTGTCGGTTCGCAAGACGCTGTGCTACGATCTCTCCGTTCATCCTGATCCAGGCCGGGATGGTTTCGGAGATGGACTTGGAAACAAACAAAGGGGACAAAGGGCACAGAAGCGGGAATTTCTTCAGAACTTGTCGAACCGTACCATGCAGGCCAACTTTGATCGACTCTCGCAAATAAAAAGAAGATTTAGCTATCTATGTTAGCAGCTGCTCGTTCTTCTTGGACGCTTGACGATGAGAAAGCGTTCAGACTCACCGTTTTTTAGATTGTTAAACTCGTGGCTCCAAGCGACGTAACCGGCGAGATCGCAAACAAGCCAGTCAACCCACTAAACATTTTATTCTTGATCAGAACCTTGTATCAAAAACTCAATAATAGCCGGATCATTGGCATACCTTGGTCATGTTAACACCATCGGCGCTGGTGCCGCCGTGATTCGCCAATTGTTCGATCAGTAGGTCTACATAGCGATGTACGTGGACCTCTTGAGCCCACATCTCCCGAGGAGAAAACGCGGGAGTGAGCTGCTTGGCAAGCATGCGGTGTTTCTCCGGATCTGTCTCAGCTGTGATGCCTGGCTCGTTACCTCCTAGATCTTGAAAACCTGTCTTCACGAAGGTCTCGCGGTTGCGAACTGTTGCCATGTATATGTCATGCTGGGCCTGTGGCGACCTAAATGCAAGCTCATTTGGCCCGACTCGAACAACTTCGGCTGTTGTTCAAAAACAGTCATCAGCAGGACAATTACTCAATTTTTTTAATAAGGAAAAAGAGCAATGCAATTGCCACTCACATCCGTACTTGTCGAATAGCTCTTCCACGGCCCAAGGGTATCTCCCCTGAAGCCACTTTATGGCGTACCATATGTAGGAGACGGCAGCGAAAGGAGGTCCAGGATATTTGGCTAGGGGATGGATGTACAGAAGGTAGATGCATCTTGATAGGATACCAAGAGCCGCAAAAAAGGCTCCCGAGAGAAGCAACGCCGTCAAAGAGGGCGCGTTGGATTGGATCAAGGTAAATGAATTCATTTCTTTCTGAATTTCAAAATGTGAAAGAGTTCGTCAGGAGTTCCGGTCTGAAAGATTGTGTATGAATAGCAATTTGACAATGTACAGATGACTCGATAATCTACAAACGCGTTCCGCTGGGTGAAAAAACAGGTTGAATATAAGAAATATATGAGAATAATCAAAACGATAGAAAGGCTCGTACATCAAATTGCATGAAGCCGATATAGCTTCCCTTCAAATTAAACTTTACGTAAATGTACATTGATCACGTCTTCAAGCTGAAGAGTCTCCTAGTCCAATACGTCTCATTGCGATCAAATGAAGTTTTCTTGCTCAACTCAATCCGTCGCAGATCAGGAGTGCTCGATGAATCTTGACGGAACTCAATGCGTGCCAGTATGATTAGTGATCTCCAGCAGTAATTGAAGTACATAGCAAATCTCGATCAAGACCTCTTAGATGGAAATGTCACTGACTCGAGGCTGATTTCAACTTCCGCCTACACGTGGATCTCTCAGTACGTTTATCGGCGTCTTGAAAGTTAAGGGACAAGAGGTTGACCCTGTACGATAGAGTTCGCAAATACAGGTAGGTTGTTCCTACTCTGTACCCCTGTATTTATAGAGTTGTTATCACAACCTCTCATAGTGCATAAACCATATCAACCTCGACGATCCCGAGAGGTTTGTCCACAAGCTTACAAATCTCTCAACTCTTGAATACGAAAAATCAACATTTACAAGAAATACGGCACTTCTCAAGCCTTAAACTGATCCGAACAACACTCCATCTTCTAGGACCCTGAAACAGGGCCGAGAGCAACTAGAGAGTAAATTTAAAGAGAAGTGAACATCGATTCTGGTCATCGAACCAGTGATCGTTGACTATAGGATCATAAGATTGGCTCAACCTTTCATGACACCACAAGAGGAGTGCTACCCCCTATGATATTTACTAAAAGCGAGTCATTGCTCTAGAGAAGATTTAGTAGTACTGCAGCCTCAGTCTCTCCCAGAGCTGGTTACTGTGTCAGATTTTCACCACGATTCTCTACAATCAACAACTGCCCACAATGAATAGCGACGAACAGAAAACCTTTCCACCGGAGCCAGCTGGCGATGACCAGAAGGCAGTATCACGAAACAGCGAAGGCAGCATTCATACTCAGGTGCTCGAGGTGTCACGAAGTAGAGAGCCGTCCATTAGGCCATCGGTGCCAGAAGAGCCCGCTCAAACTGACAATGTTCTGAAGATGAGCTTCTCATTTTGGGCCATCATAGCGACGCTCTGCTTCACGAGTCTGCTGGGTTCGTTTGAAAATTCCGTCATCTCAACTTCAATGCCGTACATGATCAGAGACTTGGGTATCGGGCCAGACTATGTATGGATCACCAACGGCTTCTTCGTTGCAAGGCAAGGCACCTTGTTCCTTTTCGAGGCTCTCCCAAGACTTGACATGCTAATAAATCGATCCAGCGCCGCCGTCCAGCCTCTATTCGGCCAATTAGCAGATGTATTTGGACGACGAAGACTGACGCTGCTCATCGTCAGCACGCACACTTTTGGCAGCGGCATCTGTGGCGGAGCTAAGAACGGCGCCATGCTGTTCGCGGGCCGCGCTATTCAAGGTATCGGCAGCGGCGGCATCAACATGATTGTCGAAGTCATCATTTCAGACCTCGTGCCTCTCCGGCAACGAGGCTACTTCATGTCTCTCGTACTTCTCGTTTATGCCCTCGGATTCGGCACAGGTCCTCTCATCGGCGGTGGCCTTTCCCAACACGCCGATTGGCGCTGGGTTTTTTGGATGAATTTGCCAATCGGTGCCACTTCACTCTGTCTTCTCTACCTGCTACTCCGGGTCAAGGACGACAAGACAACCCCGTTGGGCGACAAGATCAAGAACATCGACTACATTGGCAACATATTGGTCATCGGGTCCACAGTCTCCATGTTATATGCACTCGCACTGGTGGGCTCCTCGTATCCTTGGGGTTCCTGGCAGGTCCTCGCACCCTTGTTGATCGGAGTTGGAGGCTTTGCCGCATTCATCTGCTTTGAGGGATCCCGCTTCTGCCCCCATCCCGTAGTTCCCCTGAGATTCTTCAGGGACCGTACCAGAGTGGTCATATATGTCAACACTCTGGTCATATCCATGCTTGGCTACTGGATGATATTCTTCCGCCCGCTTTACTTCCAGGCTGTGCTGCTGTCCAGCTCCACCGTGGCCGGGGCTCAGATGATGCCCAGCGCTCTTGGATCACTTTTGGTATCGGCAGGATCATCTGCCGCACTCTCGTGGATGGGCCGGTACAAGATTTTCCACAACGTTGGCTTTGGTATACTCACCTTGGGGCTCGGTCTACACGTGCTTCTGGACGAACACTCCAGCGCCGTCCGCTGGGTTTTGTTTCAGATCCTTACCGGCAGCAGCATAGGCATGTGTCTGAACACGCTGTTGCCGGCGCTCCAAGCAACTCTTCCCGACGGCGACGTGGCAGCCGCCACTGGCACATGGGCATTCTTGAGAAGTCATGGAAATGTGTGGGGCATAGCGATACCCGTAACGGTCTTCAACGATCGCTTCATGAGATTGACGGGAAGTATCACAGACGACGAGGTTCGTAACGAGTTCTCGGGAGGCCATGCGTACGATCTAGGAACTCGCGAAAACCTGCTTCGTCTGGACCCTGTTACCCGGAGTCAAGTTACCAGTGTATATGTCCGTTCACTTCAAGTAGTATGGATTGTTGCTGCCATCTTCGCGGGTATTGGGCTTGCGTCTTCCCTCCTTGAGAAAGAGATCCGATTGCGCACGAAACTCGACACCAAGTACGGTATGCAGGACAAGGATAAGAAAGATTCAAAGCCGGATTCAAAGACGGAAGAGGGAAGTAAAGAACTAGAAGCGTAGAGTAAACCGCAGCATCATTTTACGTCGGACTCATAACTCTAGGACTAGTAGATGGGCATTTTTCTCATGGATATATATTCAAAAAAGAAAAGAAAATCACGTCATGAATCATGGTGTCTGTTATAAGACTGCTACGTGGTTCACTATCCAGAAATCCACAAGAAGATGAAATACAAGTTAGTCTGTGCGGCCGTGGGCCAGCTTATATCGCGAATAATATATCCCACTATGTAGCCATACGAAGCTATTCCGCCTTTCCAACAGATGGATAGTGCCTCCCCGTACTGACTGGCCGTTGTATCAAGACCAGACCACAGGCAGTCCTACTCTATGTGCTATCTTGCTGACTGCGGATGCGCAGTGTAAATGGTCTGACCTGTTTTCCAGGTTCATGTACGCGGCGCCAGGCGCCTTGTGTGTAGGGTCGGCGTGTAACATGAAAGTACACACCGCGTGAAAGGCTTGGGTATTGAGTTCTCCTAGCCAGAGGAAGGTTGGGATCCCATGTCTACGCCCTCATGTTCTAGAAGCCTCCGTCGAGTGAGATCGTCACAAAGCTCGCTTTCGGAGTCGGTCTTCCTCCTCAGCTCGTCCGCTCGTACATGTAGCTTTTTGTTTTGCCCGCACGAGTCGCATATTTGCCGGACATGGAGAAACCTTCATCACCACGAGGTAACGTCGAAAGCTTCGGTATCATGAAGGTCTGTTGATCTCCCTTATCTTGGCAACTTTGTATCGAAAGTTAATGCCCAGAACTTAATTGGGTTGCTCTACGTAATCTCTGTACCCCGTATCATCACCTGACGGGTAGGTGGGTAGGTTGCCTGTCTCCCCAGCCAGTAGAAAGGTACTCGGCGATTCCGCGTTGTTTTTCATTCCACATCGTGCTTTCAAAAACACATTGTTTTTTACGTTGCACAGCTGCCTTGTATACGTTTTCCAACGCAATAACCACTACACATCTTTCTTCATGACTTCACTTTGTGCCCAGACAGTCATTGTATACCTCATCTCTATATTTTCAATCCATATAGCCATCTCCAAGCTACGAGCTTACTACCGTGGACGCCAGTTTAGTCGGAAACATGGCTGCCTCCCTCCACCAAAGGCGCCACTTCGAGACCCAATCATGGGTATCGATAACACGCTCTCCAATATGCGAGCAGTGCGGGAGCATCGCAGCCTGAAGCATTTTGAAGACCGTTTCTACACCATCAGCGAAACGTATAGCAGTAAGCTCCTCTTCGGCGCCCCAATCATTATCACCATGGATCCGGAAAACATCAGGGCCATTCTCAACACCAACTTCAATGACTACGCCATTGCACCTTTCCGGCAGCCGGCGCTGGGGCACCTCCTCGGCGATGGCATCTTCGTGGTGGATGGCGAGAAGTGGCAGTCTTCAAGGGCGCTGCTGAGACCCAACTTTGCGCGTGACCAAGTCGCTGACCTGGATGTGCTGGAGTTTCACGTCCAGGAGCTCTTCAAGTTGCTGCCGCGGGACGGAGTGACGCCTGTCGACCTACAAAAGCACTTTTTCAGTTTCACGCTCGACTCGGCCACGGAGTTTCTCTTTGGTCAGAGCGTCCACAGTCAAAGACGGCATCTCAACAACCAGCAGGACACAGATAGTCTGGAAGCTCAGTTCGAGACTGCATTCACTGTCGCGCAAGCAGAGGCTATGGAGGTCATCTCGCTCGGACCCCTGGCCAAGTTTGCGCGAATCAAATCACGGAAGCAGGTGGATATTGTGTTCCGCTACGTTGACCAGTTCGTTGACAGAGCCATCGCGTTCCGTAAAGAGTACGATGAGGCTGGACAGGAGAATAACGACGAGCGGGCGAAGTCCAAGTATCTTTTCCTACAGGAACTGGCCAAGCAGACTACGGATAGAACTCGTTTGCGTTACGAGCTGTTGAATGTGCTCTTGGCCGGTCGAGACACCACGGGCAGCCTTCTTGGGAACCTCTTCTTCATGTTATCGAAGAAGCCGGATGTATGGAACAAGCTGAAGCGCGAGGTTGATGGTTTAAATGGTGAACTGCCATCATATTCCGCTTTGAAGACTATGCCTTATCTCAGGGCATGTCTTCGCGAATGTAAGTCTTTTGTGGGGTTATCTTTGTTTGACACCACGTCACAGAAGCGTTAGCTAACAGCCGGGGGTCATCAGCGTTGCGGCTTTATCCTGTTATTCCGGCCAACACACGCATCGCCACGACTGACACAGTCCTGCCGAGGGGCGGTGGCCCCGATGGTAAGAGTCCTGTGTACGTGGCTAAAGGCACCGCCGCTGGGTGGTCCGTCTGGGCTTTGCATCGGCGAAAAGACATTTATGGACCAGATGCAGACGAATTTCGCCCAGAGCGTTGGGAGGACCTCCGAGTCACTTGGGAGTTTCTCCCGTTCAACGGAGGCCCACGCATATGCCTTGGCCAGCAGTATGCATTGACTGAGGCCTCGTACCTCACAGTGAGGATTTTGCAGGAGTTTTCAAAGATCGAGGGCCTGGACGAGAGGGACTGGGAGGAACAAGTTGCCGCAACCGCCTGTAATAGACTGGGATGCCGAGTAGTGCTTACGCCTGCCTAGGAGAGCATCATGATCAATAACTGCGGCGTTAGTGTCTCATGATGTAACGAAACATACATGTTGAGTCTCCTAGAAAGAACGCAGAGTTAGCCTATCTAGAATATGCCTCTTATTTGCATGTGAGATGCTGTTGCAGATAGTCTTATTGACACGTACCAGTGAATTCTACCAAGTCCATTTCATCGCGAATGTATAACTGGCTCCGAAACTTACAGCCTGCCTTTAAGCATAAGTAAATATGCAGACCTGTACTGCAACAATGTGTCTTCGTGTCTGTCAACGCGTATGAGCATGTAGCTCTGGGATGTAACCCTAGCCGTATTATGAGCTTATTCTATCAGTTGTTTAAAGAAAGATGACAACTTCTCGCCTTGCAATTTCAAGCATCCCCATCTCTTCCTTTTTTGTAGCCAGCGTACTTATGGCCAACCATATCCCGTACTATTGGTCGACAAATCCGTAGCCTGCCTCGAAATGCAAGTCAAGCATGCACAAAACACAATGGTGAACTTCAGCTGGCGTATTTGGAGACCACTCAGGGCGTCATGTCCTGCCAAGAGAAGTTGGGCTGCTCCTAGAACGCCTTTTCCACGCCTATTTTCTTGCTAGACACAGCCCCAATGTGAGGGAGCGGGGGCTTCGAAACGTGGTTTTCGATGACACAGCCACACGCTAATATATCTCAGTTCCAGCTAAGCTAGGCTCTTTTATTTCATCATGGCGCTCCTAGGATCCAGTCATCGGTTGATGGGCGCTCCAACTTCAGTCGGCAACGTTTGATAATATCAGCTTGTTCGCCAGATCTGTTCAGAGTGTGTTCCAAGCCAACAACTCGGCAAACTACACCCTGAAATAAGAGCTAAAATGCATTTGCCCAAGTCATGGAAAGACGTCGGTTCAGTCAAAGATGTCTTTGTGTCCAAGCGGCGTGGCAAATATTGCCAGCGACGCGAGCGGAGGCCTAAGACCAACGAAAAGAAAGGGGCTAAGAGGTGAGCCAAGTGGAGATTGATGTAAGTGTTTAGGACTGACTTCGGGAGTGTAAGAGAGGCGAAAGCTCCCATGTCCAAGAAAACCAAAGCTTATCACCAAGGAACATGGACGGGGAAAGGGCAGTAACTCCGGCAGTGTCTACCTCTTAGGCCATCTGACATTCTTCCGGAGGAGCTTTCATGGCAGCGATCGGGGCAAACCTCGTCGAGTCGGGAACGCGTGGACCAGGCCGATTCAGTCGCGTCGGCTCAGTCAACGTCTGAGCTGCATGAGGCTTCGGAATCCCCGTCTTCAAGCAAGCTGCTCCCGGGCAGAACACCATCCTATACGAAAGTTGCGACTTGGAGCAGCACTCTGGGCAGTGCGCGTAGTTCTCTGAGCTCTGCGGCATCCAAGATTAGGGACGCCGTGTTACGCCGCCGGCATTACAGACTTATCACCAGCACGCTCCAAACAGCCAAGGCAGCCTGAAAAGCACATGCATCGAAACCTGAGGTCTTCGAAAGAGGCTAAGAAAGGTGCTGATACCTCAAAAGAGTAATGAATATGGGAATATGAAGGGCTGCTGCACTTGCGCAAGACCCTAAGCGATAACTAATTATAACGGCTACTACGATCCATTTCAACTAGGCCTCGAGCACAAGAGTCATTAAGGTCATGACGTCCGAAATATACTCTCCAACAATTTTCATCCGGAGGTCAAGCGTAATGATTTATCATGTTTCCAGCATGCACCGCAGCTCATGGTCAAGGTACAGTTTCTTGTCGAAACCATCAGTCATGCTGGCGATATCACCCGCCCCAGCCAAGACTCGGAGGTCCAGTGGACCAGCCTCGAGAACCTTTCCAAGCACTCGATCCAAGTATGCGGCGACTCTGTTGGCGGCAAGTTGCAAACTAGTACCGCACTCTTGGCCCTGCGATGAAACTCAGCAACAACATGGGGTGGCATATCAACTGGCATCTCTTTGAAGGTATTCAGAACTGGACAACTCTTGACGTAGGTTCTGTTGTTCCCGACCACCATTTGGACCATCCAGCGCCCATAGAATGTCAAGCAAACTAGAGTCTGAAAAGAGTTGCAAAGCTTCAGGCATTTTCGGGGCTCGTGTCCAAGAGCTGTCGTCCATCCAATTCTCTAAGGCGATTTACAGCTACGATTCCGCGTGATAGGAGAACAATAATGAATGCGGTCGCTGGTTGGGCCTTTTGCATTGCAAATGGAGATGACTGGCCGCAGAACCGGCTACGATTTGCTCTGCTTGGAAGAGAGTCTGACAACGTCTCGGTTTCAACGCGAGGACAGGTCACGGGTAATCCTCAGTTGCGAATCACCGGGACAACTGGCCGAAGTAGCGGGTTTCGATAACATGCCGTAGCGTGTGAGACGCCGGCTGAGGTTCGCGATACGCCCATAGAATCAACCAGGGAATGGTATCTTGAACAAGCTGACATTGTTTGCCGAATTATGATTGGGTCTGTGAAGGGTCAGAGATGCCAGGAGACCTAGGAGTTGCCGTGGCTTATGAAGAAACCGAGCGCATTCTCTGCCAGATATGGGGCCGAAACCGTTATGGAGCCTAGCGAAGTGATCCGAGGATCGCCTATCTTCACCCACGTCATGGACATATTTGATGATTATAGAGCTCGTTGGCCGGGCGAAGTACTCTTGACTCTCATAGCGGGTGAAGATGGCCGGACTTCGAATACTAACCTTCACAACGACCCCTCGACACCCAACGCTCCCAGATCAACATACACACACGATACCTTTGCCCCAAGCAAAACAAGTGACATTGAAGATCAACAGGCTGCTGACCAATCGACGGCAGAGGTCGAATGGCGAGCCATTTGAACCTATTCCGTCGCAGTGCTGCAAAGGCCTCGTTCGAAGACGACGGGGTTTGATGTGGCGTAGCTCAATGATGATAGCCATATGAGCGATTGGATGTTTAATACCCAGAGTATGTTTGGGCTTTCTGGGTCGTCATGTCCTCATCTGCTTTTTTCCAGATGAGATTCATCAGACAAAATAGATTTATTTCCCTCTTTTCCCTTCTCAAGCCAGCTCTCAGCCATCGCATCACTTAAAAATCTGGTTTTTTAGACAATTGTCTGATTTCATCCCATCTGGAATGTCGTGGACATGCATCTCAGGTAAACAGGGCCATCTTCAGCCGAAATAGTGCCCAAGAAAGTTGACAATTGGTGTACGTCTATACGAAGTCTCGCGACGGCCCATCGAAGGACGGCGGCCCTCATGGGAAAGGCACCTGTTTGGGGTTAAACTTATGACTAACTAACTCAAAACATTTCATGGCGGGGAACTTCAGGCCTTATGAGCGTGCACGAAGACGAGGAAACGCTTCCTCGTCAGGCCATTGGCACATCTCGGCGCAGCCTCTGTCGCCATCCCGACCCCGCGAGCACGCCATCGGCCAATGTCCCTCTAGTTTCTGCTTGTATTTAACCGGCCTTCTTGGCGCTGCAGACACTCCCGGCCTCTCTCTCGCGCCGCTCCACAGAGGTCCTGGGGTCCCCCCTCCAGTTTCTCGGGCCACTCCAACTTGCGCGCCCCGAACTGGCGACACACTGAGAGGAACGCCAAGACCGTTTGGATATGGGCCAAGCTCAGAGCTTTTCCAACAACCTTCCGTGACGGGACGGCAGTCGACTAGGTTCCCCCGGGCTCCCTCGCCGCGCCGAGACGGCCTAGATGCTGACGGATTCCAGTATGTCCTCTTGGCGGAGGCGCCTGTCTCACCCGTCCCAGCCTTCCGGACAAACTCGGCACAGTCCTCGTGGTCAGAAAAGAGAGAATTCACCGGACTGCCTGCATATATGGCGACTTAGCTTCAAGAGGCAGCTGGGTAACTGCTCTTACGTCCCGCCCAACGACCTCTGTCCGTCAGCCTAGCGTCGGCCAGCCGCCTGTGGATGTGCTCGATATATTTTTCTTGACTGAAACCGCGCGAAAAAAAAGGTTTTTAGACCTTCGTCTGGCTGTGGCTATTGTGTGGTTCTCTCCACGCCCGGCGGTCCGCTGAAGGTCGTGGTCTTCGCCGATGCCCTGTCGCCCCTTCATCTCTCATCCTCCCCGACCACCACACGTCTCTAGTGCATGGGAACTTGACCCTTGTGTTGCCGACTAGCCAGTCATTTCACAGCCCGGGCGTTGCGTGACGTTGCATCGCAATGACGTGCGGGTCCTTTTCGAGCATGGCTTGCGTGGGATGATCACCGGTTCACCATTGATCTCTTTTCTCTCAGGTTGCGACGCGGCAAGGAGCTCGTCTGCAGGCCGCACATATATAGCTCCTCGCAGGGCCTCCTCCGCTGATGGGACCCCCCCCCCCGTCCACCGATCGTCCTGTCTTAGCATCGGAGGCACGGTCTGCCACCTCGTTGTTGAAGGAGTTTCCGGTCGGCAGTGCTCCGTAAGCGCACGAACACGCCAGCGATGAGTCTACCCCTCAAACACGATCACCACGGCGGGGAAGAGCATCATGTCGCGCGGGAAGATGGTTCGGCGGAGGAAGTCGGGGTCGTGAAGCAGCAGGAGACGTACGCCTTCGACGAGTCGCGCAAGATCGGCGTCACGGGCGCCGTCTTCCTGATCCTGAACAAGATGATCGGTACCGGAAGTAAGTCCACGACGGCCCCCCGGCGGTGAAGCTCCGCGACTGCGCAGCTCGTAATTACTCACGAATCCCGAAACAAAACAGTCTTCTCCACGCCCTCCGGCATCTTCCAGTCCACCGGCTCCGTGGGCGTCGCGCTCATGCTCTGGGTGATTGGCGGCATCCTCACCTTTTGCGGCATGAGCGTCTTCCTCGAGTTCGGCCTCGCGATCCCCCGCTCTGGCGGCGAGAAGAATTACCTCGAGCGCGCCTACAGGCACCCCAAGTACCTCGCGTCCTGCGTCCTGGCCTCGCAGATGGTCCTTCTCGGCTTCTCGTCCGGGAACTCCCTCGCCTTTGGCCGATACGTTCTCTTCGCATCGGGCTCGAGCTCGCCGGATGGATGGGTCGCTCGCGGCATCGGTATCGCCGGCGCCACGTTTGCCGTCGGCGTCCACGCCGTCACACCCAAATGGGGCATTCGCCTGTTCAACGTTCTGGGCGTCTTCAAGGTCGTCGTCTTGCTTTTCATCGTCTTCTCCGGGTTCGCCGCTCTCGCCGGTCGTCGTCTCGTGCCGGACCCCCACAACTTTGACAACGCGTTCCGCATCGAAGACGGAGAGGGTTACGGCAATGGCGGCGTCTACGGCTACGCGACCGCTCTGCTCCGCATCATCTACAGTTACAAGGGATGGGAGAACGCCAATTACGTCGTTGGCGAGCTCAAGAGCCCGCGCAAGACCCTGGCCATTGCGGCTCCCCTAGCAATTGGTGGCGTGACCATTCTCTACGTCCTAGCCAACGGTAAGAATAACCATCAGCCATGGTGAGGGGCCAAGTTCCCCGAGATTCTAACAGAAGAATAGTCGCTTACTTCGCTGCCATCCCCAAAACCGAGCTTGCCACGTCCGAGGTCATCGTTGCCGGTGTTTTCTTTCGCAATGTCTTTGGAAACGGCGCTGCTGCCCGAGCCCTGCCGGCCTTCGTCGCTATCAGCAACTTGGGCAACGTGCTTGCCGTCAGCTTCGCCCATGCTCGTCTCAACCAGGAGCTGGCTAAAGAAGGCCTGCTACCCTTGAGTCGATTCTGGGCATCGAATAAGCCGTTCAATGCACCTGCTGCCGCGGTACGTGCCCCTTGTTCACTTACGCCATCCTGAGTTGCCACGTTGTTCTAAACTATTGCTCAGCTGTTCCTCCACTGGATTGTTACCGTTATTGTCCTCGTTGCCCCGCCGGCTGGGCCAGCCTACAATCTTATAACTGATATCTACAGTGCTGGAGGCGCCTGGATCAACGCGTTTGTCGGCATGTACGTCTTCCACCTAATCAGAGTTGCCAGCCCGGTGCTATGACTAACATTGATGACAGCGGTCTTCTCTACCTGCAGTGGAACAAGAAGGAGAACTGGACTTCACCTTGGCACACCTACTTTCCCATCACGATTGTCTACGTCCTCGCCAACTTTTTCTTGTGCATCGTTCCGTTCATCCCTCCCACGACCTCCTGGAACGCCGACGGCTACCCGTATTACGTCTTTCCCATCGTGGTTATTGGTGTACTTCTATTGGGTGTTGTCTACTGGGCTTTCTGGACCAAGCTCTTCCCTACCATCGGAGGTTACAGGATTGTGGCCGAGAGGACTTATGACGAGAAAGGTCACGAGGTTATCCGATACCGCAAAGTCAGCACCAAGCATGGCCATTCTGGACCTATCGATTGAGCACAACGCTACACCCTTCAGCATCGCCAACTATTTATTGTAATTACAAAACTTGTTGTTCTTTCAGCAGGCCAGCCCTCTTTATATTTCACACGTGATCATGATTCATTAATATCAGCTCCAACACTAGATCCCGACCCATCGCAAGTGCTGCAGTATTCCAGTGTTTGTAACAGGTACTTGGTAGTAATTCATTGATCACGAGTGTGAATGGCAAGACGCCGTTGTTTGCTGGTTTCGTACGCGCATGTCCCCCAACAATCTCTGGCTTATCATGATGTCAAGTCAGTCAGGCCAGATCACATTAGTTTTAGGTAGGAACAATATCAAAATCATGTCCCAAAGGAGCCATCTCTGACTTTAATCCTCTCACACGTTTAGACAGCGATATGATTCCGTCCTGTGGCTGTGATGTAGATACTAACAGAGTTAAATACACACATCTCTACCAAGTCGATGGTAGAATAACACAACGCCACGATTCAGCCATTATTTATTGGTCATGATCATGATTGATTTGAGAGCTAACCATGAGTACGAGATATAGATTTGACTCCGCTGTATTCGACTTTCCTTCCCATCTACTCAAGGCGACTATCCTCAAGACCTTCTGTGTCACCAGGCTCACGGTACTCGCCAGTAGGCTTGGCCCCACGCGTGCGCTCCTTCACGATGTTGCTCTTGTCGATAGCGTCGTTATCATCGCGCTCTGTGGCAGGGTCAGCCTACGATCAATTTCTGACTGGGGATACACCAACCAAGTTGAGCGTCGGAGTCGGCGGTCTCAGCGTCAATCGGATCCTCGACCTTGGCGTCATCGTCGATAACGCTGATGGGCTGACGGTCACCCTGACGGGAAACATATTCGTTGTCCTTGGCCTCTCCAGTTGGAATACCGTCGGAAGACATGGTGGGCTCGTTTGGTGTGACTTTGGAGATGGTAAAAGTTGATGTCGAAGAGTTGAAAACTGACGAGAGAGAGATAACGGAGTGTATGGTCTGATGAGATAACCCAGAGTGCATTTTTCGCGGAATTCGCCAGACTTCATATAGAATCCAACAAGCCCCTACGCTGGTCTCAAAACACCATAACCAATAATCGTGATATCATTGTTACCTTGACCATTCATCTATGACGCTGTCATTTACACGAAGCAGACGCGCATCAACGCGCAACGGACTCGCTACTGCAGGATCTGGTGCAGCTCTACAATTAAACAAAGACCCGTTTCCACGCCATTTGTCGATGCCGCTAGCGAGCGCCACGTTCCACGGCCGAAAGGGCATGTTGTCTAGTCGACTGGACCAGCAAGATGCATCCAGGGAGCTCGCGCCGGCGTTGCGTGTGGAAAAGCAATGCAGGGTAACTGCCCACATTGTTCATTAAGCCTAGATTTTGAATCCAGATCGCAGCCCATAACGATCGTCCCTGATCGGTCGTCTGAACGCCGAGGCCCCTGTCATGGGGAGAATTTCCCAACCCCCCCCCTGACTCCTCTGGGGAAGCGACCGTGAACATACCTATTAGTCCCGTGTCCCACTCATAGACAGCCCAGCGCAGTGTTACGGATACGCTGGAGTTATTCCCAGCACGAGCAGAGTCATTTCGGATGGTAATAGGAGGTCTCCCTCTGCTCTTTTCCCAGACCCTTGTCCTTGCGTCTTTACAGACAATTGCTGCTGCTGAAGTCTCATCCCCTAGGTAGTCAGCTACCCAACAGCCTCTGGTTTCGGGGGCGGGGGTTATTTTCTAATAAAGGTTTTAACAGGAGTGTTTGGTCTTGTCGACCTCACCGAGAAGCCAACAGTGCTTTACCAGTGATGATCGGGCCTCACCGAGATAGGCTCTTCCGCGCACGATCGATCTGACATCATGTCGTGTTTCGCCCAGCGGAGTAAAGCAAACGGGGGCGCGGGCCGCATGACATTGACGTTTCCCCTCGCCCCCCCTCTCGAAAAGGTAATGATGCTCGCCCGTTCCCACGAGCCTTACATCATCCTCCACCACTAAATGCGAACCGGATCTCTGGGCACAACCCCCCCCCCCCCCGAAAGCAAGATTTGGTCTGCCCAGTCGGGTTCTGGCTGTCAGTGGGAGGGAAATGCCCAGTAAAGTTCTTGGTGGTTTCCCAGTGTTTTACGCACAGGAAAAGAAGGGGACCAGCGATAACCCCCTTCCCTCATTTCATAATGAGGTAGCATCCCTCCTGCAGGCTGTGTGTGTGTGTGCTCTCTTCTTCCAGACAACGCGTTTCCTTTTTTACCACGCTGTGAATCCTTCTAGATGGTTGCCGACTACATATCAAACTAAGAAATTCAACGTTTCACTGTCGCCCATTACCCTGCCTGAGCTGCCCTCCCCCAACTGCTAGCCCCGATCGGACGTGCTCATCGAACCCTCAGTACACTTGCATCGAGAGATCAAGGCGTCACAGCCTGCAGATAGACTAGAGAACAAAGCGAACGGCTCGCTGCTGCCGATAGCCTGTCAAGCCGCCCCTGCGTCATCGTGGTCCCGCTTCCGGGACTTCTCTCGAACGCCATTCAGGCACCTCCCACGTGGTAGATCCCATCATTCGGGCATAGCCTTCGTCATGCCGTCACGAAACGACCGCCGCCAAAAGGCGCCGGCCGGATACGACGACCCCGAGCCATACTACGACGGCCACTCTTACGATCGACCGAAGGGGTCGCGCCGCCTCTCCCGCAGTACCAACGACGCAGACGGGGCAGGGCGTCACCGAAGCAGGCGATACAGTCCCAGCCCCGTCCCTCCCAGCCGCGCCCGGTCCGAGAACCGCAGACACCACCGTCGATATGACGATTACTCGGACGACTCTGACAGCGAGGACGACCGGCACCGTCGGCGGGGTCACGGCCAGAGCGGCCGACGAAGAGGGAGCAAGACACCCGGGCCGCCGAAGAGCGAGGAGGATCGCGAGGCGGAAAACAGAACGGCCATGCTGCAGGCGGCCGCCCGTGCCGCGCTCTTCGCCGGCGCGGCGGAGGCTTGGAAGATGAGGAAGGACAAGACGTCGTGGTCCAAGAAGGGCACGAGGCTGGCGACCGCCGCAGCCGGTGCCGCAGCCATTGCGGCGGTGAACAACAATGGCCACGGGTCGCACGGAGGCAAAGAATCAGGCGGGGGCAAGAAGGATGCCTTGCAGGCCACGATCGGGGGCTTGTTATTCAACCGTTTGGCAAAACATGCTCTAAAGTAGAGCATGTGGTTTTGAGGGGAGAGGAGGGCAACATGGGCAACTCATGTGGATGGACGCGATTATAACCCGAAAAGCTTTTTTTTTTTTTCTTCTTTCTTTTCATGATTCAAACAGCGGCTGTGGTATAACTTTATCACTTCATAGACACGTACAGACGAGGATAACTGGATACCAGACGTTCGAGCGTGGTTTTGAATTTACACGTAATACAATCTTTATAAGGCTGAAGAGACGCCTCCAGCTATCAAGGTGACTATTGTCCCGGCATAAATTGCCAATACTATCTAGCGAAGCCTTCATTTTCTTTGCATACGTACATGAATGTAAGCCAATAGTCTCTGATCTCAAACTTCTGCGTCCATGGACCTGACGAGCTATGGCTAGAATCTGGACCTGCTGGTTTGCTATACCAGTACCCAGGCCATCATTTGCAAAAACTAAGTATCAGTAATAGGTCACAAATTCAGGCACATTGAGGAAATCCCTTCATGACTACGCGTTGCTACTGTGGTCAGACCGTGGATCTGAGGTGTGACCTGTAGCGAGTTCGAAATCAGAAGTATCCTACTTGAGACTTGTAAAATACAACCCAGGTTTTAAGGTTCCGCATACCAACGATTTGTAACTTTTTGGCAATGTGCGATGACCCAAGAGAGGCGGTGATATAGCATATCCTTAACGCTCTACCTCAACCTATTAGCCACTAACAGCTAGAACTCTCAAGTACCCTTGTCTTTAAAAGAAAGTATAGGATCTCATGCTTTGGACGGATAGTCAAAGTTAAATCTGCTCTTGGTCAGATGCGTGACCGCCTATAACGTTCGCAGCTATGTGAAAATATCGCAAGACAAGAATTCTGCTTACAGACAACAGGAGGAATTGCATTCAAGTGCTTGGGTTAATCTCGACACATTTTCGAGTCAAACCTGAGTTCAAGTGGTTATCTCCTTATCTGGTATTACACGGCTGGGAGCCTTCATACTCTCCAGAATGGTTCGGATATCAATGTTCCGGATGCCAAAACAACCTTGGCCACTAGTGAAACGGAAGCTCAGCAAGCTTATCATCGACCAGACCCTGGCTGAAATGACAGATCACGTCATTCTCCAATGTCTCGGAATCGTCACGATAACCTACGGTGAGGGTCGGAGGACGGGCCGAGAGCAGCCAGCCTATGTATATGGCCGGCAGGTGTACGGTGTACCCCATCTTTGAATCGGTGGGCGACATTGCCAAGGCTGCACAATGACGGCGTCCGTAGGAACCCTCATGTGAGATTACCAAGGACGTGAGTCCAACAGGCCCAGACACCAGGGCCAACGCCAACAGACGGTTGCCACGTCCCAGTTCTTCCTGGCTATTTGCATGGGCGACCGTGTGTTCGAAAGCCCATCTATGTTGAGTCCTCTATGGACCGATCTCTCGGTTCCTCGGACTGGCTTTGGGCAATTTGGCTCTCTGTACTGTATGATGATTATGTATTATGTTCTCATCAGGTAATTACAAAGAGGGATGGCGGAGTAATAGGTGATTACATTTCGTCAAGAAATGAGAATCAGCCTCCGCTGTAGTCACGAGCATTTATAACAGTAAAGCACCTTTTAAATTGCATCTTTGCCCATCCCAAGTAAAGGCCTCAACTGTGTGAACTCCTCGCTCGCCCCTCAAAACACACCAAACGACTTAATCGCTCCACCATCAGTATCCCCTAGTCCGCTAGAAAACCTGCATATCTGTGCTTTTGTACATTCAATTTCAAAACCGTGAATCCAGTCTTATGGTTAAGGACACTGCGGAATAGTAACAGCTGAATATTACCTGCTTTGTCCCCTCCAGTGTAGGTTGCTGCTCCCTTGTCTTCTGCCCCGGCCTGGTCCCTCTGTTCACTTCAACTGCCGCGCCGTTTTTCTAGTGCGTATTTAGTTGCCTGGCTGTGCAGCCAGCTGCTTATCTCCGAATGGTTGCATTTGGCGTGGTCCATGAGGGCGTTCTTGACCTCAAGAACCTGACTCAACACTTCGGCGCACTCGCGACGGAGCTCGCGGTTACGGAACTCGAAGATTTTCACCGCCTCTTCGAGGTCTGCCATCTGCTGCTTCTGTTTCTGCCAGTTGCGGGCCGAGGCCCGCCTCTGACGCTCGCGGCCGTGGGGTGGCAAGGGTTCTTGGCCTGAAGGCTTGCGGTTGGCTGTGTCCTCTTGTGCGACAAGGTCGTTGCTTTTACCACGGCCTCCGGTGGCAGGGCTCTTGGGGGAACCTTGGTCTCTGGCCGCGAGCTTTCGCTTCTTTGTGGGCGGCGGCGTCGGGTATTGACTTTCGCCTACGGCGGTGTTGCTCGAAGCTACGCTGTGGCGCGGCTTCTCTCGAGATGAAGAACGGGACACCAGAGGCGGGCTTCCAGGAACGGATGAGGATGGTGAGAACGGCTGTGAAGGATTGTCCTGGGCCTGGCTTGGCAGACGATGTGCCGTGAAATGAGGGTACGGCCACGCATTGGGATTTGTGGGAGGGGGCACGGCATAATTGGGTTGCATAGGATCAAAAGTCCCCTGATCCCACCAGCTTATATTACCGACGTCGTCCGTAGGATAGGTATGGTTCAGTAAATAATCGTCGTAAAGGGCCAGGGGAGTATATTGTTCCATAAATGTCTCGAATGTCATGGTAGGCGTGTGATCAATGACATCATGCTCATAGGTGCCGGTTGTTTGTATGGTGTTGCTGAAGATAGCCATTGTCAGGTGTGACATCAGCCCACCTTGGTCATCTTCCGCACAGTTCGATGTCAAATCCTGGTTCTCGATAGCGCCATAGATGTGACTGGTCTCTGGATCGTCGGAGCCAGCTGAGCTGGCTTTGTCCAGGATCGGGGGGGAACAGATCGGCGTCTCAGTAGGGGTCCAAGACGGCCCTTCCTTGATGTGTTGAAGCTGGTTCGATGTGTCTGACGGTTGGCTGGTGGTCGGAGACGCCGAGCCATGCATTTCGAGATGCTCGCATATCCTATCAAACGTTTCGCCGTTCCGTAACTGGTGAAGAACGTGGCAGGTCTGTCCCGGTATTGTAAGGGCTTCGAGTACGGCGTCACGTTGACTCTGGGTGTACTTCATGTTTTCCACTTCCTCTTCCAGGCTGCGCTTTGTCCGGTAGCATCGACTTCGATATCGGCATTCCTCGCCACGACTCTTGCATCGCGAACATGGCATTCCGCCATCGCACTGCAAGTTGTTAGATGATTTTCGAAGGGACTCAGCGGGTCAAAGGCCAGCGTGAATTGGTCATGAACGTACCTTTGCCTTCTTTGCTCGGCATACTTCACAAGCCTCCCGCGTGCAGACCCTTGACTTCCGGCGGCTTTTGGTCTCTGGCAGTGGCGCCAATGGAAGCTTGCGTGTCATACTAATAATCTAGGATAAGGTCAGGATGCTAGGGTCTTTAGAAGCGCCGTGCTCCCGGAATTGGCATACTGCGAGTCCTTGTTTCGTTGGGAAGATGGACGTGTAGGAAGTGGCGTCCTTCTATCGATTTTGACCGCTATGGCAGCGTTGATAGCTTTCGCCCAATGGCTTAGCTCTTCTGGCTGTCGATCAACACACAGCCTTGATAGTTTGGTCTTGTTCGGTTGATGGTTTCTTCTGTTTGATACCCAGTGGGTGAAATTAACCGAAAACTTGCGAGACAAAGCACATCCAAGGGTGGTTTTCGCAAGGCAAGCCTTGAATAAAGGCGCCCTCAATGTGTCCAGGTCACAACGGGCTGATATATGTCTCGGGCTGGTCTGCCTGATTGTCCCCGCGGGAATAACTCCGACAAGACGCGAGCGGCGGGGAACAAAGATAGAGGCTGCTAATACATATGTACATGTGGCAATGTAATAACCCGAAGATCCTATCAGTCATGACGTCTCAGTTGAGCAAGCGCTCCCGAAGAAATGACCAGTGTCCCACCTGTCTGCATAACGTTCTGACGCACCCATGTAGACATGGACTATTACCGGCACTTGACATCGACCGTTAACAATGGAATTCGAGAGCTAGAGAAAGGTCTCAGTAGACAGCAGACTTGTCTTCTCCTGCCCACCCTATCACCCGGAGTAGTTTCCATGGCCCAGCGATTGGGTCACCCGTGTCCGGTACCAATAGAGAGATCCACCTCCTATCTGGCTGCATAGGTTGTGTTGCTGACGGAGTATCACAACTCAACTCGACACGCTGGTATAGAAGTTGACTGATTGACATGGGTTTCACGAGGCCCAATAGGATGGCTTCCCAGTGATTCCGAGCCCACGCCAGTCCATCTTCCCGTTGGTTTGCGGTGGGAATGGCGACAACTTTCGAGAGACACTGCTCATTGAGATTCTTACGAATAGACCCTGTATCCAATTAAATGCTGTCAAAGCTAGCTCCGTGGTTGGATCAGGTCAGGGGGTGAGGGGGGTAGTCTCGTTCGCGACGGTCTTGTCCTCCCAATCGGCATGCCGCGCGTATTCGCAAGTACCACAGGGAGTAAGCACCGAAGCGGGGCATCAAAGATCTCCACAGCTGGAGGTACTCCGTAGCCCCTGGTTGGTCAGATTCGTTCGGACTTGCTTCCGTGTCCGCCTTGTACACCAATAGGTGGGAGCCTCCATTCATCCAGGGGTAGGAAAGATACATGCAAGCGACTATTACTGAACCAGGCCACGAACTTCCTGCGGTGGGTGGACGGTAGAGCAGTGCCACACTTTTACAGGAAACCAAGTGGAATGAAATATGGGAAGTATAGGGTACATGCGCAGATGAGGGGTTCACACATGGCGATCACCGGTTGGTAATATACTCTTGGCAGTCAGTCTTTGTTCGTGCGTCGTATTACGTCCCTCTGTGTATGCTAATAACATCCGCCTTCACCATTCGCCTGCCCCCTCTTATGGTTTTTGGAGCCGCGGCAGATGAGCTGGGAAGAGACGAAGTAAGCTGAACACGCCATCATTCGTGACAGCCATTAATGACTTATTGATAAAGAGTGAGATCACCGTGAGCTTCCCGTGTTTGAACAGCTTACTGTCTTGGCCTGGAATCAAGATTCTTGACCGTGCGTTCAATCTGGAATCCTTCGAGCAACGTCTACGCTTTTGAATGGAACGAAGGCGCCTGGGTGGCTAAATGCGAACCCCAGCTTCTCATGAATTACGTTCCTCTGGAACAAGACGGACCGTTTGACTGTTTAGTCTGCATTGGGCCCTGGGCCCCTAATCCCGAAATGGGCGTTCCGTTGAGACCAGTGGATGTATCACATTGTGCTTGATGCAAGGGCATGGCTTGCACACCGGTATCAACTAGCCCGATGACGAATTGCTTTTATTGGACACGTACTGCACAGAAGTATCCCTTCCTGTGTTCCAATGGTATGATTCGTAGTTGTTCTACACTACCGAGCCTCTACTACAGTATGGTTTGGGAAAATGAGTGGATGGGCTATATCAATTGCGTCGAAAAGACTCTGTCGCAAACTTCGTCCTCTCATTTCTCAAGTCATATGGCCAACCGAATTTCACCTCGACTCCCGCATCGCCTTTCATTCCGGCTCTTGTTCTAACTGGCAACGTAGCATTGGCTCCTCAAAAGTCAGCCGATATGTCTACGGCGGCTGCCATCTCCATCTGCTAGGGTCGGGCCCGGATGACGACTACCTTGCACCTTGCGGGGTGCCACTACCCCTCCCTCGAACCAAACTGAATGCCAGTCCGTTTTTGATACACCCCCGTTGGGGTTCTAAATGTTTGATGTGATGAATTGACCCAGAAACCCACAAATGAGTTGCTCTCCTCTACATCTCAGAAGGAGGGTTACCTATAGAGAGTTACTTAACCTCTCAGTTACATCTCCAATTTGACGCTGTTCAGATCAAAAAGTACTTGCTCTTACTAGGCTTTTAGTAGAGTGTGACTGTTTATGTTAGACCTGTGTGTGGGGCTTGTAATACAACCCTTGCGGTGCGTGTAGATAAACTGGATTGCAGGCCTTGACACCCGAATGTGACATGAGCTTAAAGGAATATGACAGCAAAGGTGTGACGAATAGTCTGAGGCGTACGCTGCACAAAAGTGGCCTATCCCATTGAGTGCGAAGTGACCTCACACAACCTCAGACCAATAAGACCACAGCAATCCAGTCTAAATATCCAATAGCTGTCAGTAATTCTCGGCAGAGACCCACATTTGGGTTATGTGAGGTCACTTCGCACTCAATGGGGATATCACCTCGTGACAAAGGGTAATCATTAAGTTAACCTGACGTCCTTGAAATGTTATTTATTTGCCCTGGCAGCGATCCCTAATCTATGTCTTAGACTCCTAGACATAGATTCCTGGTTTTAGGCGAAGTAACTCAACTACCCTACTTGCGAAACACCCCCACATCCGAAACACTATCACCACCACCATCACCACTACTATCACCACTTATTCCTCGGGCTTGCCGCCCACCCATATACAACTTTCGGCCTCGCTGGATAATTCGGATGCGCTGGATTCAACCGGACTATCTATTTCACCGATATCCGTATTTTGCGCCCGCTGGATATCCCATATAGTAGCAAAGGTGCTGTTAGGCGATAAGGGGACCTTTTTCCTCTTGCGTTGCTGTAGGTCCTCTAACTGGCTCTCTAACCGGCGGACCTTTTGCTCTAGAAGTATCCTTCTAGATGTCTCCTCATCATATCCCTTTTGCACCTTTCTAGATAGGTGACGAATAGTATGGGTATCCAACCCATCCTTGGCCAGCTGGGTTAACTGGTGTAATTGATGCCGTAAGTCAGCAGACCGACGAGGGGTTAACCATGGGACGATAGATACGGCTTTATCCCACTGTTGGCTGCTAGGCTGGTTAGTCTGCTGGCTGGTCTGGCTGGTCTGTTGGTTCTTCGTTACCATGGGGTTAGATAGAGGTCGCTGTATAGATATTGGCCATAGTCCAGCTGACCTCCAGCCACTTCTAACGTTCTGGACTGTTATAGCTGTATCTCTGGCCCTTATATAACAGGCCAGAAATGCCCTCTTGCCAGCAACAGTTGAATCACTAACCCAGTCATCTAGATATCCAACCTCCCTTCGATAGGCATGCTTTAATTGGCTGAAGACCGATATATCCAGTGGCTGGAGGACAGCAGAGGAGTGTGGCGGTAGATATAGTAGATATATCTTATTCTGAAAGCATTCCCACATAAAGTCTGTAGATATATGGCTGTAATGGCCATCTAGAACCAGCAGTCTGGCTGCCTCTGGTTCCCTAGGTATAGTGCCTGGGATAAAGACCTTCTTTAACCATTCAAGGGCTGTTTTTTCAGTCGTCCAGCCATTATCCGTATATGTGAAGTGCCATCCTTCATATCCAGATAGGTTGGATGGGAACCACTGGGTCTGGACTGACTTGCCTTTATATATAACCAGTGGGCATAGGGACCTCCCATCGGCAGCCACACACTCGATAATAGATACCCATGCCCGGGATCCTGGCTGCTTTTTTGGATATGCCGAGATGCCGCAGAGCCCAGCACTAGCCCATTAGATCCCTTGCCTTCCATAATGCCAGTTTCATCCATATTCCATCGGTTAGATGGATGGATTCCCTGGATGGCAGGGATATTGGTCAGACGATGGAAAAAACCCTGGATAACCTCGGAAGAATGGGCCTTCCATCGCCGGGCATCTATTGCTCTGGATCTCCGGGTCCTAATTGATGGGTTTCGCCGTAGGAATCGGTGTATCCATCTCTTGCCTAGAGGTTGATGGGTATCATGGGTATCGCCCAGCATACGCTCTGCCAAGCCCTTTAGTTGTTGATGGGTAGGGCCAGCGCCTAAAGCATCCTGGATTTGAACCCATCCAGCCAGATAATCCTCCTGGGCTTGGGATAATCGCTGCATATGGGTATAGGCAGTGTTTTTGCTTTGGCGCCCATGGAATCGGTGATAAAGAGATGTGACTGGTATACCCCATGTGCGAGCTGTTTCCCGGATACCCTTCCCAGCTGCTACCTCTAGAAGGGCCTGTTGGAGCTCATATTCGGAGTATTGCTTCATGATGGGTTGAAGAAGGTATTCTGAAAAAATGGCGTTGTTTGGTCATATATGGTAATTGTTATGATAGTTTAAAAAAGGTGGTGATGGTGGTGAAGGAGGAGAAATCGGGTGTTTCGGATGCGGGGGTGTTTCGGAAGTGGGGTAGTTGAGTTACCTCACTGGCATGGCAAGAGACTAGAAGAGACCGCCTTCTGATATCTTAGTGACTTTGCATAGTGTATTTTGAATCAACCGTTGTGAAGACTCCAGTGCTGTTTATTGCCCTTGGCCTGTGTTCTTGGGTGTCGTGCCATGAATAAACAACCAATAACAAACAAAGAGGTTACAGGGGGGCGAGGCAGTCCATGCTACCAAAATAGAGCAGAAAACAAGAATCCAGCAAGGAGTTAATACAACAGATTCTTGACTTGTATATATGCCCCCATTCCTCTAACCGACTGTTTAGTAACACCGGCGGCGACATGGAACCATGGCACAAGGGAGAGCAACACTACACCCACTCCCTTTGACACCTAGTTCACGGCAATGACCGAAGTCTAGTATGTCGATGGTGAGTTCTCACTTCTATGCAGCGTCGACGATCAACTATTTGCTCCAATAAGTGCAAGGAAACCAAGGCAAACTCAGCCATACGCTGGTAACAGGGCACACCCATGGTCCGGAAAAGACGCCGCCAATCGCGCGGACACACACGCCCAGGTTTTATCTATATCTCGGCCGAACCGTCAATCATCAAGCAGAACCAGCCAACGATCATCTACTTCCATCTCCAACTATTTATTCTTTCAACCTTGAACATTCAATGCCGTAAAGACCGTCAAGGTCTCTTGCTGACGACCTTCTTCATTGCATCAGACCTCACTCATCTCACAGCCTTTCAACCTCGGGAAGACAGAGAGCTTATCAAGATGAATGCTTTCAACAAACTACCAGCAGATCTCCCTGTCGAGATCATTGTGTCGACGTGTTGTCCACGTAGGGTTTTACTGCTCATCCAGGCCTCGCCTGCCATGCTTGAGCAATACACCATATCCAAAGGATACATTCTAAAGACGCTGATTGCCTCTGAATTCGATAACGGCATGGCGGCTGGTGACGCTATGGTAATTGTTCTTTTTCCTTCAAATTTTACCAGTGACTTTACAACCTCGGCTTGTCGTCATTGTCGTGCACTCTTGGGCGCCGCAATAATTCCCCAATCCGTCCCGCCAACTTCTGAAAATTCAGAACCGGGACTTCATCAACAGGATAAGCAAGCTCCATGATAGACTCATGTTCTTTATTCAGGACAGTCTTACAAAGGCCACTGCCCCCCTTCCACCCCTCGTGGGAATGTCTTTATATTCCATCCGGAGTCCGGAAAGCAACGTCAGTTAAGTTTTCAAGGACAGGGAGTCATTCCTAGATCTAACGCAGCCAATCTTCCAGTTCCGGAAAGCAGGTGACTACTACGAGCCTTTCTGCGGTACCAGCTCCATTCTCTCGTCGGCGGGGTTGCAGATGACGATACAAACAGTTCATGGGACTAAGAGGCAACTCTATGCGTTGACGTATATCTGGCGTCTCCTGAAGGGTCCACGTCTGCCGCGTGGATCGAGTGGGGGATCCGGCTAACAGAACTTATCCAAAGCTCTATTTAATATCACACCCACGGCCCATATGTCGACTCTGAGGTCTTTCCGAACATATGAGTACGGTACTATGAACGAATCCGGTCCGTTAGAGCTCGCTCGTTCTGGCTTCGACCTTGTCACGACTCACAGTCTTTTTTCGGCCCGCTACAGCCGGACAACCTGGTTGGGATCGACTCAGGAAGTAGTCAATGGATTTTGGTGTGAACCGTAACTTCGAGCGGAAGAATTATCCCTATATCTATCAACATAGAGATCACATTTATGATTACCTTGGGCCAAAGAAAGACGATCCTCAGAATCTTGAAAACAGACCAGGTATGTACCACATACTTGAATCCGGGATTGAAGACTTTTAATACATGCTCAGAGAGTCGCATCAACGGAGGGCATGGATATTCTCGTGACCCCAGATTCTAGCCTTGGCCTTCACTTGATGCGAAACCATATTTTTCAACTGTGAACGAGGTTTACGAGCAGCGGCAGGACGCTTCATTGAGGGAGAGGGGAGCCTGGAATCGATAAAAGAATGGCAGAACGAACAGCGCGGGATGTTTCTAGATGAGACTGAGGTTAAAACTCTTAAGAATCAGAGCTGGAAGAAGAGTGCCAAGTTTCACTGCCTAGTTAGTACAAGGGTGAAGGTATGAAAGACAACTCTCTACCCTACATCCGTTTTGGCAATGGAACAAGGGTCCGGCCTGAGGATTGAGACGCTTGGGGTCATTGCTTTCCCTACAAGTATGAGTTTCGCACTAGCAGAAGGCACTGAGGTAGTGCTCTCTTAGCAAAATGGTTCAGTGATGTAGAGGCGGAATGGGCAGGTAAATGTCGAGCATGGAAGATTTTCAGAGTGTGTTGAATCACATCGTGCGTTCAAACGTTTGTCAGGCTCATCATCACTCGAGTAATAATACGAAATCATGTCTTAGACTTGGTGGAGCGAGGTCTTTTTGACTTTGGAAAGGGATACCATTACTATGGAACCACTACAGGTGAACCGACATGGGTTTGCCCGAGCTCCTCCTTGATGTTCCTTACCTCTAAAAACTCTGTGTGCAACGAGGTGCTCCCGTCAGGACTACGTCGGAAGAAGCCGACTATCCGCCCCCGCACAACGTGTCCTAGAATATTCTTCTCTTCGGTTTTTGGTTCTGCCCACATGTCCACTATTCTCTTCTCGTTTGCCGGCATGGCCCGGTCTGGCGAGATCGGCTCGAGGGGTTCTCCGTAAGGGTCCAGGGATATATCATGCTCCAGCTCGATGAGCCGCCGCGCCATCACGACCAGCGTGGCCATCTCCCAGAGGTTTTCTCGCGGGAGTCCCAGGATCGGTATCAAACGCAGGACTTGTAGCCGCGTTTCCAAGTGGCGGCAGCTGCTGACGATGAAGAACAGCATCGGCGTGTATCCCGTTTCAAACATGAATTTTGGGGTTTGCGTGCTGACAGTGACACTTCGCGAGTGCTCTGAAACCTGCTCGACGGTCGAGGCAAGGTGTTTGGCCAGACGCCTGTAATTAGGCAGGAACTTATCGAAACCGGTTTGACTGCTGTCAAAAGCCATGTTTAGCCAGATGCGGCAGCACTCGTAGCGCGTTGTGAGGAAGCTCAGAAGCATCTTTGGCAGATAGCCCTCCTTAAATTCGAGAGCCTTGGTGGCTGGGATGTGAGAGTCGTGGTCTTGCTCCTTGAACTGAGTAAAGAGGCGGTTCCACTCGTCCAATAATCGGTTGATGCTCTCTTGTTTTGCACGCAGCTCTGGCGGGACCGAGCTATCTATAAGCGACTCGGAACGGTAAGGGTAGCCTCTCTTCATGAGCTGAAGTGTCTGGCAGTATATGTCGTCAATCATCAGTTGGGCATCCTGAAACGTCGAAAAACTGGAGGGGACATGATGTTCCAGTCCGCTCAGGTCCGGAAAGTCCGAATTCTCACTGCTGAAGAAGAACGAGTATTCAGTTAGACGTCGGAAAAGTGGGAGGAGATGCTCTCTCGTCCAGGGAAACTCGTCATGGGTATCCCGCAGGATCGCGACGCCGTGCTTGCAGTGTTTGATGGCGGCTTCGCGTCCCGACCGCAGGAACTCGATGCAAATGAACAAAAGGCAGACGAGCAGCACGACGGGCTGTCGATCGCGAGTCATCATGCCCCGCAGCTCGTGGATGGCGGCATTATAATGCCGCAACGCGAAGCCGTTGTCGCGAGGGGTGACTGCTGCATTGCTGCCGTTTTGGAACTGCTCGTAAAGGTCGCTGATGGCCAGGACAGAGTGCATGACAGCAGGCTCGAACGTGGTGAATTGCATGACAATGTGAGTCCAGAAGTAGGGATCGACAGCCCCCGAGAGGAGGGGGCCAACGACCTCTGAAAAGTACCGCAGAGCGCGGCTGTCGTTAGGCGAGTCGACGCCCGAAGAGGCGCGGCTAGGTTGAAATGGAATGACGGAGCAGCTAGGAGAGTTGTGCGACGAAGCGTCTGACAACTCGGCGACGTGTGGATAACCGTCACATTTCCGGCCAGTGACGGTGCAGCGGTTGCAGAACGGTCTGGCCTCGTCGCATTTGATCTTGCGAACTCTATTGACCGTTAGACACCGTGTGAAATCTCCATATTGGCCCTTTTGATATCGAGCCGCCGCGGGATCTGTCTGTGCTCAGAGGAATTGTGCTGGGTAGGTAAGGTAACTCACTTGCAGGTTAGACATCCCGTTCGGACCTTTCGGCTCCCCTTCCGAGCCATCGTTCTGGGCAGCTAGGCGGCTGATCCAAACTCTCACCGCGTCTACACCAAGAGGGCTCGAGCCAGCCTTGTATGCGTAGTCCGAGCTAGCCACTGATGTCGGGCTGGCGACAACCAAATTGCCGGTCTGGGGCGAATGGCAGCCGAATTCGAGCCTCGGTGAAGCAGCCTGATGAGAAAGAGAGAGCTTGGAGTCCGAGGTCGAGGTGCAGGAATGCGAGCGACGGCCGTAGGCAGATAATATCTGTGCCCACCAACCTCTGCAGAACCGAGTGGGACTTGTAGGGGTGAGACCGAACCGGCCAATGCCAGTCTGCGCGGGACAGGGAAGCCCTGCCACTGAGATGGGGTAGCAATAAATGCTTCCCTTGACCGTGGTGGTGTTGCAATAAAGCATCGTGTCTAACTTAAGCCACTCTAGGACTAGGGTACCAATTTCACAAGCCGGGAACCACTATGAACAGTTAATCAAGCACCCAAGATTTCCACAATTTGAAGATCATTGATATGATATCGCGATCTGCCAATATTCAAATACAACGGAATATCGGTTCTTCTGCCCGTGCCGCCATGACCAAAGGACGAGGGCGTTTTGATAAGTGACGAAGATGCCGCATCTTCGTTCCAATCTAGCAGCCCTAGGCTCTGTAATATAGGCCTTCAAGATTGACTTGATAAGAAAGAGAGACTTGTGCGTCGTTCATTGATCGTGCGGTTTCTAGATGTTGAAAATAACCATTTCATCAGCGCAAAAGCGACACCGACTTTACGGATTGGAGAATATGCGTTTTTTTTTTTTTTTTCAGCTGAACACCCCATGGGGAAAAGAAATCCTTCACTGTTGCCACCCCAAAGATAGTGGTTGTTACAAAGCCTCTCCTTTTGGAATCTGCAACGTAAGCTGGACTTACAATATGGCCGACAATTAGTTGTTCTCGCTACTCCACGTCAGTCAGATACCCCATGGTGACATCCTATAATCCGTATGCTTAGTGGACTGCGGATAACCTGTTCCATGCTTCCAAGTTGAAACTTGGTCTCGGTAGACAGCGATTGCCGAGATGGCGGTGTCGATTAGGACATACATAGTAGACATTCCAATGCATGCATGAATCCCACAGTCAATACTATGTAGAAGGAGTATTTACCGGCGGTGAATCCAGCCGAGTAGCAAGGGGCGCTCGCGGAGTTTGTCTCGCTAAGTTACATGTTCCTCTTGAGTGAATAGAGAAGGGTCCGGATGACCCCGCTGTACCCCTGAGCCCTACGAACCCCGTTTATGCGCCCCTCATACGGAGTACTATGTATGTACATTATTAATTTTACAATCATGCGATGCATTGATAAGGTGAAGATGACAACAGTGTGTTCGGGCGTACTTAATACAGCTATTGACTGGAGCTTGATTAGGCAAGTCCCAATCATTGTTTATAACAAGGAAAAACCTAGCATTCTAATGAACAGAGTCATCTTTGTCAAGTGTGCTGACTTTTTGTGTTGTCTGCAGCCTAGTGAACTGTTTAGTAAAGTTACATCGACTACAACTTAGTTGATTCACTGCTTCTCAGCTGGCTTCAGATCACGAACTACTTCCCCACTTCGATTTGTAATCGCGTCATTTTTTTTTTTAATTCTCTTGATTTATAAGTATATTACCGTCTTGTTCCAATTCTTCACACAGAAAGACAAGGTTTGCTTTGCGGTTGTAGTGGTTATTTAGCCCGAAAGAAAACCGGTAAATAAGTTCTATGAATAATGTGCGCAATAGTTTGAGAAGTAATATTACCTTTTCCACATCCACGTTGCTGTGATATGTTATTAAGACAAGCGTGTAATCAACGCATCGGTTTGTCTATGGCGTGCGAGAAGCCATTATTAACATAGACTGAAAGGCCCTTTAAACAGACAATCATCAGGGATAGCTAGAGATCCATGTCGCATTGAGGGCAAATGGTATTAAACAGCGTAACTGCAGTTTATTCTTGTTAACTGATGTCATGATAAGCAAGTTCTCAGCCTCGCCAAAAATGGGCAATTGGCAACAGAATTCCAAGACATCGCCAATGGCCTTACGCCGCACGCCACTGCAGCTATCCCAAAAAGCAGCTCGATGACGTCAACTACTCGAAAAGGCGGTAAGATACAATCTGACGGCAATACATTGAGTGAACAGCTGCCCACGTCGTAACTTTGTCCCAACATCCTTCACTTTTACTACTGATCCTCAGGGCTTGGAAGCACCGCTGAATCTAAGCCATGGCGGCGTCTGTCGTTCAACACTTCCAGATTAATGAAATGAGCATTTTTCCCGCCTACAGTCTGATCGATGGAACAGGTGAAATCTCGGAGATGGTGGATTCGTTTTACGACCTGATGCCTGGCGAGGTTCCAGCACTCTATGTCGATGTCGAAGGGGAGAATCTGAGCCGGGAGGGCACGGTTTCCATCCTGCAAATTTACGTCTCGCCCAGAAAGCACGCATATGTCATTGACATCTGCGCTCTCGGGCGCAGAGCCTTTGATACTTCGGGCCACAAGCACAGCCGGACACTTCGATCCGTCCTGGAATCTTCCGAGATCACCAAAGTCTTCTTTGATGTCCGCAACGACTCAGATGCCTTGTTCGCTCTCTTTGGCATCAAGCTCGACGGAGTCCAGGATCTTCAGCTACTGGAATTTGCATCACGGGAGGCTCGCAAAAGCTTCCTCTGCGGCTTGGCGAAGTGCATTGATAGAGATAGTCCACTGAGCCGTGGGGAGAGACAAAAATGGAGTGCCGTCAAGGATGCTGGACGCAGACTATTCGATCCGCCGTCTGGCGGCAGCTATGCAGTATTCAACAAGCGGCCATTGCCGAGGGAGGTTCTCCAGTATTGTATCCAAGATGTCCAGTATCTTCCTCAGCTATGGCTCGTGTACAATCAAAAACTCACGCCTGACTCGAGACTTCAAGTCAGAAGAGAGTCTCAAGCAAGGATAGCGATCTCTCAGTCCGCCGGTTTCAACGGGAAGGGGAGACATATGGCATTGCCACCAGCGGGATGGGCGTCTTAGTTCACCATTTGGCGCGCGAGTCTTCGGAATTGAGAGAATCAGACAACGAATTTTGGTCTATTGAGCATTTCTGAACCGACTCTTGCTCCGAAGCTTTTGTCCAAACTTCCAGAGCAACAATGGAGCGGGTACGCCCACTACTAAGGCAACGATTGCCAATATACTCCCGCCCCAGCCGTATCCGAGGTTGCCAAACAGTGCAGGGACAAAGAGCGGGAATGAGAAGGCAGCCATCGATCTGAGAAAGGAACAGGCAGCCGATGCCGATGCAGTGTGAAGTGAAAAGCAGTCGGCAATGTAGGCTGATATGCATTGGTACGAGATCATGCTACTCCCGACTGTAATGGCGATCCCAATCTGTATTTGGAACTGGTCAGTCAAATTACAAAAGAAAATGGGTATGGGAGTGTTTTCTCACGTTCGGGATAAGGAAATACATTCTGTTCTGTGCTGACCAAGCGAACAGCAACATACCGCACGGGGATATGATGGCGGCGGGAATCATTAAGGGTATGCGAAACTCTGGAGCACCTGTCTGGTCTTTTTTCATACCGTAGCGGCGCTTGAGTCTACGGTAGGTCGCATCCATGGCCGGGCCGCAGATCAGGACGCCGATCATGGACCCAGTAGCGAGAGAAATGTAGTTCAAACTAGCCATCCCCTTACTCATCCCGTAGTGGTCTTCCCATAGCGCAGGGAATCCGGAAATGATGAGGTAGAGGAACCCAAAGTTGAAAGCCTGGTAGATTGCTAAGCTCTGGATGATGGGCTGCGTTGCGAGCATGACCCAGGGCCGCGATAAGCTGACTCGTAGAATCCCGGGCAGGGTACGCTTTTTCTGTTCCCACTCTGTATGAAATGTTTGTCCAGGATGGGACTTGCGAAGCTTGCGAGCCTTCATCTGGAGCAGGCGTGGCGCGTACGTCTCCCGGAGGAAGAAGAGCGCGATCAGCTGGACAGTGAGGTTCACAATGACTACAAGCCAAAAGGCCCACCGCCAGCTTGCGTACTGGGAGATGTAGCCGCCAACTGAGATGTGGATCGTTAGCGAACATCCGAGTTTCTGGTGGTCGGAGGGGTTGTCAACGTACGGATCGGGCCAACCGCAAGACCCATGACCGGCGTAAACTGCATGAATGCAAGCCCCTTCCCCCGCTCTTCGGGTCGCCAGCAGTCTGCCAAGATACCGCTCCCCATCTGCAGCGGAAGCGTTAGAAAGACATGCCATCGAGCCTGCTTGACGAAGACGTACCCCGACTGTAACACTCCCTCCGATGCCGGCCACGAAGCGGAAGGACAGGATCTCTTCCTTTGAGGTAGCGAAGCCGCACAACGCGGTTGACACGATGAAGATGATGTTGCCCACTCTTACAATCGGTGTTCGGCCCCATATCTCTGAACAGGGTGAAAGTATAAAAGGCCCGAGGGCGTATGTCAGGAGGAAGATGGACAGCACCAACTGAAGGTAGACTTCGTTTGTGACGTGCAAATCCTCGCCGATCGGTCGGAGGGCTGGCGCAGCGATGGAAGAGGAAAGAGGGGAGAGGAATGCGAAGGAAGAAATGATCAACGACGTCTTTCGATGCAGTCAGTGGGTGCATGTACACACACACGGCTTGAAGCATGCAGAAGACTCACCGTCCACTTTTGGATCCGAGTCCAGTTCTTGGGGTTCTTCGGGTCATCTGGCCCATCCCAGGTGACCTAGTGGCTGTCAGAGAGAGAGAGAGAGAGAGAGAGAGAGACGTAATCCTCCAGAGCGGATGAGTTTACCAGTGTAGAGCTGCCCTCATCTTCACTATCTGTCTTCTCGGACTCCGATGACGACTGAGAAGTCCAGACTGACGGAGCCCTGAGCTGATTCTGAGAACAAGCGTTCTGGTGCTCGACTGGTACTGCCAATGCTTTTATCGTTACAGAACACTGGTAGGCTTTCTCAATGTCGTCTTTTCCGAGTGCTGGTGAAGTCATTGTGATGTGCGTAACAGGGCTGAGCTATTGGTCTAGAGACAGCGGCCATCAGATTCCAAAACGAAGGAAGATGCATCATGTTGGAAAAGAGTCGTAATCTGTGCGACGCCTACCCCCTCTCTTATAATACCAGTTTCCCAGGCTCTTGCGGCTGAGGTGACATGTAGTTGCCAGAGGAAACGGACAAAAAACTTTCGTAGCTCGAGTCCAGTCTGACTTGTCATCCTTAGACATGCCATAGGCACCATCGTGCCAGTGTACAACCGACCACGCCAGGACCGAACGAGTTGCCCGCCGCATTTCAGCTGGATGGGTCCGCCGTATAGCAGCCCAGTCGGATCCGCGGATGGTCTTTGTCCGGCCAAGCTCGAAGAGGGCGGTGTCTGTGTATAGTTGTTTTCTCCCGGAATTATGGCGCCTAGCGAGCGGTCTAGGAGGCGGCCCGAGACACCTGCAACTGCGCTACTCGATACGTGGGCTGATATTATCAGACGCCATATTCCGGGGAGCGCCAAGCAAGCGCCACAAAGCCGCTTTTCTCATTTTCTAGTCATCGAGCCGCAACACAAAAGCGGGAACACGGGAGATCGCCGGTTCCCAACACTCCCCCAGAAAGGGGTGAGACAGGCAAAAAGCCATGCATGGTTGAGAAATGCAAAAGCTAGGTCCATCCAGGATTCGAACCTGGGCCTACGGAAGGATATGATAATGAAATCAGAATCCGACGTCCTAACCAACTAGACTAATAGACCATTCATGAGAGGCTTCTTGCTCGATGGCTGGATAGCCGGAAGGAATATTAATCTTGGCTTGCAATATACAGGGGTAGATGCCCTTGAAGTGGACACGACTTTTTTTGCCTTGTGGATCTCGTAAACAAGCCTAATAATATGGTTCTGCAAGGGTGTCCAAGCCCGAGAAAATCATCCTGAAAATTTCGACCAAAGTGGGTGAGTGTGTAAAGAGGAGCCATGTACATAATATGATCCAAATACTCGGGAGAAGCCAAGGGTTGAGTTAGAGGTGTTGCGGCGCTTTTGCAGAATCGAGACTAGTCAAAGACACACGATCCCCTCTGTCGGAAAAGCCACCTGACATGGCGAGAAGACTAGCACCTTCAGCCTCCAGAAATGCAATCTTGCAGCGTCCGGGAGAGGATCGTGCCTCTTGTCTCGGTCAGCGCCACGATCATGGGGTAGGTAGTTGGTCACCAAAATGCCCCAAAAAGGAATACAAGCACGCGACACAATCTCGGCTGTCATGAGACTAGCGGAGCTAGCAGATGGCGGGAAAAGGCATCATGCAGTAGTCTGGACGAAAAGCCAGGCCTTTTTGGCTAGAACACGGTTTCGCCCAAGTAAGGCTGCAGCTAGACAACTACAGCTGAATACGAGTCCTAAAAGTATTGATAGAGTCCAGCAATGCAAGGAGGCACGCTCTGGAAGAGTCTGGCTCATGTCGACACCGACGGGCGAGACGATGTGCTTAATCGCGCTGCAATGTTGTTGTTGTTTTTTTTTTTTTTTTTTTGATAGCCCGAGAAGCCTACCTCGATGAATCCTGGATGGGAAGGGAGACTCTTTCCATCGAGGCATATCGATGAGACATGAATTGTGTGCAAAATCCAATGAATTGTTTTTTTTTTTTTGATAGAATGTGTATCCTACATATTGATTGAGTAGGTTCGCCCTATCACCAAAAAGACGAATGGGCGATTGGTTTAGTGGTATAATGACCGCTTAGCATGCGGTAGGTCCAGGGTTCGATTCCCTGATCGTCCATTTTTTTGCTTTTGCTCCATGGGGCCACTTAAACAGCTTTCGTGCCCTCCCCCCCCCCACAGGGCTTCATGAAGTACTTTAATCACATAAGGGATAACAAAGTTGACTTCCTAGATGTCCTTTGCTCTCTTCTCCTAAGCGGGCTATGGTGTTGAATAGATTAGTAGTGCAGCGGTGCGGAGCGTGTTGTTGCCGATCAATTACCCCAAAAGGGCCATGTTTCTCAAACCTCCGAATTAACAAGGACTGCAGGCTTAACCAACCGTCTCGCTTAGTTTCTTATTCAATAGCGTTGATATGACGGTCTGGAAGACGATTGGGCAACACCGGAAATACCAGGGTATCATCATTTTGTGCACCCTGGGCGAACCATACCGATGGGGTTGCACCGGCTTCTTGGATATCAGCAGATCAAGCGCTGGCTACAGCCGGGAGGCTAGGCCGAAGAGCAA
This sequence comes from Colletotrichum eleusines, assembly GCA_016807845.1. Classification (NCBI taxonomy): domain Eukaryota; kingdom Fungi; phylum Ascomycota; class Sordariomycetes; order Glomerellales; family Glomerellaceae; genus Colletotrichum; species Colletotrichum eleusines. Next base: position 714,328 of record JADEZO010000007.1, read on the forward strand.
TCTCATCAACTCGACACAACGCTGCGTTGGAATGAACTTTTGCTTATTGAAATTCATCTCCTGCCGCGTCTTTGGCTGTGCAAGCAACTCCAGAACATTGACCGCTATGTCTGACACCCGCCAGCCGTGTCAGCTTTGAACAGAGTGTCTCGATGGTGCCAGTCTTGTGTGGTTGGCATACGCCTCCGAAACCCCGAGATTCTACTTATATGGCCGATATTACTTGGAACCGTGGTAGTGATGTCCATGTTCCGATACCCCTGAGAAAAACAAAGTCCAACATCTCGAACCAAAAATGCACCACGTCGTTATCCTCTTGGCTAGTTTAGCTGCCCTGGCCTTGGGACACAGCCGCGTGCTGAGCTTCGCAGTCGACGGAGCTTCCTATGAAGGCTTCGACCCGGAATCGACAATCCCCAAAGTCCTGGCGGCGTGGGGCACGTCGGTCGAGAACGACGGCTGGGTCGGCAAGGAAAGCTACGGCCAACCGGACATTGTGTGCCACGTCAACGCGACCAATGCGCAAGCCCACGCCCCCGTGACCGCCGGCGATACCGTCGGCTTCCAGTGGCAGGGCTGGCCCGAGTCTCATCACGGCCCGGTGCTGACGTACCTGGCATACTGCGGGCAAGAGGCCGGGTCTTGCGAAGCCGCCGACAAGACGAGACTGAGCTTCTTCGCCATCGACAAGGTCGGACTCGTCGACCCAGTTGCCAACGCGACCAGCTTCGCGACCGCGTGGGGGACGTGGGCGAGCGACATCCTCATCCGGAACAACGCCACCTGGACGGTGCAGATCCCGCCCAAGGTCGTGGCGGGACACTACGTCCTGAGGCACGAGATCATCGCGCTGCATTACGCGACGGATCCCGGGCAGGGCGCTCAGCACTACCCTCAGTGCATCAACATCGCGGTCGCGGGCGGAGGAAACGACAGGCCGCCGGGCGTCTTGGGGACGGACCTGTATCGGGCCGAAGAGGAGGGCCTGGGCTACGACATCTCCCAGTCGCCTACTGGGACGTACGATATTCCGGGCCCGACAGTCCTGGCCGGCGCGACGGCTCCCGTATCCCAAACCGGGATAGTCGTCACGTCCTCGGCGACTGCGATACCCGCCGTTGCAGTGTCGACAAGAACGTAGCAGAGGTAGCGGGACTCCGGTCTGAGGAGCCTTGTGCCATGATATAATGTCAATCTTGCTAGCTGATGATTGATCTCTCAGGGCCTGTTGGAATATGGGCATATGGGCATTGTTGTTGGGACGACAAGGATGCCAAGGCTCTCCAGGCAGTCCACTTGTATCCGGCTGCTGGAAAGCCCATTTCACTTCTTCTCTTTTCCTTCTTCAGGTAGCAGCGGATATCGCCAATTGATATACTGCTGCTTCGCCCGGCCGAAAGGCTTTAACCAAGGCCCCCCTTCCCCCCTTCCTAGCGATATATCAACAATATATCAACAGGGCCAAAGATTTGATGAAATTTGCATGAATTCGTATTCCTCGACGACTTTCAGATCGGGCGTTTCAACGATTTGGGCAACGCTAGATCAACCTAATGATGAAGCTGTCACCCCTTGCTGTCCTATTCCTCTAAGATCAAAGCATGTCACATTCGTGGTGTGGGTGTCGAGGCCTGCAGTCTTGTTTATGCGCATCGTAAATAGACCGGCACTCCGCCTGGCTGCGGAGCATAGCATACAGCGTAGTAGTCATCGGGGCCTGGCCCTAGTGAACAGCGGCAGCAGACATACAGGCCAACTTTCAAGGAGCCAATGCTACGCTGGCAGGTGAAAGTCAAGGAAGCAAAGGGAGGCCGAGAAGGAGAGGTCTACTAAGAAGTCTAGTGCGGCAGTGGAGGACAAGAAGACTGTCATTCACGGGGCTGTGATGGAGCCCATCCTTAAACGAAGGGGAGAGGGCAGAGGCGTTTGACACGGAACATCAGACAGTTACCATAGTTCGACGTGGGACAGTGGCTTCGTATCGTATTTCTAGAGCTTCTGCCACCGAAAACTTTCACTTCGGCCTGCCAATTCGCTTGCTCTCTAGACGCGGAATGGACAATTCGGAGCTGCTGGCAGCATCGTGTGATGGAGGTCCGGCAAACTGGTGTCACGTAAGAAAAAACGACATCGTCAGTTCCGGGAGCAGTAACCAACGCCTTGCTGCATAAGGTAGGTACCTCAATGAAGAAAAAGGGCAGTTGGTTGAATACATTTTCATTTCTCATGCTTTCGAATCCCGTTCAACGCCGACTCGCTCTCAGTTGATCATAGCTAACCACGGCTTCAAGAAGCGTCTGGGCACCATTGGCGCTGTCGAAAGTTAGGTGATTGTCCATCTCATCATCGGCACTGCGAGCTCACTTACCAGTCCGCTGGGCTGCAGTACTCTTCCGGGTGGTGGCTCACTCCGTCCTTGCAAGGGACGAAGATCATCGCGGTCGGGCATCGCTTGCTCGTGTAGACGCTGTCGTGGCCGGCGCCGCTCGTCAGCGGCAGCCACCCGTCGGGCCCGACGAGGCCGTTGGCCGCATCCTCCACGGCCTGGATGCACTCCTTGTCGAACTTGACCGCCGGCGAGTCGGTGTCCAGGGTCCACTGCAGCTCGACGCCCCGGCCGTCCTGCTTGCCAATTTCCTCAAAGGACTCGATGCACTTCTGCTGCACTTGCTCGACTACGGCGTCCTCGGGGTGCCGGATGTCGAGAGTGAAGGTGACATCCGAGATGATGGTGTTGGTCGACGAGCCGCGCGGGATCTTGATGACCCCAGTGGACGCCAGCGCGCCAAGCCCCTTCGCAATGGCGTTGGAGGATGCAATCATCTTGGAGGCCGCAAGCAGCGGATCCTTGCGTGACTTGAACGGCGTCGTACCCGTGTGGGCGTCGCGGCCCCGGATGGTGAAGGTGTACCAGCGGTACGCTTGCGCCCCCTGCACGATGCCAATCTTCTTCCCGCTCTCCTCGAGGATAGGACCCTGCTCGATGTGCAACTCGAAATGCGCCCCCAGCGGGAAGCCGGTCGGTGCCTCGCTCGAGCACGCGAGGGCTCCGACGTAACCATGCCTCTCGAGTTCCGCTTTCACGGTCACGGAGGGATCAAAGATGTCGCCCAGGCTCCAGGCCTTTTCGCGCGGGATCTCGCCGGCCCAGACCCCCGACGCCATCATCGACCTTGGAAAGCGGGCGCCCTCCTCGCTGGTTTTTCGTCAGATTGACGTCGACAAAGCCTCCCTTCCTGGATCGATAGGCACTCACTTGGTCCAGTTGACGATGCCGATGTCAAACTGGGTCTGGAAACCGTTGTCCTTCATCGTCCGCATCGCCTCGACGGCGGCGAGAACGCCGAGGATGCCGTCGTACCGGCCGCCGCGGGGCTGCGTGTCCAGATGGCTGCCCATGGCGGTCATCGGGGCCGGTGACTGAAGGGAGCCCTTCCTCTTGGCAAACATGTTGCCCATCTCGTCGACAGAGAGCACACAGCCCAGACTCGCCACCTCGTCTGCAAACCAGCGTCTCACGCGGGCGTCATCGTCGGATAGGGCCAGCCGGGCCATGCCGGTTTCAGTAGATTCTCTTCACGGAAATCGTTAATTAGATCCTTTTTCTCTCTCTCTCTTTTTTTTTTTTCGGCCAAGCACACAGAATGGGAGAAAGAGACGGCAAATGAGCACGCACCTGCCGTAGCGATGGGATGCGCCCCATTGGCACGTGTGGTGAAGAGTCTCCTGAAGCCGGTCGGCGTTGATCTTGAGCCCTGATAAGGAACCCCGCGCGGTTGATAGTGATCTCACCGGGCGGAGGACGGGTGTCAGCGGTTTCGCGTAAGACAGCATCCTATTGAGCACATGTGGACGGGAATTAGGCATAATGAATGATGGTTAAACGGAAGGGGCTGGAAGGTGATTATGTTGGGAAGTCAAAGATTTCGAGCGCCAATGTATTATTCTCTCCAGACGTAGTCATGGTTTGGGCAATATGGCGGCCACCAGTCGGGACCTTGGCCGAAATAGGAAAAAGTTATCCCATCGACTGCGGGTGTATTACTTCACATCCGCAAAGTGAGGGGTAACGCCAGTTAGAAGTTGTTATTTTATCCGACCCGCTGATGATTCTTCATAATATACTTCTACTTTCGATATAATTTCGCTATGCCAGAGGCACCAGAAGTCCCCTCTTTACATAACAGTACGTTTTAACCCAAATAGCCTTATTGAGATCAAAGCAGACTTACTGGTTTTTCTCTACCAAGGTTGATAAACAACGTACCAGTCTTCTATCCCTTCGAGTGTGGGGGAAATATGGGTATAAATGGGCCCGGGGTATGTGGCGTCCACTCGCCGTCAATACGTAGTAAGATAGGGAAATGCAAGTGACATATGTAGGATAGACTTTCATAGCTAAAACAACTAAAATCATATAACCACCCCACCCCACATGCGCAAAACCCCTACTTGCGCAAACCACCATCACCACCATCACCACCACTATCACCACTTATTCCTCGGGCTTGCCGCCCACCCATATGCAACTTTCGGCCTCGCTGGATAATTCGGATGCGCTGGATTCACCCGGACTATCTATTCGGCCGGCATCCGTATTTTACGCCCGCCGTATATGCTCTATAGTGGCGAAGGTGCTGTTGGGCGATAAAGGGACCTTTTTCCTTTTGTGTGACTGTTGGTCTTCTAGTTAGACCTATAACGCGTTGACTTGCCTTTCTAGAAGGGCCCTTCTAGATACCTCCTTATTATACCCCTTTTATATCTTTCTAGATAGGTGACGAATAGTATAAGTATCTAACCTATCTTTGGCCAGCTGGGTTAACTAGTGTAGTTAACACTGTAGATTAGTAGACCGATAAAGGGTTGACTATGGGATGATAGATACGGCCTTATCCCACTATTGGCTGTTAGGCTGGTTAGTCTGCTGGCTGGTCTACTGGCTGGATAATGCCTTAGATATTAAGGAGTTAGATAGAGGGCGCCTTATAGATATTAGCTATAACCTAGCTGCCTTCTAACCACTCTTGATGTTATATAGATTGTGATAGATGCCTTATAGGCCTTATGTAATAGAATTGGCTAGGGGCACTTAACCAGGTAGGGCTCAATGGTAGGTATTGGTGTATTGTAAGACTAAAGCTTGCAGAGGCATTAACCAGCAGGCCTCTGCGTCTGGTAAAGCTCTGTAAGTGGGGTGGGTCGCCGGAGGCTCGGCGACCAGTCGCCGAGATCCACGTCTTCTGCCAGGAATACTATTACACCTTAAAATAACACTCTAGAAATACCTTTTTACCAGCTATAGTTAAATCTGTTATCTAGTTATCTAGATATCTAATCTCCTTACGATTGGCCTATTTTAATAGGCTAAAAACAGCTATATCTAAAGGCTAGAGGATAGTAGAGGAGTATAGCGGTAGAAATAATAGATAGATATGATACTGTTAGTATTTCTATATAAAGTTAATAGATATATAGCTTTAATACCTATTAAGAACTAATAGTCTGGCAGTATCTAGCTTATCTAGTATAGTCCTAGGGATAAAGACCTTCTTTGATATAGTCCTCCTGGCAGCCGTTCTGGATCTGATAGGACTCGCTGGGCTGCGATGAGCGAAGGGAGTCGCACCGGCGTAACGTGAGGTGACGCAGTGCAAAGGTGAAGCGTAACGGTAAAGCAGTAAGCAAGACAAGCAATAACAAGGAAACTGAGCGAAGGTCAAAGGATAGGTATGTAATAGGTCTGTCTTCTCTAGTTGACCTTCCTGGTCGTGTCAATCTAACCAATTGACCCAGCGACCCAAAAGGTGCACCAATGCTCGAGTGATCCTCACGAGCACTGCTGTCAACACCACCTATATGGCCTTTGGCCATATAAGGGGAATTACCTATGACATTGTAATGCTATAGAGTCTAACATTAGCCTATTATCTCTTTTACCCTTTATAATATCAGACTTATCTATATTCTATTATTTAAAAGGATGGATATCTTAGATAGTAGGGATACTGCCTATACGATTAAAGAAATCCTGGATAACCTTATGTCATAGGCAATTCCCCTCATATGGCCATAGGCCATATAGGTGGTGTTGACAGCAGTGCTTGTGAGGATCACTCGAGCATTGGTGGACCTTTTGTCTGGTCGGATGGGTCAATTGGTTAGATTGACACAACCAGGTCTATTATGACAGGCGTCACTGTCAGCGCCTGTTACACCTTAAGAGAATAGGCTGCCTATCGCTAGGTATCTAATACTTTAGACCTCTTGGTTTTAATAGTTAGGTTTCACTATTTAAATTAGTATATCTACTTCCTCTCTATATATTGCTACCTATCGCCTATTATACACTCTATTAGTCTTTTTACTTATTAATAGGTAAGGGATTTCGTAAAGGTCTCTTGGTTAGATATATAGGCAGCCAGATTATCCTCCTGGTTTTAGGATAAATATTATATCTAGATATAGGTAGTATTTTTGCTTTATTTACCTTTCTTTAGTCGATAATAAAGGGTATAGTATAGGACACCCTATTTATAAGCAACCTTACTAATAGGGCGATTATCTTCTACCTTTAATAAGACCTGTTAGAGCTCTAATTCGGTATACTGCTTTATAATGGGTTAGAGAAAGTATCCTGAAAAAATGGCGTTGTTTGGCGATATATGGTAATTGTTGTGATAGTTTGAAAAAGGTGGTGGTGTTGTTAAAGTGTTACGGTTAGTAATCCGACAGTAGGGTTTCCGCTAATAGTATAGCTAAGGTCGATACTCGGTAACAGTATTATTGGCTTGCTGGTCTGTTGATCACCCGGTGATCAGTTGTATGGTTAAAAGTCGTAAGGGTAGCTTATATAGCTTCTTGTTAATAAATCACTAGAGGGATACTAAAAGGTATTTAGAGAATATAGTATAAGTTGATTACTGAAGAGCTAGGGAGTTTGTCCTTAAGTGCCTTTAAGTCTATCCTATATATAAGTCCTGACTCTATTGATATATAGGGCTGTATCCTGTTTATACGGTATCTATATATCCTTTATATAGCGCCTGTATGCCAAGCATACAGCGCCTATACCTTTCCTATACGGATCTTATTATTATCTTATCGTTATATAACTTATACTATAGTTCTTCTGTTCCAGGGAGTCATCTGTCTAACGATCTTGCTTGCATTAGTGGTATAAAGGCTGTGCCGCCCATGCTTCCAGCTTGGTAGGGCTAACGTTGCCTATAACTTATTAGGTTGTAACATCAGGTCTCCCCTTGAAAGGTCTTATCCTTAAGACCTATAAGTAGGTCATATCTCCTAGGTTAGAGAGTCATCAAATCATGCTTCCTTATTTAACTATAATGCTAACACTATGTCAGGTCGTGTAGAAAAATCAGGTCCTAAATCGGTACTTTATTCAGCATACAACCGTATATTCTAATAATTTAGTTCTTTTAACGTTATACCTTACATTTGGTGTTTTTATGCCGGTTGCGTCTATCAAATGGCCAAAAGGGCTAAATGTTACGACCCGTAAGATACGACAGGACTAAGGACGCCCAAAACAGCCAGCGACTGGGGGCTATGTATGTACGAGGCATGGAACAGAGGGGTCTTGCCCGGAACGGAAGAACTAAGGAAGAGTCACGTGATGATAAGATAACAAGCGAGCCGTATGCCAAGGATACAGGTGCCATATCATTGAGATATGGATCCTGTATACTAGACGAACGGAATCCATCCTTACAAGGAACGGCAACACATCATCAAGCAAGTATATAGAATAAGGCCGACCTGGTCAAACTCATACCTTCTATAGCTCTTCAGCAATCAACTTATGATATATTCTCTAAATACCTTTCAGTATCCCTTTAGTGATTCATTAATAAGAAGCTATATAAGCTACCCTTACGACTTTTAACTATACAACTGATCACCAGGTGATTAATAGACCAGTAAGCTAATAATACTGTTACTAAGTATTAACCTTAGCTATACTATTAACAGAAACCCTACTGTCAGATTATTAACTATAACACTTTAATTACTCCTGTTAAGTAAGTTGACCTTGATATTTACCTAACAGTATTCCATGATGTCCACTCCTACCCCACATGCTGCCGCTCTAACTCCGGTTGCGACCGGACTAACTAATCAACAGCTGCTTAAAATAATTACCTAGCTATAGAAAGAAAATCAGTAACTCTAAGCCCAGCTGTTAGCACCTAGGCCTGCTCTACCCCTATAGGCTAAATACCTAGATCTTAAACCCTATAATAGGACCTTAGGAACTCTATAAGGATTCCTTACTTAAACTAAGGCCTACTTTAAGTTCTATAAAGACTCCTTTGCGACTAAGGCCGATAAGGTGTTATATACCGCCTTATTCTTAAAGAAAGACGCCTTAGCCTGGTTTAAACCTATAATATAGGACTATCTAGATAATAATAGAGAAAACTAAGAAGATAATACTAAAAAGATCTTTAGGAAGTTAAAGAACTTTAAGAAACAACTTAAAGAAGTCTTTAGCAGCCCTGATGAGGAATATATGGCAGAACGAGAGCTTATGAGCCTTACTTAGAAAGGATTAGCTAGCAAATATGCCGCCGAATTTCAATATATTACCTTAAAACTAGAATAGGGAGATAAAGCCTTAATAGCCAAGTTCTATCAGGGACTTAGGGAAGACATTAAAGACAAACTCAGTTGAGACGACTAACCAGACGAATTCTATAAATTTATAGATAAGGCCGTTAAGATTAATAATTAACTATATAAACAACGGCTTAAATAAAAAGGATAATAAACATAGCCTAATAGGGTTAATACCAACATCAGCCGGAAGTATAGACCAAAGACACCATAACAAGAAAACTATAGCAGTACTGCCTATAGATATCACATAGGACCTATAGACGTCAGTATTGCTAAAAGACAAGATAAACGCTTAATATAGGATCCTAACACTATTAAATATTTTAACTATAAAAAAATAGGACACTATATATAAGATTATAAACAACCTAAGCGACTCTAAAACAAACCGCTACCTAAGCATGCTAAGAAAGCTAATACAGCCACTAAGGAAACACTATACAATCAACTCTCTTAGACCGCCTGTTATAACGATAACTGCCTAATACACCAAGACAATAAAGAGCAAGCAGGATGGTACCCCCAGGGACCTCACCACAAGATTCTTACGATAGTAAAAAAAACAAGAAAAGACTAAGTAACCAAGTTAAATAAACAAAACGTTATTATAACCCTTCCTAAGAAAACCGTTAATAGCGACACCTTCTATACCAATAGAACGATAAATCAAATAATAGGGAAATATAACGAAAGCGTTCTAAAGAACCTTAAGAAAACACTTAGGAATATATAATAACAAGCAAAATACCTCCAGAACCAAGTAGAAATTAAGGAGGAGGTATAAGGTAAGCCTGCCAGACAAGCATAGAGCTACCTACAACTCTATAAGGAACTTAAGAGATAAATTAAGAACCAAGAGAAGTTAACTAATACACTAGAATTTCTAAAACTCACCTAATAGATATAGGCTGAAACCTAGAAAATCACTAGTATACCTACCAAGATTATAGCTATAGTCAGAAAGGTCATAAACTTCCTAAAACCTAGACTTTAGGTAAAAGAGAGCCCCAGCTGGAACCAAAACGACGACTTATACACTAGAGAATCCCTTAACAAATTTATTCCACCAAGCAAGATAGAACAATAAACAGCTAAACAACTAATAGACTTAAGAAACACTATAACCCCTATATTAAAAAAGACTAAGACTTATTCTTAACGTATTTAAATATAGGCAGAAAACGTTTCTTTACTATCAGCTTAAAAAGACAACCTACACAACGTATATAAACCCCTAACCACACCAGCCTCTATAAGAAACCTACTGACAAGGAAAGACAAGGCACCAGGGTTTAGAGAAATCAGGAAGGACACCAATAATCAAGAAGTCTGTTTCTATAGAACCCAAGACCTAGATTAAGACCACATACTAATCCTTAAAGTTGAGGAAACATCTATATTTAGAGATAATAAACAATTAGATCCCAACCACCTCACATATTATGATATATTCTGGACAGAATATATCTATAATAATTATAGGAAACATAAGGAAAAAAAAGGACTATTCTCTTTCTACCACTAAGAAATGAAACTGCACAAAAGATGTGGCGCGCCATTGATGTTATCAATTGACACAAGATCATTACCTATATGTGGAATCTAAGTCACCTCCTCAAGGGCTATAGAGACTATTGGCCTTGCACAGTTATGTTATGATAGGCAAGAACCCTAGGTAAGCAACTCCTAGGTAAGAATCCTATTTTTTATGCGTGCGTGCGACCGGACTCGAACTCGCACACTCTCGTGCACAGAGCTAAGCTGGGCTCATAACCACTAAGAATATAAATTCACGATGGTCAAGGGAAAGATAGAGAAGAGTAAAAGGTAGAGGTAAAAGTGTTGATATTCATAATCATAATTCTTTCTCTATAAGGGAAATATTATCTTCTTATATAAAAGGTTATAAGATATATTGTAATAGATTATTTTTTAGATATCTTAGATATCTAGGGGTTATAAAGTATGTAGGGTTTATCTTTGGAATCTAGGAGTTATTCTAGATATCTAGGGGTTACTTTAGGTATCTAGGGGTTATTCTAGATATCTAGGAGCTGCTTTAGATATCTAGGGGTTATTCGAGATATCTAGGAGCTGCTTTAGATATCTAGGGGTTATTTAAGTAAGACTAGCTTAGTTACTAGTTTTACTAATGTCTTAGAGACAACCTATATACTTTTCTTATTCATTTTACTAGTAGAATCTAGTTATCTTATTTATATTATTATATAACCTTTAGTTATAGTGTTATATAGAGATTTTGTTATAAGAAATAAGAGTTATTAATTCTTAATTCTTAGTCTACCTATAGAGATAAAATGAACAACTAATCCCTAAAATCCATATAGATCACAAATTATAAATATAGGAAATTAAGGAATACCATAGCAATTAGCTCAGTTTTTAGCCAAGTTTAAAGAAACCAATAGCTTATATATATAAGATAACCAAACATTAGTCTGACTGTATATACAACAAATACATCCTATACTATAAAGGAAAAACATATGTATAGCGAACTTAGTTACAGAAGGACGCTTCTACCAACAGCAATAACGCCAGGAAACAGTTAAAAAACGACAAACGCCAACTGTAACAGGACCATAGAAGGCGACATAGGGCAAAAAGTCCCTATATACAAGAATCACAAACGATAACACTAAGAATTAAGAATTAATAACTCTTATTTCTTATAACAAAATCTCTATATAACACTATAACTAAAGGTTATATAATAATATAAATAAGATAACTAGATTCTACTAGTAAAATGGATAAGAAAAGTATATAGGTTGTCTCTAAGACATTAGTAAAACTAGTAACTAAGCTAGTCTTACTTAAATAACCCCTAGATATCTAAAGCAGCTCCTAGATATCTCGAATAACCCCTAGATATCTAAAGCAGCTCCTAGATATCTAGAATAACCCCTAGATACCTAAAGTAACCCCTAGATATCTAGAATAACTCCTAGATTCCAAAGATAAACCCTACATACTTTATAACCCCTAGATATCTAAGATATCTAAAAAATAATCTATTACAATATATCTTATAACCTTTTATATAAGAAGATAATATTTCCCTTATAGAGAAAGAATTATGATCATGAATATCAACACTTTTACCTCTACCTTTTACTCTTCTCTATCTTTCCCTTGACCATCGTGAATTTATATTCTTAGTGGTTATGAGCCCAGCTCGATAGAGAAGGACTTTATCTCTTTACTTCCCCTTTTTACCTTTAAGACTTGCTACAAAAAGTTAAAAAGGATTTATTTATCCAAAAAAGCTCAACCTTATCAGGGGACAAACCACATTGATAAGGGAACTTTATGGAAGAACAACTCTAAGGCTACTACACCTCATACCCAGCAATCCATATTCAACGGAATAGAGGGATCGGCTTACCGGGCAAGTTACACACCAGCTATATTTTACGTCACTACAGCTCCGGACGGATAACCAACCCAACAACGCTCAGAAGGTCTATCGGTTACTTTAAGATCCAACCGATAAAGGATCTTTCTTCTTGCCTCCAGCTGGAATTGAACCCAAGACCTCTCAATTGGTAGTCAATCGATTGAGTTAATTTAGTAGTTGACTAGACTACTAGACTAACTGGTCTGCTGTCTGGCTGGTGAAAGCTTTGGTGGATTACGCCCATATATATCATAAAATCGACTTCCAACGCAACGCAAGCCAAATACAACAAACCCACATACTTTCAATATCTATTTTTCACAACAAATCCAACCATAACCTTCAATATCAAATCCAACCACTTCCTCATCTTTTAAAGATGGAAAGATCTATCAATATCCCCCGCCTTTCAGGTAGCTCTAACTACCTAGTTTGGGCAACCAGATTTGAGGCTTTACTTATAAGTAAAGATATAAACTCAAGTCTTATAACACCTCCTATAACTCCTGCTCAGCAGAAGTCTGATAACAAAACTTTAGCTTTTATGAAGCTGTTTTGTGAGGATGCCCTTTACGGGTTATAAAAGATTCAACTACAGGATTTGAAGCTTGGAAAAACTGAAGGATCTATATGAACCTACAGGATTTACCAATGAATATCTTACTTGTAAGGAATTTTTCAATACCTCTTTAGACTCTTTTGATTCTATGGAGAGTTACCTAAATAAGGTAAAAGAGCTTACAGACGACCTATCCTCTAAGGATATGGGTTTACCAAAACAAGTTATTATAGCTTGGGTATTAAATAGTCTGGATAATAGTTATGAAGGCTTTATAACCAACGTAACACAAGCTCTTAGAAAAGATGCTGATTCTTATACTATAGAATCTCTTTTTGCAAATCTTATAGATGAAGCAAAAAGAAAAGGCTCTTCTACAGTCCTATATACTTCTTTTAGGCCTAAGAAACCTTGGAAGAAGATAAAAGGATTATATTGCACATATTGCAAACTAAAAAACCATTTGGTTGAAGATTGCAACTTTTTACATCCAAATAAGGCTCCAAAGTCCTGGAACCATAAGGATAAAGAAAGAATAGAAAGAAAGGCAAATAATAAGAAGAAGAAGCTTTATAGAGCACAGAAAGCTCTAATAGCTAGAAAGGCTATAATAGAAGAAGATTCTGATTCTGATATACAAGAAACAGTAGATAAAATCACTGAAGAACAAGAAGAAGATCAAGAAGATCAAGATCTTATAGATCTAGACTTTGAAGACGTAAGTAATTCCTACGCTTCTATATATATGACTTCTTCTAATAAGACTATAGGTTGTAATATAGCACCTATAGATAGAAATTCAGTTCTTTTCTGCTTAGATACAGCAGCTACTGTAAATATTATAAATAATAAATCTCTTTTTATAAAGACTACATCTATAAACCATAATATAAAGGCACCTTATACACATGAACCTAATGGTATAATAGAAAGAGCTATAAGGACTATAACTAATAAAATAAGAGCTTTATTACTACAAGCTAACTTACCCTTATATCTATGGGGAGAAGCTGCCCTTACAGCAGTCGATTTATATAATATAACTCCTCATAAAGCTCTAGAATATAAAACACCATATGAAATAAGGAATAATATAAAACCTAACTTAGATAATATAACTACATTTGGATCTATATGTTATTATAAGAATAAAGATCCTAAGATAAAGAAGTTAGATAATAAAGCTATTAAAGCAATAGTGTTAAATTCTAGAAGCAATATATATAAAATATATGATTTTCAGAAGAAAACTACCTTTTGGACTAGAGATATAGTAGTTCTAGAAGATCAATTTATGCCTTCTCCTATAAATAATCCCCTACGTGACAATAACAGTGGAAGGGAAGCCTTGAATCTAGGAGAAATAGATAATAATAATAATAATAATAATAATAATAATAATAATAATAATAATAATAATAATAATAGTCCTATAACTAATAATTCCAAGATAGTAGTAGAAATTCCTAAGCTAGATAAGGAAAAGCTTAAAGAATATACTTGGGTAGCAGAACAAGAAAGCGCTTTATATACTATAAAAGACTGCCCTATAATTAAACCAATACTTTCCACTATAAATAATAAAGATAATCAAATAAATAGGTTTAATAAAGCTTTATATATCTTATCTATAAATACAATCGATGAACCCTCAACATATAAAAAGGCAATAAACTCTATATATAGAGATAATTGGATTCAAGCAATGGTTGAAGAGGTTAATAATCTTCATAAGATGAATACTTGGAATATACTTCCTCTACCTAATGGATATAAACCCTTAGGAGGAAGATGGGTATATAAATTAAAAACAGATATAGCGGAAAATCCTATAAAATATAAGGCTACATGGGTAGTACAAGGGTATAACCAATATATAGGTATAGATTACCTAGAAACCTTTAGTACTACCTGTAAGCCAGAAAACTATAGAGCTATATTAATAATAGGCATAAAGCTAGGATGGTATTTTAGACAATATGATATCTCTAATGCTTTTGCCATGCAGATATAGATAAAGAAATATGGGTACAACTACCTACTGGATTTTCATATAACCATAACATAAATACCCTGGAATATACTAATAATATAGAAAAAGTCCTATACTGTAAGCTAAATAAAGCTCTATATGGACTAAAACAAAGCCCTAGACTTTGGTATAAATGGTTAAGATCTATAATAAATAAGATAGGCTTTAAAGAATCCCCTTATGATGAAGGAATCTTTATAGCAAATAATAAGAATATAAGAGCTATAATAGTATGTCACGTAGACGATATAATAATAACAGCTCAGTATGAAGAAGACATACGGTACTTTTATAAGGCTGTATATAAATATATAGAAATAAAGGACTTAGGAATTCCGCATACGTTTTTAGGGAACGAAATAACTATAAATAGAAAAGATAAGATCTTATATATACACCAAACAAAATATATAAATAAACTACTAGAAAAGTATAATAAAAAGGATATAAATCCTTATAATAACCCTATATTACCTTCTATAAAACTAAGGAAAAATATAGAACAAGCAACAAAAGAAGATATAACAAGATACCAACAAGAAGTAGGATCGCTACTATATGCTAGTTTAAAAACTAGGCCAGATATAACATATCCAGTTAATTTATGTGCTAGATATATGAGTAACCCATCTAGAGAACACTTTGTAGCTCTAGATAGAATATGGGGATATCTTAATAAATACCCTAGCCTTGGATTAATATATAACTGTAATATAGACCTACAGTTAATCTTATTTTCAGACTCTAATTGGGCTGGAGATCTAGATGATAGAATGTCTACAACTGGATATATAAGTACTTTTGGTTACTATAATATAATAAGTTGGAATAGTATAAAACAGAAAACAGTTGCTTTATCTACTTGTGAAGCTGAATATATGGCTCTATGTGAAGCTATAAAAGAATCTATATATCTATATAACTCTTTCTCTTATATATATAAAGAGTTGAATTTAGAGTTAACTCTTAATAAGCCTATTATATTAATAGATAATGAAGCAGCCCAAAGGATAACTGAAAATCCAGAACTGCATAAGAAAGCTAAACATATAGATATAAGATACCACTTTTCTAGACAAGCTGTTAATAATGAGTTAGTCTCTTTATATCATATATACACTGGAAATAATATAGCAGATATCTTTACTAAACCAGTTAATAAAGAAGTATTTAAATACTTTATAGAGACAATAAACTTAAATATAAAGGGGTTTTTACCTAAAGAAACTATAGATAATAAAGAATTACTTTCTAAAAGAAAGGTTAAACAGCTTATACACTAGGTTTCCCCTTATAATTTTTTTTATTTTTTTATAAAGGTTTTTCTATAACTATAACTATACAATTTTCCCTTAATAAAGGTTTTTATAATAATTTTTTTTTTTATAAGTTACACTTTATAAGTATAACTTAAGGAGGAAACTAAGAATTAAGAATTAATAACTCTTATTTCTTATAACAAAATCTCTATATAACACTATAACTAAAGGTTATATAATAATATAAATAAGATAACTAGATTCTACTAGTAAAATGGATAAGAAAAGTATATAGGTTGTCTCTAAGACATTAGTAAAACTAGTAACTAAGCTAGTCTTACTTAAATAACCCCTAGATATCTAAAGCAGCTCCTAGATATCTCGAATAACCCCTAGATATCTAAAGCAGCTCCTAGATATCTAGAATAACCCCTAGATACCTAAAGTAACCCCTAGATATCTAGAATAACTCCTAGATTCCAAAGATAAACCCTACATACTTTATAACCCCTAGATATCTAAGATATCTAAAAAATAATCTATTACAATATATCTTATAACCTTTTATATAAGAAGATAATATTTCCCTTATAGAGAAAGAATTATGATCATGAATATCAACACTTTTACCTCTACCTTTTACTCTTCTCTATCTTTCCCTTGACCATCGTGAATTTATATTCTTAGTATAACAATACAGACCTAATACTTAAAGTCTAAATCAATAGACAGCCTACTTAAGTTATAGTAGACAATAGAGTACAGGTAAACCTAATATCACCTTAACTAGTAAATCAACAAAACATTCACTTAGATTCCACATATAGGTAATGATCTTGTGTCAATTGATAACATCAATGGCGCGCCACATCTTTTGTGCAGTTTCATTTCTTAGTATAAATAACTAGTCTTTAATATTATAGCAATAGGATAACTAGATATTATACTTGGTATCCTATAGTTAAAAAAGAATAATCCCGATATAGACTAAAAGTCTGGCCAACTTTAGTAGAGAGATTTAACGGTAAGGCAGCGTTATATGCCGCCACCCCCACATAAATCACAGATATAACTAAAGTATATCGTATATATCTAAAAGATTAAACCTACTAAAGAAGAAGGATTTAAATTAATAAACCAGGAATAAAGAACAACGGAACGACTCTTATTAATTCCTAAGAACTACAGAAAATATATAAAATTATTTGCTAAAAAACTAGAAACAGGGTTACCAGAACATGGTCCACACGACCATAAAATCGAACTACTACCTGGAACACACCTTAGGTTAAAACCGATATATAACTTAAATAAGATAGAACGAAAAACGCTTAACAAATAGCTAGATAAAAACCTTAAGAAAGGATATATTAGACCATCAGACTTACCAATAGGATACCTAATCCTATTTATACCTAAGAAGAATAGGAAATTACAACTATACGTTGACTAAGGCAAAGCACCCACTTTCCGCCCACCCCTGCATTCCGCCCACCCAGAAAATGCCGCCCAGCCACCTACTTTCTAGATACCCTTAATCTTCTAACTATCATAACAATTACCATTTTTATCCAAATCACTTCATTTTTTCAAGATACCTTCTTTATTATACAATGGCTCAGTATACTAAAAATAAGATCAATCAGGCCCTTAACGACATTACAAATAGGGTATCTACTCGTATTGCCTCTCAGCGATGGGGTATACCACGTTTAACCCTTTGCGATCGCATAAAGGGCGCCCAACCGCGGCCAGCAGCATTTGAAGACCTTCAGAGGCTCTCTAGTGCCCAAGAGGCCAAGTTGGCCAACTAGGTGCAAATCCAGGCTGACCTTGGGCTCCCACCAACCCATCAACAACTGAAGGACTTTGCCCATCGCATCCTCCAAGCCATAGGGGACACCCAGCCTCTAGGCAAGAGGTGGGTAGATGGCTTTATTAGAAGAAACCCATCTATCAAGGTCCAGAGAAGTCGATCCATCAATTCAAGGCGTATTAATGGGGCATCTACTGAGGTTATCAGGGACTGGTTTAAAAACCTCGCTATACCTCGCATCCAGGCCATTAAACCAGCTAATCGATACAACATAGATAAGACTGGCATCCTTGAGGGCAAGGGAGATAATAGGCTGGTGCTAGGCAGGGCTGCAACAAAGGCAGTAAGGAAAAAGCAACCTGGATCACAAGCCTAGGTATCCATCATTGAGTGTATCTCTACTGAGGGCAAGGCACTTCATCCACTGGTTATATATAAAGGCAAGGCAGTCCAGCAGCAGTGGTTTCCTCTAGATCTTAGCCCATATAATGGATGGGAGTTCACAGCAACAGAGAATGGCTAGACTACTGATAATACTGCTGTTAAGTGGCTAGAAAGGGTGTTTCTGCCTCAGACTGCCTATCAGCCTTGCGAGGCAAGGCTGCTGATCCTGGATGGGCATGGGAGCCATACAACAACTGATTTTATGTGGTTATGCTATACCCATAATGTTCATCTATTATTCTTACCGCCACATACCTCCCATGTCCTCCAGCCACTTAATCAGTCAGTCTTTAGCCCAGTGAAGTCAGCCTATCGCAAGGAGCTAGGATATCTCAGCCTCTGGAACGACTCTACTATTATAGGCAAGAGGAACTTCATATCTTGCTATCAGAAGGCTCGTCAGGCTGGGCTGACAGAAAAGAACATCAAGAGTGGCTGGAAATATACTGGGTTATGGCCTGTTGCTATTGCAAAGCCTCTAATGAGCTCCCATCTGCTACCAGATAAAACAACACCATCAACACCACTTAATAAGGCAAAAGAAGGCAGCTATAGTGGTCAGGATACCCAGGATATAGAGGGATAGGTATCTAGTATATCTGGTGGGCAGTGGTCAACGCCTAGGAAAAGGAGGGAGCTGGATGATCAACTGCGATTATTCACCCAGCTGGATCAAACTATCGCCACACAACGCCAGCTCTTCAGAAAGGTGAAAAAAGGCTTCGAAGAGCAAGCCTTTAAGTTGGCTGCCGCTGAGCACCAAATACAGCTCCTCCAGGCCAGAGTTAACAATACTGCTGCTAGGAAGAGGAGGGCTGTTCAACTGGATCCAAATACAAAGTTCGCGACAATCAAAGAGGTGCGGCAAGCCCAGATTGAGGCTGGCGATGCTGAAAGTAGTACAGATGAATCTGCCGCATCTGATATACCCAGTGAGGCTGAAAGCTGCATTATTGTGGCTTCAAGAGATAGTTGATAGTTAATTAATAAAGTGGTGGTTGTTGTGATAGCATCATTTTCTGGGTGGGCGGAATGCAGGGGTGGGCGGAAAGTGGGTGCTTTGCCTTATCGACAACTCAATAATATCACTAAAAAAAACATATACCTACTACCACTTATCTTAAAGCTATAAGACCTTCTACACAGAGCCAGATGGTTTACAGCTCTTAATCTAAAAGGAGCCTACAACCTAATCCATATCAAAAAAGAAGATAAATAGAAAACAGTATTCTAAACATAACAAGGCTTATATAAGACGCTTGTTATGCCTTTTAGACTTACCAATACACCTGTAATATTCTAGATAATAATTAACCATATTCTCCAAGGAAATCTTAACATCTTTATTATCTGCTACCTTAACGATATCCTTATCTTCTCAAAAACGCTTAAAGATCACAAAAAACATGTATATTAGGTACTATAAAAACTTCAAGAAGCAAAACACTAAGAATATAAATTCACGATGGTCAAGGGAAAGATAGAGAAGAGTAAAAGGTAGAGGTAAAAGTGTTGATATTCATGATCATAATTCTTTCTCTATAAGGGAAATATTATCTTCTTATATAAAAGGTTATAAGATATATTGTAACAGATTATTTCTAGATATCTTAGATATCTAGGGGTTATAAAGTATGTAGGGTTTATCTTTGGAATCTAGGAGTTATTCTAGATATCTAGGGGTTATTTTAGGTATCTAGGGGTTATTCTAGATATCTAGGGGCTGCTTTAGATATCTAGGGGTTATTTAAGTAAGACTAGCTTAGTTACTAGTTTTACTAATGTCTTAGAGACAACCTATATACTTTTCTTATCCATTTTACTAGTAGAATCTAGTTATCTTATTTATATTATTATATAACCTTTAGTTATAGTGTTATATAGAGATTTTGTTATAAGAAATAAGAGTTATTAATTCTTAATTCTTAGTAAAACTACTAGTAGAACCAGAGAAAAACAAATTCTATATATAGAAAGTTAACTACCTTGGATTTACTATTACCCCAGGCGAAATCCAAATACAAGAAAAAAAGATTCAAGCAGTCAAGGATTAGCCTATACTATAGAACGTTAAGAATATACAACCCTTCTTAGGATTTATAAACTTCTATTAAAGATTCCTTAAGAACTATATAAGCTATATTAGAGGACTCTAGAAACTCATATATAAAAACACCAAATTTATATAGATAGAAGAATACAATAAATCCTTTAACAAGATGTTAGAAGTATAAGCTCTCTTAAGCGCTCTACTACTTCTTTATCTTATATTTCCTTTATTATAAGGAATTATCTATATAAGATATATATATATATATAATCTACTAACTTAGTAGGTTAATATATATATTGATTACGTAAGCAGGATGATTACGTAATCTGGTCGAATCTAGGAGAAGCACCTAGAATGTCCTCTCTGCTCCTCCTAACTCTATCTTTCCTATAAGGTTATTGCTTTAAGTTAGGGTTATTAACTTAGGGTTATGGAATTACGCAATCCTTAGGTTGATTTATAAGCAGCTTACGCAAGTATGGAATCTTCTAGTAAGCTGGACATGTCTATATAAGAGTTGGAATTCTTCCTGTTTTCTAAGTCTCTTATTGTCAAGCAAGCAAGCAAGTCAGTAGTCAAAAATCCAACTATCATACTCTCTTTAACTATATATCCTTATATCCTTATACCTATTATATCTACCCCTGTTATCCTATATTCTTGCTTCTATAGGATACATTCTTATATAAGAGATATACTCTCTTATATACCCCAGAGGCTGTTATTACTCTCCACGAGTTCAGCCCACCTGTTGTGCTAACACAAGATCAAGAAGCTTGTAACTTCAGAACCAGTCATTCAAATACCTAACCTAGATAAACCCTTCAAAGTTAAGACCGATACCTCAGACTTCGCTATAGGCAGACAACTAGGACAACAAGACAAGGAAGAAAGACTCTATCTATATGTATTCTACTCTAAAGCCTTCTATAGATCTAAATTAAACTATTATATCTATAATAAAGAACTTATAGCTATTATTAAAGCATTCCAAGAATAAAGGCTACACCTATCAGGAACTAAGCACTAAGTCTTGGTATATATAGACCATAAGAACCTCTCCTATTTTATAACCTTAAAGGTTCTTAATAAGAGATAAATCCAATGGTTAGAATTCCTTTTAGAATACAACTTCAAGATTATCTATAGGAAAGACACTAAAAATAGAAAAGCGGACACTCTCAGCAGAAGACTGGACCATAGGGTCCTAGTACCAAAAGAAATATAAGTAATTCTTAAGTATAACAACAATAGAAATATTATACTAATACAAAAACTTATTATAATTAGTAAACATATTAATACCAGCATAACTAATAGAATAACAGCAGATCAGATATATAAGATATATAGCGTAAAAGTATATAGATACCAAGGAATTATAAAGACCTTCAAACAAATCAGACAACACTACAATCAGAAAATCACACATAAAGAAGTAGCTTTAGCAATCAAGGACTACAAAATATATAAGAAAAGCAAAAACAGTCCTTATAAGCCATACAGGCAAATTCAACCATTATTAGTGCCACTAGAAGCATAACACTTGATCTTATTAGACTTTATCGTCAAACTACCAAAGTCAAGAGAACCACTTATAAAAACCTATTACGACAGCGTTCTTGTAATAGTTGACAGACTTATAAAGTACACTTATTTTATTCTATACCTAGAGTCAAGTATAGCAGAAGACCTAGCGTATATATTCCTTAAGTATATCATTAGTCACCACAGATTGCCTAAAGAAATTATATTAGATAAAGACAAGCTGTTGACATCTAAGTTTTAGAAATCCCTGATTTCACAACTTAAAACAGACCATAAATTATTAACATCATTTTATCCATAAACCGATAGATAAATAGAAAGAATTAATCAGATACTTAAACAGTATCTCTAATACTATATTAACTATAACCAAAACAATTAGGTACCACTACTGCCTATAGCCTAATTTACTTATAACAGTGCTATTAAAGAAAGTATATAACACTTATTATTCTACTTAAACTATAGATTCTAATTAACCGTATATAGAGAACTTTGACAAGGACCACAGGCTCTGAAAGCCGTAGCTGATTTCAACAAACTACAAGAAATCCAGGATAAGGTCACCAAGGACCTTAAATTCGTCAGACAATAAATAGAAAAGTACTCCAACCAAGCAAGGATTAAGGGACTAACCTTTAAGGAAAAAGATAGCATGTATCTTATCCACTAAAACATTAAAACCAAGCGACTAAGCAACAAACTTAACTATAAAAAACTTAGACCCTTTAAAATCCTTAAGAAAGTCTTAAATATAAACTACAAACTCAACTTACCAGATATAATAAAAATCCACCTGGTATTCTATATCATACTACTTAAACCAGCATTATAAGGATTAACAGCATAAGATCCTATCACCATGGATAGAAACAAACCAGAATACAAGATCAAACAAATCATCAACTATAACCAGCCAGGCTAGACAACAGGCAAAAAACCAGAAACATAGTACCTTATTAAATAGAAAGGATATAGCCATAAAGACAATATATAGGAACCAGCATCAAACCTGACCTACACAGAAGAAAAACTCAAAACTATTAGGCAGAATTCTATATAAGGGAAAAAACACTAGTACCTATAGTAAGGCCCTAACGTAATAAACCAAGGAATAAAGTAAAGCGACCATAACCGCTATAGCAACCTTATAAGGCAAATAGACTATAAAACAAGAACCTATTTATTTGTCTAGGAATACCAGCTGCCAACTAAGAACCCACCGTTTCTAAGCTAAAGAGCTAGGGAGTTTATCCTTAAGTATATCTAAGTCTATCCTATATATAAGTCCTAACTCTATTGATATGTAGGGCTATATCCTGTTTATACAGCATCCATATATCCTTTATATGGCGCCCGTATGCCAAACATACGGCGCCTATACCTTTCCTGCACGGATCTTATCGTTATCTTATCGTCACGTGACTTATACCATAGTTCTTCCGTTCTGGGGAGTCATCCGTCTGACAATCTTGCTTGCCTTGGTGGTACAAAGGCTGTGCCGCTCGCGCTTCCAGCTTGGTGGGGCTAACGTTGCCTGTAACTTGTTGGGTCGTAACATAAAGGAGGAGAAATGCGGCATTTTCGGCATTTACGGAAGTGGGAGTTTTGCGCATGTGGGGTGGGGTGCTTAATATATGTGTTTCCAAACTAGAGTGATTCCAATATAAGGAAATAATATACTCAAGTAGTTTATCGCAGTTATATATATTTATACATATATGTAATAAAGTAAAGGTATTATTAAGAAAGTACAAGAGACTTTCACCTTATAAAAGAGAGGAATTTACTAGACTAGGAAACTAACTCTATACTAACTATGAAGCGGTTGCTGTTTTGGAACATGCGCTAGAAGGGGGATAGTTGAGTTACTAGCTCTGAGGATTGATTACTTGGATTTAACGGCCGATGAGTGGTCTGTAGAGTAACCACCTTGTCTTACAAGTAAGTAACCTGTGTCACACAGTCCTTCTATTTTCGGGGGGGAGGGGGGGTTATCCGTCTGTGCCCTTCTTTTACTTGCCTGTATGGACAATGTGCCGCCCGTGTCCTATGTCCCCTGTACTGGTAAAATTGTCTTGGCTATAACTTGTTAGGTTGTAACACTACTAGTATATGAGTCACTAGAAAACATACAATGTAGGATTTACTCACTTATATGACGTATACCTATCCAATCGTTTCATATACCCCGAGTATACTCCGTACAACATACGATACGTAATTGTATAGTATCATTGGTAGGAATGCTAGGGTATAGCTTGAAATCTACATAAAACAAATCAGATAGGGGATACGAAACTCAAAAATAAAGAAGAATGTATATAAACCCCAACGAATAGCTTTCAGATCTCAGGATCTTTCCTGATTACAAGCCAGTCCCGTCACAAACAGTCTTCATACTTAACCCTATTTCAATTTTTACCTGAAACCTTTAAACGGTATCATTTTCATCATGCAGTTCGCAAACATTATTGCACTTCTGCCAGTCTTTGCCTCTGTTGCTTATGCACAGGGAGGTGAAGGAGGTAAGTCGTACAGCCAACTAGAGTCGCCCCTTCTGTTCTGGGCAATACTAATGCAAAGCTTGCGTAGCGCCCTGTAAAAACGACGGAGACTGCTTGAGATGTGAAAACGGTATAGCGCTTATCTGCCATAGTAAGTCCACAACACCACGTTGTAAATCTGCGAATTTCAGCCAAACCTCACTTCGCGGTACTAATTTAGTAAATCACAGGTGTAGGCAGGACTATTGAAGAAGGTCGCACGTGCCAGCGGGCCATTGGAGACTGCCCTATAAAAACAATGTCAGACCCTGCCCCCGCACCGACTAAAGGAGTGAAATAAATAGCACAGCTAGGGTTCAATTATAACGATTATTCCAAACTGCCTTCTTCTAACCCCTAAATCCTGTTACGTTTTCCTACTTATATCTATCGGCTAATAGTTTATCCGTTTATGGCTCTACAGCCGGTGGCGTCCCCCTAGGGCCCCCCCGCCCCAGGCACCTGACAAAAAGTTTGAACCTCAGCTGTCCTTTGTCAGATGTTTAGAAGTCTCTCTACTATAGTAAAAGCGTGTAGGGCAGAAGTTAGAACTAAGCGGTGTAGTGACTCTGAAATAGAATTATTACAACCTACTTAACAGCTCAAGATGCTTCGCGCGGATCAGAGCAACAGGTCTTTGACTGTAAAAGTGTGGGCAATATATAAACGACCAGCACGGGCCTTGGCTGAAGCGGGTAAAGGTTACAGGTAAATGTCGGTGATATATATCTAGGATAGACTTTAGTAACTAAAATAGTTGACACGTGTAGAAGATGAGACGTAATGCTCTCTGGGCGATCCATCTGCTCAGTACTGTGGTTCGGCGGGGTCGTTGACTTGACAATCCCGACAGGGATCATGCCGACATGGCGTTCTAAGAAAATTCAATCGCATCAAATGTAAATCAGCTGTCCTGAACTGACTCAACCCTTGGCTTCTCATAGTGAGCGCATCTGCCATTGAGGTGATCGGCCCTGAAAGGCGGCTCGCTGCCTTCTCCGTTGAGATTATGAAGGTTTTGGATTTCCTTATTCACTCATTGTTTGACTCCCTCGGTTACAATACTCGCTGATACTGTCTTGTCTCGGCCGAAGTGGACGATGCAGACTTGGATGTTGTTTTGATCCGGTAAATGCCCAGTGCTCGCGTCCTAGGCATCATGGTCCAAATCAAACACGACGAAATCTCCCAGATTGAACCGATCTATCGCCATAAGTTTGGGGTTTGATACGCTACCGTTGTTGCAGAGTTCTGTTTTATCCATGGCTTCGAGTGCCTGGTTCATGATCTCCGGACTATTTTATCCCAAGCAGTCGGATAGTAGGTGCTCTTTGAGGATACCTTGACGGAGACCCTCAAAGGTTTGGTTGCCATTATGCTACAGCTTGCGGTTAGCATATCGCTCGTGAGAGTTAGAAAGGGCGTCCATGAGCGAAACAAACCTCGTTTTCGGGGGGAGGAAGCACCTATTACAAGCGCTTACTACTGGAGTGATTCAATCGGCTGGGGCGCTGGCAGCCGACTTCGCCGGGACTTGAAACGAGCACCCCCCTAGGGCCCTGTCGCCTGCACAGCTTATATTGCGGTAGTATCTTACTGAAGCTGAACCCGGATCCTACATTTCGTTCGCAATCCAGCATCACCAAGCCCCATCAAGACCAAGTTCTCCACGAACCCTCATAGTGTCCCCTCCCCACCTGATCAGGTTTGAATGTCTGTGCTGAAAGAGGAAGAAAGTTTCGCTCTAAAGTGTACTTAACACCTCTTTGAGTAGCGGTGTCGGCTTATATTTAACATGGGATGGCAGGCTACAGTTCTATTCGGGGTCGTCATTCAGACACCATGATGATCCTAGGATCTCTACCAATGTTACCGAAGTCTGCATGTCGGCAGACAGCGTTACTGTATTCAGTATCAAAGATGTGAGGCAAACCCCCTGCTAGAAAGCTAACCATTACCGGCATTAGTATTAAGGTGGCCCGTAGTCCTCTGACCATATTCTACGGCTCAAAGACGAGATACAACTAGCCGACCATGTTGCTTTCATTAATCACAGTTCTAAAGGGTTTCCAGAGATAGCAGCAGCTGGCGTTAAGGAGCGGCCCGGCACCAGTGCGATTGCTGGGCCTTTATTGGTGGGCTGTTGTGTGCCAACAAAAAAGGCTTGGCCACGAACCACATTCTAACAGCACTTTTGTTGGGGTGCGCGCAGTCGAGGACTGAAGAGTTTTAACCTGGATCTGCTCCACGGTAAGGACGCAGCCGGATGCGTTTCGATTCATCGCCATCTAATACCACAACAGTCGGCATGGCGAATTCACCACCCTACGATATCGCTCGATGGCAGGTACATGAAACTGAAGACGACTGCGACCTTATCATACGAACCAATGACGGTCGAGCCTTCTACTGCACAGTCTCTCCGTCGCATTTTCATCAATCACCCAAGCTCACAGACCAGTACTTCAAGTGCTTATATCTACTACGGTCTGGAGAAGAAGAACAGGATGATTTCTATATAGAGGATGCGTACGACTGGCTTTTAAAGCTGTTCGAGCCTCTAATCGCCCGGTTGGCGCCATCGTCTTTAATGGTTACTGAGAATAGGCGGCCGACTCTATCACAGTATCTGTTCCCTCCGTATCTCGTTTGCGGTCTCGATGCTGCTGACGAAGTCCCACGACCGTACGAGGTGGAGACTCGAGAACACGGCTGGTCCAACCCGGTTCTAGTTGTAAAGGACGACATCCTTGTAGACATCGACAAGTGGGCCAAGTCTTACCATCCATCGGATGTCGAGATAATATACAATCGCCCTGAAGACGTCTTAATCAAACGACCAAACAAGGTCCTTGTTGATAATAGGGTCGAATGTCACTTTAAACCTTTCGGGCTCTCATTTGGTCCAGCGCATGCGAAAAGGGAGCTTACAACGTTGAAAGCAGTCGCCATGGCGCATATACCTCCTCCCCCTGAAGCATGGATCTGTCGCCTACACGGACTTGTTCGAGAAGGAGACAAATTAATGGGCATGCTCTTTGTTTGGATCGATACGAAGGGAGTGCTGTCAAAAGCAAGAGCTGACCAGAGTTCACCCGATCTGAGGAAACGTTGGAAGACACAGATCAGCACATCTCTGGAGAGGCTGCACCAGAAGGACATCATCTGGGGCGATGTCAAAGCCGAGAATGTCCTTATCGACAGTGACGACAATGCCTGGATCATCGACTTCGGGGGCGGTTATACCCATGGATGGGTTGACAAGGAGAAAGCTGGGACGCTGGCAGGCGATGCACAGGGTTTAGCAAAGATATTACTCAATATTCTACATTAACAGACGCCGTATGAAAGATGAACTTTTCCGACCCAAGGCAACCCTTATTACATAGGAAAATAACATACTGGAGCGATCCATAGCAGTTGCACACACATAAGGAATAATAAAACAAGGATATCGCGTTATATACACGCACTTCATTACTTTATGTCCATGTCAAAGGTGCGTCCTGCCGCGTGTTGATCCCACCACGTTTCCTGTAAGCGTATCTATATGCCTTCATGATGTCAGACCCCCGGGAACCTTTAACCTGTCAGCGAGACCAGATGGCTGGCGTCGTCCACTGAATTGGCCCTTGAAAAAAAAAAAAAAAAAAAACCCGTGTCAGGCCTCGGGGAACGAACCCCTCACCACGCCGTCTCTTCCCCCGACACACGCAGCTGGGGAACCACAGCAGCGCCAATGAATTACTCGGACAAAGTAAGGTAGTATTGTTAGCGGCGTTTCTACTGTGGTGTGGGTAGTGTCCGTGACGCCATAGGCACGTCCTAATCCAACGAAGGGCGCGCTCGGTGAACTTTGACATAAAACACCGCGAATGTCACGCTTCGTCTTTTTGTGTGCATTGGCTAATACTGAGCGTTGCATCGCATCACGCCCCTGGAAAAAAATCCCCTCAACCCAAAGAGAGAAGCTCTCATAGATACAAAGTGTAACCTGGGAACCCGACTTCTCGCATCAGCGGCATAGCCCCGGAAATCGCACGTCAACATGGCGTCCCCAATCAAGCCTTACAAGATTGAGGTTCCCGACTCCAAGATCGAAGAGCTACACGCCAAGCTCGACCTCGCCAAGTTCCCGCCGGTCTTTGCCCTCACCGAGAGCTGGGACTACGGCACCCCGGTCTCCGAGGTGAAGAGGCTCGCCCATCGCTGGCGCAACGGCTACGACTGGCGGGCTGCCGAGGCCAGGCTGAACGAGCTGCCCCAGTTCACGACGACCATCTCGGTCGACGGCTTTGGCGACCTGGAAATCCACTTCTTGCACCAGAAGAGCAAGCAGCCCGGGGCTGTTCCCTTGCTTTTCTCGCATGGCTGTAAGCAGACCGCCTTCGTGAATTAATAATGTCGGCCGCAGAAACAGCTGGGGGTGGGCTGCTAACTCGCCGCCAGGGCCCGGCAGCTTCCTCGAGGTCCTAAAGATCTTGCCGCTGCTGACGACGGAGAAGGACGGCCTCTCGTTCGACGTCGTCGCGCCTTCGCTTCCCAACTTTGGCTTTTCCGAGGGTCCCGAGAAGCCGGGCTTCCGCCTGCCTCAGTACGCCGAGGTCATGCACAAGGTCATGCTGAAGCTCGGCTACGAGCAATACGGTCAGCCTCCTCGTCCTCGCCGGTCCTTTTCCGTGAGACTGACAATTTCACAGTCACCCAGGGAGGTGATTGGGGGTTCGGCGTCACCCGTTCCATGGGCCTCCTGTACCCGGACCACGTCCTTGCCTCGCACATCAACATGGTCTCGGCGTCCCCGCCATCGCCGCTGAAGAACCCGTGGCAGTACCTCAAGAGCCTGGTCCCTCTCACCGAGAAGGAAAAGAAGGGCATCGAGCGGAGCCGGTGGTTCCTCAAGGAAGGCTTCGGCTACAACCTCGAGCAGGCGACCAAACCCTCGACGGTCGGCCTGGCGTGGGCCGACTCACCCGTCGCGCTGCTGTCGTGGGTCCTGGAGAAGCTGCACGACTGGACGGACAGCTACCCGTGGACCGACGACGAGATCCTGACGTGGATCTCCGTCTACCAGTTCTCCACGGCCGGCCCCGAGGCGAGCGCGAGGATCTACTACGAGGCGAACCACCCCGAGCGGCCGGCGGAGCTAGCGAAATGGATCCC
This sequence comes from Colletotrichum eleusines, assembly GCA_016807845.1. Lineage (NCBI taxonomy): Eukaryota > Fungi > Ascomycota > Sordariomycetes > Glomerellales > Glomerellaceae > Colletotrichum > Colletotrichum eleusines. The sequence continues at coordinate 743,812 of JADEZO010000007.1, forward strand.
GCGCGTGAAGCTCGGGGTGTCCATCTTCCCCATGGACCTATTCGTGCCGCCCATGAGCCATGCCAAGACGCTGGGCCCCGTCGTCTTCGCCGTCACGCACGGCGACGGCGGCCACTTCGCCGCGCACGAGAGGCCCGAGGTTCTTGTCAAGGACCTGCGAGAGATGTTCGGCAAAGGCGGCGGCGCACACGACGTGGCGGAAAAGCTGTCCAAGAAGAGCCTCTTGGCAAAACTGTAGATGGTTGTTCGAATCGTGGTTTCTTGTAGCGCTATTATTATTATTATCCCCGGACCTTCCTTTCTTTTTGCATCATTGGTGAACCCGGTTCGCAAGGCCCGTAAACCATTCGGTACTCGTAAAACAAGCCAACCTATATACGCTATGGTTCAACCTATCCCCGACCATGTGCTTCCGACTAAACTTCATGACGATGCGGAATGATACCATGCAGCCCATGCAGCCCATGGACTCCGGGCAACCCCGATCTTTGAGCGGCCGCAAGCTCTTCCGGATCCGCGGGCAAGTCTTGTCCGGGGTTGGCCTCCTCGTAGTGAACCCATTTGACGAACCGATGGTAGCCGGCGGCGAGCGAGCTTCCCAATATCGGCCCGAGCCAATAGATCCAGTGGTAATTGGGAAACTGTCTCCCGGCCACGGCGCATCCGAAGCTACGGGCCGGATTGAGCGACCCCCCCGTGACAAATGTCCCTGTGGCGAACCGTCAGCTTTACCAGTCTTGCTAGCAGATACTAGAGACCGTCATGGGACCAAAGGACCTCACCGGGGATCATTATCATGAATAGAGCGAGGCCGATGCCAATCGGTGCGAGGAAGGTGTCGCGGGACTTTTCGACAGCCAGCATGAAGACGACTATCACCAGCTGGGCGGTGAAGAACATCTCGAGGAAGAGGCCCTGAACAACGGTGGTCTTGCTCCCGAGCAAGGAGTTGGCTTGAAAGACGTTCCCGGGAAACATCACCTCGACCAGTCCGCCGGCGCACATGGAGGCCAAGAGCTGTGCCGGAATCAAGAACAGAGACCGCATCCAAGGCAGCTGGCCACCGAGGGACAGTCCGATGGAGACCTAGATTCAGGCCGGGGTGAGCAGTTGGCTTCCCACAATCCCACCTCCACTTTTTCTTTTTGCGATTCTAGACTCACTGCGGGATTGAAGAGCCCGCCGCTGATGCGGTAGAAGGTCCAGACGTTGACGAGGAGGGAGAAGCCGTACGTCAGCGCGATGAAGACGACGCCCTCGGCGCTGAGGGAGCCGTCGGGGGCCGAATTGGCGCCTTGCAGGATCACCATGAGCTGACCGCCATAGCCGAAGAAGAGGAAGAAGAAGGTGCCGACGAACTCCCCCGACGCGGCGACCAGGTGGCCTTGCATCTCGCTGAGATGCGGCTTGCGGATCTCGTGGTGATGGCCATGGGAGCGGTCGTGGTCACTGCGTTTTTCGCTTGTAGACATTCTCGGTTCGTTTGTATTTGCTTCGGAGCCAAGTCTTCGGGGTTGAGAAGTAAGGGGGAGGGGTGACGGTGTCACGAAAGAGCCCGGAGGAGGGAACGAAGCACTTTGTAGGTTCCTACGTCCGTGTCTGGGCCTCCTACGTAGGCGAGGAGCCGCATTCGATCAGAACGGCCTCTGGAAGAGGTTGAAACGACGGGCAGCTCTTGAGACCGCCACGGCTACTCCCGATGGGGGTTTAGCTCACCGGCTGTGGTTGCGGCTTGACTCAAGGCGGACGCAGTGACTTGTCGTGATGCGTCGTCGACGTCAGCGGTCCCCCCTAGGTACCTACAATGCGCGAGACCTTCGTGCTAGACGGCGAGACTGGCCACACGCACGAATCTCATCCCTTGCCATAAGCCACAGACGCCTGGAACGTACGTACGTTTTCTTCCTTCTGCCAGCACCGGCTCCAAATGTCTCAATCATTTACGGACATGCGCACATGGCACTTGCCGCGTATGATTTTTAATCTCAATGTTTTCATGCTCATTCTTTTGGACCACGTTAGTGGCCTTCCATGAACTAGCGCCCTGCCCGTGGCGGTTAGGCCAGGCCTGGGAGTGTGTGTTCTGTATTTGTCACGGTGCGGACGAGTCAAAGAGATTTACACGCACTAATTAACTAGTCACTCTAAATAATAGGTAGTATATGGCTGGGGAAGGGCTATTTATTCAAGTACTCGATGTGAGGCTGCCTGACGTTGTCTAAATCCTTTGTCCTGCCCAAGACCTTGTCCGGCTAAGCAACCGACTGGTATGCCTACGGACTGTTGGGTAGATTTCTAGACGTGCTGGGAGAGACTCGCCCAGAACTGGCGCGAGGCGCTAAGTGGAACGAACAAAATAGCAAACACTGCTCATAGCCTTTTTCAGAGATGGGCCGGAGTGCGTCGCAGTTGACCATGGGCTGCTGGAAAAAAAAAAAAAAGCAAACCTGGATTCGGTCAAAGACTTCTTTCTACCCTGGCACGATCCAAACTGAAACCCAGCTGGGCCAGAGAGGCCGCATGAGGATAAAGAACTGATCTTATGAATCAAAATATCACTCTGGTCTGGTGAATTGAGGAGGGTCTCTCTAGAAATCTAAATGTCCTCGATCTCCCGTGAAGAGTCTCGTACTAAGCAAATAATGTGTCATAAATTGCTTCGTGATATCAGACTATAGATACTTGGTGCCATACATTATGTCACATACCTAGCTCGCTAGAATAGCATTTACTCGATGAGGAGCCATAGGACCTGTTGACTCCTTTTCATAAGCCAGGTTTTGCCAGGACTAAGGCCAAGACTGCAGGTAACTGGAGATAAGACTCTTTTCCTTGGGTGACGGCGATCCTCCTACTCGAGCGTTTGCGAGCAGGTCTCCAGCTCCAAAATCAGTAAGCAGTAATAGTGACATTCGGTTTCCTACTACCCCCGCACCGTATAACCATTCGTCAGCAAAACGCTACGCCTACTGTAAGACACTCAAAATATCACAAATACCAGGTTCTCCTCTCTCCGTTCACAGTGATTATTGATTCAGCCTCTCTACCTGCCCCCCGTCTCCATCCCATCTCCAAACTTCTTTCAACGCAATGGCAGCTCGACAGGACTCTCACAACGTCGCCTGGGATCGGAGCGATGACCTCTGGGATGAGGCGGTAAGGTAGGTCTGATTGTTACCCTGGTGTCGATAAATTGAATCCTTTGCCGAGACGAAATTGGGAGAGCCTGTCAAGTTAATAGCACTATTAATTATCGGCGGATTCAATGTTCTATATCCTATTCGACTTGAACGCAGTTCCGCTAGTGTTCTTGTTCGCCTTCCTTATCCTAACCAGGCTGTTTTTCCTAAAGACAAAACATTATCTAAGGCTGTAACGGCAAGATATATTACCTAATATACTTAACTTTTAGTCCTAAAAGTTCTCTAGTATGGTATTGATTCCAGTATTGGCCTGTTTATAATTATTAAAGACCTTAGGTCCTAAATAAGTATAGGCCAAGCTCTGGTGGCTCCTTATAAGGATCCTAATAAGATGGCCGTCTTAAATCCAGATATCTCTAAAAACAAGCTTAAAGACCTCTATCTTAAAATAGCATACTGTGTACTACAGCTTATATAACCGACCTTTCTATATTTTAGAGCTTTGGTTAAGATAAGCCCTGGATCGCAATACGTAACAGGGCGACCTATTACTCAAAACATGAGTGATATAATAGTCTAGCTCTCTAATATCCCTAAATCAGTCTTCCCACCTAAAGACACCATGTACCAGACCGCTCACACAACTATACCGATGTCTGATGGCTTACGGCCTTTCCGCTTATGGTGTGCCCAGCAATTTCCTTATCAATGAGGATAAAAACGTTCTTAGGACGATCGATGAGGAATTTACGTATACTGGGCCAACGCAATTCGTCTTAGACCCTCCCTAGTAGCTACTGCTCGATATACCTAAGACATGGGACGATAGCATCAAGGACTAGACGTACGTCTACGACAGACGCCTCTATATATAGTTGTCAGCCTTGGAAGAGGTAGAGAAGGAGATGAGTTCTGGGTCCTTTCTCCTATCGACATATATGCGAGAGAGCTGGGAGACCGGACGTTTCTAGCTGAACTATGCCGCGAGGAGGAGCTGGGCGTTCGATGCGGTTTACTGGAAATATTTGGATGAAAGATTCTTCGGCGAGTGTGGAAAGAATGTCCCTCCCGAAGAGCTGTGGAAGACAAGGTGTGCACCTCCTCAGCCCGGAGGAGCAAGTTGCGATGGAGCTGCTGGTGCAAACCAAGATGAGAGAATCGAAGGAGCGGATCCTGGTTGAATGGGACGCTGCAGATGCAAGACGGCGACTATTGTCCTTCTTGTTTGAATAGTGCGGCTAGGTAGACACAGACAGGATCAAGGCAGAACGGACGGCAGATATACCAATAGTACATAGTCACTTTTCTTTGCATCTTCTAATATACCTCTAGTTGCCTTTTCTCACTTTCAGCCCAGGTTAAAGCGGGCACATATCAGACCAGAAGAGGACCTACACGGAACATTTATCTATTTGTATTACCTTATGGGTATTCCACCTCAATCTAGCTCCCTAAACACCTCAAACCCCGTAGAAATGTCATGGTACTAGGAATGTGAGGTCGACTCACCAAAAGTCATTTTACAGCTCACAAACACGCCCCAGAACAATGAAAGCATTGCCGTCATCTCTCCAATGGGAACCGCCGCATTCTGCATCTCATCTGGGCCATGATGAAGGAGCCATGGGAAGAAGAAGACCAGCATTGGCGTAAGGCAGATAAAGTTGTAAGCCAGCACTCGTAATTATCAATGCAACGTTTTCACGAGCATAGATACCCCAAAATACTTCCCTACCATCGCCACCCGTTTCCAGAGCTTTTTTTCTTCTTGGGAAACCTGTCAAGGATGTCGCCCGAGTGGCCCCTCGTCCTCGTGCACCGATGGTAGAAGTGTAGCGTAGGGGTCGGATCGTAGCAAGCGTAGAAGCGCTTGTTGAACTCGTGCGGCGTAACAGGCGGAATTTGCTCCTTATCGACTGGTTTTGGGATAAAATCATAGTCCGCGTTCGACCCATTGGGGAAATCGTGTTCCTTCTTTGGAACAAACATGCTGTCTTCAAACTTTTCGCACTAAGGCTCGTTGTAGCGGTTGGTATGAGTGACGTTATATGATGTTCAGGATTGGGATTGAAAAGAACAGTGCGCATGCGTATTCTTTTTTTTTTTTTTGAAGTGCTTACCATATAAAAGTCGCAGTGGGAGTATGTCCAGACGCTGAACCACATTCGTAGGATGCTTCGCAAGCTTCTGTACTGGCTTTTGAAGTCTCCAAAGAATTGATGACTTTCGGGATGTCTCACGCGAATCTGAGCTAAGTTATGGTCGATACCAGGTCTAACCGTAAGTATGATTCGAAGATCGGGCAAGGGTGGCTGAGTTGAGATGCCTGCAGCCGAAGATGAAGCTGCGATGCGGGCACCCAGTGGAAGCCTCACAACCTGGCTTTGGACCTGGCTCACGGCGAACCCTGATGACAATCTGCCGGCTCCAGAATGCGAGGTGCCAGTGACTGATCTGGGTGAGGAAGAACTCGGCGAAGACGAAAATGGTTGACCAGATTGGAGGTGCCGTCTAAGCGCAAAATCAAGACGCTTCGCAAATTCGACAGGTATCTCTGCCCATCTTTCTTCTCCACAAGTCTATCGTCAATTAGAATTAATATGTCAGCTGGAATCAACTCAAAGATGACCAGGTTGGCTTACGCAGTTCCAGGAAACCCTGTCCTCACTGTCCAGAAGAGGTCTCTTGGTGGGCTTTGAAGGCCACCAATCCCAACGCCCTCCTGTCCAAGTCTCGACGTTGCTCTTTAGGGCTTCTATCATTGAAAGCAGATGCCCTGTAGCGGCGCCTTGTTTGCTCTCCAGTCGTATCTGCGACAAATCAACATGCTAGAGCTCTGTGTGCAAGATAGACAGCTGATACTGTCTAGCTAAGAGAGACCTCCCTTTCCCAGGCTGAAGCCAATCTTTTAACACTCGCCAGAGGCTTGTGGTCATCGATGGGTAAACGAAGTCAAAGAGCCTCTGGCGGAGATTTTGAAAAGCCGAGCTGCTGACGAGAAACTGTTCGATGTTGCGTATCTCCGTTAGCGAGGCGTCGTAGTCTTCGGCCTCTTCATCCACCTCGTCACCATCTACCTCATCGCCATCCACCCCTTCACCATCCGCCTCGTCAATTACGTCTTCGTTACCTGACGATTGATCAGGCATGTCCTCGGTCCCGAACCGATTTCTGAGGCATTCTTCGACCTTTTGCCTTTTTTCTAGCATCCCGGATTGGCCAGGTCGTTTTACCGAGGTCTCGCTGCCCTCAGTTGGCAGTATTGCCGAGAAGAGCTCAGATGAGATTTTGGCCGCATACCGTCCCACAAAAGTTGCAGCGTCTCGTTGTTCCTTGAGGTTCCTAGCATAATCTTGCAAAAGTCGGCGTAGGTTGTTTTGCATCCTGCTTGACCCAATAGACCTTTTCTCCACGGCCTGATTTGCTAAGGACATTAGAAAACCGTCATGGCGAAGAAGATTCGCAAGTTCCTGGCTAATGTAGATGTTGATATTGTTGATTTCAGATGTTCTTGATCCCACAGATGATTGGCTTATCAATGAGTCAGCCACAGAGAAGATCGGATCGTTGTCGGAATCCGAACCAACATCGTCGGTGTCGGTGTCGGATGGTTGGCCAAGCTCGACGTCTCGCTTGTCACCCTGCCAAACGACTGGAGGGTAGTGCTTCATATGAATTTGACTCATTCTTCTGAAAGCCTCGGTCGGTGTTTCTCGATGGCCAGGAGAGCTTTCGTTGTTGTCTGACACTCTAATAACAAGAAGCCTGTCTCGGACAAATTCCAACAGATCGCCGCAGACGAAATTACTCTTCCACTTCTTTGCAGGGCTTCCATATATTTTTCAGCGTCACTTTGGATAATGTATTCGCTCTCGTCTCGTTCCCAGAAGAATCGGGTCTTTTTTCGGAATTCTTCCACGGCGCCAAACCCGTAGCCAAGCCAAATTAGCAGTTCGAGCATGACACAGCCCATAGACCAGATGTCGTGGGATCGATACCTGGGCTTGTAGGTATTGATCAGATCTCCGGATCTATCAGGAGGCTAATATCGGTATGTTCTAAGCGGCGTAAAACCGTTCCAGCCTTCAATCGCACGAGACCCGTTCCAGCCTTCGCCGAAGGTGTTGAATCCTAGATCAGCGATTTGCAATATTGTGTTGTTTCCCTCATTGACGGATAAGAGAATATTCTCAGGCTTCAGGTCTCCATGTCTACAGTTGGCTTGGTTTAATTCTTCAAGTGCGAAGAATAAACCTGAAAACTGTTGAGTGATCCATGACAAGTCCTCATTGCCATCGTGTCGACGCCAGTATTCGTATAGGTTTCCTTTGTCTGCCCACGGCGACATGAGAAACCGACCTCCACAGTACTCATATGCTGCAATTGGCTTGACTATATGTTTCGACTTGAAGATTTTTAGACGCTCCAGATTTCCTACCTCTCTGAAAAAGTGTTCGGCAAATTTAATACCGTCAGGAAGCTGCCTCAGTGCAATCACCACTGAGCCGTCCTGTGCCTTCTGTAGAGTTAGTAAGTCTTTGAAATGAAAACAATTCACATAATGCTTACTCTAGCTATTTCCGGGCTTCTGATACGTGCTTGATGAACCCTGACTTTGAATACGTCGCACAAAGAATCATCGTCTTCTGCACGGGATGGTTGGAGCTGAACCTCTAGATATGGGAGTATAGTCCGGGAATCGAATTCGAAGCGAAACGGTTGTCCAATTCCGAACACTGGAGCAGCAAATTTCCACTGATATTTGTCGAAGAGGTATCGCTCATTACGCCCCCAAGCCTCGGGGACTGGGTGTCTGAAATAGGCTACAGAATCTGTGCCCCAATTCCATAACTACCCATTCCCCGGCATCATCCATGTCTCTCCTAAATGTGATCGGAAGACAGTTATCTCTGAGGCCAATGACATGTAGCCTTCTCAGTACTGGCGCTTGCTTTTTTGTGCTATCCGCCATGAGTACTAAAATGAGGAACAAACGACATCATAGTGGATTGGCTCAGAGATAACAGGAGCAGTGACACCAATTGCCATCAATTGCAAGGCGCAGCCGCTACTGCATCAAATGACAACCTCCATCAATCAGATGATTGTTCTCTGCGGGACCCAGTCATCTCCGAGCGAATGATATAAAGCCTGGCGTTCGAAGCGCCGCAGAGCACAACGCCCAAGCCAGATCAGACCAATGACGGTCGGCGAGCTCAGCTGTGCCGCTTATTAGGCAACAATCCGGAAGCTGAAAGTGATGTTGTATCCTACTTGCCGACTTGATTCGCAGCCTGTTGTGTCATGCCCTCTTAGCTCTCCGGGTTATTGAACAAGTAGCAACCTTGTTCTGGCAGCCCTACGCAGAGGTGTCGAGAGAGAAGGACAGGTTTTTCATGAATGAAAACGAACAAAAGATTCCCGTGAGGCAAAGAGTGGTCTTAATAAGGTAAGACTTAGCGCGAAGGTTACAGTATGTCTCTTCTTATCGCTGATGTCTGCTGGTCTGGCCGTGCCACATCAGAAGACGCCCTTGGTGTCCGTATCCTCGCTCACCTTGTTGATCGAATGGGTTTGGATCTACTCAGTCATCCATGGATAGAATTCCAATTGACCAGCGAAACAGACTCAACCTCGATAAAGTACGTCAGAGTCGTGGTTACATTATCTCAGTCTCGAGTCCGCAAGTCCGGGTGTTGGCAAGACCTCAAATCACAGTGCTGCTTTGAGAGGATCTACGATCGCACTCTCATGATAGGACTCTGCTTTGTAAATTACATCAAGCTGCTTAGAGGAGGACTCTCAGGAGCACTTCTACGCCTGAATTTTCATCACTGGAGGCAAGCAGAGGCCCACAAAGTATTATCTTCTGATGGTTTGCTATCATGCTGTGACGTGTAATTTGATCTTTGTCCTTCCCTCCCCATCATCTCCACTTGTACCGACTCTTCTCGCTTGTCTTGCTGGCCGATGCATACGGCATCTGTCAATGCCAATAATGGTTTGCTGACAACATAATATCGTGCAATACACGATATCTGTTCCTCGGAATCCTTGCGTGCAGAGATCTGGGACTTTTTCGGAGGATACGACGGCTTCATTCGATACGTGCTCTAGAGGCCCTCCTCTTGGATAAAACTCAAGTTTGTTTGCAGCTTAGGTCACGAGTGGACTCATTGAAAGTGCAGACTGTTCCCATCGTAGGAATAAGACAACTGTTACAGGGGCATGTCAGCAGACTGTTACAAGAAAGACAGACTTGTAAAGTCCTGATTGCTGCAGACTGATTGATTATGACGTACAATTAGATGATCTGAACTATGAAAACGCCAAGTCGGAGGGTATTGGTAAAAAGCAAATCATAACAGCATTGCGAACCGGGCTCATCAAGTACGCTGCTGTCCACCGCGGTCAACCATGCGCCGCTTTTTTGATTCTTTCCTTCAGGCACCCGTCCTTTTATAAATGCGTGACAAACGCGACCACCCAATGCTTCATGTGCTTCGTCAAGAACCAGAGGCCTGTCATTCTTCGTATACTAGGGTCGTTGGGTATTTTCAGAAGGGTCACCCTGCTTCTGAGCTTCCGCATGCTCGGTACCCCGCGGGTCTGCGCCTTCTCGCGCGCCTCTCTCTATGTCCAGGTCCTGCTCGGCGTTTTGTTCCCGGACAATGGATGATGAATCATCCCTCGGTATCGGTGCCGGGGTGCTTTTGTGTTCCCACCTTTCCGTGGTGGCGTCGATGCTACTGCCGTCAGGATCCAGGGGAATGCTCGCCGCTTCATCCGGGACGAGTGTGGTTACGCCGCGTGACGGCCGTGCCAGGGTTTGGAGCGTCGATTCTTGGCCAGGTGATGTAATCCAGTTGATTACAAGAGCGGAGAAGGATACTTGGAGGCGTTAGCGGAAAGTGTTGAAACGTGGGCAAGTATGCTTATACTATCAGTATTGCAGCACAGTAAACAAAGCCATGCAACTTCCCCGTTGAGACTCATGAGAACTGTCAGGTTCCTGGTACAATATGTCAGTCAAGCGTTGCATAACCACACGGTTCCAATAGTCTCTCGTACGTTACGCTGCTAAGAAGGGTGCAACATGACCCGATAAAAGTACGAATGACGAGTTTGCGCAATCTGACGTTGGGAGGAGCTCTGGGGATTCGTCGGTTCCGCCAATCTATGGTCCATGGCCTCCAGAAGTTGTATTTTACCGAGTGAAGGCCTGGAGACCGATCATCAGCAAGCAGCCCTTGCACTTATACCGTCACGTGGGCAATAGCGAGCGGGACTTACTCAACAGCGGCAGCAGGAACAGGATTGTTAGGTAGACCTGGCGAACGAGTTAGTTTCGGTTCGATCAAGGCTTCCAGAGAGGACTTGCGTTCACGGCCGCATCGAATGAGATCAGCGGCAGTATCACTTGTGTTTCCATCCCAATGATGCAGATGCCATCCTCGAAATGGGTTATTCGGCTGCAACAGCCGTCAGCGAGTTTCAGAAGCCGCACGTTGACCTTGCATCTTACAAGATGAAATTCATGATGACAATCAGCACAAATACACCTTTCGCCAGGTTAGTCGTCATGACAGACTCAAGTCAATGAAAACACTCTTACCGAGCATGCCGAATGAGTTTACTAGGTAAAGCTTCGACTTCAGGCGAGGCTTTCTTGTTTGTCGAATGATGTGCTTTTGATGTAAGTAAGTAGCATCTATAATTATTGCTGACAGAAAAGGATATGCTCACTGCTCTCTCTACCATGAAAAGGTAAACGAACTGCAAATGCCAGTTAACACCAGTCGCCAGCGGCAGCGGTGGCCCCTCGCCTATGGCATCAACGTACCAACTACGACACAAAAGTCAATGGCGTGACGCAGACACGTGAGTGATTTACGACGTACCTTTGTTGCGACGTATCCCCCCAAGCAGAAAAAGGTGGCGGCGGAGCACGTATTGAAGTTGAGATCGGCTCCATATCCAAACTGGAGAATTGACGTCCCAAAGACAAAGAAGAACGAGAAGAAGTAGATCAAGAACACGACTTGAACAGTCAGCGTGGTCAACAGCACCTTCTTCCAGGACGCCACTCACGACACACGGTCCAGGGCAATATCCTCCAGTCTCTCACCGACACCCAACGCACAACTGAATTGTGTGTCAGCACACATGGGACCGGTCATCACGCGCTCTCCACAACGCCAATTTACTGACCGAAAAGACTGGCGATTAGAGATGCCGACATTATGGCAACAATGATGCTACTGACTTTCCCCGCGCGGGGCTCGGGGGTATGGTTGATGGCCGCGCGGCGCACCACGGTCTCGAAGGAGGCGTCTAACAGCTCCATTGCACCAGGTCCTGCGTGCTATCGCCAACCCTGGTTGAGGGCCCCATCAAGATCGTTCGTGCTCGGCTGTCGACTCGGCAAAGCCCGGCTCAGGGGCCTAGAATAGGTGTTTGCGTGACAAGGCAAGGCGAGGGCGGCCCACAATGATGTTTTGAAGCCCTTTGACGGCGATCAAAATTGGCCGATGCTCAAGCAAAAAATTCTTCTCCTGATGCGCATGTAGAGATTGAGGTTTCCTTTCCAGCGACGTGGTTGTATGGGAAGGGGGGGGGGGGGAGATGGATGACTGTGTGAAACGACTCGTCCATGGGGCACCGGTCAGAGAAATGTCATTGCTCAGAAAGGTTTGTCCACCCAGCGAGGGCCGGCAGAGCTCGACCCCTCCGTCATGCACCGTTCAATATCTTGCCCACACACTGACGGTAGACGCACGTGGGAGTGTCGGCGGTGAGGCGTGTCTGCGTGACGTGTGAACGTCCAAGCGTCGGTGAAGGAAGACGGCGAAATGCTAACGGATAGAGTTCCGGCCAAACACGGCGTGCAACAACGGTATGAAGAGGATCAGCTTGGAGGCATGACTCGTGTACGAAAGTATGCGTTTCTTAGAGTCGACCGTCGCAGTCAGCTTCCGTCATAGCTCCAAACTCGGTCAGACCTCAGTGAGTATGTTTGGTAGTCGAGACTAGGAATCTCGATTCCGCTTCCAAGGATGCACCATCATCGACGAGCGAATATCTCTCACGGCCACGTGAGAGTACCGCCACAGAAAGGATAGTTGCCCGGCATGAGATGTCTTATCTGCTGTCAGAACACATAGGCCTCGGTACGATCCAGTACATGTAGTCTGCCGGCCGCCTAAAAACTATCACTCGCTGCATGATACCGGTTTACATACAAGGTTTTTGTGTACGACATCGTGACCGCCGCCTCCGGAGTGATGAACACCGGATACGACTGTGACCAAACAAAACAAACATGAGGAGTGTGGGTAGCATCTCGATAGTTAGTATCTTTGTGTCGGAGACTTCAGTTTATTCCGCGCAACCGATGGACTAAAGTATGTAGCAGTAACAGGGGTTCAATGTTGCATTTCCACCCTGGCCTTCGAATAAGGGCTAGTCCATGTGTTATTGCGGCTCTAGCCGGCCATGTCTTTATTGAGTCAGGCTACATGCTTCAAGCAACAGCTTTGTCGATCCCAACAATATCCGTTTTCACGTCTTTGGTTAAATTTCCATCCTATCAGCGGCCCATACACCGATATGCTTCCACAATCCAGCGCATTCACAATACCGGTGTCACATTCTAAACGTCCACCTGGTCAAACGCCGTCCCAAGTCCAGTTTTTTTGGTGGCAGACCTGGCTTTGACCACCACATTGGATTGTCTTGTCCTGATCTCTCGACAAGGGATTGATAGGTCTGAAACATGCTTTCGAGATCGAGAACTCAAGATAACGGCAGCCGCAAGCAACACTTTTCGCGCGTGGCAGTGAGGGGTACAAGATCTCTCTGAATCCAGGAGTAAGTGACAAGGCGTCGGTCAGTTCGGGGGCTCGAAGAGGGAGATCGAAGCGCCAATCCCAGATCGGGTAAGATAACCTATTGGGGTAGGTCGCCGGGGTTCATGCGTACCAAGCTTTTGGGAAGGGAAAACCAACACCGCGCCGGTTGGGGTGAAACATTTGATGTCATCATAAGAGTGAGACGGTGGGCTCCGACTTCAGACAGAGTTCCGGGGGTTGGTTGAGCAGAAAAAAACAAAAGACCAGCTTGGCTGCCGACCTGGGCAGATAAGATGCGTTCAAACTTTCAAACTCCGCTCGTTCGTAGTTTTGTTCAGCATGGTTGGGCAGCCGGGGGCACCGGGGCGCCGGAGTGTTGGGAGCACGAGCTGGACAACTAATGCCCGCGACTATGGAAGGTTTTCCAACTACAGCTTTCAAGCCGCGCAGCATCCGAACGAGGCCCATCCACTAATGGCTGTTTGTTCAAACTTACTTGCAGACACGATTGCGGTTGTTCACAAGTCGTGCGGATTCGAAAATGGTCGCTGCTGCTGCATTGGTATCGCGGCGATAGACAACCCTCTTCTCACACGTCCATTTCAGCAAGTCGCAAACGACAGTTTGGCACATGTGTAGTGTTGACTAGGTGATCCATCAGGTGCTGCTGTATTCTCATTGTCTGCTTTGCCTTGTTTGTGTTTACACTCTAGCTGCGTAGCCCTCACACTAGTCTTTAGTGACTCGGGTTCAAATGTTGCACACGGGATTTCATAGTATATTTCTGCTGCGTCATAAATCCTACAGAGATATGCGCTGTACCTGGCACTGCCGTGACACAAAAGCCCACGTCCTCCAAGACGCAAAGGCATGGGTGTCGCCCTCTAAAATCAGGCGACATGCAGCAGCAAACCTTCAAGGGACGGATCAGTACCCCATGAAGGCCATTTCGGCCAGGTGTTCGCGCCACGCAGCGACGGGATCCATGGCCGGCTTGGCCAGCGCGTCGACAGCCTTGTCCTTGACGTCGTACAGATACGGCTTCTGGTTGGCGTAGCACGCCGTCTCGGCCTCATCGGGCAGCCGCCCCTCGAGGATGTACGTCTTGGCGATGGAGTCGGTGCAGTTGGACGTGTCCCTGGACGAGTGGCCGTAGCCGTGGTGGGCGATGAGCCTCGCGTTCCGGCCCATTTCGTCCAGCAGCCTGCGGCCGTTGCGCAGCGGCGTCGCCGGGTCGTACGTCTCGGCGATGAGGAGGACCGGGTTCTTGAGGGTGTGGTTGAGGTCGCCCCTGTAGACCCCGGCGGGCTCGGGCCAGTATTTTGTGAAGTGCTGGCACGGCAGGACGGTGAGGAAGCGCGAGTCGCCCGCCATCCAGGACTTGGCCGTCATGTTGGCCCAGAGCGAGGCCCACCAGTCCAGGCCGTCGGGCGGGAGGGGCGCGTCGTACGAGTCGGCGCAGATCACCAGGCTGCCGAGCTCGTCCGACGCGGGCCGCTTGTTGGGCGCGGCCGGCCGCGTGGGGTCGTACCCCCAGGCCGAACGTTCGAGGAACGCGGCCGCCAGCGTCGAGTTGCCGCGTTCCAGCTCGTACAGCATCTGGGCGAGGGCCGGCCAGCTCCCGGCGTTGTACATGGCCGAGTAGACGCCGGAGATGAGGGCCGAGTAGGTGACGATGGACGGGCCGGATTGGTTCGTGTACCCGGCGACGGGACGGTCGATGAGCGAGGATATCAGCGACCTCATCCGGGCGTTCAGGTCCTCGAGGGCGACCGGCCCGTCGCCGTCGGACTTGGCCAGCGCGCAGTGCTCCGGCCCGGCGTCGATGCACTCGCCAAGGAAACCGTCGTGCCACGCGTCCGTGGCGTTGTCGAGAGCGGTGAACCCGAAGCCGCCGAGCAGGCGGTGATCGCGCACGTACTCGGTCCCGTCCAAGATGACGCGGCCGACGCTGTCGGGGAACAGGTTCGCCCACGTTTGTCCGATGCCGGTGCCATAGCTGACGAGGTAGCCCGTCAGCTCGTCCTCGCCGAGGGCCTTCCTGATGTCCTCCATGTCGCGCGCGACGAGGCCGGTGCCGAGGAAGCGACCCAGGTCTCCGTAGAGCTCCCAGCAGGCCTTGAAGGTCGCGTCGTTCATGGCGTCCACGAGGTTGAGCTGGCGCTTGATGTCCGTCACGGCCAAGTACTGCCCGGTCAGGAGCGACCAGTGGTCACGGTCGACGTCGTAGGGGAAGCACGAGATTGACGGCTGCGAGATGTTGACCCCTCTCGGATCCCAGCCCAGGACGTCAAAGGTGCCGTCACTGAGGCGCTTGGTGATTTGCTCCGCAGCCTTGAACGCGTACGAGGTCCCGCTGCCGCCCGGCCCGCCGGGTTCGATGACGATGGTGCGCTTGCTCTTGGCGCCCGGGGCCGGGTTCTTGTCGGCGTCGACGGGTTCACCGGCGCGAGCCAGCCCGGAGACCTGGTATTTCGTAACGGCCAACCGGACTTTCCGGCTCTCCGACGCGTTTGTGTAGTCGAGAGGCGCTTCCAAGTAGCCGCAGAGGTAAATGCCACGGTCGGCGTAGGGCTTGTCGTCCCCGTCATCGGAGACGTTCTTCTTCTTGCCCCAGTTCCAATTGGACGGGTCTGGGTCGAAAAGGGCCGCCCAAGTCTCCTCGGGCTGAGGGTCGTCGAGCGGCGGCGGGACAGACGTGTTGGTGCAAGGGATGAAACGGAAAGGGTCGTTGGGGACAGGAAACTGGCCGAATGGGCAGTCTGCTGCAGATGCCGCGTTATGCGTGCGACCGTGGCCTCCCCTGTGACGCTGCCATGGTTCCAGACGCGGCTGAGGCTGGTGAAGGTGTTGATGACCAAGTCCGATCAGAGCGAGCGCGCCGACAAGCACCCATCGCTTGCTGATTCTCCCCGACGCAGACAGCTGCGGCAGGGTTACCAGGCTGCGCGCCTTCCCCATCGTATCGTTTACTCGGAGTCGACGGGGTTCAGCTAAAGAGGGTTTGGATGTTATCCAGAGGGCAAAAGGGTCAGCAGCTGTGCTGGTGCCGACGGAAGCGAGAGAAAGACGGCGTATTTATTTAAGCTTCTGTTACGGGGATTCAAGCTGGGCTGACTAGTGTCGGACCGAGACAGCCAATGATGACCAAAACCGTGCGTTTGCGACAATGTTGCCTGGTGAGGGGTTCCGATGCTACGAATCAAATGAATGATTCAATAGCGGCACACCGGATGATAGATAACGGCGTGTCTTCCGACCTTTGATCTCCGATAGGAGTGGGTCTATCGGCCGAGAAACCCCGCTTCTTAGGCCGACCCGGCTCCGATGTTCAGCACGGCCGCCAGCTCAGTAGGATACCGAAGGGTAGCATAACAGCCCCCCCCCAGATGGAGACGAATGGTTTTCAGACCGAGCCATCACCAAGCTGGCGGTCATGAGAAAAGGGTTTATATATCTTGTCTAAATGGGAAAGGGGTAATAAATACAAAAGAATGCCTTGTATCAACAAACACAGCTTCAAAATCAAACATCCGTCTTCCGGTCCTGCGCGAAAGGCCCTTCTTTCGAGTCATTCCTCGTCGAGCCGTCCCTGCCAAGGGGTCTCGTCTCGCTCGACTCCAGGTCCACGCCGGCCCTCCACCCCATCCACCAGGGGCCGCTGAACAGCTCCTCCATCCTCTCCATCGGGATGCCCTTTGTCTCGGGCGCCCAGAGGCCCAGGACGACGAGGCCGGCGGCGCAGACGCAGGCCCAGAAGACGTAGGCGCCCCAGACGTCGAGGGTGACGAACATGTTGGGGGTCACGCGGACGACGGCGAACTGGAAGAACCAGTGCAGCGTCATGTTGGTCGCGTAGCAGACGCTGCGGATGCGGGTCGGGTAGATCTCGGTGCCGTAGAGGTACTGCACGGTGCACAGCCCGATGGACCAGCCGACGGCGTAGACGAAGACGGAGGCGATGGCGGCGTCCGACGCCGCCTTGTTGCCGCCGTCCGACCAGACGCCCATGTAGACGGCCATGTAGACGTGGGTGACGCACTGCAGGGCCAGGCCGGCGATGAAGCAGCGCCGACGGCCGAAGACGTCGACCAGCCCCCATGTAAAGACCATGGTGAAGACGAGCTTGACGACGCCGTACGCGCCGCTGGTGATGAGCGACGTGTTGCTGCCGACGACGCCGGCGTACCGGAAGATTTCGGGGATGTAGTACGTGATGCCGTTGCCGCCGGACCACTGCGCAACCGTCTGCATGACGGCGCCGAGGAGGAACCGCGTGCGGTACGTGGGGACGGTGGCGATGTCCTTGACGACGGACCAGGTGGAGGAGCCGGCGAGGGCCTGCTGACGGTCGCGGATCTGCTCGTGGATCTCGTCGTACTCGGCGGCCAGCGCCCGGTCGCCCGGGTCCGCGCGCCGGAGCCGAGCCAGGGCGGCGAGGGCCTCCTCGCCGCGGTCCCGGGACGCGAGCCAGCGCGGGGTGTCGTGGAGGAAGAAGGACGCGACGAGCGCCAGGCCCACGGGGATGAGCGGGATGGCGATGACGAGGCGGTACTGCATCCGCGTCGCGGCGAGGGACGCGTTGGCGGCATAGTTGATGAAGAAGCCTGGGGGGGGGGACCCGGGACGGTTGGTTAGTAAGGGGTTGTTGGTTTGAGCTGTGATTCCGGGAGAAGAACACGGGGTTCCTCGAGACGCTGCGGAAACAAGAACCAGAGAAGAAAGAAAATAATACAACAACTCACCAATGGTCAGGAACGACAGCAGTACGACCATGTAGATGCTGACGACCATGCCGCGCGACTTGGCCGGCGCGATCTCAGACAGGTACAGCGGGGCGACGACGGTGAGGCCGCCGGCGCCGAGGCCGCCCCAGAGGCGGGCGAAGAGCATCAGGCCGAGGATGCCGGACGAGAAGACCTGCATCAGGTTGCCGGTCATCCACACGACGACGAGCAGCTGCCAGGACCGCAGGCGGCCGAGCCTGTCGTTGAGGGCGAGGGCGATCAGGGAGCCGAAGGCGGCGCCGAGGACGCCAAAGGACGAGATGTTGGCCTTGCGGTCGGCCAGGCCGGACGCGTCGCCCTGCCACGCGCTGGTGACGAGGCCGAAGTCGTTCTTGAACGAGGCGAGGCCCGTCGACGCGCTGAAACCGCCCTCATCGTAGCCTGCGGGTAGGGGAAGCTAGTCAGTGAACCGCAATTTGCGCGCGGGTGGAGAAGGGAGATAGAGGGAGAGAGATATAGATGGAGAAAGATAGACAGAGACAGAAAGAGAGGCAGAGAGAGAGAGAGAGAGAGAGAGAGAGAGAGAGAGAGAGAGAGAGAGGGATCACTCCTGTTGGGGAGAAGGGAGAAGGGGGGGGGGTGCAGTGATGGGGTTCTTTTTTTTTTAGTTTTTTTTTTCTTTTTCGCGGTCGTTGACCGACTTTCTACAGGAGCAGCCTCACCCTTGGGAATAGACCCGGACGAGATAACGAGAATCGTCAGTAGATAATAGGGGTTGATGTTGAAACGGAGCATTTTCCCGGGCTTTTCGGCGTTGCGGCCGTCGTGGACGAAAGAGACAGAGAGAGCGAGTCGTTTCTTCTTCCTTGTTCGTCTTCGCCGTACTCCGTGACGAGTCGCGGTCTGCGGGCGTAAAGCTGGGGAATTCGGGAAGAAGAGAAGAAGAAAAAAGTTTAAAGTTTTCTTTTTTTTTTTCCTTTCCCCCCCTCTTGGACTCTCCCTGTCTGTTCCCTCCGGCAGCCCCTATTTTGCGACACGTACGGATACAACCCTCCCACCCCCAAGATAGTAGTATTATTACCCACTCGGACCCGAGCTTTTTTTTTATTTTATTTTATCTTGGGTATTTTACCGTGTTTCTTGTTTGCACTGCCCGTCTTCTTCGCTCCCTCTACGGATACGTAATATCCCACGTCGTATTTCCCCCTTCCAAGAGGACGGGAAAGGCCGCCCAGATCCGCGGGGAAAGGGGAGGGGAACGGAGGGGGCGTGGGCAGGAGGAGATGTTAGCGGGCGCAATCCTCCACGGGGTTACAAGAATAGACGGGATGCAAGGCCTGGGCCCTGGTTGCGTTCAGCCCATCGATTTTGCTCGCTGGTTCGATCGCGCGGAGGAGGATCTCGTGCAGAGGAGAGAGTGTGGGGGAATGGGATTGATTTCAGACTTGAGAGGAGAGTAAACCATCGGACGTTGACCGACCGGGGAGGGAGAGAGAGAGAGAGAGAGAGAGAGTGAGTGACTCTGCAGAGTCTTTTATTGGGTGGAGGAAGGGAAAAAGTCAGACGAGGCCCCCATCCATCCTAGTAGGAGAGCTTCTTAGTAAGTCGTTCATCTCCATCTCCATCTCCATCTCCACAGGCACTCGGGAGTTTCGTTCATCCAGCCCAGGTCCTGTCACCAAGTGCCGCGCTGGGGTCGGCCATGACAAGCAAGTAAGCAAGCGGCCAAGCAGCTAAGTAAGCAGGGACGGGCCAACAAGTATTGGATGTTCTGCAGCGGAAAGACTGCAAGAAGCCGTACGGATAGGTATGCCAAGAGCAGAGGACGTATGGCATCGTGCTGTATTCCCGTATCGTTTCCGGTTGTGCCGCTCATAGCAAGCAGAGCTCTCTCTCTCTCTCTCTCTCTCTCTCTCTCTCTCTCTCTCTCTCTCTCTCTCTCTCTCTCTCTCTCTCTCTCAACCTTCTTTCTCTCCGTCTCACTCACTCACTCGCCCATCACTCTCGCGCGTCAATCTCACCCTGTTGCTCGCTGTGTCCGGCCGAATCCTGTCAGATCTTCCTCCTCTCCAGTACTCTCGGTCAACTTCCGAAAGGGTCCTTTTTTTCACGCATGAGCGAGCCACTGACTCGTGGCGAGCAGCTTTCTGTACGAAGCGTTCATAGCGTAGCACAGCATACCTGGGGCGGGCGCCGAGTTCCCAAGACGTCAATCATCCCATGTGTGTGTGTGTGTGTGTGTGTGCGTGTGTGCCGGGGGGGGGGGGCAGATAGTCAACGACATGTACCGATATGTGTAGCGTTGTCACTACCACCACCACATAACCGACCTCGCCGTCCAGGCAGGTTCCGACTATCCGTACATAGTATATCCAAATCGGCCATCCTCCGAGCCCGCGGCCCCAAAGTCCAGACGTCGAGCTCTGCCCGTATCCGGCCCTGCATATCCCCCCCCTCCACTCGTGCCCCTACAGCTGCTTCTTGCATCGCCCGCTGGAGAAAAAAGAACGCATGCGGATCTGGATCTGGCCCCTATCGAGTATGCTGCACCTCAAATGATCCACGCGACGAGCCGGGCTTTTGGCGGGCTATCGTCGAGCACAATGGGCCGACATCATCCATATGTGCGGGCTGATCGCCGCCGCCGTCATCGCACCTCTCCGATGCTGTCAGACGTCGCGTATAACAGAACCCACACGGCACCGATCCTGACGCCAGTCCTCCGTCCTCGCGAGAAGAAGAACAAGAAGAATAAGAAGGATTCATCCCCATCACGCCTCCTGTCTTGGCGGCCGACTAATATCATCATCCACTCGCGCCCGGAAAACCGACGTCAACAGCACCAGCAACAACGACGACGACAACAACAGACACAAGTCCGCCACCTTGACCTCTTTCCTACCGTAGGGCTCTTTTCCGGCCTCGTCCTCAACGCCGTGACCGTCGCCCCTGAGATGCTCCCCGCGAGGCGCATGCTCCAGGCACGATCCTCCCTCCTCCATCGCCTCAAGACCGCCGCCATGGCCCTCCTCCAGCCCCTCATCGCCCCCTCGCCGACCAGGCACGACGAGAAGCTCGTGCCCAGAGTCGCAACCGCAACAGCAACCGCAGCCGCAACCGCGACCGCGACCGCGACCGCCGCCGCCGCCGCAGCAGCAGCAGCACGGCGGAGGGGGACGCTGTCGGAGCGGATACCTCGCGGCGCGTGGGACTCGCACATGCACGTCGTCGACCCGGCCGCGTACCCCCTGGCCGAGGGCGCCGTCTACCGTCCCAAGACGCACCGGCTCGACCAGGCCCTCTCGTTCGAGGCCTCGGTCGGCATCGACAAGATGGTGCTGGTGCAGCCGTCCATCTACGGCGTCGACAACGCGTGCCTCCTCGACGCACTGCGCGCGCTCGGCCCCCGCCGCGGCCGGGCGGTCGTGGCCTTCGAGCCCGGCAC
This sequence comes from Colletotrichum eleusines, assembly GCA_016807845.1. Taxonomy (NCBI): domain Eukaryota; kingdom Fungi; phylum Ascomycota; class Sordariomycetes; order Glomerellales; family Glomerellaceae; genus Colletotrichum; species Colletotrichum eleusines. The sequence goes on from JADEZO010000007.1 coordinate 764,978, forward strand.
CGTGCCCGAGGGCACCCGCAGGGAGTGGCACGCGCTCGGCGTGCGAGGCGTCCGCATCAACCTGTCGTCCGTCGGCAGGTCGCTCAACGCGGCGGAGCTCGGCCGGCTGCTGCGCCGGTACGCCGACGACTGCCGGCCCCTGGACTGGGTCATCCAGGTGTACATGCCCATGGCCATGATGGAGCTGCTGGAGCCCGTCGTGCCGACGCTCGGCGGCGTCCGCGTCTGCGTCGACCACCTCGGCCACCCCTCCGCCGGGGACATGGCCGCGGCGGCGGCGTCGCGCGGCGACCCCTACGCCGCGAGGGGCTTCGCGTCCCTGGCGAGGCTGCTGCGGGCCGGCGGCACCTACGTCAAGCTGTCGGCGCCGTACCGGCTGAGCTCGAGGGCCGACCACGCCGACCTGGAGCCCATCGCGCGCGAGGTCCTGCGCCTGCGGGGCGGCGACCGCGTCGTCTTCGCGACGGACTGGCCGCACACCAGGTTCGAGGGCCTCGACATCCGGCCCTGGATGCAGACGGTCCTCGGCTGGTGCGGCGACGACGACGCCCTCATCGACAGGCTCTTCAGGGGCAACGCGGAGGACTTGTGGAATACCCGGGACGGAGCGTGACGCGTGTGTGTCATCAGCCCCCTCACAGCGACCATTGTGTCTTTTTTTTCTTTTCTTTTTTTTCTTTTCTTTTCTTCCTTTCTAATTCTTATTATTCTTTTATAGCGTCACGATTTATGATCACCACTGAAGTACGTGGCTAAAAGGTGACCCCCAGCAGGGTCGCAGAGGGCGCAGCATAATACAGAAGCGTAATAGTAGAAAATCTTTGAGCACAGCATTATAACGTCTCGGAACTCTCAAGTGAACATGATGACACCGCTCCGCCCGATGGCCATCTCCCGCGACAGCTGCTCCGGTCGTCGATCCGGGCACCAGCGAATCTTTGCAACACACGCGTGTCATTGTGGAGCCGGACCGGCGGCGTTTATCTATGGTACCGCTCCCATCTCGGTCTTGGGCCGAGATTGAGCAAGCCGAAAAAAAAAAAAAAAAAAAAGGCAGAAGAGACGTGGGATGTGCGCCGCGGCCATTGGCCCAAGCTCTCTCTTCTGGGTTCTCGGTCAGAGGCCGAACGCGAGGGGCGGGAAATCAAGAGCTTGGGTATGCATGCGTCTCGACGGGCGTTGCTGGCTGGCGATCCACGTCCACGAACCCCCTCCATGAACCCAGCACACTCACTCGTACAACCACGGACGGCCGGCTTCATGATGTGACTGGGAACTTTCATACAAGGGGGCTGGCTGTTGTGGGGTGGGGAGAGGTGATCGTTCATGAACAGACTAGTACATAGTACGTCCGACTAGGTACGTGAATAGACGGCAGTTAGACTTTGTTTGACTTCCAGTGTATGTAGCAGTTACAGCAAATCTACGGTATTCAAAGAGGGGCTTTGGCGCGTGTCGGTTCTACTACACCATGTCCTCGTCCGTCACAACTATACAAGCTTTACGTTCTTGTTTTTTTTGTTCCGTTTTTGTGAGTCGTGATGCCCCGACTTTGACGGGTCGGCATTTGGCCGTCTCGGCTACTCAGACAAGCTTTCGGATGCCAGCCGTGTTGAGTTCCGTCACGCATCGCTCTCGTCCTACCAGCTGTAAATGGGCCGGCCCATCATGGTCGGGGAGACGACCACCGTCCAGACTTTGGTGTGGTAACACGCATTCACTTTTGCAAGGGTTGAGAGAGAGAGAGAGAGAGAGAGAGAGAGAGAGAGAGATGAACTCGGCGGGCATCGTTCGAAGGTCGGCGATGGGTGGAGTCCTCCGTCGACGCCGGGCTCCTCTCATGACAGCAGGGGTAGTGTAATGTATGTATGGTATGGGCCGGGGCTATCCGTACTTTAAACGACTCAAGCACTTTGGCAGCGGGCAACATCCCTCAACGCGCGAGACCACGAAGGAGAAAAAAAAAAAAAAAAGAAAGGTTCCCGCAGGAACTAGTTTGACAGAACAGTGCATACATCCATAGTAAGCGAACCCCCGGATTTTTGAACGCAGCCGGATATGCTTGCCAAGACGAGAGCTCGCCGCCGCCGCCGTCCCTGTCATTTCTCCATAGTCCCGTTGCCCTCGCAGGTCCTATGCGACCTCACGCCCTGACGGCCCTCACGGTTGACAACGCAGACCACGTCCTCCTGACCGTACCCCGGGTCAGCAGCGGGCGCATCGCCCTCAGCCATCTGCAAGGAGACTGCGTCTGCAAATGGGGGCAAAGGCCGAGGGACCAAGGCGGTCTTCACTTCGAGAAGCTGCGCCACGATCGAGGGGCGGCGGGGCGACTGAGACGCTGGAGGCGGTGACGGGATACGCGAACACACGCCGTCCCCGTCCGGGAGTTGCACGACTGGACTGTTTCCCGGGTGGGTTTCGCTGGTCCCTGGACGGTTGCGTTGTCGTCGATGGAGGGAGGTTCCGAGTCGCAGGGCTGGCGTGTGGGATACTCGGTACATACAGATAACGGGGCTTCGTCGGACAGAAAAGATGGACATGGTGGGACGAGACTGGAAGTGCTAGTCAGTGAGTTGCATGCCCATGCACGGACAAAGTCTCTCGTCGTCTACCGTCCAGAACAAGTGCTGGAACTGGATAATGCCGCAAGCGCGCGGATGCCGCGCTCAGGTGTATACGGTGCAAAGTACGATGTATGCCGATGTTGAGAAGGATGTACGTGTGTGTGTGTACATGGATGGATGTATGTATGTATAAGTATGTATCTATCTATCTATCTATCAATAATAACCATAATAGGTGAAATGAAATAAATGTATTGTTACACTTGTAGACTTTGATTGTGTGGGATGCCTTGTAAGCAGTTGTACCATGATGTGTATAAAATAAGAGATTACTAACACCACTCAACGGTTGAAACAGAACATGCAAGAAAGGAGGAGAGACACTTTAACCGTAGCCTCTCTCGTCCATCTCTGTAATCACTGCACGGCGCGATCCGACTAACAAGAAGAAAATGTCTGCAATCGGCAAAAGGGATGCCCCCTCACGGGATTGAACCGTGGACCTTCGCATTGCATGCAACGAGTACGAGTGCGACGCTCTACCACTGAGCCAAAGGGGCTATAGCACGCTTGTCAAGAAACGCCAGATTCACGAACTATATCGGCTTACCAGCCATTGCTGTAAACATGTCCCCAACTGACACTACAATGCAAGCTGCCAGGCGCCGTTTTTTATCTTTTTAAACCGTCAACACCCTTCTCGGTCAAACTTCCATTATATCTGTACCAGGTGGCTTTAAAACCATATCCTCTCTTTCTTTCTCTCCCTCCACGTGAAATACCCCCTTCAAGACCGTCCGCCTCGGTCCATGTCCGTAAAGAAAGAAGAAGAAGAAAACAAACACGAATAATAACACCGTACCTAACCTCGGCCATCCAACCTCCCGGTGCGCCCCCGGGGAGTATTCCGTTCCCCGTCAGCCACTCGCGAACACGGACGACTTCCACAGCCTCGGGGGAGGAGAGGGTAGCGATTTTTACCCGCCGACGGGCGTCGTTCAAAAGTTCCACTGACGATCAATCCATCCATTCTTCACATCGTGGTATTTTTTTCTTCTTTTCTTTTTTTTTCTTTTTCTCTCAGGGGGGGTTGGTTCCTCTGCAGAGGCTTTTTTTTGTTTTGTTTAAAAAAAGATTCTTTAAATTAATTTTGCGACTTTCCTCCCCCCCTTCCCCATGTCCGCCCCCTCTCAAGGTTCCGTTGTAGCGAAACTAACAGCGAGTGTTTCCCATGTTTCTCGTCGCGCGGTCTTCATTTCGCTAGGCCTTTTTTTTTTCCCTCTATTATGTATTTCCATAAGTATTCCCTGTCCGGCGTGGCCCAGGATCGAGATGCTGGGCGGAGGGGGACCCTGAAAGAAGAACAACGCCCTCTCGGTAGAACTACGTAGTATGTAGTATGTCCTTCCGTTCCATGTACTACCCCCCCCGCGAACAAAAACCCTGGGGTTCGGAACGCCCACCCGATTCCGACGTCGACATCGGATCTTGACAACGACGACATCTTACACACACCACCCGTGAGGAATCGAGATAGAGACAGAAAGAAGAGGGAGGACAAGAAGAGGCCCAAGACGAAGAGAGAATTCACTCACAACCCAACCGCCTCCCGTCCGGGCAAAAGATGACCGACGCCACACCACACCACACACCACACACCCTTACCGGCACCGTCTTCCCCGGCGCGGACAAAACAGCCCTTTGGTGTTATTCCATCCACCAGCCTGACGAGCCTATTCCCATCCCCATCCCGCCATCCGTCATCATCCGCCCCCCCCCCTTCTCGCCCACGCCCGCATGTTCGACGCGCTCTTGGCGTCACGATGTCGTCTGGGCACGTGTAACCTCCGGACGGAATCTTGCATATCATCAGCGCTAGTTCCTCCCGCCTCCTCCCTCTCTCCCCACGTTTTCTCCAACAATGTCCAGACTCGTCTATTCCTCCGTCCCCCCCCCCAGTCTTCCCTTTTGATTCTCTCTCTTTCGTACAAGACGCACTCTCGCACCTTCCACGTCGGAAGTTGACCGAAGTCACCGAACCGACTCGGAATCCTGCCGATCCCGGAAACGGTGTGTGTGTGTGTGTGTGTGTGTGTGTGATATCGGCCATCACAAACACACACACACCTTTGCTATCTTCCCCCCTCACCCCCTTCTCATCCTCTCGTCCCTGTTTAGGAAACACATGAACAGAACAGGGGGGGAAAAACAACAACATCACCACGCGGTCTTTCGGGGTAAAAAAGAGCGAGCAATCCTCCCTGCCGGATTCTCCAACGGAGGATGCCCGAGACGAGGCGTAATCGTCGTCGCCGTACACCGCACTCCCCCGAGTAGCCAACCAGTCACCCCAAGGGATCGGAACATGCCCGAGTAAGATATCCCTCTTTGGAGAAAGTGAGAGAGAGAGGGGGGGATTGATTCCACGAGGCGTGGGGGAGCCCACCGGTATGACGGTATGATAACGCAACTGTCATAAAAGGGGGCGTCGTGTATATCACGTTCCCAAAAACAAACCTCCGCGGCAGAGGGGGGAAAAAGAAAACGACGTCCGGCCTAGCGAGCGGATGTGTGTGTGTGGGAGATAACATCAGGCCTCCCCCCCTCCCCATCCGCCCTGCTGCCACTGACTAGTCTTCTCGTCTCTCCACCCCCCAGCAAAAATTGCTGATCAACGCCGAGGTTGAAACCCGAGGTTGTACAGCGCATAGCGAGCGAAGGTGAAGCCAAAAAAAAAAAAAAAGCACACAAAGATCAAACGAAGCAGCGCCCCCAGCGGCGTTGGCGGGCGCCGTGGTTTCAGCGCTCGCCCATCTCGACATCAGTCCCGGGTCTCACCATCCATGTCCTCCCTGGCTCTATATTTGGACTGATTGGCTTCATATCCACGGGCTGTGCATGGCAGGGAAGGGCGAGCCAGGTCGTCGCGTCGTGGGACGCTATTACAAAAAGGCGGTGCAATTCGCATGATGTTTACTCACAAACAAAAAGACTACTCCAGTACACACGGTCGACTTCGCCAAGAGGCGTCGCCAGCTACACTTCTAATCCTTGAACGGCGCGGCGGCGGCGGCGGCGGCGGTCTCTCTGGCCGCCTGGCTTCCCTCTCCATCCTCTGCGGCACAGCCAGCCGATGCGGCATCCAATGCCACAGAGCCAAGCACACGGTTCCTCGTCTTCTGCGAACGACCCGCTTGAGGCTCGGAACGCTTGCTCGCCGCAGAGCGCGTCGCCGTCTTCATACCTAGCGAGACGATCAAGACCGAAATCATCTACGGCTCTGCGTTCCCCTTCCCATCCCCTCTCTCCCCAGCCGCCGGTGCTGTGCAACCAGAGCGCCGACACCGCCGTACGGTTGACGATATATTCTCGACGCTCCGAGAGCGGGCCTCCAACTCATGACCCGCACTCGACAGCAGCGTTGGGATCCACCAACCGCCTCTCCACGGCGTAGCCGACAGCTGATGAGCCAGGGCAAAGGGCTCAAAAGTGTACACTGATGGGCACACCGGCTAGGTACGTCGTCGACACCGTTCGATAAAACCAAGCAAGACCAGGATGCGGTGTGTGTCGACGCGTGCTGGCATCCTCAAAAGGGATTACGAAGAAGCTGGAGGGGGGGCAGAGAAAACCAACACCCCCCTAATCACGAGCAGCATGACGTTCACCTTATGGTCAGCTGGTCCGCTTGTTCAAGTCTGCTCAGGTAGGCCGCCGCGACGTCAACAGTCTACAGAGCCTGTAGGACCGATACGGGAGAGCGAGAGAGAGAGAGAGAGAGTCCGTTGTGGTGCTTCTATTCGTCTATCGCCCCGACCCGGACGCTCAACGGTTCTATCGACGACATGGTCTGGACGATCTGCGGGTCCATGGCGTAGGCCTCGGGCCCAAAGCTGTCGACAAGGGGGAAGTTGTAGAGCTGCTCGGGTGAGCTGGTAGCCTCAGGGCCGAGCGGGACGGAGGCGGGCGGCGCGTCGACCGGCCGGGGCTGCGGGATGCCATAAGTGGCCATGGGCGGTGTCGCGGCCTTGTTGGCCAGGCCGAGGGCGCCGATGTCGATGCCCAGGCGGACGAGCTCGCGGGTGATGAGGTTCAGGGCGCTGCTGATGACTGCGAGGCGTCAGTTTGGGTTCATCCCCGGCCGGGGGTAACAGCAACAACGGCGGCGGCAGCAGCAGCAGCAGCAGCAATAGTAGGCGATGCCGTTGACTGACCTGGGTTGATGCGCTTGACGGATGCGAGGATGCGGACGCAATATTCTAGCCGGCGCAGCGCCTGGGCGTCCTCGACGCTGGATTGCACCTGGAGCAGGAAGATGGAGGCGGCGATGTACACGCTGTACGAGAGGGACAGCACGCAGTGGTTGATGCCGAAGGAGCGGCAGAACAGGTCGAAGAGGGCAATGATGCCCGTCGCGGACGTGACGCACTCGCCCAGGTACCTCTGCACCGGCTGCAGGTTCTCGACGCTGTCTCCGCTGCGCTTGGAGAGCATGGGGCGGTAGAGGAGGATCTTGAAAGTGCGGTAGAGAGCACTGATCGAGCGTCAGAAGCTGGACGCGCCGACCGGCAACAAAAGAGGAGAGAGGGGGGGGGGGATGGTGCTTACTTCAAGGTAATGATGTGGGAGGGGGGCGCAAGCGCGGGAAGCGCCGTGGCCTCCATCTTGAGGAAAGACGGCAGCTCGTCCCACCACTGCCGCAAGGCGACCTCTTGCTTGGCGAGGCAGTCTTGCATCTCGGCCTGGCTGTTGGGGCGGACGGGGTCATACATGTGGACGAGGATCTCGTTGAAGACGATGGAGAGGCGGCACATCTGCATGAAGCAGGATGTCGAATGGGCCGCCGCTGGGGGGTACTTCCAGCCGCCCTCGGGGACGACGCCGAAGGGGGTCCACGATTCGTTCTCGGACGAGTCGTCGACTAGACAGACAGACCTTGTGGTTAGTCTTTGGGGGGGAGAGAGAGAAGGCGGAACTGGCCAATGGCCGGGATGTAGGGAAGGAGAACCTACACATGATCTGGGGCGGCGAGACCGACGTCTGCTGGAGCGACGGCGAGCGTCCGAGGTAGAGACTGATCATCTTGTCCCAGAAGTAGCAGCTCCAGAAGAGGCGGTGACGGATCTCGACGTCCTCGTCCGTCAGCTGGACCGAGCCCGGGTACCGCTGGCCGTCGACGCAGATGCCCAGGTGGTCGATGATGCGGAAGGCGAGACCGCTGTAGGTCCAGGCCTGGGCGCTGTTGCCGACGCTGCACTCCTGGGCGCTGAGCAGCAGCAGGGTCTGGACGGTGGGGATGGAGCAGATGCCCTGGCTCAGCTCCTCAAAGACCATGCTGCGGGCGTGCTTGCCAAAGAGGGCGCCGCCGTCGTAGAACTCGTCCAGCTTCTCCTTGGTTGCGGGGTCGCTGCGGCCCCAACGGATCGAGTGCGATAGTACTGCGTTCATGAGGGTGTGAGAGTAGTAGGGTCCTAATGTCTGCATGTCGCCTGGGGAAAAGGTAGGTTATGAATGGGTTAGCCATGGGCCCGTGCCAGGAAGTCGGCGGGGGCCGGCGAGCTCACGGGTGAATGCAGGTCTGTAGATGAAGTTGAAGAGTGGCTGGATCCAGCACCAGTGGACGTTCAACAGGTACTGAAACGGTTCCTTGTGGGATGGACGTCAGCTCGGGGAAACAAGGATCACCCTGAGATTGGACAGCGGGGTAGGTAGGTAGGTAAGGCGTACCGGGATATCGGACATGTTCTCGAGGGCTCGCTGCTGCCAGGCGTTGGCGACCAGCCTCTCACGCCTCTGCATAGCGTGTTCGGACGTCGACTGCTGGTCCCGCGAGCCGGAGGGCCGGTCGCCGGGCAGCTGGAAGAAGCTCGTGGCGCCATGGTAGGTGATGGCGCCCTTGTCGTCGACCTTGAGGCCCTTGAAGCTCTCGTTGACCGACTCTTCGTCCTGGGATTCAAAGTGATGCGGGTCCGTCATGGGCGATTGGCCGGCCGACGGCCCGACGCTGGGTGACGAGGTCCGCGAGGGCTCGGCCGGGCCCGGGGCATGAGCCCTGGCGACGGCCAGCTGGGCCTCGAGCTCCCTGACGCGGTGCTCCAAGCGTGACGTGTACGACAGGGTCGGGTTTCTTTTTGGCCGGCGGTCAGCGTTGTCCCCGTCACACACAGACAGATTAGGTAGATACGGGCGAGTTCGGCCGGGGAGAGGTGAGGTACTCACAGCTTGTAGACGCATTCATCAGCGCGCGCGGCACAGCGGTTGCAGGTCGGCTGCTCTCCGCCGCATTTCACCTGCCGAGTATCAAGTCAGCCCACTGCCGACCATCCCAAGGTCGGTCAATCAGTCCGTCGGTGCCTTGTCCGTCGGGTCCGTTGTCCGCCCGGGACCCAAAGCTCCAATAGCTAGGTGCCGGGAGCCGTCTGTGGCATAGCCGACCCCCTCCCCCCCCCCGGTCCTTCATCACCGGAGATGGCCGTCCCTGTAAACTTTCCGGGTCCGGATGCGTCAAGTAGAGTTATCAAAGGACGAGCGCCCGCTACTGCGGCCATCCGCGCGGTACCGGGTGGTACAGGGGGTGGGCGGGACGCCGTCATTAAGTTTATGGCGCGGCCGCGGGGAAACGCGCAGGAAACGAGGCGCGGGGGAAGGGAAAAGGGGGGGGGGGGAGGCAGAGAGACAGACAACATGAAAAAGAAACAAGATGAAGAACAAAAAGGAAGATGGATAGACAACGTACCTTGCGTCGGCGGCATGGTTCGCACGAGAAAGCGCTCTTCTTGATTGCCCTCGTCGAGGACATGATGATCTCCCATGGGCTTCTTCTCCTCAGTCGTTGGTCTCTTGGTCTCTTGGTCTCTGTCCCCCTCCTTTTTCTTCCAGAGTTGATGCGGGACGAAAAGAAGGTTGAGCTGGTGGTCCTCTCTCGCCTGGTGGAGAAAAAAAAAAACAGAAAAATGGCGAAATCGGCGGCCGGGGCGCGAAGGTCTCTGACTGAGTGCGACGTTACCTTTCGCCCGCCCTTACGGAGTACGTCGTCGTGGATGGATGGATGGACGGATGGATGGATTGTTGGATAGGTGGATTGGTTGGTTGGTTGGCTGGTTCGTTATTGTCTGGGTTGTTTGTTTTCATGAGGTTTAATCAATCAATCATGGGAGTCTTTTTTTTTTTTTTTTTCCTTTTGGACATTTGCCGTTTCGTTGGTTGACTCGTTCCTGCTTGGCATTTTTACCTTTCGTCCTTTCCTTCCTCCCTTTCCCTGCTTCTTTCCTTCTCTCTTTCGTTCTTTCCTGCTAGCACGACGGCCTCGACCAGGTCGGAAAGTGCGGGAGGACCCCACCCCACTTGCCTTTTGCCTTTTGGCCTTTGCCTGCCCCCCGGTGCTCCTTCTCTTTCTCTGCCGTTCTTCGGCACTATTAACGACGTGTGACGCGCCTGAGACGTGCCATGAGCAAACGGGGACCCACACCGAGAGACTCGCCGCCAATCAGACTCCGGAAAGGAGACCCACACGGCCCGCTTCGAGCCCAAATCGTTAGCGGCTTTCCCCGATGGGTTCCCCGATAATCGCCCGGCCGTCGGTCAAGGTGGGGCGGCTCCCACACCGACCGTCGGCGTGTGCACCTCACCGAGATTAGATAATCACATCTTACTCATCTCACTCTGGCTTACTCTCACTTTCACTCAATCTCACTCACTCACTCATACCCCATAGTCATACCTCATTCCCATATCAATGGCAACCATCCATCTATAGGTCTATGTGCTTCCACCTTGTTACACTGAGTCACTTACCGCCTTGAACTGAACCCCATGCATGTGCTCAACCCTGGCACACCAAGACTTGCGTCTCTCTATTGCACGAGGAGACAACGTCCCCATCGAGGGTGGTTGATATCATTAAAAGTCCCAGGCAGTAAGTGGGAACTCGATATAAACGTGTCGTGTGCAACCTTTTCTGGCCCCCTTCTCCTCCGGCATCATCATCAGCATCTCCTCTCTCTCTCTCGCTATCATCCCTGCGTCTTCACTTGGAAGCGTCGATACATGCTGTGAAAGGCGACACGCGGAGCCGAGTCGTCGGTGTGGAATTAAATGCTTCTCGATTAATGGTATCTTTCGCTCATGGGTATCTCATGCGTCTTCCTCTTCTTCTTCTTCACAAAATCAAATAGGGGGCAGGCGTGCGTGTGTGACAGCGCTAATGTGCTTCCCAACCCCGAACCCCAGGCCCGAATCTGCCAGGCCCTGAATCCAAATCCGCTTTTTCCAAACGCCGTGCCCATAAACCGTTAAAACTTTGTGTCTGTGTGTGTGTGTGTGTTTGAAAATCGTACATTTCCCGTCCTCGAAATGCGTCGGGGCCGATGGGTATTACGCCTGCACCATCGCTTCGTTCTCGTGCCGCGTCCTGTCGTTGGTGAACTCAAACCAGGCGCGCGCGAGGAGACCAAACTCGGATAACCTGAGGAAGGAGGACGGCCCATCAGCAAACACGTCCCTCAGACAGAGGTGCGGGAAACATGTAGAGGGGGAGAGGGTGAGAGAGGGAGGAGTAGAGAAAATACTCACATGATAACGCCGAGCAGGGCCGCCAGCGCGGCCTCGTACTGGATATATGGATACGAGTAGTAGCCGTTGGACTTCTTGGACTCGATCTGGATGACGAGGAGGATCCAGCAGATGGTCGTCCCCAGCGAGAAGCACAGCTCCATGCCGAAGTGGAAGTGCTTCGGTATGCCCCCGCGATACGGCGCCCTCTTGCGGCACACCACGGCAGCGACGGACCATATCAACACCAAGCAGGACTGCAAAACAAGAGAGGAAAAAACACACGGTTAGCAAGTTACATCATCACCCGCGCAGGGGACCCCCGGGGGGGGGGGGTCACTCACGATGGGGGCGGTCAGCCACAGGGTGTAGAAGATGGGGTCCGCCGGGCTCGTCGAGTCGTTGAGGTACTTGCCCCTCCTCGAGACGTAGATGTTGATGTTGAGGAACAGCACGACGAGGGGCACGAAGATGGCCATCTGCCGCAGGACGTAGTACATGTACGTGCACCGCCGCCGCTTCCTGTTGAAGCGGTCCGGCTCGGGGGAGCAGGCGCCGCCGCTGCTGCTGCTGCCGGCGCGAGTGCCGGTCCGGTGCCGGCCGTGCTGGCCGTACCAGTGCGGCTGCTGTGGGTTGTGTTGGTCGTCGTGGCCCGGCGTGTAGTAGATTTGCGTGTTGCCGTGGCCGTTGGCGTATATTTGGCCCCCGGGTGGGTGGCGATATCCATGGCTGTAGGGGGGCGCTGAGTAGCCTTGATGGCAGTATGTACCGTTGTGGAGGGACATGGCGGCGTCGGCGGCGTCGTCGACGGCTGTATGTGTGTGTGTGTGTGCGCGCGCGCGTATATGTGTATGTGTATGCCTTCGTTCTATTCCCCGTACAGATTTGTTCGTCCTGTTTTTTTGTTCGTCTTTTTCCCTTCCCTTTCCCTGTTTTTCTCCTGACCCGTTGGCCCCAAGGCGGTTGGTATCGATTTCGCCTTCGTCGATAATTAATGCAAAAATAAAAATAACGATGGCGGTTCCCCACACAAAAAAAGTCAACACTTGTCGCAGGTCATTGATGGACGTCCAGGTAAGGCTTTTTTGACTATGGGGGAGTTTGAGGGGGTGTCGGGGGTTTATCAAGAACCGTCCAGGGGGGAGCAAAAGCAAAACGGCCGGGGGTGTGTCTCTCTGTGCGTGTGTGTACGTTGGAGAAGGGATGGTATCAGGATAAATAAAAGTCCACTACATGCCGTTTCCGAGGGCGAAATCAGCGACCTTTTAGGCGAAACGAGCAGTGCGTACGAGAGGAGTGCTTGGTGAGAGAAGCCCAGGAATCGCCGAGCAAATGAGCCCTGATTGCGCCTGCCCATGTCATTCCGCCCTCCCGAAACGACGGAGAGAAAGTCAAAAAAAGTAGAAGAGAGTGAGAAGGTGTGTGAGAGAGAGAAATAGAGGATGGGAGTAAGGTGGGAATGAATGAAGGACAAGACAAAAGGGGAAAAAAAAATAAAGAGAGGCCTGGCGCTTTCACTGGGCGAGCTGGGCAAGCTCCTGGGCAAAGCCTGGGCGAAAAAGGCGAATGAGAGAGAGAGAGAGAAAGGGACAGAGATTTCGACAATGAGAGAGAGGGAGAGAAACAGAGGCACCAGAGCCTTGGCGTTTCCCATTTTACAAGATTCAGAATGAGAGTCTCGAGAGGTCTCAAAACGCTGCCTGCCAAGAGCCGCTATCAGCTCACTGACTCCAGAACGAACCACAGAGGGCCGCCTTGGCCCGCCTAGGCCTTGCAACCCGGAGGGGGGAAAGAAAGAGATGGATGCCCCGTAGGTTTCCCTGAGTCGTCTTGGCGTCTCTCGTCTCTCCTGGGCACCGCAGGTCTTGGGAGGGTACTACACTGCAGAGTCAAGTGATCTGAGGGGGTTGTTGTTTCGTCGTGAGCTAGAAATGCCAAGAAAGTCCACCCTTCCCAGGCAAAGATGAGCGGCGGCGAGCAGCATATCGTCGTGATATTTGCCAACGGGGGGGACGGTCTTTGGGGAGGGAGGTAGAAGACGGTGTGAGGGTTCGATGCAGCGTGCCTTTTGGACCCCCCAACACACACACACACACACACACACACACACACACACACACACACACACACACAAGCACATTGCCACTTTGCCAACACCTGTACGGCACGGCAACGGCGGTCAACAGCTGAAGGCGAGCTCAATGGAAGGGAACAGCCAACCCTGGGAGGAGAGTGTGCTGCTGTGCTTGTGACATACGCTTTCAGGGGGGAGGAGAGCTGTTGATGCAGCCAAACCTTTTGCCAAGCAGGCTGCGGTGTGCCGCTGATCCCACCAAGCAGAAACCCTCAGACTATGATGGGTTGATGATTAAAAACAAGGGAGCAGAGCGCTGGGCCTCGGCGGTCACTAGAGCTTTCTTGGGGTTTGAGGGGAATATAGTATAGCGCGCGCGCGCGCACCCCCAGAAGCAGAGCACTCTCGGCGGTGGTGAAGGGCGGTAACACGAGCATTCCGCCCAGAAGGGCCAAGGGACATGGCATTCTGCTGTGTCTCGGGGCGTTATTTGCTGTCTCCTGCGTGTGCTGAAATGCCATGGCATTTAGCGTGGCGCCCTGTTTGACTCGGCGCACCTCAGCATGCCCGGGAGAGTTTGCGTTGGCCGTCGCATCTCCGTTTCCCCCAACCGGCTTCCCGTGTCTCTCTCTTTTTTCTTCTTCTTCTTCTTCTTCTTCTTCTTCTTCTTCTTCTTCTTCTTCTTCTTCTTCTTTCTTCTTTAACTCCAAGTCTAAAGGTCTTGGGTCCTCGCGTCTCCCCGAGGGAGCACTTGGGGAAAGGGGGAAAAGGCGGGAAAAACGAAATTGCCATTGGGTAATTTTCGGCTTGGGGGATGGGTCATCCAGCTCTGGGCGAGGAACTTTTGGGGGATTGACAAGCCCTGGGCACCCCGAGCACGGCGTGCCGTAAGTTCACTGTTTCTATGACAGACAGTAAAGCCGGAGTCTCTCCCTCTAGCTTCTGGGCTCTGCTCCGTCCTTTACTCCTCCCCCGGTGGTTATGTTCCATCGTGATGAGCGACGCCTCCCCCGTCTCCTCGTCTGCTCGTCTGGATCCGTCGTGTAGAAGGGTCCAGCCCGACCCCGAGTCACGAGTACCGAGACATGCTTGTCCGCGTGCAGACTGAGGTGCATAATCACACCCTGTGGCTTCCTTGGTGAACCGACTTGACAGCAAACGGGCGTTTGTGAAATGCCCATAGCAGGCCAGGATATAGATGCCTGTACACGGCCAGTGTGGAAGAAGAACCCGGTGTAGAGGCCAAAGTCCCCCCCATTCTCTCTCGGGTAACTTTCCAGGGTCCATATGGAGGAGGGCAGGGGACGAGCGGTGATTGGCACTCATTTCCCAATGCTGGAACAAAGCCTTGGCGGGATATCGACAGCCGAGCCGGGAGCCGCTAAAAGGCTATTTTCCCCTCTTGCGCTGCCCGGACTTTCTGTATACCACTCCCTTCTTACGTATCTCACACACACACACAAGTCGTCTAACATGTCGCCATTGTAGCACCACGCCTTGGCGAGCCTGCCAAGCGACCTCCCCGACAAGAGCTACTCGGAATAACAATGCTGAGCGGAAACTACCGATAGCGGCCCTGGGCAAGGTCTTCGGTTCGACGGCACGGCACGTACGGCTCTGGTGAACTGCTAAGCCCCCAAGACCCCCTTTGCGAGAGAGTCCCAATGGTTCCCCGGTGGTGATCCTCGCAGTGCTAGTGGACGACATATTGAACCGGCTGGGCAGCGTGCATCTTTGAGGGCTCGAGACGAACCCTTTGGATCCCGTGATATATTCAGTCAAAGGCCCCTCCCCCCTCCCCCAGCGGCCCAGTGTTGTTTCTGACCCGGCGTCGGTTGCACCCGCGCCCGGCGGTCTACTGCCTTCACCTCACCGTCTGGCCCCCCTTCGTCCCGCCCAGAGCATTGGCGCCGCCTCGGCCAAGAAGTCCTCCGTGCGCAACCCCCCTTGCGCCTCTAACGCGAGAGGGAAAAATCCAAACTGGTCAATGACGGAGGGGGGACTGATTGGGTGCCGTGGGCGACGCACACACGAGTCGCCGCGGCCGAATCGGCCAGATGGCGCCTGGGCGTCCAAGAGACTCTTCCCAAGACGATTTTGGGGGGAAGGGCGGTGGCTTTGGCGTCTTTGGGACACGAGCCCATTCGGAGATGCCCGTACCCCATCCTTGGCTTTCTCATGATACTCTGCGTTGCCTTTCCGGGATGGCCGGGGAGTCATGTGCTCGTCGAGGCTTCAATGTTGGCATGGCAAAAAGAGGGCGAGGCTTCGAGGAAGATTTTCACTGCGAGACACATCAGGGATTTGTGTAGCTGAGAGAGGGAGGCTCTGCCGTTGCGAGGACTCGATAGTTCCCCAAGTGTTTCTTTAAGTGCCCCCCTCCCTCCTTTCTCGAAACCCGGAACGGTCCAACCCAGGACGCGTTGAAGAAAGCCCCTCCACACCTTGCCCCTTGTCTGCCATGCCTAGTGTCCATTGGGAGTCGCACGTAGGGCTGAGAATCACCCTCCTAATATGCATGGTAGCACTTTTGATTCTTGCATGCACGGGGAATGGGATACCCATCGACCGTCAAGCACCTCGCCCTCGTGTGACGTTGGGGGGGATAAGCGGTGAGTGTGAGCTTGCACGGCATTGGAGACCTCTGGCTCTGGCCCCTTTTTGTATCACGCGCACGCAGCATCGCCCGCAACGACTACGTTGATGTCAAACCCACATGGGTTAAAGACAAAATCTGGCTTGCTAACAATAATAAGCGTTCTGGACAGTCGTGCGAGATGCACTGGGACTAGGAGGGCGTGGCTCGGCCGAATTACGCAGCCCCATCCATAGCTTTCCCCGTCGTGCTTCTCGCCAAGGTTGGTCTCGGGTTGCGCATTTCCAAAAGAAGGCCAGTCTCGTTCTATGCATCCAGGGATGTTTTTTTTTTCTTTTTGTTTTTCTTTTCCTTTTTTTTTTCTTCTTGCGGATGCATTTTAATACGTTGTAAAAGCCCTCCATTGCGACTTGGTCAGAGTATGCTGGATGGGACAGGAACCGCTCATAAACATAGAAGCACCAAGTCACTATGCGCAAACAGCACTCATACACATCTTATTATTAATTTTTGGGCGACAGACGGTTAATCATGGTGTCGAGTTCAATACTCTAGAACCACCTCTAAACGTTTCGATGAAGGGTGGCTCGCCAAGTAGCGCCCAGAAATCGCATCCTCCCAGCCTAGGGCCTATAATGATGCTGGTGGAACTTTCGAATGCCGCTGGTACTGAGGACGCGAGCCTACGATTCTGACCTTGGCTCGCCGAAACAATTGTATGCTGATAGCTGATGCTCAAAGCTTGACCTCGGATCTTGGACAAAGCGAGCATTGGTTCAGCCGGGAAGCCTCTTTCTGTAACTAACATGGAGACCGTAACTGTGTCATAACTTGAATGTCTCTCAATCGTCCTGAATGGCCAAGAGCTTCGTTGAGTGGCAGAAATACAAACTCGGCTGCGCCGTTGGGTATCCCTTCTACACGTATGCGCGGCTTGCGTCTGAAGCTATCATACCGCTTTTATACAGACTGCCGAGCGCTTTAGTCGGCAGTGTTTTGTTCACGGGAGCTTTCGTCTCGGGCAAGTGAAGAGTAAAAAATGATAGAAATGTCCAACGTACCGAATACTGTCCGCTCTGACTTATTGTCCTATCGTAGATATCACAGATAAACCATGCATTTACCTCGAGTCGGGTTCATACCCCCAACTCTCGCATGTCCATCAACTACTCAATTGCTCGCGATTGCTGCAACCGATGCGAGTTGAGAGATTCTCAACGGGCTGTCCGACGGATCTTGGTTCGGCGCTTTGCACTGGATTATTGCACATATGCATGCTTGGCTACCAAGAGGTTGTCGTTATTTCCAATTCCTCAATTATTCCCGTCCACGACGAATTCCCATTGTCTCTTTCTTCTTCTTTTTCTGAACCCCGGGCCAGGGTTCCCTGGACTGGAAACGCAACCAACTTTCAATGTTTCCAATAATGGGCTTGCCAACCGCCCCCAAGCCCGATGCTTTTTTGGGGGGGGGGGGGGCTCCGCCGTCGCCCTGCTTTCTTTTCCCAGGCGAGACTCAATCGAAAAGCCCTAGACCGTTGACGTCAGCCAACGGGTCCCCCGGCTTGCCATGCGGCCTTGGTAGGGACCAGAGCTGACGCACGCAGTGGAGTTCCGGGAGGTCCAGCAGGGCCGGGAGGACTTCCCAGGATGCGTGTTTTGCTCCCCCCCAAAAAGTCCCTGGTCCCCCTGCTTCTAAAGACGTGCTTCCTCCGTCCCGGATTCCTGGCCTTGGATTGATTGGTACCGCAGTCCCGTCTTCCTAGGCAATCCTGGCCAGGCCCGGCGCAACATACGCTGCCATCTCCAAAACTAGTACCGGTAGCGTACATACCCCTCACTCCCGGTCACATACATAGTCCCTGATCGTCTGATATATATATATATATATATATATAAAGAGGGCATCTTCCTGGACTCCGGACGAGTGTTGCCTCTCATGGGATCCTGCTGCTCAACCTCCGACGACTCGCCTCCCCACGATCTAGAGCCATCCCGTCCCGCGCAGCCGCCGCCGGCCAACATGCCGCCACCGCCCAACCACGTCGTCACCCTCGAGGACAAATGGGCCTACCACGCCGTCGACGGGTACGAGCTCAACAACAACACCTGGGGCCTCGAGAGCGCCACCTCGGGCTCCCAGCGCACGCACTACGACGGGCCGAGCCCGCCCGGCGCCGGCGGGGCCGCGGGCATCTCGTGGTCCACCGACTGGGAGTGGCAGGGCGGCGAGCACAACGTCAAGTCGTACGTCTACGGCGCCCGCCAGTTCGAGCGCCGCCTCCTGAGCGAGATCCGCGCCCTGCCGACCGAGGCCGAGTGGCACTATAGCACCTGGGACGTGCGCGCAAACGTCGCCTACGACATCTTCACCGACCCCGACAAGGACCACGCCAACAGCAGCGGAGAGTTTGAGGTCATGATCTGGTGAGTTTTTATGTCTCGACGAGCACCTCCCCCCTTTTTTTTTTTTTTTTTTCCCCGGGCACCCGTGGCGTGTGTGAGATGGTAATGGAGAAGGGTATGGAGAGCCTCTCATCGGCTGACCATGATTGAACAACAGGCTCGCGAAGCTGGGCGGCGTGTGGCCCATCAGCGAGTCCAAGGCGCCCATCGCGCACGTCGAGCTCTGCGGCCACCAGTGGGAGGTGCACTTTGGCTACAACCACGGCGGCGCGATGAAGGTGTACAGCTTCCTGCCGGTGAACGGCCCGATACAGCACTTCAACGCCGACGTGAAGCACTTCTTCAACTTCCTCAGCCACCAGTTCCAGTTCCCGCAGCACAACCAGTACATGCTGGGTAAGCCTCCACCCCCCCCGCCCGCCCGCCCCGGGCCTCCTTGGAGACCCCAAGACGGGCCCGCTGACGCCGTGCGCAGTCTACCAGCTTGGCACCGAGGCCTTCACTGGAGGCCCCGCCGAGTTCGTGATGCCCAAGTTCATCGCCAACGTTATTTGAGAATGAGTCGCGTACGCGCGGGTGCGTGTGTGTGTGTGTGTGTGTGCGTGCGTGTGTGCCGTTGCTTCATGATACCATAGAGGGCCGTCGCCGGAGTAGGCTTTGACATGATTGCTCATGCTTATAACCTGTACAGTCTATAGTAGTAATGCAGATTTTGATACACGAGGGGAGATGGTCCAGCACCAGCCTCTGGTCTCACCGTTCCCGCAACGCAATGATCCGCTCCGCCTGTCAACACCGCCTTGGCGTATGTCCGACGCCGGAAAGCTGCTACGCCTCCCAGAGGCACGTCTTTTGACCTCGCTGACGCGGTCGAGAGCCATAGACTCAAGGTCGAATCTCGCGGCGGGAGTCCGTTTCGCCGGGCCCATCTGTCCCACGGCCCCGACAGGGCTGCTCCGTCGCATGTCGGCGTCGTAAGGCTCTGTCCCAACGAGCCCAGCGTATCTCGCGGATTCGGCCCGTGGGCTTTGCGAGCATACTACGGGTGTTCATTTTGTTAGGATGACCAAGCGTGGAAAAGGGCGCCCCGCCTCCCGACGGTGAGCTCCGCCCGGCCTCCGAGTGTCAGGTGGGACCCCGGCCGGGCGTGACTACGTCACCGGCGTCTCGTCCGTCCCCGGGTAATTCTTTCTAAGCAAACGACGGCATCACTGGCCCGGAGAGGACCGTATCTCCTCGCGCCGTTTGAGTTTGTGAGCTTGCCCGGGGCTGCGTCTACGTGTCTTCGGACATGGTCGTCTCGGCGATGCACTGGGAACTGGCGACACGGTAAAGGCTGGACAGTCCACGGATCCCAAGCTCTGAAGGCCTCCGGAATGCGAGGAACGAACAAACTCTTCGATGCGATTCAGACGGATAAAGAGCGCAGGCCAACGTGGAAGGGCCAACGTCTCGTGCCCCTGTGCAAACGGGCGGCGTGGAGTACCTATAAAAAGCCCCAAAGTGCAGTAAGCGGCGGCAATCTGGCTGCAAGAGCAGGCAGCGCTCTGGCTTTGGGGGCTGTGCTAAGGTTCGCGGCTCGAGGAACTTATCAGGGAGGGTGGCGTCCCATGGATGGCGTACACACCTTGAACTTGCTAATATATGACTTGAGAGACCTCATTGGACGCCTCAGGGTTGATACGGTATGGGGTGCCAGGACGAGGCTGCGCATACGCTCCGAAAAGGCCTGGCTTGCCCGTTATGGGCAAGGGCTAGAACATCCTGATGTTGTTTGCTTATCAAGCGATAGGTTACACAGCACTTGTCAGCTTCCCAATCCATCCTGATAAGCCAGCCATACACACCCTCAAACTATCGATCAGGTTGCAGCCCTTAACCCGTCCAAGTACGCCCGAGAGCTGCTGCCTACGTCTGGTTCGCCCGTACATGCCTTGCCATATCTTATGTTGGCACCGCCACTCGCATGGTTGGTTCGAAAGAGGTTTACATGTATGATTGACCAGGAGTTTAAAGAGTAGAGTGCGCGCCCCGTCCTGGTTCAAAAGCCACACACGTCCAGTCATGGACCTCCTGTACTGCAAAAATAACAGCTACATTCTCTCAAGTCTTTCTGCGATTCCTGCATGCGTCACATAATACCCAGGCTTTGCCTCTAAACCCCTTGTTTCCGGAATGGACCGGGAGCCGCTTGACACCCAGAACAGGATCGGCACGGTATTGGAGGGCGTTTTGGAAGACTTCAAGCCCCAGGCCGACAGCCTCAGCGATCCCAGTTGGTATTCTCAATGCGCGGGAAGGGTCTTGGCCGGGTGGAATGGAGAAGAGGCCAACGTGACGAACGGGACCCGGTCGCGTATCATAAGTGGAATCGTGGTCGACATCGACGGCGCACGATTCGACCCGTCGATGAAGAATGTTACAGCCAAGGACTTTTGGGGCATCAGCATCGGCTTGTGCAGGGAGTTTTGCGGCCGTGGCAAGCTGGACATGGTAAAGGAACCCGGCCCCGGCCATCTCGATTCCGGTCCAGCTGAAAACTCTGCTGACGCGGCGCAGGTCACCAGCTTCAACCGCGTCGCCTCCGGTTCCACCAACTACCTCCTGCCGTGGCTGGCGCTTACTGCCCAGCTCCCGTACGAGACCGGGAGCACGGAGGCCGACATCGTCGGCGTGTGCGTCGGCCTCGGGAGCCCCCTGCTCATGACCTTTTCCTTGATGATGACCATCCTGAACAAGCGGTGGATCAGACGGAGGTTCAGGCGCCTCGCCGGCGACTGCGGAGGCCAGATGAGGGCCCGGATCGAGAACGCGCTCGTCATCGCCGACGAGGCCGGACAGGCCCCCGTACGGCTGCTGCAGAAGGACGGCTGGCTTGCGCGACTGGTGGTGCTTGACGCGAACGCCGCGTGGTGGAGCGAGGCCGCGAACAGTCTGGAATCGACGCGTCGCGGCATCACCCTGTCGCTCATTGCGCAGCTGTGCGTGGCTGTCACCGCCTGGGTGCTTACCGTCACGGGCTCTCTGCAGCAAAAGGTCGGTGATACCGAGGAGGCGCTGGTCTTGTCTTCCGGGTCTCTTTGGATATGGCTGGTACGTAATATATGCGGCCTTCTATTCTATTTTCTCTTCCCCGGACCGTCGCTGACGCCCCCTTTCCCTTCTCCAGGTTCCCGTAATCATCGGTTGGGTCATGGTCGGCACTCAGAACAAGCACGGCACCGTCCGAGATGCGCTCCGACGCGCCAACAGACGCATCGGCGTCAAGGACGGACAGACTGGAATCGATGCCATCGACGACGTAGACAGCCCCGGGCTGGCCGACCCCGACACGCAATGTGTGAACGCGCCGCCGTCTCCTCCAAAGACGGAGCGGCCCGAAACGAGACTAGGGATATTCAACGTCGCCGGCTGCCAGCGTCAGCAAGGACCGGTCTTCAACTACGCACGGTCAGTCTCGTGGCTCAACTTTGCGGATCGTCTGCACATGACCTTCAGGGCGGCGACCGAGCGGATAAGGCAGCAAAACGACATCGCGTCCCAGCCCTGCGTGACAAGGGACGACTACGTCAGGATCTCCGCCGACTGCGGGCTCGCACCCGACGACTGTCCCCACGCCAAGGGCAGTACGGGCCACGGGCGGAAACCCCGAGCCGCGGAAGGGCCGCCGAGCCACGAGCTCGTCGAGTATCCCAGCCTCGGAGCAATGTCCCCCGAAGCGACGTCGGCCTTCTGGCGGCACGTCGCCTGGTCTATGCTCGTCGCCCTCGTGTTGCAGTGGGGGACGACAGGCTGGGCCATCTACATATCCTACGAGACCGTGGTCAAAGGGCTGGGTTGCCGGTCCGGGAGCTACGTCATCTACGGCGTTCTCGCCACGGCCTCGTGCGCCGCCATGCTGTTGTCCGCATGGGTCTCGCACTACACGATGTGGCGGCACCAGTACCAGCAGAGCGCGAGGGGTTCCCTGCGGTTCTGGGGAGCCGTCGCGGTCGTGACGCGGCTCTTGGGCAAGTTCCTCCTCGTCGGCAACACGGTATGGCTCCTGGCCATCTCCATATTCGAGCTCATAGGCTTCTTTGACAGTTGCTACTGCGCCGGGACGCAGCTGAGCAAGGGGCTCGACCACGGCTGGATCCTCCTCTTCAAAAACGCGGACGCCCTCAAGGCCGACGCCCAGGAAGCTTGGAAAACGGGAATCGGGATGGGGTTCGTGACCACCTTCTTGGCAGTCATGATTTTCTACCTGGCATCTCGGCAGAAACCCCAGCCGCAGGAAGAGAATTTCTGAATGACGTTGTTGATGTAGTATTGGCTTAATTGCTATATAGTAATAGTACGAACATGTCGAACCAAGACCAAGACCCATGGCTGGTGCCGCACCTCTGGGAATCGAGACACAGCAAGTATGAACAAGAGTCTAGAAGACGTACGTATCTACGACGACCGGCTATGCCAACACCGCAACTCTAGCGTGTTGGCGGCGGCCCATCGTCGAATGAGAGTCTCACAGTCCTGGTAAGAGTCTGGGTCAATGACTGTGACCATCGAACTCAATGTTGATCTGCCCTAAGCGTATCCCACAGCAGCTTGCCACACGATGCTCTGACACCTACTTTCGATATAGAAAGATTAATTTATAATACCGTTACTGTCAGAAAGTTTGGAAACCCTGCATGTACCGTAAAGTTAATACACTTTTCTCAGTTCTCCTGCACTCCAAGAGTAAAATGCGTCATCAAATATAAGCTATTAAAGTTAAAACTTAATTTATATACGATGATACTATGTACAATGGTATCAGGCCGAATTTTCTTACCCCTGCCAGGTACTTTAACACACACCCCCCAACTACGACTAATATTACAGTACTTTTTAAACTAACCAGCTGGCTATTGATTCCTCTTATCTATGCTATTGCCTATTAACACTACACAGCCTGACTTCTAATTAAATTAGTTATTAGATATTGACTATATACGTATACGTATCCTCTATTTTGACAGCAAATTTAATAGACAAGAGATTATTAACCGTACTAGATTGATGTGTATAGTGTGGGCAAGAGACAAAACTGGGGCAAAAGACTTACCCCTGACACCCCTGTACTATGTATGGTATTTGGCCGAAGTTATTGCCCCTGTCAGGGATCTAACACTCACACCCCTACTGTTTTAGGTATAATAATCCATATCCACAGTACTTCTTCTAGCCTATTAGCTGTTCCATCTACCACTATCAACATTACCATAATCTATTACACCTACGTGGAAACCTACGTGGAAAGGTGTATAATTTACCTATGTGGCAATAAAAAGGCAGAAGATATAGGCATTCTGATCATGTGAGCTATATAATGGGGGAAATGACTTACCTCCGCCACTCTGTAAATAGTCTTAATGCTGCCTTACTCACATTGTAAGTCAATACTGAATAGCCATAATAGTCTCCACACACAAGAAAAAAAACTCAACTATTTTGATTGGAAATGAACTAGCTGTAAGGGACTTCTTTTATAAACACGTAGAATATTAGAAAACCCTCTATACATATTAAGCTAATAGAATCTTACAGATAAACCTGGAGTAAAATGCGTTTATAGTTTAATTTTCTGCATAACGAAATCTTGTAGCGGAAGCTTAGGTTATGAGATAATAAAAAAAGGTTTCCAGACTCTTACTATGTACAGGCCACTGTGAAGCACGGGCCGGCCAGGAGGAAGTGGGGGGGGGGGGAAGGGTGAGATCCAAGCTCTAAGGCTGTTGTGGGACTTGAGGAACGTGGTTTGCCGGGGTGATGGCTGCCGGAAGGGGTGATGGAGCAGCCAGTGTTGAAAGAGCGCTGCTTACACCGGTTCCCGGCAAAGACGAGCTTAAGAGCAGTGTATTGTCAAGAAGAGGTCCGAGGCTGCTAGGGAATGCATCGCCGATGATGGGGAAGGGGTACATAGTATGGGTATTTGTTGGTGGGGTGGTGAAGCGAGAATAACTCCATTATCAAGGGCGACGAGGTCGAGAACCGGTAGGGAGGGTTGACTCCTGTCCTAGACTACTATGTAGACATCCATGGCCGCGGGGTGGGATCGTGTTCACAATTTAGTAAAGCCCAGCCGCTGATTGGTTGTCCAAGTCGGACCCTGTAAATATAACGCTGTATATTAATTACAATATCATGCACGTAGGGCGCCTGACTCAGGGTTGTTCGATTCACATCGCACTGCTGTGCGAGCCCTCGTGGGAGAGCGAGCACTCTCGGCCCCCTTTTTCCACTCGAACGGATTCCTTGGTAGACGCTCGTCATGCTAGTTGGATGTGCCGGTCCCGCTACAGGTTGTATAGGCCCTGGCTCTTTCACCCACGTCCTCGGCCACGGCCTGCAGCCGGTCGCTCTCGGTCTGCAGCCCGGCATCGGGATCCGGCGAGGAGCTCAATGCCCCCAAGAGAACGATTCTCAGAATGAGATGGAACAAGCGCAGGAAAGAGACTGAGAGAAGCTCGTGGAGCGGGTCGGTCAAGCTGGCATGGAGGACTTTGCCTGGCTTCTTCGTCGCAGGCGAGCTTCACGTCGAACATGGTCTTGGTCGAGAAGCACCGGTTGAGAAGGCTGACGTCCCGGCGGTCGATCCCAGCTACGAAGGCCGGCCGGACGAGGTGTAGAGCCGCGTGTAGTCTTGCCCCGCCAGGATAGGGCTCTTTGATAGGTTGGCCGGCGTGGATTCTGAAAGGGGGACTCGTAGCCGTCGCAAGTGCGGCCGGTGGTGACACACTTTTGGCACAGCGGCTTGCTTACCCTCGTCGCATTTGACCTTTCTGATCCTGTTGCTGATTTAGCCACGGAACCTACAAAGCTGAATCTCCCGGGGCGTGAACCCATCACGGGACTTTGTTCGCTGTGACTAACCTGCAAGGTTTTACAGCCGGTCTTCACCTTGGCTCTTCCTTGGATGCTCCGCTTACAAGCAACGTCGCCTTCGTCCATCGTCAACTAGCACTGCCCAAGAACGTCTCACGCTTGTCGCCTAATTATCTTCATGCGGGAGGAAGAGAAACCGAGTGATGGCTATGGGTTGATCACTGAAATGATGAAAGAGACGAGCTGGGCGTGCTTTGTGTTAACCGTGGCTCAAAGAGTCGACGTCAGGGCTAGCTTCATTAAGTACTGGAAGCGAACCCGCCAACCATACGATGCATGTTGTATACAACATGTGTGAAAAGAACAGAAGAAGGCGCAGAGTCCCTAGATTGAGGCGTTTTTGAAGCCTCTAGTCCCTTTTCTAGTAAGGCGGACTATATTTCATCTGCTGCACGCACATCATCCTTCAGTCCTTATCACGCAACAGTATTTCCCATCGCACTTATAAGCCGAGTTGTTATCTTGATAGGAACGCAAGATGTATACTCAAGAGTCTGCAGGTAACGTTTCGTCGGGATTCTGTTCCAGGTCAAAGTTAGGATGTGTGCTACAGTAAAGAGTATAGAAATACTATTATGATAAAATCTAACTGAAGTGGACCCCCCGTAAGTGAGGTTGAAGATAGAAAAAGTGATAGAAGCACAAAGGTTGCTTCCGTGGTTTTACAACCCCCAGACATACCGGAATGTCCCCGTCGGCACCCCCGCCGAAGCCTACTTTTAAACATTTCGAAAAGTGACTCAGGGTCTGAGAGATTCCAAGGGTTTTGGATCATCATGCAGCTACGAGGCAGCCATACGAGTCAGGGCGATGACACACACATTTATAGACCCAGCCTTGAGGCCTGCCCAGATATATGCTGGAATCGACGTACATGCAACGGGTCATTTCCCGCGAGGCGGTGGATGGTAACGTGAAGTGAATGGTCATTATCGGTTGCTCAACTCGCTAAGGCTAATGGCGCACAGTATATAGACAGGTGTAGATCGTTCAGTCGGGGTCGGAGTTCATCCGCCTCATGAGAATTCGTAGTAGAGGTGGTCCCAGATACCCGTCGAGTCCACACCGTTGTCCACCTTGAGCTGCGTGAGTTGCTTGTTGACACTAAAGTCCCTGATTGAGCCCCGGATGGCTGACGAGAAGATTGTCTTCTCGAGTCTGCCCCAGCACTTCTTCTTGGCCGGGTCCGTTTCCGTGGGCGTCAGCACGAAGGAGTCGGTGGGGTCCAGGCTCATCGTCTTGCGGCAGTCCTTGAGGGCTGTTTGCATATCGGTGTTCTGGATCTTGTAGCCCAGGACCTCCCTCAGCTCGTTCGGCTGGAGACCCGCCCGCGTCCAGCACTCTTTGAGGACCTGTCGCATCCTGAGGCGGGGCCTGGTCTTGTCCAGTCCGTTCATGGCCTTGACGACGGTGAGACGTTTGCTCTTCGCGTTGATCATGATTGTGTCAAGCGCCGACTGCTGACTGCCATCGTCCGTCTCTTTGTAGCCGTCTCCGAAGACTTGGAAGACCCATCTGCCGCTTTCGGGATCATGCTGGGTGTCTACGGAGTAAGCTTGGTTGCCCTGCCACCATGGTTAGCCACGCCGTTGAGGAATCGACCTTTGAAGAAGTCGGGCCACTCACAAGGAAACCACGGACGGGGTCAGCAGAGATCTAGAAACAGAGGGTTAGCAAAGTCGTAAACATGTTGTGGCCATCTCCCCCCCCACACCCCCGGTGTGGGAGGCCTGGCCGGGCTTGGGTTTAAGAGCCTACCAAGTCAACGAGTGCGACGCCGAGAAGCAAGATCGCGGCCGAGAAATGCGACGAAAGCATTGCGAAAAAAAAAAACAAAAAACGAGGGTATGTGTAAATGTGTATGCAAACAGAACGAAACGAGTGGTGCCTGCACGGTGGCGAGGGGTGTGAAACCAGAGTAAAAGAGTGAATGAACGAACGTTGGGGTTGCGGCCGGAGAAGATTGACGGCATGGTGACAAGGCTGGAATATATTTAACTTTCTGCTCAATGATTGCTGTCGGGAAGGCCGGTGGCAGTTCTGCGCAACTTTCGGTAGGATCGTCAAGGGCGCATGGTATAACCCTGTTTTCACGAATCGCGTTCATATTGCCCCAGTGGAGAATTCGACCAAGTAGTAACCCAATTCAGTGCACAGTCCATACTTTGGATTGGTATATTTTATCTTCGTTCACCTTGTTTTCACAAGTTCCAAGTTGGACGAGGAGAGAATAAGGGGGGGGGAGGGTCCTTTTGTAACGGAAAGCGTCGTGGTGATTTTGATCCAACACGATAACCGAGATGCGAAGGCTTAATGCCGCCGGGACTTCCTGACTACTATGTAGACTACGGTTGCTGTTCTCGTTGTTCTTGTTGTTCTTGTTGATGTCGTCTTTCCCAACATGGGGACGTATTATGTTCTTTACAAAGGGGCAAAGAGCTCGTAGGTTAGTTACCCGGGCTTCCATACCATAGAAAAAGCCATTATCGACATTCCGGCGCCAACCTCTATTTTTGGGCCTCCATGTTGCGTCCATCTGACAGCCCCGAGATTCCAAACAGACTAGACTGCGCCTTTCCGTCAAGCGCGCCACGAGTCCAAGAGATCTTCTGTGGCCAGGGCGGTCGATTCATGACCGTCTCTTGGATTTCCATGTGTTCAGATGATCCGCGCGAGATCTCAAACCTGTGCCTGCCGGTCCTCAATCTCGGGATATGTGTAACCGACAGTACAGTCATAGGGGCATGTAACGGGATGGTGGGGGGTTGGGGGTTGAGGGTTGCGCAGCGGCCAGCATCGTTGGCAGAAGCCCGGACAGTTTATCTGATGTCCAAGTGAATGATCGACTGCGGGCCGCCATGGCCTGTGAGCCCATTCGTCCGGTTGAACAGACTGGGAACGTGGCTAGCATTGTGTAAAACAGAGTGCGGCAGTGCAGCATACCCCCCCCCCTTTTTTTTTTCTTTTTCCTTGCATAGCCTTTTACCCCTTGACCCGTCGGCGCAGCCGGACTTGCCCCATAGTTACGGTTGATGGAAAGAATTGCCGTCATCGCAACAGTTGGCGCAAAAGTTAAGTATACAGCCCTGCCATACACCCCGTAGGAAGATTGTTGTCCTTAAGTTTCTCTAGGCGCTCTTCGAGTTTCGTCTCACGTTCTTTACCGGCCGCAGCCTATATACTCTCGTTATTTGTTTTGTTTTGTTTTACATGGAGCAGCAGCCATGATATGCCACTCGTTTATGACACTCTTTTCCCTCGGCCTGATTGCCTCCGCATCAAGCCATACTCTCTCTCCGCGCCTTAACGATGCGTTCAAAAACATGTTCAAAAACCACGACCAGATCGTGCCCTTTGCGCAGCAACCTGCGGACGGACTGGCTGGAGAACTCGAGCTTCGGTTCAAGCCCGCGCTCTCTGACGAACAGGGCTGTCTCCCATATGCCGCTGTCGACGCAGAGGGCTTCCACAGGTAAGCGCGCAACACACCCGCAGCATGACAACGACGGCGCCGGGCCGGAAACTAACAAACTCACTGCCAGTGGCGGACTCAAGCCGACCGGTAAGAACGGCGGTGACTGCCGGGATCCCAGCAAGGCCCAGGTCTACGCGAGGATGGGAACCTCCAACGGCCGCACGGGGGTGCTCTACGCATGGTACTTGCCCAAGCAGGAGAAAGCCCTCTTCAACCTCGCCTACTTCGGCTCCAGGCATTGGTATCTGAGCGTGGTGGTTTGGCTTCACACGGATAAGTGCAATGCCACGGCGGACGACTACACCGTCACGGGCGTGTCCTATTCCGCGGCGGACCACACGTACGCGACCACTTTTGTGAACCCTACCCTCTTCGCGATAGACGGCGTCTCCAGCACGCACCCCGTAGTGGAGTTCAACGGCGTGAATGCCGTGATGCCTATGCTCTCGGTCAGCAACGACAGCCTCAGCATGCCCTTGATAGACTGGGACAAGATGCCGCAACCGGCCAAGGATCAGTTCGACGGCTTCGTGTACGAAGCCGCTCGGTGCCCGTTCAGCGATGCCAACTTCCAGTCCAGTCTGGACAGCGCTTACACCCCCTACAACTACATGGACTTGGCGGCCGAGCCTGACGCCACCACGTGTACCGCGAAACCCGCCGACTCCGGTGCCGCTGCCCCCGGAGAGCCGCATCCCCAGTCGTCCGGTGCGGCCAAGATGATCCGCGCCTTGGGAGACGGTGACCAGGACCCCATCGTCAACGGCCCCAAGATCGATATCAAGAACCCGCCGGCCGACCCGGTCTTCACGCCGACTCCCCCCCGATCGAGCGCAGTCTCGTCAAGGGCCTCGGCGACTCCCACGACTTTATCCAAGGCCACGCCCAGTTCTAACCCCCCCAGGGCCACGCCGAATCCCGCCCATCCCACCCAACCCCCCGAGGTCAAGCCAGTTCCCACCCAACCCCCCGAGGTCAAGCCAGTTCCCACCCAACCCCCCGAGGTCAAGCCGGTTCCCACCCAACCCCCCGAGGCCAGGCCAACAAGGCCAGCGAGTAGCCCAACCACGCCCAAGAACCCCACGAGGCCTACGAGGCCTAAGAAGGGGGGTAGAAAGGGATTCTTCATCCGCGACGTTGAGGCGGACGAGTCCATGGTCGATGACTACGAAGTCGACCCAGCCGCAGCTGCGGCTGCATGAAGGAGATGAAGGGCCCGGGCAAACGGATTAGCGACCAAGACAAAAGAGAAGAATTATAGACGAATAGAGTTTGACCGACTTAATCCATTCATCTTTTTTTTTTATTTTTTTTATAGCAGCAGCGTGACCATGTCGGAATGGGACAGCCCAGTGCCCATCGAATGGGTACATGTAATGGCTGCGCATGCCAGCCCACTCACTCATTGGCCGAGTCCTGCGCTATGCAGTCCGGTCCAGAAGACCACGAAGGTCCAAACTAACCTCCAAGCTCGGTTTGAGGCGGCGGCAACGGCGGCCCCCCCCCCTTGTCCAGAGATCCTGGCGAGGACATGGCCGCGACCGAGGGAGTTGGCCGCGGGCGATGTAACACGGGTGCCGCCCCGGGTAAATGAACATACCCTCGAGACCCCATCTCAGCCCAAAAAAAAAAAACGACGACGGGCAGGGAAAGGCGGGGTGCATATTTAGCTCGGCAGGTCCGAGCAAATCTTGCTTGTTAATTGCCTTTTAGCGCAGCCCGATACGGTTCCATACACCCACACGAATGGCCCGCCGGCAGCAAACCGACACTGACGAACGGCGCCGGGAACCCGAACTCCCGGTCGATCAAATTCGACACTCGTGATCAACCGAGTGACGATGTACCCAGTTTTTCTTTTAGGGTAGCAACGACAGTGGCCAGATGCGGAACTCTGGCTTACCATCGGCCGCAGCACCTGATACTCACCCCGTGAGAAAAGGGGGTAAACGGGTCTTGGTCTTGCGCGTGAGCGGGTCTTTGAACAACGTGTCGTCATTGCAGGTGATCACGACTCGTTGTGAACAGCATCAGAGCTCTCTCGCCTATCGATGGCACGAGCCGCCCACCGAGCCTTGGCCTACAGCAGAAGACAGTTCCAGACATTTGGTTTCCTTTCACGGAAACATGTGTTGAGGGCTAGGTTGATATGAATGACTGGGGTGTATTGCTTCTCGTCCAGTCTGAGTAAATCCTCCACCGCCCATATAACTAGCAGCTCCCCCCCCCCCCCCATTAAGCCTAGAGACGCGTTCTCGAGATGGGGGGTTATGAGGGGTGTACGAAAGCAAACTGGTAGAATCGTATAACCACCAAAAAAAAAAAAAACAGGAGTTGAAAAAGTATGTACAATCGATTATGTAACCACCTCAGACGCTGCCACTCCCCAAAACCAGGTCTCGGAAGACATCTAGCACGCGCCTCTTCGACTCGCCATCGGCATGCACGCTCTGATACCCGCGGTGTCAGCAAACCATCAAAGAGGGAACGCCTGCGGACGAGTGAGTCCCCGGAAACTTACCACGAGGTCTGGACGTAGATGTCGGAAGAGCCGCTGCTCTGGTAGCCCTCGGTGGCGACGATCTGGTAGTAGTGCGAGCCGAGGTTCATGCCGAACCGGGACCAGGCGTTGAAGTGGTTCTGCATGTTGACGGAGCCGCCGACGCGCTTGCTCTGGCGGACCGACCAGTACTGCTGGAAGGTCCTCGTGCCGTCGATGGAGGGCTGGTTGACGCGGGTGGAGACGTAGATGTTGTAGGTGCCGCCGTCGGTGGTGACGGTGCCCTTGTACTGGCCTCCGCTGCCGGGGTTGTAGGTGCCGTAGGACTCGACCACGTAGTACTCGACCAGAGGGTTGCGAGTCCAGCCGTAGACGGCCAGGTAGCCGTTGCCGCTGGGGCTGAAGGAGCCGCCGTAGTTGATGACTCTTTGACCACAGTGTTAGCATATGCATACAATATATACATACATGCACACTCATATGTATATAAACATATAAACATATATATATATATATATATATTCATATGGCTTTTGGCACTCGTTGCCCAATAGGATCTCTTACCGGCCATTGCCAGGGTTCCAACCCTTGCCGCCGACAAAGTTGCCGACGTTGCTCCAGCTCACCGAGTAACGGCTGCCGGCGCCCATGGTGTACTGGGCACGACCGCCTCCGTCGGACCACCACGAGTAGAAGTAGCCGTTGTGGTAGCCCTCGCTGTTGCCCGTGACCTGGCGGCTCTCGAGGACCTCGGTCGAGTTGCCGTCGTCCACCTCTTCAAGGAAGTCAAAGGGCCGGCCGAGGACGGAAGTGACAGCCACCGTCGCGAGGAGGAGGAACTTGAACGAAACCATGGTGACAAGACAGGGGGGGGGGGTTGGGTTGGAGGGTGGTGTGGTCAGTAGCGCTCCGGTATGGACAAGATCTTGGTTGATGGGGTGTCACATTCAACAGTCCTCGGATGGGATTGCCGTGCCGCCTTTATATTATACGGCACGCATGTTGGTCGGTATTGCCTCCAGAGCAACTAATCAAAACTCCCACGATCCCCCATCGCGACCTCTCCGAGATTGACGGAAATTCTGTAGGCGTTCGCATGGTCTGATTTAGGCTGTAATATCATCTTGGACAAACCTACAGGCTAATGTCGGCTACCAGAAGCAATAATATGGGCGACCTGCGCAGACTAACATCTTGGCAAGCAACGACGGGCAGCATCGGCTGTCGGCTAAAGTAACTCACTCCCCCCATTCGAGGACATTGGGTCGGATCATGAGAGCCACTGGGGGCGACGACGACGACGACGCCCTGTATCCCGTCGATTGGAGATCGGAGATGGTCCTGCCGCCATCCCAGCAAATAACCTTAAAGAGTAGCAGTCTCCGGGTTTCCGTGGCGGCACGTGGATGGCGGGAGTCGCCGCCAAGCAAATGTTCCCACCGCAAGCCCACGTCTCTCATCATAATAGCCGAGAAGCTGAGCGCCATCTCATAGGCTGCGGCCATTTTGGTTTGGGAAAAAGGCGCTTCCTCATCGAGTACTGCCGGCATATCGAGGCTGCACGGCTTGCTGGATCTACGGCAGATCTGCCCGATTGGAGGGATAAAACGGACTGGCAGGCCCTGCTTCCCTGGTGCCGAGGCATCCCTTACAAGTTCTGCTTTCCTGGCCTTGTCTGCTTGTGCGCAGCTCGGACGGCCGGATATTCGTTCTAGTTGCGGGCGGAAAAATCAAGTCCATTATGCACAAGTCTACATAAGCACAGCCGAGCTTGACGCCATCCATCCATCGCCATCGACGATGACCTGGTTCGCCGTACAAACAAAGTCTCTCTCTCTCTCTCTCTCTCTCTCTCTCTCTCTCTCTCTCTCTCTCTCTCTCCTCTCCTCCTGATCGCTCCGAGGTCACCTTTGAATGCCAACCACGCGCCCTACTTCTCCGAGGCAGCGATGAGCTTGTCCGCCATCGCCGGCAGCGTTTCCGCTACCACATCCATCTCTCCAAATATGTCGGGCAGCGCCTCCCCTTCCATGGCAGTGCAGTATGCCGCTTTGAATCTGGAACCGGTTAGCTACTCCGGCACAAGCAAGGGTCAACCGTTTGTTCTCGGAAGGGCTAACCCACCCGAACGTCTTCGCCGCTGACGCGTCCCACAAGTGCGCCGCCGCGAACCAGGGCTTGCCGCCGCCGTTCTCGGACAGCCTTGCCAGAATGGGGGCGTAGGCCTCTGGGGTCGGCTTGGCCAGCCCCAGGGAATCGCACGAGATCAGGTTCTCGGCGGGTATGTCGACCCCGCCGCGGGAAAAGTAGCCCCCCACGCGGGCGATGTCCCCGGCGGTGAAGCACCAGACGGTGAAGCCGGCGGCCCGGAGCTTGGCGATGCACTCGGCGGCCCCGTCCCGCATGTAGAGCTCCTTGTACTCGGCCACCAGCCAGGCCACGTCGTCCTCGCTCGCGAACGAGCGGGGCGCCTCGACGCCGGCGAAGTGGAGGCACCGGTAGAACAGGCCGGCAAAGACCTTGTAGAACGCGGCGTACCGCCCGGACATGGAGAGGTAGGTGAACTCGCGCTCGGCCATCTCCAGCCAGCACCAGCCGAGGAGCCTGGGCTTGATGCCCTGGGCCCGGAGCTTCTCGCCGAGCCGCTGGTCGATGGCCTCGAATATGTGTTCGTACGAGACGAGCGTGCCGACCACGTCAAAGACGACATTCTTGTTGGCAGCCATGACGAAGGAGTTGGGGGGGGAGGGATCGGATTTTGCGCCGTGAATATGATGCAAACAAGAAGAAAAGAGGACGAAGGGATGGTTGACGGATGATTTACACGATGCAAGGGTGCGGTTTTTGGTCTCTGTTTATTATCTCTGTTAAATCTGAGGCCCTGAGAAACCCCGTAGAAAGCGCCATCCGTTTCTTCTTCTTCTGCGGCACTTCTCTCTCGTCGTCTTCCCCGCACTTTGCATCAGAGTGCCGGCGGGGTCGTCGATAACGTTGTCCTCCTCCGGGCGTTGTTCCCGGTTCGCTATCGGGGAAACCGTTTCCCCCGGCCGTGCCAAATCGCAAACAGTCCCCCCCATCAGCAGTGTTTTGTACTGTACTCCGTATCGGCGGCCCCTTTCCTGCTCGGACAAGGTTTCGCCGGACGTTGCGAGGGCACCGGCCCGGTGCTCGCTGCAACCATGCATGCTATGTCATTCCGCTAGCCGAAAGAGGGAACTCTGACGGGAAACCTTGATGGACGCCCATGTCGGAGAACGCATGACTGTTATCTCGGGCCGGGGGGGGGGGGTTCGGCCGAGATGACAAGATCCGCTCAACTCGACAGTTCGGTAGCGACATAACCGAGTCTTGGCCGTAATCAATCTTGACGCAGGCAATCAACCGTCCCAGACTACATGTAGGCCATTGGGATTCAGTCAAGCCCGGTGCTCCAAATGATAGGAGACGGGAAAGACCAGATTCTGGTTCTATTGAAAAAAAGCAGCCTAGAAAAGAATCATGATATCATACAATCAGGCTCAGAATTACAGACACCGTAAGTGATGGTTGTCACGCAATCATCTGCTTGCGTCGAGGGCCTTTGCAAAAGCTATCGTACCGAGAAGCTCAAGTCGTCTTTGACTTGTGCCGCATCCCTCCCCATGCAGACAAGGTCAATGAAGCGTTGTTTCAAAAAGGCAGCTTGACAATCTAATCTCTTTCTCTGTTCAACAGTCCTTCTTTGGTCATTGTAGACATTTCATAATGAAGTCTCAACTTCCCTTTCAAGGCACTCGTGTCTCGCACCCGTAACGGTTCGTTTGGGGAAAAGGTGCCGACAACTGGTGTTTCCTCCTCCCACCTGGTTTCACTATCCGGGGCTTATCAAGCTGATACGAGGATGGTGACATAATTAAATGGTAGGTGGGAATCCGGACTGCTGTAGGCATCTTATCAAATGCGGGTTTGGGCTCAAGATAAGACTCTATCGACTCCGCGGGAAAGCAACGTTGCCGCTCTTCCGTTTCTTGCAGAGGGACCGGCTGCAGCTTGTTTCCGTCATGCATTGCTTTTCGACAATTCTTGGCTTGCAGCTATCGAGACATTCCTGCCCCGGAATGATATCTTCTGGTACCGGTTGACCCTTCACACGTGGTATCGGCAGCTATGGTCCAAGGGACTACAGGGTTCTACGCAGGCGATGATGCTACATTCAGAGATCTGCGCAAGCGCTGGACGTACGAGTGCCAAGGGCGTGCGAAGAAGTTGTCGCTCAATCCGTACAACAATGCGGCAATGGTTCTTTTTTTTTTTTTTTTTTTTTTTTTTTTAGCTGCGGCCTGCAGACACTCACTACTCGTCGTTGAAAAGCCGGCTGGGAGCTGAAGTCCTCACGCGAGGTGCTCTGAGTTGCTTGCCCTGGGCAACGAATAGATTTGTCTTCTATTATGGGGGCATAATATCGTCTGATGTTCTTTCCACACCTCGCAGCGGGTTCATCGATCGACAAGTGATGACTACTGCAACTGCTATGAATCACTCGTTGCTGACACTCGGTCCAGCGTGGGAACTCGGCAGACTACCCGGATGATGCAACATGCACTAGAGCAGTAGTAAGCGCGACCGGCTTGCCATACATAGCTAATCGTATTACGATAATTACCCCGACTCTGGCCTGTGTAGAACCTGTGCGTTACATCGTCTCTTTCATCGCGAGCCGCCGCTACACCACTACAGCCTTGACCTGGAATTCTGGGCTCCCTCCCAGGCCTCGAGGATCGTGTTCCTGGGGCTGCTCAGCCTCTCCCGCGTGGCCTCGTAGATGCTCGGGATCCCCGTGCTCTTGTAGCTCTTCTGCTCGGTGATCATCGACGCCAGCCCCTTGGACGACAGGAAGATCTGCGGCATGCCGTGCCCGGTGAACCCCGCGATGATGAACTGGTTCTGCCTCCCGGGCACGGCACCGATATGCGGCAGCCCGTCGGAGGAGTAGCCCATGACTTGGTCTCACGGGTTAGTCTCTCACACACATCGGATCTCGAGCCTCGACTGGAAAGGGGTGGGGGGGGAGGGAGGGAGGGTTCGGGAACATATTTTTGACTCACTTCCGGTCCACACCTTGGACGTGGTCGCGCCGCTGTCTTCCCAGCCGTGGAACACGCGCTGCATGTACCCGTCAAAGTGCGTCCGCGCCGACTCGATCAGCTGGTCGTCGCCGACGTTGTTGTACCAGGACGGCAGGTCGTGGTAGTACTTTGACCGCGCGCCCCCGACCACGATGCTGCCGTCCAGCTTGGGGATCAGGTACTCGTACTCCGTGTCGGACCACCTGACGATGTACGAGTGGGGGAGCAGAGGGCCGGGCCTCTTGGGGCCGGGCGCGATGTGGCTGCAGATGCCGCGCACGGGCACGATCTTGCCGGCGAACTCGGGCAGCAGGGACGACGTGTAGGCGTTGGTCGCGTACACGACCTTGGCGGCGCGGATCTCGCCCCGGGGGGTGGACAGCGTCAGGTCCCCGTTGTCGTCGGGGGTCTCGGTCACCGCGTTGACCGGTGTGTGTGTCTGCAGGTTGACGCCCGCGTCAATGGCCTTGGACAGGAGGTGGATGATGAGCTTATACGGCCACAGGTGACCTGCGCTGTACGAGAGACAGGCCTTGACTCCTTTCACCCCAGACAGCTATAATACAACACGCGGGTTATTAGCAAACACCGCCAGGGGCAAATGGATCTGGAATTGTTGCTTAGGCGGTGCTCGACCTTACCTGTTCGGCTTCGGCGCCCTCTGAGTAATACACATCGTTCATTACAGAGACGCCGTTCTTCCTGAGCATGTCGACGCCAGACTTCATGCGCTTGTGGATGGCGTCGGTCATCAGGGCATCCACGGCGCGGGTGAGGACGAAGTCGCAGTCGATCCCTTCAGCCTCGACGACCCTCTTCACCGCCGGGAGGTTCTTGGCCTCGAACTCGGCAACCTCGGTCGCCGCTTCGATGCCGTGCGTCGCGACAAGGCTCGCAGGACGGTTGTAAGGGTCAGGCTTGAGATGGCCACCTATATATCCAACACTCACAGTCAGAGACCGTCGTGTGTCGGGGCGGTCTGAACGCCTGATCGGCGGGGGAAGGGCCGTACCATTACGTCCCGTGGCGCCGGAGCACGCCTGCCGGGCCTCGAGGATCACAATCCTAGGGGGCTGCACCTGACGAGCCTTGCACTGGTCCAGGATGTGGTAGACGGTCGCGGCCCCCGCATAACCGGCGCCAATGACTGCGATGTCGACCTGGCTCGGGAGCTCGGGAGTCGACCGGTGATCGTCCAGGGCGTGCGGGGTCGACCTCCAAAAGGAGGTCGTAGAGTTCGGGACGGGGAGCGGGGAAGGCGGCATGGCTGCGTCGATAGGGAGGGAAGAGAGGGAGAGAGAGGGAGAGAGAGAGAGAGAGAGAGAGAGAGAGAGAGAGAGAGAGAGAGAGAGAGGAGGGGGCACGGCTTCGTTTCTGCGGGAGCTCGACACCGGGCCAAAGCAACAATACTGTTATCAGTGAGGTTGGTTTGCTCAGAAGAAAGCCGCCCGGCCCGCGATTAATAAAAGGGTTCAACGAGGATCCTATGCCGTTGCCTCCATCACCGGGATCGGCTCTGCTGACGTAACTGCGGAGGGGGGTTCGGGAATCCATGTCCGTGTCCGCGAGTGGACGCCAAAGACGGAAACGCAAACGGTGTCAAGAGAGTGAACCGGGCCGGTCTATCGATTGCGGATAAAGAGGGCGCCGTGGTTGATGTGACAGCGTGGACCTGCGCTGCAGCCCCTCATCCGCCAACGTAGAAATTATACGGACATAGTATGCAGGGCCTCAGGAAACAGCAACACCGTTCGATAGGACTGGAGTGTCCCGGCCCGGCCCGTTCTTGGTCACGTAGGAGCCAGTTTAGCGTTTGGGCTTGCTGGCTGCCGTTGAGCGTCACATCTTTCCCCCGTGAGCGGGCGTGGTGCTGCGTATCTTCCCTATCTGATAATCCGGGGGTGGTTGGTACATGAGCCGGGGAACCCTGACTGCGAGATAAGCCCGTGTTCTGGCAAACTACACGAGCTTTCAACGAGATAAGTGATGTCAACCACACCCAGGCGTCCCTCATCGTATCCCTTGGCTCCCGCAGAGGGGGGGGGGGGTTAAGTCGGCAACCAACGGTAGCCAGTCGGGGAGTGGATACACACGCACGTCGCTAGCAACGCTCACAACGACTCGGAACAAGCCACCCGCAGTCCGCTTGATCACTGCGTTGCTCGTAATTATATACAGCTTGATGCCGGTTGAACCATCTGGTCCCGTGGACCTAACCACCGACTCCCTCTCCTGATCCTCATCAATTGCCCGGCCCTCCTTCTGTACCATGGCGGCCTCATCGCAGTCAAAAGACGACAACAAGATCCCCGGCACGACGGACGTCGCCGCCGGCACCAGTCACGTGTACGATGAAGGCCCAACCGAAGACATCGACCAAAGCTATCTGCGCGCCTCCCGGTTCACAAAGTTCTACCGAGGCGTTCTGTTCCAGATGATCCTTTTTGGAGCGTAAGTTCAAACCGGGGGAGGGGGGAGCTTGACCCACGGGTGTCAGAGGCCGGGAGCATCGTGAAAAAGTATTTACCCGTGTCGAAACGTGTAGCATCTCCTTCGTCGGCCCCGCCATGTCCGACGCCATCTCCAACCTCGGCGGCGGCGGCCTCTCGACTCCGTACCTGGCCAACTTGGCGACCGCGCTTGCCTACGTGGCAGGGTGTCTGCTCACCGTCTTCGGCGGGCCCCTGATCAACAAGTTTGGCATCCAGTGGTCCTGCATGATCGCCGCCGTGGCCATGCCTCTGGGCGGCTCGGCTTACTACGTCAGCGCCAAGTACCACATAGACTGGTATCTTCTGCTCGCGAGGGTACGCTATTCCGACCGGCACGACGAACCCCCCTGGGGGTGCTCATGAATGCTAACGGTCCCCCCCCCCCCCTACACAAGGTGATTGGCGGCTTCACCAACGGCTTCCTCTACGTGGCCGAGGCTACTGCCATGTTGTCGTACCCGGAGGCGAACAACAGAGGCTTGTACCTGGGCAAGTGTCTTCCATGTGCGCGCAACGGCCGATAATAACAGGGGTGAAACACAGGTATATGGTCCGCCATGCGAAACTCGGGCAGCGTCGCGGGGGGTGCAATCAACCTCTCGAACAACGCCTCCAAGGAGAGCGCGGGAGGCGTTGCCTGGTCCACCTACCTCATCTTTGTCGGCTTTGGTGAGCATCGCCGCAGTCCAACCCGTGTCGAAGAACATCGCTGACGTCGGGGGCACACCCTCACACAGAATGCACCGGAGTGATCTGGGCCGCCTTGCTGACTCCCACCAGACGCGTCCGGCGCAAGGACGGCACCAAGGTCGCCATGAGCAGCAAGACGAGCTGGAAGGGGGAGCTCATCGCCCTGTGGAGGCACATGCAGCGCAAGAAGGTGTGCAGATCCCCGTCGGGACATAAGGGGGGGGGGCTTAATATCGTGGCACTGCTGTTCCCCGGCTGACAAAACAAAACCTACAGACCTGGCTCGTTTCCGTACCGGCCTTCTACTCGTTCTTCTGCGGCGGAACCATGGGCACGTATCTGTCGCTGCACTTTTCCGTCCGGGCGCGCGCGTTGTCGTCGCTCCTCACTCGTATGTACACTCACCGGCCTGGGTTGGGAAAAGTCTAATAACACACCGCGCTAGCAAGCCTGACCATCGTCATGGTCCTCGCCTACGGAAGGCTTTTGGACAGGACCCGGTGGTCGCAGGCCAAGCGAGCATGGATCTCCTTCATCCTCTGGGCCGTTCCCCAGGCGGTCAGCTTCGTCTGGATCGGCATCGAATACAACAAGTTCGGCAGCGGCAAGTCGGAGGTGGCCCTCGACTATCAATTGTAGGTTGTCCCGAGCCCTCCCCCCCCCCCCCGTTGTTTTCACGAGTCAAACGCTAAGCGGCTTTGCCTTTCGAAACAAAAAGACACACCGCGCGGTGGGCCGAAGCCTACCTCCCTTACCTCATCACCTTCACGACGTGCTACTGGTGTCAGCTGTCCCTGTACTGGATCCTGTCCACCTTTTCCACGGATGCCGGGTCCTCTTCCCGCTCGGGTGGTCTGTTCCGGGCCTTTGAGACCGCCGGCCAGGCGGTCTCGTACGGCATCAACTCCACGACCGGCGCCGACCCCAGGATCCCGTTCTACATCCACGCAGCCCTGCTGGTCGCCTGCGTCCCTTGCATGGTGTCTCTGATTAGGCTGGTGCCCGACGCGCCGGCTACGACGGATGTGGATGCTGGGGAGGTGGCAGTCAATGACGGCGGACTGGACCCGGATAGGAAGTAAATTATGCCGGCGTTGAAATTCGTGGTTTTTTTTTTTTTTTTGGAATCATTTTGATCATTTACTGCTTTCAGATACGGACGACTCGAATTCCTGGTGT
Source organism: Colletotrichum eleusines (assembly GCA_016807845.1). NCBI lineage: Eukaryota > Fungi > Ascomycota > Sordariomycetes > Glomerellales > Glomerellaceae > Colletotrichum > Colletotrichum eleusines. The sequence goes on from JADEZO010000007.1 coordinate 805,523, forward strand.
GTCACGAAGCTGGCAATAGCTTCGGGTGGCTGGTATTAACAGTTGTGGGCTTACAACATGCACAGACGACTTTACATGGGCGCTTCTGCCCGACATCGCTTCATGCGTAGTTTCTAGATGAGCAAAATACGTCACACTCGTTTTAGCAGATGATTAGGTTCATTACATGATGAATTATTGTGGTTGAGGACCATAGAGCCTTCTTTTGTTCTTTACGTGCAGCTTCTTCGGTTCTGTGACTTGGGCCGTAGTTGATCGATCCTTGATGGAAAACAAACACCGTGGAGACGTCTGTCAGAACGCACCGAAGATTTCAATATCTCGTGCCTTCAATTGAGGAGAGTGCTTTGAAAAAGGCATATTGCCCATCTGGGAGGCAAATCGCTGACTTTCGAGCGACAGCGTCTTCTCGCCTTAGGCCTCCCTACTATCCATCATGGTTTCTAACAGAAGAACGTGGTGTCCGCGGCTCATCTTGCTTGAATTCGTATAATGGACAATGGGTTGGCCTGCGGCGCACAATGCTAGTTTTGGGATAATTAACCAACATTACCCCGTTTTGAAAGTCAACGATGCCATGAAGCATTACCAAGACTGTCATAGGAACGGATGAAGTTGTCGATCGTTGAGAGAAATCTGTTCCTTCACAGTCTGGAGTGCCTCCGTTCCGAGCTGATGGAAAGAGTCAAGCCTGTGTTGGCCGCTTCTTACCCCCCCTTAAACAGAGCGTGATGGATGAAGACTAATCGTGCTCTATTGGGAAACCGTAATCGTTTACGCGCGTCGAACCCTCACACCGGGTAGAACTCCCATATAGTTGCCGTCGCATCCCCAACGGCTTTCATATCAGCACCGCCGTCGGATTTGCCCGCGCCAGGTGCTTCGCCAAGCCGCCTCCCCCACCCTCCCCCAGTCGGTATCCGGGAGAGGCTTTCTGCAAGCGAGGAGGGGATAATGGTGGTTGGTGGTGGGACCGATAAGCTCGCATGTGTGTGTGTGTGTGCGGACAGGCATCTTTGAACCCCTTGGTTATCTTGCCCGATATGCGGGATTCCCTCCACCCCTGCCGTCACGGCGATCCATCCCGCAGGGGTACGTGTAATAGTCCTTGAGCTTAGTAGGTGTACGAACTCCCGTTCGTGACACTTTACTACCCACATATGGGGGATGTGTCCGCCGCACCCAAAGGGGTGCATCTCAAACACCCAGAAATCCCTGGCGCCCAAAGCCCCCTCTTGACATCCTCACAGGATCCATCTTGATTTATTATTCTAAGATACTACGCCCGGCTTGACGCACCTCTCCCCAGTTGCGTCGTCCTCCGATTCGCGCATACCGCCCCCTCCCCCATCCTGTGTTGGTGCCGGACAGCTTTCAATCATCCGCAAGGCTCTGACGGTACCCCTCAAGAGTTTCTATCATGCAAAAGACCGTTCGCGTCTGTCGGCGATAGAGTGGCGCTTTACACGTCGCTACGAGCACAACTCCCCTCCCTCTCGAGGTCTCGTGTAGGATTGGCAAATCGGCAGAAGCCAAGCAAGACACGACAACAAGCTTCCTCTGGAGGGCAGCCTCGTTGCGGTTCTTTCGGCACGCATCCGAGGGGGGGCGGGGGGGTCGTCGACCTTTTCGCATCCATCGCATCCCGACTCACCCAGGAAGGGTCCCGTCAAGGAGTGCGCCATCTCTGCCAGAGATCCGTCTACTTTGACACCCTCCCAGACCTTCGCGACAAGGGTCACACAAACTTTCTCCCTGGACAGACGTGACCTTTTCCCGTCGACGGTATCAACAAAGAAAGCACTTGAGAGACGGACAGACACGCGGCAAAAAGCCGTCGATCTGGATTTCTATTCTGGGACTTTTCTTTCCTCTCTCAATTTGGGTTCCCGAACAAGATATGCACCGTTTTCAAGCACTGGACCAAAAAAAAAAAAAAAAAAAAAAGGGACAGAAGAAATAGTCAAGCTATAGTAGGAGAGTTTGATTCCCGCGAGCGGCGCACTTTGCTACTCTTCGACCCATCAACACAAAAAGAGACTGGGCCCTCATTAACTAATTCCCATACGAATCCATCAGGGAACTTAATCGCCAGCCCCCCCCTCCTCCAAACTAAAGGCACCGTCACTTCAATCCTTGACGAGCCACACGCACACCACCGGCTTCTGCCCCGGCAGGCCCGTCCGCCCGGCGTCCCAGCCGACATCGGCGATGCACTTCTTCATCATGTCCTTGTCGTCCCCCGCGAAGCACAAGCCCTTGTACCACCGCCCGTTGCCCGCCTGCACGATCTCGAAGCACTTGTTCTTCTTCGGGTTCGGGTTGTTCGCGCCGAAGCCGCGCAGCAGCTCCGACAGAGTCGTGTTGACAGGCACGTGGAAGGCCGCAAAGGGCACCCGCGCGTTGGCGGGGAGCTGCCACGGCGGCTGCGCCGTGCGGAAGACGTGGATCTTGGTGTGCGCCGCCGGGAAGAAGTAGTTGTAGCCCGGCTCGCAGCCGGTGCCGCCTGTCGAGTTGCTCAGCTGCGCCGCCGGGTTGCGTGGGTCTAGCGCGGGGAGGCCCTGCGCCGCGCGCGCCGCCTGGGACCCCTGGCCGCCCGGTTGGAGGGGATAGGTGGTGGCGGCCGCGTACGCGCCAGGCTGCGCGTGCGGCCACGTGTAGGCCGTCGAGCCCGGGTAGGGCGCCGGGCCGGCCGGGTACGAGTACGGACTGGGTTGGTACAAGTAGTAGTTACCGTAGCCCGGCGCGCCACCTCCTCCGTAAGCGCCGGTCCATCCGCCGTGCGGGATGTAGGCGTCGCCGTAGCGCGGGATGGGCATGCCGTTGGTGGGGCTGAAGAATGGCCGGCGGGAGTCAGCGTCATGGCCGGTAATCGGGTTGGACATGGTGTTTGTGTGGAGCGTGAGTGGGCTCGGCTCCGGGATGGTTGCTGCTGCTGAACGGTTCAGATGTGGGACGGTTGGTTCGACTGCCAGGTGTTTACCCAGTTGCCGATTCGGTGATCGTACTGCGTGACCCAGTGGCCGGGGACGGGTCCTGCGAGCAACGGGTCCCAGAGGTGCGTAGCGTTGAGGGGTTGTGAAGGGCGTGATGGGCCCTGTGCCGAGCTTCCAATGCTGCTGTTGTTTTGGGCGAGGTTGAGACTGCGAGAAAATCGATCCGCTAGGTCTCTATGGCTAGTTGGTCCGGTTGGTGCTGCGAAAGAGGTCGGTTAGCAAAAGGGGGAGGGGCCGAAAGGTTGATTTATACAGCTGATGGTGAGGAGTGTCGGGCTGTTGACTGGCAGTGAATGACGGGGTGCGGATGGCAAGTGACTCACTGATTCCCGACTCGGACGATGCGTCCGGACGAGCGTCCCGGCTGCGGCGGGGGTCGGGCTGGAAGGCAAAGATCTCGGTGCTCCAGACGACGTTGTTGTGGCGGTCGTAGAACGTGCCGACGATAAGGTAGCCCCAAAACGGAGGGTCTCGCGAGCAGTGCCAGTACTGGGCGACGATGAGCTTGGTTGCTGGGCAGGGTAGATACTCCGGTTCCTCCCCGTCAGAGGAGTTGTGCGAAGCCACGGTGACTCTGCGGAAGAGGAGACGAGGAAGACGAGGTCAAGTGCTATGTGCTGGAGGGCTGCAGGTGGATAGTCAAGATGAGCTTGAAGTTGCCTGTGGTAAAAGTTGACTGCAAGTGATGATGCGAGATGAATTGAAAGGGAAGGACTGGGATCATCACGTTGGAACCAATATATAATGGTATTGAGCAGAGGTGTGAATCAGTGACTGGAAGCCACGAGAGTTGAGACCACAGTTGGCGCAAACTCACCGCTGTTGAATCATGGGACGACGCCCGCGTGAGTGACTGCGGTGATTGTCATTCAGTCGCCCCCATGTTTGTCATGACCTTTCCCACTCATCTGGGTCGAGATGAGTGGGAAACCCAACGGCGTCGATGGTGAATCAACGCCGTCTTGTTTTCTGACGAGCGACCACCATCAAAGGCCGAGTGGACCATGGGAACCGGGTCCGGCGCTTCCTGGTGCCCCATTTCGGGGTCGACGCACGCACTCACGGGCGAAGAATTGTTGGTAATTTGGTCCATCATCCAACTAGAGAGTATATGCCATGTGGCTGGTCCAAGTTGATTGCGCCTCTCTGACTAGACCTGTGGCGCATGTGTGCCGTGTGGCTGGTGATGAGCAGACAGACGGATGCGGTGCAGTGCATCATCATCCAAAGGAGGCTCCGACTCTTTGTCTCCGTCTGTCACGTTCGAGGCCTTGGTTAACCGCAGCCATGTTTCCCGGAAGACAGGATAAAATGTGTGGATGCGGCAGATGTGCATGTAATCAACAAGAATCCAATCCGCCTGTCGACGGTCCATCTTCCGCTTGCTGACTGTGCTTGATGGGCAAAGTCTGTTTCGCCAACTTGTCGGGCTCGGTGCGAGAAACGCGGGTCTGGAAGTTGGCCAATTTCAGCGCCTTCGCTCCGTCGAGAGGCAGGTTGGCCGATACCGTTCCCTCCCAGCCCATAACCGCCCGCTAAATCCAACCTGGCATCGTGACCCCTTTTCTGGTCGCTGTGCGATGTGAGTCGTTTACTCGTGGATAACGGGGTATCGCCATGCATCAATCGAAGGGCGGCCCGAGTTCGGTGTCTATGCCCGGTGGTGGCGGCGGTTAAGCAGCGGGCATGCGATTGGCTCCAAGGGCTCGCCTAGCGTCTGGAGCTCCTGGCTCCGGCAACTTCTGTCTGTGTTGCGTGCCCTGGCCAGACTGTATGGTGTTGGCGGTTATCACATATGTTGGTCAACGCATCACCATGGTGAAACCAATGTTCCTGGCCTCGGGTATCGTAATGCTGTTTCTACAACTCAACGCCATGACCGATAAAGATGCCCTCGTCAGTGTTGGTATTTGATGCATTCGTCGAGCACCGTTGGCCTCAGTCGTCGAGGTTGAGGTCGTCGTCGACGACGCGGACGCTGGCGGGCTTTGTGGCGGCGGCGGCGGCACCCTTGACCGAGTTCTTGAGCTGCTCGACCTCGTGGCGTACCATCTTGCGGCGCTCGACCTCGGTGACGAGGCCCTTGAGGTAGACTTCGGCCTGGACGGTGGCGCTGTAGGACATGGCGGTCCAGTTCCAGACATTGCGGCGCTCGGCGTCGGCGCCGGCGGCGAGGAGGGTGCGGAGGACGAGGAGGTTGCCGTTGCTGCTGGCGAAGTGCAGGGCGGTGTTGCCGTCGAGATCGGCGCGCTGGACGGCGTCCTGGGCGCCGCGGGGCACGTAGGTCAGGAGGATCTGGAGGACGGTGTCGTGGCCGCCGCGGCTGGCCTCCATGATGGCGTCGCGCCAGCGGAGGTCGCGGCGGAGGATGACGTCGGGGGCACGTTCGCAGAAGAAGTGGACGACTTCGGTGTGGCCGGCGGCGGCGGCGAGCATCAGTGCGGTCTGGTGGTGCTCGTTGAGGGCGGGGTCGGGGTCCTCGTGGCCCAGGTCGACGAGGAGGCGGCAGATGTGGAGGTGGCCGAGGGAGGCGGCGAGGTGGAGGTTGGAGTTGGAGAGGCCGTCGGGGGAGCTATCTGGGTTGTGGAGGAGTCGCGGGTGTGATTTGAGGATGCGTCTGACGAGGAGGGCGTCGTCGGCCGTGATGGCGCGCCGCAGACGGAGCGAAGGTTCGATCCTGGATGGGAGACGGTCAGCTAGCTGTGAAGACGGGTTGAATGGACGAGGGCAACGTACATGGTGAGCGAGAGGGCAAGAAAGACATATGAAGGAAGGGAGACGGAATAATTCAATCAATCAAGCAAGAGGGCTGTTGTCGTCGGCGGCATCGCTATTGCGGTGGTGGTGCGTCGTGGTGCCGTATTGATTCAGAGATTGACAGAGAGGGAAAGAGAAGGAGAGAGAGAAAAGAAAAGCAGGGTGGGTATGTATGTGTGTGTAACGCGTCAAGAGGTCGGGCGTCACGCAGAGGTGACGAGGATTGACGATGACATGCGGACGGAAGACGAGGAGGAGGTGGAGGAGGTGGAGGAGGAAGAGGCGACGAAGCGAAGCTCTGGGGAAGATGACGATATGGTGGGACGGGGGGGAGATGGGATGGCAGGCGCCGGATTTAGTACCTGCCGCCTGGAAGCTCCCTGCGGGCGGCAGGGGCAGTTGACAGGGGGTGGTCAGGTTGCGGGGAGGCGGGGTCACTCATACTCATGCTCACTCTCATTCTCACTCTTATTCTCATTATCACACTCGTTTTCACTCTCGTTCTCATATTCATATGCATACTCACTACAATTCTCATATTCGTACTCGCTGCAATTGTCTTACTCGTACTCACTCTGATTATCACTCTCACACACATACTGTCTCTCTCCCCCATTCACATATCAATTGAGTTTGCCCGTCTGATCTCGGACAAGGTTTGGCATGTTCCGTGCTGGCGGTCCAAGTCTGCATTGCATTCGCGCAATGAATGCCTGAATGCCGTCCATGCATCATCGCCCCATGTTTCCACTGTGTGCTGATCGGCGCGGCCATCCCGGCAATCGCTGCCCGCAACCGGGATGCTTGAGGAGAGGGGGGTGGGGGGTTCGTCCAGAACTCGCATCGACTATTCTGGCTTTGAGAATCAAATGTCATTGCCAAACTGGTTGGACCGAATTGCAGCATCGTTTCTACCCTTTGTGCTTGTCTATTCTTGATGCTTGTGTATGTATTCTTTTTGCTTGCCTATTTTCTCTCTCTCTCTCTCTCTCTATCTCTCTCGGGTCTTGTCAGTCCAATTAGTCTCTCGCCCGCCCGATCCAACATCATGCATGATCTGGTATCACGATGGGCTGCTCACATGTGGGACAGTGGGGCCCAGACAGGTATATATTTACCCGTCTACACACTACACCCATTTTCTATAGTTGAACCATTTCTACCACTTATATCTAGACCCCTATCACAACAGTTATAAGCCCAGCTCTTCGGCCTCAATTACCACCCCTCGTACGTTCTCTGACAGAGGTTCTAGCATAAAATAGATTCCCTTCATTCGTTAATACCCTCTACGATCGGCCCTTTTACAGCTGCCACAACCTCCTTCAAACTTACCAATTAAAGTGACTAGCTCTTGTGGTTTATCTAGCTCTATTTCTATAGGTCATAGAATAAGGTATAGTTATATATCGACCCGGCTGGTAACGATACGCCAGATATCTCTCAACCGCCTAAGCAACAATCGATCAATACCCTTATTGCCAGATAACGCTATAAGGTAGAGGCAGATTTTAAATAAAGATATATAGAGTAGGTAGACCGCCGTTAGGCTGGCTACAATAATAAGAATAAGCTAGCCTATAGAAGCCTAATAAAAGCTACTAATATCTAAAATAAGTATGATATATACATATTGGAACAGGGCGGGGGTAAAGACTCTAACCCTTACCCTTTTTTAGACATCTTCTTCTTTAGTCACCATAGCATCAGACAGCAGGTATAAGGGGAGCACATGCGACAGATACGGAAGCATATCGAAGATACAACAAGACATGGACACACAGAGGGAGAAAAACACACACAGACAGAAAGAGAGAATATACGACTCTTATAGATCGAAAGACCTTATATTTTGACCCTTTTAACATCCTTCTAGACCTGATCAGATGTACCAGGACCTAGTTGTAAAGTTATTTTGTTGTTTTTCCAGCAATTGACATTAACTCTTTTACCTGACCAGCTTTCTATAATACCTTTCCCAGCATGTGAGATTAACAACGGTAATCCGAACAGCCTGCCAGCAACCTTGCTGTAGACCTATTAGAACTCTTCCTTTAACCCTGATCGGGTTAAAGGAAGTTAAGTTCTAACAGTTATAACCTTGGTTGACGTCTGTGTTAGTCACTTCTTGTTCTAGACTTAAGTGTATTGGGTATATGGTTGTTGTTGTTGTTGTTGTTGTTTAACTACCCCACCCTATATACGAACCACCCCTACATTTGAACCACTATTACCACCACTATCACTAGTTATTTCCTTGGGCTTGCCGCCCACCTATATGCAACTTCCGGCCTTGCAGGATAATTCGGATGCGCTGGATTCATCCGGACTATCTATATCGCCGATATCCGTATTTCACGCCCGCTGGATATGTCCTATAGTGGTGAAGGTGCTGTTAGGCGATAGGGGGACCTTTTTCCTCTTTTGTGACTGCTGGTCCTCTAGTTGGGCCTGTAATGCGTTGACTTGCCTTTATAGAAGGGATAGTCTAAAGGCCTGCTTATTATACCTTTTTTACACCTTTCTAGATAGGTGACGAATAGTATGGGTATTCAGCCTATTCTTGCCTAGCTGGGTTAACTGGTGTAGTTGATGCCGTAGATCAGTAGAGCGATGAGCCATTGAGCATGGGACGATAGATACGGCTTTATCCCACTGTTGGCTGCTGGGCTGGCTGGTCTGGCTGGTCTGGCTGGTGGTCTGCTGGGCCTTGGTTACTAAGGGGTTAGATAGAGGTCGCCTTATAGCAATTGGCCATAATCCAGCTGTCTTCCAGCCACTTCTGATGTTATGGCTTGTAATAGATGCCTTGTGGGTATTAAAATAGCACTCTAGGGATGCCTTTTCCTAGCCATAGTTGAATCTGTAACCCAGTTATCTAGATATCTAACCTCCTTATGATAGGCCTGCTTTAATGGGCTAAAGACGGCTGTAAACTGCTATCTAGAATATCTAGATAGAATAGATAGGTTAAATAGGTTAGAAAATAGGAACCATTGGTCTTAAAGTGTCTTACCCTTACATATAATTAAAAAGGGTAAAAAGCTTCTAGCAGCAGATATACACTTAATAATAGATATCTATACCTAGGATCTTGTGTAACAGGCGCTGACAGTGACGCCTGTAACAATAGACTTCTAACCGGTCGCCCTAACCAATTGAGCCACCCGGCTAGCCAAAAGGTCCATCAATGCTCGAGTTTCCTCACGAGCACTGCTGTCAACACCACCTATATGCTTTTCAGCCAGGTAGGGGAATTGTCCTATTACATCTTGACTGCCGTTTCTATATATACCGTAATACTGTAAAGCCTAGTAATCATTAGCCTATTAGCTTTTGTACCCTTTATAATGCTAGTTTTATCTATTTTTTTTGGTTGGATGGATAGATTCCTTACATAGTAGGGATATTAGCTAGACGATAGAAGAATTCTTAGATAATGTAATAGGACAATTCCCCTACCTAGCTGAAAGGTACATAGGTGGTGTTGACAGCAGTGCTTGTGAGGAAACTCGAGCATTGATGGATCTTTTGGGTCGATGGGTCAATTGGTCAGATTGACCCGACCGGTCTATTGTGGCAAGGCGTCACTGTCAGCGCCCTGTTACAGATAACCTTAGAAGAATAGGCTGTCTATCGTTAGGTATCTATTGCTCTAGATCGTTAGGTTTTAATAGATAAGTTTTACCGTATAAATCAAGCCATCTATTTCCTCCCTATGGGTTGCTGCCAGGGTTAAAAATATCCAGTCCATGGGGATCCATGGATATCCATAAATATGGATTGGTTTCTTTCTGGATCCACGGTTATGGATTTTTTTAAGTTTGGTGACCATGGTTTTTTTCCCTTATGGATATAGATCCTAAAAATCACCATATCCATTAGATAAGATAAGAATAGATTTATAGATATATCTATAAGATAAGAATGGATTCTTGGTTAATCTATAGAACTAGTAGACTAACATAGAGAGATTTTGAAACATTAGGATTCATATAAGATAAATAGATAATATTAAAACATAGTATATCATTTATAAAGCTTTTAATTTCTTAATATCCTTATATCTAAAGGAAGTTATTTCTTCCTAACAATAGTACTATAATAGTACTAGAAACTAACTCCTACCTTAAGACACTTAGATTCTATTATTACTATTATTCTCTATATTCTTGTTATTATTATGACCTGTTCCAGTAGTAATAGTACTGGAATTTTTCTTAGTAACCTTAGTAGCACCTAGGAGCTTCTTACGGAAGCTGTCACTTTACTGGTGCTTACGGCGCTAGACAGTAGCTAGATAATAGTTAATATAAGTAATTATTACATTTCAAAAGTAAGTACTTACTGGTCTTATTACATGCCCGTTAGGCAGACCTAAGACTTTCTCCTACTGTATGTAGGTCCTTAATAAGCAGCAAGTCTTTAGATATAACAGTTATATATTATATATATAGGGTAGTAAGGTTTATCACTATAGAAATATTAGTAAAGTTTATATAGGAAGACTAAGATACTTACTTTTAAAGACAGACATAAAGGACATCCTCAGTCGCATCCTAAAGAGTAAGGAGAGCCTCGCTCTGGAAACAGAGGCTATCATTATGTTTGTAGGCGATGTCACAAACCATACGCTGGAAAGCCAGCTTAAGGAGAGCACGCTTAGTTATAGATGCTTCTTGTTAAGCGTATATCTCTCTAAAAACATACACTAAAAAGGAAATATTAATAATATAATAACCTAATATAATAACCAGACTTACTACCAGGAGTATAACGCTCTATGCGGTTGAGTGCACTAACACGCTTTTTAGGGCGATAGTGTTACGACCCAACAAGCTACAGGCAACGTTAGCCCCACCCAGTTGGAAGCGCGGGCGGCACAGCCTTTGTACCAACAAGACAAACAAGATCGTCAGACGGATGACTCCCCGGAACAGAAGAACTATGGTACCAGTCACGTGGAGATAAGAAGGACCGACGAACGATAAGCGCTCCAAGTAAAGGACCAACCGGTTAACAGCGCTCCACAGTAAAGGACCGATGGATGGCCGTTGCTCCACAACACACCAAGGAAAACAGGACTTGTAACCCCACTACCCCACTTACGAACAAGCCCTACATCCGAATATCCTAGAAATGCCGTTTTCTATCCCCTTCCATCAACATCACCACCTTTTTCAAACTATCACAACATTATCCATCTGCAACCAAATAACGCCATCTTTTCACAATACCTTACCTATCACACTATGAAGCAATATACCGAGTTTGAGCTCCAACGGGCCCTTCGTGATGCAGAAGATGGGCTCCCTATTAACCAGGCTGCTCGTCAATGGGGCATCCCATATGCCACTCTTTATCATCGGCTGAAAAGGGGTAGGCAGAGTAGGAATGCTGCCTTTGCAGATATGCAGCGTCTTACCCAGTCCCAGGAGGATAATCTAGTTGCCTATATATTAACCCAAGAAGCTCTAGGCTATCCCTTTTCCTATGGGCAAGTGAAGGGACTGGCAGAGCGCATGATGGGTGATGGGCATCAACCTCTAGGGAGGAAGTGGATGCGTCGATTCCTACGGCGACACCCATCTATTCGATCCAAGCGATCTAGGGCAATGGATGCCAGGCGCTGGAGGGCCCATGATCCAGAGGTTATTCAGGGTTTTTTCCAGCGTCTGGATAATATCCCTGAGATCAAGGGTATCCATCCATCCAACCGCTGGAATATGGATGAAACTGGTATTATAGAGGGCAAAGGGACTAATGGGCTGGTATTGGGCTCTACCGCATCCAGATATATCCAGAAAAAACAGCCTGGATCAAGGGCATGGATCTCACTGCTCGAATGTGTATCTGCTGATGGGCGATCCCTACCCCCATTAGTTATATATAAGGGCAGATCAGTCCAGGCCCAGTGGTTCCCATCCAACCTATCTAGATATAAAGGATGGCACTTTACGGTATCTGATAATGGCTGGACGACGGATTCTATTGCCCTAGAATGGCTAGAGAAGGTCTTCATCCCATATACCCAGCCCAGCCAGCCAGATAAGGCCAGACTATTAGTTCTAGATGGTCATCACAGCCATATAACCACTGACTTCATGTGGAAATGCTGGCAGCATCGCATCTATCTACTATATCTACCGCCGCACTCCTCTGCAGTCCTCCAGCCTCTAGATGTGGCTGTCTTCAGCCCATTAAAGAATGCCTATAGGCAGAGGGTTGGATCTATGGATGATACAGTTACAGATTCAACAGTGGCTGGCAAGAGGGCATTTCTAGCCTGTTATTTAGGCGCTAGAGATACTACAATAACCAGCCAGAATATAAAGGCTGGCTGGAAAGGGGCTGGATTATGGCCTATCTCTATATGTTACCCTCTATCTAACCCCTTAGTATCTAAGGCATCCTCCAGCCAGCCCAGCCAGCCCAGCCAGCAGATTAGTGGCAGCCAGCAGTGGGATGAGGCCGTATCTGCTATCCCATGGTCAACCCCTCGCCGGTCAGCAGATATTCGGCATCAATTATATCAACTCCAGCGGCTGCGCAAGGATAGGCTAGATGACCGCACTATTCGTCACCTATCTAGAAAGCTACAAAAGGGCTGGGATGATATAGCATCTAGACTGGCAAATGCAGAGCAGAAGAATCGCCATCTTCAGGGTCATCTAGATATCCAGCGGCAGCGTAGGAGGAGGAGGGTCTCTATATCTCCTAACAGTAGGTTTGCCACTATATGGCATATCCAGCAGGAGCAAAATACGGATATCGGCAGAATAGATAGTCCGGATGAATCCAGCGCATCTAGATTATCCAGCCCAGCCGAAAGTTGCATATGGGTGGGAGGAAAACCCGAGGAATAAAGTGGTGATAGTGGTGGTGATGGTGGTGGTGATGGGATGTGCGGATGTAGGGCTTGTTCGTATGTAGGGTAGTGGGGTTATATAGGATAGACTTGGACACACTTAAGGACAGACTTCTATAGCTCTTCAGCAATTAACTTATAATATATTCTCTAAATACCTTTTAGTATCCCTTTAGTAATTTATTAATAAGAAGCTATACAAGCTACCCTTACAACTTTTGACCACACGATTAATCACCAGGTGATCAGCAGACCAACAAGCCAACAATACTATTACCAAGTATCAACCTTAGCTATACTATTAGCAGAAACCCTACTATCAGATTACTAACCATAACACTTTAATTACTCCTGTTAAGTAAGTTGACCTTAATACTCACCTAACAGTATTCCATGATGTCTACTCCTACCCCACGTGCTGCCACTTTAACCCTAGTTGCAACCGGACTAACTAATCAACAGCTACTTGAAATAATTACCTAGTTATAGGAAGAGAATTAGCAACTCCAAGCCTAGCTGTTGGCACCTAGGCCTGCTCTACCCCTACAGGCCAAGTACCTGGATCCTGAACCCTATAATGGGACCCTAGGAACTCTATAAGGATTCCTTACTTAAACCAAGGCCTACTTTAAGTTCTATAAAGATTCCTTTGCAACTAAGGCCAACAAGGTGTTATATACCGCCTTATTCTTAAAGAAAGACGCCTTAGCCTAGTTTAAACCTATAATATAGGACTACCTGGATAACAATAGAGAAAACTAAAAAGACGATACCAAAAAGATCTTTAGGAAGTTTAAGAACTTCAAGAAACAACTTAAAAAAGTCTTTAGCAGCCCTAATGAGGAACATATAGCGGAACAAGAACTTATGACCCTTACTTAGAAAGGATCAGCTAGCAAATACGCCGCCAAATTCCAACATATTACCTCTAAACTGGAATAGGGAGATGAAGCCTTAATGGCCAAGTTCTATTAGGGACTTAAGGAAGACATTAAAGACAAACTTAGTCAAGACAACCGACCAGACAAATTCCATGAATTCATAGACAAGGCCGTCAAGATTAACAATCAACTATACAAACAACGGCTCAAATAAAAAAAACAATAAACATGGCCTAGCAAGGTTAATGCCAACATCGGCCGGAAGTACAGACTAAAGACACCACAACAAGAAAACCATGGCAGCACTGCCTACAGACATCATATAGGCCCTATAGACGTCAGTGTTACCAAAAGACAAGATAAATGCCTAATATGGGACCCTAACACTATTAAATGCTTTAATTGTGAAAAAATGGGACACTACACACAAGATTACAAGTAACCCAAGCGACTCCAAAACAAACCGCTACCTGAGCATACTAGGAAAGCCAATACAGCTAATAAGGAAACGCCACACAATCAACTTTCTTGGACCGCCTGCTATAACGACAACTGCATAACATACCAAGACAGCAAAGAGCAAGCAGGATGGTACCCCAAGGGACCTCACCACAAGATTCTTGTGATAGTCAAGAAAACAGGAAAAAACCAAGTAACCAAGTTAAATAAACAAGACGTCATCATGACCCTTCCTAAGAAAACCGTCAACAGCAACACCTTCCATACCAATAGAACAATAAATTAAATAATAAGGGAACATAACAAAAGCGTTCTAAGGAACCTTAAGAAAACACTTAGGAACATATAATAACAAGCAAGATACCTCTAGAACCAAGTAGAAATCAAGAAGGAGGCATAAGGCAAGCCTAACAGATAAGCATAAATCTACCTATAACTCTATAAGGAACTTAAGAGATATGTTAAGAACTAGAAGAAGTCAACCGACATATTAGAACTTCTAGAACTCACCCAATAGATATAGGCCAAAACCCAGAAGATCACTAGCCCACCTACCAGGATCATGGCTATGGCCAGAAAGGTCACAAACTTCCCAGAACCCAGACTTTAGACAAAAGAGAGTCCTAGTTAGAACCAAGACGACAACTCATATACTGGAGAATCCCTTAACAAATTTATTCCACCAAGCAAGATAAAATAACAAGCAGCCAAACAACTGATAGAATTAAGGAACGTTATAACCCCTATAGTAAACAAGACTGAGACTTATTCTCAACGTATTCAAACATAGGCAGAAAACGTTTCCTTACCATCAGCTTAAGAAGACAACCTACATAACATATATAAACCCTCAACCACACCAACCTCTATAAGAAACCTACTAATAAGGAAAGATAAGGCACCAGGGTTCAGAGAAATCAGGAAAGACACCAACAATCAGGAAGTCCGTTTCTACAGAACTCAAGACCTAGATTAAGACCACATACCAATCCTTAGAGTTAAGGAAACATCTATATTTAGGGACAACAAACGATTAGATCCCAATCACCTTACATATTATGGTGTATTCTGGGCGGAATACATCTATAATAATTGTAAGAAACATAAGGAAGAAAAAAGACTGTTCTCTTTCTACCTATAAAGGTGGAATGAACAGCTAATTCCCAGAATCTACACAGATCACAAATTAAGAATATAGGAAATTAAAGAATACTATAACAATTGGCTCAATTTTCAGCCAAACTTAAAGAAACCAATGGCTTATATGTATAAGATAACTAAACATTAGTCTAACTATATATACAATAAATACATCCTACACTATAAAGGAAAAATATATATATAGCAAACCTAGTTATAGAAGGACGCTTCTACCAACAACGACAACGCCAGGAAACAGTTAAAAAACGACAAATGCCAACTATAACAGGACCATAAAAGGCAACATAGGGCAGGAAGTCCCTATATATAACAACCATAAACAACAATAATACACACCTGATACTCAAAGTCTAAATCAATAGACAGCCCACTTAAGTCATGGTAAACAGTGGAGCATAGATAAACTTAATGTCACCTTAACTAGTGAATCAACAAAACATTCCATGGCGATATAAGGATAACCTATATACCCTTTAAACCGTTAAAAGAGAAATAGTTATGTATAGCAAAAGAACTATTGAATTAGAGACCATACACCTCTCTATAGTTACCTACAACCATCACAAACAACTAGTCTTCAATATTACAGTAATAGGACAACTAGATGTTATACTTAGTATCCTATAGTTAAGAAAAAATAATCCTGATATAGACTGGAAGTCTAGCCAACTTTAGTAGAGAAATTCAACAGTAAGGCAGCGTTATATGCCATAACCCCCACACAAATCACAGATATAACTAAAGTATATTGTATACATCTGAAGGATTAAACCTACTAAGGAAGGAGGATTTAGATCAATAAACCAAGAATAAAAAACAATAGAACAACTTTTAGTGATCCCTAAGATCTACAGAAAATATGTAAAACTATTTGCTAAAAAACTAGAAACAGGGTTACCAGAACATGGTCCACACAACCACAAAATCAAACTATTACCTAGAACACACCTCAGGTTAAAACCAATCTACAACTTGAATAAGACAGAACAAAAAGCACTTAACAAATAGCTAGATAAAAATCTCAAGAAAGGATACATCAGACCATCAGACTTACCAACAGGATACCTAATCCTGTTTATACCCAAGAAGAATAGGAAATTACAACTATACGTTGACTATTAACGACTTAACAACATCACTAAGAAAAACGTATACCTACTACCACTTATCTTAAAGCTATAAGACCTTCTATATAGAGCCACATGGTTTATAGCCCTCAATCTGAAAGAAGCCTACAACCTAATCCACATCAAGGAAGGAGACAAATGGAAAACAGTATTCCAAACACAACAAGGCTTATATAAGACGCTTGTTATACCCTTTAGACTCACCAACACACCTATAACATTCCAGATAATAATCAACCACATTCTCCAAGAAAATCTTGACATCTTTATTATCTACTACCTTAACGACATCCTCATCTTTTCAAAAACACTTAAAGATTATAAAAAACATGTATATTAGGTACTATAAAAACTTTAAGAAGTAAAACTACTAGTTGAACCAGAAAAGAGCGAATTCCATATATAGAAAGTTAACTACCTTAGATTCACTATTACACCAGGCGAAATCTGAATGCAAGAAAGGAAGATTCAGGCAGTCAGGGACTGACCTATACCACAGAACATCAAAGATATATAATCCTTCTTAGGATTTATGAACTTCTATTAAAGATTCCTTAAGAACTATATAAGCTATATCAGAAGACTCTAAAAACTTATATATAAAAACACCAAATTTATATAGACAGAAGAATATAACAAATCCTTTGACAAGATTAAGAAGCTTGTAACTTCTGAACCAGTCACTTAAATACCTGACCCAGATAAACCCTTTAAAGTTGAGACTGATGCCTCAGACTTCGCCATAGGCAGACAACTAGGACAACAAGATAAGGAAGGAAGACTCCATCCATATACATTCTACTCTAAAGCCTTCCATAGACCTGAATTGAACTATTAGATCTATAATAAAGAACTTATAGCTATTATTAAAGCATTCTAAGAATAGAGACCACACCTATCAGGAACTAAACACCAAGTCTTGGTATATATAGACCATAAGAACCTCTCCTATTTTACAACCTTAAAGGTTCTTAACAAGAGATAAATCTGATGGTCAGAATTCCTTTTAGAATATAACTTCAAGATTATCTATAGGAAAGGCACCAAAAACAGAAAAGCGGACGCTCTCAGCAGAAGACTGGACCATGAGACCCCGGTACCAAAAGAAATATAAGTAATTCTTAAATATAATAATAACAGTGACATCATACCTTTATATAAACTTATTATGATCGGCAAACACATTAATACCAGCCCGACTAGCAAAATAACAGCAGACCAGATCCGTGAGATATATGGCGTAAAGGCATATGGACACCAAGGAGTTACTAAAACCTTTAAACAAATCAGACAACACTATAATTAGAAAGTCACACGTGAAGAAGTGGCTTCAGCAATTAAGGACTGTAAGATATATAAAAAGAGTAAAAATAGTCCTTATAAGCCATACAGGCAAATTCAACCACTACCAGTGCCACCAGAAGCATGGCACTCAATCTCATTAGACTTCATCATTAAACTACTAAAGTCAAGAGAACCACTTATTAAAACCTATTATAACAGTGTTCTCATAATAGTCAATAGACTCACAAAGTACGCTTATTTTATCCTATACCTAGAGTCAAGCATGACAGAAGACCTAGCATACATATTCCTTAAGTATATCATCAGCAACCATAGATTGCCCAAGGAAATTATGTTAGATAGAGACAAGCTGTTTATATCCAAGTTTTAGAAATCCTTAATCTCACAACTTAGAACAGACCACAAATTATTAACATTATTTTATCTATAAACCAACAAACAAACAGAAAAAATCAATCAGATACTTGAACAGTATCTCTGATGCTATATCAACTATAACCAAAACAATTAGGTACCTCTGCTACCTTTAGCCTAATTCGCCTACAACAGCG
This sequence comes from Colletotrichum eleusines, assembly GCA_016807845.1. NCBI lineage: Eukaryota > Fungi > Ascomycota > Sordariomycetes > Glomerellales > Glomerellaceae > Colletotrichum > Colletotrichum eleusines. The sequence continues at coordinate 823,628 of JADEZO010000007.1, forward strand.
CTATTAGAGAAAGTATATAGCACTTACTATTTTATTTAAACTACAGATTCCAACCAACTATATATAGAGAACCTTAATAAGGACCATAGGCTCTGAAAGCTGTAGCCAACTTCAATAAACTACAAGAAATCTAAAACAAGGTCACTAAAGACCTCAAGTTTATTAGACAATAAATAAAGAAATACTCCAACCAAGCAAGGATTAAGGGACCAACCTTTAAGGAGGGAGATAACACATATCTTATCCACTGAAACATCAAAACCAAGCAACTAAGCGACAAACTTAACTATAAAAAACTTAGACCCTTCAAAATCCTCAAGAAAGTCTCAAATATAAACTATAAACTCGACTTACCGGACATAATAAAGATCCACCCGGTATTCCATGTCACACTGCTTAAACCAGCACTAAGTCAAAGCACCCACTTTCCGATCACCCCCACATTGCGATCATGCATCTCCACCCCCAGCCACCTACCAACCCCTTCATATATACTATCACCACTTTTACAGTCTTTATCCAAATAACTTCATTTTTTCACTATCTATTCTTTATTACCCTATGGTTGAATATACCGAATCTGAGATTGCTCAGGCAATAGATGCTGTTGCTGCTGGCAGCAGTATACGCCAGGCAGCTAGGATCTATGGCATCCCCTTCACCACACTCCAGAACCGTCTATCTGGCACCCAAAGGAGAGATGCTGCCTTTGAGGATCTCCAGCGACTATCAGCTGCCCAGGAGGCCAGCCTGGCTGCTTGGGTTACCTGCCAGGCAGATCTCGGGCTGCCACCAACCCATCAACAACTAAAGGACTTTGCCCATCGCATCCTCCAAGCCATGGGGGATACCTAGCCTCTAGGCAAGAGGTGGGTAGATGGCTTCATTAGAAGAAACCCATCTATCAAGGTCCAGAGAAGTCGATCTATCGATTCAAGGCGTGTTAATGGAGCATCTACTGAGGTTATCAGGGACTGGTTCAAATATCTCGCCATACCTCGCATCCAGGGCATCAAACCAGCCAACAGATATAATATGGATGAGACTGGCATCCTTGAAGGCAAGGGAGATAATGGGCTGGTGCTGGGCAGGGCTGCAACAAAGTCAGTGAGGAAGAAGCAGCCTGGATCACGAGCCTGGGTATCCATCATTGAGTGTATATCTGCTGAAGGCATTCCCATCCATCCCTTAGTTATATATAAGGGTAAGACAGTCCAGTAGCAGTGGTTTCCTCTGGATCTAGGCCCATATAATGGATGGGAGTTTACAGCAACAGAGAATGGATGGACTACGGATATCACTGCTGTTGAATGGCTGCAGAGAGTCTTCCTACCTCAGACTAAGCCCTCTCAACCTAATCAGGCCAGACTGCTTATCCTTGATGGGCATGGGAGCCATACAACGACGGATTTTATGTGGTTATGCTATACCAACAACGTCTATCTATTATTCTTACCGCCACATACCTCCCATGTCCTTCAGCCACTTGATCAAGCAGTCTTTAGTCCTGTAAAGGCAGCCTATCGCAAGGAGCTTGGATACCTTACCTAGTGGAACGATTCAACTATTATTGGCAAAAGGAACTTCATATCATGTTATCAGAAGGCTCGTACTGCTGGATTAACTATAAGCAATATAAGAAGTGGCTGGAAATCTACTGGGTTATGGCCTGTTGCTCTTGCGAAGCCTCTAATGAGCTCCCATCTGCTGCCAGATAAAACAGCACCATCAACACCACTTAACAAGGCTATAAAAGGTGGCCATAGTGGCCAGGATGCCCAGGATATAGAGGGAAGGGCATCTGCTATATGCAGTAGGCAGTGGTCAACGCCTAGGAAAAGGAAGGAGTTGGATGATCAACTGCGATTATTCACCCAGCTGGATCAAACTATCGCCACACAACGCCAGCTCTTCAGAAAGGTGAAAAAAGGCTTCCAAGAGCAAGCCTTCAAGTTGGCTGCCGCTGAGCACCAAATACAGCTCCTCCAGGCTAGAGTTAATAATGCTGCTGCTAGGAAGAGGAGGGCTGTTCAACTGGATCCAAACACGAAGTTCGCGACGATCAACGAGGTGCGACAAGCCCAGATTGAGGCTGGCGATGCTGAAAGTGGGCTAGATGAATCCGCCGCATCTGATTTACCTAGTGAGGCCGAAAGCTGCATTATCGTAGCATCTAGATAATGTTGGTAGTTAATTAAAAAGGTGGTGTTGATCATGATGGCGATGTTTTTGGGTGATCGCAATGTGGGGGTGATCGGAAAGTGGGTGCTTTGACTTATAAGGATCAACAGCACAGGATCCCATCATCATAGATAGGAATAAACTAGAATACAAGATTAAATGAATCATTGACCATAACCAGCCGGGCTGGACGACAGGCAAAAAACCAGAAACATAGTACCTTATTAAATAGAAAGGATATGGCCATGAAGACAACACATGGGAACCAGTATTAAACCTAACCCACACCAAAGAGATACTTAAGAACTACTGGTTAGAATTCTATATAAGGAAAGAAACACTAGCACCTACAGTGGGACCCTAGCGGAATGACCCCACAATCAAGATAAGGCAACCATAACCACTCTAGCGACCTCCCAGAACAAATAGGCCACAAGACAAGAACCCATTTATTCGCCTAGAAACGCCGGTAACAAACTAAAAACCCTCCACAGCAGCCCTTAGACTCTCACAGGAACCAGAACCAGATATAACAACCAAAAGGCTAAGATTAACAAAATCCCTGCCAAGACCTAAAGACCCCCAGTCTATATCGTTAGGAACGCCTAACACTTATAAATCATGAACTACCTAGGACTTATGTGCCAACAAAGCAGAAGCCAACTTATCCTCTGTATCTAGCTCCTGTATTCCCTGCTGAAAGGTTTCCTACTGCCTCTCTTTCACTTTCCTACAAATCTAACGAATACACTAAAGACGACTTACAGCCTCAGCTATTTGCGATTAAAGCTGAGCAAACTGAGAGTAAAGAGCCATGAGCTCCTTACCGGCCTTCTCCTCTTTTATATCCCACTCCTTATCCTAAGCATTTAACTTTCAAACTATATAAATCAGTAAAGTATAATAAGGATATATTAAAGAAAAAAACTTATAAGTTGACGCCATTAGTACCCTATCACATGACTTCTTTACCTCTATATAACTATAACAACGTAAAAAGCCTTTGCCAAAACAACAAGCTTTCTTCAGGCAAAAGCAGCAACTGCACGGCATGTCGACAGAAATAAGATAAGAATTAATGAACTTAAGAAGTATAAGACGCTTGTGATCCTTAAGCTTAGATTTCTACAATTTTAATTTTGATTTTTCTATACGACCTGACATAGTGTCAGCATTATGAAGGAACAAGGAAGCACAAATTGACGACTCTCCAACCTGGGAGGAACAACCTACTTATGCAGGTCTTAAGGGCAAGACCTTTAGAGGAGAGACCTGATGTTACAACCCAACAAGCTACAGGCAACGTTAGCCCCACCCAGTTGGAAGCACAGGCGGCATAGCCTTTGTACCAACAAGACAAACAAGATCGTTAGACAGATAACTCCCCAGAACAGAAGAACTATAGTACTAGTCATATAGAGATAAGAAGGACCAACGAACGATAAGCGCTCTAAGTAAAGGACCAACCGGTTAACAGCGCTCTATGGTAAAGGACCAACGGATGGCCATCGCTCCATGACACACTAAGGAAAACAGGACTTGTATATAGGATAGACTTGGACACACTTAAGGACAGACTTCCATAGCTCTTCAGTAATCAACTTGTAATATATTCTCTAAATACCTTTCAGTATCCCTTTAGTGATTTATTAATAAGAAGCTATACAAGCTACCCTCACGACTTTTAACCACACGATTGATCACCGGGTGATCAGCAGACCAGCAAGCCAACAATACTGTTACCAAGTATCGACCTCAGCTATACTATTAGCGGAAACCCTACTGTCGGATTACTGACCGTAACAGATAGGTGGACTTAGGAGGTATAGTTAGAGACTTTTTTCTAAAAAAAATATTATAAGTAGAAAAGCCTTAAGAAGGGTAGAAAAAGAAAGGGGAATAGAAAAAGAAGAAAGGGAAATAAAACATACTGGTCTTATTATATTGTTATTACTAGAGAAAAAAAAGGGAAAAAAGGAAAAAAGGAGGGGAAGGGAGGCTTATTATAACTAAGAAATGAAACTGCACAAAAGATGTGGCGCGCCATTGATGTTATCAATTGACACAAGATCATTACCTATATGTGGAATCTAAGTTTATATAGTAAAAAAAGTGAAGCTGGTGATTCACTGATTATGGAAGGTATATATTAGGTATAAAGGTAGGAAAAATAAAGTTATATAATATGGGGTCTATACACTTAATTTTTTTTTAATAAAAAGTAGGAAGAAAACTCTTCCTTATTATTTAGATTTATATCTATAGATTAAATCCAGCTTAAAAGAGAAACTAAATTAAGATTAAATCCAAAAGACTTTCTTGAATTTCTTTTCAGCTAGAGAGACAGGATACTAAAGACCTAGCGTAACTATTATATCTTTATCCTTTAAGCAGCAAGGTAAGTCCTTTAAAAGAATGTAATAATCCCTACTTGATTTATATTAACCCCAAGGCAGGACGCCCCTAAGGCTCTGGCGTAAGGGAGAAGAGAAAGGCTCCTAATGATTACTCTGATAATCCTAACACCGCAAAAACCCATCATAGACTTAATAATATGTTAGAAGCCTAGAGAGTTAAGGCAAAACGAACAGTTATAATGAACACCCGGTTTAGCAGGGAGTTCTCTAAGCTATAGAAAACTACAGCTTTCAAGAATACATCCCCTACAGCCCAGCAGGCATAGAAGGACAAGCTCTATCAGGAGAATAAGGATTACTAGTAAGTACTTATCTACCTTATCCTCTCTTTATCTCTTGTCTTCTTATAAGTCTCTAGTATTTATAAGAACAGCCACTTTAACCAGCTTGACAGCCAGGATAGTCTTCTAAAAGATAATAACGATAAGATATATAACGATCTTGGTAATAGCGACTGGGAAGATGTTGATAAGTTGACTGCTGTTGACTTCACTGAGGATAATGGCGTTAAGGAGGATGCCATAGACATCCAGACCCTCAAGGCTTAAACGGCTTCTGAGATATGGAAGCAGTACCTCCAGAAGTCTAACAATATAAGTTAAGTTGGTTATTATATTAATTATTATATTTCTGATTTTTTTCCCAGGCTGCCTTAGTTACCTCCTTTATTCACTTTCAGGGAAAGTGGCTTAGTATACTTAAGATCCTCTAGGCTAAACTTGCTACCTTCTATCGCTTCCCAACAAAGGTGGACAGTATCCTAAAAACAATTAAGATTCAGAAAGGCCATACATAACTTCTAACTGCTAAGGAATTCTTTTCTATTAAGGAAATCTTCCTCTATGGTATTCTAAGCCAGTTCTGGGATACCAATGCTGCAAAGGATTCCCAGACACCTCTTAGGAAGGTTATCTTAAAGACCAATTATATCAAGTAAGAATTCTAAATCTGTAATTCCTTAACAGGACTAACTTTTTAGGGGTCATAACTTTAAGCTTGCTGCCTTCTGGAAGCGTCCTAATGGACTACTCCTCTACACTCGGCAGAAGCACTGTTATCAATACAGCATTCCAGTCCACAAGATGATCAGAGACATCATCTGCATATTCAATAAGCTAATAGACCAGGAATAGATTACCCTTCCAGGTCCTGCTGGGATATGGAGAAATACCCACCGCCTCCCCAAAAAGGACTTCAAAATCTTGGATCTCCTCTTCAAGCACTATAGTACCCAGCTTACTATAATTACTAAGTACTTAGAGATACCACCTATAAAGAGATACTACCCAGCATTCTGGATTAGGTCTAATACTAGCATTATAGACAAGATCTTTAAGTTTAACAACCTCTAGATAAGGAAGGCCTAAAGGAGAGAGTAAAAAAGAGAGATAGTGTGTTCTTAAAGAGGATAAGGCTTAGAGTTTAGTTTTACTTTATACTATAACCTAGAATACAATTGTCTTTTTTTACTAACTATAACAATTAATATAATAATTAACATAACAATTAGTATAATAATAAATATATTAATTAATATATTAACCTTTTACTTCTTAACTAAGTCTATAAGAGAGTATTTACCTATGTCCCTATTCTTTTTATTATTATCTTTAAAAGATTAATATCCTTTTTTTAAAGTGTAACCCTTTTTATGTGAATAGCGTATAAATTAGCATCTAATTTATTAGCTTAGCTATTCTCTTAAGAAGACTATAATTTACTCTCTAGTACTACTATTAGAAAAGCCTTAACTGCCTTATATAAAGCTTTAATAGTAATTAACTAAAAGTATAGTTAAGGGTTAATTTGAAAGGTGATCTCCTAGATAAGTCGGTTAAGTAGGCGCTTTATAATTGCAGGCTTTATTTGCTTCTGCTGTAATCGTATCTTTCAAAGAGCTTAGGCTACTTCTTTTAAGTATTAACCTTTAATCTAAGGATAATAACTTACTGCTTGGCCAAAACCGTCTAGTCTTTTTTCTACTAATAATTATAGTACTATTTTTTTAGATCTTTAGTTTTTTTTTTTGCTTTTTGTTTTGGCTCTTTACCTCTTCCAGTTTAAACTACAACTTTTATGGCTTTAATTACTAGTTGAAAGAGTAAGGGAAGGTCTGGGTTTTCTATTGTATATATAGAGCCTAGATCAAGGGAAGATAGATCTTAGGTTCTATATTGCCTAGTAGGTGTTTCTAGGACCTTATTCTGATAGGTCTGTCTGCTTAAAGAGAGTGGTAGTAAGGGTACTCCAGGCGAGCTTTATAATTCAGGTGGTATTTTGTTATATATAAGGGGAAAAAATCTATTTTATAATAATAGTAGAGAAGCTTTTTTAAGCCCTAACAGGGTAAAAAAACTAGTTTAATAGGTAGGTTAAAAACCCTATAATTATAATAATTCTTTTGTAATAATATATTTATAATAATTCCTTTATAATAATACTTACTTCTCTTATTTTCTTCCTTACACTTTAAGACTTTTCTAATTACCTGAAATTGCTTATATAGTCCTTAAGCCTACCCCCCCTCTCTAAGGCTCTTAAGCCTGAATCTTTTTTTCTTCCGCCTAGTAACCTGAGATATACACAGGGTACAGTGTACTATACACTAGGTAGAAGCTTTGAAACTTGGTGGATACAGATAAGCTACTATAAAAACACTAAGAATTAAGAATTAATAACTCTTATTTCTTATAACAAAATCTCTATATAATACTATAACTAAAGGTTATATAATAATATAAATAAGATAACTAGATTCTACTAGTAAAATGGATAAGAAAAGTATATAGGTTGTCTCTAAGACATTAGTAAAACTAGTAACTAAGCTAGTCTTACTTAAATAACCCCTAGATATCTAAAGCAGCTCCTAGATATCTCGAATAACCCCTAGATATCTAAAGCAGCTCCTAGATCTAGAATAACCCCTAGATACCTAAAATAACCCCTAGATATCTAGAATAACTCCTAGATTCCAAAGATAAACCCTACATACTTTATAACCCCTAGATATCTAAGATATCTAAAAATAATCTATTACAATATATCTACTTAGATTCCACATATAGGTAATGATCTTGTGTCAATTGATAACATCAATGGCGCGCCACATCTTTTGTGCAGTTTCATTTCTTAGTGGTTATGAGCCCAGCTTAGCTCTGTGCACGAGAGTGTGCGAGTTCGAGTCCGGTCGCACGCACGCATAAAAAATAGGATTCTTACCTAGGAGTTGCTTACCTAGGGTTCTTGCCTATCATAACATAACTGTGCAAGGCCAATAGTCTCTATAGCCCTTGAGGAGGTGACTTAGATTCCACATATAGGTAATGATCTTGTGTCAATTGATAACATCAATGGCGCGCCACATCTTTTGTGCAGTTTCATTTCTTAGTATATATAGTCTTAATCTAGGTCTTAAGTTCTATAGAAACAGACTTCCTGATCGTTAGTGTCTTTCCTGATTTCTCTGAACCCAGGTGCCTTATCTTTCCACTAAGAAATGAAACTGCACAAAAGATGTGGCGCGCCATTGATGTTATCAATTGACACAAGATCATTACCTATATGTGGAATCTAAGTCACCTCCTCAAGGGCTATAGAGACTATTGGCCTTGCACAGTTATGTTATGATAGGCAAGAACCCTAGGTAAGCAACTCCTAGGTAAGAATCCTATTTTTTATGCGTGCGTGCGACCGGACTCGAACTCGCACACTCTCGTGCACAGAGCTAAGCTGGGCTCATAACCACTAAGAAATGAAACTGCACAAAAGATGTGGCGCGCCATTGATGTTATCAATTGACACAAGATCATTACCTATATGTGGAATCTAAGTTTTCCTTATTAGTAGGTTTCTTATAGAGGTTGGTGCGGTTAAGGGTTTATATACGTTGTATAGGTCGTCTTCTTGAGCTGATGGTAAAGAAACGTTTTCTGCCTATGTTTGAATACACTGAGAATAAGTCTCAGTCTTGTTTACTATAGGGGTTATAGCGTTCCTTAATTCTATCAGTTGTTTGGCTGTTTGTCGTTCTATCTTGCTTAGTGGAATAAATTCCTTAAGGGATTCTCCAGTGTATAAGTCGTTATCTTGGTTCCAACTGGGGCTCTTTTTTGTCTAAAGTCTAAGTTTTAGGAAGTTCATGACCTTTTTAACTATAGCTATAATCTTGATAGGTAGGCTAGTGATTTTCTGGGTTTCAGCCTATATCCATCAGGTGAGTTGTAGAAGTTCTAGTGTGTTGGTTGACTTCTCCTGGTTCTTAATATGTCTCTTGAGTTCCTTATAGAGTTATAGGTAGATCTATACTTCTCTAGCAGGCTTACCTTATGCCTCCTCCTTGATTTCCACTTGGTTCTAGAGGTATCTCGCTTGTTGTTGTATATTACTAAGTATTTCCTTAAGGTTCCTTAGAACGCTTTTGTTATGTTCCCCTATTATTTAATTTATTATTCTATTAGTGTAAAAAATATTACTGTTAACGGTTTTCTTAGGAAAGGTTATAATAACGTCTTGTTTATTTGACTTAGTTACTTGGTTTTTTCCTGTTTTCCTGACTTTTATAAGAATCTTATGGTAAGGTCCCTTAGGGTACTATCCTGCTTGCTTTTTACTGTCTTGGTGTGTTAGGCAGTTATCGTTATAGCAGGCGGTCTAAGAAAGTTAATTATATGGCGTTTCCTTTATAGCCGTATTAGCTTTCTTAGCATGCTTACGTAGCGGTTTATTTTAGAGTCGCTTAGGTTACTTATAATCTTATATATAGTGTCCTATTTCTTTATAATTAAAACATTTGACAGTGTTGGGATCCTGTATTAGGTGTTTATCTTGTCTTTTAGTACCGCTGACATCCATAGGTCCTATATGATGTCTATAGGCAGTGCTGCCACAGTTTTCTTATTATGGTGTCCTTAGTCTATACTTCCGGCTAATGTTAGCACTAACCCTATTAGGCTATGTTTATTATCCTTTTCATTTAAGCCGTTATTTATATAGTTAATTATTAATCTTAACAGCCTTATCTATGAATTTATGGAATTCGTCTGGTCGGTTGTCTTGACTGAGTTTATCTTTAATATCTTCCTTAAGTCCCTAATAGAACTTGGCTATTAAGGCTTTATCTCCCTATTCCAGTTTAAAGGTGATACATTAGAATTCGGCGGCATATTTACTAGCTGATCCTTTCTGAGTAAGGGTTATAAGTTCTTATTCCGCTATATGTTCCTTATTAGGGCTGCCGAAGACTTCTTTAAGTTGTTTCTTAAAGTTCTTAAACTTCCTAAAGATCTTTTTAGTATTATCTTCTTGGTTTTTTCTATCGTTATCTAGGTAGTCCTATATTATAGGTTTAAACTAGGCTAAGGCGTCTTTCTTTAAGAATAAGGCAGCATATAACACCTTGTCGGCCTTAGTTGTAAAGGAATCTTTATAGAACTTAAAGTAGGCCTTGGTTTAAGTAAGGAATCCTTGTAGAGTTCCTGGGGTCCTGTTATAGGGTTTAGGATCTGGGTATTTGGCTTGTAGGGGTAAAGCAGGCCTAGGTGCTAACAGCTGGGCTTAGAGTTGCTGATTTTCTTCTTATAGCTAGGTAATTATTTTGAGCAGCTATTGATTAGTTAGTCCGGTTGCAACCAGGGTTAAAACGGCAGTGTGTAGGGTAAAAGTAGATATTATGGAATACTGTTAGGTAAGTATTAAGGTCAACTTACTTAACAGAAGTAATTAAAGTGTTACGGTCAGTAATCTAACAGTAGGGTTTCCACTAATAGTATAGCTAAGGTTGATACTTAGTAACAGTATTATTAGCTTACTGGTCTATTAATCACCCGGTAATCAGGTGTATAGTTAAAAGTCATAAGGGTAGCTTATATAGCTTCTTGTTAATGAATCACTAGAGGGATACTGAAAGGTATTTAGAGAATATATTATAAGTTAATTGCTGAAGAGCTATGGAAGTCTGCCCTTAAGTACATCCAAGTCTATCCTATATATAAGTCCCGTTTTCCTCGGTGTGTCGTGGAGCAACGGCCACCTGTCGGTCCTTTACCGTGGAGCGCTGTTGACCGGTCGGTCCTTCACCTGGAGCGCTTATCGTTCGTTGGTCCTTCTTATCTCCACGTGACTGGTACCATAGTTCTTCCGTTCCAGGGAGTCATCCGTCTGACGATCTTGTTTGTCTTGTTGGTACAAAGGCTGTGCCGCCCGCGCTTCCAACTGGGTGGGGCTAACGTTGCCTGTAACTTGTTGGGTCGTAACAAGGAGATAGAAGATATTCCTATACTATCTATCTTCTTTTATATATTAGTTAGTTATTTTTATTTACCTTAATCTATTTTACCTTAAAGTTATAAAAGTTTGGATATCCATAATATCTATACGGAGGAGCCTGTCAAAAGTTTTGACCAGCCCCCCTGCCAACCCACCACTGGCCGCCAGCTGCCGGCAATCCGACCTTTCCATTTTGGGTAAGGCCTGCTAAGGCTTGCTTTTTCTATGGGCCTACATGGGCCCCTTGTAAACTTACTCTATAACAACAACCTCTCGCAAAGTCAACAAAATATCGCGATTTTAGCCTCTGTTTATTTAGTAAGAATGGCTCCTAATACCGATCCTGTTCAGAGGGCAGTAATTATTGCTTTATAAAGTCCCTATAGCGGTAAAACTACTAAGGAAATTGTATAGATTATAGGCCTTACTATCCGCATAATTAACAGGATCTATTCACATGCTATTAAGGCAGGATTCAAGCCTAACGACATAACCCTTACTATCCTTCCTTCCCATGTTAACGATAAACCTCGCTTTAGGCGGCCTAAGAAGGACACTAAGGAAGTCTATAAGGCCGTTAAAGCTCAAGTATGCCGCGATCGGTATAGACGCAAAAAGAACTATGCTGATATTGCTGGCGACCTTAGTAAGGAGGGCATCAACGTCTCTACCTCAACGGTATAAAGGATCCTTTGTTAGGCTGGGTTTTAGAAGACAAAGCCTACCCGTAAGCCTGGCCTTACCAAGAAGATGCGAGCAGAGCGGTTAGCGTGGTGTATCCAGCACCGCCACTGGACCCTTGAGGACTGGAAGAGGGTTATTTGGTCTGATGAGACCAGTGTCGTCCTGCTCTATCGTTGGGGAGGATACCGGCTCTAGCGGAAGCCCTCAGAGGCCTATACTAGGTCCTGCATCCGTGAGAGGTGGAAGGGCTACTCTGAATTCATGTTTTAGGCCTGTTTTTCATACGATATGAAGGGTCCCTGCCACTGCTGGATGCCAGAGACTGTGAAAGACCGTAAGGCTGCCGCTGAAGTTGTCACTTCCCTCAACGCTAAGCTAGAGCCTATCAAAAGGCAGGAATAGGAGCTCTCTACCCCATTCAGCCGCCTTAGGCTACACAACAAGTCAGGCAAAAAGCCGGTCTAGCGATAGAACGAAAAGGCCGGTAAGCTTGTACGTAAGGGTAACAGCGGTATAGACTGGTATTACTACCGCCATAAGATCCTTCTTCCGAAGTTATTCCTATTCGCCCATCAAGTCAGCAACGCTATCATTCAGAGGATAAAGCTCCTGCCCATAACCACTGGTTTATTCACTATACCTATAACCTTAATAAGATACAGAAGCTCTTATAGTGTGGTAATAGCCTAGATCTTAACGCTATAGAGCCTTGTTGGCCTTGGATGAAGCGATTTACAACTAAAAAGGGCGCACCGAAGAGCCACGCTGAGGCAATACGAGCATGGGAGGCGTGTTGGCAGGAGCTCCAGCAGGACCAAATTCAGGCTTGGATTGAGAGGATCCCACACCATATCAAACAGATCATTGCCTTAAAAGGCGGCAACAAATATAGAGAGGGCCGTGGCGCTGGCAAATACCGTTGATAACTTCTCTTCAGGCCACTGTTAACCTTATGTTGATGTGACAACTAATAGGGATGGCAGGGATCCCCTGCTCTGATCCCTGACTCGATCCCTTGCAGCCTCCACCTGCCAGCTGGCCTATGGTCAAAACTTTTGACAGGCTCCTCCGTACTAGAATCCAATCCATACCCATAATATCCAAACCCACAATTAAAAAATATCCATTTGGATTTAACCATTTAACCCATGGTTAACGCTCGCTTAAAAAATCCATACCCATAATATCCATTAACCGTATCGATATCTCCATAATATCCATGGATATTATGGAGGGGAAATCCATATGGATATCCATGGATATTTTTAACCCTAGTTGCTGCCTATCACCTATTATACGCTCTATTAGTCCCTTTACTTATGGATAGGTAAAGGCTTTACCAAGGGAGTCTTAAAGATACATATAGGCAGCCGGATTATCTTCTTATGACTTGGATAATCGCTATATATAGATATAGGCAGTATTTTTATTTTATCTGTTATTGTATCAATACCGAAGTGTTAGGCATAGTATACCCTATATACGAGAAGCAGCCTAGATACCTATCCCCGCTTCTATATCTAGAAGGGCCCGTTGGAGCTCATCTTCTGTATATTGCTCTATGATGTGTTGAAGAAGGTATTCTGAAAAAATGGTGTTGCTTGGCGATATATGGCAATTGCTATGGTGGTTTGAAAAAGGTGGTGGTGTTGATGGACGAGGCATTTTCGGATGGTTCGGAAGTAGGGGTGGTTCGGATGTGGGGCAGGGTAGTTAGTTGTGTGGTTGCGTATCTACCTACTACCCGGCTTCAGCTCCCATGTACGGCCCAGTTTCAATAGACCGCCGGCCAAAGTCAGTAATTAAATATAGGTAGATATTTAATGCTATTAGTATATTAAGGCAGTAAAAAAGGCTAAAAAAGGTAACACTAATATTTACTAATACCCTAAAGGGCCACCTATCACTAAATGAAGAAAACTCTACTTTAGTGTCACGAGCAGGTCAGGGCAACCAACTCTGGCACAAAGCAAAAGCTTCGGTAATGATGCACCTGCATCATTATCCCCTGTTCTGCACTATATGGTTACGCCAGCCAGCCGACCCTAACTGGTTGGGCCGTAACATTTAGCTTTACCTAAGGGTGCTATAGGCACCGGTAGAGCCGGTAGAGTAAAGGGGGCCAGTAGAGATAAAGGATCCTAAAAAAGCCTATATGGCAAGGATTATCGCTAGCCGGCCTATACATACAGCCGTCTAGAGACAGCTATAAGGGGCAATAAAGCCTAACAAAAGACGTATCTCAAGAAAGGAAAAAAAAAAAAAAAGTGCTATACTAACAGTCCTAAAGGCAGACAAATATAGTCGCCTAAGAGAATAGTCAACAAGCAAAAGATAGGACCTAAAGAGCGCTACTGCAAGCAGGCTAAAGGACTTACTATCACATGCTGTACAAGGTGGCAGGGCTAAGTTAATTACCCCTATGATGTTACCCTCCACAGCTGATATCATAATAGAGGGGGAATATTCACCAAAAGTGAAGTCCTGTATACGGAGGAGTAGTAGGGGGGTGAACATTAATTACCTAAGAGGGGGTAATTAACTTCGGCCTGATACCATACCGGTACACTAGTATGGTTAGGCTGGCGTCGCCAAGCCACTGAGGCCACATACGGTGGGGACTGTGGTGGGGTCTGACGTCAGCTGGCAAAGCTTAATAAGACCGAGCAGCCGATCCGTAGAGGCCGCGCACAGCAGGGACTGCGGTAGGATATGGCCCAAAATATAGATATTTACTCTCTTTTATATACAGATACTTCAAGATAGCTTCATTTAGGCAGCCTAGTTATCAGACGAGGCCGCTTGTATCAAGGCTGGGGGGGGGGTGGGGGGGGGGGGTGCATCGCGATGGGCTGCTCACGTGTGGGACAGTGGGGCCCAGACGGGTATATATTTGCCTGTCTACACACTACACCCCTTTTCTATAGTTGAAACATTTCTACCATCTATATCTAGACCTCTATCACGACATTTTGCTAGTCTATTTTCTCTCTCTCTCTCTCTCTCTCTCTGGTCTTGTCAGGCCAATTAGTCTCTCGCCCACCCGATCCAACATCATGCATGATCTGGCCTCTTGCTTAAAAGTTGCAGACGTCGCTCATTACTCCATCTCTTACAGAAGCGCCACTTTGTCAGTGATGTGTCCTCGTCCCGTCGTAGCCTTCGTCGTCGTCGTCCGTGCCCTCACAAAGCCGAGGCGAACGACGCGCCAAACGGCCGCAGCGTCGTGCCCTCGATCTCGATGTACCCGTACTGCGAGTTGTCGCCGTTGTTGGCCATCTTCTCCGCCCACTTGGCCAGCGACTTGTCAAACACCTCCTTGTACTTCTCTTGGCTGATGTCCAGGGGCTCCTTGTCCTCTCCGACGAGCCGCATCCTGTGTTTCGAGCTCTTGTCAGTCTTTCTTTCTCTCTCTCTCTCTCTCTCTCTCTCTCTCTCTCTCTCTCTCGGGCCACCACGACGTGGGGAACTTACTGCGTCCCGGCCAGGAGGTTCGTCCCCCTAAAGTCGTCCTCGTGCAGCAGCGCCGCGACGGCGCTGTTCGCCTCGCCCGCCAGCATCTTGCGCGGCATGTCGACCTCGTTGCACGTCGGCCGTCCCAGCCCCACGCCGTCCACCGTCCCCAGCGCCGCCGCCATGGCCGCCGTCGTCCGCAGCCCGCCCGTCACGTACACCCTCGTCCGCGTCAGCGCCGGCACCACCGTCTCGGCGAAGTCCAAAAAGTAGGCCTCGCGCCGCCGCGTCGACTCGCGCCGGTGCGTGAACGCCGGGCTCTGGTACGTGCCCCCCGACAGCTCCACGTAGTCGAGCCCGTGCGCCTCGAGCGCCACGCACAGCGCCCGGCAGTCCTCCGTGCTGAAGCCGCCCTCCTGGAACTCGACGCTGTTGATCTTGATGCCCATCCCGAACGACGCGTCGCCCACCCGCGCCCGCACCGCGTCCGCGATCTCGAGGATGATGCGCGCCCGGTTCTCCAGCGGGCCGCCGTACTCGTCGGTGCGTTTGTTGGTCGTCGGCGAGAGGAACTGCGCGAGGAGGTAGCCGCTGGGGGGGGGAAGAGAGGGCCTCGTGTCAGTCTTGACATTCTTCTCACAGAGTAACCATCACCGCTAAACCAAAGGCATCGCTCACTGTGCGCTGTGCAGCTCGATGCCGTCAAAGCCCGCCCGGTGGAGGTACTCGGCCGCGTAGGCAAAGTCGTCGACGATGCGCCCGATCTCGTCCTTGGTCAGGGCCCGCGGCTTGCCGAAGATGGAGCCCATCAACCTGCCCTCGAGCTGGACGTCGCTCGCCGACACCGGGTGCGGGTTGACGTGGGCCCCGACCTGGCGGCCCGGGTGGTTCAGCTGGGCGTGGACGAGGCTGCCATGGTGCTTGGCGGCCTCGGCGACGCGGCGGAACCCCTCGAAGCGCTCGCCCACGAAGGGGGCGCCGGGCGGGATGATGGGGTTGCCGGCCGCCTCGAGCTGGTCGTAGTCGAGCATCACATTGCCCGTGAGGATGAGGCCGAAGCCGCCCTCGCCCCACCGCCTGTACAGGTTGACGAGCTCCGCCGTCGGCACCCCGCGCCTCTCGGGCCGCTGAGCGTCCCACGTCGACAGCCGCTCCGACATGGCCGCCTTCATGAACCGGTTCTTGGCCGTCTTGGTCGAGAACTCGAACGTGAGGGGCGCCGCGAGCGGCGACGGGTCCGCGTCCTCGGCGGGGAGTCTCTTGGGCGCCATCGAAAGGGGGGGGGGGGGGCGGGTTGGCTGTCTGTGACGGGGGTTATTAGTTCTGAAGGTCTCTTTCTTACAAAGAAAAAGAAAAAAAAAGAAACAGTTGGGTGTGTCAAAACAGTAGTTGGCCAGTCGTTAAGGAGTGCAGAGAAAGTCTATTCGCTTTCTTCATAAAAGTGCAAATGCCTCAGGAGTTAGGTAGGCATGCGACGAGGGGCGGCCTCTATAAGTACACATCGACGACCAACCTGGTCTGTCTAATATGTCCCACTCGCCCTTCTGGTCCGGGGACTCTCGTTCGGCTCCACCGGGCGTTGAAAAAGTCTTGAAACCTAGAGGGTAGTAATGTACTATAGACGGTACACGTTAATATGCAGATTTCCAGGACGATTCGGTCGACACTGTAAACTCACGGTGTCTTTTGACATAGAGACTGACGTTCTCAGACTTTCACGGATGTGAAACGCCCGTCTGATTGGTAAGAGCCTATTGTATTATCATTGCATCAAGTGTGGTCGAAGAGGGCTTCAACTCGGCCTTGCCTGTGGGTCACTGGCTGGGGCGTCACCCTGTCCTGCATGGCCGCCGCCCACAACTTTGGGGGCCTGATGGCCACCAGGTTCCTGCTCGGCGCCTTCGAGGCCAGCGTGCCGCCCTCCTTCGTCGCCATCGAACGCCTCCGCATGAAGCAGCAGGGCGTCATGTCACGCGAGTGGCGGTGGGGACCCACCTGAAGGAGAGTCTGTTGGACCTGAAGAACCTGGTGCTGGTTCTTCCCTGGTCTCTTCCATCTCGTAAGCCTCCCCCGTTGTTCCCCGTAAACCGGCCGCTGCCCGAATGCACTGACGCTTGCCGCAGCATCCCCTCCGGCGGCATTTCCACCTTTGGTCCTCTGATCGTAAAGTCCCTCGGCTTCGACTCCTTCCAGACCATCATCCTCTTCAACATCCCCTTTGGCTTCGTCTAACTCGTTTCCACTGTCGGGGGTTTCTGAATCAACGCCAAGATCCACAAGAAGGGTCCCGTCATTGCCGGGCTCTGCGTTCCTCCCATCGCCGGCTGCGTCATGTTGATGGTTCTTCCCACCTCCGGCCAACAAAGCCGCGCGCTTGGTCGGATATTACATGATCTCCGTCTACCCCGGCATCAGTAAGCCTTTTCTCCCTTTCCCACGTCCGCCAATAAAAAAACCTCGCGACTAACATCTCCCACACCCCCCCCCCCAAACCCCCAAAGCCCCTCTTATCTACAGTTGGTACGCCGCCAACACGGCCGGTGACACCAAGCGGAAGTGTACGTCCGCGTTCCTCTTCGTCGGCCAGTCCGTCGGCAACATCATCGGCCCGCTCCTGTCCAAGCCCTCCGAGTTGCCCAGGTACACCCGCGGCCTGACCTCCAACCTGACACTCTACTGCGTCGTCGTCGTCCTCGTCATCACGACGAGCCTATACCTCGCCTTCCTCAACCGCTCGCACAGCAAGCGCCGCGTCGCCATGGGCAAGAGCGCCGTCATCGTCGACACAAGCTTGCTCTCCGCCTCCGAGGCCGAGAAGATGAAGCAGGGCCAGGCCGCGAGCTCGGCCGGGGGAGAACGCCCAGGAGGCGGCTGCGTCCGGCGAGGAGACCGCGCCGGAGGACGTGGGCGCGAGGTCGTTTGACAACCTGACGGACCTGGAGAACGAGGAGTTTTGTTTTGTGTTCTGAGAAAAGCAGCAGAGTCAGCTGCTGAGGCGGCGCAGATATAATACCCACTTGCATCTGATCTTTGAGCCCCCCCCCCCCCTTTTTTTTTTCTTCTTTTTTTTTCCCAAGGTCCTTTAAGGGCTCACTGTTGTACCAACAAAATGCGAAGACACCGGCAGCACCGTAGACGTGTCATGTGGCCAAGGTAGAAAGCGAAATACCACGAGGAATGGATTGAACTGTCGAGAGACTTGATTCGCGACAAGAGTGTCAGGCACACGTGCTATAATTTCGTACATGACACGGTATACTCACCGTTCTGTGCCAAGAGCAACTACTGGAAGTCGGGCCTCGCCCTGTGAGACTCGGCCATAACCCGTACTGATGGTCCGATCAGTGGGCTGCGGGGCTTCGGCTCCGGATTTCGGGGCCCACCCTCGACTGACATATCTCGGCATCATCGTCGCTACAGTGCCGCAGTCACTTGTACATAAGGCGACAAGAATGGTAAAAGGCCAATCAATGGATTGGCTTTCAATGCATAATTAAAAATAATAGAGTATCATCAGTTGACGTTTATGCATACTCATATGCCCAAGATTGTTTCACAGCCTTCATTATTGAACAGCGGGCCCTCGATGACCAGGAATATCCCTCTATCGTATTGGAAAATGTTAATGGTAACTGTGCCTATCGCCCCCCCCCCCCCACCCCAATCTTTTCGACATCCCGGGCTTTAGCCAATGGGAATGACATAGTCCTCCCCTTCCTCCTCCCTCACTTTGATGTGAACGGGAGACACCGGGCTACCCGCCTCAGCCCTCTTGCCCTGGACACCAGTGTTCTGGTGGAAAAAGTCACGCCACGTCAGATGACTGCCTAAACGAGCGGGATAAAAAACAGAAGTGGGGATGTAACACACCTCCTTAGCAGGAGAACCCCAAGTGCCGACGGCCAAGGCCAGGAGAATAACTTGCAGAAAGCCTCTCATTTTTCTCGCGGGATAAAGCTGTGAGTGGGTTAGGTGGTTATTTCGTTATGGAAACAATGGAATGCATCTCAAGGAATGGCGTTCAAGCCGATGACGAAGCAAACTAGACGCATAAGATAGGGAGGGTTTATATATTCATGATTTGGAGAAGGCTTCCATATGGGGATTCAGAAAACCGTAAACTTTCTTGATATGTGTGCATCAGCGCCAACTCTCGGAGTCTCACTGCAGCGCCA
Source organism: Colletotrichum eleusines (assembly GCA_016807845.1). Classification (NCBI taxonomy): domain Eukaryota; kingdom Fungi; phylum Ascomycota; class Sordariomycetes; order Glomerellales; family Glomerellaceae; genus Colletotrichum; species Colletotrichum eleusines. The sequence continues at coordinate 842,802 of JADEZO010000007.1, forward strand.
GTCATCCATTGAGGCGCCAAGAACGCACAGAGCGCCTTATGATCGCGCCAATTTGATTCCGACTTTTCTCTATGGCCGTCCTTAGGCGCCAATGTGTCAGGGGAGATGTGGTGTGCCGTGTATGATATTGTTCAACGCCGGGAGGTCCAATCTGGTGGCAAAGGGCGCCTGCGGGTCGAGTCTAGCTAGGTACATTGGCGTGTCGTGTAGAGGCAGCCAACAAGCACACGCATGGTTCCAACATGGCACGGTGAATGGATTGTGAGGATTTCCCGGAAATTCGTCATAAAAAAACGGAGCTCTGTAGTTCCATTCGGAGGACTTTCAGGATATCAGTACTTCTATCTGGAATCGAGCCAGGACCTTGTTCCAATCGCAACCGTTTGGCGCCTCCCCATCTTCCAGCCAGCAGCTTTCAATGGCAGAACGCACTTTTCCATGAGGACTGCCCGCCCGGGACTCAAGTGAAGCTGCCGCCATCAACCCTCGGAAAAACTCTCTTTGTCCCCCCCTCGCCAAGACGGCGGTGATGAGAAGGGGCCAGATGGGCGGCTGTTGTTGTCTGGTGGGTGACATTCGCTTCCAAATCTCGATGGCGCCTCCGATACACTCAGTTGTCTCGGGAACCGCTGAGTTCGAGCCAGAGACCACCATGTTGAGGTACACGAGAGCCGCGTGGGCATAGAGGATAGTGAGGGTTGGCGCAGGGGATGATGTGAAATCGCGAGAAGGCCCGGGCGACGGCGGCGCATTGGCCATGGAAAATCCCCTGATCCCATGTTCGATGGTGTTTGAAATAGTATCTGCCCGCTTTACAAGGGTGCGAACGCTAAGCTCGTTGCGCGACTGTTGTTCATCTTTCCAGGCACTCAATCTGGAAAGGTCTATTATAGCCCGCAACACCCAGCCCTCGCACCCAGTTGCCGTCTGGAAACTACCTTGGAGCTCTTGACTCGACAACAGCCTTTCGTACGTGTCAAGAGCACTCGGTAACACTCCCCTGATGGTGCAAGTCAGAACGTCCATCCAGGCAAGGAGAGACTGCGAGAAAGCAAGGATCTTTTCATCCGGGCTAAAAAAGCCCTTGCTCTGATGATTCTGAACGGCAGGCGTTGCATATGTAGGGCAGGTGGCAGGAGACAGAGGGGAAGGGAGTTGAGCATTCTGGGCCGAAGAGCTATTTTGCTTGTTCCTCTCTGGAGCCTCTAGCTCGTGTAAGTAACGGACTGAAGATTGTAGGTAGTCTTGACACTGCTGCAAGTTCCCCGCAACGGCCTTTTGACATGATTAGCATGCGCAGAGATTCTGCTCCTTCTCAGAACAAATCAGATAAAAAGGTCAGATACGGCTACAAAAAAACGCAAGGGGCGATGTGTTGAGACAGAGGCGCGGGGGTGTTCACCTCCAGCCAGGCGAGTTGGACGGCGCAAACCAGGCCTTCTCCCTGAAACGCACCCATAAAACTGTTGGAGAACAGATGGGCGGCACGAAGACGATGATGCTGGTAGTCCTGATACGCCAACGCCCGACAATCGTTGCTTATAGCCGGCGCAAGGTATTCTTCGTAGGCGCTCAGGCTTAGTATAGTACTGTAGAAGCCGGGGGATCTCAAGAGCGCTCGGAGCAGCCAGCCTCTGGAGCCCGAATGTTGCCCTCGGGCTTCCTCGGACGTCTTGGTGCATGTACGGCTAATATAGTTCATTATGAGATCCGTCTCCCGTTCAGAAGACGAGTGGTCAAGCCGGTGTCCATGGCCAGGCGGTATGCAGTTGTTGACTTGATCTGCGAGACTTGGAAGCTCGACGAACATGCTGCTGAGTCCGGCAGCCGAATCGAACGACTCCCAGGGATTCCCAGACAGGGTGAGGCCCATGTTCGCTGAGGCAGCATGGTCGATTCCCGGCGTAGGGGCGACGACATTGCCATCATCCTCATTGCTGGACGAAAATAGACTAAAGGCATCACCTAGTGGATCCGCTTCTTCCAGGTCAAGGGGAGACGTAAGAGTAAGAGCCATTGGGTTGTTACCAACATCTTCGAAGCCGCGAGGGCTCTGTCCAGGGACCACCGTGGCCGCCCGGCGTGTGCTTGGGGCAATGAGCCCAAGGCGTATGGCCTCTTGACGCTCTCTCTCGCCTTTGTCCTTCCATGCCGGCTTGGGCCCATACCCGTGACAGTGGACCTGACGCGTGACGCACGTCTCGCATGGAGGACCTCCCTCGCTGCACTTCTTACGCCGCAGGCGGCATGTCCAACACCCACTTTTTCGTCGCTGTGGGGGGGGGGGGCCATGAATATAGGGCAGACTGATGAGGCAATGGGTATTTCGTATAGGCCCCAACAGAATATGTGCACGTGTGAATAAATCATGAATATAGAATAATGGGAAAGAAAATCTGCTGAAACTAGAGTGCTCTCTATCTATAATTCAAATACGCCGCTTTTGCGCCAGCCCCTTGTAACAGGGCGCAGACAGTGGCGTCCCAAGACGATAACCTTTCGACTGAGTGTCCCTACATATAACTAACATGAAATGAGCCGACCTATAGAGCCAAAACTTCCACCAATGCTAACACCCCTGCCAGCACTGCCGTCAACAATTCCTATCCCTTTGAGTGCGGACGGACCTCACTAACCCCCCCGTGCGGGGTAGGGCAAATCAGACCACGGCAATTAAGTCTGAAATCCAATAGTTTCACAGTACTTCTATCTGTCCTTTCTTTGTGTGAGCTGGAGAAGTGCTGGACTTGAAAAAGCCTAGATTTAGCCCTAGACTATGATAAGGTCTCCTTTGAAAAGGACCTCCACGTAAATAGTACTGTGAATAGGACCATCTAAGTCAGAGGACATCGTTGGTTTTAATGAGGATGTTGATGATGATGTTGAATTTAGTGGTGGTGCCTAAGAAAATAGCATTCTATACCAATGTATCGTCATGTATCTCCGAAAGTGAGGGGTAAAAGTGGAAGGGGGTCCACCAAGAGGATAATGAGGTCAGTTCGCAATCAAAGGGATAGATAAGAGGTTGTAACACCGTTCCACCCTTCTTTCTCCTCGGGCTTGTATTAACATTAACACTTTGTGTCAACCCTTGTAATAATAAAATTTCATCGCCAAACAACGCAGCTTTTTAAGGTATATAGTTGATACAAATCAAGTAGTATACTAAGTTTAAGCTCTAAAATTCACTGAATATAGTCAGGGGTGGTGACGGTTGAATACGCTCTCGTACATACATATACTCAATGCATAGGTTGAATCAAACATGTATTTCCGTGATCAATCTTCTGGCTACTAGACTTGACTATTGTTCAGGCTTATATATTACCTTGCTTGTACGTTCGGAGTTACTTTTCCATCTTTTCCCTCAGCAATGCCAACTGTGGGTCCACTTTTGTCATCACAGAGTATCGTACGATCCTGTGAGTTTGTTTTCGAATAGTAATAGTACAAGTATTTACAGTGTAGCTTATTACTAGGAAATACCCTGATAATATACCCCCGAGCTTCTATTTGAGCTAGAGATACTACTACATTACCATAAAATCTTTGTGAAGCTGTAGTTGGCGTGCCACGCCTGTCGGTAGACCATTCCGTCAGAAGGCAAAAGATTGACCAGTTCAGGTACTTAATACTATCAAAATACACCATACATGCCCTTCTAAGGTCTGCCAACCTGTCGCTGGCCGGCTGCCTCCTTACACACATGAGCGGGCGGCGGACCTGATGGAATAACTAGTGATAGTGGCGGTGATGATGGTCGTGCAATTGGGGAGCTGGTGCAAAAGTAGGGTAGTTGTGTTAATGGAAAAGTAGAGCTGCTGCGACTGGATTCGTCTATCTGTAGTTGACTTTTAGAGGCTTCCTTCATATGTGGTCAAGTTGAGATGCCTCAGGAGCGACCCAACAGGTTTGCCTGGAATTTGGATAGCACTATCCGTACTGACGGAGTCTTTCGACAATCGTTCAGTAGCCTAGTAATCGGGCTATTGAAGTTAAAAAAACAGCCTGTCGCTTATTATGCGTCCGAATAGCCTATTATCCCCCCCTGCTGCTGTTTGAGTTGCCGTGAGGGATATATACTTTATGTACCTAGACTAGACTGGTCTGGCCGTCTTTAGGGTTTGTTCGAGTGATGCCGCGGGTGCTTGTTGAGTTTACGTTGCCAAACCAAGCGGTCGTTCTGGTTTGTCCCAGGGTGTTGACTCAGGCATGGATAACTCAACTACCCTACTTGCGAAACACCCCCACATCCGAAACACTATCACCACCACCATCACCACTACTATCACCACTTATTCCTCGGGCTTGCCGCCCACCCATATACAACTTTCGGCCTCGCTGGATAATTCGGATGCGCTGGATTCAACCGGACTATCTCTTTCGCCGATATCCGTATTTTGCGCCCGCTGGATATCCCATATAGTAGCAAAGGTGCTGTTAGGCGATAAGGGGACCTTTTTCCTCTTGCGTTGCTGTAGGTCCTCTAACTGGCTCTCTAACCGGCGGACCTTTTGCTCTAGAAGTATCCTTCTAGATGTCTCCTCATCATATCCCTTTTGCACCTTTCTAGATAGGTGACGAATAGTATGGGTATCCAACCCATCCTTGGCCAGCTGGGTTAACTGGTGTAATTGATGCCGTAAGTCAGCAGACCGACGAGGGTTAACCATGGGACGATAGATACGGCTTTATCCCACTGTTGGCTGCTAGGCTGGTTAGTCTGCTGGCTGGTCTGGCTGGTCTGTTGGTCCTTCGTTACCATGGGGTTAGATAGAGGTCGCTGTATAGATATTGGCCATAGTCCAGCTGACCTCCAGCCACTTCTAACGTTCTGGACTGTTATAGCTGTATCTCTGGCCCTTATATAACAGGCCAGAAATGCCCTCTTGCCAGCAACAGTTGAATCACTAACCCAGTCATCTAGATATCCAACCTCCCTTCGATAGGCATGCTTTAATTGGCTGAAGACCGATATATCCAGTGGCTGGAGGACAGCAGAGGAGTGTGGCGGTAGATATAGTAGATATATCTTATTCTGAAAGCATTCCCACATAAAGTCTGTAGATATATGGCTGTAATGGCCATCTAGAACCAGCAGTCTGGCTGCCTCTGGTTCCCTAGGTATAGTGCCTGGGATAAAGACCTTCTTTAACCATTCAAGGGCTGTTTTTTCAGTCGTCCAGCCATTATCCGTATATGTGAAGTGCCATCCTTCATATCCAGGTAGGTTGGATGGGAACCACTGGGTCTGGACTGACTTGCCTTTATATATAACCAGTGGGCATAGGGACCTCCCATCGGCAGCCACACACTCGATAATAGATACCCATGCCCGGGATCCTGGCTGCTTTTTTTGGATATGCCTAGATGCCGCAGAGCCCAGCACTAGCCCATTAGATCCCTTGCCTTCCATAGTGCCAGTTTCATCCATATTCCATCGGTTAGATGGATGGATTCCCTGGATGGCAGGGATATTGGTCAGACGATGGAAAAAACCCTGGATAACCTCGGAAGAATGGGCCTTCCATCGCCGGGCATCTATTGCTCTGGATCTCCGGGTCCTAATTGATGGGTTTCGCCGTAGGAATCGGTGTATCCATCTCTTGCCTAGAGGTTGATGGGTATCATGGGTATCGCCCAGCATACGCTCTGCCAAGCCCTTTAGTTGTTGATGGGTAGGGCCAGCGCCTAAAGCATCCTGGATTTGAACCCATCCAGCCAGATAATCCTCCTGGGCTTGGGATAATCGCTGCATATGGGTATAGGCAGTGTTTTTGCTTTGGCGCCCATGGAATCGGTGATAAAGAGATGTGACTGGTATACCCCATGTGCGAGCTGTTTCCCGGATACCCTTCCCAGCTGCTACCTCTAGAAGGGCCTGTTGGAGCTCATATTCGGAGTATTGCTTCATGATGGGTTGAAGAAGGTATTCTGAAAAAATGGCGTTGTTTGGTCATATATGGTAATTGTTATGATAGTTTAAAAAAGGTGGTGATGGTGGTGAAGGAGGAGAAATCGGGTGTTTCGGATGCGGGGGTGTTTCGGAAGTGGGGTAGTTGAGTTATACCTGTACTTTAGGACGAGCCAAAAACAGACTCACGTTATTTCCATGTTCGTGAAAAGGTAAACTCAGCGCTTCCGCGCATATATCTACCCTTTATGGCGACGAAGGACGCCATGTGACTTACCTGCATCTAAAATTGAATCGGTTGTGGGCAGACACCAGGCGCAATTATCGCTCTTCAATCTTGAAATCATGAAGTGAAAGGTATGCTACCAAGATCGTGTATTGCTGGCAAGATCAAGGATACCAATGTTGAAAAGGTCACGAAGGGAGGCAATTTATGGATGGGTAGTTGAGAAGGATACCTCAATTCGATGATAAGGGGTGCTGAGCGTGGTGAATGTTACGAAGCATCGAGCCCTACACCGCATTTTCCTCAACTCATTGATTCAGGTCTATTTGCCTGTTGCTGTCAGAGTTGCCAAACATGCACGTACAGATAATCCTGAGTACATCACAAGTTGGTGCTGCGAACATCTCCTACCACTGTGATAATACAATCCGCTATAATAGAGAAAGACAAAACTTGTTAATTACATAACTCTCCATCTCACTGTCAGTAAGCGAGAATATACTACGTGTAGCGTGGTCCACGTTTCAACCCCACCCACCTCCCCCTTTCAGGTCTAGGTAACTGTCCATCAATAACGGTAACAGAGAAAACCGGTTTCTGTATCCAAAACTCGGGATACTGATATGGTGTCAACGAACGAACCATAATCGAGATGGAGATCTGTTTCGACATGCATGGCTTGACTCGAGCGGTTGGTTTCAGCCTGCTTGCCATCGCCGTATTCAGACAGTCTCCTGGGTGCATCCTCGTACTGCCACTGCCACCACAGACGGTCTATCTGCGCGTGGTGAAGGTAGAAAACAGGATCTATTGCCCCGAGCACAGGTCAGAATGCTTGTCAAAGTTATCGTTTGACGCGCGGCACACGTACCATTGGCGGCTGCCAGGGAAAGAAAGTCGCCGCTGATGGCGCGATGCAACCGATTATGCACGCGGTTTTCTAGCCCCCACTCAAACCCCGCATAAGTGGGCATTTCCAGGATCTTCGCTATAGAGTCCGGGCCGAACCACGGACTCAACGGGCCGCCCGCGTTATCCGTGCTCCGGAACCCTCTCGAGAGGCAGTGCTGAAGATACCGATGCTCGTAAACGATGGGCCGTAAATGCGAGAATGGACCGCTGGTCACGCATCGACCATCGCCAACGACAATGGGCCCGCTTTGGTTGCCATCTCCTCCGAACCCTGTCTCGTCATCCCAGATTGGAGACCCGGCTAGATCGACCCAGTCCATGGTCCAGTCCCAGTATCTGTTGGTGTTAATAGCTCAGCACCCGCGGGCATGTTTTTAGCAAGTTTCAACTCACGGTACATGTCCTTTAAACCCACAGTGCTCCCTCAGCGCATTCTCCCAAACGATCAATGCGTATCTGTGCCATGGCAGAAAAGTGGCATTCTTGTGAGCTGAAGTTTCGCTTAGTATGTAGAGCTGGGGGGGGTAATAAGTCGCTGCATTGGGCGGAAGAACAAACATTGTGATCCGAATTGCTGGTGCAAAATGGAGAAATCGTCGTACATGGTGCCATTGAAGCCCTGGTGCGAAGGGATAGTGCTCAGACAGTTTACGGCGCGAATATAGTCCGACTTCTCAAATGCCGACAACTCGCGCCATTCTTTCCGTACAACCGGGGAACGACAGGGACGGGAGCTGCCGTGATGCGCCGGCTGGAACACTGTGAGGATAGTAGAAACAGGCACAAGCGCCAGGACCAAGAGAAGGCTGAGACCTATGGCACTTTTTAGCATTTGACGGGGCAGACTGGCAAGAAATCAGCGTCCAAAGAATCGAACTTGGTGTTAAGACGCATCTTACGACGACCTTTTTCGGTGGTTTGAGGGGAAGTCGTCGGTACTCTTTTCCGAATCTCTGAGGAGACGGTGGGTTTCCGCACATTGGGTGTGGTCTTTTTGGAAAATGAAAGACGACATCATGCTCTCTTAGAACAACAAATCTGACTGCGTGTGTAGACCTGCCTCCGGCGCAGGTCAAAATCCCATGAATACAGCCGAGTATCCAGAAGAACAGCGGTGTGCTGCTCTGAAATCAAAACTTTGCTCAACCTTCGGACGTGCTACATTTTGGCGCGCGCCAAGAAATTTGGTCGTGGGGTCCCGTCGCCTCCATTAAGCAACTCATCTCATGTGAAAACAGAATTTGGGGGTGCATCACCCCAATTGGCTTGATGCCAATTGATGTTGGTCATACTGAGGTTACTGATACAGGACGGTCCCTCCTCCGTACGGTCGCACATGTACACATTACTAGTCATACACAGCCATAGAAACACGGCAGTTGTATGATGCCCAATAGTCGAAACAGCATACCGGTAAGGCTTCAATACAAATAGAGGTCGACCCTGCAGCTTGGATTGCGTGAACCTTGGCGCCCCGTCCCGTAATCATACGATTCTTACCTGCCGTCTTGAAACGCAAGACTGCTGTCCAAGAGTTTAAGTTGAGCATGAAGTTGCGTTTCTAATCTTGTGAGGAGATGGGATATCGGTTATGAATGAAGTTGTTCTTGGCATGTTCGCGACTGGAACCCCCTCGGCTTCTGACAATGTGGCCTCACTCCTCTCTTCTTTCCGGACACGGGGTGGCCAGTGGGCTTCAAAGAGGAGACGTTGACGGGAAACCACCTGCTACAAGGGCCGAGCACCTCTTTTCCTCAAAGTTTGTAATATTCCCGGCGGCTTTTGTCGATGTGCCGCCCCGTCAATGTCAGCGCTGGCGCTGGAGCCGAGTTTAATGCGAAATCGAGCCGGCGCCACGGCGCCAACATGGAGGTGATGAACAAGACAGACCGAATGCAGGTCGGGTTAAGTTGATCAGGTACTCCTTTCATTGTTAGGCGCGGATATCAAGGTATCAGCTGTCGGTGTTTTTACGGTGCACTTTTCCATGAACGAACTCGAATCCACGCCTCATAATGCCCCTAACTATTCGGATCGTCTTTATTCTGGAAATGCTGCTCGTAGCTGCGCGGGCAGCAGCGAGGCCGTTGTCACGCAGAGAAGTAGTTTACAAGGTAGGCACATAATCTTGTCGGCATTCTTGTCTCATAGTTTGACCAAGCGGCTGCAGGGCACCCTACCAACCGGACTGCAAAATAGTGCTGTAAGTCCATTACGTCGTCCCTTGTGAGGATATGGACGCCATGACTGACTGATACATCCAGTGTGAGATGATCCCGCTGCCCCTGAACTGTTCCTTCGCTGATTCAATGCCATCACCGGTTCGGATTTCTGATAACATCGTTAGAGTACGTATAAGAGCTCTATAGTAGATTCTGCTTCTGACAATGCGTAGCACGTTGGAAGATTTTCACGAGTTTGATGATAAGGCCTGATATTCGGGCCAACAACGCCTTCAAGTGTTGACGTGATGGCATGTTCGCTCGCTAGATCAAGACAAGAAGGACTTTAGCACCGGGAGAGGCAATGATATGTATTTCAGTTGAAATATATTGATTTATACTCCGGCATACAGACGCATGAATGAGACGAAACACCCTGAATGTTACCAGACCGACACTTGAGAATACGTATATCAAGTCGTGATACGATTATCCCTTCCCTCTTAGACGCCTCTGTTCTCCCACGACCACGTCTGGATCTTTTCAAAATTTCTGCATTTGCGACGAAGATTCATGTCACTCTTGGTTCCGGACGCCCTTGAGGGATCTAGCTCGAACACCATGGGTGTCACATCCGAAGTGCACATCAGGGACTTCCTCAACGTCTCGATGCAATGATCCACGTGGCCTCGCACGACTTCTTGAGGCGCTCTGAACTCCGTCACGTTGCTGTAATCGTACACGTCGCGGTACGTGTACTGCCGCACGAAGCTCTGGGCACAATCTGTTTTAGTCGCCAACGTTTACCTGATTGATTCCCGGAGACGCGTTGGCCGTTCACTTACCAGGCAGTGCAGATGGTGGAAGACGTTCAGGAAGCCCTTGACGCCGCCCCCGAAGCTCTCGGCAACATGCTCGTAGTGCTCCGGGGGCGTTTTGTTGAGAGATGCAAGCTTCTCTTCGGGAAAGTGTATAGGGCGCACTTTTTCGTTGTCAGCCTGCTCTACTTTGTGGATAAATGGGTACTTGTAGAAAGGAAAAACTGAAGGGGGGGGGGGGTTAATGGAAAGTTACTCACTCCGCCATAACCGTAACCATGCCTCTTCTATCTGTGGCGTAGGAGTCCCTCGGTAAGGCGAGGGCTGCATCAGGTGGTTCTCCTCGGTGTATTCGAGGAATTCCAAGCTCGCAGTTTCGAAGTAGGGTGCTACGAGATGTTCAGTTTGTGATAGCATTGTCCGGGTGATCGATTGGCACCTACAATAGGGTGACAGTTGTTTTGCACACGCAGCATCAGTACATGTAGGTCTCCCTTGAATCCATAGGCGGCTCGATAAGAGAAGGATCGTGAAAAACTGCAAGACAACCACTCCAGCAGTAAAGGTACGTAGTCTCTGATCCGATACCTGCAAAGGACGCCAATATGCGAGGCTTTTGCCTTCTTCGGCCTCGAAAGCGTCGTTCTGTTTGATTGAGGTGTATGCCATGGGAGCAAGCGTGCCTGCAGACCGGATACCGTAGTTCGGGGCCCTCTGTGAAGGACATGAAGGCCGAAAATCAGGTTAACCGTTTTCTACACGGATAGACGTGAGCGAGACGCTCGACGTCGGTGCTTCCTAGGCGCAGTGCTAATGTATGATAAGTCTGGCGCCTAGGAAGCTGTTGTGGGTTTCCCTTTGAAACCTTAAACTTTCTCGTCTCGTCGCTTTCCCCTACTCCTGAGGCACAAATGGACACAGCATCTATCATGGATCTTCGAGTCTCGTGGTCTTTTGTGTCATTGTGGTCTGCAAGACTCATATTTCCCGATTGGTTTCTATAGTATATTGGGATGGTATTGGAACACTGCCCGTTATGACAAGTAACATGTGTAAGAGTGGTTATTGATTCAAAACATGGAAGAAAACAGATTGGTAGTATCATTCCGATGTGTCTCTTTGATGACGATGCACTCCTAGTTTCGAGACCACTCTTTTCTTGCCACCGAAAGCTCCTTGACATAAATTTCGTGGTACTCACTCTAAAACCCAGCCTCCAAACCAACCCTCCCTTGTTCCGTGTGAATAACCTCAGTCCACACCCTCCAAAAGGAGGATGCCTCTGGCATCTGCAATCCCCCGTGGCTGTTCTTGCTTCCGCTCAGGATTCCTTGATCGAGGTGAGCCCTACGCAGTCGTGGTAGAGAAGAGGATACGTGAGCGCCCGGTGCTTCTCGTCCTGGCCCGTCAGGGTCTCGGCAAGCAGCGTGACGCAGTGCTTGGTGTGCCAGAACTGGTGGCACCGGGCGTCCACGAGCCCGATGCCGTGCTCGATGGCGTACTCCACCTTGCGCCAGCAATACAGGCAGTGCAGGGAGTGCGCCTGCGGGTACGTCGTGTAGATGACGGAGAAGTTCCCGCCCTGCAGCCGCGGGACCTCGTCGGCCGCCACCTCGCGCGTGAGCTCCTTGTCCCAGAACCACTGCCACTCGGCGTGCATGTCGCCGACGACGTCGAGGAACTCGTCCCGGACCTCTGGCCACGCGCAGGCGGGCGGCACCCAGGCGCCCAGCTGCTGCTCGAACATGCAGTTCCGTTCCCTGGCCTCGGCGGGGGACGAGCCGCACTGGGCCTCGTGCGGAGCTTGGTGCGGCCTGTCGTGGGCTTCGTCGCCGTGCGGCCTCGGCTGTTTGTGGACGCCCGGGTGGTGGTAAGACTTGGCCGGCGGGTGTCCTTCCGGCTTTGGATGCCCCGTGGCATACGCAATGCTCAATGCGCATAAAGTGACGATGATCAGAAGGGCTGCGGCCCGCAGTGCGGCAGGACGGTTCGCGGCGCGTCGCGGGATCGTAATGTTGACGCCGTTTTCTTCGTCCTTGCCATCTGTTTGCTCGTCTTCGTCGTCCTGGATGGGCACTCGGCTGTAAAAAAGCCTCGGGCACCACCTAGAGGCTTGAGGGCTGGTCATGATGTTGGACCTTTGGCGGATATGTGAGGGGGGACAGTGGCTTTTGCTCATGAGAGGCAGATGACTTGCCAGACACTCCAAAGTAGGCAAAGAACACCAAATAACGGGAATGCCGTTCTCCTTATCGTCTGAACGAGACTTGTGCGTCGCAAAGTCAAAATAGAGAGAAGCGAACCGGCTTCGATGGTTTCTCGCGCCTCGTAGTATAATTGACCTTTTGGCGCCCTTTTTGGCGCCTTTTTTTTTTTTTTTTTTGCTCCAGTTTGTTTCCTTTCCTATGGGTCACTTGTGCGCCAAGCCATGACATGATATTGCATGGACCAGCCTCCCATATGCCCATTCCTGGTGATCCTCGACCGTATGGAAGCATACGTAGTCTAGTACAACCGCGCTTAATTATTGTAAAGGACGTCTCACTCGTGATGAAATAGGACGTTCTCGGAGTTCAAAGAGCGCCAACGGTGGTTTGTAGTATCCTGGCAAGCTCGCGCCTGTTTCAGGGCGTCCTCGTCACACTGTTTGATCGAAAAGAGGACTTCCCCCCTTTTTTCTTGTTTAGCCGAGCCGCCACCACCTCTTACTCCGTAACCATTCTTCCCCGTCACACGAAGGCATCACAAGATGGAAAAGTTCAGGGCAGAAGAACCGCGAGACTCTTCACAAGCATCTGGGACAGACAACGAGATCCACAGCCTCCTAGATCATGGGGACGGCCTGAGTGAGGCTGGGCGGCCGCGAGGGCGGCATTTCGCCTCTCGGATAGGCGCTGCACTCGCTGTCCTCGTCCTGGTAAACGTCACGCTACTCGGAGCGCTCCTCATTGTCGCCCGGCGATATCTAGAGCCCGGCCGACCGTCCTGGATGCCGGCGGAGAATTGGATTAAGAATACCTTTGTGTTTCATTCCATATATGGTGGAGAGCCTACCGATCTGGCCGAAGGGATGTGGACCGATTTGATTCCCAGTTAGTCTACATGCCCCTTTTCTCCCCCCTATACCGGAATTCCCGTACCCTACTCCGTATAACTCTCAATGATTCTCCTCCACATCCATACCACTCTCCCGTTTCTGATCATGCTGCAGGGGGAAAAGGCTGGATCAACGTGACGAGGGAGCAGGTTGATGAGTTGCCTGACTTGCCCAGGCTGGACCGCTCATTGCCCGATCAACAAGCTCTGTTATCTGTCTTCCACCAAATGCATTGCCTGGTACGTTGCGAGGAAGCGACTCCCTTGAGAAATCTTCTCTCTAGATCACTGAAACGAGCGCCCGCCGCTAGTACATGACCCGAGCTGGCTTCTTCGCTGCGCGGGACGGCCGGATCGACACGGTCAACACCACCCACCTCTCTCACTGCTGGGACTATCTTCGACAGGCCATCATGTGCGCTGGCGACACGACGCTGGAGTGGAAGACAGCAGACGACATTGGCAGTACGGGCTGGGGCTACCAACACGTGTGCAAAGACTACGCGACGTTGTTCGACTTTGCAGAAGAGAACCGGTTTTCCGACAAGAAGGTGATTCATTCCAAGTGAGACGCGTTTTCTCATCAAAACGCCGGGTAAATAGGCGACCGCGATCCGTGTATAATAATCAATTGAGGAGAATAGGCAGATGGAACGGGAAAATGCGCCAAAGGTCTGTTCGCATTGCATCGATTCGCAATCCCTTGTATAATACATTCGACTCTCCAAGAGTACTATTAAGTTCATAGGAGCAAGTTCAAAACCCACGCAGATCAGACCAGACTTGGGTTAATGTGAAATAGGGACGGGACTCATCTCGTCATGGGCTACACGAAATTACGATTCTGATCAACGCTTCCCTTTTTTCAAAAGAGATTGATTCCTATATTTTTCCAAAGCATCTCCTACCCGTTCTTCCGTGCTGTCCATGCATCTCCCCCAGTTTAGCACTCACTGGTGGTATATGGAACTTGGGTCGTATGTGGGGGAAGTGTGTCGCAAATCTCTTCACAGTCACTTGATCTCTTCTTTGGACTATGACAACCGGATTCCTAATTGATATCTAGTCAGTACTATGCTTATAGTGAGTCCATCCCTGCCCTGAGCCGCCCACGAGGTAGTGAATGCCATGTTCCTTGACTACCTGCTTGATCGCGTCCCAGTCCCGACAAATGTGCTCGTTTCCCCAGCCGTCGTAGCCAGTGTACCTGTGGCCGCGGACGTCCGGCCGCAGCAGCGACATGTCCCCGTGGCAGATGGTCGCCTGGCGCAGGACCTCGAGGCAGTGGTCGACGTGGCCGGCCGTCTTGGTAGAGTTGGACCCGCGACGGCCGCCGGTGAAGCGGTAGTCGACGATGGCCTTCTTTATGCTCGCCACGCAGTGCAGCTGGTGCATGACGCCGATGCCGAACGCCTGGGCCCCCTCCTTCCAGGGTATCGGGTCGAGGGGGTTGCCCTCCGATCCGGGGCCGGTCAGGGGCGTGCCGAACCCGTAGCCGTGCGCGGCCGGGTCCTCCAGCGCGACCCAGTTCGCGAACCAGATGCTGTTCCAGGGGTTCGGCCCCTTGTCCGTGGACGCCGTGCCGTCCGCGCCGAACTTGCTGTCCCAGGGGTCGCTGTCGATGAACTCCTGCTGGTTGTTCAGGATCGTCTTCTTCCAGGGGATGGGGCGGCCCCAGAGCGTCTCCGAGGCGAGGTGGCACTCGTTGCTGGCACCGTGGAGGGTCAAGTGGCCCGTCAGCGAGAGGATGAGCAAGAAGAGCGCGTTGATGTGGATGATGATGATGATGATGATGATGACGATCCCCAGGCACTTCCACTTGGACACGGGAATCCACGACTTGGGCTGCGGGATGAAGATGGAATCTCCGTCGCCATCTTCACTTTTCTTCGGAATCAAAGAGTAGTGAACCGAGCTTGACGAGCTTCGACCCATCTTGTGTAAGGTTTCTGGGGCGTAAGCATTGGTAGGAGAACAGTCAACATCAAGCCTCTAACCAAAGAGGAGACGGTATTCATCCGTAGATGAGATGAAGAGGCATTGCTACGTGTATTAATAGTGGTTTGGCGCTGGATGCGGGACGTGCCGGGGTGTTTGGCGCAGCATCACCGACCGCGCCAACATCGAAACTCTAATCACACAGGCCCAACAGATATTTCCAGGCCACGCAAAG
Source organism: Colletotrichum eleusines (assembly GCA_016807845.1). NCBI lineage: Eukaryota > Fungi > Ascomycota > Sordariomycetes > Glomerellales > Glomerellaceae > Colletotrichum > Colletotrichum eleusines. Next base: position 858,103 of record JADEZO010000007.1, read on the forward strand.
GCCCTGGTCACTTTGGATCAATGGTTTGCCACTTGCCCGTATGGTTCCTTACCAACGTTGGCAGTGTTTTTAATCATGTTTCTAAACATCTGAGTGACGGATCACCGGCGTTGCATAGCCGCAATAATAGGTCATGAGACTGGCATAGCTCCGCCTGATCTGGCAGAGAGAAAGGTTTGGATTCGCTGGAGGATAGGATGCTTCGTCGTATAGATAGGCAAGGTTCGTAGAATCAACTTCCAGTTCAGTCGAAGGCGGCCCGCTACGATCAAGTTGAGCAACTCGAATCACTGGCACCGGTCTTGTTTTTCAAGACGCTTTTAGGTTGCGGGTTTCTTTAGATGAATCCGGCGGAGGGTGTTTCAATGGGAATGTGGCAGAGGTTCTCCGTGACGTTTACGATCTCCATGCCCCCTTCCCCGTTCCTCTCCTTGGAGGGGAGCCAGAGGCATGCAATGAGCGTAAGCCATATTTCTCGGTCGGTATCTTGATAACCACTCAAACAATCAATTCAGAGCACATACGACCATACCCACTGGAAAACTCGGGATCCCGTCCGCTCTCCCATAGATAAGCCAGTGAGGGCCGGATCAGTAGTTGAGTCGGTGACGATCAGCGAATACCTGGTGTTGTATGTCTTTTATTTTTATTTTTTCCCATGGCATCATCTCCTAAAGACTGTGTGGTGGATGACTGGCACGCTCGCAAAATCCGTAACCATGTCGCATTTTCCGATAGATGCGGCTCCGGAGGCCCCGATGCGCGTGACTCCATCAAGCTCATTCAGGTTTCCAGGATTCCATATCTCCAAGCTCTTGAAAGCCCACGTGCTCCATCATGAAAGGGTTGCAGCGCATATTAGACTGGGCCACCGTTGCGAGAATCTTGTTCAAGGTAAACCCCTCAATCAGCATTGTATGTTCAAGATGACAAACCCGGGCGCGGAACTTGACGGCAAAATGCAAGACAGCAATTCCCAGCATCGCAGACACAACGAAAGGAACCATGGTCTCGGTAAAAGTGCTGATATCATTGGCGAAGGGTGTGTCTTTGTCCGAGGGTTGGTGCAACGCTGGTTTGTTTGTGAGGAGAGCCAGAGATTATCTGTATAAGCAACAGCAAGAGAGTATGAGACGTTGTCAGATAAGCAAAGACATATTAATAACTAGCGCACAAGAAGCCTAGACGACATGTTTCGGTCGAGACGAGCATGGATGCACGGGGAAAGCCACAAATGGTTTGACACTTTGGTATGATGATACCGCAGGACAGAGTGGCGCTGAAGAAAGTCAACCTTGACTAGACAACATTGATGGCCGGGTCTCACCGACAAACGATGGTCAGCAAAACGTCGCCCGGTCTCGAACACTTTTATATTCTGACCGCCTCCCTGACATACCACTGAGAGGAGCACCACATGGCGCGTCCTTGTGAAGCGAATACTGCCACAGGCTCGACACGTTAGTAGAAGTTTAAAACACAAGCCCCATTGAAACCTTCAAGCCTATGCAGCCGGCAATCGGCCGGCTATTGGGGGTCTGTGGCGTTCGGGGACCTAGCATGCATGCATCCGGCCAAGTAGAAAGTAAACCTTGGCGTGCAGAGAAGAAGGTCAAAAAGAAGAGCGTCTATGTAGGTAGACACCTCCGAGTAGATCGGAAACCGGATAGCCCTGCCGAAACGTCAGCTGAGCTGAACCCTTGCAACCATCGCGCCGCCCTGTTGCTGATTAACATCCAGTAAGAGATCGTCTGACACGGGGTGGAATAGAGGGGAACGTGAGAGTTTCCACCGTCCCAACCAAATGTCTCCCGCCTCTTCCCAGGCTCAGACAAACGTTGCTGATCAGTCCGTACCAAAGGATGAAGTGGCGGCACGAAGCAGACGCCGTCCCCCCAAGCCTCAACATCGCCCAACTCGAAGACGACACGCTCGGTTACGCTGGTCTCAGCCGCAAACGACCCAGCACCGTGGGAAGCTAAATGGTAGATTAGCGCCACCTCCCAAGGGTCTGGAATGCATCCGGTGCACGCGATGTCTGACACCTGCGCCGGTGGCGCGCTCATAGGACCTGACAGTCCCATCCCCCCTGCCGAGCATCGTCTCGAGAGAAATGGGCGGCTAAGGCTGGTTGAGGGGGACCACGGCATCGCTTAGCTGCTGGTGACGCGTCGCCAGAAGAGCTCGGGTATACGGCCCGGGGCCGATGATTGGGCGTCAGCCGTGGCACAGGACCGCCATAAGGCGGGCATGTCAGCTTATTTCGTCCCTTTGTCGCTAAGCCTATTTCCCTTCTCCAACGTATTAGTGCTCAGCTACCTCGCGCCGGCGGTCGCCACTCCGTACCTGAGCATAATACCTACTCGTTGGCAGCGTGTTGGTTGAGTTGCCGAGACCCGATTCGGCACTCTGGCACCTGGGCTTCAAGAGGGGGGAGGAGGGGGTGGAAGTCTATTATCTTGTTCAGGTATCAGCCATGCTCTAAGTGTCTCGGTCGTGCCGGTTTTGGGTTTAAGAACAACGGGCACCTCTCCATGTCGCTCCCCAGGCCGTCGAACTCGACGACTGTTGTCTCCCCCCCGCTTTCCCCCCTTCAAATCCGCAGTGCGCCCACCTCCATCCAACAACGAGACTCTCCTGCGAACCGCGATCCGCCATGGCGCCCACAATCGAGACGCTCATCATCGGCGCTGGGCCCAGCGGCCTATGCGCCGCCAAGACCCTGCTGCAGCGCGACCCGGCCGCCGATGTGCTCGTCGTCGACGGCCGCGCCTCGGTCGGCGGCGTCTGGTCCCGGGAGCAGATCTACCCGAACCTCAAGACCAACAACCTGGTGACGTCCATGGACTTCTCCGATTTCCCGATGGACTACAAGCGGTTCGGCCTCGAGATGGGCCAGCACGTGCCCGGGGCGGTGATGCACGAGTACCTCGGCGAGTACGCCAAGCACTTTGGCGTGTGGGACAAGATCCGGCTCAACACGAGGGTCACGCGCGTCACGCGGCCCGAGGACGGGGGCGAGTGGCGCGTCGAGGTCGAGGAGGAGGGCGCCGGGGCGAGGACGGTGACGTGCGCGCGCCTCGTCGTCGCCGCCGGCGTGCTCAACGTCCCCCACGTGCCGGCGATCGCCGGGTCCGAGGCGTTCGCGGCGCCGATCCTTCACTCGTCCGAGATGGCGGCGCGGGCGCACCTGTTCGCGTCCCCGGACGTCGGCACGGTGGCGGTCCTGGGCGGGAGCAAGTCGGCGTACGACGCCGTGCACCTCGCGGCCTCGACGGGCCACAAGGTGCGGTGGGTGATCCGGCGCTCCGGGCGGGGGCCGACCTGGGTCGCCACGGCATTCACGCAGCTCGGCCCGTTTCGGGCCTGGCGCGAGCGGCTCGTCACGCGGCGCATCTGCGCCTTCATGTCGCCGTGCGTGTTCCCGGAGCTGTCGGGCCTCGCGTGGGTGCGGCGGTTCCTGCACGAGAGCGCGGTGGGGAGGGTCGTCACCCGGGCGTTCTGGAACCTGATCCGGCACGACACCATCAACGACTGCGGGTACCAGACGCATGAGAAGACCAAGGTGCTGCAGCCCGAGCAGAACCAGTTCTGGTGAGAATCCTTCTAATAGTCCGGTATAAGGGAAGGGGGAAGAAGGGGGGGGGAGGTGGGGGAGAAACACGTTACTGATACGGACGCACAGGTACGGCACCGCCTCAGGAATCCTCAGCTTCGAGGATGACTTCTTCGAGTACGTCCGCAACGGCACGGTACAGATCTACCGCGAGGACATCGACCACCTCTCGGACCACACGATCCACCTCGGCGACGGCACGACGCTGGCCGTGGACCTGCTGGTGGCGTCGACGGGCTTCTCGGCGAAGCCGGCCATCAACTTCGAGCCGGCGTCGCTGCACTCGGACCTCGGGATTCCGACGACGTCGCTGGGCCCCAAGCAGGAGGCCTTCTGGAGCGAGGCCGACGCGAGGGCCGACGCGGCCATCGAGGCGCGCTTCCCACGGCTGCTGGACGGGCCGTTCTTCAGCCCGGCGTCGTCCAAGCCGCGGCCGTTCCACCCGGGGGCGTCGGCCGAGGTGGCGTACACGCCGTGGCGGCTGTACCGGGGCATCGCGCCGCCGGGGCTCGCGGCGCGGGACGACCGGTCGCTCGTGTTCCTCGGGGCGTTCAGCAACATCGCCAACATCATGCGGCTCGAGGTGCAGTGCCTGTGGGCGCTGGCGTACCTTGAGGGCCGGGTCCCGTCGCTGGAGGTGGACCGGCGGGCCGGACGGGTGTTTGACGAGACGGCGCTGCTGCAGCGGTGGACGCAGCACCGGGCGCCGTACGGGCACGGCCGGTGCTACCCGGACCTGGTGTTCGACCAGCTCCCGTACTGGGACATGCTCCTGGGGGAGGTCGGCCTGGAGACGAAGCGCAAGGCAGGGGTCTGGGCCGAGCTGACCGAGAGCTACACGCCGCTGGACTACCGCGGCATGGTGGCGGAGTGGATTGCGCGGAACCCGTAGTGGGCTTTTTGGCGGGGAGACGGAGAGCGGTGATACCCTCGTTGTATCGATGCGATATCATGTGTTGTCATGTTTTATGGGCGGTTTGCCCCAGGCTGTATGTATATATGTTGCATTCCTAGAGAGAGAACTGGGCTGTGATGCTGAGAAGGGGTGGAAGGGTGGTGGTTAACATATGATGTATATACAACACACAACCATGGACCTGAGAGCAACTTGTCCTTTGCTGTGTATCTTGGTTGACAAGCAACAACTATCACACCATTGCATGCAACTGATAATAAGCCACCCACTCACCCGGGCAAGAAGAAGTGGTTAGTGCAAAAACGAGGACACAGAGACAGACAGACAGAGAAGACACCTGCAAAGAAAGAAGCACATCGGCCAAAAAATGGACGATCAGGGAATCGAACCCTGGACCTACCGCATGCTAAGCGGTCATTATACCACTAAACCAATCGCCCATGTGATAGTTCGGCGGCCCAAATTTGAACTCGAGACGTTGAAAACAAATCAGGGGTTCAGTAGAGCAAAAACTGATTTCGCCCGGACTTGAACCGGAGACCTTCAGTGGAAACAACCGAGAGGTTTGAAGTTCTCGACCTGTTAGACTGACGTGATAACCAACTACACCACGAAACCGTTCGATTGTTGTGAAGCGGAACGGAATGAGGCGTTATCACTCTCGGAGGTGAATATTGGCGATGGGAGGTGGGATGTTTTGTGTGGTGGGGTGAAGAGGGGGACTCTCGCAGAAGCGAGATGGACAGGGATGCCGAGGTGCAGAGGCGGGTCGAGATGCAGGGTGCCATCCAATGGTCAACAGGGATCGGGTATGTGTCTGTCTGTGTTTGGGGTTGGGAAACGAATCGAGAGGACAACAATGTGCGTATCGAGTCCAGATGGGCGTCCTTGAGCAAGGGAGCGTGGGGTTCACGAATGTCCATGACCGTGACAGAGACAATGCGAGACTCAATGTTGTCAAGCCTTGACCAAACGCCCTTGAAGGGGTTTGTTATGTCGGTTGCTATGGGCTAGTGGATGTAATGTAGAAACACGCAAACCCTCGGAGTGCTATATCGGTCTGCGCAGCCAATCAGCGCGTCCGGAACCGCCATCTCGCGATGTCCAAGTCGAGGGTGCATCGGACCGCGTCGAGGACTAATCTATCCCTCGCGATTTGTGTGCGTATATCCGTATCTCATCCACGCTGACACGACGGACTCGGTCGAGGTTTGTTTGGAACGACCGCGGCAGCGACGGCAACGATTGGTCGACGCGCGTGGACGGATCCCGGCGCGGGCGGAGCCGAAACGGAGTCCCGGCAGGGGGGGAAGATGGCCGAGCTAGTCCGAGATAGGCAATGTGTAAACAAGAGCTTGTATCAACAACCTGGGGTACACGAGAGGGGGGGGGGTTGACAGACCACGGGACGGACAGAACGTGAGAGAGAGAGAGAGAGAGAGAGAGAGAGAGAGAGAGAGAGAGGAAAGGGTTGGTTGGTTGAGCAAACATTACACGCATTGGCGAATGAAGACACGACCAGCCAAGGGTGCCGTTATTGATCTGTTTACATTCATTGTCGCTGCGTTCGGTCGGGTCAGTGTTCACTCTCCCCTTATATAGCAGCCATATTATATTTCTCGCTTCCGCCCCAGGCACCACACCCACAGACACCTCTTCCGCGGGACATCTATCTCCCTGTTTCTATCGTGATAGTCGACCAGCTAGCTGTTGGAGGGGACATATCCGGCCGTCTTACGATGAACAACGACGATCTACCTATTGCGCTGCGGCGCACGCGTCGAAGCTTACCTGCAACGAATCCCCCAGCTTCGCCAGCCCCAACATCACAGCCCTCGACATCCCAGACGCCGCGCAGGACGGCAAAGCGCAAAGTTCGCTTCTCAGACCCGGGACCGTCGGTCTCAACACCGCGCACCACCACCCGTCACTCCTCCGCCACCGGCCTGACTCCGATGATGAACCGCACGCTCCTCGGCCGGAACACGCCGTCCACCTCCCGCCGAGGCCGCCGCAACTCCACGCCCGCCCGCAGCAGCAGCACCCCCTCAGGAAGCGGCGGCGGCACGATAGCCGACCTGCCCGCCAGCGGCGAGGTACACTTCCTCCCCCTCCGCCAGGTCCTCTCGGGCCGCGTCCAGCGGCGCATCCGGCGCAACGGCCTCAGCGAGGAGATGAACGCCATCGCCGCCGAGAAGCGCCGCGGCGCCAAGGCGGCGCAGGCCGAGGTCGAGCGGCTGCGCCAGGAGCTCCGGCAGAAGGACGCCGAGATCTACGACCTGCAGAACGCCACCATCGTCCTCGACACCGAGCGCATCTGGGCCCTCGAGCGCGAGGTCGACACGCTCCGCGCCGCGCTGTCGGAGCGGCCCGCCGCCCCTGACACCGCCGCGCGGGACCGAAGCTGCTTCGACTGGACGCTCGCGGCGCGGCGCCCCTTCGCCGACGACCTCCTGATGGACACGGAAACGGTCGATGCCGGGTCCGTGTGCGGCGAGCGCGTTCAATTCGACGACGAGACGGCCTTTGGGGACGCCACCGTGGCCGACATGATCTGCAGCACGCCCTCGCGGGTACGCTCGTCGTTCCTGACGCCGCCGCTCACAAGCCCCGTCGTCGACGGCCCCGCACCGACGCCGTCCTCCCGCAAGAGGACGAGGACGAGCGGGGCCCTCCCAAAGCTGGCCGACGCCGGCGTGCAGGCCTGCTTCCCCGACCCCGACAGGCAGCGGCTGGAGGAGGAGGTGGAGTCGCTGCGGCTGGAAATGTCCAAGCTAGCGGGCACCCTCGCGTCCTACTCGGCCCTCGCCGACCGGCTGTCCGGGCGGCTGTGCTCGGTGGCGCCGCTGGAGAGCTCGCCGGACCCGCTGGCGACGATCGAGTCGCAGGTGGCCGCCCTCCTCAGCGCGGCCTCGGACCGCGCCGCCGCGCTGCTGGAGATCGACGCGTCCCTCTGCGGGCTGGGCTTCCCCGGCGCCGACGCGTCCGAGGTCATGGCCTCGCTCTCGGCCGCCCTCCGCACTGCCCGCCTGGAGCTCGAGTACCTGACGCCCGGCGAGATCGCCCTGCCGCTGACGTCGCACGGCGGCGAGGTGCTCGACCTCCTGCTGGCGCGGCTGCGGGACCTGGCGAGGCGCGCGCGCGAGGACGAGGCGTCGATCGACGAGTACCACGAGCTGGAGCTCTCGCTGCGGCAGCAGCTCGGGGCGCGGGTGGCGGCGATGGAGGAGCTCGACGGCGAGCTGCGGCGTGCGAGGGAGGCGCTCGGCGAGCGCGGGGAGCGCGTCGCCGAGCTCGAGGTCAGCGTGGAGCGGCTCAAGGGCGCGGTGGCGGGGTACGCGCGGGACGTGGCGGAGCTCGAGGGCGTGGTCGGCCGGATGGAGGCGGAACACCGGGACGCCATGGCGACGCGGGACGCGCAGGTCGAGGTCGGGCGGCGCGTGCTGCGGGCCAAGGAGGACGCCATCGCGGGCTTGGAGGGCAAGCTCGCCGACGCGGTGGCGCAGGGCCGGTCGCTGCGCCGGCGGCTGCGGGAGGCCGAGGAGGCCCGGACCAAGGAGGTGGCCGAGGCCACGCGGCGCGGCGGGCTGGCGCTCGCGGTGCGGGACGCTCGGGTGCAGGAGCTGCGGGAGGAGGTCGACCGGGTGAGCGCGGCCTTGCGGGCGGCGCACGAGGGCATCAAGGACCTGCGGGTCGAGAAGAGGGGGCTCGAGGGCGAGATGGTGCGCGAACGCGAGGCGGCCAAGGCGGCGATTGAGGGGATGCGCGGCGAGCTGGAACGGGTCGTCGGCATGAGTTGCGAGTTCCTGGGACCGAGGGGCGAGGAGGCGACCGTGCCGGAAGTGGCCGGATCGGAGGAGGCCGGGTCGACCGACGCGGCGTCAGGCGGTGACGCCGGAACGAAGCGGGGACTCCTTGCGGGCGGCCTGGCCAGGAGGTCGTCGGGGAGGAAGAGGAGGAGGTTCGATAGCGGGTTGGGGTTCTTGGACGAGGACGAGGTCGATGCATAATCTTTGGGCATTGCCCAGCTTTGCTGCATACACACGCACTTACACACACCATGTACACGCACACACACACACACACACATACACGGAGTTAAGGAGGATGGAGTCTGGGCTCGTGTTCGATCGTTTGCCGTCATCAGCAAGGCGGGTGTTTCTTTTGTCAACTTCATAGAACTATGTCGTCCAAGCACGGCCGGTTTGGGCAATCATCCAGGGGCCCTTGGGAATGCAACGGGGAGTTCTTCCATCTATTGAATCCGCGTGCCAACCGAGTCGAGTGTCCGAAAACGTTCAAGTGAACTCATCATTGATCCCGCATGCCGTGTCTCCGCCATCAAGCGGGACCCACGGACCGGAAGAGTTCGGTCTCATCCGAATCCGCGGCAGACGCTGCTGGCATTCCAACGCTTTGTTGCCGTCTCACCCCTTGCGGCCGTCTTTCGTCAAGAACCACTCGCCATCAAGGCAGCCATGGACAGGCTTCCCGGTCACACACGACTGGTAGACGGCGGGCCACAAGCCCCCCCGTCAGAGAGGGCGTGAGGCAAGATGGAGGGGAAGAGGCCTCTCGTTGCCTGCTCCCGCCCAAGCTTGATACGGCCACCGGTGCTTGCGGCAATCCCACGGTCCTCGCGACCGGAGATCGGCCCAGCCTGCCTTGGCACATCTTGCGTCACGCAACACGACCGGATGCGTGCATCGCCAGCCCACAAAACCGCGGCATCATGCCCGACGCGAGATTCAAAAACCGGCCCTGGCCAGCCACCATCCCCCCCCCCCCCCCTTCGGATTGCGGCTCTCCGGATCTCAGGACCAGCTCAAACATCCAATTTCCCGCCCAGACACGTTCCATGCCACCCGCGCGATCCCAGGCATGCACGACCATTCCAGCTCACCACTACCACCACCAGCTGTTGCTATGCTCCCGCCAAAGACCAAATTCGTCCGCGAGATCGAGCGCGGACGACATCGATACGAAATGCCCTCGCCGCCGGGGGCCACGTACCTGTGCCGGGTCATCCGCCGCTGGCGGCCCGACGACGACGACGACAACGACGACGACGAGTCGATCTTGCCGGTCCACGAGAAGCGGCGCCGGCGGCTCCGCCACGCCATCTACACGCGGCGCCCGGGCTCGCGGCTCGCGGCGGCGCAGGGCCACGGGGGCGCGTTACCTGCCCGCATCGCCGGGGAGCATTCTCGCTGGGACGACGCGGCGGCCCGACGGCGGCGGCGGCGGCGGCGGCTGCGGCGGCTGACGTCCCTCGCCCTGGCGCTGACGGTGGGCGTCCTGGTTTTCGGGGCAGCGGTCCTGGGGTTCTTCCTGATGACTGCCCAGAAGGCGTGACGGAGGCAGGGAGCTGTTGTGGATCTTGAACTGTCTGCATTTCTCCGGTGGGAAGGGGGAAGCGGGCCGGAGATTGGGTTGCTTGCCGGCGATTTGGGCATGGATGGGAAATTTTGACTTTCATGCCGCGACACGTGGGCTTCTAGGCGTTGGGTGGTGGAACGAGTCGGACACTTTATTACGTGCTTCTTCTCCCTGTCTCCTTTTTGCATTTCCGTTTCTCATTGGAGTTTTCTTAATATCGACTGAACAGATATACTCAGAACTGTAGTAGAGAGATTGCAGCAAGAGGTACCACATCGTGTAATGGCAAATCACTAGCTGGGTAAATAAGGCTTCGTCCTGGATTCTCCTTTTCGCGCCATTGACACGCCTGTGTTGACAAGACTCTCTTCGACTCTTGCACTACCTGGTGCGCCGAACCCTTGGCTTCTTCCCTTCCACCGCTAGCATCACGGGCCCTCGCAGAGCGTCTAGCATCAGCACGGAGAGAACCCGTGCCGCACCGCAAGGTGTCCCTACTAGATGCGCTGGTATTAGCCGCCACTTTCTCCCTGCCGATGAGGCACGACGTTGATGGGCCCTACGGAGAGAAGCACCGTCCGTCTTTCCGAGACCTTGCAAGAGACGCTTTACGGATTGTCCACACTTACAGCGACGAGGCTGCTCATCATGTGATGAGATATAGTACTTGGCAAAGCAGCTCATGTCATGACGGGGATACACGCCCTCTTTGTTTCACTGTCTCTTTGACATACGTGACCTGAACTTTGATTGTCTACATTGTTTACGGCAACGTTGACCGTCCATCCTACATGTAGGATCTCCATAAACCAGAGTGGTGTCTGTCTATAGCGGCAGCAGCTTTTTTTAACGGCTAAACAAAATAATAATACAGACTCCTTAGGGCGGTCATAGCCTAACAAAAGTGGCTATGGCTGATCCTCAGCGACTTAATCATATAGTCAAAGACTAACATCTCAACAGGCCTAAAGCATGTGCATACAGCCTTGACGACATTGGCGAGAAAAGGATATAACGCACTCTTTATACTACCGATTGGGCTCCAGCTCGAGGACCGAATTCTGAACCGATCTCAGATTGTTAAAGCTCGTGCGGTCTTTGAAGACCTCTACGAGCTTAATAAAGCGCCGGCTGAGGAGCGGGCCGCACACCATATTTACTGTATAATACTTGGACGGGTCGAAGCGTACGCTCTTCGGGTAAGAACAGGCGAACGCACCGGGGCTATCTCGCATCTGGCGAAGGGATCGTCCACCTGGAGATGCGAGCCGGGCAAAGACCAGGTCGATGGCCGAAGACGAGTGCATGCCGTTTCGGTTCGGGAACCGTTATGGTCGGCTGTATGATAGAGCCACTATTACGAAGAGGTCTTTCAAGTGAAACGTCTCTAAAGAGTCGATTCATAGAATTTGATAGAGGTCTTGTTGTCAAGAAACAGGAATGCATAATAACGCCACACGCAAATTGTGACCCGTCCACCCCCCGGGCCTGGACTTTCTGCAACATGTGGCCCGACTCACGCCACGCTTCATGTTGTCTTACAGGTAGAAGTGGACGTTCCATACATAGTGTCTGCTCATCGTGAAACAACATAATTACTCGCTAGTGCACTATGCACGAGGGGGCTTCTGGATATGCAACGTCCACTGCCGCGGCCGAGGACAACACGTATGTGCTTCTCCAGGCATATTAGTCGAGTATCTTATATTAGATGCATCCTGCCTCGCAAGCCAAAGGACCTCCGCTTCGGCCCTTGTTGGCCAGCAATCTTCTCTTATTCCTTTTCCTTGCTGCTAGTCGTGATACCGTTTCACTGGTCTAGGCAATACCCCCGATCGTCGGGGACTAGCCGATGACAAGAGTCAGCTGCTCCTGATGGGGTTAAAAACGCAGTGAAACACAGCTCATTGGGTTTCACCTACCCTTGAGGTAATCCGGGAAGAGGAAGATGGACTTTCAACTGCTCCAAAAGTTTCTGAACAAGGATGGATTTTGTTGACAACATGGTGCTGGCTTGAATAACTTGATGTCACGATCATTGGGTTAGATATCACGAGATGCATTCTGCAATATCAATACCAAATCAGGAAGAGATTCCAATAAGCGCCGATGGTTTAGTGGTAAAATTCTCCGTTGCCATCCAGCAGCGTCGGGGAGCCGGGGGTTCGATTCCCCCTCGGCGCATTCTGTTTTTTTTTTTTCCTTTGCCGTCCTGCCCTTCTCTCTCGGGACCGGTAAAGTTGTTTTCGTTCAATCACCGTCGTCGGGGAGCCGGCCCGTCAGAGGCGAGCGAGCGAGTGAGTCGCGGAGCGGGCGTCAAACATGACATGACGGTGTGGGTTTTGTCCCAGATTAAAGCAGTCAAGTCAGTGCATGGGCCGAGATGTTTGGCCCCCCCCCCATTGTAAATGTTTTCTCCGTAAATATGCTTTGAAGCAGTTTCGTCCAGTTCGTTCGCAGTGACCGTTGTACCAACCACCAATGCGCCTTTCCTCGCTTGCCTACGATGTAGATATCTATCCCACGGCGGAACTTGTCAGATGAATCAATGGTTGGTCACATTGATGATGTATAGGGAGGGGTGGGTGCTATGTAATAATAGTCAAGGTAGATCACAATCCGCGAATCGCGATGCAGTTGAGCCTTGGGCTGACCGGCGCAAGGGGAACCCCCCACGTGTCGCCGAATAACTCCCCCAGATCAATGACAGCAGATTGACGTGGGTTTAAACTAGAAACATAACGGGAGAACGGATGAGGAGCTGGGCGAGGTAGACGACGGAGCCCAGCCAGCTGTACTGGTCGCCGACGAGGCCGGTGTCCTTGATGAGGCCGAAGATGGAGGCGTAGGCGAGGGTAGACTTGTCGATGCCCTGGAGAAAGTAGACGAAGAGCATCAGGGGGCAGGATGACCCGGGTGCGACTTGGTCACCGAGAACAAGTGACGGGGGTGGTGGATCATGACATCGTTGATCATTGGTGGTGTGTATCTCAAAGCATACCAAGCCAGGGCTAAGGGGGGGGGGGGGTGGAAGAGAGGTGATTGCCAGGGGGAGGGGGGAGGCGGTTGGCCAAGACCATGGCGGCGGTGCCAAAAGAGCCGCCAAATGCTTCTTTCAAGGATGACAAGCTTGTTGCTGCTCTCCGATTGGTTCTGTAAGTGCGCAGGGAGTTTGAACGACGAGCCAGGTCTGACGACGTCGGCCTTCACGTCTTCACCATCACGGGCACGTAGCACTGAGCTGCCAAGCAACGGAGTAGCTCACGATCGAAAAACAAACCGCCGTCTGTGGTTGACGGCGAGAGGACGTCACGCGGCACGTTGTCCGCCGTCCCAAGACGACAAGCTGAGAGGAACGGGGAGTCCAGCTTGACTCGTTCCGTAAACGCGGAAAGCCAACCCACAACAACAACATGGAGTCCCCTCACCAGTAAGAAGCAACACGAGTGGTATTGACGCTTCGTAATCCGGACTATCGTGTGGGAGCTGGGATTCAGAAAAGTAGGTAATATTTGCCCACATGCAAAACCGGCTTCTCCGCGCGGGGAACTTTGGGGGGAGGATCCGCGGAGCGCACCGGCAGAAACACAACAGACTGGTTGCCCCAGATGATCCCCCCAGACATTGGAAAGGGGGGGTGGAAGTGGAGGAAGATGCGGAGGAGGGTTTCCTCGGTTGGACTGTGGACAGGAAGACCATGGATGGGGCCGACAATGGCGTGGACGGGGGGCTGTGGAGGCGGCTGCGGTCAGAAAGCATCGGAAGATGGCCGACATCGTGACGAGCCCACCGGGAGAGAGAGAGAGAAAGAGACAGACATGATGCTCTTGAACCAGGACCCCGGCTCCCCATTGGTCTTGGTCCGTAGCTTGCCGACCTGATGGCTGGCCAAGCCGGCGGGGAGATTCTGAAGCTGAGGGGCCACGTGACGATGTTGAGCATGCATGATGAGAGAGAGAAAAAGAAAGATGATGATCTTCAAGTATCCAATAGCTTCTCCGCACTCGAGCGGTCCATAGCCCCTTTTTGGGGCGGCACCGGTGTCGGCATCTAACCGCTTTTGGGTCGGCTTATAACACGATCCGACGGTCAAGACTCCACCGCGGCTTGGACGAGCCCTCGACGCTCGAGTCAGAGACCAGACACTGATTGGTTACCGTCTCCATCCCGTGAACATCAGCCGTCAAAACTTCCCCCGTCCGTAAACCCCTCATCCGTCTGGGGATGTGGGATGTCGGGGTAGCTTCGGGGGGGCCGCCCGTCTATGTCCTCTCCAATGGGCGTGTGTGCCGTGAAAGAGGACGCGTCTCGGTTCACGCAACTTTTGCATGAGGCCCGGCCCAAACACGAGCTGCCAAGTCAGTTAGGTTCACGATGCCAACGAGCTGCCGCTGTCGCCGGTCTGCGGCTGTGCGGGCTTGTTCGAGAGACGGCGACATCGGGTGAGGCCTCGAAAAACACCGTGTGTACCTTTGACTGGACCTCCCAGCATCGCTCCCCCTCATCTATGTGTATACAGCAGTATTACTCCGTATAATATGCATGCCAAAGTCCGGCATCCTTCCTCAACCCCACCTGCTTTGCTCAACCTCCGCTAGACAATAAGAACGCTCTCTGCCGGCCTGGATACAGACGCCCTTTCGTTCTGTCCTCGTGTCTTTAGTTTTATTCTTCTTCCTCTTCCCATTCACGAGGCTGGAGTCCGGATAGTCCCAAACAGAGAGACCCGACCCAGATATATATATATATATATATATATATACATCACATCACTTGCCCAAGATGCTTCTCCAAAACGAGAGAATCCCTACAAAGTACGCACCCCAAGAGGCAAAGGGGGCGACGTCTTCAAATGCCTCGATCCAGCTGCGGTCATCAGAGGGCCAGACGGAGCCCTTCACCTTCACATTCGAGGTCGTGAGGCCGACCGTCTTCCGCACCACCGTCACCTCAGAGTCCCGCCCCTTGCCCCCCTTCCCCAGCGCACACAAGCCCAGCCCCGAGTCGGCGCCCAAGGACGTCGAGGTCAAGACGTCCGAGGGCGCGCAGACCTTCACCACCTCGGGCGCCAAGGCCGTCGTCGAGTGGTCGGCCGACACGCCCATCGTCTCCCTCTACGCCGGCCGGGATGCCGCGGGCAAACCCCTCCACGCGGACCTGCCGTTCCGCTCGTACGCGGCCGACGGCCCCGGCATCGCGCACTACTCGGTCTACAAGAAGGGCACGCTGCACGTCGGCCTCGGCGAGAAGGCGGCGCCCATGGACCTGAGCGGCCGCGGCTTCATCATCTCGGCCAGCGACACATTCGGGTACGACGCCTACCGCACGGATCCGCTGTACAAGCACATCCCGCTGCTCATCAACGTCACGCCCGAGGGCGCCGTCGGCATCTTCTCGACGGCGCACTCGCGCTCGACCTGGTCCATCGGCTCCGAGCTCGACGGCATGTGGGGTGCCTACAAGGTGCACCGCCAGTCCCACGGCGGCCTGGAGGAGTACCTCATCGTGGGCAAGACGGTGGCCGAGGTCGTGCACTCGTACGCCGAGCTCGTCGGCTTCCCGCTGCGCGTGCCGCGGTACATGATGGGCTACATCGGCGGCGGCATGAAGTACAGCGCCATGGACACCCCGCGCGCCCACGACGCCATCATGAGCTGGGTCAAGAACTGCGAGAAGCACGACATCCCCTTCTCCGCCTTCCAGATGAGCTCCGGCTACACCGTCGCCGAGACCGAGCCCAAGACCCGCAACGTCTTCACCTGGAACCGCCACCGCTTCCCGGACCCGCGCGCCTTCACCCGCGAGGCCCACTCCCACGGCCTCCGCCTGCTGGCCAACGTCAAGCCGTACGTGCTGGCCACCCATCCCGAGTACAAGAGGCTGTCCGCCGCCGGCGCCTTCTTCAAGGACCCCAAGACGGGCGAGACGGCCGTCACGAGGCTCTGGAGCGCCGGCGGCGGCGAGAGCGGCGAGGGCAGCCACCTCGACTTCACCAGCAACGCCGGCTACCAGTGGTGGTACGACGGCGTCGTCGGCCTCAAGAAGGTCGGCATCGACGTCATGTGGAACGACAACAACGAGTACACCGTCCCCGACGACGAGTGGCAGTGCGCCCTCGAGAAGACGGACCTGGTGCCCATCCCCGAGGGCCTCGCCGGCCGCAAGGACGTCGGCATCTGGGGCCGCGCCATCCACACCGAGCTCATGGGCAAGGCCTCCCACGACGCCACCCTCGAGGGCAAGCCCGACGAGCGCCCCTTTGTCCTGACCCGCAGCGCCACCGCCGGCACCATGAAGTACTGCGGCGCTTCCTGGAGCGGCGACAACGTCACCGCCTGGGAGTCCATGAGAGGCGGCAACTCCCTGGCCCTGAACGCCAGCTTCTCTCTCCTTCACGTCAGTAGTCCCCCGGCCCCTTCACCTCGTCATCATGTCACTAACAAGCAAGCAGTGCTACGGACACGACATTGGAGGCTTCGAGGGGCCCCAGCCCACGCCGGAGCACCTCGTCCGCTGGATCCAGCTCGGCGTGCACTCGCCGCGCTTCGCCATCAACTGCTTCAAGACCAGCGAGGAGGACAACCTCATCGGCGGCGTCATCGAGCCGTGGATGTACCCGACGGCGACGCCCGTCATCCGCGCCACCATCAAGCGCCGCTACGAGCTGGTGCCCTACACCTACTCCCAGAACCTGCGCGCCCACCACACCGCCGTCCCGCCCCAGCGCTGGACCGGCTGGGGCTACGAGTCCGACCCGGAGGTGTGGACCAAGGAGATCAAGAACGGCGACACCCAGTACTGGTTCGGCGACGCCTTCGTCATCGGCGGCGTCTACGAGCCCGGCGTCGACACCGCCAGGGTCTACCTCCCCAAGAAGGGCGACGGCAGCGACTACGGCTTCCTCAACACGAACGCGCCCTACGAGCACTTGGAGGCCGGCAAGTGGCACACGGTGCTCTCGCCCTGGTACACCTCCATCCCCGTCATCGCCCGCGTCGGCGCCGCCGTGCCGGTCGGCAAGCCCCTCGACACGACCTCGCGCGCCGGGGAAGACCCGGAGTTCCCGAACCAGGCCAAGGACGACTGGCGCGGCGTCGAGATCTTCCCGCCCCCGGCGCTGCGCGGCGCCGCCGCCAAGGGCGTCGAGGGCGAGCCCGCGCGGGCCGACGACCTCAAGGGCGTCGTGTTCGAGGACGCCTGGTACGAGGACGACGGCATCAGCCGCGAGGCGGCGGCCGAGTTCAAGTTCACCATCCGGTACGAGGTCGTCGACGACGCCATTTCCGTCGAGGTCAAAGCCGTCGTCACCGAGGGCTCCAAGGAGGGCTGGAGCCCGCTCTGGCTCGACAAGGGCGTCGACGTGCTGCTGCCGGTGGGTGAGGAGAGGCGCGTCGTCGCCAAGGCGGGAGAGGCCACCGAGAAGCCTCTGGACGCGAGGGGACGCAGGACGTGGAACGTCCCCGTCTCCCTGTAGGCGAAATCGTCTCTTTGTAATATTGTAACACACCTGAAGACTTGACAATGTATGAATGAGACAAAAGTTGTCATGACAAACTCTATGATGTTTCTTCGCCATATCTGCGTCTTTTAACACATGAAACGCCGTCAGCCGACGACCTCGTGGCGACAGAACCGGGCTCGCCAAAACCTAAACAAAACCTCGACCCGCAGAACCCCCCCCCCCTCAAGAGATCCCATCACATCACTGTCGATGCCGTGCTCGGAAGCCTACACCTGTCTCAGCTTGACGTAGCACGACTTCGGAATCGTCGTGAGCCCGTCGTGAGAGTCGAAGCCGCCGAGCCCCTCGCTCAGCTCCTGGAACTCGAAGCTCCACACCAAGAGGAACAGCACGATCCTCATCTCCAGGTACGCCAGCCTCCTCCCGAAACACGACCGCGGCCCGTGCCCGAACGTCATGAACGGCCCCGCGTTCGAGTCGAACACCTCGGGCCCCCCTCCGGCGGCGTCCGTCCTCAGCCACCGCTCCGGCACGAACTCCTCCACGTCCGCCGGGTCCCACGCGCCCGTCCTCTTGAGAGCGCTCCTCCCGCCATCCGACCGCTTCGAGTCGTCGGCCGGCACCGCGGGCCGCAGGACCCCCGGCCCATGGGCCAAGAACATGACGACCGTCCCCCTGGGTATCGCCGCGCCGAGGATCTGGGTGTCGACGCGGGCCTGGCGCGTCATGATGGGGAGGGCCTTGCAGCAGCGGAGCACCTCCTCGACGACGGCGTCGAAGTACGGGATCGGGGTCCTGATGATCTCGCCGATGGGCGGCGGGCCGTCGGCGGCGGGGAAGGCCGCGCGGAGCTCGGCCCGGAGACGGGTCTGCGCGGGCCGGTTTCGGGTGAGGAACTTGATGCCCCACTGCGTCGCCGCCGAGGTGGTGTCGTGCCCGGCGACGAGGTATCCTAGGAGCTGGCGGCGGGTGACTGGTCAGCTTCGCGATCCTGTGGCGGGTTAGGAATCGCGAAAAAAAAAAAAAAGCTCACCTCGTCTTTGATGGTGCCCGAGTAGTAGTCAGGGCTCCTCCCTTCCTTCTGCGCGATCGCCCTCTCCCGGATCAGCATCTGGTCCATGGCGCACCTCGGCGGCAGCCCGGCCTCGATCCTCTCGACCGCGTCGCCCAGCTCCCGGGTCTCCATGGCGGCCCTCTCGACGAGGGATTCCTTGATCGACTGCTGTCTCAGGACGTACCAGGTCCGCAGCCGGGGGAACGACGACGCGAGGAGGCCGCCGGCGGCGTCCCCCAGGATGGTGAGGGCTTTCACCAGGGGGTCCGGGGGCGGGTTTTCGAGCTTCGCGGGCAGGTCCCGGTCGCCGGCCGCGGCGGACGGCGACGGGACAGACTCAAAGTGCGCGACGTTGCGCGCCGTGATGTTCCTGGTCGGGTCCGGACCGAACGCGGCAGACAGGATGACGTCGAGGGCGACGTTGTGGATGTCCGGGCCTGCTTCAAAGGGCCGTCCGTTGCTGATCCTGCTCTTCTGCTTCCAGAGCTCGATAAGGCGCATGGAGTTGGCGTAGATCTCCGGTCCCGACACCTGCCATCGATCAGTAGCTGTAACCCTGCTCTCATGGCGGAGGCTGATTCACGGCCCCGCCCCGATAGGCCGATAGGAGGGGGGGGGGGGTGCAAGTCTTCTTACCTCGTGCAGGAAGCCCGGGACCATCAGGTACTTGCCCAGCTCCCGGTTCTTCTTGAGCCTGGGATCATTGTCCGCCATTGTGAGGCGATGGTTGGGAATCAGGCCGCCCAGCATGTCCTTCAGCTTGCTGCTCCGCATGAACTCGGACGTCCGCCGCGCCGAGATGTCCTGTGCCTCGACCGGGTCGGCGCAGACGACGAGCGGGGGCGCAAAGGGGCCGAAGAAGAGCTGCACGAGCGGGCTGTTGTGACGGCGTGCCTGATCGACGAGCCACTCGCGCCGCGACGGCCCGGAGGCCAGGTCGGGGAGGTCGCCCAAGACCCGTTTCGCCGAGGCAAGGTTGTAAGGGATCCCCTTGAGGGGCTTCGGAAGCGCCGCGTTGCGCAGCATGTACAAGAGGAGTAGCACGACGGCGACGGCCAACGTCCAGTTGGGAGGTGCCCATGGCAGGCCATCGCGCAGACCATTTTCCGTCATGTCTTCCATCTCGACGGGTCAACGACGGTCAAAGGGGAATTGGAAATGGATCAACGAGGATATTCCCAAGGACGCCCAGGAGCTCAGCGAGCCGCGGCGTGTGGCTTTCTGCGGCAACTTTATCAGTCGTGCCCATTCCAGGAGAATCGCTTCTGCCTGGAGGGCGCTGGTTCTAGACTCTATCCATCCTGCCGCTCCTTCAGGGTCTAGCCGGGTTCCTTCGATCGTGGATGTGTGGGATAGCCGCGTGATTTCTGATGGATAATGGCCAAGAGTGTATTGCCTTCGCCCAATGACATGAGAGAAAGGCCCACGGAATGTGAGGGAGAAAGATCCGAGCAATGGCTAAAGGGGCCGATTCCGACGGCACCAATCGCGTGTTTCTTCTGAGACTAGCGTGCGGCGAGAATGCTTCGCTATCGAAACAGTCAGATTTTAGTGAGATCCTTGGCCAAAGACGGGTCGGGAACCGCTATCTCCGTCCGGAAGCGGCGGACTGAGGCAGTAGAGTTTCCGTGCCAGCAAAGCAATCCTTTTCCCACTCCCTGCTTGGTCGACCTCGCTCCGGATGGGAATGATCCGTCCACAAAACGATATGGCTAGTCACCATCAACGGCACCGTGGCGTTGCGCTGCAAGCCCAGACCCTACTGATAGTTCTGGAATAGCGGTGGGCTGCCTAGTCACGATTAACAGATGCTCCCCCGACATTGGCTTGACATGCTGGCCTTTCAAGGGCCCCTTCTTATCACACACGAGGAGACACCATGTTCTCTCAACGTCTTTCGTCGAGCTCAGGATTCGTTGCAGCAACGGGTAGTTGTTCCCACGATAGCCTGGGGCTCAATCCCAAATCTAATTCTATCAGCATGCAGTGGTTAAGATCTACCCGAGCACGTGATGTGATCTATTGGCGTATTATTTGTTCTATCTCTATACGTCTTTCTATATGCATGGCTAAGTTGCTTTGTTTCATCATTTATACGAGAAGAGGTCGGGTTCCAGCCCGTGGGAATGCGGCGACGTCGAGGGCAAAGAGGGCAAAGTTCTCGGCGTTTCTGATTTTATCGGAATCCGATAGACGAGCACAACTATTAGGAGCAAAAGAGTCAGCCACGACCGAACAGCCGATCCATTACAGCGCCTCGGCGAAAAGGATGGCTCGCAAGAAAACCGTGACAGGAGGCGGCGAGCATACGGGGAGGGGGGCTCACCAGCTCGAAGTATAGCACGGGCCTTTGCCGTGGAGGTAGGCCAGCGGCTCATCCAGGTCGTCAGCGGGAGGGTTGGGAGAAGTTGCCTTTTCCATGTGCTGAAGCTCGTGAAGCAAGATGTAGCCTTTTGAGACTTTCCCACGGGCGCCGTATTGTTCCTTATACATGCTGATCGTTTGTGCGTTGGTCTCGCGAGCCTCGAAGAACCGGGGGCATAGCAGGATAAGGCTGGGCCCCAGCACCTGTTTGCCAGCCGAGTTAATATGCGTCAACCTTGAATAGCCAGCCTCGACAGTATTTGAGGCACAAAAGCTGGAGAGCTCGCCGGCGGCAGGAAGACACGCGAAAGCCAGAGAATTAGCTGTTGGCGCCGGCTTGCCACGACGCGCGATCAAATAGAGCCCTCTCTTGTTGGTATGTTCAATCCTCGCCATGATCTCAGGGTGAGGCAGATGAGAAAATGCGGTTTGGTAGTGCTGGTTGATGAGGGTGTCAACCATTTGGGGAGTGGCGTTGCCTGGTCAAGTGTCTAGGTGTTAGCTTCATCCATTCCCGCATCCAAATGCCTTGATCGCCGCCGTCCTTTCGTTCACAACAGGCGGGAGACGCAGGTATGTGCTTACTCTCTCCAAACCAGGTGCGAAAAGCTGATGATGTTTCGGCACCTCTGACTTTCAGCGCGGCGATGGCCTTACCAGCAAGATACTGGGTCTCTCTGATGGCCTCATCGATCATCAACCATTGGGCGGGGTCGCACGACCATGTGCCGTCTCCGATGATGTAGGAGTTGTCGTACGTATCCGAGACGTCACGGCTTTGCAAGCTGTTGAGGGCCCCCGGAACCGTAGCCGCGGCCGAAAGTCGTGCGCTGGCAACAAGAACCAGACTCCAGAGGATCAGAAGGCAAACGGACATCTGGGGAATGTCAGGGTGCATTCTATGACAAGCCATTCTGCTCGGCCGGCTCGAAAAGAGGGATTGGGTCCTAGATAATGAATGACTGATAGAAGGGAGGTATCGATAAGCGAAAGACGTGAAAATCCATCCAAGACGTCTAAATGAATGAGTGAAAGACGTCAATGAGACGAGGATGGGGGCTGTGATTACACTTGCACGCTAATTAGTAGACGGACAGACAGACGTGGACGCAGGTTTAGGAAGAGACTCGGCGAACTTTATTCTTCAATAAGTCCTCCGGAAAGGAAACCCGGATGGTTGTGCTAATTCACGACTCTAGTGGAAAGAGGAAGCTTGGCTTGTAAATCTTCAATACCATAATTAATAAATTGTAATAATGCCAAGAGGGCTAATCAGTGATGTTCGGTTCTCAGGTTTGGCTACGTAAAACTACTAGGAAAATCCTTGGCGTTCACCCATTGCCGACCATGTATACTGGGTCTTGCTCCCAGTATGGAATGTGGGACCACCGGGAAGTCCGTTTTGAGGACTTTTATAATGCATTGCCACCTTAAGGGATCTTGAATCGTACCGTCTCCCCGGTTCAAGGTCGAACGCACAATGTATAGGTATACAAAGGAGTAAACAATGTGGATGACAGCAATATACCGACTGTAATATTAATATCCGCACTTTCACAGACCCCTCTCTTAATCGTGTACTGATCGTCGAGATTCATAACGCCTCTACCCAGCTATTTCTCTGGAGACCAGTGTACTGACGGTTTACGCCTGAACTTGCAGCCTTTCAAAGTGGCACTGAGACACATTTTTCAGATGTAAAGATCACCGAGGAAGTGCAGTCCAGACAGACCATGGCCCATCCTTCATCCAAACTCGCCCATTAAACTCGGCCGCATCCACGTCAAATGGACCCGATGAACATCTCAACTCTCCCATCAGGTTTGAGAAAAGTATACTTACAATTATCTGTAAGCGTCTAGTATTTATTCGCTAATACGTATGAGCTCACTATCACTCCCTCTGATCAATTCCAGCATCCCAGGATGTAACGACCCAGACTCACTTAGAACAACCCTACTACAAAATGAAGCTCCTTTCAAGAACCATTCAATCGCACGAGGACGTCAATAATCACCTTCTTCGCTGAGCAGCCCTGACTGTAGAGGTTCGACTGCTAATTCTAGAGCAAGTTGAGGCCGGAAATAAAGAGCACGCATGATTTGCCGGACTGGGCAAGGGTCTTGAGGGGATATGCGGCATTGAAACCTTTGTCAAAGTTCGGACTGCAAACTTTTCCACCCCTGAAGCTTCCGTTTTCTAGTTCTGGCATTGACGATTTGAGCCCCCTTGTTCACGGCTATCGAAGAGACCTCATCAAGAGGAACTCACTTCACGTGAGAACTGGAGAGCATGACAATATGGACAAGTTTGATGAACCGAAAACCCAAGCCACGATCAAGGCAAACAATAAGCTCTTGTTCATGATGATGATGATGATGATGATGATATTGTTTAAGGCCGGGAGGTCCAAACTGAGTGGGAGAGGCCGCCTGCCTGTCTACTCTGTCCTTTATTATATATATATATATATATATTAATATATATATATATACACTACATATACATATAGACTTGTAAATATTCCCCAGGTTAGTCGGGTCTGGCTGTTCTTGTGTGCCTATACAGCATACAAGGGCAGCAAGTGTTAAAGTTCCAGATTACTTAACAAGAATCAAAGTCATCCTTGGCAGGGGCGCCTCCACTTTTAGCTGATCTTGACAGCTCGGCCCCCCTTGATTGCCCTAATAAACAACGCAAATACTGTATGTATCCTATTAGTAAACGTCTGGCAAGGTACATAATATATACCACTACACATGTACTTGAAGCGATGCTTTTTTGTGCTGTGATAGGGGTCTTTGGGGCATCCCCTTAAATTGCGACATGACCCCAAGCTGGGGCCCCCTCCAGTTTTCCTCCAAACTTTACAGGGAATATGAGAGTATATCCCAGTATAGTAGTTAACAAGCTCTCAGACAGATATCTAGTACTTACTAGTTAGACAAGGCTGGCAAGGCTACTATGTACTGACGTGTAGAGACTGAGATTGGTCCTACTTCTAGTATAGGCAAGACGTTATACAGATAGAAGGACTAAAGAACAGTTAGACATTCGGATTTAATACAACACATAGTACATAACAGTTCCATTGGCTCGGCCCCGCTCTTGGCAGAAATGGGGTCATGTCGCAGTTAAAGGGATACAGTAACATACAGTACTAGGTCATTAGTATTGACATACCAATATGGGGACCAATCAATTAGGTAGGTAGGAATCCTCTGTCAGACCCATTGTCAGGCGCATAGATGGTATACACAGTTCTGAAGCCATTACCTTTAGGTAGAGCGTGCAGTCATTAAGTAAAAGATGATGCTGATTGGTGTGCAAATACTATTAATGACTAGTACTATATACCTGATAGATAAGATGGCAGGGGGTCGAGGAAGATAAGGATTAAGACACCGGAAGTGCCAGCGCTAGCTTTATGGGGTAACCCCAGGACATGGGCCCCTGCAGGTTAGGGTGGTTGGTGAGGAAATACAGTCACTTGGCAAAAGTCTGGAACCCCCGCATCTCAGGTGACCCCATATACACTACTACCCCCCTTCTTCAACCAGCAATTGAACTGCGAAATTATTGAAATATATGGCAAGAGTATAGTCAATTAAAAGCTGATTGTTTGCCCCTTCAGTATCATGTATACCATCTATATACCCAAATAACTGCTTGTAAGCGCCTTAGCAGAGAGTTAATAAGACTCCTAAGCCTTTATATAAGATATAAGGTTAACAAATCGCTATTACTATTGTTAACAAGGTAAGCTAAATACCTAGCCTGTTAGGTATTAGATAACTCAACTACCCCACTTGCGAGCCACCCCCACATCCGAGCCACCCGGAACTCCCGTATTTCTCCTCCTTCATGTCATAGGCAATTCCCCTCATGGCCAGAGGCCATATAGGTGGTGTTGACAGCAGTGCTCGTGAGGATCACTCGAGCATTGGTGGACCTTTTGTCTGGTCGGATGGGTCAATTGGTTAGACTGACACGACCAGGTCTATTGTGACAGGCGTCACTGTCAGCGTCCTGTTACATAGGGATATTGGTTAGACGATAGAAAAAACCTTAGATAACCTTAGAAGAATAGGCCTTCTAACGTCTGATATCTATTGCTTTAGATCGCTTGGTCCTAATCAATAGGTTTTACTATAGGAATCGGTATACCTACCTCTTGTCTAAAGGTTGATAGGCATCGCCTAGTATACGCTCTGCTAGGCCCTTTAGTTGTTGATGGGTAGAGCCAGCGCCTAGGGCATCCTGGATTTGAACCTATTTAGAAAGATATTCCTTTTAGGCCTAGGATAACCGCTATATATAGATATAGGCAGTATTTTTGCTTTAGTGCCTATAGAATCGTTATTAAAGTGACTGGTATGGTATACCCTATTTCCGAGCAGCCTGGCGAATAGGGCAGCCACCTAGCACCTCTTTAAGGGCCCGCTGGAGCTCATCTTCGGTATATTGCTTCATTATGGGTCAGAGAAGGTATCCTGAAAAAACGGCGTTGTTTCGCGATATATATTAATTGTTATGATAGTTTGAAAAAGGTGGTGGTGGTGATGAAGTGCTACAGGACGCTGACAGTGACGCCTGCCACAATAGACCTGGTCGTGTCAATCTAACCAATTGACCCATCCGACCAGACAAAAGGTCCACCAATGCTCGAGTGATCCTCACGAGCACTGCTGTCAACACCACCTATATGGCCTCTGGCCATATAAGGGGAATTGCCTATGACAATTGTACCCCCTCCTCAAGTGCCTTGTCCGCAAGGCACACCTGGTGATGTGAACCCCTAAGGTTAAGGTTAGCTGACATAAGACTACCCTGCCTATACCTGCCAGCGTCCGCCTTGCCGATTAAGAGCCACTCTTAGGAATTAAACTTTAGCTTTGGCTCTGGCCCTTCTGGCTCTGGCCTTTTCCTAAGTAACTAGAGCTGTGCTCTTCTTGGGAATCAAACCTTTAGCTCTAGCTCTCTAGCTCTAGCTCTAGGTCTATTTTCCCCACATATGACTGTTATCCTGACCGTAGGATCTTGAGTATAATTGTAACAGGATGCTGATAGTGACGTCTGCTATAATAGACCTGGTCGTGTCAATCTAACTAATTAACCTATCGACCCAAAAGGTCTACTAATGCTTAAGTGATCCTTACAAGCACTGCTGTTAATACCACCTATATGGCCTCTGGCCATATACAGGGAATTGTCTATAACACTATTCTCTTATAAATATAAGGCGTTAATAACCAGCTTTAGGCGTAATATTAAGTCTCTTTATGACCCTATATTTATAATGAT
This sequence comes from Colletotrichum eleusines, assembly GCA_016807845.1. NCBI lineage: Eukaryota > Fungi > Ascomycota > Sordariomycetes > Glomerellales > Glomerellaceae > Colletotrichum > Colletotrichum eleusines. Next base: position 884,198 of record JADEZO010000007.1, read on the forward strand.
TTGCCTTACAAAAAACCCACTAGATAATATAAAAAGATATTTTACCTATCTATTAACCTGTTAGCTCTTAGCATATCTACCAATAGGTAATTTTTACTAAACGGATAATAGCCTGTTTCTCCTACTAATTCAGTTTCTCTAGCCTCCCTTTTCAGGGCTTAGAGTTAAAAGATTAGGTGGTATCAAATCGTTAGATGGTCTTTGTCATCACTACCTATGAGCAGCCAAAGACGGCTGCTGCCTCCTTATACATTCTACTAGCTAGAACAAAAGCAGTGATTACAACCCGCTGTATTTCTGTTAGCTTATGGTTTTCTCTATAGTTTCCCATTATCGTAGAGGTGAATAGTTGCAATTTATCGTCCATTTCCTGACGTTGTGGGAGATGTAAGGGGGAAGAATGGTGGGCAAGGGTGGCGCTGGGCCGCGCGGCATATGCGGGGTTCCAGACTTTTGCTAAGTGACTGTAATAAGCTCTTCAGTCAGGCCCGGAATCTCTCTCCTAACATGGCGTATCCATGCCTAGCCTACAGGCACGTGGGTGGTATCGAATTGAAGCTGCGATTCAGGCCACCCTTGGTGGTATCGCACTGAGACGAGTCAACATCAGTACATACAAGTGGTAGCTAGCTATACAGAACGCGGGTCAATCTGGAACGTGAAGCTGGTGACTACTACGTCAAACTCACTATATGACTTTTGTCACGTCTTGAGATCAAGTCTATAGCTGAGGGGGTGGAAATGATAATTGAATCGGTAGAGAAGGATTCACAATCAAACCACTGACTTATGGACATGGATCAATTCCAGGTTTACATATTGAGTTTCCCCTATTTTAAATGACTGCGTGCGACGCAGTCCATTGATATGTTGACACAGTTGATTTCCCGTAGGGAGTAAGAAAAAATTACATGCCCGGGACTCTTGATGATGAGTGCATTGGGTCATATGAAATCTGTAAGTGGGCACTAGAACTTGCCGCGGTATTGGCAAGCCAGGTTAGCATTCATGACTGAATAGAGGGAGCAATTTGTGATACCGTGACCATAGTGACTTTGCCTGTTTTCTCTGGTGGTTGTTATTATTACTGGGCTCGTTCGACGTTGCTTCAATGCAAATCTCAGGACTAAGATGTGGCACTTACGCCTTGCGCAGATCTGAATCTCTGGACCGGAAGGACTAACATCTGCCTTCTTAACAATGCCATAATCATAGTGAGAAGAGGCTGCAGCCACAACAGAACTTCCTGGGCAGTGTGAGAATGAGCCTTTGGAGAAGCTGCCCATGCCTGGTTGCTGCTCGCTTGAAGTCATCAAGTAGGTTGTTATTTACTGCCCAATGTCGTCCGCTTCTCTTTTCCGGTTAGCCACAAGAAGACGGGGGAGAAGAAAAATAAGGATAAGAAGAAGACGACGACGACGACACCGCAACCATGCCTCCCAAGAAGAACACCACCATCACCAACGCCCGCCCTCTGCCTCACAAACTGAAGGTTTCTAACCCACCCAGCTGGTGAAACATAGTAGTGTGGTTTGATTGATAGATTAACTCGGATTAGTCTATAGATCCCTCTCGATACATACTGTTGCTCTGGATGTCCAACCACCTGGAATATAACTCGGATGCGTCCCGGTAGGCCGGCACAATGAATCAGACAGAACCCCTGCGGATTACCCCAAAGGGGAACCGTCTGTAAGTAATGGCAAAAGGCCGTGTCTCAGGGGGGAGAAATTGGGCAGACTTTGGGCTAGATAAAAGTCATCGGAAAGAATCTGAGGCAACCTCAAAAGGCTGAACCATAATTATACATTTGACGGTATCACTCTCGAATATGAGCTTCGGTAGCCAACGGGAGCCTTTAATCACTATCAGAGACCACAAACTTTTCACCTGCTTGGCATCAGAGCGATCGTCTCATTGATGAATCAGTCATAGGTTGTTTAAAAAGCCCGAGTTTTACTAGACTTCCAGTATGGTCCGCCGAATATGCCGACTTTTCGTAGACATGTGTCACGTAACAAAACGACGCCGTTAAGTTACAGGGCAGTAACTAAAGCCTAACTCAACCCCCCTACTTCTGCACCACCCCCACTTCTGCACCACCATCATCACCATCACCACCACCACTATCACCACTTATTTCACCACCTCTGCCGCCCACCCATATGCAACTTTCGGCCTCGCTAGATAATTCGGATGCACTGGATTCATCCGGACTATCCATATCGCCGATATCCGGACTTTGCGCCCGCTGGATGTCCCAAATAGTGGCGAAGGTGCTGTTAGGCGATAGACGGACCTTCTTTCTCTTGCGCTGCCGTATATCATCCAACTGGCCCTCCAGCTGGTGGACCTTCTGCTCTAGAAGTGCCCTTCTAGATGCCTGTTCATCATACCCCTTTTGCACCTTTCTAGATAGGTGACGAATAGTATGGGTATCTAGCCCATCCTCTGCCAGCTGGGTTAACTGGCGTAGTTGATGCCGTAGTTCAGCAGATCGACGAGGTGTTGACCATGGGACGATAGATACGGATTCACCCCACTGCTGGCTGCTAGGCTGGTTAGTCTGCTGGCTGTTCTGCTGGCTGGATGATGCCTTTATTACTAACGAGTTAGATAGAGGTCGCTGTATGCATATTGGCCATAGTCCAGCTGACCTCCAGCCACTTCTAACGTTCTGGGCTGTTATAGATGCATCTCTAGCCCTTATATAACAGGCCAGAAATGCCCTCTTGCCAGCAACAGTTGAATCACTAACCCAGTCATCTAGATATCCAACCTCCCTTCGATAGGCGTGCTTTAATGGGCTGAAGACCGATATATCCAGTGGCTGGAGGACAGCAGAGGAGTGTGGCGGTAGATATAGTAGATATATCTTGTTCTGGAAGCATTCCCACATAAAGTCAGTAGATATATGGCTGTAATGCCCATCTAGAACCAGCAGTCTGGCTGCCTCTGGCTCACTAGGCATAGTGCCTGGGATAAAGACCTTCTTTAGCCACTCAAGGGCAGTCTTCTCAGTTGTCCAGCCATTATCCGTATATGTGAAGTGCCATCCTTCATATCCAGATAGGTTAGATGGGAACCACTGGGCCTGGACTGATTTGCCCTTATATATAACCAGTGGGCATAGGGACCTCCCATCAGCAGCCACACACTCGATGATAGATACCCATGCCCGGGATCCTGGCTGCTTTTTCTGGATATGCTGCGATGCTGCAGAGCCCAGCACTAGCCCATTAGATCCCCTGCCCTCCATAATGCCAGTCTCATCCATATTCCATCGGTTAGATGGATGGATTCCCTGGATGGCAGGGATATTAACCAGAAGATGGAAAAAACCCTGGATAACCTCGGAAGAATGGGCCTTCCATCGCCGGGCATCTATTGCCCTAGATCGCCTGGTCCTAAGTGATGGGTTTCGCCGCAGGAATCGCCCTATCCACTTCCTCCCTATGGGCTGCTGCCCATCGCCTAGCATACGCTCTGCTAGGCCCTTTAGTTGTTGATGGGTAGGGCCAGCGCCTAGGGCATCCTGGATTTGAACCCATTCAGATAGATATTGCTCTTGGGCCTGGGATAACCGCTGCATATGAATATAAGCAGTATCCTTTGATTGCATGCCGTGGAATCGATGTCGAAGAGTATGATAGGGAATTCCCCATCTACGAGCTGCCTGGCGGATAGAGCAAGTAGTATCTATATCTTGAAGTGCCCGTTGGAGCTCATCTTCAGTATATTGCTTCATGATGGGTTAAAAAAGGTATCCTGAAAAAATGGCGTTATTTGGCGATATATAGCAATTGTTATAATAGTTTGAAAAAGGTAGTGGTGTTGATGAAGGAGGAGAAATGCGGGATTTTTGGGTGGTGCAGAAGTGGGGGTGGTGCGGAAGTGGGGTATTAGAGTTATATATCCCACACCGTGGCAATATGCTAGTCACCATTACATCAGCTTGGTACTCATCGTACTGCTCAATCGCATTTACAATGTAGAAAATTGAACTTTTCCGAATGCCACCAACGATTCCCGCCATCTTTATACCACCATCATCTGTTCTACCTGAGGCTCTACTGTAAGATTTCCCGCACCGCGGCCGCTTCATGTTTACTTCCCTCCCTTCTTGCCCTTGCCGCCGCCGCCATTGAGCGCCTGCGGTTACTTGTTAGCCTCTCGCCGCGGTCAGCAGATTTCCAAGGGCACTCACAGCATCCTTGTTCGCCTCGTTCTGCTTGATGCCCTTACTAAACTCGCCCTGGAGTTTGTTGAGCGTCTTCTTATCGGACGCGGAGTTGCCGCCCTTCAGACTCTCGGCCTGCTTCTCCTCCTTGGCCTGCGCGCCTTGGACCTGGGGAGCAGAAAAGAATCAGTCAACAACCCAAATCTCGCTCGTCCGCTTTCCTCCAACGACCGGATTCTCGAGGGTGAGGGGGGGGGGGGGGGGATGCTCACCTTCTTCAGGCCATCGACAAGCTTCTTGTTGTTCGGGTCGGCGTTCTTTTGGTTTTGTTCGCGGACCTTCTCTCCCTTGTCAATGGTGTTGAGGAGCTGGCCCTTGGCTTTATTGAAGTTGCCGTTCGTTTCAGCCTTCTTCACGCCGTTGGCGTCCTTCTTCTCCTGCTTTTGGATAGAAATATTCTTGTCGATGCCGGCAACCTCCTTCTCAAGGTTGCCGCCGCTCTTACTGCCGCTCTTACCGCCGCTCTTACTACCGCCGCCGCCACCGCCGCCGCCGGCCCCCTTACCGCCCTTCGTGTTTGCCCTTGGGGCGACGGCATCCACCGGCGCTGGCATAGGCAGGGCAACGGCAAAGGTGAAGAAGAGGAAGAAGGAGAGAATGAGTTGGGAGTAACGCATTTTGAAAAGGTTCTAATTGGCAATGTACTTTAAGACTAAAGTATGGAAAAGAAAAATGCCACGGGTAAGCTTATAAACTAGTGCGACTTTGAAAGGGAAGTTAGTCTGACGAGGGCAGAAGATCGGGCAGCAACAGTTCAAATATATAGTTGTTTATACGACGGCAGTCCCGGCTTGATCGCTTTCGCGATAATACTATCCAGGGCCCATTTGATCCCCGCAAGGGGTACCGAAGAAGTTAGCTTCGGCACGATCGTGATACCCCTCACTCTCTAGCTCGTGATGCTTTCGGGATGTTGCTTGCTCTCCAGAGAATCCAGCCTTTGCCCTGTCGCCGACTACGACTGCAATACACACATCGCCATGTATCGTTCGAAGTCCGTATTTGTTTGGAGAGCGACAAGCTTTTGGGTGGAGCCGGTCGAAGAAGGTTCAGCCGCATCAGTGTTTTAGGCTAAACTCGTGTCTTGATTCTCACTGCCGCTCTTTAGTTAACATACACTTCCATGGTGATGCCGTCAACTTAGAAGGTTCCTATCCAGCTAAGTCTTGGTGCCCCGCCGACGGCATGGCCATGGATCATGGGCATAGGCATGCAGTGGGGTTGATCATCTCGAGCGTCGAACGCTTCACATGAAGAACGCCCGTGACGATCGTCCTTGTTTAGGGAGATGCGGCCGTGATACCATGCTCTGGGCCTATCTTCTCACATGGCTTCGGGCCTGGCCTCTCCATTTCCCATTCAGCCTCTCTTTCAAAGGTGTACCGGGTCTCCTTGAAGCTTTGCCGGATTCAGCATGTCTCACGGTAATCGTTGCAAGTCTAAATCTGGTTTTCTGTTTTTCCTTTCTCTTGACCATTCGTGTTACGCCCTTCATGAACATGGCTCTGCGTAACGGGAGGTCGCCATTGGATTATGACGGCCCGCCTCGTGGGCAGATTTTCAACGCAGCCACGGTTCATCTGCCAGTCGCTTCAATAACGGCAAAACGCTAAAGACACCATGTTTGGTGACTTGATAACATCAGTCAATACGCCAAGACATGTCAGGCCGACCCTCCCGTCGCTGTTTGACGTGGGGCCTGCTTCCATCAGACGCGACACGAAGAAGAAATAAACATGAGTTGAATAAAGTTGGAGGCCACACCAACTTTGAAGATCGATAAAGCACCCCCAAGTCGAAAGCGAGCCGAAGGCGGTACGCTTCGTCTCCGTGCCTCGAAGCGTCTGGCCCGGAACGCGACACTCGCCCGAGCACACGCGGTGACGACGCTCGGGCAAAGTTGGTGAATGCGGAACCTAGGCACAGAGCAGCCCGACGACCGGGAACCGATTCAGTCGAGTAACCAGGGCCTTTGCGTCTCAGGTTCGCCGGCGAGTTGTTGATTTGCCAACCGAGAAGAACTCTGCATGCCAGGGTTATCGAGGCAAGATGCGCCCCCTCCGTCATCGTGCCATCAGAGTGCAGGCATGACACAAGGACGGAGCCAGGCGTCTCCGGGCAAGCTGCCAATGAAACATATTGTCCCAAAATGAGGCTCAACAGTCGTGCCGTTGAATGCGCGAAATCCTAGCAATGCGCTACCCGGGGTTTCCCTCCACTCCGCCCTGTTCGGCAAGGGGGCCGGCCTCCGCATCTTCCCCCGTGGTAGCGCGGCGGGCAGAAGGAGAAGAGAGTTCAAATTCTAACGACATGATTTTCTTGAAACTCTCAAAGAGTGCCGAGAATCCCAGGCCCGTCTTCCATCGTCGTTCTAGCCTAGTGGGGAGAATCGATGTTTTCCGGACGCAAGATCCGCATCGAACCTTGACGAATAGGTCATCAGGAGGGGTATGTCCGAGTTTGAGTCTTTAATAAACTTCGCTTGGAGAGGGGGGGGGGGCGGTCCTCCTCCGCCCAGGGGGATCGCCCTCCGCCCGGGTCGTATGCGTGCCTGTTATCGTCCGAAGGTGGCTTCTTCGGGCCATGTACCGGGCGATCTTCGTCGTCCAAAGAGCACCGCCAAGAAGTCCGTCGCTACTGTAGGCAGCTGCCAGTCAGTCAGTCACGCTTCAAGACAATGGGCGAACGGCCTCCGAGCGGGTGTCTCACTATGGAGTGACACATTCCAACGTGTTGTTCAAAAGGGCCTTGTCGGTCAAGAATGTGGCTCCTCTGTTGCCCGTCGACACAGGTCTGGTCGAGAGGAGGTCCAGCCTTCTCGCCAGCCCTGATCTGTTTCAAGCTCGCGCCCAATATTAAGATTGAGGGCCATCCCTTGCACAGGCCAGAACCTATCAGCGGCGTCGGGTCCCGTGGTCCCGAGCTCACCTAGCCGGTTGCCGCGACGGTCTGGTCTGTCATGTAACTCTAATACCCCACTTCCGCACCACCCCCACTTCTGCACCACCCAAAAATCCCGCATTTCTCCTCCTTCATCAACACCACTACCTTTTTCAAACTATTATAACAATTGCTATATATCGCCAAATAACGCCATTTTTTCAGGATACCTTCTTTAACCCATCATGAAGCAATATACTGAAGATGAGCTCCAACGGGCACTTCAAGATATAGATACTACTTGCTCTATCCGCCAGGCAGCTCGTAGATGGGGAATTCCCTATCATACTCTTCGACATCGATTCCACGGCATGCAATCAAAGGATACTGCTTATATTCATATGCAGCGGTTATCCCAGGCCCAAGAGCAATATCTATCTGAATGGGTTCAAATCCAGGATGCCCTAGGCGCTGGCCCTACCCATCAACAACTAAAGGGCCTAGCAGAGCGTATGCTAGGCAATGGGCAGCAGCCCATAGGGAGGAAGTGGATAGGGCGATTCCTGCGGCGAAACCCATCACTTAGGACCAGGCGATCTAGGGCAATAGATGCCCGGCGATGGAAGGCCCATTCTTCCGAGGTTATCCAGGGTTTTTTCCATCTTCTGGTTAATATCCCTGCCATCCAGGGAATCCATCCATCTAACCGATGGAATATGGATGAGACTGGCATTATGGAGGGCAGGGGATCTAATGGGCTAGTGCTGGGCTCTGCAGCATCGCAGCATATCCAGAAAAAGCAGCCAGGATCCCGGGCATGGGTATCTATCATCGAGTGTGTGGCTGCTGATGGGAGGTCCCTATGCCCACTGGTTATATATAAGGGCAAATCAGTCCAGGCCCAGTGGTTCCCATCTAACCTATCTGGATATGAAGGATGGCACTTCACATATACGGATAATGGCTGGACAACTGAGAAGACTGCCCTTGAGTGGCTAAAGAAGGTCTTTATCCCAGGCACTATGCCTAGTGAGCCAGAGGCAGCCAGACTGCTGGTTCTAGATGGGCATTACAGCCATATATCTACTGACTTTATGTGGGAATGCTTCCAGAACAAGATATATCTACTATATCTACCGCCGCACTCCTCTGCTGTCCTCCAGCCACTGGATATATCGGTCTTCAGCCCATTAAAGCACGCCTATCGAAGGGAGGTTGGATATCTAGATGACTGGGTTAGTGATTCAACTGTTGCTGGCAAAGGGCATTTCTGGCCTGTTATATAAGGGCTAGAGATGCATCTATAACAGCCCAGAACGTTAGAAGTGGCTGGAGGTCAGCTGGACTATGGCCAATATGCATACAGCGACCTCTATCTAACTCGTTAGTAATAAAGGCATCATCCAGCCAGCAGAACAGCCAGCAGACTAACCAGCCTAGCAGCCAGCAGTGGGGTGAATCCGTATCTATCGTCCCATGGTCAACACCTCGTCGATCTGCTGAACTACGGCATCAACTACGCCAGTTAACCCAGCTGGCAGAGGATGGGCTAGATACCCATACTATTCGTCACCTATCTAGAAAGGTGCAAAAGGGGTATGATGAACAGACATCTAGAAGGGCACTTCTAGAGCAGAAGGTCCACCAGCTGGAGGGCCAGTTGGATGATATACGGCAGCGCAAGAGAAAGAAGGTCCGTCTATCGCCTAACAGCACCTTCGCCACTATTTGGGACATCCAGCGGGCGCAAAGTCCGGATATCGGCGATATGGATAGTCCGGATGAATCCAGTGCATCCGAATTATCTAGCGAGGCCGAAAGTTGCATATGGGTGGGCGGCAGAGGTGGTGAAATAAGTGGTGATAGTGGTGGTGGTGATGGTGATGATGGTGGTGCAGAAGTGGGGGTGGTGCAGAAGTAGGGGGGTTGAGTTAATGCTCAACATTCGTGATTGCCGACGATGCGGGTGCGCCATGGGGCTTAACCGCAGATCGATCGCCCTACCGATTTCGGCGTGACGCGGGCTCGGAAGTTGTGCAGGAAAAAAAAAAGAAAGAAAGAAAGAAAGGTAAAAACGGACCGGGTTGTGAGCGCATAGCTGAGACGGACCAGGCCGCTCAAAAGTCAATATCACGCGCATATAACCTCTTTTTGGCGGGATAATGCCAGAAGACGGGATACCAGCAAAGACCACAATAGGGATGACGCAACCCATCAAGGAGAGCACACACATCAATGCCATTGTATAAACAACTTGGCCAGTGTTTCGGCGCAAGGCACGTACCGTCGATTCCTGGGATTGGTGCCACACCGACCATTCCTTAAAATGTAAGGGCAAGATTGCGGGCCGTTGCTGGGAATGGATGGTCCGACCCTTGTTCGCCGAATTCCTGAGGGCAGTCATTTCCTGGGTCGTCACTCTGTCTGTCGTTGGACTGGATGTCCCACCTCGTCACTCCAGGGCAGCCATTGTACTTAGCCGGTTGCCTGGAGGAGCAAGTAAGCAAATGAGTGACAGGAGCATTGGGAGGGGCCCTATATCCGAGTTGGAATGATGTAATTACCAGACGCCAGGGTTACTTACATTGATTGGCATGGGGTTGAAATACGGCAACAACAATGAGTCGTGACACATCATCTACCAAGTAGGCTTTATTGCCTACAGATTGCTGACACTACGGACCAGCTGTGGGAAATACAAAACTTGTCACTGCCGTTCTAGGAATGAAGCTAGTAATTAGGTAGGCATAACAACGTGGATGTGCAGGTTCGCCGCCAGCCTCTCTCACTCAAGCAGCCCCAGTCCAGGACACGATGCATTTCCAAGTCGATTGTGCATATGTAAACAGAATGCTAGGTCTAGGACCATGTTGAATTTCATCATAAGGGACGTCATATCGTAATCATCTGGGTAAAGGGGGGGGGACTAGTATACAATAGCAGGATAGCAGGTCGAACTCTCAAGCAATGACCAGACGCTCTCAACCGGACTCGGTGCTGCCACCAGACCTCAATGCTGTCATGGGGGAAAAAAAACGAAGAGTAATAAAACGAAAAAAAAAAAAGAAAAAAAAAGGCAATGCGAAGTGGAAAACAATGCTGTTGCTGGTCGGACCATCCGTGTACGCCTCCGCTGCGCCCAAAAAAAGATGAAACAAACCACGCAACTCTCATAAAATAAGGATAAAATAAAATGCCAAACTTGCTCGTAGCTCGAAAATTACCCTCCCTCAAAGACTCAAACCGCCTGAGGCTTGTCGACGCACGCCGGCTTGTACCTCTTCTCCACCGAGACGAAGGCGGACGGGACCCGCGTCAGGGCGGGCTTGTTGTCATCGTTGTCGTTGTTGCTATTGTTGTCGTCGTTGTCGTTGTCGTTGTTGTTGCTGTTGTTGATGTTGTTGGAGACGTTGTTGTCGGTGGTGTTGTCATTGTTGGTGACGTTGCTGCTATTGTTGTTGGTGACGTTGGCGTTGTTGCTACCATCATCATTGTCCTCGTCGGCCTTGCGGTTGGCGCTGCCGGTGATGAACTCCATCTTCTCGCGGAACGAGTCGTCGTAGTGCGAGAAGACGGACGACGGGCGGTGGCTGTCCATGGACGACCGGGTCGTGGTGATGCCCCCGTACGACGAGAAGGTGTCGGCGATGGACGACGGCCGGCTCCGGGTCGAGTTGGACCGGGTGAGCGGCGGCATCTGCTGCTGCTGCTGCTGCTGCTTGCTCTCGAACCGGGCCAGCTTGTCGGCCACGCTGCCCTGCACCGTCTTGAGCACGGGGAGGTCGCTGCTGATGGTCGACTTGCCCTTCTTCTGCTCGAGATCCCGGATCCAGCTGAGGCGGTCCGACGCGAGGCGCGCCGACGTCTGTCGGTCGACGACGTTGCGCCACGGCGCCGACGCGGAGGGCGGGCCGGACGGCGTCGCCGGCTGCCAGGACCGTCCCCCGTCCGTTCGGGTGTTGCCTGCCGACGACAGCGTGCCCGGCGTCGCGACCGCGAGAGGCGTCGTCGAGGTGGTCGAGTGGCGCCTGTTCGCCTCGGCGGCGGTAGCGGCGGCGGCGGAGCTAACCTGGTGGCGGTATCTGGCGACGGGTTCCGCCGCGGCGACGGGGCCGGCGCAGGAGGGCGCGTAGGCGGCGCGGGGCGGATCGCGGAGCTGCAGCCTCCCGGGCGGCTGTCTCGCGTCCGAGGTGGCGAGGGCCCGCGTGCGGATGGGCGCGGACGCGCGCGGGGCGGTGGTGGGAGCCGGGGGCGGCCAGGGTTTCGCGGGCTGCGGTTCGGCGTGGTCGGGGCTGATGATTTTCACGCTGACGACGGGGCCCGAGGCCTTTGCCGCGCGCGAGGAGGCGGAGACGGAGGAGGAGGGGACGTGACCGGGCCGGCGTCCGTCGGCGGCGGCGGCGGCGGCGGCGGCCCTGCCGGTTCTGTTCGCCGAGAGCGCGTTGATCGACGTCGAGGACTTGTCGGGCGAGGGCTTGGTAACGGGAGACTTGGCGGGCGAGGACTTGTTGTCGACCGAGGAGGAGCTGGCGAGCGGAGACTTGGCGTGGGAGGGTTTCGCGCGCGAGGAGGCGTTGCCCGAGGTGGGCTCGAGGATGGAGGATCTCCTGGAAAACATGTCGGCGATGGGCGTCGTCGACGACGAGGACGAAGCGGTGGGCGGGGGTTTCTGCTTCTGCCTCTGCGTCCCCTTGTCCGGCCGCGTCCGCGGCGGCTGGGGCACGTTGCGGAAGGCCTCGAGAGAGTGCAGGTCGATGTCGAGGCCCGAGGCGCCGAAGTCGCGCACCTGGACGCGCGGCAGGCCCAGCTTGATGCTCTCGTCCATGGACGGACGACCGTCTGGGTGCTCGGCGAGGGTCGACATGGTCTTCTTCCTCGACAAGCCGCGCCCGAGGAGGCCAGACAGCTTCTCCCTGACGGAGGGGAGCCGCCGCAGGCTGGTCCAGTCGCCGCTGTCGCGTTTGCTCGACATTGTGTGCCTGCTGCTGCTGCTGCTCTGGGTCTTGTTTTCTTCTTTTGCTTCACTTCTTTTTCTTCTTCTTCTTCTTCTTCTTCTTCTGCTTCGACTTCGTCTCTCTTCTGGTTGGTTTCGTGGTTCAAGCTCGTCAAGCTCGGCCTTGGGATCTCCGGGTTGGAAAGGGAAATCATGGTGGGGGATCACGTGAAGTAAACAAAATTGGCCCGGGGATCGCATTGACGCAGGGGCCGTTACGGATATTACCTTGTCAAAACAACGTGGACGCCGAAAAGGGGGTAACCAGGGCGAAAGGCCGCGGCCAACATTCCACGGCCGCCTATTGTTGGTGTCCACGATGCAACCAACAACAGGTGTCGCAGCTGGCGCAACCAGTCATTCAAACCCCCCCCCCCTTGATGATGGATGACTGAGACATTGCGTCCCTCGATAAGGGGCAGAAGCTGCCACGTTGCGCGGGGATCATGCCGGTTTGTCATGGTTGCGTCCCTCTCAATTGCCATGTGAGACATACAGTAATCCGTACGTGTACCGAGTAATAGTATCCGTAGGTAGTAATAACACACAGCCGGCCATCATGTAGGGCATTCTCGATGGCCTGGATGAACTAAATGTATAGGTGCCTGTCCATATTCCGACGCCGCTATTGTCCGCCTCGTCCTGGCCCCGTCCTGCCGGTTCAGCCCATTGTTCTGCCCGCTTCCCACCATCTTCTTTAGCGCCTCGGGTGAGGCGGCCGCGGTCGACCGAACGATAAGATTTGCGTGCGATGGAAGTAAACAATTCAACTTGGTTGTCGAATGCAAGCAAGCTTCTATTCTGTCCTCCCCCCTTTCCTTGGCTTTGGCCGCCTGTCTACGCCGTTTACCTCAGAGGCTCAGACTCGTCTTCTCTCACGCGGTCCAGTTAGATCGGCGGCCGTTCCATGAGTCGGTTCGCGACTCGACGGCTCCCCCGAAGGGGGGGGGGGGTGGTGACAGTGTCGCACGAACCACGCCCAGAGACGTAGATGGCTTCGGCCGTTCGCAACGGCTCTTCCGTCCGCACGACACGTGTCTCCGTGTAACCTGTGTTGCCAGATCTCCGTCACCACCCCCGCACGCGAAGCGCCAATGGGCACGGTCCGAAGCGTAGAACTACTGGGTATGGTACGGATTTCGGAGGAGTACGCTGTCGATGTTACTAAACATGGATATTGGATGCAACCGTGGGGGGGAGGGGGAGAGGTTCGGCACACCGGTTGCCCGGGTCCGGCCGCAACAGAACCCCTTCTCCGGATCTTTCGTCTCATCTTCTTTCTATCCTTTTCGCTTTTTCAGGGGAGTCCTTTTTTTTTTTTCTTTTTTCCTTCTTCCTTTCTTTGTGGCCCCAGTCTTTCTTTCCTCTTCTCTCTCTCTCTCTCTCCCTCTCCCCTACCTATGGCGAGTAAATAGCCTTCTTCGACATGGTCTGCCGAAACGCCTCAAACGCCACCTCTGGCTGATACGCCGGCACCTCATGGCCGGCGTTGTACACCCTCAGCCAGCTCAAGTTCTTGACGCTCTTGTACTCTCCCTTCTTCTTGCCGTCGAGGACAAAGTCTTTCATCTCGGCCTTTTCAAACTCTTGGCCTCCGATCTTCTTCGCCACGTTGTAGTTCCCCACGTAGTTGCAGATCCAATCTATCAGCAAGGGTCAGCACAGCCTGCCGAGGTGTGGGGGGAGGGAGGGCAACGTCTTTCGCACCGCGCACTCACCAGCATCGCCGGCCCAGATGAGGACTTGGACGTCTCTCTTGGCCACGTCTTGGAGCTTGTTGAGGAACGACCTCTGGCCTACACGATTACCACCGCGTCAGCTTCCCGTGCAATCTTGTCCCGTTTTACGGTCAGCGCGGCCTCTCTTTCTCTCACCGTCTCCCGTGGAAGCGAATCTGTCAAAAGGCGCGTCGGCGCACTCCTGATACGGCGATGACACGCCGATGGCCTTCCGAACCTCGGGCTTCGCCAGCCACCGGGCGTACGCGTCGGACGGGAAGCCGCCGTCGGCGGCCCTGACGTCGTACACGTCAAAGTTCTTTGCGTTCTCGATCGGCGCCTCCACGGCGTTGTAGCAGGCCTGCTCGGCGGCCACGCAGGCCTCGTTCTGGCCCACGATCTGGGTGCACTTCTTCAGGTCCGGCTCGCACTCCTTTTCGTAGGCCTTGAGGAGCTCGCTGTACTTGCGCTGGTCGATGAGCTTGTTGTACGTGTTGTTGACCGCAAAGTCGAGATAGTTGCGGTACTGCGTGGCTAGAAAGGGGGTCACACCGCAGTCAGCACTCCCCAAGTATGTTTCCCCCGTCTCGGGTAGGTATGGTCCCATACGCTCCCTCGGTCACGGAAACATGGAACTTGCCTGCGTCGATCCAGCCATTGTTTATACCAAGGGCGACCAGCTTTATCTTCTCGCCCTTGATCAAACCCTTATCAATCTTGTCATTCTGCTCCTCAAAGTAGTCGCCGAAATCCGGGCCAAAGTGGCCGCCGTACGACTCGGTGAACAGACCGAAATCCCGGTTCTCGTACTCCGGGAACTTGCTGTAGAAGGACTGCATCAACCCCCAGACCTGGGGCGCCGCATTGACCGTGCTCGTCGTGTTGCTCGAGCCGTAGCTGAAGCCGGTCCCGATGGGCTGGTCGACATAGAGCTTTGACGGGGGACTATTAGCGCGGGAAAAAAGATGACGGGACATGAGCAAACCGAATGAACGAGCGCGCGGCCGTGTCCCGGTTCCAGGAACCGTATGAGAGGACCAGGGGGGGGGGGGGCCGCAACTCACCATGTTGGCGAACTTGTTCCACGAGTTGGGGTTCGGGGCCGGGTCCGCGCCGCCGCCCTTGTTGAACGTACACGGCCCGTTCTCTTGGAAGAGGCCGAGCATGGAGCTGCACCCAGGTCCGCCGCTCAGCCACAGGGCGAGGGGCGCCGTGCTGGCGTCGCTCCGAGCTTCGAAGAACCAAAAGAACATGTGCTGGTCGGTCCCTGTAGAGACATCTCTCGTCAGACTCATCAGAGAAGCCAGGCTTATACCGCCCACCGGCCGCCGGGGTCCCATCCCGTGAAAACGGTCGACCTACCGGCGTCAAAGTAGCCCGAGTACTGCTTCACCCCCTTGGTCGTCTCGCAGATGCCCGAGTTCTCGACGAACCTCGTCCTCGAGCTCGTGGCCGCGTGCTCAAAGACGCTGAAGGTGGTTCCCGCCTCCGACACCATGCTGTACGACCTGTCGACCGCGTAGCTCCTGGGCATTGCGAGCCCTACGGCCACCCTTGACAAGCACAAGGCGGCCGAGGCAAGAGAAGAGGTATGTTTCATGATGTCAAAAGAACCGCTACACACCGATGAAAGAGCAGAAGATCAAGATGAACTGAAGGCTTCGGCCGGGAAGGGGGGGGGGGAGACGAGATATCAAGAGCTCCTCCTCTTCTCCTCCTCCTCCTCCTCCAAGACGAGGTGATGGGCGGTAGAGGGTCGGTATTTGAAACCGTCTCATGAGTAAACATTGAGTCTGATGAAGGTGCATCGTGCCGATCCCGATGCGACACGCCATCCGGCCCATCCCGTTCACGATAAGCATCATCTTTCCGATCGAACTTGTCATCTCTGCGAGCAATGAGTCTCTTCCTATCCAAGATTACGTCGCCGTGATTACGACAACCCAGATGTAGGGAGATTGCCCCAAACGTGGCGATTGCCCATGACGAGTCCGGCACGGTGATCCCGCCTCCTCTCAGCAGCGCTAACCGCTGGGTGTGTGTGTGTTTCCCCGGGGGCCCAGCAGGCTAGGCGGGTGCTTGCTTCTTCGGGTGAAGGATCAACTGGGTAACATGGCGTGAACCTCTGCCTCGTGGCAACGAACTTGGGCTTCCCCCCTTTCGGGTATGGCCTGGGGAGGACGTGCGGCCGCCCGCAGGCGGCCTCGGTCAAAGAGCCCTTGAGGCTCGCCGTGTTGTTCCGTCTGAGCGTGTCGTCTGATCAACCAGAAACAAGAATTAGATTAGACATTGTTTCGTCTGCCAAGGGGGGGGGGGGGGGGGAGGCCAACCCATTTCCACGTTATTGCTACGTTATTAGCCACGTAATCTCAGAAGGCGGTTCGCTGAAAGGGCCTCTCAGCCCCCCTTGGGTGAGAAGCTGGCCGCAAAGAGATTGGCCATAATCATGAGCGAGGTTCGGACTTGAGCTGCCAGTCAGAGAGGTGAGGTGAGATGCTGCAGAAGCAGATCCATAGAGAGAAAGTAGCCTTTGGCGACAATCACTGGTCCTGATAGCCTGTTACGGCCAATGTTTGGATCCCATGAGGCGACCGCCGTTCGAACCTCAGTATCCAATGGTCCAATGGGAGACGCTGATATGGAGAAGCGTCGAACACTCCAAGACACTGCTAAACTCAACCTTTGCCCTCTCTCCCCAATCTGGATTCTGGAATCGCGATCGGTGCCAAGAACCATTCAACCAAGGTTTTTTGAGATATAGGCAGTGCAATGGAGCAACCTTGAAGCAGAGGTAGCAGCTTTGGTTTCGGAACGCCGCGTTTCCCCCTCAGCGTCACGAACGCGTAGCTATATATCTTGGCATTCGTGTACGTGGCACACCTTCAGTATCCCTCATCGTACCTCCCAACCATTGGAGAAAGAAAAGAGTGTTCTTCGTTCTTTATGTACAAGTATTATTAGGGCCCTTTGGGGGGGGGGGTATTATCTATGGAGAAACTAGTGTTTTGTACTCGTGAAAAGTGTCGTAAAAGAAGAAGAAAAAAAAAAGTGCTTGAAATCCCTTCCTTATCCTCTTCTTAAACCTTGGACAGCTTTTCCTGCGGCGTAGGCTCCTCTTTGCTTTTCGCGATGCTGTCCCTTTCGCTGTCGGTGTCGCTCAGCACGCCGTGGTTCTCTAGCTCGGTGATCTTGGCCGCTTGCTCGCCTCGCCAGTCTTGAGGGGATTTTCTGTTAGCTTGCCCGTACGAATGCGGCGCGCGCGGGGGGGGGGGCTGGGGCTGTGTGGTGGGATGAGACTTACGCCGTGACTTCCAGGCCGGGACGCCGGCTGCAAACATCTCGTCAATCTCTTCCAGCGACTTGTTGGACATCTCGGGCATCCAGAACCAACCCCACACCAGGCCCAGGGCCGAGATGGAGCCGTAGATCAGACCGACTCTGGATCCGAGGTTGGCGGGCTCCTGGAGCAAGTATGGCAGAGTGAAGGACGAGAGGAAGTTGCACAGGTTGGCCGTCAGCCAGAAGAGCATGACGGACTTGTCCCGGAGAGAGGTGTGCGGGATCTCGGTTTTGGTCAGTTGCAAGCTGCACACATCTCGTGTTAGTGTCATTCACGGCCTCGATCCCGTGCAAGACAGGCTCGCAGGGAGGTAGATGGAAGACTTACGGGCCGCCAAAGGAAACGAAATGGAAAACGGGGTACATCATGGTCATCGCGACGATACCCTTGTTGATGTCCACCGTAGGACGCGCGACGGTTCCCAGCCCGCCCATGACCATCAGGACCGCCGTCTGCATGAAGCCCATGTACAAGAAGAGCCGGCGCCGGCCGGCTTTGTCGATGATGAACATGAAGATGATGGCGGTCGCGAGAAGCATGGCCCTCTTGATCATGGTCGCCATGAAGGGGTCGATGATCTTCAAGCTCTTCAAGAAGATGGTGCCGTACAAGTTGGAGAATGACGATCCGGAGAGCTGGGAGAGGGCGGAAGCGATCAATCCATTGCCGGTTCGGCGCTGAGCACAAAATTCTGCATCAGTAACCCAATTGTATTTTTTTTTTTTTTGGAAAATAGAAAAAGAAAAAAAGAAAAAAAAGGAAGAAAAGACGAGAAGAAAGGGGGGAGGGGGGACGCTTCCAGTGTCAAACGCAGAACCTACCAAGTTGGGCCCTTTTGTCAAGTCTTTCCATTTACCCTTCGTCTCGCTGGTGTCCAGGGCTTCTTGAAGAAGCCTCGCTTCCTTCTCGGCATCGTAGTTGGGCATGACTCCGTACAGGTAGTTCAGGTTCTCGACGGCTCCCGCGTAGTCGCCCTTCCGGAGCAGCCAGCGGGGAGACTCGGGGATGAGCACCCAGAAGAAGAGGGAGAAGGCCGGGAAGATGAGGCCGATGCCGACGGGGATCTTCCAGCAGTTGTCGTCGTTGATCTTGCTGGTGACGTCGGTGATGACGGACGCGATGAAGGACGCGAACACGCCGTTGACGCCGTAGATGGCCGTCAGCGAGCCGCGGACCGCGGCCGGGGCGATCTCGGCCTGGAACATAGGGATCAGGAACGCCTCCATGCCCACGTGGAAGTTGACAATCATCCGGCCGGCGAGGAGCTGGCTGTAGCTCTTCGCCGTGTACACGGTGATGGTCCCCGCCAGGCAGACAATGTTGGTCAGGATGAAGACCAGCCTCCGGCCCCATCGCTCGCCGATCTGGGCGCCGACGATCACGCCCACCGCGTAGACCAGCAGAGGGAACGAGTTCATGTAGGCCAGCTTGTTGGAGGTGAACCCGTAGTCATTCTTCTCCGGTAGGAAATCGCCGAATCTTTTTTCGAACGCTTTTGTCCCACCAATGTCAGTATCGAGCGAGTTCATCGGATTAGAGGCATCAGAAGGGGCCCAAGGGGGGGCGGTTCAATAACTCACGCGTCATGGCCTGGATCGTGTTGAGTGTTGAACCTTCATATCCGAAAGTGAAGACGCTCATGCCGAACACCAAGGTGACCATCAACAGGTTCGAAGTGATGTGACGCGTCACCTTGTAGTTGTGTCTGCAGAAAAAGTCGAGCATGATGGGCAGGCTGTCTTGCAGAGAGACGTCCGAAAGAAGAGATTCTCAAGACCGGCTGACTTCTTTCTCTTGTTTCTTGGCGTCGTCTGCCAGTTCCCTCATCGCAAGAGATCCAGGACGGCGGAAGCACAATGACGGGCTGGGCATTCAATCTCTTTTATGAGCCGAGCTGGGGCGGGAACAACAGCCTTGGGTCGTCCCACGGTCTGCGATATCGAGGTTATGCCTGGAGAGGGTGGCGTGCGGCCCAGGGTTCACGGACGACGGGGGAAAACCCAACCCAAACCCTCAGACCCCGGATCCGCGGTTCTTCAGCCAAATGGGTGTTGGAGTTTAAACACGTCCTGACGAATGGATGGCCCCTCGTGGCACGTCGGCATCCTCTGCTGCGCTCTCTGCGCTCTCTGCGCTCTGTCCCCCCTCCCCCCTCCCACGGCTGTTGTACACAATCGTTTCAATCCGGGTCGTCACGCCCTGTTCATGAAGCAGACAGCATCCCAAATCGCCGTTCCACCTTGGGCCACCGGGAATCCCCAACGTCGTCGAATAGATGGGACGCGCCCGCTCATCGTCACTGCCTGTAAGACGACGGTGCCAGGCTCCTCCCACGGTGTGTTTCGCCAACACTGGAGACCCCGGCCAGCCTCTCGATGCGCGAGGCGCGAGCTTCCACGATATGTCCTGTACAAGGGGCCTGGACCTTGCTTGATCCCTCCGGGGTGTACAGCGCGACTCAAGAATTCAATTGATGGCTTCCATGCTTGGTGCGGGTCGACGGGATCGGGCCGGTTGCAGCGCCACCACCTGGCTACGGCTACCAGATATCTTGCGGGGGTGTGTACATGAGCATCGTCAGATCTGATCATCTGTTTGCTCTTCAGTTATGCGTGACGTTGCTTGTCTGAAGGCCAAGTTGATCAACTGGCCCGGCACATGGCGAGGATGACCACATAGCCAAGCCGTGGATCACGGTAACGCCAGTAGTAAGAGCCTCAGACGGTTCTAAATTTGCGCGTTGCTGACGTCAAAGATGATTGCAATGTTACTAAGACACCAGATTTGCAACAAGAGAGTTCTCTGAAAACAAGGGGTTACAACAGATTGAAGAGCGAACCCGCCATCGGAAACTCTACAGACAGCAAGGGTGGCCCAAAAAAAAAAAAAAAAACCTTCAACGGGGATATAGGATGGACTCGGCCCTATCGCGAATTCATGCAGATGGAGGAGGCGTTGCAAAGGGACTGCTCAGAGGACCTATCTCAGGCAAACCCCTCTTCCTCTCCCCCCTCTAGCTCTGTTGCCAACACATTCTTTGGAATATGTGTGGCTCCCGCATGGCAACCCATCAGGTTGAACCCCGCACCCGAGAGACTCAATCTCGACTACCGATGTAACCTGACACCGAACCCGTATGATTGGCATGCCCGGGTCTTACACATCATAGGGGCGGCTGTGCCAGAGCAACGAGGGGGCCCGTTGAGATGTGCCGACTTTGATGTTGCACCGGGCGATCTCTTTGAAAATCCCCTTCGCCTGGTCGTACGCGAGGGGGGGGGACATCAAATGGTAATACCCCGCGCCGGAGAAACAAAAGAAGGATTCTGCCCTCCACCACGTCAAGGCCTCCGCCTTGTTCATGCTGAACCTTGACGCCGTCCATGACATGGGTCTCTGGTCTTCTTTGCTCGTAAGTTTCGGCCGGTTTGTTCTCTCTCGCCCTCTGGCGGATAAAGCCTTGACCTTGCCCGCCACCCGAAGGCGGGATGTGGCGCTTTGGCCGGCAGCGAAACGTCTCCGCGTTTCGGCGTCGCGGAGGGGAGCAACCGGCTTCGGGAAGCAGGTAAACTCCGCCTGATGGTTGATTCTCCTTGGTCAATAGGTCCTGGTCCCAGGGTCGCAAGTTGGCAAGATTTGGGAGAGAGCTCAGAGTGGCCAGCGAGCACCCACCCCCCCCCCCCTGGAAGCTTAAAGATCTGTCGTTGAACGAGAGAGAGAGAGAGAGAGGGCGTGTCAGAGCAAGCCACATGAGCTAATCCTTAGTCGCCCAGACCGCGTTACATACACGGTGTGTTTGTCTGATTATTTGCCTTCGTAATCGAATTCGAAGGGAAGCTGGTCGAGGACACGAGCTCCTTTTCTCGGGGAGTCAGATCAGGATCCCGTAATAATATCGACTCCAACAACCTAGACCCAGGGAATTTCGAACAAACAGGTCTCTACACTCGCTCCCGTGAGACACGCACTGCCAAACATCGTCTCCATAGCCGCAATAACATCACGAAGTTGTCGTACGATGAAATCGGTTCGGTTCGGTAGGTGGGAGCTGGTCGGTTTGCAACGACGATATTACAATCGCCGACGCAGGCTCATCCCCGCAACTCGGACGACTTTTGCGTGCGGCCACTCGCAAACTGTAAAAAGCTTTCGCTCCAAGGCCTTATCGTCGCGGTCAGATGCGCGATGCGCCGGGCAACTAGGAAACGCTACCCGCCCTTCCCGCCCCCCCCCCCCCGCCCTGCCAGACGAAACTAGGCCCCCGGGTAGGGCCAATAGCATCGGGGGGTGAGGGTTTCTTCAAGACAGCCAGCCCGCTTATCCTTGTCTGCTTTGTGTTGCCCAAGGTTGCAGTCGACGGGATACACCCAGCACCGTCAGGGGTCACGCGGGATCCCACCCGCTCGAGATCTTATTATGGTATTCGGTCGAGGCAGGCTTAGATAATTTGATGACGCTGCAACGGGGTTTTGCCATCAGTCTCGACTGGTGCATCGCCACGGTCTTGTTCGAAGCTGCGGACTCAATTTACGTATGCTTCTGTCAGAGAAAGTCCCGTATAGAACTCTCAGCCGGGTGTCCTCAGATGCCCCAACAGCTAACAAACCGGCAGTGGCACAACTGCCCAGGAATCCCCTTACGATGCACTGGATGACTGGACTGGTGTGGTTGTCATGTTTGGGGTCGAGCTTCAGCAGGAGAGGGGGAACGCACTTCGTACCACGTCACCCCGCTGCCAAGCAAGACTCTGTGGGGGAGCCAGAGCTGTCATGATGTGACAGCAAGGTACACAAGGCTTCGTCTAAGCGGGAGTTGGCACCTCTGCACATCCCGCAGTCTTGGCGAAATGGAATACTTGATCAACGCTCATCGTGGTTGGTGGATCTACGCTGCTCTCGATGGTGCGGGCACTTAGCTCTCCCGAGCTTTGACAACCGTGGTCAAGGAGATAATCAAACATTGGGCGTGTGAATGGCAACGAGGAAACCGGGGAATCAACCCTGTAGTTGATCCGACCAGCCAGCTGGATATCAAATCACCAGTTGCCCTAAGGTATCACCAAAAGCCTCCAAAGAAAACGTCCTTCAAAATTAGCCTGATCTGGTTCGAATTTTATTTCACTTTGTGTTATTTTATTCCATGTCTCTGCACAATCCGGCTGATAGAACCTACGCGGCAGTGGATTCAAGAGACGCAACACGGCTTTCGTGTTAGATGCTAGACCCGGCACGCAACAGTGCCGGAGAGCCACCAATGATCTATCACCGCCGTGCTTCTGTACCTGCATTTTTTGATAATCCGGCCGCTATCAGCACAGTAGGCGTTCGAGGCCTTCCCTGCCGGGCGACAGCGACACATTGCGTGCAGTCAGACCCAGGCTGTGCAGGTACATGTAGAAATCATGGGATGACAGAGGCCGGAGCAATCGGATCTCTTGCTCTCTTACTTCCCAAGTGTAACACGATGCCGATGACATGGGATGAAAATGCTACAGCCGGCGTTGGACGTCGTGCTGGCCGCCATCGGACGACGTCTGTTCCAATGACTCGCATTGACGTTCAATGCGAGGCTGCGATATTGGACCGTCTCCCTCGGGCAAGGCGAGGAACAGAGACCGAAACCCCCAATGGGAATACCCGGACGGGGGCAATAGGGAGGCGAACATGGCCGCACAGGCTGCTGCACTCAAAGATACCGAGAAGTGCCGTGTGAGTAGGGGAGAGAGAGAGAGAGAGAGAGAGAGAGAGAGAGAGAGAGTGTGTGTGTGTGTGTGTGTGTGTGTGTGTGTGCGCGCGAGCGCGCGCGTGCCTAATATGTGGTCTCATCTGAAGTGTGATACGCCAATGACATTAACGAGTGCTGTGAGCTCGGCTGGCCTTTTCTTTTGACGTCACCCGCCATGGGAGAAACGGCATGCTGGTTCCGCCAAATCAGGCGGTTGTCTTGTCGAGAATGCAGCGAGTAAGGCCCGAGTATGGGATGCGTCGAACCGAGACCGCCTGGCGTGCGTCTGGCTGCATTCGGCGCAGAGTTCCGATTCGCCAACACATCTCTCCCATGCAGCTTCGCTGTAATACTGGAAGGCCAACTCGTGCTCGTGGACCCAAGCCAAGGTCGGTTTTCCTCCCGGCCTGGCCTCGATGCGCATGAGACTCGCCATCATGGCATTGCGCTTCGTTTCCTCGGCGTGATGACCGCCCCTTGAGCACAAGTTTTGTGGGTAATGTTATCACATATGTCACCATCATGTTTCGTGAGATCTTCACGGGTCCGAAACAGAAGCTGTGCTGAGCAATTCCAATTCCCGGGCTTGGGTCGACCTCGAATCACAAATGGCTTGGTAAGACGCCAGAACATCGCTATTACCAGCAAACAAAGAGGGACGTAGGGTCTCACAAAAATGGGTATACCGGCCATCAGGTATTGGGTCTGGGGGATGTCGAGCAACCCCCAAACGTCTGAAAGCCAATCCTGAACAAAACCATAGAGGCCCGGATGCTTCGGTTTCAACTCCATCGTTTCGGAACTCGACCAGGGAACCCCGACGTTACTTGCCACTGCTTTTTGTCATTTCTTATTCCGGCTATATACTTGATAATTTCTATTATCTGTTGCCAACTAACATGTCGCTCATAGTTGCCTCCCTCTTGCTCGTATATTTTGTTCCGAAAACGCGTCCAAACCTCCGTTATAGCCACCAGGATGCTGCTTTAAGTCATGGTGTATTATTGGCCTACGCCCTGAATCTCTTTCATCCTAATCTTTAGTCTTTTCAATGTTGTAAATTGCCCATTGCCATGCAACTGAAATTCGTACAGCACTATCCCGCCGGATGCCGTTGGAATGTTGTGATCAACCATTATTACTCGAAAATCAAGGCCATGTTTTATCTCTCTCTCTCTCTCTCTCTCTCTCTCTACCCCTTTTCAGTGCTTCCAGCTCTAATGTCAGGACATAGAGTCTCAGATTGCAAAAAGTAACAGCTTGGGCAAGATGAGATAAGCCAGACTGAGGTTCGAAGTCTGCATGAGAGGCAAAATCCCAAGCCTGTCCCTCGCAGCGACGGCGAGCACGTCATACTGAAACCACAGGCTGAAAACCGCAATTAGGAGGACTACGCGAGCAACAGCATTTTCGGTTGCCCGCTTTTTCTCCGCCGCCTCCCGGGAAGCGCTCTCCTCATCTGATGACTGGGTGGCAGTCCGGTATGCTTTGGCGACGTTAATGATGGCGACGATGATGGCAACGCCGATAGCCAAGCCCAAATGTATGAAGGACTCTCTGGCTGCCCGCTGCTGTCTGCATGTGGCGTCTGTGTTGGGGCGGGGGGCGAAGATCTGGTTGGCAATGCCGACGACGCCGCAAAACATCGTGATATGGCCCGGCGCAAAGGAAATCGTTGTCAGAAACAAGAGCCACCATCCTGACGGCCCATCTTGCTCCTCCTTCGGGGCCTCCGTCCCTGCTTCTCTGGCTGTTGACGGCGTTTCTGTCATCTGGGCCCCGGCAATCTCGTCGGCGATTTCGCTCACTAAGCCGGCCTTCTCTGATACCGAGACAGCGGTGCCCGCCGAGGACGCAGTCGACCGAGCAAGTTCCGCCGGTGGGCGCGGAGTAATGCTGTCCTCGTTGGCCGTCTTCGCAGATCCCTCGGTCCTTGCCTCTTTCTTCTTATCCTCCAGCCTTTCTAGCTCTTTGTGTAAAAAGGATTTTAGCCTCATGAGGAGCAGCACTGATGATCGGGTCCATACCACAGCCATGACGTGGCCAATGGCAATGATCTTGAGGTTCCGGTTCTTCAGTTGGGGCACTCTGGTGATCGCCGTCAGTGCCAGAAAAGTTATATACGCTATGCCGCCGAGAGACACGAATGCCTTGTGTTTGATCGTTCGATTCGGATTCAGAGGAGCGGTGCCGACCAACAGGGAGCCCCAGATCCAGAACTCGACGACGCTGCTTATCCAAGCAACCAAACCGTAAGGGACAAAGAAGTGCTGCATGTCTTCGTCGATCGAGAATTGGTCAGCCATCGTCCCGTTGCAGCTGACATGCCACTGCTTGCCGTGTAGGCAGATGGACAGATACTTGCCCGTGTTGCATACGTCCAACACCGAGCTCAGGGAATCAGCAGAAGAGCACTCCGCCATCTTGGAAACGTTGGTTTTAGAAATGTCAGTAAAGGCGAATTGGGCTTGACGACAGTCTCAGCACCATCACTGGAAAAAGGTCAACTTCAATATGATGGGTACAGTGGTCTTTAATAGCGATACAACGGTATCAAGGTATGTACTACGGGCTCTTCACTACATCATCACACGCAGTCAGCACCCCGTCGCCCGATAGACGAGGGGTGGCGGCCGCCAATGCAGAATCCCCATGTTTTCGTTGGTCCTAGCCAGGATCGGCAGCAATCAAAAGTGTCTACTGGCTCAGGCTGTGTCGAGAACAATAATAAGGGGTCAGCAACCAATCACACACTACGAGCGAGTCCAAGTCAAGACACGGATGAATCCTACTTGTGTAAATCGTCCATTCACAGCACAGCTGATCTTTATCCTCGATCAGGCAACGACTCGCAGGATATATGCCATGACCTCTGACCCCCTTACCCTACACTACTGGACACGTTCCAAGACACGTGACAGCAGAACATTTGTTTGCCACCACGTTCTTCGAGGATATCTCCAAGTCCATAATGGGGGAGTGCCCTTGGAGTATGGTCCAGGCACCACAACCCCTCTTTGCTCCGGTGTTAAGAGTTGGTCGCCGCCGAGGCTCACCCACGAGTGCAATGGCCATGCCTGCATCCTCGTACACGGGGTTATTCTCCGCGTAGCATCACATGCCGCTTCCCTCAGTGGTCTCAAAAACCGGGTAAGGCCATTGGTCTAAGCATCTTTGTAAGCTTCGGCAGCGGGGAGACGGCCAAGAAACCCTCCGCAGCCATCGCGGCTTGGCTCATGGGCATTTTACTTTGACTAATGATACTCAATCCAGTATATCAGGCATCCACAGGTAGATGGATAGCATCTCGGGAGCCTGTATCCCCCCTCACAATCGCCTTCGCGGAGGTTGTTAGCATCCGCTAGTGAACTTGGCATGTAAAGGAGTTCAACAGAAGTCGCCCGCGGCATTCCCAAGCCGTCTCGGCCAAAGGGGGGTGTACGCCCCTTGGCATTGACAGTATCTCGATCCATACTTTGTGCCAACAAACATTTGGCCACTGCATCACGATCTTCCATCCACCGTCCGACATGCCTCTCTGAGCCCTGCAAGTGGTGATTGATGCTGGTGTTAATGAAGCTCTCCCCACGGGTGAAGTCGGCGTCAAGTGGTATAAAGGAGTCCTCATTCGTGCCCACGATGCTCACCGATACCGAAACCACCCAAATGACCGGGCAAGACCATGATATCAGAACCATATGGGGTTCGCCTGCGGTGCCGGCTGATGAAAGTTTTGTGGCAACGGGACCATGGTTCGAGAAAACGACGTCTCGGGTAGCCAAGAGCTAAAAGGATAAGGCTAAATCGGCAGCACAAACTGCTGGGGTTCTTGATCGACTTCGCCGGCTCGGACGCAGGGATGACAGCTGCACACGGCACGATCAGACCTCCGCTTTGCAGAAACCACTAATCCAAAGATTACTTTATTGCCAGATGCCGTTGTTGGAGAGGCGCTGGCGGAGTCGTCCTTCACCTACTTAGTCGTCAAAAGTCTAAACCGTCCCCTTTCTGCTGATCTCATCGAATGCCCGCCCGCGCCAATTCCGCCAAGGTGCGGAGAAGACCAGCTGTATTTGTCGCCGAGACATCTTAATTCAATGGTGGGTTCTGAACTCCACGCGAAGTTGAACATGGACGAGAGGCAACGAAGAGAACGGCGCTGCACCAGGCAACATCAGTGAATCAACCCATCAGCCACCGAGCCGCCATGTTTGCCGTCCATAAAAAGACATTCATGGCCGCCGCAACCACACGGCAGTATACCACCCCATCAAGCGTCCTCGCTGTCCCCCATCTCTTGTGTCTTGAACTCCAATACCACATAAAGCCGTTGCACATATACAAACGCCAAGATGGGTCGGGAATCGTGGGCCTCTTCAGACTCTGATGACTTTTCACTAAAAACCACATCATCCGCGGACTCGGCACCTCCCGAATCAAAACGACGTTCCTTGAGGCACAGGATGAAGAAGTCTCTACGGAACATCGGACGCCCGCCTACTTACGCCTACGACCTAGAACACGGCACACATTCTCGGAATGCCTCTCTTATCGGGCCCATGGGCTCCAACGCTCTCAACCAGCCGTTGCGGTTATAGGAGTCCGAGATCAAGTGCGCGGGAAGCAACACAACAGTCGAACGAGAGCAAGAGCTCCGAGGAGGGTGCTTAATACAGAGGGGGCACATGATACCCACGGGAAACCGTGACGGCTGTACGCTCGAATGTGGGTTTCTTTGAATCCACCGGAAATGGGGGGCAATGTATTTTCTTGAAGTCGTATTATTGGGGAAAATATGGTAGCAAGAGGTAACGCTGCACGGGAGAAGGGCGATTCGGTCAACTCGAGGGGGCCACCTGATAAGCCATGTTCTTACCCTGAAATAGAGGCAAGACATCACGTACTCAGGCTAGGTAATTGGAACCTGCAGCTGGCGTCTTACGCCCTGTCACATTCACACATCAAAACTCTTCCATGCTTATTCAAATGTTTGCTGGTCAAAAGTCAACGGTGATGTTGATCAGCATAGCAATCTCAAAGGGAGTAAAAGCAGCTCAACTGTAATATTGTGTCACGTGGGATATAAGGCGTTACTGCCTCTAGCTAACATCGTCGTTTTGTTACGTGACACATTGAGATGATCGGAATGATGGGCCGCGGCATGCAGGCTTAAAGTTTAAAAAAAAAAACATCTAATTCTAGCTTAAATATGAATCAGGCCATCGGATACCACAGGTGACTAATTGCGCTTACCATTTCATCACCAAGTCTCCTCTAAACATCGGTTGACGTCTGCATTTCCCTACTGCAAAAGAGTCCTGAGAATGATGGCTAGGACTCGGCACTCGGCTTCGTTATCATCGATATGTGTTATTTAAAGCAATCATCCTGATTACCTGTTTCTGAAACGAGGTGATAATTATGAAGTTGACAGAAAGCTGGAGAGTAGCCCCCCCCCCCTAATACTTGGGGTGAACCAGACAGTTTGACTTTCAAGAAAACTAGGCTATACCCGGCTTAGTCTCTCATTTGTTTGTTCTTGGGTAAAGTCCAAATGGTATGTATAATAGCATTACCCCAGTCCTTGGCGAGATAAGAACCGCAAGACACAGGACACCAGACTGAGGCTGTTGATCAAGTGATGAGACTCCAGAAGAGTCCAGACATCTCAAATGTGGCTTGAGATATTTATATCGATAACTCTGCGCATCACCCCTGTTTCCTCCAACCTCGTCCTGCGTACTCCACGTCCCCGGACCGACGCTGTGAGCCACGCGTGCGCTGCACACGTGTTCAACGCAGCCCACGGCGTGTAAAGCACCGATCAGCCGGAGCCCATCCGTTTCACCAATTACACTGCCGCAATGCCTCGGTCAAGATGGGACCAACAACGTTGGACCACAATGCAGGGCGAAGAGGGGCCGGCAACTCGGCGTGGCCATTGAACCATTGATTCGAAGAGTCGGCTGTGGCGCTATGAGACACCAGCAATGGCCTCGACATCACAAGTGTCAAAAGAAGCGGCGCAAAGTGCCAAGTTGACGAAACGATATGAAAGATGAGTTTGGCTTCGTCTGAGCGGGCGTGTCAACGTTTTACACACAATCCTCTGCTTCCAGAACATAGTACCCAGTTACTAGACATATCCAGCTGGTTGCATCTCTCCACGCCACTTTCCGTCACGAGTTAGACCACACAGCAGGGCATATGAGAATATGGATCGAAAGGAGTTGTTCTTTTGTAAGAGAGTATGGAAATATAGGTCCTGTACACGGGCTGGTTGTGTGAGTGATGAGTGAGGATGCAAGCGGTAGCGATGCGGGTAAGCAGTTAAACGGCCTATGATTAAGCTATAGGAATTGCTATTCAGCTTGATGAGGTCCGGACATCCAGAAGACGGTTGACAAGCTACTTGCCCAGATGGTCAAGCGGGAACGCGACCCGCCAGCCGACTTTGATCGAGGGCAACCTGGTTGTTCTGCAGACTGACCAGCGCCCCCAGGGCGGTGATGAAGCTACCCCGAAGCACGTGCCGGGCTTCGTACTTCGAGCCGCATAGGCGTGCTGCCGAGCCGCTTTCTCGTGCGGGAGGGAGCTTCTTTGGTAGGTTTACTTTTCCGGTCCTATTGGGCCACTCTGGGAAACTTGTTCCCCCTCCCTCCACCCGTCATTCGTTTGCCGTCGTCTCTGTGCTGTTGAGCCGCCACGGCGATGCATCATACAGCAACCGATTTCCGCGAGAAGCTCCCCCGAACTTCAGACTCGCCGTTCCCCGTCTCCGGGATCAGGTAGACCCCTCTTCATAAGGACGTCGGCGTCTTGACGCTGCCCAGTTCACGCGGTCATCGGGGAAGTGAGGGCGGGGGTGGATGGATGGATAATCATCAAGTTACCGAGGCTGAGGGCGTCGACGCCTCAGTAGAATCATCCGATGATATAGGACTAGAGGTCAGAAGACGCGTCGCCCGAGCGTGACATGGGGCCCGTGGTCAGACATGGCGCGGGGTGCATCCCCCCAAAGCTCTACCGTCGGGGCACCGAACAATGTTTGGGGTTTGCGGCACCGAGTTCGGCCATCATACTTTGGAAACTTTTCAAGTATTGGTCGGTTCTATCCCCGAGATCACAAGCTGCGAGGGGCGAGGTCAAGGTACAGGGCTTGCGGGACGGGGAACAGTGTTTTAAAAGGAGGGGAGCTCAACTCTCAGGAAGACGTGCCCGGGTTGTAAGTGATTTTGACTATACGCCCTGAAAGCTTCGAAGAAAGAAAGAAAAAAAGAGAAAAACGTTCTATATCCCGGATCACAATCAAGAAACGAAACCAAAGAGTGGGCCACTATCAAGAACAGACACCATGCAGGTCGCAAGCAACCCGATCATAATGGGGGACAGGAACAAGGCGGCGCCGTGGTACACGCCCGAGGTGAAAGTCACCCAGGCAGCGCGCCAGATGCTCGAGGAGTACGCCGGTATTCCTCCGGACAAGGTCGACGACCACGTCCTCACAATGGTTTGGCAGCCCCCCCCCTCCCCCCCTCTTGCTTTGTCTCGCGAACAAGAACATGTTGAGCGGGTTGCTGACACGAAGGAAACCCTTTGGCGGCGCAGCGGGACAAGATCTGGGAGGTCTTCCCCTACCCTTGCATCGGGGACTTCCACTTCCTCGACTTCAACCTCTGCCAGCAGAAGGGCTACCCGCGGATCCTCACCGCGCTGCAGGAGCCGGAGGCGCGGCACCTCGACCTGGCGTGCTGCGTGGGGCAGGACCTGCGCCAGCTGGTCCACGACGGCGTCGACTCGGCCAAGACGGTGGCCGTCGAGCTGGAGGGCGGCTACATAGAGGCCGGGTACGAGCTGTTCCGCGACCGCGAGACGCTCCGCACGCGCTTCGTCGTCGCCGACCTGCTCGACGACGGCAACGCCGAGCTGGCCGGGCTCGAGGGCTCCTTCGACACGGCGCACATGGGGCTGTGCCTGCACCTGTGGAACCGGGAGGAGCAGATGGCCGTGCTGCGGCGCGTGATGCGGCTGCTGAGGCAGAGGCCCGGGGTGATGATCTTCGGCACGGCGGTGGGGCACGCGGACGGCGTCGAGGTGCCGGGCATCGGAGACAAGCCATCGTTGAGGCACAACCCCGAGACGTTTGAGAAGCTGTGGGCGGACTTGTCGGAGCAGACGGGGACCAAGTGGAAGCTCGAGACGGAGATGGACAACAATCGGGAGGATAGGGCCTGGATGAACAAGCCGGGGTGGTGGGGGGACAAGATGAGCCTCCTCGTGTTCGAGGTCACCAGGGTCGAGTAGATATACGGTGCCCGGCAGCGAGGGCCCGGCAAAAGGCTTCACAGTGGTGTATATGTACCGAGTACAATAAAACCAAAAAAAAAAATGGATTGGAGAGACGAAGACAGTGTCATGAGGCATTTCCTTTGCTAGCCTAGGGCCATGGCCCGATTCTCCTAGTTGAACATCATAAAGCCCAATCCGGTTCCCAAACCATGCCTGAAAGGAGAACTTTTTCATCCACCGCTCGTCATCACCAACGCCAGACGCACCCGCACTCCGTATCGACCAGCGCCTTAAGCGGAGGTCTTGGGGGTGTTGGGCACGATCTTCTTGCCGTCCTTGTTGTAGCGGACACGGGGAGGGGGCGCGCGGTTGCGGCGGCCGACAACGGAACGGACACTGCAAGGTACTGTCAGCACAAGGGGTTCCATCACGAGACCCGTTTCCCGAGACGACGGCCGTGGACCTCCCGGGAGGAGGGGACGGCGACGTCGGCGGGTACGGGACTGGGGGGCACGTGGGAGCTTCGATTCGCGCCAAGGTTCTTCTGAAGCGCCTGCGCGACGGCGTCTGGCGGGGAGCCAGATCACCGTCGCGCAGTCGTCGCTCCCGCGGACGAACGTACCGGACAATCTTGCCGTGGATGGCGCAAGAGACACAGTACTGCAGCTTCAGGTACATCTTGGGGACGGTGTACTCGGCAAAGACGGAAGCGTCCGAGATATCACCTTGTCGACTGTTAGCTGGCGGTTTCCGAGAGGGACGAGACAGAACGAGGGGGGAAGGGGAGGCGTACGGATGGCAGCAGACTCGACCATGTTGCGGATGGTGAAGCGCTTGATCGCCTTGTCCTTGGGCGTGCATCGCGAGCAGTTGCTGCAGCGGATGGGCTTGACGTGGCCGCGGCCCTTCTTGTTGCGTCCGCTGGAGAAGCCAAGTCAGCAATCACGTTGGGGGAGGAGGGAGGGCAGTTGGCCGCCTCGCGCATTTCATCAGTCGTCGACATCATCAAGTCAGGTTCGGTTCATGATAGCGAGCCGTCATCAAGACCAAACAAACCATTGACGACGGCGACAACCAAGAAGTCGCCGAGGCGGGCGGCAAGGAACAGAGGAGGGGGGCACAGTGTTCGGGGCGACGTACTTGTTCTTTCTCTTCTTGACCATTTTGGCGACGTCTGACTGCGTGTTAGTAGATCCGTGGAGGAGAGAAAGAAAGGAGAGGATCTCGGAATGTCGAGGCAGACGTACTTGATCT
This sequence comes from Colletotrichum eleusines, assembly GCA_016807845.1. Classification (NCBI taxonomy): domain Eukaryota; kingdom Fungi; phylum Ascomycota; class Sordariomycetes; order Glomerellales; family Glomerellaceae; genus Colletotrichum; species Colletotrichum eleusines. Next base: position 916,636 of record JADEZO010000007.1, read on the forward strand.
TTTTTCTGGCTTGCTGAGTCAAAGAAAAGAGGTTCGGTGGGTGGGCGCGTCTAAACCGGTCAATTGAGTGTAAGTGAGCCTAGCCGGCCTTTGGGAGACGGAGTGAGTGGGCAGAAACGAGGGCTGGTCCAGGGCTTGAGTGACGCTGGTGTGGGGACCCTCTAAGCAGCATGAAAAAAGAGAGAGAGCAGAGAATTCCCGATTGGGCAGTTTACGCGAATGTGCACGAACCATCCTGTCTCTCTCAACTGCTCCTTCTTCTTTTTTCGCGGACACAAACTGAATTAGAAAGGCAAGTTCGGCCAATCAGCCATCTCATACATCACATGACCTCGCTAAAGTCCAGGTCAAGCCCCTCGTCCTCCCACTGGCCCACTCGCTTCAGCCCCCCCCATCTAGACCGGCCCCCCCAAAGCAGGGCCTGGCAGTTTATCCCGTGCCTTGCGAGCGGACGACCTTTTTCTCATTTTCTCATTCCCATCCAACCCCAAACCCATCTGAGGATCTGCTTAGGAAGGCAATAGACATATTGTCGAGGTACGTCTGAAGATGCTTCTGCTCCCTCTTTGTTAGGCTGATGTGCCTGTTACCCTTTCTCTTTCTTTCTGTTTCTCTCTCTCTCACTCTCTCCGTCTGTCGGTCTCTTGCATTTCTGGCATTTTTGTGTCTCCTACAATCCTGTAGCCACCTCCGGCTTCGTCCTCACATACGGGCGCAATCGCGAAATCGAATGCGCTCGTGGTGAGGATGGAGGTCGAGGCGGGTGAGATTTTGTCATTTTCCAGCGGGTGCGCACGAGTATGCGCGCTGTGTGTGTGCGGGCGCTGGCGACTTTGTAAAATCTGTCAGCCCATCGCCCGAATCACCCACCCACTGCCTACTCATCTCTGCAGAATTGCCGGGACGGGAGAGAGAGCAAGAGAGAGGAACAGGGAAGAAAAAGGGTAGACATGGAGGGAGACCAGACAGCATTCTTAACCCTCCGCCCTCCCATGGAAACCGTAATTCTAACCCTCTGGCAAAGCAGGCAATCATGCAGATCTTCGTGAAGACCCTCACGGGCAAGACTATCACCCTTGAGGTGGAGTCGTCCGACACCATCGACAATGTCAAGTCCAAGATCCAGGACAAGGAGGGCATCCCCCCCGACCAGCAGCGCCTGATCTTCGCCGGGAAGCAGCTCGAGGACGGCCGCACCTTGTCCGACTACAACATCCAGAAGGAGTCCACCCTCCACCTGGTCCTGCGCCTGCGTGGTGGTGGTAAGAAGCGCAAGAAGAAGGTCTACACCACCCCCAAGAAGATCAAGCACAAGCGCAAGAAGACCAAGTTGGCCGTCCTCAAGTACTACAAGGTCGACTCCGACGGCAAGATCGAGCGTCTCCGCCGCGAGTGCCCCTCCGACACCGTACGTCCTCTGCCTTTTTTTATTTCCCCTTCATTCACACATCCAATTTCATGGCTAACTCGTCTCTCAGTGTGGTGCCGGTGTTTTCATGGCCGCCATGAACGACCGCCAGTACTGCGGCCGCTGCCACCTCACCTACGTCTTCGACAAGAAGGAATAAACTACCCTAGTTTATCTTTTCGGGACGGAATTGCGGGTGCGATGGGAACGGAACCAAAAAAAAGAAAAATGACAAGCTTTTTCTCGGGGGGTTGGGATGATTGACGGATGCCTCGGTTTTCAGGGGTTTTAGCATTCTAGTCGGCAGGAAGCCGCAACCAAAAAGGGGCGTTGATGTGTAGCATGTACGGCCCGCATCACTGGCTGGCAATGACGAAGCAAAAAAATTTCACGACACCTGATTCTCCCCCCCCCCCCTCAAATGACATATGTTTGCTCTTGCTCTTCGTTTTGTGACTTGGCCAGAAAAGAACAAGGGGGGGTGGGGGAAATCGTGCTTGATTGCGACTCGTAGTCTACCTGCTATCCACTATGCATTATCGACCACCACAACTAGGTCTCGAAACCGTTCCGCAGATTGTCGTACTTGGTCTCGGGGTACGTGAGGCAGTTGTCCGTCCGCAGCAGGGCGTCCGGCCCGCCCAGCATGTCGATGACGTTCCTGATGAGGGACTCGGGCCCCTGCTTGTCGGCGCTGCTCTCCCACCACATGGCGCCGCCGAGACCCGAGTCGCGGATGTAGTCGGCCTTGGCCCGCGCCATGCGCACCGTGTCGTACGTCACCATCTTCCTCTGGGCAGCGTCGTACGAGTAGCTCGCGCCGGCCTCGTCGTCGTGGTGCTCCTCGGACCCCGGCAGCGGCAGCGCCTTGTAGTCGTACACGCCGTTCTCCCAGCTGCCCTCGCCGACGCCCGAGAAGGGACTGCCGGGCCCGTCCGTGTTCTCAAAGGCGCGGCCGTAGAGGGGCATGCCGAGCACGATCTTGTGGGGGGCCACGCCGTGCGCCGTGTAGTGGACCAGCGCCGCGGCGGTGCTGAAGGGCGTCGAGCCCGGGTTCCCCTGGCACGGCTGCAGGTTGGCCTGGTGGCCGGCGAGGCTGTCCCACGAGCCGGCGTAGTCGTAGGCCATCAGGTTCCAGAAGTCGAGCAGGGCGTCCATGGCGGGCAGGTCGAGCCGCTCGTAGTTCTGCGCGCCCGCGGGGCAGGCGACGGTGAGCTCGAAGTGGTACCACTCGGGCAGCGTCGAGGCGTACTCGTCCATGGCGGAGCGGACGGCCTGGAGGAGGGCGACGAAGTCGGCGGCCTCTTCGGGGGTCTGGGGGTACTCCCAGTCGACGTCGATGCTGTTTTTGTTTTCTTCGTCAGTACTCCTTGTCTGTCATTCGAGGGAGGAGGGGTGGGTGGAACGGAAAGTGCACGGGCTTTGGAGAGTTCAAACGTACCCGTCGAAGCCGAGGTTCTTGATGAGGTCGACGCAACTGCGGGCAAAGGTATCGCGGCCCTCGGGGGTGCTGGCGGGGCCCTTGAAGTTGGATGAGTAGGTCCAGCCGCCAACGGACAGCAGGACCTTGAGGTTGCGGTTGCGGCGCTTGAGCAGGTTGAGCTGCTTCATGCAGCCGTAGAGGTTCGTGCCGACGTCGTTCCAGCTGTCACCGTCCCAGTGGATGTCCGTGTCGGCCCAGGCGTCGGTGAGGTGGACCTCGCCTGTGTCGGGCCGGACGTTGGCGAAGGCGTAGAGGATGTGGGTTAGCTCCTCGACGGGGAGGTCCTGAGGACGATGGTTTCGCGCATAGATTGCCCTGCAGGCAGACAGGCGGACAGAACCATGTTAGTTTTGTGCAGTTTTGGGTACAGACGCAAGGCGAGGCCGGGGCGTACCAATTGACAAAGTAGGCGACGGAGCGGAAGCCTTCACCTGGACCGCTACCCATATCGCCTGGATCTCCGATGTCTGCTTTTTCAAAAAGGAACGGCAGGCGTTTGAAAAGGCCGGTGTAGGTATGCGCCAAGAAGATTGTGGTCAAGAGGACGACGACTGCGGATGTGACGATGGTCGTGGAACGCGGCAGATGCATACGGATGGCGGATTCCGCAAGGCCGAGAGGGTCTTATAAAGAGGCGGAGATGCAGTACGAGAGAAGAAACTGAGGCCAGCTGCAGGGAAGACGACAGCTCTTATTGTCGAAGGGGGGGAATTGGTCCAAAGTGAAGACGATGTATTATTCCGTTAAGGCAGGCCAAGGGAGTGATGCAGCATTGCAGGAACTTGGAAGAGGGACAGAGACCCAGCGGCGGACAAATAAGCAGCCGCACATTCCAGAGACATTGCCCCTCCCCCTCCTTCTCGGTTCCTCTCGTACGTATAGCGCAACGTGCCTGTTGTACAGGTATATGGATGGAGTCGCGCGTCTGGGCTGAGGGCTGTTACTGGAGCTTGGAGCTGGATGAGGTGCGAGTTGTCGTCAGCCGCCCGGGGTGAGTTACAGCTGTAGCCTGTGCCACTGCGGCTGGTGCTGGGCGGGCTGGCGAAACTTCCGCTACCTACACTACGCGTGGGCGTGTGCGGGTGATCAGCAGACAGTGAGCAAGCAAGGCAAGCGAGGTACCGGGACAGCGCAGCTGCAGCGGACAAGTACATGCGGGTGTGCATGGCACCGCTTTCAGACTTTTCCCGGGCCGTTGGTTACCTCCCGTCTGTTTCCCACCCCCTGCCCCGTCTGTGATGACCGAAAGCCATTGCTGCTAATGGCAATCTTGGATGATGGGGAAGTTTGGTTTGCCAGATTATGGGACTGTGATGATGTTGATATCATTGAGAAAACTACCGATTGTATTCCCACACACTATTTGTGCCTTGGCTCAGTCTGGTCTGTCCGTCTCTGAGTGGTGACATGTGATTATGTAAGGAATGACGATAACCCAGGCGTACCCCTACCGCATTACATAAGGAGTACAGTGCATGAGCACTAGCTTGGGCATGTACTCAGGTACCCCCTACTACTACTATGTAGGATACCTCTGGCACATGTACATGTCTCTGGTCGTTGAGCACGCACACATAAACGGGGCTAGTGGTGCTTTCGAGGACCGTGAGTCGGTGACAGACCGCCCTGCAGCGAGCACCCATGGGGACATGGGACGGACCCCAGTGCGGTGACATGGGATGAGAGGATGAAAAAGGAAAAGAGAGAAAAAAACAAAAAGAAAAACTTGTTGAGAGTGCGAGCCGAGCAGACAAACTCTGGTTGTGGACCGCGAGATGTATGAACCAAGCGACGGGCAGATAATCAATCACCCTTACTTTACTACTTGTTATGTATAGGCAGGTATGCAGGCTTCCAATTGAGCACTGGCGTCTTTTGGCGCCTCACTTTCCCTTAGGGTTTATTTGGTGATGGAAACCAAGCAAGTCTGTATGAGCTGGCTGTATGCATATATGTATGTATTACGTTGGCTGTGTTACCTACAGTACACAAACCATGCAGTTCATAGCAGATTGATTCTCCCTGTATCCGTATATACCTACCTAAGAGGAAGCGTACCGTACCGTCTGCCTTGTTTCCCTACTTGATTCACGTGCACAATGCAAAATGTAGAGTTGCAAGCACTTGGATCGTTGTATTCAACAAAGTTCCGGGTGATCGAATCCTTGCAGAGAAGATCGTCTCCTTTTAATCAAATGAAATAAGATAAAAAATAAAAAATCTTCCTTCTTTCCTTCCCCAGCAACTGGCGGATCCACCCCTCCTGCCTGCAAGATCCCAACAGGGTGGGGTGGGGCAGCCTAAAAAGACGGAAAGAAAATAGCAAAGGAAGGAAGGCCCAACGACCTGTACGACGAGGACATCCGCGCGCATCTTCCCGTCCAGCCACACAACGATTCACCCAGCCCCCGTCGTCCACCCGTGGGCCATCCTACTGTCACTGTCACTGCCACTGTCGCTGTCGCTGTCACTCAAATCGTTGCTTGCCGGTGCGAATCCAGGCCCCGTGTCTGTTTGTTTCTGTTGTCTTACCCACACCTTAATACCTAAGCAGCTAAGGTAGTAGTGTATTTTTACCTACCTACACCTAGGTACTATAGTGTATCCGTAATACACTATACTGCATGTATCCGACACTGGGGAAATTGGTTCACAAGAAAAATAAACCCCCCCTTCCGACGACCGCCTCTTTTCAAACTATTTTCCTCCTGAAGGGCCCCCCGTCGGCATTTTCTCTTATTCCCTCTCTTTTCCTTTCCATCTCAGCCTCCCATCCCCATGCTCGACAGGTCTTGACCGACTCTCGTCCGTGTCTCTGTCTTCCATCTCGACCCCGTCGCCAGAGACGCACGCGACCACAACACATACACACACACCCCATCAACAAACCCCCCTTTTTTCTCCGTTCCGGAATAACCAACGAGGCGATCCTGCGTACCTATACAACAGACCTCCGCCTCTGCCGTAACCATGACCGCCTCCGAGGCCCCCATGGCTCAGTCCTCTGCCGTTCCGGCCTCGACCGCAAAGGACCAGATCGCGACCCGCCGCCGCAGAAAGTCGAGCGTGCGCGGCCATGGCCACACCCACGATCCCTCCTCGCGCCAGCCCTCCTCCAAGCAGGACCAGCTCGACATGCTCTCCAAGCGCAGCCGCGCCCGCGCCATCCTCCGCCGCTGCAAGCACATCGCTGTCAAGCACACCTGGACCACCCCGCTCGTCCTCATCCTCGCCTTCCTCTCCCTCTATGCCATCAACCCTACCGAGTCCAACGTCATTCACCACTTCATCTTCCTCTCCTACAAGATCCCCCACCAGGACCTCGACGCCGCCGCCTCTGATGCCGCCGACGCGCCCGCACAATACGGCAAGGGTCTCTGGGACATTGCTTTCGTCTGCTTCTACGCCACCGTACTGTCCTTTACCCGCGAGTTCATCATGCAGGAGCTCCTTCGCCCCCTCGCCAAGTTCTACGGCATCCGATCCCGCGGCAAGCAGCTGCGCTTCATGGAGCAGGCCTACACCGCCATCTATTTTGGCATCCTCGGCCCCGTCGGCATGTACGTCATGAGCCGCACCCCCGTCTGGTACTTCAACACCACCGGCATGTACGAGGCATTCCCCCACAAAACCCACGACGCCGTCGTCAAGTTCTACTACCTGTTCGAGGCCGCCTACTGGGCCCAGCAGGCCCTCGTCATGCTCCTCGGCCTCGAGAAGCCCCGGAAGGACTACTACGAGCTCGTCGCGCACCACATCGTCACCCTGGCCCTCATCGCTCTGAGCTACCGCTTTCACTTCACCCACATGGGCATTGCCGTCTACCTCACCCACGACATTAGCGACTGTTGCATGGCAGTAAGTCGATCCAACCACGGACCCTCCCCCCGCCGTCTCCCTCCCAAAAAAAAAAAGAGAGACAATGTTTGCCTCTTTGAAGAGACGGTTTCTCCCTCGAAGAAACAAGACTAACCCATTTGTTTAACAGTTGTCCAAGACCCTCAACTACATTGACAGCCCCATCACCGGGCCGTGGTACTGCTTCTCCCTGGCCTCCTGGATCTACCTCCGTCACTTCATCAACCTTAAGATCCTCTGGTCCATCCTCACCGAGTTCTCCACCGTCGGCCCCTACGAGCTCAACTGGGAGACGCAGCAGTACAAGTGCCCGCTCGCCCAGGTCATCACCTTCACCCTGCTCGGCTCCCTGCAGTCCCTCAACCTCTTCTGGCTCTTCTTCCTCCTCCGCATCGGGTACCGCTTCGTCTTCCAAAACGTCAAGCAGGACGACCGTTCTGAGGCGGAGGATTCCGAGGCCGAACCTATGGAGACCATCGACGAGGTGTCCAAGGCCCACGCGGCACCCATTGTGAGCGGCGAGGATGCCAACAAGGCCGCGCAGACGGTTGCGAACGGCGTTACCAAGGCGGCGGACGGCGGCATTGCGTCACGGACCCGGAGCCGACGCGCCGCCTAAGAAGGGGTGGGGAAGGAAGGATGGGGGGCTACCAACCGGATTGCCGGTCGTCCCGTCAGTATGTTTACCAAGCCCCGGCCTGGATGTTTTCGAGCTCGTTGGTCCGGAACATTGTATATGTAGTATTTTTAAATAATGCCTAATGTGTAATGACGATGAATCGAGAACCCTTGAAGCCTGTACACGAGTTGATTTCACGTGAAGGTTTGTTGGATGTGCGCGGCTAGACAGACGGCATGGTGCGACCAACCAGGAGACCCCGCGGCTTGGGTTCGTGATGTCATGAAACGTTGGGTTTCTGAGCGGACTGGATCCGTCTATCCCGTCAGACGCCGGAAGTGACGGAAGGAAGGAATGCCGCGTCCGGCTTAATGACCTGTTGAAATCGTCGGAGGCTCCGGGAGGGGAGGAGGCTGCGGCCCTAGAGGAGGTTGGGGGGGGCCCTACATACCTACAGCAACGCCCAAGCGTATCAGCCTCTTTTTTTGTTCTTGTGTTGGAAGGCCCCGCGGTCGCCGGGCCTCTGCCGACGTAGTCGGTTCTGATAGGCCGAGGGTGAGGCGGGGGGAACATGTGGTCGTGGTGTGATTGTACTTGTGACCAGCGGCTTACTCTGAGCTGACGGCTGTGAGTGTTATACCAAGGACTAGGGAACGAGAGAGAGATAGAACAAGGGACGATGATATCCATCTGTTTCTGTAATCAGGGAATTTTTACAGTGTCGCATTGGGTGAATGTACGTGGGCTTGAGGTGTAGTGTTGATTCGGCTACAAACATTTGGCTTCCTTGTTCTGTTTATAAAGGATGTAAAACACAGCATAAAAAAAAAAAACACTGGTGCAGCCACAACAAGATCAAACGCTTTCTAGTTGAAATGGATAGATTTGTACTCCTTTGGGTACTCGGCCAAGATTGGGTTTGCCCAAACTACAGCCTTTGTGCCCGAGATGTGTAGCCTTCATCTACTTACACTCTCGGTGAGAAGCATGTCTGGATCCAATCTGTGACGGGAATGACAGTTCTGCAATAGTATCGACCTCACTGAGACAGTGCGCAATGAAGAAAACAGAAAGATGTTTATTGGATTCAGCTCTGTCCAGATGTAGTAGTGTCTGCTGTCTCAGTAGTGGTCCCAGTGGTGTAGCTCAGTACTCACGGCATCAAGCTGCCTTCATCCGCTGCCTCGTCCAGCTCAGGGGAGCCCAGCCACAACCTCGCTAGCCACTTCGACAAGCCACACAGCCATATAGCTGCCCACCCCAACATCGGCAGCCGGCCTCGCTCTGCGCCGAGTCTCACACACGCACACGTGACCTTCCTACCCACACCACCCACGGGGGCATCCAGCCACAGTTGAACCTGGTCCGAGCGTCCGCTTTCGAGCTCCAGAAAAAATCCCAATTGACACCAGTGTGGAGGGGGAGGAACCGTCAAGGAAAAATTGAAGGAAAAAAAAAATCCGAAAGACTTCGAACCTCTCTGCCATTTTCGTTTTTTTTTCTTGTTGCTCTCTGCCTGCTCCCCCCCGACACCCTCGACCAGCAGGAAACAAGAGAGAGGCTTGATTGTCGGAAAAGAGAAAAAGTCAACCGCAAAGACAAGAAAGCCGACCCTTTTTTTCTTTCTTTCCAAAAATGGCCGCCATCAACTACCTCCTCTACGAGGCCCCCATGGGCTACGGCGTGTTCCACGTCGAGCACCAGCCCGACAGCATCGGCCTGCGCCAGAAGGAGGCCCAGGAGACCATTGCCGACCTCGCGCGCTTCGGCAAGATGGTGAAGCTCGTCAACTTCACCCCCTTTGAGTAGGCCCTCACCCGTCCCGCGAATTGTTGTGTGTTGTGTGTGTGGGTGGTGGTGGCGGTGGCAGATGCGCGACGGCTTCTCACGAACGCGTCTCCGAGAAATCTCAATGGGGAGGAGAGGAGGGGAAGCGGGTCACGAAGGGAGAGAGGAGAGGAGAGGACCGGCGGGGAAGAGGACGGGTCGGGAATGTGAAGAAGAAGAAGAAGAAGAAGAAGAAGAAGACCAAGACGAAGAAGAAGAAAAGCTAACGCATATACTCGCGCAGCACCGGAAAGCAGGCGCTGGACGAGATCAACCACATCTCGGAGGGCCTCATGTCGGACCACCTCAAGTCGGTTCTCGAGCTCAACCTCCCCCAGACGAGCGGCAAGAAGAGCAAGATCACGGTGGCGGTGGCGGAGAAGAACCTGGCGTCCGTCATCAAGTCGACGTTCCCCGGCGTGGACTGCGAAACGTCCGAGACCTCCGAGGTCGCCGGCGACCTCCTCCGCGGTGTCCGCCTGCACGCCGACCGCCTCCTCAAGGGCCTGCAGACGGGCGACTCGACCGCCGCCGGCCTCGGCCTCGGCCACTCGTACTCGCGCGCCAAGGTCAAGTTCAGCACCACCAAGAACGACAACCACGTCATCCAGGCCAGCGCCACCGTCGAGTTCCAGGACAAGGGCGTCAACCAGTTCTTCATGCGCGTCCGCGAGTGGTACGGCTGGCACTTCCCCGAGCTCGTCAAGATCGTGTCGGACAACCTCACCTACGCCAAGCTCGTCCTCGCCATCGGCGACAAGGCCACCCTCACCGACGACCGCCTGCACGACATCGCCGCCATCGTCGAGGAGGACGGCGAGAAGGCCCAGGCCATCATCGACGCCGCAAAGGTTTCGATGGGCCTGTCCATCATGCCCGCCGACCTCGAGATCGTCAAGGGCTTCGCCGAGGCCGTCGTCGCCCAGGCCGAGGCCCGCCGCTCGACCTCCAACTACCTCGACAAGAAGATGGCCGTCGTCGCGCCCAACCTGCAGACCCTCATCGGCACTCCCGTCGCCGCCAAGCTCATCTCCCACGCCGGCTCCCTGACGAACCTGTCAAAGTACCCGGCCTCGACGCTGCAGATCCTCGGCGCCGAGAAGGCCCTCTTCCGCGCCCTCAAGACCAAGAGCAACACCCCCAAGTACGGCCTCATCTACCACTCGTCCTTCATCGGCCGCGCCGCCGTCAAGAACAAGGGCCGCATCTCCCGCTACCTCGCCAACAAGTGCTCCATCGCCTCCCGCATCGACAACTACACCGAGAACCCCACCACCAAGTTCGGCGAGGCCCTGCGCCAGCAGGTCGAGGACCGCCTCGAGTTCTATGCCACCGGCAAGAAGCCCGCCAAGAACTCGGACGTCATGGTATGTTTTTTTTTTTTTTTGGTTCCGCCCGTCCGCTCCTTTGCTCCACAAGCCCCCTTTCCATGCCTAATCCTGATTTCGCCAAAATAACAAACGAAATAAAAACAAAAACTAACAAACTCAAAAAAGGCCTCCGTCCTGGAGCAGGTCGAGGGCGACATGACGCTCGACGACGCCGAGATGGTCGACGCCGTCGCGACCGAGGTCAAGAAGGAGAAGAAGGAGAAGTCCAAGGACAAGAAGGAGAAGAAGGACAAGAAGGACAAGGAGAAGAAGCGCAAGCGTGACTCCGAGGTGGCCCCCGAGCCGGAAAAGGCCGACGGCGAAAAGAAGAAGAAGAAGAAGAAGTCCAAGGACGAATAAAGCGCTCCGCGGGGGGGGGGGGCGGTTTCTCTCGTTGTTTTTTATTCTTTTTGGTCTGTTTTTTTTTCCCCTGGTCCTCACACCCTCACCACCATCACCACCACCAACCCGCCGCTGATACCAAAACCAACTCAACAACCAACCAACGACCAAACACGACCAAAAAAGAAAAGAAAAAAACACCACCGCTTGTCGTTCCAAACAAGAGTCCTTCCCCCCCCCCCAACCCCCCCTCTTCTTGTTCTTGTAGGAAACTGTTTCTCTCCATCTTGTCTTTATTTGTCTGTCTGGGAGTTTCTGTCTTAACGTACGGGGAAATGAAAAGAACCGGGCCTTTTTTTTTTAATTCGGAGTTTTTTGGGCTTTTCTGCCAAAAGAAACAAAACAGAAAAAAAAGTGTTAACGCATATGTGTGTCTGTTGTGTGTGAGTATAAGATGATATGTCACCGATACCCTTTTAAAACTATTCGTGTTTAAGTGCCCCCCCCTCCCCCTCGGTGATTGTCAAGGCAAACTATGTCTATGACTTTGATATAACTGCTTGCTTTTCCTGAATGATTCCTTTGCGGCACATCATTCGGCCCCCATGTTCCCAATCTAAACATCCAGAGAGATAGAGAGAGAGAGAGACAGAGCGAGAGAGAGAACGCTTGTCTACTCAGGCATGTTACTGTATAGTACCTACATACCCCCTCACCCCTCTCTCTGTCTTGGCACAGGACAAAAAAGGCCCCCTTTCCATTGTTTGCTGCAACTTTTTTGTATTGTTCCCTCCACTGCAAATGTCGAGAGGAGGGATATGAAAGAAAAGAAGAAGAAAAAAAAGTAAAAAAATAAATAAATAAAAGACGTCGGCAATGCAGCAACAAGTGATGAATAAAAAAATAAACGGAACATGAAGAGGCAGAAAACAACAACGAAAAAACTTGATATTTCCCCAACCCAATGCCGGCCGTTTCAAACGCCAGAGGACGCCGCCAACTCTGTATCTGTTTCTGTCTCTCCTAAACCACCTCACCTCCCCCCTTCTCTCCCGCCTCTCGCCTCCCCTCAAACAAACACAGCCTTGGTTTGGTCGTCCCCGAATATTCTCGCTTCATTGCATTCTCTCTCTCTTTCGGTCTCGTTACATAAAACTGAGAATCAAAGGTTTAGGTTAAACAGAACACTCACACCACCCCCTTTCCCAGTACCTCGGTTGTCGTTTGTTGTCGTCGTCGTCGTCTGTTCGTGCTTGGCTCGCCTTGTCCCATGCTCGTCGGGGATGCGGCATAGCCCACCCCGGGGATCCGTAATCTGGGGCGAGCTGTACAGCGCAAGCTTCGGTAACCTGGCTCATGCGCCCTCGCTGCCGAACTCGTTTGTCCACTCTATTTGCTTTGCTGCGTCGTCCTCGGACACGGTAGGGTGCGAGTCCCTGAGTGCTTGCTTGAAGTCCTTGAGCTCGAGGGTGGGCGCCATGAGCTCCTCCGAGTCGACGTCGTGATACGTCATCTCCTTGGCGTCCGGGTCGCCCGGCGAGCAAGGCGTCAGCTTCTTGACGCCCTCGTGCATAACCTGTGGTGAGAGAGAGAGAGTCAGTATGCAAGTCCACGTCATATACAGGGCGTAACCCTTCGAACACGGGTCGGGGCCGTTGGCTGGCGTGTCCACGTACCGGCTTGAAATGTGTGGCCTGGATGATCTTGCGCACGGGGCCCATCAGCGCCTGCTGCACCACGTTGGAGATGTCACTGCCCGAGAAGCCCTCCGACAGTTCGGCCAACACGCGGTAGTCGTCCTGCTGGAGGTTCGTTTCCGTGTCGCCGACGGCGAGCTTGAACATGCGCGCGCGGCCGTTGACGTCGGGCAGACCAATGTGCACACGGCGCTGGAAGCGTCTGCGGATGGCGGCATCGAGCTGCCAGGGGATGTTGGTCGCGCCGAGCACCAGGATGCCCTTGCTGTCGTTTCCGACACCGTCCATCTGCACCAGAAGCTCCGTCTTAATACGTCTCGATGCCTCGGACTCGCCCTCGCCGCGGGGCCCGCAGAGGGCGTCGATCTCGTCGATGAAGAGCACCGAGGGCTTGTTTTCTCTCGCCATGCTGAAGAGCGCCTTGACGAGCCTGTTGTCGAAAGAAAGAAAAAAAGAAGAAAACGTCAGCGTGCTGTCCCGTTCTGCGGCTCGTGTTGGGGGATGACTGACCTTTCACTTTCTCCCATCCACTTGCTCACCAAGTCGGAACTGCTGACGCTGAAGAAGGTGCTGTTGGCCTCGGTCGCGACCGCCTTGGCCAGGTAACTCTTGCCCGTCCCCGGAGGCCCGTAGAGCAGGATGCCCTTCCACGCCTGGCGCTTGCCCTGGAACAGCGACGGGAACTTGATGGGCAGCACGACGGCCTCCTTGAGCGTATCCTTGGCGCCCTCGAGACCGGCGACGTCGTCCCACCGCACGTTGGGCCGCTCCTGCAGGATGGCGCCGCTGAGGGCGTTGCGCAGCTTCTTGTTGTCCTCGTCGCCGTCGTCGTTGGCCTTGCCCTTGCCGCCTCCATTGACGCCCATGGCACCGGGAGTCTTGCCGCCGGCGCCGCCCCCACCGCCGCTCTTTTTGGCCTCGGCTTCATTTAGGTACGTCTTTAGCTTCTCGGCGCGGTCCATGTACTCGGCCGTCTTCTGACGGATGAGCTCCTTGGACTTGGGGTTCTTCTCCCACTTGACGGCGAGGACGAAGAGCTCGAGCGACTTGGTGTAGAGTTGAAAGGCCTTTTCGTATTCGGCGGCGTTATCGGCGTCGATGGCCTGCTTGACCGTGCTGATGGCACGGCCGAGGAAGTCGGTGATTCCCGACATCGTGTCTGTTTTCGTTTGCTGGGGTTGCCTGCCGTGTTTGCCCAGGTTGGTCTCGCGCCACGAGGAGGTGGTAGAGGAGGAGGAGGAGGAGGAAGACGGCGTTCGTGATAAGATGGAAAAGAGCGGGGAAAGCTCGCTTCCGCTATCGTCGTTTGCTCTTTGTCGTCGGCGGCGCCTGGGGTAATCAAGGTAGCATTCGGAACGAACGTCGGAAGGCAGAAAAGGAGGACAAGGTCCAGGAGCTGGAGTCGATTCCTAGGAGGAGGACGAACGATTGAGGAATCCGGACGGTTTATTAGAGAGGATGGGGAGGGGAGGGGACCTTGAAGAGGCGGATGCGGTCGTGGGTTCTGTGACGTTGCCTGGGCAGTTCGTGATGGGACGCTGCGCCAATCGAGGTGCCTTGAGGTGGTGGGGGTGGGGGGTGACCTTTTGCTGCTTATCATGATATCCCTTAGTAATTGCAACAGCTTGCTTATGCATTACTTGGGGGAGGAGTGGCACAAACGTGGGGATCAAGTCGGATATCGATGCATGCACTATTTGGATGCGTTTGTAAGGAACGTTGAAGAGCAAGATGAAAGATTTCATATACATGAATAACATGAATGGAACTCAAATAACAATAGAGAAGAACCATTTGGCTTTCATCTGTCTCATCCGCCGGTTCTAGACTCGCTTTCCGCCGCTACCCGCTTACCCGCAAAAACAATGGCTTCAATTCATCTAAACGGTATAGTCTGTCACCACCGCCGCCGCAGTCAGTGGACGGACGCTCAGTCGATGTACCGAGTAAATATCGTCCATCTGCCAGACCAACACTACCTCTCGAAAGTCGAAACAAACCGATCTTGCCCGCTAGGGTCTTGACATTCAGAAGAGTCTAGTTTTTAGCAACGTCTCAAATCCCTACCGTTTAACTGAATTGCCCTGCTCTCACCATCGTCTTTTTTCTTTTTTTTTTTTTCCTTTTTTAACTGGGCCAATCATTCTGGTTTTTTTCCCTCACTTCATCCAATTTCTCACTGAACCCCTCATACAGACTCTCACTCACTCACTCGACCATGGCTGAGATCCAGGCTAAGCTGCAGAAGCTTTCGGAAGAGTACACTGCGCTGCAACAAGGTACTTGGGAACCATTCGTACTAAGCCCCCATCCGGACTCGAGCTCGCTGACATCTCATCAGAACTCCAAACTACCGTCCAGTCGCGGCAAAAGCTAGAGGCCCAGAAGCAGGAAAACCTCGGAGTGAAGGAGGTGAGCCCGGGACACCGCAGTCCTTTTGATGGCTAAGGCGACTGACGAACCTCCTCAGGAGTTTGACAAGCTTAAAGATGGCGAGCAGATCTACAAGCTCGTCGGGCCCGTTCTGCTGAAGCAGGACAAGGTAGAGGCCGAGAGTACGGTAAAGGGACGTCTGGACTTTATCAACAAGGAGATGTGAGTGCACACCTTTTGCATTTTTTTTTCTCCTTCTGTCATTTTCCAATCAAAACGCAAAAGACAACAAAAACACGAAATACTCATTCGTCACCAGCGAGAGACACGAGGACCTCATCAAGGACGTCCAGGGCAAGCTTGACAAGAAGAAGGGCGACATCATCCAGCTCCAGACCAGCGCGCAGGCTGCGGCGGGTCAGGCGAAGCAGGCATGATGCTGCCGGTGAAGATGACGACGACAACAAACGATGACGACGACGACAAGGGGAGAAGACAAGAAGAAATAAAAGCAAAAGACGAGGCCTGACCAGAGTGGTGATACAATAACGAAACTATTAGGACTATGAACTATACCCCCCCCCCCCAACAATGCTCCGGACGAGGTTCCTTTCCAAAACAAAACGCTATGCTGATGCGCCGATTCTTTCCCCCCTCGATGGTGAAGGATGCCCTCACCACTTCAAATCACTATTTACTACAAGAAAAAATAAGACGCGGTCATGATACGTGTCTGATCCCGCCTCCCCCCGGCTCCTCCACCTCAGTTGATGGCCATGATGGTGAACCCCCACGGCAGGCCCATGTTGCGGGCGGGCAGCTCCGTCGCCCAGCCGATGGCGTTCTGGTACTCGGCCTCGGAGGCGAACTCGGCGTGGTCGGCCTTGCCGCCCTCGACGGCATCCATGATGAGATCGGCGATCTGGCTGGTGGTGTAGCAGCGGCCGAAGAGGTGGCTCTCGTCGATCTTGCGGATCATGGCGGAGCGCAGGTCGCACTCGGCGAAGCGGCGGACCTCGCGGTCGAAGCCGGCCTGGGTGACGGGGCCGCCACCACGGGCGTGCGAGGAGGAGGAGGAGGAGGCGAGCCTCTGGAAGAAGGCGACGGTGCCGGCGATGGCCTGGGCGAGCATGTGAGCCTTGGCGGCGTCGTCGAGGTTGCCGGCCATGGCGGACGAGTGCTGCTCGACCAGGCCGTGCTCGTCGCGGTCAAAGGTGGCGTGGACGACCTTGGAGACGCTGTCCGGGGCGGAGAGGACGCCGTCGGGGTCCGGGAGGGCAAAGGTCTTGGCGACCTCGTCGTAGCACTGGGAAAGGGTCGTCCAGAGGGAGACGTTGTTCTGGACGGATGCCTTGCCCATGCTGACTGTGAAGTGCGACATGGTGCTGTCGATGCTTTCTGGTTCGGACGGTGTTAGTGTCGTTGTGGGTAGCTGGCGGCGAATCGAGTAGAAACAAACAAAAAAAAAACTCACTTCTGCAGACGGCGGAAGACATGGTGACGATGATGTGAGGTCTCAAATTTGTTTGGTGATGAAGTCGGTCGATGTCGTATGAGATGCCAGGTATGTCACTGGAATAGATACGGGTTTGTACCTTGGAGGAGATGGATGGATGGATGGATGGGCGGGCTGGGAATAGGGATATCGTCATCATCATCATCAACAACAGCGGGAAAAAGGCTTTCATTTAAACCTCGATGAGGTTGTAGCCTTGTGGCCTCATCAGGGGAGTTCTTCCAGGTTGGCCTAGCCATGCAGGACGCGATGGTGGCCATGCCTGATTCCGGCATGCCCAGAGGAACGAACCCCACGGCAAAGGACCCCAACAACAACAAGAATTGCCGTTCCCTGGTCAGGTCTCTCCGTACCCGGCCGGGGCACCCAGTTCTTTGCGGGATACGCTCGGCGGTAGTCCCGTTCCGTGCGGTCCATTGGAAAAAAAGGAAAGACAATGGAGCCATCCCGCAGTCATGTTTCGCAGGTATGGCGAGATGGGATGGCCGATGACCTGATTACTCGGTACTGCAACGCCCTCAGCTTACGATACTCCCTGGCTGATGGGAGAACGGACGACGGAGGGTGAGGGGGAGCCACATAACAGTGAAGAAGTATAGTAAGTCTCCAGGGGCATATGATATGGACGCGGTCTCGTTTAGTGTCCCGCTCACCGGCGACCAGCGGAAGGCAAAGTCGACCGGGAACTATGAGAGGCTTGACAGCGATGCACGTCAAGGAGGCAACGTCTGACGCGGAAGCACCAGGCCCCCTGACCACCCCAAACATGGTGCCATGTCGAGCCTCTCGAGCCGCAAGAGGATCAGTGCGATGAAACCAGGAACAGAAGTTGGATGGACGGGGCGAATAAACAACAACAACAACAACAACAACAACAACGAAAACTTGTGCTTGGTCCCGATATTTCCCGATCTTGGAATGAGGCGAGCACATCTCTCTCCCTTCCCCCCCTGGCTGACGCCGCTGTCCGCTGGCAACCGAGATTGGACTCCCTGTCTCTTTCTCTCTCGTAGATCGAATGATTGATTTGTTGATTGATACACAAAGGATACTGTACATACTTCCGTACATCATGATGCATGAGATTGCTGACATTCCTTGGTGCAGGGATTATCAGTCTCCAATTGCTGACATAACACCCTTATGCTTATGTCATGCAGGTCAGAAAAGGCATCACGTGCCCTTACAAAGAGACCCGAGCTCTGCCCCTGCCCCTCCATCATTGATTGCGTTGCGGACCTTGTCGGTCTCCCGGGCGGTTCTCAGGGTGCATTCAATGGCGGGGTGCTTCAGCCACCCGTGGCTGGCCTGTCCGCCCGCCTAGCGCTTCGTCATACCTACCAGGTACACACCTATCTTACCTACTACCTACCGACGGGTCTCTCTCTCTCTTTTGTCCGTCCCTGAGACGAAACCCGCAAGACGTTTTGTTTTGTCATGACCGAATGATCGCGCGCATCTGCCACCTCTAGGCTGCCACTTTGGGCCCCCTTGAATCTGAGAAACATGCGATTGTCAGCCTGAACGGTGGACGTCGCCAAACAAGACCCCCCCCCCCATTTGATCAGCCTCGCGAGAGAGAGCTTCCGGCACGCCGGATCAACTGCCCGATGATGAACGGCTTTCCCAGTCCGCGGCCTGCGCGGCCCATGAGCATCAAGGAGATCACAAACGCGGCCGAGGACTTTGAGTTTAGAACGACGATCCCTTTCAAATACTGGGCGCGCTCCGCCGACACCCTGTTCCAAGAGGTTCGTTCGCTCCCTTTGTCTGCAGATCCCCCCTCCCTCTTCCGTGCCCGACAAACTGCTGACGACAACGTTCCCCGAACCCAGGCATTGTTTGCGCTCCAGGACCGCGACATCCGAAAGGCCTATCAGATGCTATGGCGGCATTCGGTCCTCGTGCTGCAACACCTCAAGACGCACCCCGACGCCAAGCTCCCCGAAAACAAGGCTCTCACGAAGCCCCTCTTCAACCGCCAGCAGAAGGAGGTGTTTGGCCTGCTCGAGGAGCTGAAGCCGCAGATCGACCGCGATTACAATGAGTGGTGGTCGATGAATGCGTCCAAGAGGACGACGGCAGACGACGAAGAAACTACAAAGAGACCCTCGAGCTACGACGAGTTCGCCGCCAGAGACCCCACCTTGTCCGGCAACGCCAAGATCCTGGACGCGGCCGACAACCAGGAGCTGGCCGTGTCTCTGGCACAGCGCGACTTTAAACGACGAGATGCTGCGAGGAAGGCGACGCGACAGGCCGGCGTCAGCGAAGAAGAAGAGCAGGAGCGTCGGAAGGGTGGCAACTGGGAGGATTGGGAGCAATTCGGCAGCCCACCACCACCGGCGGCGGCGGCGACGGACGACGACGAGATAAGGAGACAGATCGAGGCGACCCGGCGACGACTCGACGGCACAGATCAAGGACGAGATGGCCAGAGTTTCAGGCAGCCGCAGGCGCCCAGCCACCACTACCAACGTCCACCACCGCCGCCGATGGCGTCGCCCAATTACTCGTACCACTACCCGTCCATCTCGAGACCGAGAGCGGTCGAGTGGGAGGCAACGGCGTTGGAGCCGCAGCGCGCGTACGCACCGTCGCCGCCTCAGCCCCCGAAGCCACCAAAGGAGGGCTTGACGACGCCGCTGCAGGAGCTTGACGCGGCGCCCCCCCCGATGCGACCGGGCAAAGACCCTCTGCCCTCGTACAGGCCGGCATTCTCAAGCGGCACGGCTCCGCACGACGTCCCCGAGCTGCCGAGCAAGGAGCTGGTTGCGGCGCCTTCGGCCAAGGAGCGGCTGACGTTCCGGCCGGCGGCGTATCTGGAGAACGGCGACCCGATCCGGCCCGTGTTCCTCCCGACACAGCTCCGGGACAGGTTCCTGGGGATCGCAGCTGAAAACACGCGCAAGGGCCTGGAGATGTGCGGGATCCTGTGTGGGCGGCCGGTTAACAACGCGCTGTTCATCAGCTGTCTCCTGATCCCGGAGCAGAAGAGCACGCCCGACACGTGCGAGACGGAGAACGAGTCTACGATGCTGGACTACTGCATCAACGAGGATCTCCTGATGGTGGGGTGGATCCACACGCACCCCACGCAGACGTGCTTCATGAGCTCGCGCGACCTCCACACGCAGGCCGGCTACCAGGTGATGATGCCGGAGAGCATCGCCATTGTGTGCTCTCCGCGGCACCAGCCCTCGTGAGCACGCCCCGTTCTTCCCCGTCCGACGGAGGGAGGATCTATCCAGCTAACACATGTATATCCAGATATGGCATCTTCCGTCTCACGAACCCTCCCGGGCTCACTCACATCCTGCAGTGCACAAAATCGGAAACGTTCCACCAGCACTCGATCGACAATCTCTACACCAAGGCGCAGAACCCGCCGGGCCACGTCTATCACTCGGACAAACTGGACTTTTACGTCAAGGATTTGCGACCGAAGCGGTAGGCGGTAGGAGCTGGGAGAAGGGTAAAAAAGGGACGATTACGGCACCAGCAGCGGCGCAGCGTATGCCGTACGTTAGGGGGGAGGAGGGAAGGGGACAAGCCGGTGTTGGCTCATGGGCTGTATGCCACTGATGGGGCTGGACGGAGAGGAGGTTCACAATGAACTACGGGGCACAAATGGGCGTTGAGCCGTGATTTGCTTGTTGCATGGCGAGGGGCGTTCAAACGGAGGGATGCTGCAGGAATTGGGGGGGTTGAGGAAGAAAAGGTGGCTCGAGGAGCAGCCTCACACATGGTACGGACGAATTAATATCGGAAACCCCGAGGAAGCTTTGTACGCAGAACTACGACGAACGGTACGGCTGGAACAAGAAGAGAAAAAGAGAAAAAGAGAGAGAGAGAGAGAGATTATTCAACCGCTCGACGTGGTTTCGTCATCGCTTCTTATCGTTGTTCCCATTCCGGGTGGCCTCGCCGAGTATCTCATTGAACACGCTACTCCAAACGGCCCATGACAAGACAAGACAATACAGCCCGTCCGTCGGTCCTCGCCAAGAGCTCGCTGAACGAGGAGCCCCGCGGAGCCTTGTGCTCGCAAGAATGGGGTTGTTTTGGGTGTTTCGGTCCCGGGGCTCCGGAGCGTGTGTATGTTTGTGTGTATGCTTGTGTGTGTGTGTGTGTGTGTGTGTGTGTGTGTGTGTGTGTGTGTGTGTGTGTGTGTGTGTGTGTGTGTGTGTGTGTGTGTGTGTGTGTGTGTGTGTGTGTGTGTGTGTGTGTGTGTGTGTGTGTGTGTGTGTGTGTGTATCGTGCGTTTTGTTCCATCCCATGTTTACTTTATTTTTTATGTTTCCATCCCCTCCCATGGTTTCTGGCGCATGAGCGGCGTACCACACACAATGGATGGGGAAGAGGGGGGAGGGGAGACCAAGTCCATTTTAGTAATACAATTGCGAATAAGAGGTATTATGACATCACTATCAGGGCCTTGTGGCTTTCCTGGTGAGTCTTCTCTAGTCCCGTTCCCTTCTCTTTATTAAAGCACAACGACAACGACGGCGGGGGGGGGCCACCACGGGCTCAAGTCTTTGAAGACGTTACAGAGACTCATTATTGTATACTCGAAAACCAAAAAAGAAAAAAAAAGAAAAAACATCAGTAAAGAACAGAGCGCAGCACGTCTCGGAAGACGGAACGGGATACACAAGTCAAACCTCCGAAGAAATAAAAACAAACCCTCACCCCCCAGAAACCCGAAATGGCCTTCACGTCAAACGTGCTGGGCCTCCTCATCGCCCTCGTCAGCGGCTTCGCCCTCGTCCACTCGGCCGACTCCATCTCGCGGCTGCGCAGGTACGAGGAAAAGGCCGAGAAGGCGGCCGAGTGGAGCTCGACGGCCGAGAAGAGGCTCTGGGATATCCGGTACACCGTAGCCACGGGCTTCATCGGCGTATGTTTCCCCTCCCCTTTACATGTTTTCAATGGGGAACCCCCTCCCCCCCTCGCCCGCCCATTTGCTGAACAAGAACCCTGTGAAAAAAAAAGTGCCTCGTCTCCGCCGGGAGCGGCGTCGCCTTCGCCTTGGACGTGGCCAGCGGCCGGGGCCCCGTCGCCGTGGCCTGGCCCGCCCTGATCGCCGCCGGCCTCGAGTACGGGCGGCGGTACGTCCGCGGCTTCTGGGCGTCGAAGCTCAAGGTGCCGAGTGTGACCGACTACAACGAGGCCATCTCGGACTCGATGAGGGTGCAGGAGGTCATGAAGCTGCTGGCCGGCGCGTGGGCTCTTGTGGCCGCCTGCGAGCTTGCTGGACTATAGAATGGATGGGCTGTAGATGGGTTATAGGATGGATGGGGCTGTAGGATGGGCTATAGGACGAATGAGTTATCGAATGTATGGGGGTTGACCTCTCAGTTCGTTGCAGTTTCGCGTCAGACATTTGTGTGTGTACCTAGCATTGGGCATGTCCGCTCAACACGTCGCGAGCCCCCCCTTATCTACCGGGGGGGGAGGGAGAGTGACGCCCTCACGCCCTTGCGTCCCTCCTCATATACACCCAGGCATACTTGCCCCAAGAATCCCTGCTGCCAGTGACGTGCTCCCTCTCCTCGCCCGGCGTCTTCCCCTCGGCGAAGGCGTCCAGGTCCGCCTCCAGCCTCCCGACCTCGCGGAAGCCCTGCCGCTCGAACGCCGCCCGGCCCCCCATCGACGACTGCGCCCAGCAGTACACCCCGCCCTCCGCGTCCGCCTTGTCGGTCCCCCACCGCATCAGCCGCGACCCGACCCCGCGCGACTGGAAGTCCGGGTGCACCACGTAGCTGACCAGGTACCGGCACCGCGCCCCCTCCCCCTCCCCGGCCGTCGTCAGAAGCCGCCGCGCCCAGTACGCCATCGACGCGTCCGTCAGCCGGCCCAGCTCCGCCACCGTCCCCGTCGCCCTCCCGCTGAGCCAGGCCTCCGCCGTCGGTTCCTCGGAAGGGCAATCGTCGTCTAACGGCCGGTCCACGTCCCCGGCGAACCCCCTCCGGGTCCACCCAGCCCAGCCCACCGGCCCGCCCCCGGGGGGGTGGTGCTCGGCGACGACGACGTCGACCTTGGGGTGGTCCACCCATGACGCCAGCGCCTGCGCCATGCCCTCGGCGAAGTCGTCCGCGCCGCGGAAGGCGGCCTTGAGCTGCGTGTGCGCGTCCGTCCGGAAAGCGGCGTCGGCGATGGACGCGAGGACGGGCACGTCGTCGTGGGTGGCGAGGCGGAGGACCACGTCGGCTTTTGCGGGGCGGTCAGCGGCGGCGGCGGCGGCAGCAGCCGGGTTTACGGCGGAGGCCATGATGCGGAAAGACGTCTTTTTTCTTGGCGTGGGGTGGAAAGTTCAAATGTTGAGAAAGCTTGACTCGTTGCATGTGGCGGAGATGTTCGAGGGAGTGAGGCGGCCATGACCTGTTGGACGGGGAGATGCCGGTTAACCGCCCCCTCCCCTCCTTGAGGGACGTCCAATACGTGGCCTGCCATACCCGATACGGACCGGCCGGCTGGGGATCTGGTTCTTGGGGGCAAATCTCACCTTACCCACATCGTGTGGGGGGTTTGGTTGGCTGCGAGATCCGACTTGCTAGGTAGTTCCGTTCGTTGAAGAACTGGTAACAAACTTCCCGATGAAAAGACGGCTCTTCTCTTTCGGTATAGCTTCCTCCCTCCTTATCGGAGAACCATTCAAGCGAGTTTTTTTTAATTTTTTTTTTTAATTTTTAAGTACTGTCAGGCCTAAGAAGAAAAAAAAAGCATATAAGCACACCAAGCTCAAGAGATATATCTGGAGACATCACCCGGTGCGTCAGTCCGGATGGATACAATGACATCGTCTCATTTGACACCGAGTCTTGTGTTCTTGCAAGTATTCACAACCAGTTTGTCAGATGCGGTCGCGACGAAGCTACCGCAGACGGCAAAGAAGAAGCACCTGTACCACTTGCCATCTCGATGATGACAACTGTCCAGTTGCCGGGTCCCAGCGACAGGTGCAAGCAGAACCCGGACGAGTGCTACCAAGGAGGGTCCCAGCAGGGCAAGATTGCATCCGGTCCCGTTGCATCATCCGGGAGAGTACCTGTATATTGCCTCCCCATCAACATTTGATGGAACACAGTGACCTCACCCGTGTTTGCATGCACGTCATCTCACGTATTCGGGTCCGGACAACGGTGACCCCGGGGCGGGCAATGACGTGAACCCCGGGAACTTTCTCGCCTTCCCATACCCGTCTGTACGCAAGAGACGCCAGAGCATCTGGATGTTTATAGAATCGGCCAAAGTAGACCAGACCCTTGGAAACCGACGTGTTGGATGGAGCACCGGGACCCTGGATAACACAAACCACGTGTATCCGTGTGAGCTCGGCAACGCCATATCAAAGCACGTAACCAAACCTGTCTGTTGAATGAGGGGTGAGTGATACGCCTCGAGACTTCATCCATAGAGCGATGCGTGCTGTCTGGATCATATCCTCGGTGAGAGAGACACAACCCGAGCGTCGTGTGCGGCTCAAGACTGCAATATCACGCTAGGATATCCATCAAATATTGTGCAACCAGAAAGCTGCAGACTGAATCGCCGTTTCTTGCCCGAGGAGACCAGCTCACGCGTCCAGCATCTCACGACACGACCTCTCCCCCCCCCCCAACTATCGGACAAACAGTTAGCTTTAGTGGTTTCTCCGATGACGCACAGTAGTACAGTTGTGCACCCGAGTCTTGTTCTCGCGCAAGCAACTGCATTAGGGTACGTCGTCATGATTTAGGGAAGAGGGCTTTTTTGCCGCGTTGATCAGATCAGGCCGATACAATGGCGAGCGATACATACTATCACCAGCCGACGACAACGCTCGGGCGTTTCGTGGTGGTGGCGTTGGTCAACCCCGGATGGTCCATCGCAGGAGAGAGATCTCGACGAGCAGCTTGGGATTCTCGACAAAAGCTCTTTTCAGACGGCCTTTCCTGCCACGGCACGGTCTAGAACCTACCCGAAGACTCTCTCGTTTGGCGGCCACAGGGAAAAGGGGGGGAGGGGGCAGAGGAATGGGTAGGGTAGACGTCCGTCCTGCTACACGCCCAACAGGAGATTGATACTTTTTGCCAAGTCGACGTCGAATCATGGAAGAGCCGCCTCTACCTTTTGCAATGACGGCAATGCAAAGCTACCTTTGAGCAAGGTTATGCGCCTTAAAGCCAGTGAATAGGCTCTGTTCCGTGATACGGGTACGAAAGCTGGGGAGGTCGCGGCGGAGGGCGGGGTGTTTCGAGGACAGCCCAATCCCTACCTCTCTCTCTCTCTCTCTCTCTCTCTCTCTCTCTCTCTCTCTCTCTCTCTTTCTCTTTCTCCATCTCTCCCAACATGGGGCGTTTGTTGTAACTTTTAAAGGCTTTCGAGTGGATGGGCACCATCAGCTTGGACTACCCTCGATGGAATATGCATAGCGGGAAGAAGAAGAGAAAAAAGAAAAAAAACAAAAAAACAAAAAAACGCACAGTCTTCACGCTCCAAAGGTAAGGATCGATTGGGTGTGAAAGCGTCCCGCCCGCCACGGGCATGACGCTAGTTTCTCATGAAATGCCCGTTACGGTAAGACCCTCGTCGTCCCAAACATGCTACACCCTTGCGCGTCCCAGACAACTCACCCAAGTGGGATATACTATAATGCCCGCCGCCGTGGAAGTAGACGTTTAGACTCGGCCGCCCAGCAGACGAGGGGCCGTTGAACGGCCTTGCATGCCTTGACTGCCCCATCCTTGGAAGAACGTTATCATACTCTGCGTGTAGTATAGTAGTATGGGCAGAGGAGGGCGAGGGATGGGGAGGGCTTTAATTTCCAAGATTCATCCCAGCGTTTCATCCCTATGTGCCGCCTGTTGGGAGATCTTATGACGTCCTGACAGGACCCGCGATCAAAAAGAAAAAAAGGTTTCTCTGCACGCCCAGTGCGATTCGAGAGCATATTAAGGGCGAGGTAGGACCCCCGGGGCAACGTTGGAAGAGCAGTGGCTTGAAGCTTCATCAAACGTCCTCGGACTCCTGCGCTCAACCATCACATCCAAACGACGAGACTTGAGAACGCAAGAATAAAAAAAAAAAAAGCACCAAATACCAATAACCTACAACGCTCGAAACAATAATACTGCGACAAAATGCTCGGCATCGGCGGCCGGATCTCCGCGATCATCCCCATCATCGCTTCGGTCGTTGCCGTCGCGCTCTCCGTCGTCATGTTGGCGGCAGGGACAAACACAGGCAACGCGGGCGATAACTTTTGGCTATCGGTGAGTTTCCCCTGAGACAGACAGACAGTTAAAAAAAAGACCCCCTCTTTCAAATGGGGGAATCTTGGAGATCTAGACTGACGCGTGGGGGGGGGGGGGACCACCTGCAGCTGAACACATCGAAAGTTGGCCAAAACATCATCAAGGTCCAGGCGGCGAACAACACCAACGGGAACGGCAACGGGGGCGGCGGCGGCGGCATTCTTCCCGGTCTCCCCGGCCTACCCAACAACGACCCGACGGGCATCACCCAGGGGATCGGAAACACCATCGGGGGCCTGCTCGGGAACCTCACCAACACCATCGGCGAGGGCGTGCAGGATGTCCAGGGAGAGCTCGTCGGCAACCTGACCCAGCTCCTCGGGGTCAAGGACAACTACCGCCTCTATCTGACCAAGATGTGCGAAGCCACCTACGCCGACGAGAACGACCCCAAGAGCAAGGTCACCATCACCAACTGCGAGAGCTACGATAACAAGAAGGCCGGTATGATTTGACTCCCCCTTTTCAACCACCAAGAAGAAGAAGAAGAAGAAGAAGAAGAGTCGTGGCGCACGTTGCTGACCCAAGAAATAACAAAACAAAACAGGCCTGAGAAACATTACCGATTCCATCCCGTCGTCCTTCGTGGTCGGGACCGCCAACGTCTCCGTCCCCCTCATCGCCGCCCTGGCCGGCACCCTCGGCCAGGCCGGCGGTCTGGGCAGCGGCGGCGCCAAGGCCATGACGGCCATCCTCTCCATCGGCACCATCTCCGCCGGCATCGTCCTCCTGGCGACGCTGCCCATCCTCCTCTTCGGCTTCGTCCGCGCCCTCGTCCTCGTCTCGCTCGCCTTCTCGCTGATCGGCTCCCTCGCCCTCCCGGCCTTCGCCGTGGTCACGACCGCCATCGTCTACGGCGGCAGGAGCGTCCTGAGCCGCCCGATGGACGCCTTCGGCATCCAGATCCAGGCGGGCGGGCCCTTCATCGCCATGGCCTGGGTCGCGGCCGTGGCCTCCATGGCCGCCGCCACGTACTGGTTCATGGTCTGGTTCGTCAGCTTCAGGCGCACCGCCTTCAGCAGGCGCAAGCGGACCGAGAACGAGATCGGCAACTGGAGGGGCATCTTCCGCGAGGTCAAGGGCGACCTGAAGACGTGGGAGGGGGGTGAGAAATAAGGGCACATCAGAGAGCGAACTATATCAGATGGCGAACGTCAGGCCCGCCACCTTCTTGTAATATGGAGAGTGCTGGAACACTTGGCTTCACGATATGTTGATATACAGTACATACTGGGAAAAGTTCTTTTGGACAAGGAAAAGACGGGCTGTCTAACAGCGGAGCGATCTCTAGGTAGCGTGTACATTTTTATTTTTTATTAATTTCTTTTTGTTTTGCACTCGTGGGAAATGAAACCATGTTGCCATGAACACGAGGTGAAGTGCTGTTATGCGTATGCGTATGCAGGTACAATTTGTGAAGCATATTCGATGCTGCCCCTGAAAAAATATCTCCGAGTCTCTATGCTACCTGCTAATCTACCTGACTGTGATGCTTGAAGAGGAATATCGCATTGTCATAAGTCGAGCCTTTGGTTGAGGCAAAGCAAACGTCAACAGCCGCACTTCGTCAATGCAGCCAGCATTACGCGCCATGTTTTGAGTACAATGTAATTCACGAAAGGGGAAAATGACAAAGGATATTGAGAGACACTTTCCTAGGCCCGAGAATCTAACTTGCTGTAGGTTGGACAGTCTGAATTTACCAAAGGCAAGATTCTAGACAACTTATACGCCCCAGTGGTTGAACATTTCACGATGCCGTCGTCTAACACTCGCTCGTCAGAACCAAAAGCCCAACCCCTTATGTCCAACCATCAACTATGTGCATCTGATCGCATTCGCAACCTCCATGCACCTCGGACGCCGGCCAAGCCGCCCCGTCAGTAGGGGGAGCGGATGTGCACCCGCATGTTGCCGTTGCCCCAGGCGTTGTTCTGGCCGAAGACGAGGCCGTTACGGGTGCACGCGTCCATGATGGCGCCGGCCGAGCGGGCGACGTTGCCGCAGGGGCTGGACGTGTCCCTGGGAGGGTTGCCGCCGGTCGCCACGCCGGTGATCTGGGCCTGGCCGCGCCGGCAGAAGGACGTGGCGCTGACGGCGGCCCTGCACGCCACGTTGGCGCGCTGGGCGATGAAGTCGATGCACCAGACGGCGTCGGCGACCTACGGGATGAACGTCAGCGGCGGGGAACTTTCTATGGGAAAAAAGAGAGAGAGAAAAACAAAAACAAATAGACCAAATAACTACGGGAGCTTACCGAGGCGGCCTGAGCGGGGTTGTTGAAGGTGCAGCTGACATCGGCCTGGCGCTTCTCGAGTCCATCTAATGGCGGAGAAAGGTTAGCTTTTTTTTTTTTTTTTTTTTAACATCCGGATATGAAGGATATGGTCCCCAGCGAGAGGGACATGCTACTAACCGGTCGAGGTCTGGTTGAAGGCCAGGGCGATAGCCTCCTCGGGCGAAGGATGCTGGCCGTTGGGGTTGGTGATGATGTCGTCTGCCCACTTCTCGAAGGAGAAGGTCACAACCTCCGCCGCCCTCACTTCCATGTTGTTATCCGTGGTGGCAGCCGGGGCGGCAGCGACGAGGGGGACGAGGGCCAAGAGGCCGGCGGCGCGGATGAAGTTGACCATCTTGAAAGGCTGTGGTGTAGCGAGACTTGAGGCGCGAGAGCGGGTGAGGAGAGAGAGAGAGAGAGAGAGAGAGGGAAAGGATGGTGAGGAGGTGAAGCGTAGATCTGTAGATGATAGAGACAGCTCTGGTATATGCGGAGTAGAGACTTTATATAGTTTCAGCCATCGTCTCTGATATACTCGGAAGGCTATTACTTGCTCGCATGGCGGAAGCACATCTCCGGATGTTCTCTGCCCGCAGCAGCCTTCCACCTAGACGACCACTGGGTTCCCGCCGCCAGGCATCCTTATTTCCAAGAGTCGAATCCTCATGATGGGACCCTGAGGCGATTTAGCCAAGCTACTAGCCGAGTCCGGGGGTTTATCCAAGGGCGCAACCATAGGAGCCGTGACGACGGGCGAGGGGCCGAAGGTGCCCGTGTGGGAGAGTTCGTATTATCCACTCCGGCTCGGTCGGATGGAGCCGAGGATTTCGCCCCGTGTCGCCTCCAGGGAGATATGTATCGATGTGACCATGATGGCTACGCGAATCTTCCCCGGCCCCTGCAATCCACCTTTGTGGCCCTCGGTCCCGGAGACAACAGCGGTGTCTGGCTGGCTCCATGGCGAGGACTGGGGTCCATAGTGATCGGCAACAACTGGGTGAAGAGACAAGCCACGCTTGGCGATTCCTCTGCGGAGAGTCAAGGCTAGCCATGAATAAACACGAGAGAAAAAGCCCTCAGACTAGGTGCTCGTGGGCAGAAAACGGAGATCTCGCGGGTCAGCCAAGGAAATACGCAGCCAGGCAGCCATATAAAGGTTGTCTCCGCAAAGATGCAATAGGGTCGTTCGCAAACAGGGGCCTCGGATCCAAGAGATTGAGTTATACGTACGGGGCCCCAACATGGGTGTGTTGACTAGCGCTGACCGGGGGCCGGGCAAGGTTATAGGATAGCGAACCGACTCTAGGGCCGCTTGTACTGCCCCCCCTGAAGGAACTATCAGCCTGGGGATATGGGATATATATGGTAGCGAGGAAAGACGCGAGAGAATGTTAAAAGTAGTTGTGGACCTACCGTGATACCGGTACTTTTGGGCTTTTCTACCTGTTGTTCCTTCGTTAGCCCATCATGTTAAGTTAAGACTTTGAGTGTGTTGAGCTTCCTTGGGCAATTAGTTCAGAATCCATGTCAAGTTGTTTCTCCTTTGCCAGTGACTGGACATTATAGGAAAGGCCGACGTGTGTGCGATGTTTTTCTCTGACTGTTTTTTTCTTTTCTTTTTTTTTTCTCTTCTATAACAAACATCTTCAGTGACATAAGGGGAACAGAGAGCCTGTGAGAATGGAATCAGACCGTGTTGATAGAATAGTCTTTGCATACTCGACTGCTGGAATATGACTGACAGAGGCAATGATATTCCACCTTTTTAGTTGTCTATATTCACCTCCGTTTGATGCACATCCCCGAGGGCTAGAGCGGCGTCATGGCACAAAACAAGCGTTCCTTTTTCTTCCGAGTAACATACCACCAATAACAACTGCGCAGCACAGACGTGTCGTCGACGAGTCAAAATACATACGGTGAATCACTGGCTAACATGGCCACCGTTGGCCAACGGCAAATATCGGAATCCTACGTGGCATGACACACATGTTTAAAAAGGCATCAGAACATGCCGCCGGACGTCTCGGCCCCAAAGAGGTTCGCCCACCGCCTCGCGGCGGCCCTCGGCGCCGAGCACTCCGTCCCGTTGACGCAGACGCTGAACCCGCAGCAGCTGTCGACCAGGCACACCGCGCCCCCCCCGCACGGCGACGTCGCGTTGCACTGGTCGTACCCCGCGCACCGGCCCGTCCGGAACCCGACCCCGCCGACCCCGAGCGCCGTACCGCAGAGGCAGTCCGTCCCCTCGATCGACGCCTCCCGCGGGTAGTGCGGCTCCTCGTCCGCGGCCACGCACTCGCTCGGGTTCGGGCAGCACGCGAGGGCCGTCGGGTCCGTCACGTTGCGCTCGTACTCGGGCGCCGGCGAGGGCGCGGCGGAGATGTTGGCCAGCGGGACCGGCGCCGCGGACGCGCCCCCCGCCGTCAACGTCAGGTTCAGCGTCTCCGAGGAGACGAGGGAGCGGCAGACGTCTGTCCGGATGGCCGCGGCGCCGTATCCCGCGACCATGGCCCCGAGGCCCGAGCCGCCGCCGCCGCCGCCGCCGCCGTCCGAGGTGGAGTTTCCAAAGGTTGCGACCGAGAAGTCGTACACCCTCAGGAAGCTGTCGAGGACTGAGAAGATGCCCCGGCCCCGATCGCTGCCGAGGTCGAGCCCGGCGTCGAGGAACGGCTGGAGGAGGGCGTCGACGTCGACGACGCCGCCGAGCTCCCGGGACAAGAGGCTCCACACGGACGCGAACGGCGGGCAGGTTCCGGCCAAGGAGCCCTGCACGAGGTGGTCCAGCGTTTGCTGGACCGCGGTCTCGCATCCCGTCGTCCTGCTCCCGCCGCCGGGGAACGCGCACCTCGCGACAAAGGTCCCGGCCGCCTCGGCGAGGACGACGCACGCCGTGCCGCCGAGGGAGAGGGAGACGGGCAGGTCGACGCGCGCGGCGTTGCCGCATTGGTCGACGAGCCGCAGGGTCACGTTGAACGCCTGCTCCTGTCTCCCGCGCAGCGCGCCCCCGGAGACCGAGAGACTGCCAGACGGGCGTGTGCTGTTGACGGGGATGTCGACGGCCCCTCCGCAGCTCGTGTTGGTCAACGAGCTCAGCTGCCCGAAGAAGCCCGACACAAAGACGTCGATCTTGGGCGAGCAGTTGCGCGAGGTGAAGTGCAGCCCCTCGCTGTCGACTGAGAGCGCGTTGCCGGCCGCGTCAATGATTGCCACCTTTGAGGGGTCCGAGACGTCGACCAGGACCGGGTCGGCGTTGTTGTTCCTCAGCTGGAGATACTCGACCGAGTTGGTGGCGGCGTCTAGGTAGAAGGCGTCGATGTACGGCGGCTCGCGGCCGGTGTTGTTGAGGACGGACTCGTGGAGCGAGGCGATCGGGACGGGCTCCGTGTAGCATGTGCTTCCGTTCTGGGCCGCAACGACGGAGATCCCGGTGAAGGCCGAGCCGTAGCTCGTGCTTGATGTTGCCGAGCTTCTCGTCGTCGTCGCCCTTGTCGAGGAAGACAATGAGGCGGTTGACGACCTGCTCTCGGTTGTCGCTGGGACGCTCCCGTCGAGCGTGTTTGTCAACGTGGCGCCTCCTCCTGGGAGAGTCAAGGTAGAGACAGAGACGCCGCCGGTGATGGTAGCAAAAGACTCCGCTGCCGTCGCTGTGCTCGTCAAAGGCTGCGGCAGGGTGCCAAAGATGGTCGAGCCGCCGATGACGATCCAGGTCGAGCCGACTCCGTCGACGACGCTCGTGATCGCGGTAGGGGCAGCAGAGGCTGTTTGAGATGCTCCCGCCGTGTTGTTTGCAGATCCGAAAATGGTCGAGCCTCCGATCACAATCCACGACGAGGCGGCGCCTCCGACGACGCTGGTCACGACCGTGGCCTGGCCGGTTTCCGTCGGGCTGCCAAAGACCGTCGAGCCCCCGATCAGCGTCCATGACGACGCCACACCGCTGATGGTGCTGATAACAACGGAAGCGCCGGGGGGTAACGTCGGTATTGCCGGACCCGACGCATCGAGCGGCCCGGTGACGGTCGATCCTCCGACGAGGGTCAGGGTAGACGCGATGCCGCCGACGAAGCTTGTGATGACTGACACCGCAGCGTTCTCTGCCGGAGCAGACGACGTTGTCCCGCCGGGAACGCCCGGGACGGTTGAACCTCCAATCTCGGTCCACGAGGAAACAACCCCGTTGATTGTGCTCGTCACGACAGAGGCCGAGGCGGAAGCAGATGCGGCCGAAGACGGGGGTCCAGAAAGCGTTGAGCCTCCAACGAGGGTCAAGATGGATGTGACACCGCCGACGACGCTTGTGATGACGTTGAGAGCGCTACTGGTAGCCTCGGATGAGATGGAAGCCGTGGTCGTGGTCGGTGGGCTCGACGAGTTGACAAGAGTCGGACCTCGATTAAGTGTCCATGTCGAGCCTATGCCATCTACGACGCTGGTGATTACGCTAACAGCGCCGCTCTCAGTCTCGGACGGAGTCACAGGAGTTGAAGTGTTCGTGATTCCCGTCGAAGAAACACCCGCAGTGATGCCTCCGATCACCGTCAGAGTTACGCTCACGCCTCCAATGACGGTAGTGATGATACTCGCCACGCCGCTGACCGTCTCGGAGGGAAGCACAGAAGGAGTCGAAGCTGCCATTGACCTGTTCGACGAGGGCGCGATGGTAGAGCCTCCATTCATAGTCCAGGTCGATCCAACGCCTCCGACGACGCTCGTGATAACGGTGAGACCACCCGTGACTATCTGCGAAGGGGCTCCGGACGGCATGGATGTCCTCGAGCTTAAAGAGCCGATGACTGTCGACCCCCCAATCATCGTCCACGTCGAGCCGACACCGCCGACGAGACTGGTAATCACGCTGAGCATCCCCGAAGCAGTCTCAGAGGGCGTGGAGGACCGGGAGGTTGAGGTGCCGTCGGGAAGCGGCTCCGTCCCGCCCGTGGTCCCCACGGTGACTATCCACGTCGAGCCGCCCCCGTCGCTCACGATTGTAGTCACCGCAGGCGGGATCTGCACCACCGACGAGGTCGCAGACCCGCCAACGGAACCCGCGGACGAACTAGAAGCCAACGATAGAGCCTGGGAGGACGCGACCCCGGCGCTGGTGTTGGCGGGGCTGCTGATCGCGGAGGCGACGAGCGTCCCGGACGACGCCGGGAGCGGAGCGCCGGTGATGGTGGTCGCGGTCCCGTTCGGAACCAGGGTAGAAGGACTCGGCTGCCCTGGCGCCAGGGAGTCGGACGAGGCTCCCGCGATGGTGCTGGTGAAGGTCGAGTTGCCGCCGGTGACGGTAGTCAACGCCGCCCCCGTCGAGCCAGATCCCGGGCCCAGAAATGGCTGAGATGTCGTAGAGTTCACAACCGGCGCGGCGGCAGTTGAACCCGACGCCGAAGTGGGCCCATTAGACCTGAACGAGATGGTGCTGGTCCTTGGCGGCGGCGCGGGGCGTCCTCCGCTGTCCCCGTCACTCGGGAACGAGAAGCTCGATGTGGAAGTGCTGCTGCTGCTGCTGCTGCTGCTGCTGCTAGATACAGCAGAGCTGTAGATCAGGACGGTGCTGACCACCGTCTCGGTCACCTGCACCGTCTTGGTCGCCTCGCCCAACTCGCAAGTCGAGCCCCAGGGCGTCGTCGGCTGGCCGGCGTCGGGGAAGGAATAGGTGTAGCCGCCGTCAAATGTCGCGCTGGACGTCGCGGCAGACAAGCTGAGGGTGTCCGAGACCGCGGTCGACCAAGATGCGGTGGCGGTGGCGGTGGGTAAGCCGCCGGACCCGGAGGTCTCGACGGCCAAACTCGCCGTCGTCGATGATGAGTGGCATGGCGCCGCCGATGTCGCGTCGAGCCCCAGGAGACAGGAACACTACGGCCTCGTCAGCAACCAAGCACCCCCACCCTCCCCCTCTCCTGGACGTAATCTTCACAGATGTTGACTACTTACGGCAGATGAGAGAGGCCCTGGGGCATACGTCGTCGGCACGCCGGCGGGGGGGCCCGGGAGCGTGGCGACGCTGGAAGCGTTCAGGAACGAGGAACAGTACGCCGTCCCGTTGTGGCGCTCCATCGCCCGGAGGAGGTTGTCGGCATGACACCCCTCCGCGGCAGCCATCGCCGCGACGCCCATGAGGACAAGTAGGGATAGGAGGTGGTACATCGTGAGCAAGAGAAAAACAGAAAGTATGAAAGAACGTAAGGAGGGTTTAAACGAGCGTAAAAAAGGGCGGAACGGGGGACCAGCTTTCGTCGGGGCTGCGCAAGTCTCTGTCTCTGTGAGGAAGTTTTACGGATGGCCTTTCAACGCCCCTCCGCCCCTTCTCGAAACCAACAACCTTTATAAGAAGAAAGGAGCAGTGGCGGACGATGGCACACCGTGTATCTCGCGCTCCAAGCGGTGTTAGTGGTGTTTCCAATGCCGACACTCCGAAAAGGGACCGCAGCCCTCGAGACATCTGATGAAGTCGTGGCACACTTCCCGCTGGAGTCCCTCATCCATGGTATTGGCGGTGATCCCCCCTTTCCCCTCCCCGGCGACGCCCTCGGTGTAGATGATGACTTTAGTGCAGAGATAGAGAGAGAGAGAGAGAGAGAGAGAGAGAGAGAGAGAGAGAGAGAGAAAGACGTGGAGATTGCGCACCTTATTCGGTTGCTCTCGTGAACCCGTATAGTCTGGTACTACGCGCCTCGGATGGAGTCTCCAAGGGGAAGGGGGAGGACACAGGGTTCGACGTCGCACTGCCCAGCTTCGCCATGCGCCCACCCGAGACCGTAGCCGTGGATCGCAGAGATCATGCGGGTTATCGGATCTAACAGCGCCCAGCTGCAGACGGGGCAAAGCGACCGCCCCCCTCACAGCCCCGGCTTATATGCCCATGTCCAAGAGTGTGCTCCCCCTCGTCCTCCCATCGCGGCTACATCGGCCAACGCCATCTTCGTGAGAAAGACTCGTTCGTTTACCACTCCCTTTCCAACACGGCATCATCTTCCGTCCAGACCACAATGGTTGACTCACCCTGAATGGTTCCCCCCCCCTCTACAATCAAAACCCTGTGCTCTTCTCCCCGTCAGACGGGACACACAACCAGGGGCAAAGAAGACAACCGAGACCAAACACCATTCAGAACTCCAAGAACAGACCTCGGAAGCGAGGTTGAACAAGAATGGGGGGGGGGGAGGAAGGGGTGGTAAATCAAGACGAAAGGGGTCAACCATTGGGTCCCGGAGGAAACACTTCACTCGACAGTCGACAGAGACGCGTTGCTTCAAAAAAGAGGGGGAAAGCCAAGAAGCCTCTAATTCTCATCATTACTTCTACCCCAGCGCCCCTCGTACAGTCATTATACCCATGACACACAAAGAACCGACCCAGCTCCAGTTGGGGGGGGGGGGGGGTACAAATATACCAGATAACGTCAACCAGAAACGACGTACGATAAACAAAAAAACAAAATCCATCATTCGTTACACTTCCTCATCCGTCCGATGGCCCACCTCACCGCGCCATCGCCGTTTGCTGCGTGGCCGTCTGTGTCTGGCCCTGCTGGCCTACCCTCACAATGTAATCTTGGTTCTCAATCGTCACACTCTTCGTCATGTGATTCACCTTGTAAACACCGACAAGGCGGGCGGCCAGCTCAAACATGTTGTTTCGGAGCGAAATGACAATGAACTGGGCGTTCTTGGTGCGCTCCTTGATGTAGTTGGCGACGATGGAGACCTAAAAGGTTCGGGATTAGCACTGGTGAGACGGACACGAGAGAATGAGCATTCGGGGATGGGCTGGCGGGCTTACGTTTCTGAAGTCCAGGGCGGCGTCGATCTCGTCCATGACGTACAGAGGCGTCGGCTTGTAGTGGTGAAGGGCAAAGACGAGCGCCAAACTGCTCAGCGTCTTCTCGCCACCGGACAAGTTGCTAATGTTCTTCCATGACTTCTTGGGGGGCATGACGCTGAACAGGATACCCTCGCTGAAGGGGTCGAGGGAATCCACCAGCTCGAGCTCGGCGTTACCGCCCATCGTGATCATTTGATACATCTCCTTGAGGCGCAGCGAGATGGTGCTGAAGCCCTCCATGAACCCTTCGAGGCGCAGACGCCGGAGTTCGTCACAGCGCTTCTTGGCGGCGTCGCGCTGGTCGACGGCGCTCTGAAGGTCTGACGAGCGGGCGGCGTGCTCCTCGACACGGCGGCGGTACTCGGCGAGCACCCCGAGGTCGACGTTGATGTTCTGCGTCTTCTCCTCCAAGGCGGCGATCTCTCCCTTGAGCTTCTCCTTGCTCATGTCGGCAAGCTCGTCAGGGGTGTACACGGGCAGCTCTTGGGGCTGGCTGGGACCTCGCCTGGGTTGTTCCGGCTCTTCGTCCTTCTCTTCCGATTGCTGCGACTCGTCCCCGTCGACTGCATCCTGGGTGACGGTCCGCTCACCCTCGTCCTCGTCCTCGCTCTCGCCGTCTTCCCCCCCCTGCACGGGTGCTGGTGCAGGAGTAGGCCTGGGAGCGGAACTTGATGTGCCCGTCAGATCGTCCACGTTCTGGAGTGTCAGCTTGGACAGCTTGTCGTTCCAGTACATGAGCCTCTTCTGGTTCTCGGACAGAACCTTCTGGTTCTCCTCGAGCTTGTTGCGCATCTCAATTTCGACTGCGCGGGTGGCGTTCAGCTCCGTCGTCTTCTCGTCGAGTTCGGCCTTGAGCGACGACAGCTCCCGCTTCTTGTCCGCCAAGCCCTCCTCGGCCTCCTCGACCTGGGCCTGTAGCGACTCGGCCTTCTCGCCTTGGTTCTCGATCTCGTGCTCGAGCTTCTCGAGATCGCGGACCGCCGCCTCGATCTCCTTGGTCGCCTTGGCGTGATCTCTCTCGAGCTTCGCCTTTTGCTTCTCGGCCTTGACCTTGCGAACCTCGGCGCTGGACGTCTCCTCGTTCTGGGAAACGATCTCCTCCTTCAGGGAGTCGATGTTGGCCCTCTGCAGGCGGAGCTTCTCACCGCCGACTTCCATAATCTTGTCCTGGAGGGCCTTGATCTCCTCCTCGACACCAGACATCTCGTCGTGGAGCTTCTCGACCTCCTTTTCGAGTTTGGCAATCTCCTTGCGGAGAGCCGCAATGCGCTTGTCGTCCGAGGCCGAAGGCTGGTGCTCCTTGCTCAACTCCTTGATGCGACGGTGAGCGTCGGCGAGATTCCGGGCGGCACTGTCGATCTCCAGAGTGATCTTCTGCATCTTGGTGTCGAGCATGGGAATCTGCTCGTTGAGCTCACGCAGTCTTGTCTCGAGCTGTCGCTGCTGCTCTTGGAAGTCGTTGTACTTCTCTTCCAAGACGTCGCGGTCCTCCTCGAGCTTGGCCACTTGCTCCTTGGAGGTCTCGGCAACGAGCTTCGACGACATCAGGCCTTTCTTGACTGTCGAACCACCACCAGACATGGTACCGGACTTGTCGATGAGCTCGCCAGCCAGGGTGACAACGCGCCACCTCTTGGCGCCGTAGGCGATCCTGTTGGCTTGAGCAAGGTCGTTGGCCACCAGGGTGTCCTGGAGAGCGTGGTAGAAGGCGGGCTGGAACCTTTCCTCCTTGGGGGTGACAAGGTCGAACAGACGAGGGGCGTTCTCCGGGGTCTGGATCGGCTTCATGTCTCGCACCCGGAGCTTGTCCAAGCACATAAAGTTGCCGCGGCCGAGGTTCGTCTTGCGGAGGTACTCGATGCACTGCTGACCGGCCTCGACCGTGTCGGTGACAAAGTTGTCGAGGGCTCCGCACGCCGTCGAGATGGCGACGTCGTACTTCTGATCGATAGCGCCGAGATTGCCGAGTCTCCCGTGGAACCCGTCGATGCGGCCGGACTCGCGCATCCGCATCAAAGCCGTGAGCACGTTGCCTTGGGTCTGCGTCTTAGACAGACTGGAGCGGGCCTCGTCGGCCTTCTGTCGGGCGTTGGACACCTTTGCGCGAATCTTGGGCTCGTGGGCGTTGAAGCGAGCCAGCTCCTGCTCGACCTCCTTTGCCTCCTCCTCCAGCGCCGCCTTCTCGGCCTGGCACTGCTCGAGCTCCTTGGCCTTGGCGGTCCTGGCGTCCTCGATGGCGGCTATCTTGGCCTCCGTCTCCGAGATCGCCACCGAGCCGGCGTTGGCCTTCTCCTCGAGGATGTTCATCTCGCTCCGCGCGACGGCGATGGCGGACTGCTTCTGGTTGATCTTCTCCTTCCAAGGCTCCAGAGACTTTTGCTTGACCGCAATCTGGTCGGAAAACTTTTGCGTCTTGCCCTTGAGGCTGTCACGAATGGTCGCGAGCTCGACCTCCTCCTCCTGCACCCTGATCTCGAGCGAAGCAATCTCTTTGGCACGGTCCTCGATCTCCTGGGTGCATTGGGCGACGGTCTCCTCGGCTTCCACCGCGGACTTCTCGGCATTAGCGATAGTCTTCTCCAGCTTCCTCTGCTTGTCCTTGAGGAACTTTTTCTTCTCGTCGAACTTGACCCGCTCTTGCTCAAACTTGGCCATCTCCTTAACCAGGGCCTCAGTCTCCTTTGCCTGCGCCTCGAACTCTTTGTTGCCGCGGGAGTATGCTTTTTGCAGCTCCTTGATGACCTTTTCGCTGCCGTGGTGCTTCTCCAGCTCATCGTCCAGCTGGGCCTGCATTTGGCTGATCGCCTCTTCGGTGACGGCGAGGTTGTCGTTGCACTCTCCAATGTACAGCTGGTAGAGGGCCGACTTCTTCACCGTAAGCTCGTTCTCGTCGCGGATGTACGCCAGCGCCTTGTTCTTCTTGTCCTCGAGACTGTTCTTCTCCTTCTCGACATGCTGAACACGGCCGCTCTTTTCCATGCAGATTTCGTTGAGAGTCTCGACCTCGGCCGCGGATTCCTCAATGGGTGCCTTGTACTTGGACGTGCCGATGATGTCTTCGAGGTATTCGAGGAGGCCGTCGTCGTGCTCGTTGGCGGCCTTGGGCTTCATCTGGGCGATGGACTCGACCTCACCCTGCAGGATGAGGAAACGCTTGTGGTCGAGGTCGATGCCGCGGTCGCGGAGGAGGGTGGTGACGGTGGTGAAGTTGGAGGTCTTGCCGTTGATGTAGTAGGAGCTGGAGTTGTTCTTGAACGCCTTGCGAGAAATGATGAGGTCGGAATCGGGAATCACTTCGTGACCGCCACCGGGCTGCGCTTTGGTTAGCTGCTGTCTACAAAGGAAAAGAGGGTCGCGGGTGACAAACCTGGTCCATGACCTCTCGGAAATGCACAGAAACCTCGCAGTAGTCAAGGTTGGGGTGCTGCGCCGAGTTGTGGATCAGGGCAGAGAGCTTGCCCTGACGCATCTTGCTGGCACGAAAACCGAAGACGAAGAGGAGGGAGTCGATGACGTTGGACTTCCCGGAGCCGTTGGGGCCGACGACAGAGGAGAAGGAGCCGTGGAAGGGGCCGACCTCCTGTCTTCCAGCGTAACTCTTGAAGTTGGTAAGGATCAAGTAGGAGATGACAAGGCGGGGCTTGGGGGTGGTGTCCTCGACGACGGGAATCGTTAGGTTGCGCGACTTCAGCACGATGTCCATGGGCTTCTCCATGACGGTGTCCATGGCGCGGACGGGCTTGAAGGTGGCTTGCGAATCATCCGGGGCAGATCTTTGCTCGTTGACACTGGCAGCCGTGATGTCGGCGAGAGGCTCTGCCTGCCGCCGGGAAGGCTCGGGTGTGGCCGAGGGCTTTGGCTTTGAACTGGCTGAGGGGGTGGCGGATTTTGTGGATGCGCGAGATGCGGCAGTCTTCCTCGGGCTCCTCGGCGAAGATTGCGGCTCGTTTTTTGTGACGGTCTGGTCGGGATCGAAGATCTCGGTAGGCTCTATCGAAGGAGCAACGTCAAGGGCCGTGGGTGCCTCGAGAGCCGAGGGTTCCTCAACAGCCGAAGGCTCCTCCGTTACTGCATCTTGCTCTGCAACGGAAGGCTCATGTACTGTCGAAGGCTCCTCGAGAACAGTTGAGGCCTCGTGCATCGAAGGATCCTCCGAAGGCGCGGGCTCAGCGTTCTTTTTCGGTCTGCCGCGACGGCGCGGTGCGGCTGTCGTGGCGGGGGCGGCCGAAGCGGCAGCCGCAGGTGCAGCGCTTTTGGTTTTGCGAGCGCGTGTTGGCCGGCGCACTGGGCTCTTTGAGGGCTCCGGGGCGAACTCCTCCTCGCTCGACTCCCTCTTGGTAACGTTGGCGATCTCATCATCATCATCCGACGAGTCGACGATGGCCTGGCGGCGCGTCGCGCGGCGCGGGCGAGCCGACATTGTGCTGGTGTAGACGGGGTTAATCGTGAGAAACGGGCTTGGGCGCAAAAGACGTAGAACGCGGGGGGTATCTCAATCAAGTAGTGACAAGAAAACCGAGTACGGTCGAAAAAAGAAGGGAAAAAGCAGCAAGCGCAACGATGACGCCCGTAGTCAAACTCGCCTTTTCCTGGGTGGTGTTTTCAGGATGCGAAAGGGAAAAGGGCGATTGTGTTGTTTGCTTCTTCCCCCCACTTTGATTTGTTTGAATTGGTCACCGATTAGGCCGATTGTAAACAAATAAGCCACACCACACCGCCCAAACCCCACACGCCACACTTTGGTGCGGAGTCACGTCCATTTTCACGACTGTGGCTAGTGTCCAATGGGATTGAGCGTGTTTGATGTGGCTGGAGCCCCCCCTAGGCGGCCGCGAACAATCGTCGCAGTTCATACCGCCCGCCACAAAAAAAAAAAAAAACATCTACGTAGTAAACATCAGCCCATCCCAGCTCTGAGCTTATATGCCCAAGCTTGTGTTTGCTTCCCCGACTTTCCTACCAACGCTTGTGGACCTGACCAAGGTGATTGTCTATCGCAAGTATTATAATGTTTGACTACACCAACTTTGACCACGTCTTTGGGGCGCAACAATTCCCTTACGATCGCAAGACCATCCAAGAGATCGACACTTTCCGTAAGAGTCTCGATGGCGCCCTGTTCATCGACCGGGTCCTGAAGGCCCTGGGTCTGACCAAGGGTACGGCGTTCCCCCTCCCCCATCCCCCCTCCTCCTCCAAACGATTTCATAGAGGGAATCCGATTGACGCGAGATAATAGCCAAGACATACCCCCCCAAGACCGAGAACGCCCTGCGCACCCTGCACCAGCAACTATGCGAAGCCACCATGTCGATGCACCATCGGCTATCAATCTTCTACTACATCCTGCTCGACTTCGACACCAGTCAGACTAGACCGCAGGCGTCGTCCAAGTTTGCTGTGACGTCGGGTGTCCCGAGGAACTATCAGATCTTCATGAAGGGCCTGTGGCTGTTGGACCACCAGCAATTCGATGTGCGCCCGCCTCTGGTTACCACGGCATCGCGTCCTGCTTGCTAACATGTTTTGTCACAGAAAGCACTCGAGTACATCGCGCATCCCTCGCTCACAACGGACTTCGCCGACGAGATCATGACGGCCCTCGTGCGGCATGCGCCCGAAGGGGACTACACCTTGCCCCTGTCCTACTTCCACACGGTTCAGCCTATCCTGAAGACGTCTGCGGCACTGGAACTGCTGTTCGACGCCATGTCGCACACCAGCGTCACCGAGGCGCTGTACTTCTCCAGGACGCACGCGGACGCGGTGAGAGCACAGCTCTTCCGCCAGCTCGTCTCGACTGTGATTGGCGCCCCTGCAAACGAGGAGACGGCAGCGCGTGCGACAGAACTTGTCGGGCTCCCCTTTGACGCGACGGAGGAGACTTGGTTCGAGGAGTATCTGTCGCAGGAAGAGGGCAAGAAGCTAAAGAGGGCACGGGACACGTTGCTCATGCGCAAGCTCGTGACGGGTCGACTTAGCGAGGCCGTCAAGGATAAGAATCTGGGAGGCAGATGGGGAGTGGTCTTGGAAGGGGTCAAGAGCGGATTGGGTGGCCGAGCGGAGTAACGGAACGGGCATGTCGGCAGGGGAGTGGGTTTTGGGCGGGCCATGGATGGCGATGTGATATCAACGGCTGAGTGTGTGGCATAGCGTTGGCGTTTGGGACAAGTGTGGTTCTTACTTTTCTGTTGGGATTCAAGAGGTGAGCAAGAAGCTCGATTGGCTCATATAAAACCAGGTTGGTGCTTTGATGGTCAGTGAAGACAAAAGAGCTTGCAACAATGGACCGACCTCTCATATCCGTCTGGCCTGACCTGGCGTGGTGCTTCATGGTGGCCGAGCGAACGAACATGCATCTCCTCTTAGGTGAGCCAGGTGAGCGATTAGTAGGTAATTATTAGGTAATAGGCCAGATGAGTCAGGTGACGGGAGCCACACCGAGGCTCCGTACACGGAGAAATCAGACAGATGACTAATCATTCTTCGAGTCACACTGCTCCATGTCCCTCCGTGGGCGTCAAAGCAACCAACCAGGCCTGTGTAATATAGCACCTTGGGCTATGTACCTTATGTACCTTGGTATCTGCCTACAGACCTAAGGTACCTAGGGACCT
The DNA here is from genome assembly GCA_016807845.1 of Colletotrichum eleusines. Lineage (NCBI taxonomy): Eukaryota > Fungi > Ascomycota > Sordariomycetes > Glomerellales > Glomerellaceae > Colletotrichum > Colletotrichum eleusines. The sequence continues at coordinate 959,150 of JADEZO010000007.1, forward strand.
AAGGGAGGTACCGAAGCAAAAGCTGCGTATTACCCATCTTACTCGACTCACCCTGCCGGATACTCGCGGTGATGATGCTTCACTCGCGCAACGCTTTTCCATCTCTTGTTCCGTCGGGAGTCACTCAGGCCTCAGAGCGATGAGCAATCCGGCCAAAAGCGTCAAGTTTGTCGGGTCCGACGCTTCGGGGCTTCCTCTCAAGCGGAAGCAGGTCCAGCAAGCCTGTGAATCGTGTCGTAGGAAGAAGGTGTGTTTGTCTGACTGTTCAACGAGCACCGCTCTCTGCGATGCAGCCCATGTATTGTGTATCCGATTCTGACTGTGTTCTTCTTCTTCTTTATTCTCACAGAAACGATGCATCCACGCCGAGTCATCGTCGGCAGAGCCCGCGCAAACCAACGGGCACGATGGGCCTGAGGGTTCCTCACCGGCCAAAGATGTGTTGGTTTCCCAATGAGGCAAAAATCCGGATCCCAAAAAAATAAAAATAATATATATATAAAACGGGAAAAAAAGAAAGAAAAGGAAAGAAGAGAAGAAGAAGCTGACCCTCCCTTTCAAGACATGTTTCGGGCACCGCCTCTCCTGTCAAGCATCGTAACTCGACCACCTCGGCTCCTGATGCCCTGTCCATGTCCCCGTCCCGCCGCGAGTCGGCCGCGGCAGGGCAGTCGGATCATGCGCAGACCCCTCAGACACGGTTCGTCGGCGACCTGAACCCCGAGGGCATGTTCGCCGAAGCCGCCGACCCGGGGACGGCGGCGAACCCTACCCAGAAGGCCGAGGTCGGCGTATGGCTCCCGTCGCTCAACGCGACGGCCGCCCAGTCGACGGCGAGCGTCGCGTCGCGCCCGCTCGCAATCGTCGACAAGGTCCTGCTGCCCTTCGTGAGGGAAAACTGCCTCAAGTGCGTGCCGCCGGAGAAGGATTTCAAGCACCTGCACCGGGTGTACCGCGACAAGATCCACCCCATCTTCGCCTTGGTCCCGGAAGACGCTGTGGATGACGGCGATTCCCCCGCGGCCGTCGTCATGCGCCAGGTCGTGTCCCTGGCCGCTGCGGCGGATCCCGAGATGAAGAGCCACCTGCGCCTGGCAAACCAGGGAAGCAAGAAGCTGTCGTACCATGACTTTGCGCAGACGCTGGCCGGCTCTGTCCGGACCATCCTGGAGACGAGCCTGATCACGGACCGGACGGTGCATATTCGCGCCCTTTGCATGCTGTCGCTGTATGTCCAACCTTCGAGTGCTGACGAGGCAGACCTGCCCGCTCAGCTGGGCGCCAGGGCGGCCCACCACTCCCAGACCCTCGGCTTGCACCTCTTCCACTCGAGCGACGACGCGCTGGATACGCTGTTCTGTGCCGTGTGGGCTCTCGACCGCATCAACGCCGCGGAATACGGAAGGCCCTGCGTCCTGCACGAGGGGGACATCGGGCCCGGCCTCGCCGACTGCTTCCGCAGACAACAGCCGTGCTTCCGGCTCTTCCTGTCGGTCGTGCAGTGGCTGGACAAGGTCATTGAGCTGTACAGGCCGGGCGTCATCGCCCAGTCTCTGGAAAGCAAACCGTACATCGACTTGCCGGTCCTGGAGCCCATGATACTGGAAGCCGAGGCCTTGCAGGTTTCCACGCCGCTGCTTGGTAATGTCTTTCTTGACTCTTTTTTTGGCCCCCCCCTTTTTTTTGGTCCAATGTTTTGTTAGACAAGTCATTCTGACCGGCCCGCCAGCGACCATCGAAGTCTTCTACCACGCCGTCATCATCCTATCCTGTCGCTTGTCTCGACCCGGCCCGCCAGCGCAGTATGCGTCCTCCATCCCGCCTGCTTCGGCCAATGCCCGCCGCTCCCTTGCCGCCGAGCGCATATCTTTGGCCATCCGCCGGGACCACCTCAGCCCCGTGCCCCTCGTCCCTTACGCCCTCTCGCTCGCCCTCAGCGTCGAGTACAGGAAGATGCGGCACAGCGCCCTCCCCATGTTCCGCGCGCGTGCCCGCAGCGCCTTCAAGTCCAATTCGGAGCTGATGAAGCGCTTCGGCGACGTCTTCTGGAGCGCGAGGGTGGTGGCCGGGTTGGGTGAGCGTATCCTGCGAGAGATGGAGCGGGCGGCCAACTCCATCGCGCAAGGGGCGGCAGGGGCGCCCTTGCCGTCGTCCATCACGGACGTGCCCATCAACGGGAGGGCCGAGGGGCCTGCCGCGGTGGCCGCGGTGCCGGATGCAGCCCCGCAGGCGTCGGCAGCACCGACGACCACCACTTCGACCACCGAGTTCCCGCCCCTGGACGCTATCGACTTCTCCATCGTGGACGCGATGCCCCATCTCGACGTGTTTGGTCACTTTGACCCGAGCTTCAACCTCCCGGCAGTCGATAATGCATTGGAAGCCAACCTTGACATCGGGCTGCCGCCTAACTGGGGCGAATGGGACCACTTTGCCGGTTGAGCACAAACCCCAGGACCTGAGATAGTCAACAAGGCTTGCTGCGATACTATTATACTCGGTGCATTTTCAGGTATGCAGCGAGCGCCATACCAGGGACGGACGATACGCAGGCCCAGTAACATACGCCTTGGTGAGTACGAACCGGTTGCATCTCTGTCGTACACACCGATGCTTCGTCTGAGGAAGGGGGGAAGTCTTAACGAGGCAGCAAGAGAGGAGTTAGCCATCGAATTCCACGATATTCGAAGCCAGATCGAACCACTAGGCCACCCTCGACGCCCCTTCTCGCCTCGACGAACGATGTTAGTCGCCAGCTGGTATCTGCACTAGATAGAGTCGGGCCGGGTCATCATCGCGCAGTCTCGTTGACGGTTGGTGCATTGACACAGCCTCGTGGCCAAGTAGCGACACTTGAAGGCGAATTGCTCCAGCATAGGCGACAAAGAGCACGTCGTCTACTGTCGATGGCCAACGTATAAAACCGAAGCCATAAGGGCATTTATTATATAAAATAGATACGGATTGGGCGTCTCTGCTGTTGGCTCCAAGAGGATGGAGAAACAGACGATCAGACAGACGGCCATGTCCCTGGTTTTGCTAATAGAGAAAGAAACATTGTTTTGTGTATTATGCACGCTGTTGCCCTGTTATGCCCCCAAAACGATGAAAAGCCGTCGCCGAATTGTCCAATCTACAAACAGCTTGCGGTTCAAGACTTGAAGATTCTAGATAGACGCTTGCAAATCAACAATGAATGATGCATCCATATTCGCTGACTAAGCTTCGGAGGGTCTTTGCTCCCCGCCGCCACCAAAACCTACCGAAGCTCCGGGTCGCCACCAAGACGGACGATCCACTGAAGCTTCAACCCACCGCAACCCCATCGCAACAACGCATCTCCAACTCGGCCTCTGTCGCCAAAACGGTAACCAGGGCCCCCGTCCCTTTCCTGCGTAACCGCATGAAGTACGCACAATCGACCGTGCTTCCGCCATGGCACCGCCTTTGAACCTGCTGATCCGCGCCCTCGTGGCCTTTGAGGACGTGATTATCCGACAGGTGAGCAAAAGCTTTCCAATGCTGCCCCCCGGTGGTGTTCTGCGCCTGGAGGGAAGGGCCCCCTTACTCGTTCTTGTTTATACATACGAAGACACACACACACACACACACAGACACATTTGCTGACGTCAAGCTCTTTCGGCACCCAGATCCTGAGGAGCCCCGGCTTCCACCGCGGCGTCGGCCGGATCCATCGATACATTGACGAGAAGCGCAACGGGCCCCTGCCGCACGAGCCGATGCGCCAGGGCGAGGCGTCTGGTAAGTTTCGCCACCAAACAACAACGACGACAATACCCAAAAAACAAGTGACAACTTGCCGTGATGGGAAAGAGGGCTGACCCGGTGTTTGTGTGTGTGTGTGTATGCAGCGAACCCGGACGAGCAGGGCTTTGCGCGGTACTTCTTGGAGGAGTTGAAGAACCAGTTCCGAGGCACGCCGACAAACCCGCCACCGCCGCCGTCAAGCGGACCCCCCAAGCGGTGATGGGACTCGGAACGTGGTCTCTCTCCTTATCTCTCTCCTTTCGAATGAGACGCCCGTTTGTATTGGTTTTGGCCCCGGCTTAGAAGCTGTGCCCGACCCGCGCCGATGCGTTGAACGAACAGCAAGGATATGGGCAAAGCGGGACGGGCAAACGAACGACTCCGGACTTGCATCGGTAAATCCTCGTACCCGGAGACTTTTCCTTGTCGATATAGTCGTGCGTCGTCAGTCGCGCCGCCTCGCAACATCGACGACCTGGAGTAATACAAGTAAGCGGCGTCCAGAAGGGAGGGGGGTGAAGAGTGATTCGGGCATGGCCATGCGGCATTCCTGGGACCTTTTTGCTAGGGAGCAGTCCATAACTCGTGGAGGACATGGAATTCCGTCGCGGGGGGATCGCCGTATCAAAGCTAGAACTCGGTACCGCTCGACAACCTCCCGGGATTCCTGGCGGGGCGGGGGCATCCGATGCCTCCATAGAGCGGAATTTCCGCCCAGGCCGGCGCCAGGCGGGAAAACATGCGCTCGTCCCTTCACCAGAAGCTTGCAGGCTCATCCGCCGGGCCACCACAATAGGGCCCAGAGACATGGACGCGGGGAGCCCCTATCCATCAGAAGAGACAATGTCTCCCCCGCCCTATCAAGGCCATCCGAACCCGATGGGTCGCCCGGGGGAAGCGGATGGCATCGCACATGGAAGTGAAAAAAAAAAAAAAAAAAAAAAAAAAGCCTTCCATGGCCAAAACCACGTTGAGTCTATCCCGCCCTCCCCTTGTACACTTCGGCCACGCTTTTAGAGGGATTGGATCGACACGTCACAAAAACGGGATTTCACTTCCGAGGGCTTCGCTTTCAAATAAACCATGAAGCGAACTCCCCCAGTCTTTCCCGGCTGCCATACTAGCCCGATCAACACGGAGCCCCCCGCAACCCGGATGTAGGGTTTTTGTAACCCAAAAAGTGTTCAAATTTGAGGATCAAAGAGATGTAGAGCAACACTTTAGTATTAGGATTACATATCTGTCGCAAAAAAAAAAACGACGCCGTTCATTACGGCCAGCAATTTAACTCCTTGTATCACGTTCGTGGCAATACCTGACAGCAAATAAAAAAGGACTGATGCGACTTGAGATGCCTTTTCCCCCTCTTTTACAAGCCCAGGCTACTTGAAAGCTGCGTCGGACCACGCGTTCCAATCTTCAAAGTTCAAAAAGTTCCACACGACGTTCGGGTCGACGAGGTTGGCGTCCAAGTCGCCCGGGATCATGGCGGCGCCGCAGAACTCGGCGGTCCCGGGGAGGTAGCCCGCGCCCTCCGACGACGCGAAGGCCGGCGTCGCCATGTACGCGGACGGGATGCCGCCGTCTTCTCCGCCGCCTTGTCCGCCTTCGCTGCCGTCCGGCGCCTTGGTCGCGGGCATCCCGGCCTCCGCCCCCGCCGCCGCGGGGCTGTCGCACCGCTGCTGCCGTCCCGAGTGCGTCCTGGCGGCGACGTGCAGCAGCTCCTTGACGATGTCAGCGCACCGCCTCGCCACGGCGAGCATCTTCATCGCCCTGAAGATGTCGAGGCTGAGCTCGATGTTCTCCATCACCTCGTCCGCGGGGAAGGGGCAGATGTTGGAGATGAGGACGTGGAGGAGCACCATGCAGGCGTCCAGCAGGTACATGCAGTTGTACCACCTTTTATCCTTTGGAGTTAGCCTCGTAAGGGAGGACGAAGGGGGTGGATGTGGTCTACGCACCATGTTCTGAAATACGGCCGGTGGAGGTAGCTCGTGTGCATGAACTTGATGGTCTCGGTCGCAGCCTTGACGCAGGGCGTGACGTGGCGCGATATCGTGTTCCGGTCTTCCTCGAGCGACTTGGAGATGATGAACCGCCGGTGGAGCAGGATCCTCGCGTTCAAGAACCCTAACAACATCCTCTTTGTCAACCATGTGAATTTCCCCCCTTTTGCCATCATGATGCTTCGGGGGAGGGGGAAGGGGCGCCCGTACGTAGCTTGAGGACGGTCTTTTGCTTCATGGCGAACTCGCTGTCTTCCAGGGACGACATGTCGAACCGCAGCTGCGGCGGGAGGCCGGACCGCCAGTCGTCGAGGTCCCGGTTCAGGTTCAGCGCCGTCTGCGAGAGGCGCTGCAGCGACATGTGGTTGCTGTGCGCGCTCTGGTTGTCCGTCATCCACATCAGGATCTTGGCCAGATCGACCATGGGGTTGATGAGGCAGCAGGCCGAGTTGGGGAAGTGCTGGTTTCCTGCCCGTCAGCGATGCGAACGTCTCTCCTCCCATCATCGGCGGGGGAAGGGGGGGGGGGTTGGTTTGACTCACAGAAGTATTTGGAAACGGGATCGAGTACGAGTTTGGTGCCCTCAAGCCCGACTGGCGGCCTGCCGAGAAGCATATTTCACTGAAAATGTCAGCATACATCACACCCACGTGGAAGGGAGCGCATTGATGCCCCTACATTTCGTGTGAATAGAGTGTCCTTGGATGGTTAGCTACTCGGACGAGACAGACCGGGAGAGGCGTCGTTGTCACTCACCACCACAGCAAGCTCTCCGGACTTGTCTCGGAGCGGGTGTTGGTTGGGATTCCCATGGCGGAGGCTGTTCTGATGGCCATGCCGCTATACATGTAACAGCTGTGTGGTTTCAACGCGTTTTGACCAAAGACGGACTGATTCACCTCGTGTCAGTCAAGAAGGCTTCTTTTGCTAATAGGCTGCCCCCCCCCCCAATCTGCCGATTATCGAGCGCACCCGACGTACCATGAGGAACAATGTCTGAGCCGTCTCAAGGGAGCTCGACTCGCAAATGTCTTCCAGGTGAAGCCTCGACCTCTCGAAGAACCTCCTAGCCAGGCGGATCGGGAGGTACAGCGAGTCGTCCTCGCCCGGCTGCGGCGTCGTCCGGTCCAGAAACTCCCGGGTGTGGTCCTCCATGAGCAGCGACGTCTCCCCCGCCGTGATGGCCCCGATGGCGACGACCACGTTGTACAGGGCGAGGAACCTGGCCTCCCGGCGCATCTGGGACCCCCCCATCAGGATGTCCGGCCTCGAAGGCCTCGACCAGACCTCGTCCTCGCACCGCCGGAGGAACGCCGCCTGGTCCAGGATCGGGTGGATGTTGTGGAGGTTCTGGAAATAGAGGCGAGCGCACTCGCGCTCCATGTCCGTGGCCAGCGCCGCGTCCGCCGCGCTCAGGAACGCGTCCGCGCCGGCGACCCCCTGCTGAAGCGACGCCTTCCTCGCCGCGGCGACCTGCGGGCTCGCCTTGCCGTACGGGCTCTGGCCCGGGACCCGCGAGTCCGGGGGCGTCGAGTAGTCGGAGCTGTGCAGGAGGTTCACGATGGAGCTCTGGTTCCTGCTGGCGCCGGCCTCCGGCTGCTTCTGCGTGTTGGCCCGGGAGCGCAGCCGCGCCAAGAAGTAAAAGGTCCCCGTCGGGCCGTAGAACTCGGCGCCCTCGGTGTGCTCGTTCACCTGGCCGAGGCCGTCCACTTCGTGCTCCGACGAAGCAGTGGAGCCTCTCTCGCGTCGCCCATGCTCTTGCAGGCTCGACCGAGTCGACGGCTCATGCTTGACGAGCCCGTCTGAGCTGACCGGCGGCGACGGTTGCGAAATCTCGGGGAGGATTGCCCGTGGTGGAGGCGCAGGTTGCAACTGGCACACAGCCTGGGGGAGCTGCTGAGGCATGTCCTGGGGTTGCAAACGCTGCTGGGTCCTGACAAGTGGCCCATGGGAGGGGATCCCCTGTCTTGGTCTGTAGAGAGGCAGTCAGACGCGGAGGTAGATGGATCTCATCACTCAGACACACACGTACGTCACATTCTGTGCCTCGTCATAGGAGCACGAGAACTCGTGTCCTGAGTCAAAGGTCGGGAAATGTCAGCGTCGTCTCCAGCCCGCGAAATCTCTAGACACTTACGGACGCAGTTGGAGCATGGCAAACTGCCATCGCACTGAGCACGTACGTGGTCAACGCCGATTCTTCTCCGTCCACCATCGTCACCGGCAGAGCCAGACCAACCTTTAACTTGCGGACTCGGCATGTACCACAGGCGATCGACGTTCGAGACCTGCGCTTTCTTTTGAGGCTTGCGGACCTCGGTTTACCCGAAGGGCTATCGCCTAGTGGGATAATCTTCCCGGTCTTCATGGAAGGCAAATGGTAAGATAATGACGCGCAGCGGCTTCGATGAAAGGAGATTGGGGGGGGAGAGGGTGCTTACGAGATTATAGACGCGAATTACAAGCGGGAATTCGGGGATGTGATATGGGAGGCCATGTTATTCATCCTGGGCATGTCGTCCGAGCGGGAACCGTGGGCGCTCGAGCTTGACGGGGATGTGAGACAGGGAATCTCAGGTAACTCAACCCCCCTACTTCTGCACCACCCCCACTTCTGCACCACCATCATCACCATCACCACCACCACTATCACCACTTATTTCACCACCTCTGCCGCCCACCCATATGCAACTTTCGGCCTCGCTAGATAATTCGGATGCACTGGATTCATCCGGACTATCCATATCGCCGATATCCGGACTTTGCGCCCGCTGGATGTCCCAAATAGTGGCGAAGGTGCTGTTAGGCGATAGACGGACCTTCTTTCTCTTGCGCTGCCGTATATCATCCAACTGGCCCTCCAGCTGGTGGAACTTCTGCTCTAGAAGTGCCCTTCTAGATGCCTGTTCATCATACCCCTTTTGCACCTTTCTAGATAGGTGACGAATAGTATGGGTATCTAGCCCATCCTCTGCCAGCTGGGTTAACTGGCGTAGTTGATGCCGTAGTTCAGCAGATCGACGAGGTGTTGACCATGGGACGATAGATACGGATTCACCCCACTGCTGGCTGCTAGGCTGGTTAGTCTGCTGGCTGTTCTGCTGGCTGGATGATGCCTTTATTACTAACGAGTTAGATAGAGGTCGCTGTATGCATATTGGCCATAGTCCAGCTGACCTCCAGCCACTTCTAACGTTCTGGGCTGTTATAGATGCATCTCTAGCCCTTATATAACAGGCCAGAAATGCCCTTTTGCCAGCAACAGTTGAATCACTAACCCAGTCATCTAGATATCCAACCTCCCTTCGATAGGCGTGCTTTAATGGGCTGAAGACCGATATATCCAGTGGCTGGAGGACAGCAGAGGAGTGCGGCGGTAGATATAGTAGATATATCTTGTTCTGGAAGCATTCCCACATAAAGTCAGTAGATATATGGCTGTAATGCCCATCTAGAACCAGCAGTCTGGCTGCCTCTGGCTCACTAGGCATAGTGCCTGGGATAAAGACCTTCTTTAGCCACTCAAGGGCAGTCTTCTCAGTTGTCCAGCCATTATCCGTATATGTGAAGTGCCATCCTTCATATCCAGATAGGTTAGATGGGAACCACTGGGCCTGGACTGATTTGCCCTTATATATAACCAGTGGGCATAGGGACCTCCCATCAGCAGCCACACACTCGATGATAGATACCCATGCCCGGGATCCTGGCTGCTTTTTCTGGATATGCTGCGATGCTGCAGAGCCCAGCACTAGCCCATTAGATCCCCTGCCCTCCATAATGCCAGTCTCATCCATATTCCATCGGTTAGATGGATGGATTCCCTGGATGGCAGGGATATTAACCAGAAGATGGAAAAAACCCTGGATAACCTCGGAAGAATGGGCCTTCCATCGCCGGGCATCTATTGCCCTAGATCGCCTGGTCCTAAGTGATGGGTTTCGCCGCAGGAATCGCCCTATCCACTTCCTCCCTATGGGCTGCTGCCCATCGCCTAGCATACGCTCTGCTAGGCCCTTTAGTTGTTGATGGGTAGGGCCAGCGCCTAGGGCATCCTGGATTTGAACCCATTCAGATAGATATTGCTCTTGGGCCTGGGATAACCGCTGCATATGAATATAAGCAGTATCCTTTGATTGCATGCCGTGGAATCGATGTCGAAGAGTATGATAGGGAATTCCCCATCTACGAGCTGCCTGGCGGATAGAGCAAGTAGTATCTATATCTTGAAGTGCCCGTTGGAGCTCATCTTCAGTATATTGCTTCATGATGGGTTAAAAAAGGTATCCTGAAAAAATGGCGTTATTTGGCGATATATAGCAATTGTTATAATAGTTTGAAAAAGGTAGTGGTGTTGATGAAGGAGGAGAAATGCGGGATTTTTGGGTGGTGCAGAAGTGGGGGTGGTGCGGAAGTGGGGTATTAGAGTTATTAGAGTTTCTGGCACGACCAGACAGCGTCAAGGACGTAGACCCTGAGCGTCGTTGAAGACCAGACGTTGAGCGAGGGGCACGTCGACAAATGGGATCGAGGCCTTCGGAAGAGACGTGCGCCTCGAATGAGAGGCCGTGGGTCGGAAACCTTCTCTCCTCTTCGAGATCAATGCCTCAATTATATTTCTTTCAAATGCCTCCTGAACTAGAGATGATGCCCCGTCTCCAATGTCGTCTGGTTTTCTCTCTCTGCGAGCGCGCGCTTTGGTCGAGGTCAGATGCGATGGCGATGCTTGGATTCAGCCAACCCCCTCGCCCTAAAGCGCCACGCACAAGGCCGGCCTTATCGTTTTGCAATGAACCGGGGGATGTTCGTAAGGAAGACTCTTCGTACCAAGTACCTGTTCTCATCGTGGGCGGCGGCCCTGCAGGTCTGTTGACCACTTACATGCTGTCCAGACACGGCGGTAGGTCGAGCAGTGGCGTTTCAGGCGGCGATGGCCTCGTTGGGCAAGGGGACGCTGACAGAATTCTAGTAAAGTCCCTTCTGATCGAGAAGTATCCGGAGAGGCTAGCCGCACCCAAGGCTCATGCCCTCTGTCCCAGGACCCTCGAGATTTGCAGGCAGTACGGTCTCGATACGAACGCCATCCGCCGTCTCGGGTCTCCGCGGGGCGACGCCCGCTGGGTGCAATTCCTGACAAACCTCAGCGGCGAGAGGATCGGCTTTCTCCCTTACGAGCGTATGTATGCCGATGTGTTGGAGAGCACGCCCGAGGTGGGAAAACATACACCTCCCCCCCCCTCGCAGCCCCCGTCCGCTCGGGGGGGGGTGTGAACACTCGACAAGTCGCTGACGTGCTGTGGCTGCTTCCAGATGATACACAACATCCCGCAACCCGACTTTGAAAAGTTCATTTCAGACCAGCTACGTGGCGACCCCAACGTCGATATCCGCAAAGGCGTTGGTTTTGTGTCTTGCGAACAAGTGAGTGCGAACTGTGAAACTAATGTCCAGACAAGAGGATATCCGACTGACGGCCGAAATTGGTTGCAGAGAGGCGACGAGGTGGTTACTCTAGTCGAGGAGCTCGCCACCAAAAAGCGCTGCACCATCAGATCGAGACACGTCATTGGGTGCGACGGGGCAAAGAGCCGAGTCCGTCGTTCGCTCGGCATCGAAACCGAGGAGGAAGACGGATGTAAGTGACCGGGCCGGAACCGCAGGGTTGCGTCTCCGCGTTGCTGACGGCTCCCAGGCGAGACCATGATGACGATACATTTCAGCGCGGACCTGCGGCCAGTCGTCAAAGACCGTGTCGGTATGTTGCATTGGATAGTCGATCCCGCCTGTCCCGGGTTCATCATAGCATACGACCTCGGCGGAAACCAAGTCCTGATCAGCAATTTCGATGTGAGCTGCCCGACATATGCCGAGAAAAGGGGGGGAGTTGTACAAAGACTAATAGTTGATGTTCTTAGCCGAAGAAGCAACCGATAGAGACGTGGAACGAAGAGGTTGCCCACGCCACCGTGTCCGCCGCGATTGGGAAAGATATACCGCTCAAGATCCTCAGTTACCGGCCCTGGGTGTTGAGTCGGAAAGTGGCAAAAGCCTATCGCCGGGGCAACGTATTCCTGTAGTGCCGTCCATCCAGAGCTGCAAACGTATACCTTGCCGTGGACTGACGAAAATGCGTGACAGAGTCGGCGACGCGGCGCACTCGTTCCCTCCCACGGGCGGCCTCGGGCTCAACTCCGGGGTGGCGGACGCGCACAACCTCGCGTACAAGATGGCCGCCGTGCACCAGGGATGGGCGGCCCCCGGACTCCTCGACTCGTACGAGGCCGAGAGGAGGCAGATCGCCGTTGTCGCTGCGGCACAGAGCGTCAAGAACGGCAGGTCCATCTTTTCGTTCCTCAAGGCCGTCGGCGCGGCCGGGGGCGAGGATCTGCTCGAGGCCCGGAAGCGCATGTACGAAACGATACGCGACCCAGCCAAGAAGGCCTTGATATCGGAAAATGTCGAAGCGCAGCGGGAGCACTTTGATAATGTTGGTAAACCCCCTCGAGCCAGCTAGCGGCGCGGAGGGTATGCGCCGCGCCAATCTTTCGGTACGGGATGCTGACACCCCGTGACTGGGAAACACAGCTCGAGATACACATTGGGTATGTGTACGGCGACAAGAAGCCGCCCGCGAACGCTTCGGACTTCACACCAAAGTTCAAGGCCGGAGCCCGGTTGCCGCATGCCTGGATCGAGCTCCGTGGCCGGTTCGGGGGACTTCCGCAACAGCCGATAGACACGTCGTACGTCGCGGAACTGTCCCACGAGCAGGTCGCGGCCAAGCGGTTCTCTACCCTGGACCTGGTGGCGCCGGGAACGTTCAACCTCGTCACCGGAAGCCGATCGGCTTGGGGCCAAAGGTTTGCCGAGTTGGCCGCGGCGTTGGGCGGAGCCGTAGATGCCCGGCTGTGGGGCGCCGACGAGGACTTTGCTTTCTGCAACGAGGGACACCGCGGACTTTACTGCCGAGAGGGGGGCCTCGCTCAAGGAAAAGCCATCCTTGTACGGCCCGACCAGCATATACTTGCGTGCTTGGGCCCCGAGACGTCTGCGTCGGAGTTGATAGATCACGTCAAGAGGCATCTATCTGGGCACAATGCAGTTGATTAACTAACTAACTGACTACAGACAGAGTGATACTATGTAAAAGCTCAGATGCCACCAAGACGAATAGGGGTGGGTAAGATTATGTAGCGCCAGAGCATGATCAGGGTGGGTGTGAGGAACTTGATGCAACAGGGAGACACCCTGAAATGAAGATAGATGGGTGCACACGCCAGGTACATGACAATGGCAGATTCTCGACCCGCTCCAGGCCCCAGATTTGCGATTAGCATCACCACGGACATGGGGAACTTTGCCCGTGCTTGTCTCCTCGTGAACCATCTGCCTTTCGTCTGGAGGTGGGATCACGGATACGATGTGACGCTTCTCCCAAGACAACATCATCAACCTACCACTGTCTTCAACGACAAAAGGGAAATGAGAAGTAAAAAAAAAAAAAAAAAAGAATATTGACTAATAACGGGTTCGTACTCGGCTTTGCGGAGCCGGCGGATACATGGAGCGCACCCCTGCTGTATATGCTCGAGTTGACCATTTTAATTATACAAGGTTTTGGCTATCGAAAATCACAACCATCTGTAATTAATTACATAGATCATCATGCGGTGAGGAAAAAAAAAAACTCCTTTATCAAGCCGCCTCTCCCCTGATCATGGACTCGTCTCAACCTCCTCCACTCGCCAAGCACTCGCCAAAGACACACACCTCAGGATGTGGTCTTCTTCGCTCCTCCTCGTCGTGGCCTCGCTGCTCTCGGGAGCGGTCGAGGCTGCCGATACCCGCAAGACGTACATTGTGCATATGCAGCACACGGAAGCGTCCGCTATAGCCCGCAGGTCCCTCATGGCCGCCTCCCTGGACGCCGCCTCGGTCGATGCCGCCGACGTGCTCTACACCTACCAGAACACTCTCCACGGTTACGCGGCCAAGATCACCGAAGACCAAGCCAACGCGCTCAGAGCCCAGCCCGAGGTCTTCTCCGTCAGGCCCGACCAGGTGTATCAGCTGCAGACTACCAGGACGCCGGCCTTCCTCGGTCTCGAGAACTCGGCCTTGCTTGGCCGGGATACCTACGGCGCCAGCCCGGGAAGCTACCTGGGAGAGAGAGACGACGGCCTCAACGGGACCAGCGCCGAGTCGAATCTCGTCGTCGGCGTCCTTGACGGGGGCATCTGGCCCGAGAGCGCGAGCTTCTCCGATGAGGGGATGCCGCCCGTGCCGGCCCACTGGAAGGGCGCGTGCGAGACGGGCGACAAGTTCGCGGCGAGCAACTGCAACAGGAAGATCATCGGCGCGAGGATCTTCTCCAAGGGCTACGTGGCCGGGATGACCAAGGACAACGGAGGCACCTTCAACTGGACCGGGGTCACGCAGTCGCCGAGAGACGACGACGGGCACGGCACACATTGCGCTTCCACGGCCGCCGGCGCCGTGGTGCCGGACGCCAGCCTCTTCGGACAGGCGGCCGGGACCGCACGCGGCATGGCCCCGGGCGCGCGCATCGCCGTGTACAAGACCTGCTGGAACCCCAGCGGGTGCTGGGACTCGGACGTGCTGGCGGCCATGGACCAGGCCATCCAAGACGGCGTCGACGTCATTTCTCTCTCTTTCGGCCCCAAGCAGCCTCAGTTCACCCCGGACGAAGGCTTGGTCGTCGGCGCCTATGCCGCGATGCGCAAGGGTATCTTTGTTACCAGTGCTGCCGGTAACGCGTGAGTATATAAACCCAACCCCCCCCCCCCCCCTCTCCCCCTTCCCCCCAACGGTCTTTCTTGACTTGGTCACGCATCGTGTGACGTCGCCCTTTGAGCCGTGCTGACTTTCTTTGGGCTCCGCAGAGGACCCGACTTTGGAACGACTGTCGGGCTGGCCCCCTGGGCCCTGACTGTCGCAGCGAGCACCCTCGACCGCGATTTCCCCGCATACCTCACGCTCGGGAACGGCAAGACTTACACCGGCTACACTCTCTACACCAACGGCTCCGTCGCCGACGAGAAGCCTCTCGCGCATGGCGAGGTCTTCCCGTTGGTCCACGGCGCCGACGCGAGCAGCGGGAACAGCACCGCCGGAGCTCTCTGCTTGGGCGGCAGCCTCGACCCGGCCAAGGTCGCCGGGAAGGTCGTCCTCTGCACGCGGGGCGAGAGCCGCAAGGTCGACAAGGGGGTGGTCGTCAAGGCTGCCGGCGGGCGCGGCATGGTCCTCGTCAACCCTCCCGCCAACGGCGACAACCTCGTCCCGGACGCTTACCCGCTCCCCGCCATGCACCTCGACAAGGAGGACGGGCCCGAGGTCGAGGCCTACGCCAAGGCTGGCGGCGGAACGGCCGTTTTGGAGTTCCCCGGCACCCGCGTCGGGGTCCCGGCCCCGATGATGGCCGCCTTCAGCTCCCGGGGTCCCAACGCCATCGTCCCTCAGCTCCACAAGCCGGACATCACCGGCCCCGGTGTCGCCGTCCTGGCCGCGTGGATCGGTACCCACGGGCCCAGCTCGCTCGACGATGACGTCCGCAAGGTCGACTTCAACATCGTCTCCGGCACGTCCATGGCCACCCCGCACCTGGCCGGCATCGCCCTGTTCCTCAAGGCCCGCCGCCCGGACTGGAGCCCTGCCGTCATCCGCTCGGCCATGATGACCACCGCCTACACCACCATCAAGGGCGGCCGGTCTCCGCTGCTGGACTACGCCGACTCCAAGCCCGCCTCGCCCTTCCACTACGGCAGCGGCCACGTGGACCCGGTCGCCGCCCTGGACCCGGGCCTCGTCTACGACATCGCGCCCGACGACTACCTCGGCTTCCTCTGCGCCGTCAACGGCACCAAGGAGTTCGTGACCGGCATGACCAGGAGCAACGCGACGTGCGACGGGAGCAAGACGTACAGCGCGTACGACCTCAACTACCCTTCCGTGTCCGTGTTGTACCGCAATCCGGGACCCGGCAACGGCACCTACACGGTCAAGATCAAGCGCACCGTCACCAACGTCGGCGGCGCCGGCACCTACAAGGCCGCCGTCTCGCTGAACGACCCGAGCCTGGTCAAGGTCTCCGTCGAGCCGGACACGCTTGAGTTCGGCGCGGCGAACGAGAAGAAGAGCTACGAGATCGCCGTGACGATGAGCGCTCCGCCCAGCGCGAATGCCACGTCCTGGGGGAGGTTGGTGTGGTCTGACGGCAAGCACACCGTGGGTAGCCCGCTCTCTTTTGTATGGGGCGTCTAAGCATTGAGGGGGATGAAGTACGTGTTATGTACCAAGTGTACCGGATGCGAACTTACTCGCAGGTTTTGATCATATGTTTATGCTGTAATATCAAAAGACGGTCCCAAAAGTGGTGACGCACCCTGAACACAAATTAGAGAAGATAATAACGATAATAATAAATCGCCGAGTCAGCTCCTTATCCGGCTCCCCCAATGGCATCGTCTTATCAGTAGTTGACGGAGGGGAGAGGGTCTCTTTTGTAATGATTGATCGACGTTGTTCTACAGCGTACTCGTGCAGACATTGCGCGATGTAACGTGACGAATCAGAGCGATAGTTACACATGCAAACGAGTAATTGAACAAGGCTTATCACAGCCGCATACGTCCTTCAACACACATTATAGGAGGGGCAAGAAGGTGCTCAACTTATCATGATGGATACAGGTAAATTGACGGCCCCATTTTGGTAAATTGACGGTCCCCCCCCCCCGGAATAACTAGAATTACCGCAATCCGTCACGCAAACTCTAACTAACTCCAGTCATAACCAGAATCCTAACTAACCCTAACCACCCTAATCACCCTTTCTACTATATTCCGGCGATTCTGAATAAAATCTTCTCTATGGTTAGGGTGATCAGGGTCAGTTAGGATTCTGGTTAGGATTCTGGTTAGGGTGAGAGTTAGTTAGAGTTCGCGTGACGGAATACGGTATTTCTGGTTATTCCGGATTAGTGGCTAGGGCTGTGGCGAGGGCTTGCTGAATCTGGTTAGCTTTTACCGAATATGGCTTAGAGGGCCGTCAATTTACCTGTATCCATCATGATGGGCCTTGGACTTCGGGCAGTCCGGCTTTGTTTGTAAGATAGGTACCCGATATACAGGTACACAGGGGTCAAGGGGTTTTTTAACTGTATGTAGGGTGGATCGACCCAGCACTTCGGTTAACGTTAGGTACGATTATGCCACCCAGAGATCCCACGGCCTCGCTGCTAATCTTCACATTAAGTATATATTGTTTTTAAAAGAATCCCCTTACATGTAGGCCTGATTCAAGTTATGTCTGCAGCGAAACACGACGGCAACACACTCTCTCTCTGGTTCTCGCCTCTCATTCTTCGACCGCTCTTGACACTCTATTTCTTACAATCTTAATTCTTAAAACATGCATTCTATATGCCTTCTCCTTCTTTGGTCGCTATCCTGCATATTTGCCAGCCCGGTCTGGACACCCCCGCCATCACCACCAGGGCTAGACCGCGGCGTGCCTCTTCGATATGGCGATAAGATTTATTCGGTTGAGACCAGAGGAGACAAATACCTCGTATATTCGCGCTATTATCGCAACAAAGAGTCGGAAATAACAACAATAATATTCCCAGACGACAAGCCCCGCCAGATCATTATTCCACACGCCTACAACGGTTGGGAGGAGCGCCATCCCGATGGTAGCCCTCGGCTGCATCTATCCGATATAATTCGAGTCGTGGCAAAAGATCACGCATTCAAGTCGCTTGCCGCAATCGACTTGGTGATTATCAAAACCGTTGCTAATCAACAGACGACCGACCTTATCGACAGCTACTTTGAGGATTGGGACAGGAAACACAAGACCAACCGGTGGATCAGGAGACCGCACAGGCTCACCATCAACCCTTCTGATCCGTTCTGGTCGGCCTTTGCGAAGACGCCATTCTTCAAAGCTGCCAACCACGCGTTCAAAGACACCAAGAAGACTGTGGCGTCCGTGGTTATCGATACGACGTGGTATAAAAACTTGGAACTGCACATGGGCCCTGCTTAGTCTGTTGTTGGCAGCCTGCACTACCTAGGTCTTAGTAAGAACAACTACCACCAGGAAACAGAGGGCTGTGTGGGAATAACAATACCACATGGCCGTACGATACACTCACGATGAAAGCCAAAGGGCACCGACTGGATAGCTCGTCCCCCGGTTGATGTAATGAGAGGAACAATATAAGAGTTAATCGAACTAACTCGTAAAGTACAGGATTAGTATAAAGGCTCGTACGAATGTAAAGACTAGTAGTCAGGTTGATCACGAAAATACATCTTTAATAATTCACCCCTGCAATTCAGAACGTGCACAGGCGAGAGCCCATTCAACATGCCAGGACAACAAACGATACAGGAACCGAGAAGCAGAGTCGCTGAGGAAAACGGGGGCACTCGATCCAACCCTCGAAAAAGGCGATGCCTTCATTATACTGGCCTCTGCTTACCATGCCAGAAGCGACAATACAAGCCAAAGACGAAGGGCGGTTAATGTTTTTTTTTTTTTTTGCAACTGTCGGACTCACGATGTTGTTTCGACTATACCTATCGGAACAGCTCAGTTGCTTCGGATGCATTTCCATGGTTATGAACCCGGCTTGTGTTCTGCTTGATGGCAACCTGGATACTTCCCTTGTCTTGGTGTCGGACGGATAAACAGTGGTGTAGTAGCCAGCATATATGATGATGGACAAATGAGTAAAATGTACTGTTGTTGTTCCATTCTGTACAGGTCAGATGAGAATCTTGACCACCACGCCGTTGGAGACCATCCAGAATCCAATACGAAGCGCTTCCAAAGATGGGAGGGAGGGGTGGTGCACGGGGACTTACGAAGAGGCCCTGCCATACTCGTCCAGATGTCCAAGTTCTGGGCCTGTTTTCTGTTCAGCATCTGCCCACGGGGCACGCGAGGGGTGGCTAACAGACCGAGTTGTTGTGAATGTGGACACCCTTGATGCCGTTAATTTCATCGGTGCCTGATTTTAATGATTTGGAGAAGATGGCGGCTCGATTGGTCTATCTTGGCTGATCTCTGCGAGGAAGCTCTCATCACTGGAAACCGCACTGGTCGGACGTACGGCCCTTTTGCAATGCTCGAAGCGTGAGCGCCTCTTGCGATTGCTCGACTAAGGAAGTAGCAAAAAAAAATTATTATTTTTTTAAAAAAAAGAATTTCTCTTGAGTAACCTCATTAACTCAGAAATAAGTACCAAGCAGAGCCATAAGACAGCCAAATGTTAAAAGCACAAACATAGAGGGCAACAGAGAATCAAAGGCCCTCGCTAATAAGTCATCGCTCCGGGAGTTTCGCTAGAGGGCCCGCCCAACAATCATTTAGCGTTTAACGTAAACTTGCACTAGTTCTTAGCGTATAACGCCCGCATACTCACGGAGCAGCCGAATTGTAAAAAAAAGTCCTAAAAGAAGAAGAGGAAGAAGAAAAACACCAATTATCCTCGAGAAGGACGAGACGCGTGTGTCCGTCCCTTCGGGCCACGGCGGGTGACGTTCGAAAAGTTAGAGAGAGACGTTAATGGTCAGAGTTCTTAGGTCGACAAATCTGTGTCACTATAGGAACACTATAGTGAGTGGTCTGGGACACCCTCAGCCACTACAAATCTAGTTAGTACGTATTTAGCGGACGGGATGCTAATCTAGTTGGATACAAAGGTGGCAGAACTAGTGGCTGCACGAATTCCGTCGCAATTGCAACAGACAATTACGTAGATAAAAACAGTCGGTGCAGAGTACAGGAGAGAGAGGGGGGATACGTCCCGTTTTGGTCAGACATCGCTCAACACAGCTCAGTCTACCCATGAAAGGGACATATTCCGTGACCTAGCCCTCTAGCGGCTCCCGTAGAAGCAAGCTGCTATAAGAGCGAATAGGGCGATAACGAGGCACCACAGTCTAGAGACCCAATGACACAACTCAAGGCGGTTAAGCACACGTCATGTGACTACAGAGCCGCATCAATCGTCCTTCAAGCTCCCTAATCCTCAACCCAGGCGGATGCCACAGGGACAGCTCAGAACAAAGAACTCTCAACAGTGTGCCGGTCGGCCCATGGCCCATCCTCACAAAAGTAAAGGGCGACGCTGCCGAGCCTTAGCAAAGCCCATCTATCGCAAGAACACTGTCTCTCCAACCAATCATAGAATTATAGAACGAAAAACCGAACCCCCGCGCGGGAGTTTAAGGAGTTGCTGGAAGCAAACGCTATTCGGGGCGGTTGACCACTCCAAGCTTCCTTTTGGTGGACAGTTTAGTGTGCGGGATAAAGGGGGAATCTCGGCCAAGCGCCTCAGCTAACCTCAGTTCTCAGTAATCTCATAGTTTTAGTTTATTTTCAGCGGTAACTGCCAGTAGAAAAACATCGTATCTGAGGTGCGCTACTGACCTACCGTTGTTTGGCTCCCGTGTACCGGCCGAGGGTACCTAGGTATCATACACCAAGCTTCTACTGTTGGTGTTTGGGGCTATTCCTAGTATATCTTCAAATATATATCGTTAGCTTATCTTCGTGTAAACTCGTTTCTATAAAGAAGACTTTTAATCTTAATAGTCTCTCGGTCAATCCCCCTTATGCGAGCGTTCGCCTACCCTACTTTTTTCCCTACATTAGGAGCCGTTAGGGCCTAGCGACAGAGCTCACGTAGACTACCTAACAAGGGGCCTTCTTCTATCTAAGCTTGCCCACGCGTTTCCTACTATCCCCACTACAACAGTTAAGGACGACCCCGCCTCACCGCAGCGCAGACATGCGACAGCTCTCCGATAGCGGACTAAGCTCCAACGTCAGGTTGTTCTTTAGTAGCTATCCATGAGCTGACTCCGAAGGCTTCCTTGCCCCGTCACAGTTTTAACATGCATGACCCGGATCGCAAATGGCTATTGATCAGCCCTTAGCCGGCCTTCAAAGATGGTTCCCGATGGCATGACACCTGCTGCAGGCTGTAGCAGTGTTTCAAGTCGATGCAGGCTATCCAAGACAGGCCTCTTAGACTCACAGAGATGCAAAAGGTATGTACATACACACTACTGTTAATGATCCAAGTCGTATCAGGTCGGTGGTCTTCTGATTCCTGGAGGTTGCGGTCCTGTTTATTCCAGATCCGCTATTCTGCCAATCTGAGGATGAAAAGCCAATTCCTCGCTTCATGTTCTCTAGAGACATGGTCGAAGGGGGGCATAAACGCGACCCTTTGGCACCAAAGGCATTGGCGCCGTTCACAAAGAAGTCATTGGATCAAGGAGTGAGGGCCAGAGAGAAGCTCGTGGTTTCCATAGGGCCTTGGCATTGTGGCAACCAGGCCACTTTGTTAAACCATTACTAGACCGATCCCTTCTCTTGGAGTTGGATAGGGGTCATCATGCTGGTTAGTCTTAGTAAGAGCCTCTACAGTCGTTAGCATGCTGCCAAGCATGCACTAGAAACTAGAGAAACTTTCTCTGTGTCTGTCAACCAGTCTGTCAGTTGAGGATTTCACCTCCTTAACTTGGCCTCGGAACTTTACAAATTGCAATTTCAGGCGGGACTGGCCAAGACCCCAAGGGTTTGGATCATTCGCCTTCCTGCTACTGGGTCTCTCTGGGCATATCCCAGGTCTCGAATGACTCTGTGTCCGTCTCTCGTTCGTGATTGCAGATGCCCCTGAATAGGTTAGTGCCTCCTCAAGTTTTGGGCAAATTTCCAACTTCGGGGATGCATCCATTAATAAATCCAACTGATCGGCTGGAGCGGTTGCAGACTTGCAGTTACCAGGTTCACAGCTTCAATGGATCAAGAACACTGTTTGATGTATTTATCGGATGATATCACTATCAGGATCATCAACCCATATCTTTGTCTGCGGCGTCCAAGACACTACCTACCGGAGGTGAAAAGCATATAATAATATACATGTGTGAAACAACAGCGAGAGGTCTCTACCGAACATCCATGTCCTCATAGCCTTTTTTATCGCGTGCAGCGTGTCTAGAATGATGTGCCGCAGTGAGGTAGACATCTGCGTGGCACAAGGGCTTGATGGCGTTCAGCTAATATAATCAATTCGAGACTAAGCCAGTGTGCCGGTCATCGTAGTGGATCGGCCTGCTCCTCGTATGATTAATTATGCTACGCGCATGGAATACGCCTCGTCTACCCCAGATCCCGCCGCTGCCTCCCGCGCAGTCTCGGCACGTCATTTGCTGCCGTCGTCGGTATAGGGGTTGCAGGCGGCGACTCGTCCCATCTTTGCGCACCATCGGGGAGGCTCACGACCGCGCTGCTTGTCCAGATGTGTTTCCCGTGATCCATGTCAAGCCCGGCAATCAGCCCTCCCTTGATGCTGACGGTCTGTTTCGGAGTCCCATCCTTATCGTGCGCGCGGTGGAAGACGCGACTCCCGCACACACGGCAGAAATAGCAATCCATGCGTCCGCCCCCTTTGGTCGGCCGCGTCCACACCTGCAGTTTCGAACCGAGGTCCTCGCGGAGAGGAAACAGGCCGTCGGCGGGGAATATAGCGGACGTGCCGAAAGCGGATGCAGACTGCCTGCGGCATTGGGAGCAGTGGCAGCAATAGAGGTCCAGAGGCTCCGGTATTGGCGTCTCGAACGTGACAGTCTTGCACTGACACTCAACCTTCATATTGACCAGGGTGACGAGCGAGTCAAATGGTCGAAATGCTGAGGATAATGAGAGGTTTCGCAATTCAGCCTTTGGGAGCTTTCTGAGACGAGGCACATGGAGCTCGGTGCCATCAAGTGGTAAGGAGAACGGGGTGATGAATCGTAGAGGTCATGCTTCTTCTGACTGAGCACGACACGAGACACGATTGACGGGCGAAGGGCGTCGTCGACCAGCCCAAATCCGACCTATCGGCCGAGCTGAGATAAGTCATCTCATGTGATTGGTCACGCCACGGGAGCACATCGTGAAACAGCGTGGAAAGCTTCCAGTGCCTGCAACACAGTCATAAACCGACAAACAATGGTTTGGAAACAGGTCATACTTGACACTAGATACGTAATTCATTAAGCTCAGCTATGCCCGTTTCTTCTGACATGTTACGATGTTGATGACGGCACAGAGAGGTTGACTTAGCATGTAATTATTAACCCCTGTTAGTCTCCTGATGGGACAACCCCTGAAAGGTGTTCCTTGTTCCGCCCATCGTTTATTTTCCTCCCCTTGGCGTTGACTTGAGTGCGTCATCTGACAAGGTGCGGATTTAGCCTGTTATCTCGAGTGCAACATGACCAACCATTGTCCACAGTATTGTATTAATATAACAGCTTTTTTCCATAGTTTCCGCAATATTCACCCTTTGGCTACATGCACGCGGTGCCGGCAAGGCGAGTTCAGCCGCTCCAAGATCGATCGCATCGCCTCCGCCCTGCAATTCAAATGCTTGAACCCGGTTTCTTCTTTGGATGGGAAACGACATTGTCGGAGTAATGCCCGATCCTGGCGGTTCATCTGAACTCTCCCGCCACACCAACATCCTTTTGACCGAATCTTCCGTTCCGCATTGAGTATCGCCAAGGGTCAGGCAAAGAGGCTAAATGCTGATTGCCTCCCCCTCGGTGGGTATCTCACTTAGATTAAACGTATGGCGGCACTTTGCCCGACACGGGGCAGCTCGTGCCAGCCCCTTGGCCCCCTCATTGCCGGACGAGCAACGTATGTGGTTTTCTAGACCCCTGGAACCACAGAAGTGCGCCTCATGCTGTCCAGCAAACTTCCGAAAGGACCATGTCCGGCCGTCCTAACCCACGACCCCACAAGAGATGTTTCCCATCAATTACATTCTTCGGAAACGATGAGGTTGGAGTGGTTCAGTGTGGGCTGGTCGTGGCCCTGGAAGCCTCTCGTCTAGTAAAGGGGGCATATATAGACGACGCCCAGCCGTGCCCGTTGTCGGTTTTCCAACAAGGCTTGGCACCCGCGAGCACCACCGACTCACCATCTCACACTTGAAGCGTTCCAAGAGCGCGCGCCCATCATGCTTCTCGACACCATCGTCACCGCCCTGCTGCTGGCCGCCGGCGTCGCGGCCGTCCCCATCGAGAACCCCATCGAGCTCATCAAGCGGGCCCCCAGCGCCGGCGTCGTCATCCAAAAGTGCTCCAAGCCTGGCGTCATCGCCCTCGCCTACGACGACGGCCCCTACCAGTACACCTCGCAGCTGGTCGACATCCTGAACAACGGCGGCGCCAAGGCCACCTTCTTCATGACCGGCAAGCTGTACGGCTGCATCTATAACCAGCGCTCCGCCGTCAAGAAGGCCTTCGACTCGGGCCACCAGATTGCCTCCCACACCTGGACCCACCCCTCCAACTTTGGCAGCCTGAGCTCGTCCCAGCTCACGACCGAGATGAAGAACCTCGAGCAGGCCATGGTCAACATCTTTGGCAAGAAGCCCGCCTACATGCGCCCGCCCTACCTCGCCACCGGCGGCTCCGTGCTCTCCACCATGAAGACGCTGGGCTACAAGGTCATCACCAACGACGTCGACTCGGGCGACTGGAACGGCCAGAGCGCGTCCCAGAGCCAGCAAAAGTTCCAGCAGGCCGGCGCCGGCGGCAACGGACACATCCCCCTGATGCACGAGACCTACGCCAGCACGGTGCAGACCTTGACCCCCTGGTTGATCAACTGGGCCAAGCAGAACAACCTGAGGCTGGTCACTGTCGGTAAGTCAATACGGCAGAATCGATGAACGAGTCAATATGATCTGGCAACTGACACACGCTGTACAGCCGAGTGCCTCGACGACGGCAGCGGAGCCTACCAACCCGGTTCCTTCAGCGGCAACGGCGCCAACTCTTGCTAAATGTCAAGAAGCCAGCCGATGATTTGCGAACCTGCGATTCGAGTGGGCGGAAAGAGGATTCGGCCTCTCGGGCTGCACCGTAGTAAACAATGGCCCCGGCTCGTATTAATAACCTTCGTGGACATAACTTTTGGTACATATCTATGCTGCCCAGTATATAAGCAGTATTTGGAGAAAGATTCTCCTATGCACATAACGAATTTCCCAAATATTGACAACGAGCCGATGTACCGCAGCAGGGGGGGGGGGGGTGTGTCCAATTTCACAGCAAGCTTTTGAGGTAGGTCATATACACGCAGTCTGTCCGCCAAATGTCACGGCGGAATGGTCTAGATCCTACATCATGCTTTGAGGGGGGGCAGCGGACGCCTCCCTAGTAGCATTGCCATCCGGTTGGAATATGGTTCACCGGAGTGTCTCCGGTCAATATGTGAGCTTGCTGGTTGGCTCGAGAAAGAAGTCATGTCGTATCGAGTGCAACCCTAAGTTATACGGCTCTCATCTTCGATAAGAGCCCGATCTAGTTGGGCGAGCTTCAAAGTCGATTTGCTATTTGTTGTAATACCTATCTAGGTTGATGGGATACATTCTCGGCATGTTTTGACCTTGGCATTGCTGCAAACAAATTATGTGCAGCCGGTTTTTTTTTGCATAAAAGCGCCTTTTCTTTTCTTTGGCGATGGCTGGCCGATGAACCGAGCTTTGTAGACATTGGCGATCGTTGAGGGCAGGATGGTGAAATCAAATGACAATCCCATTTCCAAAATTCTATACCCGAAAGAAGAATTCAATCGGAATGGATCTTGTCAATCATCTTTCCGGCCAGGCCGCATACCTCCTCAGCCTAACCTATGTGCACTGATTTGGTTTCCCAACAACTCTCTCTTGTGACAAATCCTTGGATGAAGCCCACCAATCATGTAGATAGGCTCAATCGTCAACGGTTTCAAATGCTGGAGGCCGTCCGTACTGATGTGCGTGTAACCCTATGGCCGCATTATCAAGAAGTTTGTTTTTCGTTATCTGTCGGAACTCTACTCACGCAAAGGAGGCAAGTAAAGCCTCGATAAGTACAAAAGCTTATGGTTATCTGAGAGAATTTGACCAATTGGAGACGTCCCACTGAGGACAATTAGGGTTTCTGGAAGGTCCCTAGTGAGATACAGTTGACACCTAATATCTATTTCTCCTCTTTCCTGACGTTCAATTTCAGATGAACACTATCTTCTTTTGAACTTGCTCATCAAGGCGGCCATGATGACCAGCTTAGGAATTTTGCTTCAATGTTATGACAATGAAACCGAAAAAGATATAAAGTCACTCGAGACATCTCCAGTGGAGAGAATCCATTCCTGCTCTCGACCACAATGCTGTGGCCTATGAACAACTTCTAAGCAACACCCAATACAATAGCACCAATTTTCAGAGACAGTTTACAGGAGAGAAAAAGAGAAAAAAAACAAAAAAAAACAAACCATGTATGACCGATCAGCTCTTTACTTTACCCATCACATCTTCCTTACGCCCCAGTTGCCCCAAGCGGACGACTTTAGTGTCGAGAACGAGAATGCTTTGATTCAGTGCATTTGCGATGCTCTTAACAAGTTTGGCGAATTCGTGCCGAATGATAATATGAGAGAAACCGTTGGAGTGGCTTCTGGGATGATGCACGATATGGCTCGCGTCCATCAGACCCTCGGCGACACCATCGCTGTGGATGAAGGCGAATTACTTAAAATGCTGCACGAGCTGTCCCGAACAGGTACTTGTTTTCTGATGGCCTGATAGGAATCTGCTAATTTTATACACAAGCACGCATAATTCCTCTCCATATCAGGGCTCAGAATGCCGGAGTCCTGATCACCAAGGTCAACGACTCGGTCCATATTGAGGCGTTTGAGCTATCGCCAACCAACGAAGCCGTCATGACGACTATTGGCCGTCTTCGCAGAACCTTCCCCGGAGTCGGGGTTGTCATCGGCCTTGAAAAGTTCAACGCGGCCGGTTTCAAGGAGACGCTGGCCGCAACTCTGGCCACGATGAGCTCTCAAGCTGCTTCAGAGACTCAACCGTGCGCAAGGAAAGCAGGGCAGCTTCATGAAGAGAGCCGCGACACCGCCAGCCCAAAGATGGTCACGGAGCTTTTATATTCCTACCTGCAAGCTTCGGGGAGCTCTCTCGAAGCAGAACGAATATGGAAGAATACCCGAGACGAGGTCAACTTGGCTCATGGTCTCCTCCCATGGCGCCGTTCTCCGACGTGGCTGCTCGTCCGCGTCTGCCTGCAGTTAGTATTCGGCCGATTGGCCCCCCATGCAGGCCTCTACGAGAACAGCCTTTACAAGACATTCATGGCCTTCTTGATGGCCAAGGTTCTCAGTATCGGGCTGCACCATCAACTCCTCTCGGATTTGCTTCTTTCGATGGTCGCAAAGCTTTCCAGACGCCTACTCAAGCTCGTAACTCATCCCGCACCCGCCGCAGTCGATTATATCCGCCAGACCATGTGCCAGGCCAACGAAACTTTGTCAAAGAGGTGGTCCGACATTCAATGTAGAGACGCGCCTGGCTTCAGTGATGAGCTAGAAAGCCTGAAGACTTTGGACTTTGAAAAGGACTCAATCATGCATCTTCCCAACCTCGACGACTTTCTGGCATCGATAGCCAAGCGAGGTACTAAGAAATCGGCTTCTATCTTTACGCCTTCATGGAAGATGCCCAGATACGAGTCATCCAATCTGCCATCAGATGTAGAGATACCCGACAAGGACCACTTGACTTTGCACCTGGCAGCCTTTGAGGCTTGGGTCGACAAGTATTTGCAAACATGGTTTGCAGAACAATCCCAACGAGGGTTCAGGAACGTGATTCGTCCGGTTCGGAGCCTTCTCGAAAGCTACCACGTCACTGCCAGTTCGTTCTACCAGGGCAACCCCGAGTTGACGTCCATTATGTTGCTGACAATCCTGGACCTCTGGATTGTCTGCGACAAATCCGCGATAGTTATACATCCACTGCTCAAGGACTACGATCCAGAGGTCCCAGAAGACCTCTTTCAGAACCTCCTGCTGCCGGAGAAGCGGCATATGGAAAGGTTGCACGCGGCGGAGTCATATCTCGCGGAACGCCGTCGCAATTGCAAGTCGAAGAGTTCGGCTCCAAACATCTACACGACCTATGGCACGCCCACATGTTTTTCGGCTCGTTATTTTGACCAATCGCGTGAACATGAGATTCTCAAAGATGAAATCGAAGAAAAAGCCCGACAAGATCGGGAAAAAAAGCAGGAGGAACTACGCCTACTGAAAAGCCAGTACGATGACCTCACGGAGAAACATCGCGCCAGTGAGTGCGAAAACTATACCGGTGTCGACAGGTGGGGAGACAGCTATACTGCGCACAGCGAGCGTTGCACGCGGTGTTTGTATCTCGAACGCGCCGATGGTTTAAGGATCGATATTCACGAGTGGCCGCTCCCGAGGAAGGTCTCCAAGGTAAAGTCGACCGTTTTCGAACTTTTGTTACCAGAGACTTTCGGAACCTGGCGCGAAGTCAGTGTCTATTTCCTGTTTACCGTTCTCAAAGCCAATATTGCTTCGCCAGAGACGCCTCGTGCACGATTTTCATTGGAAGAGTACGAAGGTCTCTCTAATTATTATTTCCAAAAAACGGTATCGCCGCAATACATTGGGCTCCTATCACAAGACAAGCCTCATATGAATACGCATCGCAAAACGATATCGGTTGCAACAGCCACCGAGGAAAAGGTCTGCCTCGATAACGGGTTGAATTACAGGTACTTCATTGGTAGCCAGGATCGCTTTCTGACTTCGTTCGAATCCACACATGCTATCCCAGAAGGTTGCATGTACCGCCTGTCACCGGGCTCAAGGCCAATGCAGTATTACCTTTTCCGTCCGGCATCGATGCCCAGCGGTCCGTCGCCGAATACGGTGATAGCCGAGCTTCATAAATGTCCGCATGCTATGACCATCGAAGAATATAAAGCCCTCGCTTCAATCCCTATCGGCTACAGACTTCAGTGGAAGAACATTCTTACCCAACTGTTCTCTCCATCTGTAGATTTCAAGAAGAGGGATACAGCTCTGGTGATCCAGCAATGTGTGTATCAAGCTGGGCCACCCAGCGGCTACACACTTCGAAGCGCCCACGAGATTTGCCACGACAGAGACTTTGCATGGAGGATGCTGGAAGGTCTCTTCGAGGCCATTCAGCGATTCGAAGAGAACTGGCAGTCTTCGGCTGCTTTGGGGACTTTCACCACGTTGGCGCGGCGTCTGCTCTCGCTCTCCCCCGATACCCAAGAAAAGTGTCTCCGCTTCCTGTCCAAGGCCAGAGAAGTCTTGTTCAACTGGGCACAGACCTTGAAGTCCAAAGGCCAACAGTCACCCGACGATAAGGATAAGCTGGACTTCCAGCGCAGGGCTCTGGAAGCTTACCTGATGTGTGCGGATACATTCAACGTCGATGAAGGGTACCAAGAAGCCGTCTTCCCGGACGATTCAAGCATCTCCGTCTTCCTGCAGTGCTCCATGGGGATCCATGAGGGCTCTCAGACGCTGTTCAAATCTCTCGAGACGCCTGTACAGCACCTTTATTCCCGCTGGCAGAGGACTTCATACCTGCATTGTCGTTTCTTGGCCAGACAGGTTCTGGTCAAGGGCAGTCCTGCACTCAATGACGCGATCACTGCGTCTTGGTCGATATATAAGCCTGGCCGAGAGTGGGCAATACTCTCAGACACACATAACCTTTGGTTAACAAACATTACCGCCTCGGCAACACCGATGGCGGTGGATTTTGGTCTCATCACAGGAGAACTCCTGGTTGACGGTGCTCCTTTGGATCATTTGCCGCAACGGTACCTGAAACATGATTCATATCAATGCTTGTTTGGCTGCCTGTCTCTCGAAATCATGCCGACTCCAGTCCCGGGGATGCACTTTTCCTCCAAGAGACGGTACGCTGGGTACGATGTCCACTTGGGTCTCGGCCACGACTCCAACGATTCCGAAACCGATCTTTTGATAAAGGCCTCAAAGGACGAATCAGACTATGAAATGGTTCCGAAACGATCTCTAAGAGGTTGTTTTCCAACGAAATTTGTGGACCAGTATGTTCATTGGTGGGACTACAAGAGCAAGTCTGTCGAGTTCCGCAACATCAAAACCCCATGGAAGCATTCGACGTCGAATTGGAGGCTTTCCAAACTACCGTTTGGAACCACTTGGAAGCTTACACGAGATGATTCCACGCTAGTCAATATCCATAGCCCGTCTGCAAAGCTTATATCAGCGATATTCCAGCCGCTTGAGGACCCCCCATGGATACACATTGTTCACAAAAGCTCGGAGTCCTTGGTCTCTGTAGAGATCCCTCGAGTTCGACTGGAATTCAGCCATACTCCCGGTCAAGGTTCAATCCACTCAAGACAGCTCCGTGGCATGGTGGTTGACCCGAACCAGTCTGTTGGGACACTTGTAGGCCTGAAAGACAAGCTGGTCTTGAAATCAGACCAATCTGGCCATCACGGGTCTCCTGCATGCCGCAAGGTCCTCGTATTAGAGGGTCAAGTATCTTTTGCCAAGAAAAACGCCCACATCCAGGTCCGCATTGGCAAGGACGCTTCAAGAGTGCACGCCTACCAAGTGGACGACAGACTCGCCAGGCTTGTCAGCAACAACAGTTTGCAAAGTAATCTGTTCTTGGCTTATCTACATGCCGTTTCATCTTTCGTTCTTCCGGACCCGCTCACTAAGAAGACGGGTACGGAACAAGCCTTGCATATACTGGGCTCAGCCCTGGTCAGATCGTTCAACATCCTGACGCCAGAGAATGTGGCGCTTCTGGTCCAACTGGCTCAGCTTACACCGGGCAGGAATTACTATCCTGCCAGCGAGCGAGTAATGCAGACGGTCACTTGGTCGTCAGAGCTGAACTTTCTAGCTCAACACGGCTTATTCCATCAACGAGTCAAATCCGTCTTCGAACAGGTCAAGAAGTCCAAGTTCTTTCACCCGGACTTGTACGTCCAGCCACCAAGGTTGGACAAAGCGGCATCTGAGCTATTACTGAAAAGAGACAATATTCGTTCGTCGACGTTTCGAGTGTCTGGTTTCGGGGCTGAGAGCTACAGCCTGGAACACGATGTCCTATACACTGCAAGAGACCAGAACGAGTTCTCGCGCAGCTCGCGTGCTTTTGCCATCGCCCGCTCGGCTCTCTCCGAAGAGCCAATCCTGATAGAGACTCTACCGACGAGTGTGGACGCATGTCTATGGAACTTTCTCGACAACGGTACTTCAGTTATGGATCGGGATTGCATTCTCCCTATCAAAGATATTACCTACAATGCCGATTTGCTTTTAGAACCCGCACGATTCATAACCGCTTATTGGATTGGGCTGCAGCGAGATTCGAGAGCCAATGTCAACAAATACAGATTGGCGATTTGGCTCGCCACACTAGCTTTTACAAAAAGTTCAGACATGGCTGTGCTCCAAGCATTAGCCTTATTTCGAACGGCCAGGGGCGTTGCTAGCGTTTCGCCACCAGCAGGAAGCCACTTCGACTTGTATAACGGCACCGACTTCAACGAAGCCAGAATACGTCAATGTCTAAAGAAATTCTATTCGCCATTTACTAAGCACTCGGAACTCGGTCTAATACAAGACAAATGGGAGACCAACCGGTCTTATCATCAAAGACGAGAGCAGTCGTTCAAAAACAAGAGGGGTACTGCGGTGAACGGTCTGATAAAGATGCTCGAGAGTCAGTGGCCGTGCAGCAAACCGACAATATCACCTTCAAGCACTGACTGGCCTTCATGGCGTCACTACCTTGAGGTTGGCAAAGTAGAACTTGGCATCGGAACACTCTTCAGAACTTGGTATGACAACCTTCAGTTCAAGAAATACATCCAAGAGATCAGTCGTTTCATGTCATTTCGAATCGAAACTCAAGACTACCCAAGGCCCTTATTGACGACAATTAAGCCGGCGATTTCTCATGAACCGCGCTTCATTAGTGAAGACAACATGTTCAGGAGCTCCACGCCGCCTTTGATGGCGCAGCAAACTTGGATTCTCAGCTTTGAATCATCTCACAAGAGCCAGCCACGAGATTACCAGCTACCAAATCTGCTCTCCAGCCTTTGCAAACAGGCGTCGGGGGAATACCAACGGAAATACGTCGAAGACCTCAGGTCAAGTTTAGTTGCTTTGCAGCAACGGCAGCCTACGGATGACTACAAAAGCATTCTAAAAATGTACACGGAGGAAAAGCTGGAGTTGTACTTGCACACTTGGAAGAGCCACGTCGAGAAACTTCAGACCCTCATCATAAGCGCCGCTCTCGGCTTACAGGTTAGGGAGCCGGCGAGAAGGCTTACCGAAATCTGCGACTACTTTCAGCGACCAAGACTCTCGGCCTCTTCTCTCTTGCAGAGATTGAATCATATTTACAGACGCCTGACGCCGGCTGCATGGTTTGAATGCCTGATCCATTTTGGTACGGCAATGACTCATCTGCAACGCGCGGAACGAATGCTACATGCGGCCTCACGGGGAGATTCGGCTGCTCTGATGAACGAGCTCCAGAATCCGGGGCATACCAACTGGTCGCCCAAGGAGTTTCCGGACACGCTTCTCTTGGAAGTAGAGAGCGGGATCATGGTGCGCGAGGTTCAAGAGAGCATTGCCCGCAAGATGAGGAGCCCGCCCGGCAACGACAACGTCGTCATGCAGCTGAACATGGGAGAAGGTAAATCATCCGTCATCGTACAGATGGTCGTCGCAGCCATTGCGGAAGGATCGAATCTGGTCCGAGTCATAGTTGCGAAGCCCCAGTCGAAACAGATGTTCCAGATGATGGTATCTAAACTGGGCGGTCTTCTCGACAGGCGCATATACCACATGCCTTTCTCTAGAGCAGTCAAGATCGGACTCTCTGAAGCAGAAGATATCCGCTCCATGTTGGAAGAGTGCATGAAGTCGAAAGGAGCACTTCTGGTTCAACCAGAGCACCTACTCTCCTTCCAGCTGATGGGTATCGAGACGGCCATCTCGGGGAAAGAGAAAACAAGCGCCTCTTTGGTGGCGACTCAAGACTTCCTTGACCGTGCGTCTCGCGATATCGTGGACGAGAGCGACGAAAACTTCAGCGTCAAGTTCGAGCTCGTTTACACCATGGGAACACAAAGGCCGGTCGAGCACAACCCCGATCGGTGGATTTCCATATACCAAGTCCTCGACGTCGTGAGGAAAATCCTACCGGAGATCCAGAGGAGCGATCCCAGCTCGATAGAGATCTCTGCGCGACGCGTTGGCTGTTTCCCACGAACACGAATACTGAGGGAAAGTGCCAAATGTGCGCTCCTCGAACGCTTGGCCCGTCATATCAGCAAGGTTGGCACCAAAGGACTCCCCATGGCTTCCCAGTCTTGTCGGCTACAGCATGCCGTATACACCTACATGCTCAAGCCCGATCTGTCTCAGTCCGAGATAGACGCGGTGGAGAGTTCGGAGCTCTGGTCTGCTTCAACAAAAAACACGCTGTTGCTCTTGCGAGGGCTCATCGCATGCCAGATCTTCGGTTTCGTTTTCTGCCAAAAGCGATGGAGGGTGGATTACGGACCAGACCACAACCGGGTCCCCAGCACGCGGCTGGCCGTTCCCTACCGCGCCAAGGATAACCCAAGCGCCCGGTCCGAGTTCAGCCATCCGGAGGTTATAATCACCCTGACGTCTTTGAGTTACTACTACGGTGGACTGGACGACTCTGAGATACAGCTCAGCTTCGAGCATCTTGTGCGTTCGGACCAAGCCGACACGGAGTACAGCGTCTGGGTACAAGACAGCAATCAACTACCCGTCACTTTCCAGCAGCTGTCGGGCATCAACCTAGAAGATCGCCCGCAGTGCTTCGAGCAAGTGTTTCCGTGCTTCCGCTTTTCCAAAGCAACTGTCGACTACTTCCTCGAGCACATTGTGTTCCCCAAGGAGATCAAGGAGTTCCCGCGCAAGCTTTCGGCTTCCGGTTGGGACATTGGAGCGCGGAAGGGAAACCCAACCACGGGCTTCAGCGGCACGAATGACTCACGAGCTTTCCTTCCACTGAGTGTCAAGCAGCTCGATCTACCAGACCAAAAGCCGACCAATGCGCTGGTTATCGAGTACCTGCTTCAAATGGAGAACTCTGTGGTTCTGATGCCTTTGGTCAGAAGCGACGCCAAGTCGGACGCCGAGATTCTGCTGGAAAAGGTCGTTGGGCTGGACCCGCCGGCCCGCGTGATCCTCGACGTTGGAGCTCAGATTCTCGAGCTTGACAATCTCGGGGTTGCGAAGAAGTGGCTGGAGATGATGGATGATAAGGAAAAAACACAAGCTGTCATATTCTGCGACGAGGACGATCACCTCTGCGTGGTCGACCGCAGGGGCCGGATCGAGAGTCTGGACACCTCTCCTTTCGCCAGCCAGACTGACGTTTGCCTGGTATTCTTGGACGAGGCGCACACGAGGGGAACGGATCTCAAACTCCCCGAGAATTACCGTGCAGCCGTCACGCTCGGGGCGAACTTGACCAAGGACAGACTGGTACAGGGTAGGCTCACTAGCATTCTTCTCTCAGTATCTTGCTGAAACTTCACAGCGTGCATGCGAATGCGGAAGCTCGGAAAGGGCCAGTCTGTGGTTTTCTGTGTCCCTGAAGAGATTCGACGAAAGATTGAAGCAAGAACAGAGAACTTTGACACCCCAATAACAGTAGCTGACATCTTGGAGTGGTCCATCTCGGAGACTTTCGCGGACCTCCAACGAGGCATATGGTTGTGGGCGAATCAAGGCCGCCGATACCAGCGGAACAACGCCCTTTGGAACGAGGCTCGTACCGATGGGGTAACCGAGCTCAATAAAGGAAATGCTGAGAAATTTCTCGAGGAAGAAGCGCAGACAATCGAGACGAGATATTCGCCAGGCTGTCGGTTCTCCCAGCTCTGCCCGGACGCGGAGCACGACGTCGACGATATCACCAAGAGGCTGCTCCAATTCGGAGGTCTCAACCCGGAGTCAACGACCTTTCGCGAGGAACAGGAACGCGAGTTGTCCCCGGAAGTCGAACAGGAACGTCAAGTGGAAAAGCCCCCGGCCGCAACCCCGCTCGAGCACAGCATACACCCAGATGTTCGAGCCTTCATCTCCCGGGGCGTTTACCCGCCGGGGTCTACAGCATTCCTCGCCGCCTTTCGAGCGCTTGCTGATACCAGCGCCGCCCGTCATTACGACGTGGCCAAGTTCCATCCCGGTCTCCTGGTTACGCGGGACTTTGCGCGTACCATCGTCCCGCTGGGCAGAGACTACATGGCTGACCTGTTTCAGCGCGGCGTCCAATGGATACTGACAAGTGCGACGAGCTCCGGGGCTATCGAAACGGCCATCGTCATCAGTCCTTACGAAGCGCAAGAGCTACTACCGGCCATCCAAAACTCACAATTCGTCACGCTCCATCTTTACGCCCCTCGTCCAAATATCGGATACCGTGCACTCGACACATTGGATCTCTATACAACGCCAAAGCAGTCTCCGAATAGAACTCTGCCGGATCCATGCTTGACCGAGCTGAACCTGTTCTCCGGCCAACTGTATATGAAGTCGATGAAGGAGTACCGAAGCATCTGCGGCTACTTGGGCTTGAGGTTTCCGGGTCAAGAGGGCGCTGAGTCGGACGGTCACGGTTATTCTGCGAATGTTGCTTCCGCCGAGGCCGCGCAGCTGCATCAGTTTCTGCGAGTTCTCCTGACGAGGATACGAAGAAACTGCCAGTCGATAGACAAGACGCACCTGGGGAGAATATTGGAGTACAGGGCGCTCGAAACCTCGGATTTTGGAAGCATAAGGGGTCTTTAACTATTGAATGTGCATTTGAATTACATAATATAGATTCGATTCTACATATTATACTGATGATATGGTCTCCGCTGTGACTGACTTCATGCCTGTGGCCCAGACAGCGTACGCGAAAAGCTTCACTTGTAATTTTGTTCAATCAAAGCAAAATTGATGCGTATATTATTTAATAATATTGTTGGAAACGAAACTGATACCGTCTATATTCTATTGCATATGTTTCTCAATCTTCAATGCTTCTTGCTCCCGGCCGCTCACGATCACGATATGGATGGCCTGAACCCCCCTCGCACTCAGGCTATCAGCTTTGAGCAATCGGTCAGCTTCCCCAAGTCGTTTCCCAAGACACTCATCTTTGCCATTCTGCACGCCAGGTTAGTCAGACCGTCTGAAGCAGTAAGAATGGTACCGCACTTACGCCAGCTTGAATGCAGCGTCCCACCGCGCCTGGCTCGCCCCGAACCCCCTCCAGATGTTCCTCGTCTGTTTGGCGTGTCCGAGCGCGACGTCGCTGCCGAGGGAGGTCGGCGTCGTCTCCTCGAGCGTCTCCGGGTAGAAGACGGTGCTGTCCAGCTTGTCCGGGGTCGAGTCGAAAGACAGCTCCTGCAAGCTCTGGCCCGCGCTGTGCGCCCCCACGAGGGCGACGAGGTCCGTGGCAGAGAAGCCTCTCTTCTTGAAGGCGCTGATCTGGGTGGCCGCGTCCGAGTCTTGCGTGGGCAGCACGCCCTCGGCGCTGGGTACGGACGACTCCTTTCGCCCGACGAGAAGGCGGATTTTGGGACCACCGCAACCTGCAACGCCGAAAACTAATAGCTTCTGCGTCAATAAGGCTTGTCCCGGACCCCCCCCCCCCGTCGCACACGGCTGTATCAGCAGTCCAAGTACTCACCTGCTGCGGCTTGTATCATGTCGGCGGTGCTGACGTTGTATGCGGCAGCCTTTTGGCCCAGTATGTCGCAAATGGGTTGCATCTGCATGTTTTCTTCTCTATCGAAGCATTCGTTGGCCAGTATCAGCGACCCGTCGCATGATCCAGGGAAGCAGTCGTGGAACGCGGCGCGAATCGCCTGCCTTGCCTCGCTGGGACAGCCTGCAAAAGAAGCTCTCAGGTCTGCTGCAACTTGGGTCCAGACCAGGGGGCAGGATCGTGCATTGCAGGTTGTGGTGACTGATAGAAGAGCTGCAAGGAAACAAGTGAAATTGTGAGAGAATAGCATTGTGTCAGTGATGATGCGGATAATGAGACGAATCGGGAGTCTGGGGTTAGATCTCGATATTGGGGTCAAGGGAGACTAAAACGATTTGACTGAAAACAACATGGGCTGTATTACTGAAGAGTTCAACTTGAAGACATTCAGGACAGCCCCAAAACTATATGTTTCTAGTACGTCAAAACTAACATTCTCAAATAAGCAGTGTAAGCGGAAGGATTCGCGTCTACAAGCTCCATCTTAGGTGTGCTTGGACATGTCTTTGCACGACAACTCTCAAATTAAGAGCCTATCCTATTCAGGATCAGCAGTGTTAATTCGAGCACGGCTCAACGCGGGGAAAACAACGGCGAAGGACGCTACCAGGACTAGCACCCCTCGAGCACCATACGATCAGAACCGAATGACCTTTTTGGCACTATCCCTCGGTGGAAATAGCTAGAGGCCAAACAAAAATAGCCACATCCTCCAATACGGTTGGGTCAGGGGGCAAAAGTCGGAAGCCGCTCTAAATCATGTCGTGATGTCCCCTCCCCCCCCCCCCCATGGTTTTAGCCCCGCGCCGGGCTTCGTGGCCCGAATGCCGGATCGCAACGACCGGAACCTTATCAGACTTCCTGTCACTTTTTGAACGAATCTATCAGGTTTGCCAAGCTGCCGCGGCCCTGTAGGCTATATAAGTCAACCTGTGCGCCAGCCGCTGCCTGAAACAAGCCGCTCTGTCGTGTTCGAATGCCAAGAGAACATGCCCCTTCGGGGCACATTTGATATGTAGTGTGGGAAGAGCGTCTACGAAGGCAGGCCGTATCCACAAATACTTGTATTCGCCGTTGAACCCGGTGGTTTCTCTTGGCTCTGTCGTCTTGCCGCGGCAGCGTCTAAGAACGATCCGATCCTTCTACCACTCACGGAAACACATTTCACAATGCTCACCCTTCACTCCGCCCTCCGCAGCCTGCCTGCAGCGCTGCTTGCACTCGCCGCAGTCTCTGAGGCGCAGAACGTCGGACAATGGGGCCCCATGATCAAGTTCCCCGTAGTGCCCGTCTCGGTGGCATTGGTTCCGGAGACGGGCAACTTACTGGTCTGGTCCAGCGGTTGGCCGTAAGTCAGACCTCGTCCTTGACAGTTGTGGTTGGGTATGTAGCTATGCGAAGAAAATGCTAATGTCAAGTATTCATTAGTAACCGCTGGACTAACGCCGGCAACGGCAAAACCTACTCGTCTCTATACGACGTCAAGACCGGAAAGGTCGGCGATGCTGTCATTCAAGTGAGTGGTGCTAGTGATGACCCTCAGCCGGCTTTCTACAGAGCTGCCTGTACTGCTGGGATTGCGTATTTGCAAAAGAAAAACACCCGGTTATTGACGCACCTTCATTGGACAGAACACCCAGCACGACATGTTTTGTCCAGGGACGTCATTGGATGCAGACGGACGCATCATAGTCACCGGAGGCTCTAGCGCCTCAAAGACCAGCGTCTTCGACTTCAAGAAGGGCGAGTCTTCCTCGTGGACGCCGCTGTCCAACATGCAGATCTCGAGGGGGTACCAGTCGAGCTGTACCACGTAAGCAAAGGCGACATCCGTGATTATTCGGAAGGGCTGCTGACGATTCGGCTTTCACCAGGTCGGAAGGGAAGATATTCGTCATCGGCGGCTCCTTTTCCGGGGCCGGCAGACGGGACGGAGAAGTCTACGACCCCAAGGCCAACACCTGGGTGAAGCTGGCCGGGTGCCCGGTCAAGCCGCTCGTCATGCAGAGGGGCATGTTTCCCGACAGCCACGCGTGGTTATGGTCGTGGAAGAACGGCTCCGTCCTCCAGGCCGGCCCCGCGAAGCAGATGAACTGGTACGATACCAAGGGCACCGGGGCGAACACGCCCGCCGGCCTACGGGGCGCCGACGATGATTCCATGTGCGGTGTTTCCGTCATGTACGACGCCGTCGCAGGAAAGATCTTCACGTAAGTCATGGGGAAAAGAAAGAAAGAAAAAAAAAAGAAAAAAAAAAGCTCCAACCCGCCCTTTGTTTCGATTCCGCCCTCATGATCTGACCCCCGTATTATCTCTCTAGCTACGGCGGCGGCAGGTCCTACACCGGCGCCACAGCGACCAGCAACGCCCACATCCTGACCCTCGGCGAGCCCGGGCAGGCCGTCCAGGTGCAGAAGCTCCCGAACGGCAGATACAACCGCGGCTTCTCCAACGCCGTGGTCATGCCCGACGGCAAGATCTGGGTCGTGGGCGGGATGCGGGACATGAAGCTCTTCTCGGACAGCACGCCCCAGCTCACCCCGGAGCTCTTCGACCCGGCGACGGGCACCTTCACGCCCACGACGCCGCACGCCGTCCCCCGCAACTACCACTCCACGGCGCTCCTCATGGCGGACGCCACCATCTGGTCCGGCGGGGGCGGCCTCTGCGGCGCGAACTGCAAGGAGAACCACTTTGACGGGCAGTTCTGGTCGCCGCCGTACCTTTTCGAGGCCGACGGGAAGACCCCGGCCAAGCGGCCGGTCATCCAGGGCCTTTCGGAGACCGTCGTGAAGGCGGGGGCCCCCATCACCGTCAGCATGGAGGATGCCGGCCCATACACGTTCAGCATGCTCCGGGTCAGCGCGACCACGCACACGGTCAACACGGACCAGCGACGGATTCCGCTGGATGGGCAGGATGGTGGAGATGGCCGGAGCTTCGCGGTCAAGGTGCCCGGTGACTACGGAGTTGCGATCCCGGGATACTATATGCTCTTCGCCATGAACGAAGCTGGGGTACCTTGTGTAGCCAAGTTCTTCAGAGTCACTCTATGAGAAAGGAGCAGCAGCCCTGGGTGATGCAACGATCTAATATATGATTTGGGGTAAAAAAAGTCGTTAGTTAACACCACCTTTGAAGGTACGGCCGTCTCGCGAATTTCGTACTAGTTTATGCAACCTCTTTTTGTATTGCGGTGCTAGGAGTGTTTGTAATGATGGACAATAGTCTTACGCTAATTGCGTCGGCGTATCTCGTTACACCATCATGGGCTGCGAACACATCATCGCACAAGCAACGCATAATACTGATATCTTTGTAACGAGGTGTAGCAGTGATCATTATAGTTTCTGGGTCCATTCTAATCGACGTCTTTGTTTCATACAAACTAACCACACATCTTTTGTACATATACTTTCAGCATTGAAACGAATTCAATCCCGTAGAAACCAAGGAAACGATCGCACGAGGTGTTGTGGCGTATTAACACAAGCCCCCCGATCAGGGTATCTACCAAAGCATCGCTAAATCAGAACGAGAGTATCGTCGCGGCCCAGGTCCTTCAATCCAGCCATTCAGCAACATCCCGTTGGCTGTTCTTGCAAGGGGACCGCGTTCCGGATAAGCTAGATCCGATTCGCGGTCGTCCAGCGGGTGGCCGGAGCGGTCAAGTAGCGTTCGACTTCGACGACGGGCAAAGCGCCAAGAGTGGAGGAGCTGGCCTGCGAATCGAAGGAGCGACGGTTGTCGGTTCGGTGTGCCATCACGCGCTTCGTCGCCTTGGAGGCGGGCGAGAGGGTGAAGGAGAAACGTCTGTTGGAGCTTTGGCGGTTTAGCCCGTGTCAGTTGCGCTGTTTTTGTGTTTCGCTCGAGTTGTCGAGTCGGAAAAAACTTACTTGGGAGCCATTGTGTCGGTATATTCAAACAATGTCTTGTGGTTCTGAGGTTTGTAGTGGTAAGATTATTGCTTGCTTGAGATTTGTGGTGTTTGTCTTGTTGTTCTGGGAGATAACCTCTTCTTCGTTTGGGGCGGAATGCCGGGTGGGTTATATAGACCTCGAGGTCGAGTTTGGTTCTATTATTACAGACATGGCGTATGGTCGAGCCTAAAGGTTCAATTGCAAACAGTAGAAAACCACGTCATACACGTCCATAGCCACGAAGACATCGCGATCATCATTGCCGTAGCCGCAAGAGGTGATTTCAGTGGCTAGCACCAGCTGACTGAAGATCAAGCATTGCCATCGCCAATGGTGTTCACAACTGGCCTTTCTCATTTGCAGCCACCTGCTCAGGCTGCTCTACACTAAACCCCATGGCTTAAGGGTGTCATGCGCCACTTTGATGACGCTCCCCCTATGGGATTCTCAGACTGTAGTGGTGGGAAACTCATATAGGCTCGAGTGGACCGCCTGCGGCGCAGTCCAATGGCGATGGCCAGGATCAGCCTGATCGGCGGACCCCGAACTGCTTGGGACCCTTCTTGCATCACCATGCAGGCCAAGCCTGTGCCAAACCCCAAGAAAGGCGCCTATGCTGATGAGAAAAACCGTGTCGGTTTCTACGTGCTTCGCTGGCAGCGACGAGAATGACTGGTGGCGCCGACGCAAATCATCTGATTCGCAGACTGGCGGCGATATCGAGCCGGACAGAGGTTTGTGCCGCCCGGGCGATGACGAATGTCTTTTCCGCGAGGATTGCAACCTGCCACGATCGCTTCGTTGACCGGCGCGATGATCAAGCCGATCGCAGCCCTGACCCAGCAGCTTGCGAGACCGACAAAACCGTTTCCTGTATAAGATGACAACGCTTGCCAACTTCGGGACCGTGCCGGTGTCGGTGGGCGGGGGCGTGAGAAGTCCATATGTTGCTAAGAAATCGACCTCATGTGTAGGCGTACTTTACTCTGGTGCCTTGGCTCGACTGTCGTGCTCGTGGCTGAGGCATGGGAGGAACCCCGGCGATGGCGGTGACGTCGCATGGGGGAAAGGGCAGACGCCATTATGCCAGGCACTCTCCATTAGTGTGGCACGATGTCACGGGGAACTTCTGTGGGTGGCGGCAGGTTGCCGTCAAGAGATAAACGTTCGCCAGCAACCAGGAACCTTGATAGCGTGACTGCGTAGCGGTAGGCGGGTACCTAGTGTTGGGTATGCTTATTCGCAACAAAGTGATGGCAGAGAGAGTTACGGCTTTGTACCTTGGCCTCTCTCTGACGAAGGGTGACTAAAATATCCGTGATACGATGCCGTCGTTGAAACTGGCTTATCCGTTGCCAGCATTAGGTAGTTCAGGGCTGCCGATGGAAGACTGTCCCGAAACTTTCGGGGCCCACTCGGACGCCTTCCGGGCCTCGTCGGCCCCGGGGATCCTCCGTCACGGCTCCGCTGGGCCGATTAGTCAGCAAGAAAAAGAAAAAAATCTCTTTGCGTGCCGGTCTCTGCCAGTTATGAATGAATCTTGGGAAGAGGCCGGACTAACTTCTTCGGCATTGCCGCAACAACCATCAAAAGCATGGACGCAAAAGGCTCGTCGGCTGCCCAGGGCTCTGGCGCCCCGGTGCTGCCTCCCAACGTCACCATCTTCTCTCCAGCGAAGCCCGGCACCGCAGAGGCTCTGCTGAACGGCCGCATCTTCACCCGACTCACGGCCAACGCCCGGGCCGAGCCCTCGAAGCTCGCGGCGGCGCTGGGGGACGCGTGTCGCCGTGCGTCCGGCGATGACGGCGACGGCGTCTTCTGCCTCAGCCACCGCAACGTCGTGTTGATCTTCGACGCTGAAAAGGACGGCGCGGATGTGACGGACGCGCACCACGAGCACTTCCGTCTGGTCTGCCTGGCGCTCAAGGACGCAGACATCAGCCTCGACGTGGCCGGTTGCGTGTTCGATTCGCCCAGCGCTCTGCAGGCGGGATTCCAGTTGGACACGCTGAGCTCGGGGTCGGTTCTCGTCATTGACCTGATGGGAGGAGACGACGAAGATGACGACGACGACGATGAAGACGACGGAGATGACGAGGCTGCGGCCGAGAAGCTCCTGATGAGCGGAGACTCAGGAGCGACCATTTCGTGAAGGCCTGTTCTGCCAAGCCCAGATGACAGCAGCGGTCATCTCACGCACTCTGTCGGTCGACAAGGTCCCAACTGGCCCTATCTGCCAATTTTTACCAAGCTCCCAAAAGCCAACACTTGACCATGTTACGTCAAGGGTCATGTTGAAAGAAACCCTCAAAACATTCCATGAGGACGGAACAAAGGATGAAAAGAAAAAAAGAAAAAAGAAACGAAATA
The DNA here is from genome assembly GCA_016807845.1 of Colletotrichum eleusines. Taxonomy (NCBI): domain Eukaryota; kingdom Fungi; phylum Ascomycota; class Sordariomycetes; order Glomerellales; family Glomerellaceae; genus Colletotrichum; species Colletotrichum eleusines. Next base: position 1,001,989 of record JADEZO010000007.1, read on the forward strand.
GACAACCATCCTTGAGGACAGGGAAAAGGCGTGCATCACACATACTATTGGGACATGGACTCTAACTCAACCCCCCTACTTCTGCACCACCCCCACTTCTGCACCACCATCATCACCATCACCACCACCACTATCACCACTTATTTCACCACCTCTGCCGCCCACCCATATGCAACTTTCGGCCTCGCTAGATAATTCGGATGCACTGGATTCATCCGGACTATCCATATCGCCGATATCCGGACTTTGCGCCCGCTGGATGTCCCAAATAGTGGCGAAGGTGCTGTTAGGCGATAGACGGACCTTCTTTCTCTTGCGCTGCCGTATATCATCCAACTGGCCCTCCAGCTGGTGGACCTTCTGCTCTAGAAGTGCCCTTCTAGATGCCTGTTCATCATACCCCTTTTGCACCTTTCTAGATAGGTGACGAATAGTATGGGTATCTAGCCCATCCTCTGCCAGCTGGGTTAACTGGCGTAGTTGATGCCGTAGTTCAGCAGATCGACGAGGTGTTGACCATGGGACGATAGATACGGATTCACCCCACTGCTGGCTGCTAGGCTGGTTAGTCTGCTGGCTGTTCTGCTGGCTGGATGATGCCTTTATTACTAACGAGTTAGATAGAGGTCGCTGTATGCATATTGGCCATAGTCCAGCTGACCTCCAGCCACTTCTAACGTTCTGGGCTGTTATAGATGCATCTCTAGCCCTTATATAACAGGCCAGAAATGCCCTTTTGCCAGCAACAGTTGAATCACTAACCCAGTCATCTAGATATCCAACCTCCCTTCGATAGGCGTGCTTTAATGGGCTGAAGACCGATATATCCAGTGGCTGGAGGACAGCAGAGGAGTGCGGCGGTAGATAGATATAGTAGATATATCTTGTTCTGGAAGCATTCCCACATAAAGTCAGTAGATATATGGCTGTAATGCCCATCTAGAACCAGCAGTCTGGCTGCCTCTGGCTCACTAGGCATAGTGCCTGGGATAAAGACCTTCTTTAGCCACTCAAGGGCAGTCTTCTCAGTTGTCCAGCCATTATCCGTATATGTGAAGTGCCATCCTTCATATCCAGATAGGTTAGATGGGAACCACTGGGCCTGGACTGATTTGCCCTTATATATAACCAGTGGGCATAGGGACCTCCCATCAGCAGCCACACACTCGATGATAGATACCCATGCCCGGGATCCTGGCTGCTTTTTCTGGATATGCTGCGATGCTGCAGAGCCCAGCACTAGCCCATTAGATCCCCTGCCCTCCATAATGCCAGTCTCATCCATATTCCATCGGTTAGATGGATGGATTCCCTGGATGGCAGGGATATTAACCAGAAGATGGAAAAACCCTGGATAACCTCGGAAGAATGGGCCTTCCATCGCCGGGCATCTATTGCCCTAGATCGCCTGGTCCTAAGTGATGGGTTTCGCCGCAGGAATCGCCCTATCCACTTCCTCCCTATGGGCTGCTGCCCATCGCCTAGCATACGCTCTGCTAGGCCCTTTAGTTGTTGATGGGTAGGGCCAGCGCCTAGGGCATCCTGGATTTGAACCCATTCAGATAGATATTGCTCTTGGGCCTGGGATAACCGCTGCATATGAATATAAGCAGTATCCTTTGATTGCATGCCGTGGAATCGATGTCGAAGAGTATGATAGGGAATTCCCCATCTACGAGCTGCCTGGCGGATAGAGCAAGTAGTATCTATATCTTGAAGTGCCCGTTGGAGCTCATCTTCAGTATATTGCTTCATGATGGGTTAAAAAAGGTATCCTGAAAAAATGGCGTTATTTGGCGATATATAGCAATTGTTATAATAGTTTGAAAAAGGTAGTGGTGTTGATGAAGGAGGAGAAATGCGGGATTTTTGGGTGGTGCAGAAGTGGGGGTGGTGCGGAAGTGGGGTATTAGAGTTATACATGCTTTGCCGAGTCTTACAAAACGTTCATTCATCTCCGCAACATCCATCCGAGATTGAGATAATGTATCTTGGACAGAGTCTCTGTATTATATCTAATGGTATTCCATGTTTCAGCTGAATGTGCTTCGGTCCTATGAGAGGTAAGGTATGACAGCCACCACAGCCTGACGCCGTTCCAATTTTCGGGGGTAATTAAGCTTTCACATCCGGAGACCCTGTCAACCCTTTTTTACACCATGTATGTTATCAACGTAGACCTTTTAAACAAGGCAACGCCGCATCAGATTCAACCAGAGCTTTACGAGCTCAATTGGGCTGTGTTAGATATTACGTAGTTAAAGGGTCAAGATGGTTTATTAGCGCGTGGATGCGGGGAGAGATTCACGTCGTCGCAAGGCCTAATAAGCATTTTCCTCCATGAGCCTGCTGGGAAGCCCTACACAAGGATGAGAGGAGGATATACGACCTTGATGGTAGCTTTCACGCGGAGTTCTGCCCGGCGCCCAGCCTGGCCCGGCTTGGCCCCGAACAAAAAGGAACCTCTAGAGCCACCAAACAGAGTTTAGATTGAGACCGGATGCAGTAAGAAGGGGGGCGAAGTTGGATGGGCTAGCTTCTGGGGGGGGGGGGAGCAGGCCTATCTATCCAGGCCTGTGTGTCCGTGGAGAAAAGGTACGGATGCATAATAAACGTAGCCCATTGTGAATGAAGGAGAAGAAGAAGAAGAAGAAGAAGAAGAAAAGCGGATCGTAAAGAAACCAAGAAAGCCAAGCTCGACGAGCATGACATCTCATGGCGTTGGTCCCATACGTATATGTAAATAGATGCCGTCCAGGTTGGTGCCCACATTTTGGGCGCCATCCGACTCATCATTCGTGACGTGCACGGGAGCCGGCCTCGAATCCCGACACGACGGCACGGCCAGACGGTGCGCCGGGCACTTGGATCAAGCGATTCGGTCCCAAAGCCACGTTTCGTGGCGTCGATGGGAAAACGACACAGAAACGGAGGCGCCATCTGCACCAGAGCTTGGTTAGAGAAGAACAGCCAACAGCCGCGTGGGCTGGCTGAGGTGGATGCTGGCGTTTTTTTTTTTTTTTGGGGGCACAGCAGCGGCCTGTCTATACGTGCGAAGTACCAAGTGATTAGTACACAATCGTTGGGAGAGGTGGGAGTCTTTTTTATTCTATTTTGTTTTATCTTCTTTCCATATTCTTCCATTTTCTTTTTCCCGAAACGGGTTCGTTCAAGCCACGGCCGCTTAGACTCCGCCAGACTCCGCGTCCTGTTGTTTGGTTCGAAGCCCGCCCATCCATCCATCCCATGGCGGCAAAACACGGCCTAATTACCTACACTATTACGGAGTACTCTGTATATATACTGGACTGGAAGATGAGCGGGCGCTGATCCTAACCTTAAAGAGAGTGAGAGAGATGGTTCTCGCTTGCCGGGCAAAAGAAGGTCATTGGACGACAGTTTTTCCCACGTTGCCCTCTTCGTTTTTTTTTTTTCATGTTCCTTGTCTCTCGTCTGCTCGGCCCCCATACGCCATAAGCCTACGGTGACCGATGCTTAAGTGTTCTTTATTTCATTTTTATTTTTATTTTGTTTTCTTCCTCTTCTTCCTCTTCTTGTTTTAATTATCTTTCTTCCCCGGCCCAGAAGCAACAGGTCGGCAAAAGACGGCATCACTCGGCGTGGATTAGTGGCCACCCAGCGGGGTCAACACTCACCCCCGGTCGAGACATCGGCCCTATCCATAATCATCCCCGTAGCGGCCTGTAAGTAGGTATTTTCCCCTCTTAACGTCTCTGGCGGGACAGACAAAGTGCGGGATCCCCTCGGGGAAGTTAGTACCTGAAAAAGCTGGGGAGCGCCAAGTCCCAGAAATCCCGCCCTCGGAGCCCTCCGATGCTCGGCTGCGAGGGCTGGTGCAGCCGTGTGTCTCTCCCCCCCCCCAACGGGATGCGGTGCAGGGTGACGTTCTGTACCTTGTCATCTCGTCTATTCGTACCCAGTCATGGTAGTAGACTGGTTTGGTTCGGAATATTCTGTCCCTCTCCTTCTCTCCCTCCCTCCCTCTCTCTCTCCCTCCCTCCCTCTCTCTCTCTCTCTCTCTGGTTCCCGATTAACCCCGTCATGCTTCCCCGTGGATGGGCGGTCATGTTCCCCACGTCATCCTGATGCGGCCGAAGAAGCTCCATCGGAGGCGCGAATCCTCGATTGTCGTTGGTAGTCTACCTTGGGTCGGAGGTCGGAGGGCGAGGAGCTGCAGCAGACTGGGGAGGGGGCGCCTTCGATCCGGTATCCCGGCCTACAAAATTCTTACTTCCCACGCGCGCGTCCACACCTCAGCAAACCAGGATCTTACTCGATGGCTGCTGCATCGGGGCTTCACCCCACATGTTGTCATGGAAAATCACACGCTGTTGAGAGGGAGGCGGGGGCGTGGTTCATCGTTCCCCGACCACGGGACTTGACCGAAGAACGCGCGCCGTCATCCTTTATAACTTTAAGGACATCCCGTCCCGATGTGAATCTTCCTGGAGCTTAATCTCGAGTCAATCCAGACGTCCGTCCTCTGATTCCGCCCGCCCTCCCCTCCCCTCCCCTCCCCTCCTCTCCCCTCCCCTCCTTTCCCCCCAATACCCAGCCCACGCTCTCAACCGTCAGAGAACCGGCAGGCACACAAACCACAAAGATGGACGCCGCGCAGATGAACGACCAGATGAGCATCACTCAGGGTCCCGACGCCAAGGGCGTCGATGTCGCCAACGTCGAGGACCAGCCCCCCGCGGACCCCAACGCGCCGCGGACCATGAGCCCGGAGCGTCGCGTGGCCGTAGAGAAGAGCTTGAAGCGCAAGATTGACACACGATGCTCGCTGTTCGTGCTCATCTACATCATGAGTATGCTCCCCCCTCCCTTCTCCCCCTTTTTCCCTTCCCTCGTTTCTTTTCCTTTAACCCCATGTGCTAACACACCAGTGCCCCAGACTACCTCGACAGGAACAACATCGCGGCCGCCCGCCTTCGCGGTCTGCAGTCCGACCTCAACCTGGACGACACCCAATACGCCACCTGCCTGAGCATCCTGTACGTCGGCTACATCCTCATGCAAGTTCCGTCCAACATGGTCATCAACAAGATCTCGCGCCCGTCCTGGTACATCTCGGCCGCCATGCTGGTCTGGGGCCTCATCTCGACCCTGTCGGGCGTCACCACCAACTTTGGCGGCATGGTCGCCACCCGCTTCTGCCTCGGCTTCGTCGAGGCCGCATTCCTGCCCGGCGCCCTGCTCATCCTGTCAAAGTGGTACACCCGCCGCGAGCTCAGCACCCGCAACGCCATCCTCTTCTGCGGCAACCTCATCTCCAACGCCTTCTCCGCCCTCATCGGCGCCGGCGTCCTCTCCAACATGCAGGGGGTCCTCGGCCACGCCGCCTGGCGCTGGCTCTTCTGGATCGAGGGCGCCATCACCATGGCCATCGCCGTCTCCGCAGCCTTCATCCTCCCCGACCTGCCCACCAACTCCAAAGGCTTCACCGAGGAGGAGCTGTACGTCGCCCAGCTGCGCATGACCGAGGACGTCGGCGAGGCCGACGTCGACTCCCAGGAGATGGGCCCCATGGACGGACTGTACATGGCCGTCAAGGACGTCAAGATCTACGTCATGATGATCACCTTCACCGCCTACGTCGTCGGCCTGTCCTTCAACGCCTTTTTCGTAAGTTTCCTGCTGCTGCCGCCGCCATCCGTCGACGATACACGCGTAAAAATAAAAAAAATAAAAAATAAAATGATTCTCTTGCTAATCTGACCTTTTTCTCACAAAAGCCCACTCTCACCGGTACTCTCGGTTTCAGCTACGTCCCGACGCTGCTCATGAGCTCGCCTCCCTGGGCCTTCTCCTGCATCGTCTCCCTTATCAACGCCTGGCACGCCGATCGTCAGCAGGAGAGAGTAAGTTTCCGCCGAGGCATTAGATTCGGACCTTGTCCCAAGCAATCCAGTTCTGACATTTGAACCCCCCTCACAGTTCTGGCACATCGTCGGCCCCATCTTCGTCGGCTTGATCGGTTTCGTCATCTCCATGTCGACCCTCAACGTCGCCGCCCGCTACGTCGCGCTCTTCCTCCAGACCAGCTCGTACGCCGGCTTCATCGTCTTCTACTCCTGGATCTCCTCCTCCTTCCCCCGCCCGCCCGCCAAGCGCGCCGTCGCCATCGCCATGATCAACGCCTTCTCCCAGCTGGGCAACATCGCCGGGTCCTACGTCTGGGGCCTCAAGGACAACGGCTTCCGCAAGAGTTACGGCATCGTCACCGCCATGTTCGGCGTCACCGTCATCGGCTGTTATGTCTTCAAGGTCATCCTCGACAACCTCAACAAGAAGCTAGAGGCCGGCGAGCGCGCCTGGGAGGTCCACGGCGACGTCGCCCACCGCACCGCCGACGTCACCGACGGCGACGAGATCGAGGCCGCCCGCATGATGGGCAAGGGCTTCAGATACCTCGTCTGAGCTTGAGCCCTGGGAGTTGTATGAACTGGAGAAAAGGCCCCGTCGTTTTTTTTTTTTGATACCCATGACATGAGCATACGGCACACGTGAATAAGATATAATAGTTCACCGGGCGCACACGACGGAACCTCTGCAAGTTGCGAGGCATGGCTGTCGTCACGTCTATGGTATGAATAAATAATATAGTGAATTAATTCCTTCGGAGTGTCGTTTGCAGCCTACGAGCTTTCCGTGACCGGTATCTGCTCGATACTCGGCCCGGTCATCACTAACAGACAATCCTCTTGTTGGGGTGCAATGCCCACAAGGAATAAGAATTGGAGAAATTTCCCCAACGGAGAAGAATTTGAGACTCCAGAAGAGCCGGGGAGAGGGCAGCAGGTTGACCAATCCTGCCTGGACAAATGCAACTCCGCCGCCAACCGCGGGCTTCATCAAACGTCATGTCAGCAGCCATGTTTGCTTGACGAGACCGGCCGACTTTTCCCATCTTTTCACCCGGCCAATCCCCGCGTTTCCAGAGCCTTGTCTTTTTTTTTAATGGACGGAATGCGGATACATGGGGGGAAGATTCCGGAGCAGCTCTGGAGTCCCCCTCCCCCTCCCCCTCCCCCGTCCGAGTTACTGACTTGCTGTTTGCTGTATACTCGGAGTCTGACCGAAGCCCAGGAGACTGGCCTGTCTTTTGACAAGGATTCAGACGTTCCTGGACGTGGCTCCCTGCCCCGCATCCCCCCCCCACCGCTCCCTCTTCTCCAAAGTCTCTGGATATGTGGGTTCCGTGGTTCGAGTGAGATCCCTGGCTAACCGCCGGAGCTCATGGAGAAGCTTCATCCACAATTGCGGAACCCCAGCACGAGCGCGGGAGCGGGAACGCACAGGCTGTCTGTCAGGATGTTTAGATTGTTGTCGGCTGTCTGTCCGCTTGATGCCGTTTTCCCACACAACGCTTGCTTACTGGGCTGGGAATCAACGCCAGATGCACGTCCAGTTGATAGTTGGCAGAGGCACCGAGGGATATGGTGCTGAAAGCGCCTAAAGCCTATGCGGGCTGATGAGAGCCTTGAGGGGGTCTGAGGAGATTGTGTATGACTTCTGAGGATATATTCGTCGTTCAGTCGGAGCTGGGCTGTCATGTCCACCACGGTAGTGGCAACAAGGCATGTTGCAGGGGGGTGGTGAGCTGCTTTTACAATAACCCAGGGTTAACAGCATCGGAACTTTTTCTAGAATCAAGCTTTCTTGCATCCGGAACACCCTTCCGTGCTCCGGGCTTGTGGACTATATTGCCTATCTTGGCTCCCTTTCGAAATCGGCACCTACGTTGGCGATATTATTAGAATGCGCAGGCAGACCGCCTAGGATGGATTCCAACATCAACGTCCAGTATAATATACCCCAAAAGTCCGAAGAATTCATGTCTCCCTGAATCAACCGCACCAAACGCGATGCACCACCACCACCCCCCCTCTCCCCTCGTGATTCTGACAAGTTTAGCCGCGCTTGCACGACCAGCAACGTGCCTCGGCAACGACGCCGCAGCCCGGATCGAAAACGGCCCTCTGCGGGTACGGGCACAGGATGCGGCCCTGCGCCTTCCCCTCCAGGTCCGTCACGGTGACCGGCGTCTGGTCGGGTGCCGTGCCGTTCTCGACCCACGCCCGCAGCTGGTCGAAGAGCCGGATCGGCCCCCCGCTCGGGCCCCCGCCGCAGTGTCCCATGCCGGGCACCTCGAAGTGGCGGTAGAAGCCTCGCGAGTCCGGGACGGCCGCCGCGACCCGGTCGTGGTATCTGACGGTGGCCTTTGAGGGGAGCAGCTCGTCGAGCTGGCGCGTGCGCGATTGGTTAGAAGGGTCCGGCCTAACGTTTGCTCTCTGAACAAAGAAAGGGGGGGGGGGTTCAGACTTACAAGGCCGTGGTAGGTGACGAGCTTGCCGCCGACGTCGCTGAAGGCCGACAGGTCGGCGTCCTCGGTGCCGATGATGGACCCGTACCTCTGTCGGCCCTGGTAGGCGAGCCGGTCGAACTCGGCATGGCTCAGGCTCGACAGGTCCAGGCCCGGGTCCCTCGCGATGAACAGCGACGTCCACATGGCGGCGATGGCCGGCGCCACGGCCTCGCAGGTGCCCCCCGCGGTGCAGTTGGTCGCCGCGACGCCGACGGCCAGATCGGTGCCCGGGTTCAGGCCCGGCCACGCGGGCGCGCCCTCGGAGTCCCGCAACCCCTGCCACGTCGCGTTGACCACGGCCGCGGCCGCCCGGCCGACCTCGCGCGCCTGCGTGCAGTTGACGGCCCGGCCGACCACCTCAAAGGGGTCGAAGCCGGCCAGGCAGCCGTCGACGTCGCCGACGATGCCGTCGACCACGCCGTCAAGGCCGTCGCAGGCCGACGTCGCGGCCGCCGCGATGGCCTGGATCTCGCAGGCGTGGGGGTACTCGCCCAGCATGTTCATGAACTGGTACGGCCACAGCATGCTGACGAAGATGTCGTTCCACTGGATGGCCGGAGCGCCCGCCGCGATGCCATCGTAAGCCGTGGGATAGCGCTGGGCGAGCATGAGTCCTTGCCGGCCTCCTTGGGAGCAGCCGTTCCAGTAGGAATAGGCAGGGCCACGGCCGTAAAAGGACTTGATGAGTGACTTTCCGATGATTGCCTAGACTGACGATAAGAAAAGACTGTCCCAGCCACGAATCAAAAAAGAAAAAAGGGGGAGGGGGGGGGATGTGACACCCACCTCGTCTTCCAGAGAGACGGACGCGAGGTTCTGCAGAGCATACAAGTTCACGTTTCCGGGGCTGAGCAGCGCCCACGGACTCGCGTCCTGGGCGTTCCCGAGCCCGGCGTCGGTGGTTATCGTCGCGTAGCCGTCGCCGACCGCTCCGCCCATGGCGGTGTAGAAGGGCTCGGAGCGCCCCGCGACCCAGCCGCCGCCTCCGACGGCCTGCAGGCGCTCGTTCCACCCGTCGTCCCCCGGGAACCAGGCTTCGACAACGAGGGTGTCGCCCTGTCCCGGGTGGGTATAGGTCACCGTGACGTTGCAGAAGCTGGCGTTCCGCACCTGCACCGCCGGCTGGGTGAAACGGACCGCCTCGGGGACGGAGATGCTGTGGTTGGTGACGAAGACCGCGTCTATGGCAAGTATCTCGGCTCCGAACAGGGATACATTACCAAAGGTCGCCGGCACACACGTAAGCGCCGACATGGCTGGCAGAAGGAGGGCAGCGAAGAGGACGAGGAGGGGGTTGACAAGGCTGGGACCGTGAGACGACGATGCAGGAACTCGTGCGTTACCAAGGTCCGTCAGTCAGTCAGCTTTTTATCTTGCTCCGGATTGGAGCATCTGTTGGACATGTCCTTGCTTTCCGCAGAGAAAAGGCTCCGATATTGAGTTGAATTGAGCAAGTTTCGTAGGCAGCAGCCCTAGGAACGGCTAGAGCAGATGCTCCGATGTCACTAACACCTTGGCGTCATTGACGCTTACAGGCGGAGGAGGTTGATTAAACAGGATCATGATCCCGGCTCATGCATCTGTGAGATGGGCGAGGAGCATGAAATCCGCACAGTCTGTTATTTTGTGGTGTAGTGCACCGGGTAAAAGGCCACAACCACCAGCCTCAACTTCCCAAAGACTACCGCCATTGACGGACCATCCTGACGTGAGGCAAAGGTGTCGAGCGGTGTCGGATTATCGTGGATGCACATCACTTGAATGACAGCCGCTAATGAATGGCCACCTCGGACCACCTCACCTCCTTCGACGGGAGCCACCAAGCAAGTCTCTTCCACCAGGCGCACGCCTTCATGTTCGTGATCGCCTCACCAGTCGGGGACCCACGACGGCAGAATCCCCAGTTTTTAGCAGTCTGCATGTAACAGCTCGAGTGGTGTAGCAGCGCTGATGCCATTGGGCATAGTCTGGTCAAGACAGGGGCCGGCAGACACGGCCATGGAGGGGGCATCACAATCACGAGCGGCGGGCACGCATGCTTTGTCGGGGCTGTTTGATAGAGGGGCAGAAACTCTGTATACTTGCTAAGCCCGCATTCATGGTATCATGGGTATGCGGCAAGACCTGCTGGATCGGCTGGATCTCCCGTCCGCCGACCAGTAATCCGGCACCTCGAGCGTGCCGGACGGCGAGGAACCCCTGCGCGCGTCGGGCGAGGGGATGGCCTGCATGTAGTAGTCGGGTTGCCGGGCGTAGTAGCTCGAGCCCCCGACGCGGGAATCGTGGCCCCGCTGGTAGTCCTTCAGCAGCGCGTAGAAGAAGGCCGTGTTCGCGACGACGCAGGCGCAGAGTATCTCGATGGACGCCCACTGGCGAAGGAAATTGTTAGCTCTTTCGACTGTTGTTGGTTGAACGACCACGCACGGGCCGGGGGAGGGGGTGGTTTCGCCTACCATGGAGCGGGATCTTTGCGAGACTGCCTGGTTCAGTATCAGGGGCAGTCGCACGATGGTGACTGCGACAATAAGGCCGGCGATGCTGAACAACAGGATGAGTTGCGCCTTTCTGCCGACACGTCAGTATCGAAGCCGAGAATCTCGCCATGGGGGAAGGGGGAAAGGGGGGGGGGGGGCTTGGCCTACACTTTGCCTTCAAGCTTGACGTGCCGCAGGATGGGCAATGGGAAGACGATGAGTGCGATATCCGTGATGATGTTGAAAACGGCCATGGTGATTAGGTTTCCCAACGCTCGGTGACAGGTGTCTAAGGAATCACGTCAGTTTTAAGTACGCGGTAGGATGAGCGGCTAGCAGCAAGCATACTGGCGCCAGAAGGATCGGGAGACCACATCCTGTCAGGGTGATTGTTAGACATAAAGCAAATCCATCCAATAAGGCGAGTGTTGAAAAAGGAAACCCACAAATACAGTGGCCGGCATTCCAGGAGGGTGGGTATCAGAATAACAAAGAACGTGACGACGATGAACCACCAGAGAGCCGTGGTGGCGACTTTGCCCCAATGGAAAACATCCACGAAGCGGGAGTAAAAGTTGAGCAGGCAGAGCTTCAACGACCATAGGCTGAGACGGCACGGGACAGAGAGTCAGCACAGGACATGGGGGGGAAAGGTCGGGTTGCGCACGCATCTCATAACGAAATGGCCCGCAGCGAGTTGACCACATGATGATGGGTGCGTCGCGATGTGCCAACAACGTACAACAGAGCATAGAATATCCGCGCCGGGATAAGCAACTTGTGTGAGATGATGTAGTACTCGGCCAGCCTCTCGACGGTGAGGCCGCGCGCGGCCGCTTCCTCCTCGGTGGCGGGCCCATACGTGTGTGTCGGGTTGAGGATGAAGGAGGCCGAGATGGAGGTCGTGCGGCCGATGAGCGGGATGAGGGCGAAGGCCATGTAGGCGTCGTCGGCGTGCCATGTCCGGTGGCAGGATTCGTGGACTCTGCATCGCCACAACAGCCGGTACCCGCAGCGGACGAGGATGAGGGCGGCGCAGATGCTAGCCGTGACGATGTCAAAGGCCACCTCCGTTGACATGACTTCTGTCGGACCTGTTTTGGCCGAGAGTTCTGTTTGAGAGGAGGGGAGGGGGGCTGCTCGGTGGCGGCAACGAAGGCCGTTATGCTGGCGCCGGCATTGTGTTTTTGTAGGTTGTTAAAGACGCTCTCTCTCTCTCTCTCTCCCTCACTCTCTCCCTCTTCTTTGGGCGTGGCGAGCTTGACAATTTGCCTCCAATGGTTGCTTGTGGACCGATTCTGATTCGAGATCCGAAATAGTCTCGTCCGTCTTTGAGACGACAGCCACCTTACTGCTGCTGCGTCTTGACTGAAACCGGCCTGTTCCAAGACCTCGGGGCCCTTGGTAGAATATCGATTCTGGCCGTTTGAATAGCTCAACGTTGCAAGGTGTGTGGTATGTGAAGAGCGAAGGGGGGAGGGGCGCTCGGATGGGACGAACTGACAAGCAGGGCAGCGCCAACAACTTTAACCCAAAGGGCACACGCTGAAAGGAGGTTTAATGAGAAGTGACAATAGCAGAGGGTGAAAGGGTCGGGATTTCTGAGTCAGCTACTACCACACCACCCCTCCCAGCTGTAACCGAGCCGACTTTGTTCTAGCGTAGCTCTGCCCCCAACGCCTGGGAAGACGGACGGTATGGTTCTCACCCGTCAAAGAGGCGTTCGGCGGTACTACTGCCGTAAGACGCGGAGGACAAGCGAGGTACGGGCCAAGTGAGGAGGGGGGGGGGGGATGGGCATTCTTGAGACTTGAGTGATGACGGGTCACAGACGGTGGTTGCGCCGTTGCATGCAGCTAAGCTTTTCAGAATGCCATTCATGATCCGGAACTGCGGTCCACGCTGGCGTGCCGCGTGCGATATGATTCATACGATGGTCCGGGGAGGCGGCATCCAAACGTGGCCCAAATAGCCAACAAGAGGATAGGGCCAAGGGAGCGGTGGCAAGCGTTCCTCGGGCTGTCGGGCCCTGCTAGGAGGTCGAGCTTCAATTTCCCCGCATTGGGAATTCATTGGGGGGGGGGGGGGGCGGGTAATACATAGTAGGACATCCATGTAATTAGCCAAGCCCAGTGACCCCGTCCCAGCTCTCGCTTCCCGTATCTGCGGAGATGTACGTTGCAACGACGAGAAGTTGCTGCCTGTGTATTGACGGACCATCCGGTTTATGTGTGCGTCGGTGCCAGAAATGGGATGGAGACGGAGATGGTTGTTCGGGACTCTTTGGGGGGGGGGGGGGTTCCTCTTCGGATCGATGACTCGATCTGATAGACCAATCCTCGAGATCGGTCCCCTTGATCAGACAAAGACGTCTCGGTCTCTCTGCCATGGCAAACATTCTCCCTCCCCCTGCCTCCAAGGGAGCAGGTCTTTTGAGTTTGGCCTACCTATCCCCGGTCCTCCATGGCCCCCCCGGGGTCGGCTGCGCGCTTGTCATTCCGCCCAAACCCGAAATTGACATTGTGTTCAATGCGTCCTTAAATTGATGCCTGCTTTCCAAGCCCACCCCATGGGATGACAGAGCCATCCAGTCCGCTAATAGGGAATTCGGTAAATTAGTGACCGGTCTGCTGAAAGATTCGTCTCGGTCAGGCGAGCCTCGCCCGAACGAGATTGGGATGAGGGAGAGTTCATCTAGTCAGAGCTGCAGAGTGTGGTTGCACCACATTTGTCTCGGTGTGGGCTTGTGCAGCATTCGTCGTGCATTCTTTGCAATCTCGTGACAGCGATCTGCATCATGATTACTTCCGTACGTCCAGAGACAGGCCAAAGGCAACGGCCAAATGCTGACTACATACCTCCATGCCATGGGCGTTGACTGTTGTCCTTGCAGGCCGTCTTACTAACCCGAACAAGGCCTGGGGGAGATCCGTCCTTTCGGTATCGGGTCGGTATGTTTAGTATGATCGACTTATTGGTGATCCTCTTCGTCTCACCCTGGCTTTCGTAGTGTAGGTGTCCCCCCACGGCGAACCGATCGCAAGCTGATCAATCCCCCCTGCCCTCATTGATCGTGGCCACCAATGATACGCACCGTTGATCGGTATGGCAGCATCCGCCGCATTTGATGGGGGGGGGTAAGACTCGAATGTGAAAGAAAGGCGAGGCTTTATCCCAATTCCAGAAATAGCCAAGCTCTGGGTTGGTGGGAAAAAGAAGTTGGTGGAGTCAGCCTTGTTGGCCACTATCGGTGCCTACGACTTTGGAGTTGGCATTAGAGAGGAGCAAATGAATGCTGGACTCACATCTGTCGTTTGGTGAGAATATCCCTCAAAGTATCTGCCCCCTATGGCGGATTGCGCGCCGTATAGACGTATAGATGGATGGTGCCACAGGTCGAGTCGCTTGGATTGACTGCTACGCATAGCCAGCACGTAATAATCAATAATGGGCAACTCGGGTGGTGAAACCCAAACGAGTGTCCCGAGTCCACGGGAAGCATCTCCCTCCTTCGACCATCAAGCCGCCGTCTACGGCACCGGCTTCGGACGGCTCCAAGAGTGGAGACGGGAGGCCGAAGTAAGAGGCCGGAATCACACGACGGCCAGCCCCACCCGCCCTCGCCGGCCCTCGGGAGGGTCTGTTCCGAGGCGTTCCGGAATCGGGCCTCCGTGTCCGGGCTCGCCGAAAAACCCGCGACCAAGCATACCATCACCTTTTCGTCGAAACCTTATCCGGTCTGCCCCGCGGATTTTCGTCCGGCAAAAGCGCCAGCCCGGCGCGCCCGCGTATCCCGTACCGACAAACATTCCGAAAATGCTGGCCGACGAACTCACCCGCCAACAGTCTCTTCCTCCCCCCACCCTGTCCCACGTGGACCGTCCATTGGTGTGTATGGTACGTCATTGGCGAGTGTAAAACCTAGGTCCAAGCACGATGGGGAAAGGGGGGGACGTTTCATCGAGAGTGGTGACCAGTGATGCTTCACTCTATCCGGCATCCAATCAGACGGCGTTGATACCGTTCGTTTCCAACCCAGCCGCAATCTCTTCCTCCCCTGCACGCTGCAGCTGTATTTGCTCAGCGGAGTCATGTTCCACAACGAGAGGACGGGTCTGGCGCCGTGAGCCTATCGCGGGCCGGGTTGGAGAAGACCCTGCAAGCACGCCGCGTTGGTAACGCCGAGTTACGCAACTTCATCGCTCTAATCGTCGCCCGGGAGAGATTGCCTAGACGGTGAAGACATGGATAGCATCATTGACCAAGACCGAAATGTACAATAGTGGACCTTGTCCTGCGCAAACGCCTGTTCCTCGGATGCGACACTGCTTTTTTGAGTCTCGCTCTGTTCTTGTTCGCGTGCCACCCGCTCATTCCTCCTCCTCCCCCCCCGCAGTCTCAGAGGAAGTAAGTTACTCGGACCTCTTTTTTTCTCTTTTCTCTTTTTTCGTCTGATTCGTTTCCTCGCTTCATACATCTACGACGTTCAGGCGCGCCAGTCCGGACTCTGTTGTCTCTTCTTCCCTAAAACACCAAGCATCCATACAATGCGACGGACCCCAGAACCCACCATGCCGGACTCGGCGGCGCAGAAGAAGACGCTCGAGTCGGACGCGCCGGCGCCGGTGTCCGACATCGAACTCAGCTCCGTCAGCTCGACAAAGGACATCTTGGAGAACGAGGGCGAGGACCCCGTGCTGGCGAGGAAAATGCGCCTGGTTAACGACGTATGATTCACACACACACACACACACACACACACAAAACAGTCTTGGTGCGATTTGACCTGCGCGGGAAGAATGGGAAACTAACCTTGTCGGGTTTTGAAAAAAACATAAAGGCCAACGACCAGATCGGCTGGACGCCGTTCCACTGGAAGCTCTTCGTCCTCAACGGCTTCGGCTACGCCGTCGACTCCCTGCTCACCCTCGTCCAGTCCGTCACCAACACGGGCGCGTTCCTGGAGCTGGCGGCGACGTCGACCTACCGGAACGCCGGTACCGTCTCGCTGTACGTCGGCCTGCTGCTCGGCGCCATCTTTTGGGGCTTCGGCGCCGACATCATCGGCCGGAGGGTCGCCTTCAACGTCACCCTGCTCATCACCTCGCTCGCCACCATCGTCTCCGGCGCCAGCCCCAGCATCACCGCCTGGGGCTTCTTCGTCGCCCTCGCCAGCTTCGGCGCCGGCGGCAACCTGGTCCTCGACCCGACCGTCTTCCTCGAGTTCCTGCCCAGCAACAAGCAGTGGACGGTGACCGCCCTCGCGCTCTGGTGGGGGTTCGGGCAGGCGTTGACGGGCTTCATCGCCTGGGGGTTCTTGAGTATGTCTGCCACACCCGGTCGTCAACGGCCTTCCTGTTTTCGGCCGAGGCTATTACTGACAAAAGCGGCCACGAAGCCCAGGACCGATGGAACTGCACCGAGGGGCAAAACTGCAACTGGTCCAACAACGCCGGTTGGCGATACGTCTCGTTCACGGCTGGCGCCTTCGTCTTCGTCACCTCCGTCTTGCGGGTGACCATCATGCGCTTGAAGGAGACGCCCAAGTACCTCCTCAGCGTGGGCCGGGACGCGGACCTCGTGCGCAACTACCAGGAGCTGGCGCAGAAGTACGGGAGAGAGTGCTCGCTCACGGAAGAGCAGCTCGCGGCGTGCGGTGAGCTGAATAACGCGGGGCAGGACAGGCACACGCTCAAGTTCGTCCTGGGCGAGCTGGTCTTCCACGTCAAGGGCCTATTCGTGACCAGGAGGATGGCTCTCAGCACCACCATGGTCTGGCTGTCGTGGACGCTGATCGGGCTCGCGTACCCCCTCTTCTACGTGTTCCTCCCGTGAGTAAACCCCGACATGAGCCTGCGCCGTACGTGTATTACCCAGTGGTGACATTGATCTGACCGCCCAAACCAGCTCTTACCTCGCGACCAGAGTCCCGGACACCGTGGAGACGCCGTACGAGACATGGCGCAACTTCACGCTGACCAACATTTCCGGAATACCGGGCCCGATCATTGCCGGCTATCTGGCCAACCTCCCCCGGGTCGGCCGGAAGTACACCATGGTCATCGGCGCCCTCCTGTCGATGGCGCTCTTCTTTGCGTACACTGCGGTGAAGACGGCCGACCAGAACGTGGGCCTCAGCTGCGCGATTGGTGAGTTGACCCTGCCGAGCCCCTCGGCAGCCCGTCGCAGATCGTTACCCAGAGAGAGGCTAACAAGTCCGTCCGAAACCAGCGTGCTGCATCAACATCTACTACGGCACGCTTTACGCGTACACGGTCGAGGTGTTCCCGTCAGCGCACCGCGCCACGGGCAACGGCATCGCAGTCGCCTGCAACCGGCTCATGGGCATCGTCTCCGCCTTCGTCGCCACGTCCGGCAACACGTCGACGGCGGTCCCTCTCTACGTGTGCGCAGCTCTCTTTGCCCTGATGGCGGGCGTTTCGGCCCTGTTCCCGTTCGAGCCCTACGGAAGAAGAAGTTCCTAGAGTTTGTAGATGCGTTCGGTGGAGCGCAGAAAACATGCAAGACCATTCAATCCGTGACGTCTTTTGCCAGCTATCATGTCGGGTAAACCAGGCCGCCTGGCAAGACCGTGATGCTTCTATCTGGGCCGCTCGTTGGCCGATACCACTTGTTGAACCTCTTTCTCCAGCTGTTACAAGCCAAACAGCTCATCTCATGGTACACTTATAAACTCCCGGGTATGCGCGGCCACGTTCCTCGCTCAACTCCGAATACGGCCTCGGAAGACTATTATCGTGGTTATCGAGTGGCCGTTTCCCGTGCGTGGTACTTGAGCTGGTGAATGGGCCAGTTTAAAAAGTCCATTTAACTCCGGTACCTTGGATTTGTGGTCCAACATCCAATCTTTGATACTATATCAATGAACGGTTAAAGGTATCATGTCCTTGGTTTCGAGGTGGGTTTGTCAATCGGAGAAAAGAGCAAAACCGACAAGCCCAGACCAGGCTATCTCAGGTATAAACGATGGCCATTGTTCCTGTTACACCTACCTCACGAGATCCCGAGATCATGGTCAGGTGACGCTAGATCAATACAATGAACGACTCAAGTCAAGAAGGTTTTCCACGCAGTCAGTCTTGAGAAAACTGCCGGGTCTACATACCTTCTCCCATGGTCCGGTCCAGAGAACCATTTCCAGGCAAAAGACTTGGAACAACATCTATTTTTGCGAGGTCCCTGAAAGACGGCGTCTCTGTCATACGATGATGACTCTTTGTCGTTGGTGTTCGATCGGGTTTGCTCGATATTAGCCGGCCTATAATTATCGGCAGCGGCATTCGCTGGAGCACAAATCCACACAGACTCACTCATTCCTCCGATGATGACCACAGAGCATACACTCCCCTCCCACGTCTGTGTGACTGCCCCCCAGTGATCAGTGCCATGCTGGGTGCCCTATCAGGTAACCGATGGAACCTGCTATCCGGCGAGGACCATGGTCTCACTCGCTCCCTTCTCGTGTCCTCGACGGGCATCAATGCTGTTATTTGGACCGCCAGAGACTCTCGTATAGTTCGTCTGGAATGAGACTCTGCCCTGGCAAGGGCGGGACTTTGGGTCATCTCGTCCCGCGTTGGGCCGTAAAACGATGCATGTGATGTTAATATGGTTAAAAATACGGTTACTATTTTTGCGCCCTAGTGACTAACTAGAGTTGCGCCCAAGTCTGTCATCAAGCGGGGGGCAGATGTGCATTCAAAGTGGTGGTAGTCAGGGTAACCCGCGCCAGACAGGCCGAGTTGCGCAAGGTTCGTCTCCTCTCTTGGGCACATGATCCCTGCGATCCGGCACTTGTTCTCGCCAAACTCTGCTGAGGTCCGCGGTAAGCCCCATTCTCTTTCGGATCGGACTAGGTGACTACGGCCTCATGTCTTTGGCGTGGATTGCCGCGTATCCTCCCAGTGTGTTGTTTCATCTTGCTCGGCCAGCTAATCACAGCCGGACATGCTCCCGGCCTGGCGAAAGAGTCCCGGAGTCGGTTAGATCAGCAAGGCCAATTGAGGTTCAAACTCAACCCTCGTCTGATGCGAAGTTGTAAGCAAGAACAGCCGACGTCGGGCCAAAGATTGCTTCTGGAAAGTCGGCACCGCGGATCGATCAACTAAGATTACAGTCAACTGAACATGGCTTGGCGAAACGGGACGGAATTGCTGAGTGTCGCATACACGTCCAGTTGACTAGGTAGGCGGCTCCTTGCCCCCGATCCGGTCCAATCGTATTATTAGTCCCAAGATTTCAACTCCACATGTTCGGAATCTATGTACCCAAGTCCGCGGAGCAAGGGGTCAGAGTGACTTCGAGACAACACTCGCCTCTAGTGACACAGAAACACACATGTGCCAGCAACCATGATGTATCTGCCAGGCCTCTCTTTGCACTGGAGTCTCTACGTGCTTTCTACCATTTCTCATGACGAGAGCAGACCTCGTCTTTGCCGGTTCAACGCCGCTGTCTCTCGCTGCGACAACTTGGCGAAAGCCTTGGTCAAGATGAGACGGTGGGCGGCCTTCTTTGCAAAATTGTGTTTCTCCGGCAAGCCGATAACGGCAGCTTTGGGTAAACTTGATCAAGTCTAAGTCTTTGTTACACGGCATTTGGGCTTATGCCCGGACATCTTCAACCGGGAGTTCAACCGAATTGGTGGTGTGACCCCACGTGGTGCTTGGTGTGCACATGCTTGTTCCTCGCCACCCTTCCCTCTGCCTTATCTCAACCACGACACCTTTCTAAACTGGTAGTAATGCCTCGTGTGCAAACTTTCTGCTCAAGTCATGAAGTACGAGGTAACATGCTGACTCACTTCACCTAGATGTCGGAGGTCCACATGAACTATGGTAAACGACAATCTCGTATGTTCGGGGGCGCGGAGCTCGTGTATCTTGGGCCTCACAGAAACGACCAGAATAGACTGCAGATACATCATTATAAGTAGGCTGCCAAGTCCCTTCTTCTGGAACTATCAGCTCCTCACCAACGCCTCAGACATCGAATACCAAGGAAACCTACTCAACACAAGTATACCAAGCCTTTCAACATGATCGTCCCACGCTTCGATACCATCTTCACCGTTGGCGCCGCCCTCTCCGCCAGCGTTGCCTTGGCTGCTCCCGCGGTTCAGCCTGGTCTCGATGCCAGAGACTTGGCCGAGGTAAGTGACTCCATGATCACTATCACGTTGTGAACGTTCATGACTGACTTTGAGATGCGATACAGAACGAAGCCTTTGTAAGTTTACATCTAATCAGAGGGAAACAACGCCAAGCATTCAACTAGACCTCTCGACAACAACGCCAAGCTTCTTAGAGTAGGAATGTTTTACTGATCTATCATCGCATCTACAGGGAGCCGAAGAATTCACGGCCTTCGTCGTATGTTTTCAACTACACCTCATAAGAATCAATAATCATGGTGTCTGACATTCAATACACAGGAGCGACGTGACGATGCCGACGATGATTGGCGCCGTCGACGCCGCTACGGCGACGTAGAAGCCGACGACGGCAAGAAGAAGAAGGATGACTTCTATGTACGTCCACGATTAAACCCCTCAAAGTGGCATTCGAGATGACTTATATTGCATTCACAGGCACTCAATGAGGGCTGGCGACGTGGAGGCAACCCTCAGGACATCGCAGACTTCATCGTATGTTACAACCGCCTCTGGGAAGTAATAAACAGGACGACTAATAGTGAATTCACAGGAGCGACGCGACGATGCTGATGATGAATGGCGCCGCCGACGCCGCTACGGCGAGGCCGAGGTCGACGACGGCAAGAAGAAGAAGGATGATGTCGACGATGGTAAGAAGAAGAAGGAAGCCAGGTCTGAGGACGATGGCAAGAAGAAGAAGGCCGACGTCGACGACGGCAAGAAGAAGAAGGCCGACGTTGATGACGGCAAGAAAAAGAAGGAAGCCAGGTCTGAGGACGACGGCAAGAAGAAGAAGGCCGATGTCGATGACGGCAAGAAGAAGAAGGCCGATGTTGACGATGGCAAGAAGAAGAAATCTGAGGCTGATGACGGCAAGAAAAAGAAGGAAGCCAGGTCTGAGGACGATGGCAAGAAGAAGAAGGCCGATGTTGACGACGGCAAGAAGAAGAAGTCTGAGGCTGATGACGGCAAGAAGAAGAAGTCTGAGGCTGATGATGGCAAGAAGAAGAAGGAAGCCAGGTCTGAGGACGATGGCAAGAAGAAGAAGGCCGACGTTGATGACGGCAAGAAGAAGAAGGCCGATGTTGACGATGGCAAGAAGAAGAAGTCTGAGGCTGATGACGGCAAGAAAAAGAAGGAAGCCAGGTCTGAGGACGACGGCAAGAAGAAGAAGGCCGATGTCGATGACGGCAAGAAGAAGTCTGAGGCTGATGACGGCAAGAAGAAGAAGTCTGAGGCTGATGATGGCAAGAAGAAGAAGGAAGCCAGGTCTGAGGACGATGGCAAGAAGAAGAAGGCCGACGTTGATGATGGCAAGAAGAAGTCTGAGGCTGATGATGGCAAGAAGAAGAAGGAAGACTTTGCCGTATGCTCCACCCCATAACACC
The DNA here is from genome assembly GCA_016807845.1 of Colletotrichum eleusines. Lineage (NCBI taxonomy): Eukaryota > Fungi > Ascomycota > Sordariomycetes > Glomerellales > Glomerellaceae > Colletotrichum > Colletotrichum eleusines. The sequence goes on from JADEZO010000007.1 coordinate 1,023,418, forward strand.
CACTAGAAACAGGATAACTGACTTTACATTTCACAGATGCAAGCAGACAGCTCCGACGATGAGTGGCGCCGCCGCCGCCGCTACGGCGAGGCTGACTTCGTAGTATGTTTTCAACCACGCCTCTAAAAGCAATAACCATGATGGCTAACACTGGACCCACAGGAGCGACGCGACGATTCTGATGAGTACCGCCGCTACTGCCGACGCCTCCAAGAGAGTCAGAGCAACGATGAGTACCGCCGCTACTGCCGCCGCTATGATGAGGCGGAATCCAGCTTCTCAGCTTCCCTTGTAAGTTCAGGATCAGCCCCCAGGAGGAACAGCAACTGAGATAACTCATATTTTAGTCTACAGGAGAAGCGGGACAACCTAGAGGCGCCTACTAAACTCGTTGCTCGACAACGAGGTGGAGGAGGAGGAGGAGGACGTGGTGGTGGTGGAGGAGGAGGACGTGGCGGTGGAGGAGGAGGACGTGGCGGAGGAGGTGGTGGTGGACGTGGCGGAGGCGGCGGCGGTCGAGGAGGCGGCGGCGGCGGCGGTCGTGGAGGCGGTGGCGGCGGCGGTCGTGGAGGCGGCGGCGGCGGCGGTCGTGGAGGCGGCGGCGGCGGCGGTCGTGGAGGCGGCGGCGGCGGCGGTCGTGGCGGAGGAGGCGGCGGCCGTGGCGGAGTAGGAGGCTACGGAGGTGGTGGCCGAGGCGGTGGGGGCGGCCGAGGCGGTGGGGGCGGCCGCGGTGGAGGAGGAGGAGGCTACGGAGGTGGTGGCCGAGGCGGAGGTGGTGGCCGAGGCGGAGGTGGTGGCCGAGGCGGAGGTGGTGGCCGAGGCGGAGGTGGTGGCCGAGGCGGAGGTGGTGGCCGAGGCGGAGGCGGCGGCGGCGGTCGTGGTGGAGGAGGCGGCGGCCGTGGCGGAGTAGGAGGCTACGGAGGTGGTGGCCGAGGCGGTGGGGGCGGCCGCGGTGGAGGAGGAGGAGGCTACGGAGGTGGTGGCCGAGGCGGAGGTGGTGGCCGAGGCGGAGGCGGCGGTCGAGGCGGAGGTGGTGGCCGAGGCGGAGGTGGTGGCCGAGGCGGAGGTGGTGGCCGAGGCGGAGGCGGCGGCGGCGGTCGTGGTGGAGGAGGCGGCGGCCGTGGCGGAGTAGGAGGCTACGGAGGTGGTGGCCGAGGCGGTGGGGGCGGCTACGGAGGAGGTGGCCGAGGTGGCGGTGGTGGATATGGAGGAGGTGGCCGAGGCGGCGGTGGCGGCTACGGAGGCTACGGGGGTGGTGGCCGAGGCGGCGGTGGTGGCTACGGAGGTGGCGGCTACGGCGGCGGCCGAGGTGGCTACGGCGGCGGCCGAGGTGGCTACGGAGGTGGCGGCTACGGAGGTGGCGGCTACGGAGGCGGCCGAGGCGGCTACGGAGTATGCCCTGACCGATCCTTTCAAACTCACAATGGCCGAGATAGCTAACACTATACCAACAGGGTAACAGCGGCGGCTGGAACAATGGCGGACGCGGTCAAGGTTGGAACAACGGCGGCCGGAACAACGGCGGCTGGAACAACGGCGGCTGGAACAACGGCGGCCGGAATAACGGCGGCGGCTGGAACAACGGCGGCGGCTGGAACAACGGCGGCGGCTGGAACAACGGCGGCGGCTGGAACAACGGCGGCGGCTGGAACAACGGCGGACGCGGTCAAGGTTGGAACAACGGCGGTCGGAACAACGGCGGCTGGAATAACGGCGTCGGCTGGAATAACGGCGGCGGCTGGAACAATGGCGGCGGACGCGGCGGCGGAACCGGATGCCCATGGGGCCAAGTCGGCGATTGGGACCGTTGGGGCAACTGGTACTGCTACTGGCCCTCGGAGCAGTGATGGCAGAGAAACTACAATAGCGGACGATTCCGGAGCGTCGCCCGAGGGAACAGCAGCACCGACAGCGGCGGCAGCAGAGAAGATGTCTTTCTTTTTTTTTTCTTTTTCGCATTGGAAGACCGAGGCAGGAGTTTGTGGACACTTTTGGGAGATTACCAACTTGGCCTGGCAGGCACTGGCCGTAAGTTGGCAAGTCTGGGGGGTGTTTATTTCTCAGATGGACGGCTACGGTTTGAGCTGGAGGGGATTCTGGTATGGTTTCAGTTATTATCCCTTCAGCCTGAACGGTTCGAACGGCTCTGTTGGAAAAGCCTCCGGTAGGCACATGTTACCGGAGCAGGGGCGGGGAAAATCCAACATTCTTCCCACGGCCCGCTAGCCAGCGCAATTTCAACCTTTGCCGCTTGGCTCTAGATTGGTAGCTTACTTTTAGCACAGAATGGTTAGTCTCAGTCAGTCATGGGCAGAAATTGAAAACGTGTTGCGAAAACGGTCTGGCACCATATGTGGGAACACAGATTCAAACATCAAGGGGAACAGCGCAACTGCTGTTCCTTTTTATCTCCTGTCTTCTGTGGTTCCCTGAAATCATTCTTGAGCTGCTGAGGCTGTTGGCTATTCTGCCATTATTGTTGTGCTCCTTGATTAACATTTTGCTTCCCCAGCAGTCGTCTCTTCCACAGTTTAGCTGGGCTTCCGAAAGCTTGTTTAATCTCGAAGCAATGGTGAATGTTTGACTATGATATCTCCATCTTGGTTGAAGTGAAGTCGGATTCGGCAGTTGCTCTGTGTTATCCGGTAATTTATTTTTGACACGTGGCAAACGTCCGAGGTGCCAAATTTTGATTTATACATCTCCCCCTAGCAAATTACGCCAAACTGCTTCGAAAGGTCTAAAACGGCCATATTCATCAATATCCCCTTAACATAGAACACCACGTATATCTTAATGCGGGGCCATACTAGTACTACTGTGACCCGAATGGTTAAAAATTGAAATGGCATAGCTTGGTTCACCAACGGCGATTATATAATATACAATAAAAATATGACGATGAACGCTTGTACTGGTATTCTCAAGCATTTAGAGCAATAACATAAGTGAACAGATCATCCGCCTAATTGTCACGTGAAGCGTGATATACTATGCTTCAGCCACATGATACATCTGGAAGGAAAAGTAATCACTTGACGTTGACCATCAGAGTCCGATCATGTTCTGTATTATTCACTCGCATGCCTTTCTTCTTTTGTAATCCCACCAAAAGAATAAAAAAGGCCATCGCCGCTCGCATGCCCCCCGCTTCCTCAGCCATGACTTCTGTTATCGCTCTGGGTCAGGAACTCAGAGTCTGCTTCGAACGGGGGCGATAAAGGGGTTCGCTGAGAACTCACGGTACTATCTTCAACCCAGGATGTGTGGTACTCAGGCATCGTGCTTGGCTCCATCATGACAATGTTGGTATCTGCCACGGGCGCCGCCAGAACGGGTGTCATCGCCGCCAGCAACAGGAAGGTCGTCCATATCGGCTTCATCATGCGTCGGTCGTGGATAAGAAATCCCGCGGTGGTATTGATTTGATCGAGGGCGCTTAGATGAATACTAATGTACGAGCCAAAGGATGCAGATATCGAGTCTTCGGCTTCCATCACAGCCCATCTGAGCATAGGAACAGGGAGACGATGGAGGTTTATAAACAAACAGGCGCTCAAGCACCGAGCATCACCACTTTCATTTACAAGTCACAGCGTGCGTCATCTGAATAACCCTCCCGGCGCTTTTGGCTTGCCAATCGTGCCAGTAAAGCAACGGCGACACGTCGTCCAAAGTGTTTGCACTTGAGGCTAGCTCGCTGGGTGTATCGCAGTGACGGCTGCCTGCGTCTTGCTATCTTCAAGTCGCGGCATAGACGTGCTTCCTGTAGAGTTAGCGAAGAGTAGATCTGCTCCCATCAATGTAAAAGCCCACACCATTTTGTGGCTTGGTCAGGTAGACAACCCCGGAGTAAGTATCCATTATGTTCTGAGCATACAAGAAACCTGGGAGCAATTGCGAAAGCGCTATGTCACGTTCTGCACGAGCCCCGATACCGTTTACACGTAATTTTTAGACGTTACTCGACTTGCGATGCTCAACGGCCGCGACCTGTGCCCTTCGCTGAGAGAGACACATATGAAACAGTGAAGACGCCGAAGACAAAAAGAACCTTAATTGACAGATGAACGGCATGCTTTGGGCGTGTATTTGCGCGGACCAACAGGGCCAGGATGCATCGTATTATTATCTGCGGGCACTCTCACAATCTTTTCGGCGTTCAATACATCAGATGAGCCGCACCTTCAGCCGGAAAAAAAAAAAGAAGAAGAAGAAAGGCTCGGCTACTTCCCCGTTCGGCATCAATCAATCTAACGGGTGCGGTCATAGCGACAACGCTCGGCCGAACGCACGTATGACGGCGTGGCCATGAGGGGGTAGGACGAACAATGCGTAACGGCGGTGCCAAGAGGTGGCAGCTCAGGGAGAAGGCTGCCGCATCTCGAGACGGGCCTTCTGTCTTTTCGTTACGGGTTCCCCTAAAGTGCCCTCCCAAGATATCTTCGATGCCTCTGTCGTCGGGTGACGGGATCACGCGGTTCATCAGGCGGTAGGCCGATCAAGCGGCGCCAGTGGAAGTGAAGAGGATTCTCTGGCGCCGGAGGTATTCTGTCGTACTCGAACGGGGCCGCTTCCAGAAAGTCCAGGGGGCCGGTGTCGGGCGTCGGGGGGTCTTGGAACCACCTGAAGGAGATGTGGAAGTCGGGCACCTTTCCGAACTGGTGGAGTGGCTGAAGCCATTCCTCGTGGGGCATGGGATACCGAGCGTAGCATGGATACGCCCAGATGCGAAGCTCTTTCAGGCGGGGGATCGCAAGAGCCACCTCTGTCCACAGCTCGTTCCACCTGGTTCTCTCGGCGACAGCCTCTTCGGCGTCCGGGGCCATGTACGTCTCTATCGGGGCTCGCCATGCCAGGTGGAGCTTACTGATGCGGGCGAGAGACTCGGGTGCCGTGGTCCCGGTGAAGCGTGAGAGCGCATCTGTGCCGATGAAGGAGAAGGTCGTGGACGCGTAGAGGGAATCGACTGCCTCGGCGTGCATCCGCTTGCAGGTGAGGAGGATTGCCAGGAACGGGCTGAACTCTTTGACGAGGACTCGGCGGCGGGCCCGGTTCTTGCGGCGGCTCTCTGGGGGGGAGGAGGAGGAGGAGGAGGAGGAGGCCTGGTCCTCGTCGGCCCCCTCCTCTGGCGATGAGGGGCTGTCATGAATTGTGCGGAGAACTGGCGGTTCTTCTTCGCATTGCCAGTGGTTGCACCAGGCCGAAACGAGGCGAAACCGCCATTCCATGATGGCCTCTCTTTCGTCCGCCGATGCTGGAGCCACACCTCCTCCGGGCGTCGCCGGGTCGGCCGGTGGAGCTGTTAACACGCGGGTGAGCTCCATCTCACGGATATCCTCGGCACCCAGGTCCGCGATGCATCGGCAATGGGAGAGGGGCGCTAAAGCAGATGCGCTGGATTTGTACACGTGCTGGGTCGATCCAGCGGCCAGCCAGAGATAGCCATAGATGCTCTGGCGGATTTCAAGGGGGAAGACGGAGAAGAAGCTTGACTCTAGCTGCGAGTCAGGCGTGCTAGCGGGGAGACTAGGCTCGTGGATCGCAGTCAGCAGCGCTTCCACGTCTGCTTCTTGGGATTCCTTATGGGCATCCCGTCTCTCTGCCATCATCGCCGGAGTGCCGTATACAAAACGGGCGGCAGAGCGAGAAACGAAACGAGACGGCGATGAGGGTGATAGAGGGCGACGATGAGCCCTGCATCCATGTTCCTGAAGGGGATGAATAGGTATACTGTCCTGTCCGTCCGGCATGACCTGTGCCACCTCCCCAAACAGGCTTAACGCGGCTTACGGGATTCATCTGATCAGTCCAATGACGATATCCGTACATAGACATTAATCACCTACCGCTGCTCCTGAGCGTGAAAGTCAGGCCCGCTCCATTGCAACCAACACACCAGGGGCCTAACCAAACCAACTCACCCTGCTCTGCATCTCGTGATGAGTCCGTCGCCAAAGCTGCAGCAGGTCAGCCATGCAAGCAAGGTTTTCTCTTGTACGCAGTAATTATACTATGTACAACAAATAGTACGTACAGTATCCGTATACAAGCGGCATTGGCAAATCATTACGTACCCTGATACCCGTTGGTGGGGTTTACCAATCTAAGCTAGTTGATTGGTCAATGAGATGATCCTTGTGCTCGTTGTCTTACCCCAGAGATTCCATGATCCAGGGTTGAGGCGGCTCTCCGATCTGTGCTTCTTTCTTATCTCTCTCTCTCTCTCCTTAACCGCCCTCTGTGTGTGCCAGGCTCAGAAACACACACACAAAGTTTACTTTTGTCCTCAAAGGGAGAAACTTAGACTACAATCAACTTCTCAAGCCTCTCCCCCCCCCTCCCCCCCCCCCTTCCTTTCCACTGTCGTCCCCGTGAGATAAGCTGCTCTCGTTGTCATTCAACTGACCGGGCGTCGCTCGTTCCAACGGCAGCCATGAGCATGAGCCGTACTTCGATCCAGCGGCTGGCCCAGCTCCGTGGGGCATCATCGGCTCGGTGCGCTTCAACGCGGCTTGTCGGCCCCAGACACCACAGACACCACAGACACCACCACCACCACCACCACCACCAGACCGTCTCGGCCACTCGCCCGACGACTCGGCATGTCATCCGATGCACGAGCAACCCAGCGGCTCTCACGGGTCTGCAGTCGCGGAGGCTGTTCGGCAGCACGGCCCAGAGACGTAACGAGGCCGAGGATGACGAGGACACGGGGAGCTACAGCGAGGCCGACCACGAGCATGCCGTCATCTCGACCTTTGACCTGTTCTCCATCGGCATCGGCCCGTCCTCGTCCCACACTGTCGGGCCCATGCGCGCCGGCAACATCTTTGTCGCCGACCTGGCCGAGGCGAACCTGCTGCACAAGGTCAACAAGATCCGCGTCTCCATCTACGGCAGCCTGGCGTTGACGGGTGAGGGCCACATGACGCCCTCGGCCCTGCTGCTCGGCCTCGAGAGCGCCGACGTGGAGACGGTCGACACCGCCTACGTGCCAGAGAGGTTCGCCGAGATCAAGAACACCAAGAAGCTGTTCCTGGGCCAGGGGCTGCCGGGCGGCAAGGGCAAGGAGGTCGCCTTCGACTACGAGCGCGACTTCGTGTGGGAATGGGGCCGGAAGCTGCCGATGCACAGCAACGGCATGCGCTTCACCGTCTTTGACCAAGAGGGCTACGTGCTGGCCACCAACGACATGTTCAGCGTCGGCGGCGGCTTCGTCGTCAACGGCGCCCTGTCCATCAACCCAGATGCGACGCCGTCGTCGTCGTCGTCGTCGTCGTCGTCTTCTTCTTCTTCCTCGGCTACTCAGCTGGAATCCCCGGACGGGTCGGCCGAGAGCACCGGCAGGCACCCGGCCGATCTGGCCGAGAACATGTTCTACAAGGAGATCAGGCGATCCGATGCCGCCGGTGACCGTCGGACCGGTGCCGAGGTCAAGCCTATCGGGGAGGCCAAGGACGGCGCGATGCTGCTCGGGGGAGCGCAGGACGGTCTCGCCCCCGTGGCGTCGACGTCGGCCGGCACCGGCATCGGCATCGGCGATCCAGAGAGCGGCGAGGCGTCGGGAGGCGAGACCTCGGGCCCCCGCTACCCCTTCAGAGACGCGACGAGCCTGCTGGCGCTGTGCCGCAAGCACAACCTCACCATCGCCCAGCTCGTGTACGAGAACGAAAAGAGCCACGGGTACACGGACGAGGAGATTTACCACAAGCTCTTCAAGATCTGGCAGGTCATGGACACCAGCATCCTGGAGAGCGTGCAGGCGCCGCTGGACACGAAGCTCCCGGGCTCGCTCAAGCTCCACCGGCGCGCCCCGGCGCTGTACCGGAGGCTGACCCGGGGACTGTACGCCACGGCCGGCCAGACCTCCCCGAACCCTCTCGACAGCAACGGGGCCGGCGGCAAGGCTTCTCTGCCGCCGGGGGCCTCGTCCGGATCCTCGGTCCCCGCCGGGTTGAGCACGCCCAAGGGCCAAGGCCTCAGCGTCGGCCGCCGCCAGCCGCCCCGCATCCTCGGCTCGCTCGACCACCCCATCACGCCCTCGCCCTCGCGCCGCACCACCTTCCCGACGATGGACTACCTGACGGTGTACGCCATCGCGGTCAACGAGACCAACGCGGCCGGCGGGCGCATCGTCACGGCCCCGACCAACGGCGCGGCCGGCATCATCCCCGCCGTGCTCAAGTACACCATCGAGTTCATCAGCGACGACCCGGAGCGCGACATCCCGACCTTTTTGCTCACCGCCGCCGCCATCGGCATGCTGTACAAGCGCGGCGCCACCATCTCCGCCGCCGAGGGCGGCTGCATGGCCGAGGTGGGCGTCGCCTGCTCCATGGCCGCCGGCGCGTTCGCGGCCTGCATGGGCGCCAGTCCCGAGGCCATCGAGCAGGCGGCCGAGATCGGCATCGAACACAACCTGGGCCTGACGTGCGACCCCATCGGCGGCCTCGTGCAGGCGCCCTGCATCGAGCGGAACGCGCTGGGCGCCATCAAGGCCATCTCGAGCGCCAACCTCGCCCTGAGCAGCGAGACGGGCACCCAGAAGGTCAGGCTGGACGACGCCATCCGCGCCATGCGCCTGACGGCCAAGGGCATGAGGAACGAGTTCAAGGAGACGAGCTTGAGCGGGCTGGCGACCAGCGTGCCCTTCAACATCCCCGTCAGCGTTCCCGACTGCTGAGCATCGTCTCCCTCTCGGGGTTTCTGTACCGTGCTTGACCGGATTTCGGATTGAGAAAAAAAAAATTAGATTTGAGAATACAGTCTAGATGGATCCTTGGTCGATAGATGGATGCCAGCACGAGACATGACAACAAATGCTTCTCTGGCTTTGACGGGTTCTGGTCTCTTTTTCAATGTATGAGGGTGTTTATAGACGCACGAGAAATGAGCTACATAGAAGCGAATGCTTATTTGCCTTGACGATTAATACTTGTCCTTTAGCGGTGTGCGTAGACAGGCATCTCGTATTCTGTCTGGGTCTCACTCCCTCTTACGAATGGGAAACGGTGGTCGCTCTTTTACCACATGAGATATGCTGGTTCCGTTGTATCAACTAATTAATAATTAGTGTTCACTTCAAACTTGCTGCGGGTACACACCTCGCCCAGTAGCCATATCATCTCACTAGTACAATATGCTGTTTGTTCTTCCTTGTCAAAAGCACAGTCATGAAAGTCTCCCCACGATTGGAAGCACAGCTGTTTTGTGCCGGACGTATTTCACACGCAGACTTGAAGTACGGGTGGATGATGCATTGTTTCGTTCTGTCGGTTCTCGTTATAATAAGAAACAACTAGATGCATGCCAATGAAACCTCAATGAAGTCTCAAGATATAGTCTATAATAATTATTCATTTTTTTTTCTTTTCGCTTGAAATGGAAATCGCTTCGTTGAAACCAGAAAGACGAAAATGCATTGGGCGTAATATCTCTCATCATGCGGCCAAGGCCCTTGGGTTAGGCGGGACCTTCTCTCAGATCTGGCCAGGGTCCTGGACCGTGAGCGTGTAGCCGTAGCTCTGCGAGACCGAGTAGTAGTCGCTGCCCCTGTACTGTCCGTAGTTGGTGCTGTATCTCTTGCCCCAAGGCTTGGTGTACATGGCGCAGTAGGTGCCCTGGGGGGAGTTGTTCTTGCTGAGGACGTAGGTGTTGAAGAAGTTGCAGGCGTCGTAGGTGCCGTCGCTGTTTGGGTGCCGGCGGTCGTACGCGGTCGTTGCCAGGCAAGCGGAGGCACACTGGCCAGGGTTGAAGGGTCCGGGGTAGTACTTGGAGCCCATGTACGAGTTGGGCGCATTGATGGCGCCGCCGAAAGGGGTCGGGCCGTCAAAGCCGGAAGCCGGGGCCGGGGGTGCGAGCTTGTTGTAGCCTTTGGGGGCGTTTGTCAGTATGATACCACGGCCGGCGTGAGGACGCGAGCGAGTTGGGAAGACGGGACGTACCGTTGGATCCGGTGATTCCGACTTGGAAGTTCCTTCTCCACTGGCCCCTGTTCGTGGCAGTGGCCGCGGAGATCTGGGCACCCCAGAGCGTGCATTTGTAGTTGGTGATGCTCACCGGGTCGAGGCAGGTGGCACTCGGGGTGAACTTGGGGTCTCTCTCCATGTACAGGTTGAAGCCGTAGCATGCAGAGGCGGCGTCACAGTACTGGGCAAGTGTTAGCCGTGGTTTTTTTTTTTTTTTTTCCGTGGCAGGGCTGAGGCATTACCTGTTGGCACTGTATGGGGTTGAACGTCTTCAGGGTGTAGAGACCCTGGTATGACGGGCCCGAGACGGAGGCTTGCAGTCCCTGGAAGGACAAGTCGTATCCTTGAGGAACCACCGCTTGGCTGGCAATATCACTAAGGTCAGTCGACGACATGAAGGCGCTGTAGGTGTCGGGCGAGGGCACAGGGCCGTGGCCGTCGGGCTCCTGTGGAGAGCCGGTGCAGGTGGAATCGCGAGCCCTCAGGCGTGAGTTTGAAGATACGACGGGGCTCTCAATCGCGCCTTGGGCGGCATCGGCTTCCGCCTGTGTCGCGTTGTAGGTTGGCGCTTCCGAGTTGGCACCGACGGCCGGGCCGACCTTTGTCGGCTCGGACTCGGCCTGCGGGCTCGTGTCAGTTCATCAAGTATTCAACAGGCCGGCAGGTGGAGACCACCCACATCGAAGACGCTCAGGTCTATGCCGCTCTGGGATGTGGTGTTACGAGGGACAACCGGGGTGGCGGTGGTGACGCCAGCGATGGCAGCAAGAATCAGAACGGAACGCATGTTGATCTTTGAAGGCGAGAGAGAGACAAAAGGGTCAAGATGGTGGGCTTGGTGGAATGAGGAGGGCTCTCAAGGCGGTAGCCAGTTGATGACGGTGAAAAGAGTGGTTGTAATGAGTGGCTGTAATGCGTGGTTTATAGTGAGCGTGGTGATGGATGGCTCTAGCGAGTGTGATGATGAGTGTGATGATGATAAAAGACAAAGCTCGATGAGAAGGAGGATGATGGCAAGACCTTATATGTCTTGATCCAGGCAAACAATCACCATCTCGTATGATTACACCCTCACTTGGGCAGTCGGTGTTACATGGCACTTCAAATTAGCATCCCATGCCGGGTATTACACAAAGAGAAATTGGACACAAGGCCCAACCGGCTGATTGGATAAGCTAGGGATCCTCATCGGATGATGGAAGAGGCAGCACGCGGGTTAGCGTCGACTAGACTGCCCGCCTTTGTCCGTGCGGAAAGCATCGATGGCCAGGGACGAACGCCTTCGCCTCGTGGTAGGCAAGCCTCTTTATCTTTTCTTCCTTTCCTTGCTAACCCATTTCTCCTCGCCCGCCCTTATCTCCCTCGACTTCTGGGCGCTGTCAAGAGAGTTAGGTAGCCCCAGTCATTCTCGCCGTCCTTTTTTGGCGTCCCAGGAATTGAAGGGACCGGGGTTGCCGTTCCAAAAGCAGATATGCTGGTACGATACGCATGCCTACATGCGCTTTAATGTTGAGCGGTTGGTCGACTGCATATACCACGCGCCCTGCTCCCTTGCATCGATGTGTGTGCCAAGAACCACGTGAAATGGAAACTGATGCACCTACCTAGGTAAGTATTGCCCAAGACCGCCGCTTTGACATACACATCAACAGGGGCATCATGGGCCTGACGTCCCGGGGTCGTCCCAGGTCCTCGGGATTCTCCATCGTACAAACCTCGAGGGGAGGAGACACTCGCGCGGAATATCACCGTGGGCTGAACCTGTCGATCCCCACGTGGATCATAGGCCTCTTTCTCAGGCTCGTACCGCCGAATAGGCTAGTAGTAGGTGGCGTGAAATCGTGGAAGCTTAATGTCTATGCGGCAATTATTTCCCACAATCGGTGATGAGTAAAAGATAGGATGGAAAAAAAAAGAAAAAAAAAACCTTGTATGCAGATGAACCAGCTCTAGACTCTCCCCGGCTATTGCGGCACGGAGCGCAAGCCTCAACTAAGACGGCGCGATAACGTCTATGACTCGGATAATTTGCAAGCGGGCCTTATTCCCGAACGAGATTCTTCGGGAGGGCACTTCTAATCACTGATGATTAAACCCCCAACTCCCGGCAAGACCTTTAGAGTTTAGACCAACAAATAATCTTGTCCTCCAGGATCGGATCTCCCCCCCCCCCCCTTCCTCGTCGAGCAGCTGTGTTCCCTGACCCTGACCCCTGGCATACCTACGCGAGTGGCGTTTTTCGAATAAGGGAAACTATTGATCCCAGGAGAGCTGTGGACGCGTCTCGCTACATCCAATGTTCAGCTGTGCGCTGGCGTGCCCCAGGAGCACGAAGCGGCCCTGAAGCAGACCCCATCGCCGCCAAAATCCACGCGCGTTGGGTTTCTTTCCAGTCCGCAAGATCTCGGTGGAAAGAACCATCCCGTGGGGGAGGATGTCCAATCAGCCGCACGTGGAACGGCGATTCCAATCGATAGTCGGATGCTGCTGGTCCTGAGCCTCAGTGGAGTACCAGACCAGGTCTGGCCATCGTCCAACGAGTCTTTTTCTTCCTTTTTTTCTTTTCTTTTTTTCATCTTTACGTTCAACAAAAAAAAAACAATAATGATGGTGCCTGAAGATTTCAGCTGCTAGAGTGCTCTCATACGTGGCAGACGAGGATGACGTGCCGAATTCCGCGGTTGTGTGAGCCTCGTTACGCTCGGATGCCGTATTATATTATTACCGTCAATCTGGCAGGGCTGCTTTTTGTTGCCGACGCAGCCGTTGTCGGCTCGCTCGAAATCGATAGTCCAGCGGACGAAGCCGTTCTCAGCCATCAAACGGTCTGTCATGTTCGTGAGGAGATGAAAGAAATACATGGGGAAGATGATAGTCAACGTGGCCGAATGAGAGAAACACATCACGTAGGCATGAGTTACGCCGGATGCGCGCGTGCCATGGCCGTGCGATATTGTCTTCTTCCGAGCCCTCTTTAAGCGAGATGCTTCCGTTAATATGGCCATTTGCTCGCGGGGGAAGTCGAGGTAAGGGCTTCAAACTACAGTCTTTGTGCAAACTCCCTGTTCCGGGGGGGCATGCCAAACTCTAGCTGTCGGAGTCAGCTCGGTTGTAGGGGCAGGGGAGGGTTTAGAACGCCGAGGCCAGGTTGTAGAAGCTTTAACAATAGCCATCAACACGGCGGAGGTGGGAGAGCACTGTGATATGTTATGATGTGTGGCCCAGTCGCGGCCCAGATCCTCGTGGGTCTCGACCACCAGAGCGGCGTCTCATAAACTGTCTCTTAGTGTGGCGCAACCCACAAAGAAAGAGAAAAAAGGACAGAGAAAAGAGCTATTAGAAGACATTTTTTCTTATACCTGTTTGATGATCACTCGGGTTATAGCTTATATCTACAACTAGTCATGCTCAACCCCATGTTTCCATCCAAGTTGAATGGTGCTGCAACCTGTACTAGGCAGCATAGAGATCTATTTCCCCTACATACCCTAACCTGATATTAACGTTACTCGCGCAGGCCGTCATCGACTCATTGCCAGGGATTCTTCTAGATCCAGCAAGGCAGTATATAGGCTGTTCAATCTAGACAGTGATTCTTGTTGAGGTCTATATGGGCAGATAAACGATCAATCCCCCGTGGGGGGGTTACTAAGAAAGCTATTTTTGTTTTCTTTTGTTTTCTTTTTGAAAATCATCTTGAGTAGTTTATTAATGTCCAATATAGGAATGGCGAGAAAATTGTCCGCGGGAGCTCGAAACAAGAAGTTGTGAGAGTTTTCAACGTGCTTCTTCACTGCTAGAGAACCCGGCGTCGATAAGACGAAAGTAATATAAGACAGATTGGCCTACGGGCGCAAAGACCAACCATTACCCCCGGGGGATGTTCAGTTGCTGGTCGTCAAAGTCTTGAGCTCACTCACAAGCACGTCTTTTGCTGAGCGTCGAGGACATTGGTTATTTTCGGCCACCAAGTCCTCTATGCATCATGCCGGCAACTTGGCCGAGCGGTCCAAGGCGCCAGACTCAAGAAACGAGGTTTCCACCTTCAGATCTTTCCCCCCACAGCGGGAATGTATTCTGGTCTCGAAAGAGGCGTGAGTTCGAATCTCACAGTTGTCAGTAATGTCTTTTTTTGACCCAGGCTGGCCCCTCTCCGCCGTTAGGTTTGCTTTATGCGGGCTGACATGACGACAAGGTTCATTCTCAATAGAAACACGCGTCGCCCCGGGCGAGAGATTCGACCATCATGGTTGTTTAAGGTTGCAAACTTTCTGTGTAACATCGCGGTTCGCCGAGCCCCAGTGTAGGAATCACGGGGTAAGCTTTAAAGGCGCTGGACGACAGGTTAAAGCCATCGGATCAGATCAGAAAGAGACGCGTGCTTCTTGCATAATTAGAGTGTGTGTGCTTACCGTATTTGTCTTCCCTACCTCCGCCAGCACAGGACAAGGAGTGTCTCGGCGTCCGGGACAGGTGCCGGGCAAATGAATGACCTTTTTCTCGCATTCAATCACGCGAGATCGACCGGCGAACTTACGCTATGCCGTCTCCGTTGCAACGGGATCGGTCACATGGTTGGGTTGCGGTCATAGGGCGCCAATTAAGTCGGCTTGTCCCGGTTTCTGCAGCTATCATTCCCCGCACTCCGTAGCCCCATGGCATCATCCCACTTGCTCTTTGCTTCTACCCCTTATCAAGCATAAGGCCGTCGATAATATTATGTACAATGTATATAGTGTGCTGCCTTTGCACAACAAGTATTTACCGCACCGTTGACTGTAGAGTGGGGGGGTTGGGGGGAGGGTCAACTGCCGATTGTTGAACCGGACAACTCCCCGCCACGATATCATCATGGTGTGGGCCAGGCTCCCTCCCCTACAATCCCCGTTACCCGACTCAAGTGCCTAGCGATCTGGCTTGCAAGATGACCCAGACGGGCTAGATCACAACCTGCTACCCCTCGCATCTTGACAGCAATAGGCGGTCGGCCAGAAAGCGTTGGCCTTGGCGTTGGATATACTGATGGACATAACCGCTCTAAACCCCCATAAGCGGTCTAGTGTGTATTTCACCCGGTGGATATGTATGTAAAATCACAATAATAATACCTGCTACGCAAACCCGATACACAGCACCTCTGTGACCCTGCGTATATATAAGGGAGTGAATCGGTATGCAACACGACGACTCTCCCCTGCAAGTGGGACGCTTTGCAGTCTTCGGCTCACAATTCCTCATGGCCTTCGCAGTAGTAGTCGCCGTCGCCGGTCTGTTCCTCTCGGGGGTTCAGACACAGTCTCCGTCGGCGCCCGAGAGGCCTCTTCCCGCCAAGGCACAGCTCATTGATCAAAAGAGCTTCAATGTCTTGGAGGCCGTGCCGCCCTCGTTCGAGTTCAACGCCACTTCGGTACGTTCATGCGTAGCAGCGGCCCTTCTACCCGTCTCCATAGGCCGAGAAAGAGACTAACAGCGGAGACAAAGGACTTTCTCTGGCCCGGCGTCACCCATGAGTCCCTCACCCAGAAGCCTTTCCACGTGTATGATGCCGAGTTCTACGACGTCATCGGCAGCGACCCGTCGTTGACCCTGATTGCGACTTCGGCGACGGATCCCATCTTCCACGAGGCCGTTGTTTGGTAAGCCTCGCAAACAAAGAGCGCTTGGACAGTGTAGGACGCGGCGGGCTGAGATCGGGCACAGGTACCCTCCCACGGATGAAGTCTTCTTCGTCCAGAACGCCGGGCCCGCCGCCGCGGGGACGGGCCTCAACAAGTCGTCCATCATCCAGAAGATCTCGCTGGCCGACGCCGACGCCCTCCGCACCGGGTCTCTCGGCACCCCCGAGGTCAAGGTCGCCACCGTGCCGTCGAACCCCCAAGTCATCAACCCCAACGGTAATACGAAACCATGGAAACCGGCCGCCGGTAGCTCTCGGGCATGGGTGAGCGTTGGCTGACTGAGTTGCAGGCGGGACGAACTACCAAGGCCAGATCATATTCGCAGGCGAGGGCCAGGGCGACCGTGTCCCGTCGGCGCTCTACCTGATGAACCCGCTTGCGCCGTACAACACGACCGGTGAGTGGCATCCCCGTCAACGCCCCGCCGTGGTAGGCGGCGACTGACCGTCCGCGTTTCCAGTCCTGGTCAACAACTACTTCGGCCGACAGTTCAACTCGCTCAACGACGTCGTTGTCAACCGTCGGAACGGAGACATCTACTTCACCGACACGCAGTACGGGTACTGGCAGGACTTCCGGCCCGAGCCGGGTCTGCGGAACCAGGTCTATCGCCTGAACCCCAAGACTGGCGCGTTGACCGTGGTTTCTGACGATCTCGTGTCGCCCAACGGTGAGTTTTTACAGGCCCAATGAAACGCCCACCTGCCTAGGTAGTGGGAGAAATAGGCCGGGACGCGCTGTCACGTCTTTTCTCTGAGAATGCGACCGAATTCTCATCGCTCCATCCAGGAATCACCTTCTCGCCCGACGGCGCGCACGCTTATGTGACCGACACGGGACTTGGCCGTGGTCGCTTTGGCTATGTTTTCACCGACCCATCCACAGTGTAAGCTCTATCCTTGTTCAAAGTCTTGTCATTGCTTCTTGTCTTACATCCGATGTAGCTACCGTTTCGACGTCAAGGAGGATGGTACTTGGGAGAACCGCAAGACGTTCGCCCACGCCCACTCGGGTCTGCCAGACGGTTAGAGCCCCCCTTCCCCGAGTGTGTAGAATGACCACTGACCGACTTACTTGTTGAACAATAGGTGTTCATACCGACACGAAAGGCAACGTGTACGCGGGCTGCTTCGACGGCGTCCATGTCTGGAACCCATCGGGTAAGCTCATCGGCAAGATCTACACCGGCACTGTCGCTGCCAACTTCCAGTTCGCTGGCGACGGGCGCATGGTCATCACCGGCCAGACTAAGCTGTTCTACGCTACTCTTGCAGCTTCCGGGGTTGCATTGACGTAGTCGGTAATATACACTGGTCCATCGTCTGAAGCTTTTTTGCTCGGAGCCGATACCAGACCCAACTCGAGCAACATGACTTCCCCCCTTTGTTCAGTCTAGTCATAGTCGATTCGAAAATAGAGGAGCTAGGGTAGTAAATAGATACACATTCATGTCCATCTACAGTCTATGAGCGAGCCACGGCCATCAGCATCACGGGTTGCGACAGAAGATCATGGTCAACTCAGTGAACAGCTGCTCCAACAGCTGGTGACAGCTGGGCGTGGACTGACGTTCGGTGACATGCCGCAGGCATGGGTGCCTAGCCCAGCTATTATATGGGTCCGGTATAGGTTTCGGCCAATGGGATGGTAGCATTTCAGATGACGTAGGCACGATGCCCTTCAGTTTATGCGTCGAAGTACTCCCTCCGCACAGCAAAAACGACAAAAGGTGCGCGGTCGGAGAGCATTACGACCTCACGATCTCCGACTCAAAACCCGAAGCCACGACGACTACCCGCCGCTTCAAGAAGAATATCGCCAAATGTCAGATTCACAGCCGCCGGCGTGGTCATCGCGCGCCCATCATCTCCTCGAGCCTTTCCAGCGGCCGGTCGGGTACCTGAAGCGCGCCGGCATCGCGGCGTGGTATCCCCTCGTCGGCATCTGGTACTTCTTGCGGAACAAGGACTTCTACCCGCTGTTCCTGGGCCGTCTGATGCCCCTCTCCATCATCTCATTTCTCGTCTATCTCATTCTCTTCACCTTTGCGTTTCTGCCCCAATTCGCCCTCCTGGCCATCTTCCACGGATGGGGCGCTTGGGTCAATGCGGTGGTGCTGGTCCTCGGAGAGGGGCTCGTGGTGATCCAGGGTCTTTTTGAGGGCTTCTTCGTCGATGAGTGTCGGGTGGACGTATTCGATGTGAGTTTTGCACCTCTCTCTCTCTCTCTCTCGCCTTGTCCCACGCTTTTACTGACGGCCGCGCCCTCCAGGCTACTCTCATCAAGGAAACGCACGCGGATCTCGTCGCTCCCCACCGGATTCTCTTCCACGACGCCCCCACCGCTGTCAAGATGCTCGGCAAGCCGACAACTCCTGCCGTCTTCACGCCCTGGTCCATGATTCAGATCATCGAACTCGTCGTGTTCCTGCCGTTGAACTTTGTCCCCGTGGTCGGCACCCCGGCCTTCATTATCATCACGGGCACGCGGATGGGCAAGCTGTCACATTACCGATGGTTCCACCTGCGAGGGTTGAGCAAGAAGGAGGCCAAGAAGGAGATCGAGTCGAGGACTTGGGAATACGTCTGGTTCGGCACGGTCGCTATGATTCTCGAGCTGATCCCCGTGCTGTCCTTCTTCTTCCTGCTCACCACGTCGGCAGGGGCCGGCCTGTGGGCGGCGAGGGTCGAGGACGAAAAGAGGCGGGAGGCCACGGAGAGCTTAGTGGGAGAGTCTGCCCTGCCACCGCCACCGCCCTACGAAGATGACCCCGTCTAAAATGCGCCGTCACGTTGGGCTGTGTTGTACCTCATTTAGCAAGCAAGCAAGCAATTGACATTCGTTCGCTTCCACTTGTGTCCTCGGAACATGGAAACCTTCAACACCGCCCCACGATCGTCGTCTCTGTGTTAGGCTTCGGCCGCCTCGACGAGGGCACACCGAAGAGGGTCTGCGACCTGCATCGCAACTCAGGAAGTGACCGGGAATGCTGCTCCTTTCTATGTGTATCCGGAACCGCTCCGGTCCCGACAGAAAGATGATGTGACTAGGTATCTAGGTACCTTACATGGCGTGATGATACCCGGGGCTGGAAGCTTACAAATGTCATGGAAGGCGCGCCGTGCTCGATGATGCTGCCTTTCCTTCCCTTCTTATCTAGGTACCTATTCACTTGGCACCATCAAGTTTGTACGGGCGGGCTCATGTTCTTTCCGTGTCAGGCAAACACATGGACGAGGGAAGGAGGCAACAGCACTTATAATTCTCCTGGATCGTGAGATACCTAGATAGGCCTGTCCAGGTAGGTATCTTGGGACAGACAGCCCGAGCGAGAATGTCAGCCACAAAAGCACTCAAGTCTATCCGTGTGCTCGATTCCCGTTATCTATCGTACAGCAACTATCTCGGGACTGAGACTATTGTTGTAGCCAACACCACCGCCGATGCACTTGTGGCCATTCCTACATAGGTACCTATCATAGAAGGACCTGGCGAGTTGGTTCTTGCACTTCACGATGTGGCCCACCACCCCCTTTCCCCCGCCGGCAAGCACGCATGTGCGTGACTGCCTCATCTTTGACTGTCCTCTTCAGCACATTCAACCACAGGAAGGAAGGAGACGGTCATCCCTACTGCCATCCATCTTCATGGCTGTTCTGCGTGATTCTCTCCCCTCCCCCCTCGTCGTATTTAATCCTCTCGCATACCCATCTCTCCCCCCTAATTCTTCTCCTCTCCATCCTCATCTCAAACCTCTTCACTTCCCTGTCCACTCTCATTTCAATCTTCACAACCAGTCCAACACTCTATTTCTCGCCTGTCTTCGCTCCCTGCGTATTCAATCTGTTGCTGCCCACATCGCCTACGTCCTCCGCGTGTTCTTCCTGCACCTAGATCAACCGACACTCCCCATCGTCCAAGATGCGGGCCTCCATCATGGCCATGTCGGCCTTGGTGTAAGTCTTCCTGACATGGTGGTTCCCAAGCTCATCAGGCACGCCCAGCTAACATTTCGTTACAGAGCTGGCGTCTTCGCCCAGCCAACCTGTCCCGCGGCGGCCACCACGACCGTCTTCGTCACGGTCGACCCGGCCAATGACGTTGCTCCATCCGTCGTCGTCCTCCAGACTGTCACCGCTACCGTTCTGCCCTCTGCCCAGTTCCCTTGGTCTCCTGCATCTCCCAGCATTCTGCCCACTCTCACCGTCACCATTGACAGCTATGGCCCTCCTGCCGGTGGTTCTCAGTTCACTGGTCCCAAGCCTTGGGAGTCATCCCCTACCCAGCCCCCTGCCTTCACTGTTGTCACTGCCACCATCTCCTCTCCTGGCCTCGGCACATCCGTTGGCGTTCCTCCTGCTTCCGCTGGAAACGACGGCACTGGTGGCCAAGAGACGCCTACCGGTGCTCTCTCCGTGCCTCCCGTCTTTCCTTGGAACCCTGCGACAACTCCCACCACCTCTTGCCCCTTTGCCACCGCCGGCCCTGGTTCTGATAGCAATACTGCTGGCGTCACGGTCATCACCACGACTCTTCACAGAACCAATGCCTACCCAGGTCAAGCCACTCCCTCTGTTGACGCCGTGGTGGCAACTTTTACCGTCACATTCCCACAGCCTGCCGCCACCGCCTCTTTTCCAGGTTCTGCCTTGACAACTGACGCTTCTGACCCCGGTTCTGGAGAGCCTTTCACCTACACCGTCACTGCACCTGTGGCCACTGGCTCCTACTCTGGTCCTGAGAATGACGCCGCTGTTACCTCCTTCACCACCACACTCTACCGCACACGCCCTGGGTCTGTCTCGGGCACACCTGTCGTTGACGCACTTGTGACTTGCTTCACAGTCACCTTTCCTGCAGTAACCGGCACAGAACCCGCCATCACTGGCGTTCCTGCAGCTTCCACTGCTGTTCCGGGCGGTCCCCCAGGAGGTGTTGTCCCTGGAGGCTCGGTGGGCACCACGACTCGCTACATTCCCACCATGGTCCCCGGGCCTGACGGTTCCTTGAGTTACTCCATTCGAACGGTTGTGTCGACTTTCACATGGCCCTCTGCCAACCTTCCTTATACCGCTGGCTCCGGTGTCACCACTACCATCATCCCTGAGTACCCCTCGGATACCCCCTTGGACGGAGCTGCGACCGTTGTCACCGCAACTTTGTACGCTCCCCTTCCCAGCGCCGGCACCGGTAACCAGCCAGCCGAGCCTTCGGACCCTTCTGTTGTCGTTTTCACTCTTACGGTTCCTCAACCTTCGGCTGCCGATCCTGTCACTTACACTACCCTGCTTCCAAGCAAGTCTGGAAACATTGGCACTGGCGGAGCGAGCACTCCGGCTGCTTCCACCATCACAATCATCCAGCCGGCACCGGGTTCTGGCTCCTCCACTCCTGCGTCTGGCAGCAACTTGGCGACTTCGATTCCCGGCAGCTACGGTGATTCTGTTCTTCCTGCCGAATCCGGCATCCCCGCTTCTGGTGTTCCCATCCCTGGCATACCGGCTTCCGGAGGGTCAGTTCCTGGCGGCGTTTTCCCCTCGGCCGGCTCTGGAAACCCCCAGGGCACTTTGGGAGCACCCGTGACGGTCACCGTTTCCCCAGGTGGCATTGGCGCGACTGCTACCAACAACTTCCCCGGTGGCTACGACGACCCAGCCCAGACTGGCCTCCCTCCTTTCATTCCTGGTTCTGTGGTAATATTGACTGTTTCCCAAGCGACTCCTCTTGCCGGTGTACCAACATCTATGGCTGGTGTTCCCACATCCCCCGCTGGCGTTCCAACACCCGTTGACGGCGTTCTCACATCCCTCCTGGGCGGCTACGGCTCTGTTGTTGTCGTTGATCCTGCACCCCTTGTGTCACTCCCCCAAGCCTCTCCTTCTGTCGTCACCCTTTGGCCAGTGGCCTCGAGCATCAATTCTGCTCTCCTTGGTCCCGCAACCACGACTTCATGCTCGAGCAGATTGTCGTCTGAAGCTGCCTCCACAGTTCTGCTCACCAGTACCTTGGTCAACGTTGTTGCTGATGCCACAACTACTTACACGTTCCCTTACGAGTCTCTGGTCACCACGGTCGAGGCTTCAAACGATGTCGCTTCAACTGGAGGCGCTGTCCCTGTCGCCACTGGTGCTGTTTCCACCATCATCGGCTCTGCTTCCGTCCCTGGCTCTGCCATCGTCTCTGCGGTAGTCTCTTCGTTCACCTCTGTTATCGTCTCTCCTGTCACTTCTGCAGTCGTATCTCCTCCTGTCGTCTCTTCCATCACCTCTGCCGTCGGCGTGTCCACTTGGCAGAGTATCATAGTCCAGAGCTCCGTCATCCAGGTGTTCACCACAGGAGTCTTCACCAGCCTCGTGCAGCCTACCGCAATTCAGAAGCGATACCTCAATACCACCGCGGCGGCAGTAACACCGGTGGCGACGCCGATCTGCACAGGCACAACAGAGGTTGGCAATCTCAACCTGGACGTAAGGACCCCGCCTCTCCTTGTTTGACCTTCTGATGCTGACGTTTTCCTCCAGTTCGACCAGGTGCCTCCGGGGCCTTTCTTCAACCCTTACAACCGCTTCTGGTTCTCCAAGGGGTTCTTGGTTGGCCCACCTCCGCTGATGCCGTTTGTCCCATCATCTGGCGGCCGCCTTGTCGAGTTTGTGCCTCCAGTTCTGTCAAACAGTTCCGCGGACGGCGCATCTGGCGATACGGCCCAGATTGGCATGGGGAAGCTTGCTTCGTCTCCTTGTTTCCAGTTCAACTTTCTCGGCATGAACTTGGGTTGCCACTCCGACTCTGCCGCCCTCAGCCCGCCTTGCATCTTCAACTTTACCGGCTACAGATGGGATGCAAGTCAAGCCAAGGAGATCGGGGCCGTCAGCCAAGAAGCCTGGGTCAACGCCTGCAACAAGTCTTCCGACTGCCCTCTCGCCTCCTTCTCGCCTCTGGGCTTCACTGGTCTCAGCTCGATCCTGGTCACTGTGCATCTCAATGGTCGCCCCCAGGTCTGGTGGGCTGATGACCTCCGAGTTGGCTGGACCAAGAACGACTGCGCGACTGCGAGCTGCAGAGAACAGACCCAGCCAGAAGTCTCCCAGCTCCACAGCGGTCCGACGTGGTTCTGGACTCCCAGCGGCCTGAGGATCTTGTCATCTTCCAGAATCAACCCGCATCTTCTGGGCTGAAGGTGAGCACTGACTGACATGGATGATGGAGATTGTTACAAGGGCGATGGAAGAAGGATTGTTGTGTTGCCTCACCATTTGATCCGATTTTCTTGGGAGACTCATTGCGGGTCGTAATGTGTGTTTTGAGATGACGATGGGGACAAGGGACCAATTGCACCTATGTATGCTACTGCAAGTATTCTACATGAATGATTCTGGAGGTCCACAACGATTACCGCGCTCAGTTGCCGCGACATTTTACTCTGGCTTTTGTGTATGCGTGGCATTGTTTGGTGTGGTGCCATCCTTTTGCATCATGAACCACGTCGACAAGACTGTCCGACAGGTCAACAAGAACCAAGACGTCGACGGAGCAAGTAGCGGACCGAGTCTATCCATCTGGTACCATTCATCTGTATCAGAGCCCAATCCTATCCACGCCGCGGCCTATTTCCTCAATATCCGCTGCATGTCGCACGCCCTCGACCGCTTGGTGATGTTGACCGCCAACGGGGGCATCGCATTCCGGACATCGGGCGAGCTCCATCGGCATGCCGCACTCGCCGATGGTGAACGGGTGCCCGTTGAGGCACTTGTACCAATGGCCCGTTCCACTGAGCTCCTGGCTCATGGCCGCGTATACGTCACGCACCTCGTTGTCCGATACCTTGTTGTAAAAGACGCCGCCCTGTAGCATGCGTCCCGCGGCTTCAAGCTCGGGCTCCAACGGGGCCGTCGACGGCTTCTGTCGGACGAGCTCCCTTGCCAGCCGCAGATGGCGCTCGCCGAGGTCTCTGACCTTTTCTCGTGCCGCCGAGGCCTCCCCGCCGCCGGGACCTACCGGCGTCTTCGTCGGCATGACATCATCGGGGTTGGCCAAGGAGCAAAACTTGACGAGCAAGATGAGCCCCTCGAGCTCCGCGCGGTGGAAGTTCCGCATGTGCGCGGTACGGACCAGCCCCTCGCAGTTCCGGATGTGCGGCGCCACATGGGCCTTGGCCGTCTTCGCCGCTTCGTTGCCCTTGGCGGCGCGGCACAGGCCGATGTAGTCCGAGACGAGGAGCAGGTCGCAGCGGAGAAGGAGGCTCGTGGACTGCAGCACCCCGCCCATCTGGATGGCCGACTCGTCAAAGGAGAAGTCGCTGGTCTTGCGCCGCTTGTTGACGTGCCAGACCAGGTGCGCCACCCGCTGGTACGGCTGCTCGTCTCGCCTGACCGACCTGAAGAAGTCCATCATCCGAGTCCGCAGTCGCTTCAGACTCTTATGCCGCCGGTCCGTCCCGGTGAGTTCGAGGACCCGGTTCACCTGATCTTGTCGGGAGCCCTCCAGGTCGAAGCCTCCCTGGTGCTCCGCGGGCAAGACGTAAGCAGCACTGTCCGTCTTCTGCAAGGCGTCTTGGGCATCGAGGAACGCCTCCATCAATGCCTCCCATGCCCCTTTGGACCAGCTGACGAACTTCTTGGTTGATTCGTCCAAGAGTCCACGGCGGACGATTCTTCCGTATCTCGAAATGTTCCGCAGAGACCCTCGGCACTCGGGGCACACCTTGACTTCAGTTGCGGAGAAGGGTTTCGAGCCGGTCTTGAGAGCTGTGGGCACGCCTTCTGGCGACATGTCGTAGTGATCCTTGAGGCCCATCTGGCCGTCCATTGTCGTAACAGTCAGGAAATGGCCGCAGTCTGGGAAGATGCATGGATCCTCATCCAAGTCGATGGACCTGTAGTTCTCCATCATGATGAAGTCGACGGTTCTGCCTTGTATATCCTCTATGGCGCACGCTTGGCAGCATCCCGGGTGTGGGCAACGCTCGCCGCAGACGGAAGGGCCTTGACACACGGTCAGCATTTCCGCATTTTTGCAAAGGCGGGTTGTCGCCTGTTCTGATGGACTTACCTACACTGGTGGCCGCGCTCGAATTGCTTGGTGCACCGCTTCGTGCAGGGAATCCAGTCGCACGGCGCTGCGCATCTGTAGGATCGAGGGGGGTCAGCTATTGGATCAAACTATTCGTCTTTGCGTATAATAAAACTCACGGCATGCTGCAACTAGAGTGCGGGCAGCTGGGAGAGCACGTCTCCTCTGCGCAAGGGGCGCAGGGCTCGTGGCACTTCTTGGAGCACTTGGAGTGGGCGCACTGGTTCTGGCAGGGAGCAGAGCAGGGCGGACAGCTCTTCCCCGTCTCGCCATGACAAGCCTCTCGACAGCGATGGCTGCATGTTGTAAAAGGTCTCTCGCAAGGCTGTCTGCATGTCCCGTGGTCTTCACCGGTCACCTTTCCGTCTTCCCTTGTGCGACAAGCCGAACACCGCATCTTGCATGTGTGGCCACAGGGCCTCTAGAAACCACACAATGCTTTGCACTGGTAACTCTTTCCGGAGACATCCACGTAGCAGGACACCTTGACCGTATGGTTACATCCGGGAACCTGCTTGTCGACCTGGACGATACACCTGACGCTGGAGGGATCTTGGGCTTTCCCGCATTCCACGGTGTCAATTGTATGGCCGCACGGGAGCTCGAGCCCTACGCCATGCAGCACCTCTCTGCATATCTCATCGCAAGGCTCGCCACAGCGTTTCCGGCAAGCGTGATCGCAGCCTTCCTTGGGCCTCACGCAGTCTTCGAGACACTTCAAGGCGTTTGTGGAGGACGTCCGAGTGACAAGGCCCGGTGCAGGGATGGCCACAGCCCAAGCGGCGATCGCACTTGCGGCTGCATCCTCCGTCCGGCGAAGACTGGATAAACTGCTCAGCCCGGAAAACCAGGCTCCTGCGCTCCGGAGGTCGCGGACATTGCAGTTCCAGTTCCCTGCCGAAGTTGCCGCTGTTCTGCAGGATCTCAACGACCTGAGCCCACATGGGCGCACATGGCTCGAGGTGTCGGAGTTGCCAATGATGTACATGCCATGCTTTGCACGAGACAGCAGAACGTTGATGCGGTTGGGAGTGCTCAGAAATCCGCATCTCTTCTCGTTGTTGCTGCGGACGAGCGACACGATGACAACGCTGGCCTCCTTGCCTTGGAAGTTGTCTACTGTTGCAGCACGAACCCTGTGCATGGCAGATGCCTTGACAGCTCCTCCCCGAGGCGCAGCTTGTGGGTTTTCATCGGATGAGTCGGTTCCGGTCAGATCTTCCAGGTCACGATCGTTGACAATGATCTGCATGATGGATCCGAGCCTCTGTCGCAACTTCTTGAGCTGCCCCAGGTATGGTGTCAGCACGGCGATTTCCCCGGATTTGTAGACGCCCTGCCTCAGAAGATGAGGGACAAGCGCCGAGACCATCTCAATCTCCCAAAGTCGTTTGAATATGACGTCTCGATGGGTTCCTGGTCAGAATGGCGTCCCGATTCGGGGCTCTCGCGGTGTAGCCAAAAGAGTCGCTTGGCCAAACCGCAAACCTCGGGATACTCGCGGACCCCATCGGAGTCTCACAGTGATGGGTACAGTGTCGACCGCACCAGCTCCGATATCGACGGATGCATGCGACGCTGCGTGTCGAGGATGCTGAACGGAAGGCTAGGAACATTAGGGGGTGGCTGAACAAGCCTCTCGAACAGGGACACGTCCAGAGAGTACTTGATCCCTGCGGGGTTCGCACGCTGAAGCCTCCAGTCCTGTATCTGAGGGCGAAGCTGGAGATGGTCTCCGATCAGGCTAGCATGCTCGACCGTCGGAAGCAAGGCGGTGAGGAGATGAGCTTCTAGAACCTCGCCTGCTTCCTCGCAGAGGAGGACCTTAACCCGAACACGCCGTAGAAGATCGAGGTTCATGGCCAGCCCTGTGGTTGTGACCCCGATTATGGTCGCCTGTTGGAGACACCGCAAGTCAATGGCACTTCGGACCTGACTGTTGTGTTCTTTGTGCTTTTCGTAGGCCTCGTGCAGGTCAGAGAGTTTCTCGAGCTCCGTGCGCAGCGCTCTCTGCAGCCAGTCCTCGTAGAGGACGAGGCGCTCCTGATGAGACAAGCTCGATAGCCTCAGCCGATGGAGCTCAGGGAGCGGACGACTGGTGTTCGTCGTGGAACCACCCGACAGCCACTCTCTCACAGCCTTCTTCCGCGAACTGCGGACAGTTTGCCGGCCTTCCTCATTCTCGGGTTCCGGTCCGAACAGCTGGTCGTGATGCGAGGGGTGGCTCTCGGCGAGAAAGAGGCGAATTTTGTCGTTGGTGTTGAGAAACTCGAATGTGGATAATAGCCTCTGGGAGATTGCGGCGTCGTCGCTATCCAGAATGTTGATGGATTCGTATAGCGATCGGCCTTCCATCTTCGTGCGTGTCTCGGCCTGGGCAACTTGCCTCAGATTCACCGAGCCCAACCTTTCTGACTTGGACCGAGAGCCGATGCGAATGATGTTCTGCACACCATCATCCAGCAAGTGTTCCCACAGCTGATCCAGGGCGTGATTTGTGTAACAAACGCACATGATTGGTCCCAATCTTGCTTTCGATTTGTTGGCAAGTAACACCTTGATCAGAGCCTCCCCAGTGTAACTTTTGCCTGTGCCGGGGGGCCTGGATCAGGGCAAAGGATCTTCTCAGGGAGTTGAGGACGGCCACGGATTGAGTCGAGTCCAGGGTGGAGTGTCGGCTGAGCTCCGATGGCGTGGGAGCCTCGCCAGTTGCATAGGACAACTTCGTCCTGTTGTTGGACAAGCAGCTAAGGTCAAAGGAAAACCCCGGGCGTAATGAGTAGAGGGGAGGGGGGATCTCAGGTGGCTCGTCGCCAGCTCGGAGGGTGAGGATGTTCTGGAACGGCACGTCTGTACTCCGTGACATCTTCTGCAGTGCCTTGAGTGGGGGCGCGAAGGCCGGGAGAAGAATGGATGGGAACTCAAGAAGCCGACGGTATTGCCAGACGCCCATCATCTTGAGCCACAGCATAATACATCTCTTGACTTCTGCGACGCCGGTTTCCACTAGATGTAGGCGCACATAGGCGTAGTCCTTGTCATCGGCCAAGCTGTAGCGCGGGCCCTGCTCTCGTTCCTCGGTTTCAACTTGCCGAGCCGTGTTGTCGGCATCTCGGATGGTGGACCTCGACACCTGGAAGAAGAAGATGCTACCGGCCTTGTCGACGACGCAAACAAGGCTCCCATCCGCGAGCCTCTTCTCCCGATTCCACCAAGCCGCTCGACCCATCTTGTCCAGGCGCCGGGCCGCTTGTGGCTGATCGATTCTGACAATGAATTCGAGACCGAACCGCCATTTGAAGGAAACATCGATGGCAACGGCGCGTTCGTACTGAACAACTCTGGTACGGGCCTCCTTCACCTTGACGTTTGACTCCACGCTGACGCGGATCGCATTGCGTAGGTCGTGCAGCGTGTCCTCTCGGAGCAGGCGAAACTGCCTGTCCAGCAAGCCCTGCATCCCTTGCAAGTGATGCTGCGTGGAGCTGGCAGCTGACAGATACTCGTCCCGAGACGACATGATCTCCTCATGCGTAGGCATAAGTTTTACGTCGGAAATGTCCGCATGGTCGTTGTCGTGGCGTGGGCCGCGCCTGGAAAGTCTTCCCGGCATGTCCTGGCTCAGGGTGAACCCGGCCAAAGCATCCGAAGAGGTCGACGAGGCTTGGGCGGCATTTGGCAGAGCTTGGCCGAGCCCGAGCCGTCGGCGGACGTATTCAAGGTACTTCTCGGCTTGCATGGTGTGAAAGTCGGCTTTGCGATTGCCAAAGACTTCCAGGCGAAGCTGAATCTCGTCGACAATGGAGGTGAAGTGTGCGTTGACCATGTTGGTTGTGCTGGTGTTGACGACTTTGGATAAGACGCCACAGGCGAGAGAGCGAGGGCCTCCATGCCAGCATGACTGTCGTTGTCTTGGAACTGCGACTCTGACCAGTGGTCAACGAGGTCAAAGAGAAAGCGGTACAGGCGATGAAGGCTGACAGCGTCAATGCCCAGAAGCGACTGGAAGAGAGTCGCTGTTTGTTGCTCGAGAACCACGGAGTCGACGACGCTCGGATGGAGAAGGATGCGGAAGAGAGGAAGGATTCGGGACTCCCAGGCGAGAACCTTCTCCTTGGAGCTTTTGTTCGCAGCCCCTTGGATGACGGCTGTAATGATTGACAGTCGCCGCTCGGAAGCCATGTCTTTGACAACCTCTTCTGCCAAACCGACGTCCTCTTCCAGCAACTCAAGAGCCGTTCCGAAGTAGTCGGACGTTTCGCGGTCCAACTGGACAGGCAGCTCGGCTGGCTTGGGCCTGAGTCGCCCCCCCCCCAGGCATAGAGCTTCTCGCGTTCGAGACTGGGAGAATTGCTCGTGGAGCCGGACTGCTGCATGTGGGGTTGGTGGCTGTTGTCATTGGCTTTGTCGTGAACAAATTTGCATTTGGCCCCAAAACGACATGATCCGGAACCCTTCCAGAAACGACATGGAGCGGACGAAGTGAAGCTCGATGACGGGCGGGTCCTAGTGAAGCTTCGTGTCAGCCCAATACCTGTAAGGTAGGTTGATTAGTGGCAGAAAGTTGCCTACCATCCTCCGGGAGCCATAACTGATGATTCGGTGGTATGGTGTATCCTTCAAGTTGGAGAGGAAGGGAGACTTGGGGTACTGAGTTGGTATTTGTGGTGAATGGCTTGAGAGATGTTCATGAGTAGGAAATCACAAGCTCTGGATCGGGGCAAGCAACGCAGGGCTCTTTAAAAGGGGCTGTTGCTGCAGTAGGGGCCATGCAGGGGGCCTCCATGTGTTGGTACGCCTCTGTCATGGGGTGTCTCTGAGGCAGCCTCACATAGCAAGCTCACGAAGGCTCTTTGAACAGGTGATTTCGGTCAAGGGCGAAGGGTGGGGTGGGCACATTTAGGTGCCCCTTTGATGCCTAGTAGTCCCGCCATGGGAGGTCTGAAAGGTTCATTTGGGCTTTCCCTGGGGTGCCTAGATGACGGGGTAATGGTAGAGAATGGTGGCATCTGGTTCGTCAAGAGAGGCTTTCTGGCTCTGGGTTGGATGCGTGACCGCAGGCACTATTCCAAGCAATGCAGGAGGCCAACCACGATGAAAGCAGGCTGCCAATGGGACGTCGAATAGAAACTGGAGGTTCAAGACAAACGGGGATGTAGCGAGCAGACAGCAAGAGGAGGGCAAAGTCAGCCTGGCGGCCATCCGGTTGACCAGGGCTGAGCCATGTCGCCATGTGGCACAACAGTGGTTGGTTGGTCTTGTCAATAATTATGTTGGCGTTGGATCTTGAGCGAGACCGGGACGGGATGGCCTGTTGTGGCACTGCTACTACGTACCACGGTATCCTATTAGATGTGGCGGGTTTCTACGACAAAGACGCGGGAATACACTTGTGGATCCAAAAGGAACAAGCGGTTATACATTGTTATGGGCGATGAGCCGAGAAGGCGTTAGAGATTCTTCACGGGCATTATCTTTTTCCTTGGCCTGCCGGCTCAACTCCGGCAAGATTTGATTTCAGGAAGGATGCTTAACACTCCTCGACCACAAATACAACATTCTGTCTGTATCGCAAACTTGCCTCTGCATTTGAGAACAGCAGAATGAAGTCTGTAGACCGCAGATTGTTCATGCGCTGACATTGCATGAAACCTGATACCAGCCACCACACTGGCGGGCCACTGCGGCTACCGCCACAATGCTTGATCCGTTGTTGTTGTTGTTGTTGTCCTAACTGCAAGGACTCGATGGTATGTATGGATTATACACCAGCTTGCAAATGTACGTGTGTTCTCCTGATGCACTTGATTCTTACATCATCTAGAAAGTCATCAGCCGTCTTGTTCTCATTAATTACGTCTATCCTCAAAGTCAAGAGTGCGTCCTTCCAACCAGCTACCAGGACTATAATTCTGGACCTGGCCTCTAGTCACGGAACTGACACCAGATAGACCTAACACACACGGTGGTAGTAGCTCGTTCTACGCTACTTTTAGTTACTTAATTACGTCTTGTGATATGAAGAAACCAGTATCCGTAGCTAGAAAGAAAGACTAGCAAACGCCTGATATGTGGATGCCTCCAGCCCACCAGCTGGCATCAACTGGCACTCTCAGCACCAATGGCCTATAAAACGCCCCCGCCACTTACATAAGTGATGCGTCAGAGCCACCCAGGGCTGGGTACAAGAAACCGGAACGTTAGCGCTAGAGACAGGATAGAAAAGTCACATTAGGTACCTAGAGGCAGGTGCTTACACGGGGGCAGTATCCGTACAGCATAGTTATCCCTACTCTCAGTCTAGTTTACGGCAAGTTTACCCGCAAACTGAAACAATGCCGGGGGCTAGGCTCACGGTGATCAGTCTGGCTCACTCTCTGCTTACTTACCTTTGCTCAGCTTCGGCTCAGGCTAAAGCGGCCACAGATCAGTCCCCACGCTCAATCCGGATTTGGGACGAAATTCTTGTCGCTGGTGACTATCTAGATAGGGGTAGGTAGGTACGAGGACATTGAAAGAGAGCTGTATCCCTCCTACCTTCCTTTTCCAGGCCTCAAACTCGGATATTGCAGCACCAACGTCTCTTCAAAGATCATCAAAGGTGTTGGTCCTCGATCAATCCTCAACCATACGAAGCAGTTGAACCCGATCCGATATACAGCATGGAACCCGGCTGGGAATGCTCGTCTGGTCCCTTCTCTGGCGACCCCCCCGAAAGGACGCCGGAGCCGGCATCGGCTCTTCGGCGGCACAAGATTCACGTCGCCGACGCCATGATCCTCGACAGTCAAGCCAAACCTTCACCTGGACGACGTGAAGGATGGGCACTGAGTTCATCCCTCTCTCCATTCCGTTGGCGACAAGGACGGCACGGACGGCACCCCGGCCAGTGCCTTCGAACCCTTCTGTATATACCATATAGCATCCCAGCGTGTTCGAGCAACGATTGCCCGTGGTGAACCGTATTACCTATTGGCAATGCAGCTAGCTGCAAGGCCGACGTCTACCACCAACCAGGTAGGTCGGTTGCGCGCGCGTGCGCGATTGCATTTTCGC
Source organism: Colletotrichum eleusines (assembly GCA_016807845.1). Lineage (NCBI taxonomy): Eukaryota > Fungi > Ascomycota > Sordariomycetes > Glomerellales > Glomerellaceae > Colletotrichum > Colletotrichum eleusines. Next base: position 1,055,195 of record JADEZO010000007.1, read on the forward strand.
TGCTCGCTTCGCCGATGCAACGCCGGCTTGCGTAGGTTTCCAGGTGGATGCCAATTAGCCCCCCTCCCCCATTCCCCTCCCCCGCCGGTCCAGCGTCGCCGCGCGGCCGGGGTCGGAGCCGACGTGGGTGGTAGACGGATGGTGCTGTTCATGACTCGGGCGATCATGTTTGAATCCAGTCTCAAGGGAACCGTTGCATGGTCCCCGTTTGGGATTCTTCGAAACCAGCTGCTCGGCAGAGATAAATAGGTTGCGACGCCGCCCCGGGGCTGGAACCGTCTGCGAACGTCACGTCACGTCACGTCACGCCGGCTATTGGGAATTTCGCATATCAACCCCAACGGTCCCCGCGTGCGTCCTTTGACGAGCCGTAAAAGCATGACGACATTGACAAACTCTCTGTGGAGATAAACCCGCCCAAGTCGTTCAGGACGGACCTGGGATCCCGCTTGGCGCCGCTTTTCCGCAATAGGGAAACCATGAGCACGCCTCCCGACCGCGTCGCCCAAGATGCAGAGAAGAGGCACGCACAGGTGACAGACATGTCGGTCCGCACAGACTCCGACTTGGAAAAGAGCGGAGGCGACGGCGACGGGGTCAAGGGGGACGACCCGTCCTACGTCTTGCGCGCCCCGTCCACATCAGACGACGACCGCCGGTCCCGTGTGGCGCAGGACGCGAACACGGACCCGAATGCCAATGTCGGTCCTGGGCCCGACGCCGCCAGCATCGCCAACCGGGTGCTCAGCCAAGTGACCTCGACGTCGAGCGTCGCGCCCAGCCCGCCCCCCGACGGAGGCGTGACCGCATGGATGGCCAGTGAGTTACCCCGAGACGTGCGTCACCCCGATGAGCCTGCAAGTCTGACACTTGCTTCACCCGCAGTCTTCAGCGCCCACTTGGTCATCATGAACACCTGGTGAGCTTGATCCCCTTCCCGCTCGGCGCGCATCCCCCGCCTGGTCCAAGCTGACGAACCCGCCAGGGGCATTGTGAACTCTTTTGGCGTCTTCCAGTCGTACTACACCACCCTCCTCTCCCGCCCGCCTTCCGACATTGCTTGGATCGGCTCCTTCGAGGTCTTCCTCCTCTTCTTCATCAGCACCTTCAGCGGCCGCCTCACTGACGCCGGCTACTTCCGCCCGCTCTTCATCTCCGGCTTCCTCCTCGTCTCTCTCGGCATGCTCGCCACCTCCTTCTGCACGCGCTATTGGCAGTTCTTCCTCGCCCAGGGCATCTGCCTGGGGGTCGGCAACGGCCTCCTGTTCTGCCCGGCGCTGTCGACGGCGTCGACCTACTTCGACAAGAGGCGGGGCCTCGCTCTGGGGTTCGTGTCGATCGGCAGCTCCTCGGGCGGTTTAATCTACCCGACCATGGTGAGGCAGCTGCTTCCGTCCATCGGCTTCGGCTGGACGATCCGCTCTATTGCGTTTGTGCAGATGAGCACGTTGGTCGTCGCATTCATCTTCTTGAGGCCCAGGGTCAAGCCGAGGAAGACGGGGAGCATCGTTGAGTGGGCGGCATTCAAAGAGTTGGAGTATACCTGTTATGCCATCGGATCCTTCCTGGTATGTCGGATGCGTTTTCTTTTTTTCTTTTTGCTTTTCTTCCCCTCGTGGTGTGGATGCTGACGGAAAGCCTGTGTGTGTGTGAAAAAGAACTACCTAGGCGTTTTTTTCGCCTTCTACTACCTGGCGTCTTACACCCGTGACATCATTGGCCTGAATTACAACTCGTCCCTCAACCTCCTACTGGTTCTCAACGGCGTGGGTGTGCCGGGCCGCCTTCTGCCGGGCTACATCGCCGACCGCATCGGCTCCATCAACACCCTCATCCCCATGGCCCTGGTTTCCGGCCTTCTCATGTACTGTTGGGTCGCCGTCTCGTCCACGGCAGGTCTATACGCATGGACGCCGTTCTACGGAATTGCAGCGAGCGGGATCCAGAGCCTGTTCCCTGCCGCGCTGAGCCAGCTGACGAGCGACCCGAGGAAGCAGGGTACGCGGATGGGCATGACGTTCACAATCGTCAGCTTTGCCGTGCTGACGGGTCCCCCGATTGCCGGCGCCATCATTTCCGCCCAAGACGGGAAGTACGTCGGGGCGCAGGTATACGCGGGAACTTGTTTGCTCGCGGGCACGTGCTTCTGGGTTGCTGCGAGGATGGTGAAGACGAGAAAAGCAGGCGGGGGACTGTGGTTCAAGACCTGACGGGAAGGAGATGCTGCACGATTTTGTCTATTTTCGGCCGGTATTGTGTCCATTCCCGGTCATCTATTGATTAATATATGTATAAAGATGCAGATGGGGCCAAGACTGTGTTCTCTCATTATAATTATCTCACAATCGACTCGACAAAAGGTCTGTTTCCGGGCCCCTATTTCGGTTTATGACAGAAACCATATCTCGTACGCCCCACGCATCGACGGGAGTCAGCACAGGGAAAATCCCTCTCTTTCAGCCCCCTTCCCCCCATGAGGTGTGTTCCCGCGCCTAGTTCTTGTGAGGATATACACGTGGATCAGGTCTTATCCATAAACTTCACCAGAAGCCTCGCGTCCGGGCCGAAAGCCGCCGCGTGCTCGGAATCCTGCCAGTGTTTGTTGTTCCATTTCCTGCGCGACGGCGTCCGTGGGGATACGGGCCGTCAAGGAAGGATCTTCATCCTGAGCTTCGAGTATACGCAGCCATGGCAGCGGGCCGTTGAAGCGGCCCCGGGCTCGGGACTTTTGAGGGTTCAGAAGAGGGGGCGGAGAGCGGGAAGCGAGTATTCCGGGGGCCGGCTGGTAAAAGAATGAGGGGCGGCCACGGCGTCTCACGTCAATCAATGAGCTGCGACAAACGGTTCGGTGACGGTGCCGTGTCATTAATAAGTATAAGCCTTGGTGAGGAGGAGGTGGATGTCGAGAACGAATCACCCAAGCAGATGAATGCGGTTAACCGTTTCCAACGCAAAGCCACTATCAGGTCTGACGTTGGGCCGGGCCGGTGTCGCCTTCGACTTTCAGATATTGGACATCGTTTACCAGGCCCGAGACACTAGATCGGGCAATGTTTCTCAGGTTCGTGATCAAGACGATGAGCATTACGTTGCCAACAGCTCAATGTCGCGAGCGGCACAAGAGTGTCGTGACGTCTGTTGAGCGCTGCTTCTGCCGATCGAACGGCTTTAGATGGGCCGGTCCGAAGAGCAAGCAAACTCCATACAGAGCTGTGTAGCATGTTGCAGGGGGGGGGGGGGACTTGTTTTCAACGGCATGGGAGCATGGGAGCCGTCGACGAACGTTGGAAGCGTGGATGGACCCCCTGCAAGTACCCGTAGCAGAGAGAAGTTGTGGCATTCAGACTTGGATGTAATTCTGGTAGAGTTCCAACATCAACTGGGTAGCGTATCTATATCCGTACGTTGGTGTTATAAGAAGTTGACCTTTTCCCGGCCCAACTTGTGCTATAGGGCGATGTTTCGCCCATGTGCTTGCCCAGTGAAGCATTCCCTTCAATATCACCCCTCCTTCTCAGTTGATCCCGAAGATATCTACCTAGGTAGTCCCTGTAACGCATATCATCCTTCTTGAGACGAAGAATACGGACCAGCAGATGGGGAGAAGCCAAAATGCACCGGGGTAATAATCAATAATCGACATGAGTAAAATCCAGGATGGGAAGACACGGTCACCCACAGTCCTCACCTCACCTCACCTTATCTCAACTCGCGCCTTCTCTGCCATTTAGTTGCACCCTATTGACGTCCAAGAAAGGCAGGCGAGGCCTTCTCTGGCCGTTCCCTCCTTCCCTCTATGTAGTTCCTTCCTTCCTTCCTTTCACGCACTTCTTGCCTCTCTTGCTCTCTCACCTTCGCTTTTTGCCTGGGGGGGTTTTTTTTCTGGCTTTTTTGTTTTTGTTTTCTTTTTTCTTCTTCTCCTCCTGTCACGAAACCAGACGACGCGTTCGTTTCTAAACCGTGGCAAGCAAGAGATTGACTTGGGTTGCGTTCTGCGCCATTCCTTGGTTACTCCCTCACCCATCTGCACTTCCCTCATCCTGGCCATCCTTGTCTCTTCACCTACAGCACTCCCAACACAATCACAAATTGTCACTGAAGCTCCCAGCAGTAAGTATATTTCCCCTTGTTCATGGAGATTCAAGCTTCTACACTTTCTTTCCTTATTCTTTTTCTCTCACTTTGGCGACGTTTACTGTGTCTCTTCCCCTTCTTCTTTATCCCTTTGTCCAATTGCCTACTACATATCCTTTCCCTGACATGGCTTCCATGATAGCAGACAACTCAGCCAAGCAACGACAATGAGCGCCAACGGAAACTTGGCTGCGTGGGGCATGGGCTCGCCAACCTCGTCTCTGAAGCGCAATGCCAGCCAAACCTTTGAGACCAGCCATGATGAGCAGGTCGACGTGCACGCAGCACTCAGCCTTGGTCGTAACCCAACCGGCCCAGCTCGCTTCATCAAAAAGCCCCAGCCCAAACTTCTCTATTCTGAGTCAATGGTACGAGGCGCTATGAGGGGCGAGCTTGTCTACACCCCCAACCTCAAGCCCATGATGGACTCCATTGCCCGCGATATGCGGTTGACCAACCAAGCCGTCGGACGTCATTTGGGGTCCAACATCCACTATTCCAAAATGAAGAGCATCTTGAAGCAGGGCCAGGTAAAGATGATCACTCTCGACCGATACCTCTTGTCTGAGGCCTTCATCCGAACCGACATCTGGAACACTATCCGCCTCCAAGAGTTCTTTGAGCTGGTCCACTCGTATGGTCTCGAGAGGGAGTTCCGCGACGAGTACTGGGAGAAAAACCAGCTCTCTCACCCGTCCAGGATCCAGAAGCTCTACGACTCCATCAAGCGCCCTCTCACTCACCCCGCCTTCGGCGATGCCCTTGCTGACCAGATTGCGAACTGGGCAAAGGACATAATGAGTCGTTCCGTCTTTGTCCCTCGAGCCGACCATCCCATCATCCGCAGCGCTGTCGCCATCATGAACATGGCGGAGCAACCACAGCTAACAGACGACCCCAGAGCCTGGGACCGCCTTCAGGAGGGCCCCAAGCGCATCGCCCAGATCTGGGCTGCCTGGTGTCTCTCACGCGACAAAGACTGGCCCGAGGCCACCTACCTCGCCGTCATCATCCTGGAGCGCGGAGCCAAGAACCAGATGGTGGCCAACTGCTTCCGCCGCGAGAACAGTGCCTTGATGAGACTGGCGCATAAAAGCCACGACAAGGAGGCTTGCCGCCTCTGGCAGGACATGCACGGCAAATGCCACATCATCACCATGCCCGAATTGCTCTCACGCCCCGTTATTGTAAACTGCCCCCATGCCTCTCCCTCATCCCTGAGCCTGCTGAGGACCTTCTCTTCCGCCTCACAGCTTCAAAAGACCGCCCGCATGGCCAAGAGGTCAGGCACCAACCTCGCCAAAGCAGTTCCATCCAATTGCAAGGAGCTTGAATCTTCATCCCACCACCGACTCTCCCCCGTCCGGCCGTCATCTGGCCAGCCTAGCCCCACCATTCGCAGGTTGAGCACCGTCGAATCTATCACACGAGACCGGATCCCAGAAGACATGGTCCGGGACCTTCAACTCCATGACGATTCCCGTCCCAAGAAATGCCACAACGACGAGATGAAGCGGCGTTCATCTGAGCACAGAGAAAAGCCTGGCCACCCCGAGGTGGATCAGCCTCGGTTCAAAAAGCGCAAGATCACCACCTCCTTCAGCCTGGCCAGCCCCCTTCGAGCACAACCTGAGATCCGACATGGCGCAAGTCCCGCTCCTCCGTCTACAGCGACCCCTGTCGCTCCCGCCACGCCCATTGGTTCTATCACTTCCATCGCAGCTGCCGCGACCAGTCCCGCTCGTAATCCTTCCGTGGTTCCTCTGGACACGGCGCCCATTCCTGTTGCCACGATGTCGGCACCCATCACCGTGGCTGCAGCGCCAGCGCCCATCCCCGTGGTTACAATGTCGGCGTCTCCTCCGACGCCTACCGATCCAACCGGTCATTGGAGTAACCAGCTTGTCAGTGCCGCTGAAATCGCCGATTTGATCGCCATGAAGCTTCGCAGCGACCCCTCTGGCCTCTCATTCACTAGCCAGCCCGTCGTCACCAAGACAGAGCACGAATCCCTCTCGGAGATCTGGACAAAACTCGAGGCTCATCTTGAGAAGAAGCTTTCCCCCTTCATTCGACAGCTTGATGACTTGCATAGTGACGTCAAGGATCTCGGCGAGAAGCAAACTGCACTCGAGCAGACCGTGGCGAAGCATGCCGTTGATGAGCCCAAAGTTCAGATCGAAAAGCAGCTCGCTCATGAGACCCTAATGCAGAAGGTGGAAAGGCTCACTGAGCTTGTCGAGGATCAGCAGAGTGCTTTTGAACTTGCTGCTATCGAGATCGAGATGGGTGATAAGTACAATGCCGTCAGCAAAAGACAGACCACCTTTGAGCAGACCGTTACCGAAAAGGTGGACAACCTATCTCAACTGGTCCAGACACTCCAGAAGGACCAAGAGGAACTAAAGGCAAGGGTCGATCGAGGGCTGAAAAAGCGTGGCCGATTCTCGACCAACGACAAGACAGCGGACTCCATCACTTGTGCTCCCTTGGGATAGGTGGCGTCCTCTGCCAGAGTCAAGTGCAACCAAGTTGCCCATCGTCGATCGTACGTCTCTTTCCACCGCATCCCAAGTATACGAGATCTGATGAAGGATATTGTCAACCAGGCAAGAAGGAATTGCGTGAAAACAGTGTGCCTGTAGGGCGACTCGGAACGAGCGAGGAGATACGATGTTTCAGCGACGGCGATGACTGGAATGTAAGCGCCAAAAGACGAAGACGGATGCCGCATGCGCATGATGCAACGGCTGTGAGAAGGACAGTCACTGAGGCGGCCAATACCACGATCACAAGACATTGTTAAAACTACAACACTGCTGTCAAGGAAAAGGGGCGGAATGATGGATACACCAAGAAAAAGAAAACGAACGGATGGATATACCCGGGCGGCACAAAGTTGGAGAGAGCGGACTGCGAGACGAAGGAAAACCGGCGAAAGAAAACACTGAAAAGGAAAAAGAAAAAAGGAAAAAAAAAGGAAAAAAAAAAAGATTGTCATGATAGTCGGGTGTCGGGGCAGACAGGGGGGGAGGGCGGCACCTGGATGAAGCAGACCAAAAGTTGTAGGAACGCATGGAACGTAGCCTTCTGTCCTGGCAAAACCTGTAGAGTAGAACAATGACCGTCAAGACACACACACACACACACACACACACACAAGGACAGGCAGGCAAACGCCTCTCTCAATTCATGGCTTCGTACGTGTATGTACCGTCGTGTCCCCGCTCGTGATGCCCCCCCCCCCTTTTCACAGAAAACACCAAGCATCTCCACCGGCCGTCGCCCTCGGACGGCACCGCGCTGTCTGCTGAGGAGTACGGGGCCGCACGTACCCCCGCGCGGGCTGCCAGCTCCCGGTGGGTGGTATTGGGTTCATGTTACTTGGGAACTGAAAACACATTGGAAATTACACTCCACGATCCCGGACGGCCTTACGCTTAAAATGGTTCAATTATCCCTCTCGGAGTGCTGTTGTACTCCCTCCCCCGCCTGGCGGCCGTCTCGAGGGCCCGGCTGAACGTCTAATCTACATGCCACGCTGCAGCCACCCCGATGTCAAAAGTTGGAAAGCATCATATCATCAAGCGAAATTGGTATCTGAGAGAGAAGTTTACATCACGATCTGCACGCTTTGTTAGCAACGTTGTCGTCTTCGGTGGCGAAACAAGTGCACTCACGCAGTCGGACTCGTCCTTGCCCTTGGGGATGCCCATCGCCTCAAACGTCGCAGGTCCTTGGCCTGTCGATGGTTTCTTCGCGGGCACCGTTTGGGCACTAGGAGCAGGGCTGGGCTGCTGCTGGGGTCGCGGCTGCGACGACGGCGGCGCGCTGCCCGTGCGGCCGGGCTGATCGGCAAGGTCTGGCCGGTTGGGGAAAGGCCTGGGCGCACCAGCCGGTCCAGGACCGGCTTGGGGGCGCGGGTGGCCCGAGGGGCTAAGCGGCATTGATTCGACACGCGAAGGTGCCGCCCCGCCGCCTCTGCCATATCCTCCGTACTGCTCGGGAGGGATGGACGATGTTCTCTGGCCGTAGCCTCCGGGCTGCGCCGGCAACGGGGCCGGCTGGCCGTAGTCACCCGGTCCGTAGCCGCCAGGCTGGAACGGCGGTGAGGGTTGTGGTCTGGCATAAGGGTTCTGTTTGGTAAGCTTGTTCGCAGCAGGGTTGGAGGGAAGGCCACCCGAGACGGGGTACGGCTGTGTCGTGGACGGACGGGCTGCGGGCCCTGGGCTGGGCTGACGATATCCGGAGGGCGGCGGACCGACTGGTACACGACCGCGCGGGTCGGCCCCGGCGGGGGGGATCATGTTGCCCATTGACTGCGAAGGACGGACGTTGCCTGCGGATCCGGGAGGGCCGCCAGGCGCGGTGCGAATTCCAAAGGCGCTCCCGGGTCGATCCGAATGGGGTCCGGCTGGAGGACGACCGCCGGCGTTGTAGTGAGGAGAGAGCTGAGGCCCGGGTGTCCGGCCGTGGAGGTCGTCTTCGGGATAGGGGGCCGTCGACTTGGGTCTGTTGAGATTGAGCGGCGCTGGCCTGTCATCCTCGGGGTAGGGGGCGGCCGATTTGGAACGAACGGCCAAGTTGGCATCGAGATTGACGGTGAAAGCCGCCGGTTTGTTGCCCGAGCTAGTGGGCCGGGAGGGGTCGGGATAATCGACGGTGTCATGCCCGGGCGAAGGGCGCACTCTCGGGGACGGATGAGGTGACGTCTTGGCCGAACCACCAGGGTATCCGGGGTGTACGTCGGTGGGAGTGGCGGGGGCGCTCTCCGAAACGGTCGGCATGGCGTTCGGCGCCTTGAAACGGTCGGGTCGCTTGCCGCGCTGAGATCCGTGTTGCGACTTGATTCTCGTGAGCGTGGTGGTCTCATGGTCGGCCTTGGTCAGGCTCTTCTCGTGGTCCAAAGCATCGATGCGGCTTCTGGCATCCTTGTTGCCGTGGTCGGCGGCGGCTTCGTACCAGAATCTGGCTTGGCGCAAGTCCTTGGGTACGTGAACACCAATCTCATAGTAGTAGCCCATCGCGAACTCGCCAGTCGGCAACTTGGCGTTGGCGGCGTCCTGGGCATACTTGAAGGCAAGCTGCTCGTTCTTGTTGAAGATGCCCTCGTATCCGAACAGGAACCATCTGCTGACACCGAGCGCGGCCTCGGGCTGACCTTGTTGGGCTGCGAGGCCGTAGTAGTGGAGCGAGTAGGCGGGGTTGAAGTCGCACCCAAGCTGGCAGAGCTCGTAGGCCTGGCCGATCTTGAGCTGGGCCTTGGCGAATCCGAGGTAGGCAGCCTTTTCGATGTACATTTTGGCCAAGGCCAAGTCCACGGGAAGCAAGGCCTCGGGGACGTCAATGTCGGGAAGGTCCTTGGCAAGGAGCATCCCGTAGACGTAGGACCCCTGAGGCGCATCCTCGTCGGAAAGATCGGCAGCTTCCCTGATGAGGTCCAAGCCGCGCTGGTAGTCCTTCGGATGGCCGTGCTGGCCGAGCAGATTCATCATGCCCAGGCGGTACATGGCCGCCGAGTCCTTGAGCCGCACGCCAAGGTAGTAGTGCTCGACGGCTTTGTTGTAGTCGTTTGAGTTCTCGAAGAGCATGCCGAGGCGATACTCTGCACGGGCGTAGCCCAGCTCTGCCGCCCGCTGGTACTTTGCGTAGGCGTCTCGCTTGTCCGGGCGGCATCCAAACTTGCCAAACTCGAGCCACTTGGCCTTCATGAAGAGGGCCTCGGGGTGCTCTTGGCTCACGAGGTAGTTGACGATGTTGATGGCGTCGGTACGCAACTCGTGTTCAACCTTTGGCGTCTGGCGGCCACTGTCCGGGTCCCTGGCTCTGGCTTCCATGACGATCTCGGCCCAAGCCAAGGTGTCACGGGCCCACGACAGCTGCATGGAGACGTTGTTAGAGTGCAGGACATGTTCGCGGGCGTTCCAGAGGATCTCCTCCTTTTCCTCGTCCGTCGGGGGAATGTTGTCGCCCTTGACCTTGGGGAAGGGGGAGAAGGAGGGCGCCGCGCTGGGCCGCATCGTGTGGTGGTTGCCGCTCGCGCTGTTGTCGTGGAAGGGTCTGTAGGGATCGGACGAAGATGGGCCGTCGGTGGGTGGGTTGGCGCCTCCTTTCGGTGGCAAAGATGGCGCGCCAGAGAGGGCGGGCTTGAGGACGGACGACAGGGACGGCTCTCGGCCGTGGCGGTTAGTGGTGTTGGAGGCGCTTCGGTTCGGATCGACTTCGCGAGCTTCAAGTTCCATGCGCTGGAGGTCGTTTTGCATGTTCTGGGGGACCTGGGGCGTCACACTGAAGAAAAATGGGCAGTCAGCAAAAGGTTGTCGACCCAGGGGGAAGGGGGGCGGAGGGGAGTGAAAGGGCTGAACAAAGAGAGGATGAGAGCGCCAAAAACGGCCCCATCTCCAGATCAAGCGAGCGAGGGGGAAAAGAGTGACCACGACCCATGAGCGACAGGCCGGGATTTAAAATGAGGGAATAGGCGTACCGCTGAGGAGAAGGCGCAACGACCTCGGGCATGTAATAATCGTCGTACCCTCCGGGGACGAAGGTTGCGCCGAATTGTGACATGTCGTCAGTTGTGGTTATGGGCTGAAGTGCAGCTGCATAAATAGGAGGTTTGCCAGTCAGCGGGGGGGTTGAGCCGAATGACGTTTGGATTGGAGCCACAATCAGCTCTTCCTTTTTCTTCTTCCTTCCTTCCTTCCGGGTATATGGGTCTGGCGCAAAAGGTCAGAATTGCTTTGCGTATTGCTGACAGGGCGCTGCCCACCTTCTGGATTTCCCCTGCAAAGAGAGCTGCTGCTGCTGCTGCTTGTCGGCTAACTTGTCTGCTCTGCAATAACCCCCAGGCAAGGGTATGCAGGTAGTAGGTAGTAGGTAGTAGTAGGTAGGAGAGTCTTGTCTTGGATGGGGGGGGGGAATTTGGCGCGGAACAGAAAAAAAAAAGTAAAACAATCACGGCTGACAGCTGGGCTGATGTCGGAAACGACTTGGGGGAGTTCCAGTGATGCGGCTCTCGTTCTTGAGTTGCTGCTGTCTCTGCTTTCACTTTGCTTTGCGTCTCGAACCGAAGAGCGAGGGCGGCCGGAAGCGGGGTGGAGAGTGCAGGTCGAAGCTCAAGAGCATCTAGGATTGTCGAAGGCGGGCCCTTCTTTTAGCGTGCAGAAGAGGTGGTGGTTTGCGCGTCCCCTATTTTTATTTTTATTTTTTCCATTATTCCATGCGTGTCCAAGCCGACTAGTGAAACATGGGAAGGGCCTGTTTATCCTGCTCCCTTTCTTTTACCCCCCCCAGGCTAGGAGCGGGACTGACTGTATAACTGTATACTGCGTCAGGTACCTGTGTAATGTGTACCTTAGGTAGGTAGGTACTTGGTAGAGAATGAGGGGTCGTTGGTCTTGCTGTCGGAAATGCTGCTCCACCATCCTAAGCCGCAGTACCGGCGCCAGAACGCTGCGGCACAGCTGACAAGTTGATGGGCAGTGAGACATTGTTATCTTGGGGGAGTGTATTCCCCTCTTTTTATTCTTTTTTTTTTCTCTCTCCCCCCCCTCCTTTTGAACCCAAGCTGCCGTTGATGCTGGCTCGGCTTTGCTGCTTTCCCAGGGCGGAAAGGCACCGAGCAGTAAGTAAGTACTTCGTCCGTACTTTGATGGTGGGCGGAGCAGGGGGCCAGACAGGTGTCAAGGGCCAGGTACCGAAAGGTAATCGACCGAGAGTCCCAGGGTGAGCCATGTAAGACAACTTCAAGCGTGTGGAAAGAAGACATCAACCACTGGTGAGTGATGCAACTTTCCAGTGCCACCGTCGTCCATTTCGTCAGTGACAAGGATGCCTCGTGTGTTGAGCGCAGATGTCATGCTCGCAGCAGCGGGAGTCCAGACAGCACGCAGGAGGTACACTAGTTGGGCAATCGCAAACAGAACTCGAGTGCGAGGGACTGCGACTGCGACTGCGACTGCGACTGCGACTGCGACTGCGACTGCGACTGCGACTGCGACTGCGACTGCGCTTGAAAGGCGCGTGGCTGCAGGCACACACCGGCCGTGATGCTCCAGAGAGGTGGCATGGCATGTGCACGCACATGGCATCCAGCATTTCCGGCGAGACAACCCCTCTCCCCCCTGTCTGCTTTAAGTAGTGTACCACTACGTAGGTATTTCGCTTGCCACATACCACCCGCCACCCATAGCCACGAAATGCAGGCGGGATATTGGTTGGCGGAGAATGGCCGGACTGTCCAGAGCAGACAAGCGCAGGAGCAGCGAAAGGAGCAGGAGCAGCAATTCCGGTTCGGGGGTCCGTTGGGCATAATGGAAATGAGACGGTCCGCAGGGAAGGATCTGGAGACGAAGGTGGGCGGGTACAAACAAAACAAGAGGTCCAACTTAGCATGAGCTGCTGTTTGTGCCTAAAGACGACAACAACAACAACCTTGGTCAGAAGGTTGTGTCTGTGTCGGCGGTCGTGCTTGGTTCGCGGAGAGCCGATGCAGTGAAGACGCAGCGGCAGCGTCAGTGCCCCCGGCGCTTCTCGTGCGGGTGCCGTTCATGAAGTGGGCCGCTCGCGGCATCCGGTAGAGGACCCTGTCCAAACCTCGGGTGCGGCACCGAGTTGTTGTGCTTCGTCATCTCGTGTGTTTGGTTGTCGAACGTGCTGTTCGGGGGACCGGCGAGGCTTTGGGGGTACCGGGTTGGGAAAGATGACGGTCGACCCGAGTCTGTAGCGAGGCAAGATTCAGCTGCGAGTCATCCGCGGGAGGAGGGGGTGATCGCGTGGACGTAAGAGGTCGAAATTATGTTGTAGATGATGGCTTTGGAGGGGAGGGGTTGAGACAGACGAGGAGGATCGAGGCCGGCTGCAAGGACACGATGATGAATGAGAATGGGTTTACAGACGAGCAAGGAAACGGAAAAGAGTCGAGTCGAGACGAGACGAGGTCTCTCTGATCTGATCTGATCTGATTGCTTGCACCTTATCACGACTGACTGACTTCCTTTTCATCGTCCCTTCCTTCTCCTGTCTACCAGAAGAAGAAGACAACTGCTGGTGTTGGTCAACCTAGGTAGCTAGGTAGGCACCTAGGTAGGTGCTTAGGTATCTACCTAGGTAACTAATTGCAAACCCCCTCTCTCAATATCATGTCACTTTCTCATCACTCGTTACCCTCATGCCACGCGCATATCTCAATTCTCCAACGATATTCATTCATGTCCATCAGGTGAATGCAAACCACAGGTTAGCAAGTAACTGGCTGGCTGACTGACTGCCTACCTCTGACCCCACCCCCAATAGGCGTCCCGGGTCGATCTCGCTTTGCATGCTACCTACTAACCTACCTACCTGGTAGGTAGTCACTGCGCTGTACATGCGTACATAGTACTGCAGGTACAGGTACGCAGCTCGCTGGCTCAGCCACAATGTCACCGTTTCCAAACATAGAAACATCATTCAGCCCCATTCATTCATTCGTTCATTCATTCATTGCCCGTTGTGGCCGACCGACCGCAATCCGACTCTCCCCCCTTTCTTTCTTGATTTACTACATAGTATATGCTATTCCGCCTGCCTCCATTCCGTCAACCCGACCGCGCCACTCCAGTACCTGCATAGCTCGGCCTACCGAGAGCCATCCGCTAGCCCATCCACCCAGCCGGCTTTCATCACCTCGCTGATTGATGGATCAAGGGTTGTAATGTATCGTACCTATGATGTATAGGTAGCCCTTGTCTCCATCCCGCATGGCGACGTCATGTTCCACGGCTTTCTGCTTCTGCTGTGTCTGCCGTTCGCTCCCTGTTCCTCTGATCCCCACGCCCATCATCCGATTCCAGTCGATCCCAAGCCCATCCCATATTTGCAGACTTGATCCACCCACCCCGGCAGGCGGAGCAGCCTCGCACACTCCCGGGCTGGGGTGTGTGTGTGTGTGTGTGTGTGTGTGTGTGTGTGCGCGCGCGCGCGTACTCGTTGCACATGGCTGCGAGCCCGCAGATGCCAAAAAGTCTAAAGCCTGGAGGCTTGTAGATGTTGAACCCTGTTGAGTAGGCATTGCCGAAACTAGGACAACGCCCTTTCTGTGGTTTGGATGACGCCGCAAACTCACTCTCCTGCGTTTCGTCCGACCCGCGCGCAATCTGTGACGGGCAGGCATTGTTTTAAATCATTTCCAACGATTTCACGGTGCCCAACTACAGATCCATTGCGGAACAACAGAGGACTTTTAACCATCTTTGACAGCTCAGTTCCCGCTTCCCAAGCTGATTTGTTTTCGCTACCCGATGCAGTTAGTTTCGCTCCATTTCCTGCCAAAGCTAGGTACTTCGTGACCACACAGCCCAGTGAAGAGCCGACCCGTCCAGTAGTGCGTAGGTATACTCTTCTGAGTAACTACAGGTCCGTCTTTGGACCCAATCAAGCCTCGCCTCGGCCCCGCTTGTCTCGGAAATTGGCCACATTTACCTCGAACAGTCTCGCTTTTTGACATTAATAGCGCAACAAGACGGACAGACTGGAAAGCCACCATCTATATCTTGCCAAGATTGTACCAGAGACATCCAAGACGATTTCCTACGGACAAGACCGCTGTAAACCAAGTTCCTCTTACAGATATACTTCAAAACACACAATAGCTTCCCACTATGCTGACAGACCTGCCAGAACAATGAGTTTAACGCCACATGTCTTGAACACAATTCAAGTCGTAAACCAAGTTCCATTCATGACCCACTGCATACCCATCACGTGAAACGCACCCTATTTCGACCTCGAGCTATTCAAAGTCCATTGTTCGACGTCTCATTGTCCCTCAATCGAAAAAAAAAGGGGGTTGTTGTTGTTGTTGTTAACGTCAACCTCTCTGGCCCAAAGTCGACCCCTGATCTCAAGACAATAATGGAGTTTGACACAGGTGGCCGACGCCTTGACGTTTTGCAACTAAAAGCAGCTTCACAACTCTCATAGGCTTTTTTCCCACTGTTGCCTCGAGCCTCCAAGACCGCCCAGAGGAACAAAAGACGAAAGGGCATTGTCAGTCAGTCTTTCAACCACATGCGTTCCAGATAGTAAGCGTCCGGATTCCGCCCCGATTCTCATACGTGCTGGGCTATCCTATGCAGATATCCGGGCCTTCCCTGG
This sequence comes from Colletotrichum eleusines, assembly GCA_016807845.1. NCBI lineage: Eukaryota > Fungi > Ascomycota > Sordariomycetes > Glomerellales > Glomerellaceae > Colletotrichum > Colletotrichum eleusines. The sequence goes on from JADEZO010000007.1 coordinate 1,070,465, forward strand.
AAATTCCAAACCTTATGAGACAGCCGCATTTGACTCGGCACGCCCGAGCACAACTCTGTCACACTCGGCGATCACCGAACTCGAAAGCCGCTTACCAACAGGGTGTTGCGAAGCTAAATTCCTAGAACTCCATGGTGGTTGATTGCACTTCCACCCACCGGTCTGCAAGGCGGAGTCAGTATGCGTCTTCACTTCGCAGCCGTTGTGGTGTTGTGACTGAAGCCCCGGTTACCGCTCCAAAATGAGTCGAACAACTAATCCAAATTGCCCAGAAAGCCTCGAATTCGCGCCCCCCTCCCCCTTTTATTTTTTTTCTTCTTTTTTTTTTCCTAACAAATTGTAGTTTAGAGGAAGATTAGAAACTTTGGGAGGAATAAAAAAGACTTCGGATCGACGGCCACCAACTACCTAGGTAGTTTACGTTGTCTTCTGTGATCTGCATATCTGATTCATCTGAGTTGCTACGCTTGATACCTAGCATCGGGGGAGTAGTGGGGGGGGAGGGGAGTCTAGGCCCGGAGCGACGTCGGCCTCCGTAATCACAATGCACGTGACCGGTTCTTACTCAGCAGCTGCATTCGGCCACTGTGACCATCCCTCTCTTCAGGTAGCCCCGGACAGGCAGGCTAGGCCCAGAAGAAGCTAGCGCCTCGGTGGGGAAAAAGGCCCCCGGCACGGACCTTGCCAGCTTGACCGGCACCTTTCGTCAGCCTCTCTCAGCCTGCTGAGCCAAACGCCAAAGCGACGAACCCAGCTCAGCACCTTTTGGACACTCACGATCAACACTACAACTCATCAACTTCGCCATACCATCCATACCTCCCCCGCAACAACAATCGGTCCATTGATCCTCCTCTCTAACGAAGTACCACATATAATCTATAAATCTCCGACTGTGTCCAGTAACTGTCGACGCCCGTCTCCCGTCTCCCCCCCCTCCGCCACCAGAGCTACCTACCACGCACGCACAACACCCCGCAGCAAGCCCAACGACAATGGCCGAACGCAACCTCCAACAGGTCCTCACCCAGCTCCGTGGAAAGGGCTCCTCCCTCCCATACGCCGAGTCATCCGCCCTCCTCTCCAAAGCCAAGCTCTACCTCCTGCAGCTCAACGCTCTCACCCCATCCTCCACCGGCGCCGCCCAGCAGCAGCAGACGTCCCCCCAGCTCCTCGCCCTCGCCCGCGAGACGTACGAGCACGGCGCCCTCGCCTCCATCCGCGCAAAGAACCCCGACGCCTTCACCCGCTACGTCCAGCAACTCCAGCCCTTCTACGAGCTCCCCTCCAACCTTCTCCCCCCCAACCTCCCCGACCGCAACAAGGTCACCGGCCTGTACCTGCTCCTCCTTCTCACCCAAGGCCGCTACGCAGAGTTCCACTCGGAGCTAGAGAGCCTCGCCAACCGCGAGGGCGGAGGCGATAGCAGTGCCGTCGAGGGAGACAAGTTCCTTGGCTACCCCATCCGTCTCGAGAGGTGGCTGATGGAGGGGAGCTACGACCGCGTGTGGAACGCACTCAAGAGCCGCGAGGTGCCCAGCGAGGAATACGGTGTCTTCTCAGAGGTATGCTCCCCCTCACCCCTTCTCCCCTGGTGCAAGTCGGAAAGCTAATTAGCCCCAACCATCAGATTCTCACCTTCCAAATCCGCTCCGAGATCGCCTCCAGCAGCGAGCGCGCTTACCCCAGCCTGCCCATCAGCTCCGCAAAGTCCCTCCTCTTCCTTGACTCGGAGGGCGACGTCATCTCTTTTGCCCAGCAGCGCGGTTGGATTCTGAAGGATGGCCAGATCTTCTTCCCCGATACCGCCGAGGGCGTCGCCGCCGAGGACGGCACCACCGATAAGGAGATGAGCCGAATGGTGATAGAAAACACTCTCGGCTACGCAAGGGAACTGGAGACCATTGTGTAAAGGGGGATCTAGAGAGGGATCTAGAGAGAGAGAGAGAGAGAGAGAGAGAGAGAGCCGGGCCAGCAAGGGCGGTGTCTTACTGTATTAATATCATGCGATAGACCATGAATGAGGGCCAAAGATACAGGAACCTAGGCCGGGTGTTTACGACCTCACACGTGTATGCTTACCTGCCTTGCAAAACCGTGGGTAGTGTCGGCATTTTCTCGACAGTGTGCTTGCTGGTTCATTTCGGACGGTATAGGCGTCATGAGCACAGAAAAAAGAAGAAAAGAAAAAAAACGCACAGCCAAAGAGCACGACGTTAGAACGCACGCCGCAATTCTTGATCAAGTGATGGCATATATTCGTCTCCCACAAACTATTGCTAAGAATCAAAAGCTTGGGATTTCCTTCAGGCACTCCAGCCTGTCTACTGTAAACTTTTCCCAAGACCCAACCCCCGTCTGACCGAGCCCACTGCGATTTCTTGCAGCCTTTTCCATCCTGGGTCGATAAACATTATCCCGGGCTCTTTACGCGAAGAGCTTCAGGCCACTGCCGTGCTTGCCAATCTCGCACACCTCACAGACCTTGCAGACGCTGCCCTTGTACTTGGTGTGGTACTTGGAACCGTCAAAGGCACACTCCTCGTACGAGGTGCCGCTGTAAATAGGTGTGTGGCTTGCCGCGCAGATGTCAAACTCGGCAAACTGGTCAAACTCAATCTCGATCGCATCCGAGGGGTTGCGCTCGCACTGAGCCTTTGCCTTCTTGGCCTGCAGTTTAAAAAAAAAAATCGTTAGTGGATGATACTTTGGGACAAGTGAATGATTTGATACTCACGTTTTCGGTCAACTTGCTAGAGCCGCCGTTGGCAATAATGCGGTTTGCGAAGCTGAGGGCTGATCCGTAGTTCTTGTTCCGTATCGCTAACTGCATCGCGTTGTGCAGGGCAAGCTGTCGGTGAGGAACCTCGATCTTGGGGATGGTGAAGTAGGCAGAAAGCTCCAGACCGCGCTTGAGCTGTTCGTCCGTGGTGCCCAGCTGGCGGCGGCTAAGTTCAATCTCCATAGCCACAGCATACTCGCTGGCAGATGTGATGAGCTTCTTCGCTTCGGCCACCTCGCTTTCGCTGGACACGGCGTTGATGAGAATGGAATGAAGGATACCTTTGAAGATCTTGAGGCCGTCCTCAAGTTTGTTGGTCTTCATAGAGTTGTAACCCTGTTGGAGGTCGTTGGTAGCCAAGAACTCGAGGTCACGGGGCACAACTGGCAACACCTTTCTCGGGTCCGTCTCCTCAACCGTGCGCCGCACGTAGTTGATCAACGGAGGGAGGTTAGCAGAGGCCGGGAGATATGTTTTTGATGCCTGGTAGACCTCGAGGAAACGAGGCTTCAGCGGCGCAAAGTTGACGGCTCCCACTTGTCTGTTGAGCAGCTGCATTGCTGACTCAAAAGAGCCGCCTGCAACATGATCCACGGCCAGAGGGGAGTTGCGGGCCCAGAGGTCGGCCTCGCTGCTACCAGCGCCGCCAGCCTCTGCGCTGTCAACGTTGACGAAGTCGCCTTCAATCTCAGGAACGACGTCGTCGCCCAGATCCCAGCCGGCGGCGTCCTCCTCATCGTCGGCATCGATGAGGTTGCCGTTCTTCTTGGCAGCACCGTCATCTTCGGCAGCATCCTCGAAGCCGTTGGCAGCCGCGGGCTCGTCCTCCAAAGAAAGACCCTCAACCTGGCCAAGCAGAGCCTTCTCGAAGACTGATTGCGACGTAGCCTTTGTGGGCCAGTTGGCCTTGTGTGTAGGCACAACGGGCTTCGGCGGTGTCAGGGCTTCCCCAATAGTGGGAGTCTCCAGCTGCTCTTCCGTGAGGCCAGTAGCCTCGAGAATGGCCTGGCACTCCTCATCCAGGCCGTGAGACTTGGCGGTCATATACGCCAACGGGTCTAGAGGTGTTAGTTGAGATGATCGGCGCTCCGGGCGGCTTCGACTTACAGAGGTCAATCTCCTTAAACATCTGGATCCGGTCCTCCACCTCTCCCAAGTAGAGGGCATTCTGAAATCGTGCGGTAAAATCGCCGCGGTGCTCGGCGATCTTGGCCATGCGAGCAAGCTTGGAGTGATCGCCGGTAGACAGGTACAAGAAGGAAAGCTTGTCAAACTGCTTCAACTTCTGGTACGCCATCTCGACAACTTGGTGGTTTCCATGGGCCAAGGCTTCCGCGCTCAGTCTCTGCCACAGCTTGGGGCGGTCCAACTCCTTAGCCATCTCAACGGCAACATCGAGGTTGCCGCATTCGATGGCAAGCTCGAACCGGGTCGTGGGATCCTGCACAAATTGCAGGGCAATTTCAGGGTAGCCCTTCTTCTGGAGGTAGGAGATGATGGATTGGCCGACAAGACTGGAGTTCTGGATGATGTGCAGCATCTCCTCGTAGTTTCGCTTGACGAGCGCAAGCTTGAATCGGTACTCGGTCGGATCAACGTGAAGAACCTTGGGCTTCGCCGCTCTGTCAAGGCAGTACACATTGCGGCCCTTGACACGGACCAAGTATACAGTCTGATCCAGAGTGCGAACGATACCGTTGTCACCGTTGAGCAGGGTGTACTTGATGTGGTTGAGGGTCGAGTATAGCAGGACACCGGCGTCGTCCCAAGTTGCGCTCTTGATGCGGATGGTCTCGTGTAGAGTGCTGACCTGCTCAAGAGTCTTTGTCACAATGGTGACGTTGTGCTTGCTCAGGAGCGCCGCGTAAAGGCCATCATTGGACCACACCACGTACTTCACACCGGTGACGGCGAGCTCGGCGACACTCTTCTTCTGCTGGATGTCGTAGAGATGAACAGCGGTCGGAGTGATGATGAGGAGGTTGCCAGTACCACCGAAGTAAATATCGCTTGTTCCGATAGGGGGCTTGAAAGACCGTGTCGTGTTGTTGGACAGATCCTTGATGTCGATCGTCTGGCTCGAGGTGTTCAAAACGGCGAAGCGGTTGCGCGCGACGAAGATGGCCGAGTTGCCTTGACCACGCTTCGACTCAGTAGGCTCGATTGCACCAGACCCATCGCGAGGAAGGTTGATCAACTCATAGGAGCCGTTGTCGGAGGGAGACGTGACGAGTACGGAGCGTTCAGCAGGGTTGTAAGAAAGGGTTCGCGGCGGGGTCCAGGGGCTGCCAAGCTTCTTGAGCGACAGGAGAGTCGGACTCTCGATGCTCTTCTGGAAGTCGTACGACTTGACGTGCTTCTCCTTGGTGATGTAAAAGAGATTGTTCTGGTACACCGAAGACGCCGGTCTCTCTCTCTCCAACTTGAAGACCATGACACCGTTGTCATGACCAGCGGCGAACAAGTTGATCTCGGGGTGGGCGGCAATGACCCAAAATCGATCGTTCTCGCGCTTGAAGGATTGCACGGCAGTGCGCTTGTTGAGGTCCCAGACACGGATGGTCTTATCTTCGCCGACAGAGAGAATCAAGTCCTGGTGGGGATGGAACAGACAGCCAGATGAGTTCTGGAAGTGCCCTCTGCAAGTGTCGACCTCCCAAGCCTTGGTTTCGCTCATACGCCAAAGCTTGACGAGTCTGTCGTCGCCAGCAGAAACAATGAGAGGCATGGTCGGATGAAAGGCAACCCAGTTTACGCCACGGTCATGGCCTTCCAAGACAAACTTGACAACGGCGTCGGTGTTGCCAAACATATCGGCCTGGTTTTGGTTCGAACGCGCAACCTGATCTTCGAAGGTCATCGATGTCGGCGCCGAGTGCTTCTTGCGCAAGCCGGAAATATCCCAGACGCGAACAGACTGGTCGAGGGAGGCGGAGACGACGAGGTCATCCTTGGGGTGGAACTGGGCGCACATGGCGTAGTGGTTGTGTCCTGTCATGGTGCAGACTGGAAGGCAAGGTCAGTCAGTCGTAGTGCGCATTTACAGGGGGCTGGCTCATGGGGGTTGGGCGCACTCAGGGAGCGGTTTTGCCAGTTCCATATCCTGATGGTCTGGTCGTCGGAAGCCGACAGGATCCATGGCAGCTCGTGATGGAAGAATACGGTGCGGACGTAGTCAAGATGGCCATTGAGGGTGAATAGGCACCGGCGGGTCTGGTAGGACCAGACCTTGATCTTGTAGTCGTCGCCTCCCGAGACGAAGAGGGGCTGCGTCTTGTGGAAGTCGATTCCTCGAACCGGGCCGTCGTGTTCTTCGAATCGATCAATCAGTGTTCCCATGCGGTAGTCCCAGAGCTGGATGGTGGAAGAGTGAAGGGCGACGAGGATCCATGGTCTAGTAGCCATGGGTCAGCAAGGGGGCCACATGTCGAGATGGACACTGCGTGTATGGATGGTGGCTCACCTCTTGGGATGGAAGGCAATGCCCTTGGCGCGCGAGGACTTGGACTCGAACTGTATGCTGCGTGAGTCATCGAGTACACACGGGGAGGGAATCGACTCAATGCGCCGAAGAACGGGGGCGGAAGCATACCTTGGTCAACATGCCCGAGGAGGCCTGCATTATGGCGGGGAGGTGAAGCCGGAGCTTCTAGCAACCAGCAACGTAAAAACAGGCGGCACCTCTGGAGGAAAGAGAAAATCAATTGCAAGCCAGCTTACCGACCACGAAAGGTTGCAGCTGGGATCGAAGAGGATGGTGACATTCACGGGTCACGAAAAGAGGGCGCGGTGAAGGGGTTGGATGCGTAGAAGTATCCGGCAAGATAGGTAGAGAGAGATCGATACGTAAAGGCCACTTCCTCGTCTCGGCGCCCCTAGTAACAATTCCGCTTCGTGGCCATCTGTAAAGTGTGGGTTACCTTGTGGGTCCCAATGGCGCCGATTGACAGGAGCTCCCGCATCAGAGTTCCGCCGGGCTCCGGGTCCTCACCGCCCGGTAGAGAGAGGTAGGTACCTACCTTCCATTCCTCCTCCCTTGCAATGCTCTAGTTCCTGAGGTCAAGCAAGACAGGGACTGCCAAAGCTGACATAAGCAGATGCCCCTCCAGTAGGCCCGTTTTCTGCCGTCCTTCCCCGTGGACCTAAGACCCCTGACGCGGGCGACGCTAGTCCTCTTTGATACAGCTTTTTGTGTCAATGTGTTCAGAAGGTGGCGCACTTACACCTGAAGGAGTTACATATTAGTCGAATTCCGGGACCCCTCCAAGCATTCTTACACTACCAAGATACCTCCAACGACCATGCGACCAAGACGATAAAACACTAGAAACACCCAGGCGCCCCTGCCTCTCTATTCGACTTCAAGAAAATTTCAGAAGCAGTCTGCTCACCTTGGTTTGCTTCTTGAAACACTTGGTGTTCACCCAAAAGAAGACCACGCTATTTGTCCTCATTCATCCCCCATTCATCGACTGAAAGCAACCGCGACTTTGGAGGACAGCCCTCGCGCTGGCCGTCGCAGATCCTCCTTCGCCATGTTGCGCCTCTCCCGACTGCCAATGGCCCTTGCCCTGACGCTGTTGGCAGCCGTCAATGTCCTCGCGGGCCCATCCGTTACCGTGGACATGAAGGCCGCCTTCCCGTCTGGCCCCTATCTTCTCGAGCTGCTGTAAGCAAGCTACCTGCTTTGTCCTGCATTCAACAACCCCAACCCCTTTTTAATCCGCTAACTTTCATCCTCTAGTGAGACCGCTGCGGGCGAAAATGCAACGGCCTATTTCCCCCTCCTCGACCGCATCGCCAGCGGGTACTTCAGCGAAGCCAAGACCGACAAAGATGTCTACGACAAGTTCCTTCATGTCCTCAATGAGGATGGCCACATCAACTCTCCCGATGCTCTCTCTACCTTCAAGCTGGCCCTTTCCCTCAGGACCGCCGCGCCTCGGATCGAGGCTCACTACCAATACTACCGAACGGCTGTTGAGCCCAAGCTCGGATCCGACGCCCAGGACGGCTGTGAAGCTTGGGTCCACCTGGGAGGAAAGCAATACTGCGCCCCCACCCTGGATACCCCGAAGGAGTTCGATTCGGTCTTGGATGGGTCAAAGGCCCTGCCCTTCGATCGAGTCCTGGGATCTGGCGCTGAGGCTATCCTATACGGCGACCCAACTTCGTCTGCTTTTGGCCCATTCCACAGTATTTTGGCGGAGAAAGCACGCAAAGGGGAGGTCGAGTATCGTCTTCGCTACACAAAGCTCGCGGGTGTCTATGAGGAGCCTCTGCCTGTCAGCGGGTACGGAGTCGAGCTGGCCCTGAAGCGAACCGACTATATCGTTATCGACGACCGCGAGGCACAATCCGACGACTCCCAAAAGATCGCTAACGCCGGGGAGGTCCTTGATGCCACCGAAGATGTGGCTGATTTAAAGCCATTGGCAAAATCCGAGCTCCAGGAGCTCGGTCTCAAGGCCGCGTCTTTCATTATGCAGAGTCAGGATCCCTTTGAGACTCTGCTTCGACTTACGCAGGACTTTCCCAAGTTTTCGACCTCAATTGCTGCTCATGACGTCTCTGCAAACTTCCTTGCCGAGCACCAGCTGAACCGCCTGCAACTAGTTCCCAGCGGCATGAATGTGCTCTGGATGAACGGCGTGCAGCTGATTGAGCGCCAGATTGAGGCCTTCACCATCATTGACCTGCTTCGACGCGAACGGAAGCTCATTGACGGTGTGCGCGATCTCGGTTTCACCGGGGCCCAAGCGGTGTCTCTCCTTGGCCATCCCAAGGTTGCTGAGTCCAAAGCCGATGACGAGCCTCCGCGCTTCGACTGGACGGACGACGAGGAGAAAGGAGAAGTAATCATGTTCCTCAACGATCTTGAGAAGGACGAGCGATACAAAGACTTCCCCAGCCAGTTGACGGCGGTAAGTGCTACACAGCACTCCTACTCACGACCAGCTTATTAATTCATCCCAGCTTCTTCAGCGCGTTTATCCCGGTCAGCTACCTCCCATCAGGCGAGATATTTTCAATCTCATCGTCCCTGTGGACTTCTCCAAAACGGAGGACCTCAAAGTAGTGGCTCAACTCAACTCTTTCATACAGCGAAAGATCCCGATTCGGTTCGGTCTGGTGCCTTTGACACCGACCGAGGATGCTGCCAAGATCGCAAAGGTCCTTTACTACCTTCTGGACAACTATAGCTTGGAGGTGTTCGTCGAGTATCTGGATGCCGCCATGCAGGACTCCAAGACGGAGAAGCCGGATCGGAGCGTCTTTGAGAAGGCAATCAAGGATCGTGAGCCGCTTCCAACTGCTAAGCTACTTGCTTTCGACGATATATTGCAATCCCAGGAGCTTGACAACGTGGTGGCGTTTGCCCGGAGCTGGGTAAAAAGACTGAACGCAAACACTCCCACCCCGCCGGTATTCATCAACGGTATTCCCGTCCCTCGCGAGAATAACTGGCTGCAAGCTATGAGTATGAAGGCCACCAGCGATTTGCAAGCAATTCAGAAAGCTGTCTACTTTGGTATGGTCAATGAGGAAGTCTGGTTTCCTGATTTCTTCCTCGAGAAGGCCGTCAAGCGCCGCAACACCTACATTTACCCAGAAGACGAGAAGTCTATCAAGATGCTGGACGTCAACAAGGTCTACACTGAACACGACAACCTCTTTAGCAATGTCCCGGCCATTGAGGCGTTCGCCGACTCTACCAAGGAGAACTGGGCGGTCCTGACTGTTGTGGGCGATTTCGTATCCGATCAAGGGGCCAATCTTCTCCTTACAGCTTTGGAGTTCCGCCGAAGCAACCCGGGCGTTCGTTTGGACATCGTCCACAACCCGCCTACATTTGCTTCGGCATCCGCCGTGAACACGGTACTGAAAAATAGCGGGGACAAGCTTGCGGAAGTCGAGTCGCTCCCTGATCTCAAGGCCATTATCGACAGTGCCGCTGATGGATCAGATGGAATGTTCACAGCAGCTCTCAACGAATTTTTGTCTTTCGCTGCCATCAAGCCGGGTTCTAACCTTCTTATTCTCAACGGGCGGGTGATCGGGCCCTTCACCGAAACTGAGCCTTTCGAAGGTGATGATTTCCAGTTCCTCCTGGAATTCGAGCAGAAGGCCCGCATCCTGCCCGTTTATGCAGCAGTCGACGATCTTGGACTTACTGAAAAGATATCCGGACCATTGGCGGCTGCCAAGATTACGTCGGTGACTGCACTTTCGACCATTTCTGATTTACCGGCTGACGTCTTCGAATCTGCGCCGCCTCTGCGCGTCAGCGCCCATGACAACTGGAACTCCACCTACACCGCTATTGAGATTGGAAACCCAGAGACCTCAAGCATTCACATAGTCGGTGTTTTGAACCCTGCTAGTGAGCAGGCACAGCGATGGGCACCGATTCTGAAGGTTGTCTCCAAACTGGATGGAGTCTACCTGAAGCTCTTCCTCAACCCACAGGAAAAGATTGACGAGTTGCCTGTGAAGAGATTCTTCCGATATGTCCTAGAATCTGAGCCGAGCTTCGATGAGGCTGGCAAGGTGCGAGGACTTGAGGCATCTTTCAAGGGCCTGCCCTCCGAGGCCCTTCTCAATGCCGGCATGGATGTCCCTCCGTCATGGCTGGTTGCGCCCAAGGTCTCGGTCCACGACCCAGACAACATCAAGCTGAGCTCCATCAAGTCTAACGTGTACGCATCTTACGAGCTTGAGAGCATTCTTATTGAAGGACATTCCCGTGAGGGTGGGCATTCACAGCCCCCGCGTGGTGCCCAGGTTGTCTTGGGCACCGAGAAGGAACCCCATTTCGCAGACACCATCATCATGGCCAACCTTGGGTACTTCCAGTTCAAGGCTAACCCGGGCTTCTATAACATTCAGCTCAAGCAGGGAAGAAGCTCCGAGATTTATACCATCGACAGTATCGGCGCAAAGGGATGGACTCCCGTACCAGGCGATGAAGGCACCGACGTCGCACTGATGGACTTCCAAGGCACGACGCTGTATCCCCGTCTGTCGCGCAAGCCAGGCCAGGAGGAAGCCGACGTCCTGGCGGAGGCTGAAGACAACAGCATTGTCGGCCGCGGTCTCAAGTTCGCCGAAGGCATTCTGGGCAAGAAGAAGTCGGCATCTGACGAGGAGCACGCCGAGATCAACATCTTCTCCGTCGCCAGCGGCCACCTCTACGAGCGCATGCTAAATATCATGATGGTCAGCGTCATGAAGAACACCAAGCACACGGTCAAGTTCTGGTTCATTGAGCAGTTCCTCTCTCCGTCGTTTAAAGACTTCATCCCGCACATGGCCAAGGAATACGGGTTCAAGTACGAGATGGTGACCTTCAAGTGGCCTCACTGGTTGCGCCAGCAAAAGGAGAAGCAGCGCGAGATCTGGGGCTACAAGATCCTCTTCCTCGACGTGCTCTTCCCGCTGTCCCTGGACAAGGTCATCTTCGTCGATGCCGATCAGATCGTCCGCACCGACATGATTAGCCTTGTCAACCACGACCTCGAAGGCAAGCCGTACGGCTTCACGCCCATGTGCGATTCCCGCACCGAAATGGAGGGCTTCCGCTTCTGGAAGCAGGGCTACTGGGCTAACTACCTCCGTGGCAACCCGTACCACATCTCGGCGCTGTACGTCGTCGACCTTCGCCGCTTCCGCGAGCTCGCCGCCGGCGACCGCTTGCGACAGACGTACCACTCTCTCAGCGCCGACCCCAACAGTCTGGCCAATCTCGACCAGGACCTGCCCAACCACATGCAGTTCCAGATTCCCATTCACAGTCTGCCGCAGGAGTGGCTGTGGTGCGAGACGTGGTGCTCCGACGAGAGCCAAAAGGATGCAAAGACGATCGACCTCTGCAACAACCCGCAGACCAAGGAGCCCAAGCTCGACCGCGCGCGTCGCCAGGTGCCCGAATGGACCGTCTACGACAATGAAATTGCCGCTCTGGACCGCAAGCGCAAGGGCCTGCCCGTCGAAGCGTCCAAGAAGGGGGAGACCAAGGTCGGCGGCGGGGGTGAGGGCGAGCAGCAGAAGCCTGTCGTCGCCACGGAGGACAAGAACACCAAGAGCCGCAACTGGGAGGAGCCGCCTGCGGAGAAGACGCATGTCATAGATGAGCTATAGACGTCCAGACGGTGGCGGATCAGCTAGTCTGGCTTCTTGTGTAGGTATACAGCATCTTAGATCCGGAAAGAAGAATTCAAGAATCTTGAAAGATTTCCTTTTTTTTGTCTCTCTTTTTCCGATTTTGGTGGAAATTAAGACAGACCATCGACGCTCTCGAAACAGGCATGTTCAACAAGCAATGAATGTGACGTCTATATAGCTAGAAACCATCTTATTTGCGCCGACCTCTGATAACGTCCAGCCTTTTGAAAGCAAAGTTGGCTGCCATCCTTGCGCCGCCCCAACGCCGCCGTCATCTGCATTCATTTCAACTCCCAAAACACATTTCTACCGGCTTTCTCTTTCTCTGTCTCTCTCTCTGAAGAAATCAATACCCCATGAGTCATGATGCAAAAGCAAACAAAGACGTTTCCTCCCTCCGTCTAATGCGAGATGTATTGGAACACCGCCGACACCTCGGGCTCGCCACACTCCTGCCGTAATAGCAGGTCCTGGATCGGCTTCAGCCCCTCGTTGATGAAATGGTTCCACGTGCTCGTGTCGCCGTACAGCATGGCGGGCGATTTGATAAATTGCCTTCCATCGGGCTTGCACCGCTTACACTTGAACGTGTCGTGTGTATCAGAGTTCGTCCCGGGGCGGTACTGGAACAACTCGCGCAGGCTGTCGAGCGAGAAGTGGCGCTCGACATCTTCGGCAGAGTCGACGACGCAACTGGAGAGGGACTGCTTGTGGGACTGGCGCTGGAAGATCTTCTCCTCGATCGTTCCTGTGGCGATGAAGCGGTAGACGAAACAGTCCTTCTTCTGGCCGTCACGCCAGACACGAGCGAGAGCCTGCTGATCAGCGGCAGGATTCCAGTCGGGGTCAAACAGGACCAAGCGATTTGCGCCGATGAGGTTGAGACCACAGCCGCCAGCCTTGGAACTGAGGAGGAAGACAAACTCGTCTCCGTCGGGGTTGTTGAACTTGTCGACCAGCTTCTGGCGCTTGTTGACGTTCATGGTGCCGTCGAGACGCAGACAACCGTACGCCCGGGAGCGACACAGCTTCTCGAACAAGTCCAGAGTCTGTGTGTAGTTACTAATGAGGACAATCTTGTCGTTCGTATCCTGACGGATGCGTGCAAGCATGCGGTCAAGGACTTGCATCTTGCCCGAATACCAAGGCTTGATATCCCTGTCTCGGCCACGTGCTTCTTTGGGAACGTAGTCGTCAGGGTAGCACTTTTCTGAACCGGGCAAGTCGTCCGCAATGTTGAGTAGGTCCGGATGGTTGCAGAGCTTCTTGAGGATATTGATGGCCTTGAGGGGCTGGCTGCCCTTGCCACGAAGAAGGGCCTGGATCTCGGGGCTGGTGATGAAGTAGTTGTACAGATCGAGCTGGAATGGTGCGAGGTTGCAGAAGACGACATGCTCATACTTGACGGGCAAGTACTTTGACAAGATGTCGTTGGTGCGTCGAATGATGAACTTGTTGACAATGCCCAGCAGCTCGGACAAGCACTCGTCGCCCTTCTTCCTGTCGGTCTCGGACGCATCGGCGTCGCGACCCCGTAGAATCGGAAGCTCGAATCGCTTACGAAACTCGAGGCGAGTGCCTAGCAGGTCGGGGTTGGCGAAACTGATCAGGGCGAAGTATTCGGACAAGTCATTCTGGATGGGTGTTCCGGACAAGATAACGCGTCGTGTGACGTTGAGGCTATTGAGGGCGCTGAACGTTTGACTGTCTCCGTTCTTGAGACGATGTCCCTCGTCGCAAAGCATGAGACCAATCTTGGTGTGTTTGAGCTCTTCGGCATTGAGACGGAGGGTCTCGTACGACACAATGATGACTGGCCGAGTGACTGACCTGCCACTAGCAATAGCCCATTGGCGCAGCTGGCGTGTCAATTCCTCCTTTGATGCCTTTCCGTCGATTGCGAAGGGCGTGATGGCATCGGCGCCTAACCATTTGACCAGCTCGTTGGCCCAGTTGCGGACCAGACTGGATGGACAAGCGACGATGGCCTTTTGAATGGTGCTTTTCCCAGCTTCCGGCGACTGCTTGAGGAGGGTCCACAGCAGGGTGATGCACTGGAGCGTCTTGCCAAGACCCATTTCATCGGCCATGATGCAGCCATTGGCCTTCTCCTCAATCATGCCCGTAACGCATCTGTACATGAACTTGACGCCCTCGACTTGGTGTGGCCTGAGAACCTTGGCCAGTCTCGGATCGATGACGACGGGGACTCGTGGGTGTTCTCCTTCAACCTTTTTCTTGATCCCCAGGATCTCGGCCAAGCTCTTGTGGACGAGAGGCGCGTCAATCTTAGTCTCGGCCTCGGCATCATTCTTGTCTTGCTTCTTCTCGGGCACCTTGGGCTTGTCATCCACGGTCGGGTCGTAAAGCACAATGGAGAACTCGCCACTTGGGTCATGCAATGGCTTCGCGATGAAAGTAGCACCGGTACGAAGGCCAAGGGTGGGAGGGGGTCGGTTAGGGTTGTAGGATGCGGAGTTCTTGTTGATCAGAGGTATCGAGAAGGCTTTGCGGAAGACTGTCGATTTGTCCTTGACCTGGAAGACGGGAAACTTGTTTGCATCGCGGTTGGCAAGAGCAAGCCGATCGGCGTTGGTGTAAGGCTTGTCGGCCTCGTTCTCGCCATCGGCACCTTTGTAGTCGACCCTTCTCTTCTTCCGCGCCGGCCTGTCGGTTGAGACGGTTCTCGCTGCCGATCCGGGACACTTGAAGGGCCTGTGTAGCTTGTCGATGGACTGAGGGGTGGGAAACCGCTTAACGGAGATGTTCTCCTTGCGGGCTGTCGGGGTGGCGACGACGTCCGCAGTCCTATGGAGGGGTCAGTGACATGTTGTGAATTGAATGAAGGCAGATCGAGAAAGCGTACATGTTGAGCAGCCGGCTGAGGCTTTTGCAAGCCTGCAAGTGCAGAGTTGGTGGCAGTGCGGTGAACCGTTGCGGTCAGCAGGGGGTATGGTGGCAGACGAAGATGGAGGGGGAGAACAACGATGATGAGGATTCCCGATCCGGGTTGTTGATTTGGGGAATTGGGGAAGCGCGACTCGACCCGCGTCGCCACTCAAACACGGTGTCACATGCTGTCGCACGTGCACTAGGCACCAGCGTCCAATCAGACCAGCGGCGTAGGTCATTTGTAGCGGGTGATGGGGTCTCGGTCCCACTTGATTATCTCGCCCCCCAATGCCTTCATGACTTACTACCAACTAAGGATGCGGACATGGTTGACTAATCATACATCTCAGGACGACCTGACAGCCTACTTACTTAGGTACATAACGATAGATGGACATTTGGAACGGACCTGCAGTGAATCATCTCCAGGTGCACCAGCTTCTCGGCGCTACGAGGGTGGTCAAATGTGACTTTGTATGTAAGAATTTGCCAATGGTGTACAATGCGTGCGTACAATGCGATCAAAACAGTGTGTAAGAACCAAAGCTGGCGCTTGCTTAGCTTCAGTCCTAGAGATGCAGCTGATGGTTTACTGGTGGTCATACGTGGCCTCCCTAATTCCCGACACCAGGAACACTAATCTTCTTGGGTCTGTTGGGTCTGGAGACCGATCCTTCTTAAGTCAGTGAGAGCCCCTCTGGCCCGTGGCCGAGGACGAGTCATCAAGGCATTGTCCTCCGTAAAGAAACATGCCGTCTGACCGAGCGAAATTCCAGTATGCTCATTCCGTCGGCAAGGATACCATTCGTCTTGTACGTATCCTGGGCCATCGGGAGACTGAAAATGGGCCGTTGCGACTTGCACTCGAGGAACACGCCATTAGCAATCTTCCCGCATACAGGGCTCTGTCTTACACCTGGGGAGCTCCCGTATACGACCAGCTTCCAGAAGACGACGTGGTCACGGTCCTCCTCGAGGACCAAGACTTTGATGTCTTCTCGAACCTCCACGACGCGTTGCTCTGGATGCGAGCGCGCGGGTCGTGCGACTTGTACTGGATCGACGCCATCAGCATCAATCAGGCCGACGACGTTGAGCGGGGTGTGCAAGTCAGTATAATGGATCACATCTACAAGCTGGCCGTCCGGGTCGATATATGGCTTGGCACCGTGACTGAAGAGCACCGCCCGGCCGAGGTCACGCAGTTGGTTCACACAATGGCCGCCAACGCCGGGAAAGAGTCTCGGTATAAGCCAGGGAACCGCTTTTTCGACCCCGGTGCCCTGCGGAGATACGGTTTGCAGGACGTGCCTGACGCCGTCTGGTACGCCTTCGTTGCCTTCTTTGACCGCAAGTGGTTCAGCCGCGTCTGGGTCGTCCAGGAGGTGGCCTTATCCAAGGATGCGTGCGTGCTCTGGGGCGACGACATCATCCCCTGGGAGACGGTGGCCCTCTGCACGGATTTCCTGTTCGACAGCCATCTGTACGAACAGCTCTCCGAGGTTCTTTACGACAACAACCCCACGACCAAGGACGTCCACGTCGGCAGTAATTCAGCGGGAATCGTCTCGATCCAGAGGTGTGGCCGCGATGCGCTTGCCGCCTGGGACAGCGTGACACTGGATCACATCATTGGGGCACCAGGTAACGGAAGCGGAGATCGCACAGTCATGACGGGAGGGGCACTGCTCTTCCTCATGCTCCATTTAACGATCGGAGTCGAGGCAAGCGACCCCAGAGACCAAGTGTTTGGCCTGCTCGGTATACTCAACTTGCTCCTCGAGACGAGCGGGCGGCCGAGGACAGGGCTGGAGCCCAACTACTGCAAAGACTCGACGGCCGTCAAGGTGTACACGGAAACGGCCGTGTTCATCGTGGAGGAGTGCGGCAACCTCGCGCTGCTGACGGCGGTGGCGGACGATGCGGACAGGCAGGTCAAGGAGCTGCCCTCGTGGGTGCCGGACTTCTCGGCAAGCGGACCGTCCATGTTCCTGGGGATGCGGTGGCCGGCGGGCGCGCCTTACTTCGACGCCTGCCGGTCGGCGCGGGCAGAGTACGGCGTGGTCGACGGTAATCTCCTCCGGGTCAGAGGATTCTGCGTCGGCACGGTTTCCCTGCTGGGCACGGTGTACTCGGAGCTCGCGGCGAGGGGAAGCTTCGCGCAGTGGGCCGACTTCTTGCTGCAATGCGACGCGGTGTACAAACCCACACAGCAGTGTCGGGTAGAAGCCTTCTGGCGGACATTGATCGTGGACCGAGACGGGTTCAAGCACCCGGCGCCGGGCGACTTGCGAAAGGCGTTCAGGCACTGGATCACGGACCACGTCGTGTGGGAAGTGTACAGCGCGTTGAAAAGGGGGGCGGATGTGACGGAGTATGTCGATCGGCTGGAGAGCATTCGGAAGCTCGCGAGGTCGGACGTCAGCAAGACGGTGCCGTCGTGCGACAAGATCATGGCATATGCCAAGCGGCTCCAAGAGTGCGACAAGAAGGACGAAGTGGACAGCATGTTGTCGAGTTTCAAGTATCGCTGCCAGGCCTATATCAACCTCGCGTTCGAGACACTCTGGGAGAGACGGCCATTTTTGACGGACAGCGGGTATCTCGGACTCGGTGGCCGGTCTATGGAGGAGGGGGATGGCGTCTGGGTGGTGGCCGGGTGCCCATCGCCCCTGGTGCTGCGTGAGGAGCCGGTTTCGTCCATCTCGGGGCCTTTTTGTTATCGATTGGTCGGAGAGGCGTACGTGCACGGCATCATGCACGGGGAAGCTGTTGTTGATGACGGAGTACAATGGGAGGACGTCTGCATCCAATGAGGCGGTGGAACTGACGGACCCATTCTCGGCAAAGAAAGAAAGGGTTGCTGGAATGTCGTGCATGGATGGATCGATGGTTCGTTCCCCAAATACATCGTACATGCACCCGCCCCCACCCCCAAATTACTGTACATAACTATAGCGTACATATGTAACTAGGTAGGTAGTGTAGTTTTAATCCTGCGCACCAAACAGGAATCGCTCGACATCACCACCCTGAACAGTTGGTTCCTTATTCCAGTCACTCCTCCTCCTCCTCCTCCTCCTCCTCCTCCTCCTCCTCCTCCTCCTCCACCACCACCACCACCACCTCCATTCCGCCTTACCTAGCTGGCCCCACTCCCAATCTCGATTGTTGACTTTCTAGTCGCAAAGCATCGAAACCAACCAACCAACCAACCAGCCCCTCCACGTTCCGCACAGTACGTCCAAAACCTTACAGCAGCAGCTCCATTCACATGTTCGTCTTGTTGACATTCGGTGCCCGCCCGCCCGTAGCGCAGCTCAAACAGTGGGGCCCTCCCCCGCCCGCCCGCCCTCGCGGAACCTCGGTCTGAACGCAACTCAGCACCGACACCATGTCCTCCTCCCCCTCCTCCTCCTCCTCCCCCTTCTCCTCCTCCGGAACCCCGCTCCTCCGTCCACCCTCCGCCCGCACCCTCTGGATTGCCGACAATTGGACCTCCGTTCTCGGCGGCACCGTCTTCGCCCACTTCGGCCACTACCAGTACCTCACCCGCGTCCGTACCCCGAACCCGAACCCCCTCAAGAACGCCCGCTTCTGGACTCTAGCCGGCGGTGGATGGATGCTCTCCTATCTCGCCATCATCACCGGAATCGCCGTCGCACAGGCAAAGGTTAACCACTACCGCGACCCCGACACCCGTTTTCTCTACGACGACGACCACCACCACCACTGAATCTCCCCCACGTATTGCCGCTCACCACCATCTACCACCCGTTGCCACCCCCTTCCCTACGGCCACGTCTGCCCACCATGCCCGCCGATTTCTGGGCCGGCTACATCTCCGGCGCCGTCGGCATCATCATCGGCAACCCCCTTGATCTCCTCAAAGTCCGCCTGCAAGCGAAACCCGCCTCCGCCACCGCCCCTGCCTCCGCCTCCCCCGCCCTCGCCGCCACCTCGTACCTGCGCCATTTCGAATCCCCTGCCTCCCTCGTCACTGGCTCTGCCGCCCCGATCCTCGGCTACGGCGCCCTCAACGCCCTCCTCTTCGTCTCCTACAACCGCACAGAGGCCGCCCTCAACCGCGCCCTCGACGTCCGCTCCAGCCTCTGGACCACCTGGCTCGCCGGCGCCGTCGGCGGCCTGGCCACCTGGGTCGTGAGCACCCCGACCGAGCTCGTCAAGTGCCGCACCCAGCTGTCCTCGCCCCCCGCCTCGAGCTGGGCCATCGCCAGGGACGCCTGCCGCGCCGAGGGCGTGCGCGGCCTCTACTTCGGCGGCGCCGTCACCGCCCTGCGGGACAGCATCGGCTACGGCTTCTACTTCTGGTCCTACGAGCTCGCCACCCGCTGGATGGGCGTCGGCGGTGACGGCCTTGAGGAGACCAGCATGCGCAACGAGGCCGCCAAGGTTCTCTTCTGCGGCGGCCTGGCCGGCATCGCCACGTGGGTGAGTATCTTCCCGCTCGACGTCATAAAGACCCGCGTACAGATGCAGGCCTTCAAGGCTCCGAACTCGGCCGAGGCCTCACCCTTGCTTGGGGCACAGGGTTCGCAGCAGCAGCCGCGGCAATCACAGCCGCACAAGCGCGCGGGTGCTGTCCAGGTCGCCAAAGCGGCGTACCGCGAGGGCGGCATGCGAGTCTTCTTCAGGGGTCTCACGATCTGCAGCGTGCGGGCCTTCGTCGTCAACGCGGTCCAGTGGGCCGTGTACGAATGGGTCATGTATGAGATGGGCCAAGGCCGGAGACGGCCTGCTGCTGCTGCTGTTGAGCCTGCGGGACAAGTGCTTTGAGTGCCACAAGTGTTGAGAGCGGGATTTGGGCCAAGGCCGGCAGGCGGCGCGCGGGCGTGGCGTCGACCTTTTGAGGGTTTTAAAAGTTTCCACAAAGTGGCCGCGCAACACGCCCAGTTTGGGGATGTCGCCGAATACTCCCCGGCCGCACAGATAACCAAAAGAGGTGGACGAAGTGACTACACACACACACGTAACAAAAGATGAGGGCGGTTCCACGTATAAAGCACGGGGGGCCGCGAGCGTAAGATCTCGTTTCTCAGATTTGCTAGACGAATAGACGCCTCCACAAGCACAATCTATACAGCCTATATCGCAGCCATGACTTCGACCGAGTCCCATGCCACGTCCCTCGCAGAACTCAATCGCGTCTTCTGGGAGTCTGTTGAGCCCCTTGCCCGTAGTCCGTATGCCCGGCTAACCTCCTTGAACCAGTGCCAACGCCGATACGTTCTTCGAACAAGACTGGCTCAAGACCTTCGCCGAGCAGCTCACCCGCTTCCTCCGCGCCCAGGCCCCGAACTTGGGCATCCGGCCACGGGACCCGGCCAACCCCGTCCGTCTACTAGACTACGCCTGTGCATACGGCGGTGCATCCTGGGTACGTGCCCCTCGCTCCCAATAGCGCCCCCTTCGCGGGACTCCGTTGACATCACCCTGTGACCGACCAGGCCCTCGCCGCCTTCGTTGACGAGATCTTGGGCGTCGACATCGCCCCCGCCGTCGTAGGCCGCTTCAACGACTGCGCCGCTCGGTTGGGTTACTCGCCCGCCCAAGCCCGCGCCGTCGCTGGGGATCTCGTGACGGACGGGTCTTTGGCCGCCGAGGAGGGGTTCGACGTCGTCATTATATCGATGGCGCTGCATCACCTCGACGACCCGAAGGGGATGCTGGGCCTGCTTGCGCGGCGGGTGAGGCCCGGGGGTGTGCTGATTGCCGTGGAGGGCGTGGATGTCGTTGATGCAGGAGTGGCCGCGGGGGACGCGGGCCACCACGGACGGTTCGAGCACGAGGTCCTCAAGACCACCAACCGGCACGTCGTCTTCGACGAGAAGCTATTCAAGGGATGGTTCGAGGCGGCAGGCTGCGAAGCGGGGAGGTTCGTGTACATCGAGAACGACCAGGTTAGCCACATCCCGGAGAAGGTTGCCGGCAGGCCTGGGGGGCTGGATAGGAGGATGGTGATCGCCGCTTCGGTGAGAAGCGGTTAGATCAGAGTCCCAACCTGAATATCTGAGCGAAGTACTGGTTATTCTCAGGTGTTTGCCTCAGTATTGAGATTTGTTAGTGCGCTCCTCTTAGCTATATGATGAAGCTTCCATCTGCTTGGCTAAATGACATAGCGTGGCACGCATAAGAATGCGAATGAATGAAAGGAGTGATAATAGTGAACTTGGACATAAAAAGAAGAATGACACGAATCAACCCTCTGACTAACATCGCAAAACAGTCAATAAATGCTCCCCCATAAAGAATCAGACGAGTTATTCTTCCTGCCCTTAAGATGAAATGCTCCCCCCTCGCCAAAGGATGTCTATCGGTTACCTGATACGGCCCGTCTTATCCCATGTAGTTCCCGGTAAACAACAATGGACTCTCTGGTTGTGAGCCGGGAGTCCATACGCATTTGCAGTCCAAGCCGTCCAAGCGCACGAAGCATCGGTACCTTTCTCAGAGACTTTTTTTGCCTCGCCGGAGCGGGCAGCCCCGCATCGGGCCCAATCATCTCGGTGACTTTCCCCTCGTGGCCCCGAGAACATGCCATTGCCTCCCCACATCTCACACAGGTCGGCGCATCCGCTGCCGGTCCACAAAGTATGGAGCCAGGGACGTGTTTCGAATCCCCCATTGCTGCTGGTCTTGCAGGACAAGGGCGCGGACAACGAACAGCATCACCCGCGCGTCCCGTCACGCTTACATGAGATTCCTTCACAAGGCGCGCCCCACTCGAAGTCCCTCCCAACACTGTCCCTTTCCCCGGATGGCGCACAACACCACGATCCCGATGCTCCACGACGCATTCGTCGTCGTCGGCGCCGGGCCCCGTCGGCCTGGACCACCGCGACCACCCTCAACCGCCTGCTTTACACCCCGGCGCTCTTCGACTTGGGCCGCGCGGCCCACACGCACAACGTCCTCGGCTTTGAACACGTCTCCCGCCATGGCTTCGAGGAGCGCTGGGCGGAGAGTGTTGGCGTCCTGGCGTTCGATATGACTCGGTACCTTTGAGATGGCGACGCACATCGCGTATATGACGCATTCACATGGGGGGACAGGTGACAACCTATTCGAATGGGAACACTGGCCCTTTGGCTTCTGGAGATTTCAGCGCCGGCTAACGTGATCAAAGTCCGTCGCGACTGCATTGCCAAGCGGCGCGGGCTTTGTGCGGGCGGAATGGTTGTGCCTCTGCAGTCAGAGCCAAGAGTTGAGTTGGAATATGTTATTGGGCGATGGGGGTTCATGTCACTCGTCATTCTTGCGCTGGCATTTTTACAACATGATTAGGCAGCCGGATAGGGTCCCAAGAGCCCAAGTTGCCTATCATGAACAGAAACTGACAAACGATATATCACACATACACGAATTACAATGCTTTGGATACGGGGTTTCCTGGCTTCATATCTCGTGCTCGACTTGAACAGTCAATAGCATGCAGGCATATTCGGGTCAAGACGCCAACTTACACCTAGCGGAGCTGCAACTACGACCAATTCCGTCAAAGAGCGGCTCCCGTGTGTGAGCAGGATCACCACCCATGCTCATGGCGTCGCCAGGGACAGACGATGGAACAAAGCTCAGTTCTATAAGACTTAAATCAAAATCAGTTGCCCAGTGAATCGACCGTGGGCATGAGTAGGGCCCCGAATAGGACCGAATTCCTTTCCACGTATACTGGGGTTCAGACATCCCCGTCACGGCACATACTTGCTCACCTCTAGGCAGCAGGATTGCTACCCCCCCTTTTTCTTTTTCACGCGCGACCACACCCCTTTTTCTGCTAGAAACAGCAACTCGTGGAGCCATCATATGTCTGATGGTGTCGTCAAAACCGCCACAGCGGAGGAGTTGAATCGAGCCAGGTTTCACGCTGGGTCTGGGATGGCAAGACCGATCTGTTGAGTTGGCTCGGTGGTCAGCCCGTTGAGGCTTGGCCAGCTACCTGTAGCCGGACGGGTGTCTCTTATTAGATATCCGGCGGCTAGGCTTAAAGAAGCGGTATGTTCGCTCACGCTGTTGCCCCCCCCTTTTTTTTTTTTTTGCTTTTCCGCAAAAGCAGCCATGGACCGATGGTCAAGCGTACCCGGCATTGGGCTCAACCAGGAGGGACTTACGCTCCGGGGCTCAATATGCCATGGTAGAGGCGGAGAGTCTTACAACTCTTCCATATCGGGCTTACATATCTATCCTTCACTAAGAAAGCGGCGTCACCAACAAGGGGCAGCCAGGTACTACTGCTGTTCCTAGCAGGACAAGCTTGAATCAACATCGATCAGATTCAAACATGCCTTGGGATTCTAACACGCTGCTATCAAGACATGGTTATGTTCACCATGGACCATGGCAACTACAGTTCCGAAACTCGACTCAATCACTGGGAACCACAACATTGAGACAACATGGTGGATTTTCGGAGCTTCTAGACGTCCGGAGAGGGTTGATGCCTGAGAAGGGGGGGGGGCGGTCCGTATCCTTGACGTCCGTAATACCGTGCTTCGTGAAGGATCGCCGATAATCAGTGAGGAACCTCGATAACTTTCCACCTCACCCGCCGCTGAAGCAAACTCCCTGGATGATGCGATAGTTTCCGCTCTTGAATATCGACGCAGACAAGGCCGGAAGAGATGGTGTGTCGGCTGAAAGCAAGTCAGCACCACGAGGGGACCCATTCCCCATGTACAGCAATGCGATCTGTCCCGGGGTTGGTTTGTCCACACGTGGTCTGAGCCGGCATAACCCTCTTTAGTCTCTTGGTTTCTTTCTCTCCCGCGAGCGCAGCCGAAAGGCTACGTCCGTCACTTCAACGAATGTAACACCGAACCCCCGCCCCCCCTTGTGGAAGACCACGACGTTTCCTCTATACACTGCGGCGATTTAGCCTGCGTCGACGAAGTGACTCTAGAGAGAGCCTGGTTCGGGGCCTACTAAAAGTCTTTAAATGGCAATGATAGCATCTCTACGTTTGTCAAGCCTAATGTCGGCCTTCACAACGAACCCGGGCTTGGCCCAAGCGACTCCCTCCTTCAGGACACACAGGGTTGGTTGTGTGACTGTCGACCCCACCGCGGGGATGCCGGCCGTGTGCTGTGGTAAGACAAGCAGTCTCTCCCCCGGGTACGAAGTAGAGAGCAACAAGCCATATAGACACCAAGCAGACCCCGCCCAAGATCATGCGCAGATCAAAGGAGGTTTCAAATAAGAGAATACTATGGGTAGCGCAGAAAGAGGTTCCCCTGTAATAGAAAGGGTTGTATTGATGGGTGTCATCCCATAAAATCCCCGGCGCGGCCGCGCCTCATGGGATGAAATGTCCGAGCCGACCGGGCTGCCCTGGCGTGGGGTGGGTGGGCTGACAGGCATGCCCCGTTTCAACATGTCCCTGGTCCCCTAGTCTTCTTTGCTATGTAAACAACCTCGTCATCGGGAGCCTCACACCGCTGCGGTTATATCAACCCAGCAAGACACAAGACAAGAACCGTCAAAGTCTCGGAAACATTGACACTGCGTTCAAACCGGCCGGATCCAAGAGCGTGCGCATGGACCGGTGAGTAGGCCGGTCGGTATAGCGAACAATATATGTACATATGCCTCCCTCCCTTTGCGTCAGTTCCACTCGAACAAGAAGCCGACACTCTAGCTAGCACGGCGGTCAGCAGTTCATGTCGATTCGAAGGGGACATGTAGTTGGTGAGGCCGGCTCATAGTGCATGCTCCCTTTTCTGAATTTGGCAACGGTGTGTGGCAGTCGTTTCGATTTGGTTAGACGTTGAAATTCTTGTTAATCCCTCAGCTCGCAACCCATGCTTGGCTGGTATGGTGGCTGCTCTGCCCATCTGCCTGCTAGTCGTCCCGGTCGTTTGCCTCGTTGGTCGATGGGAGTGAGCTCAGATCAGAGAGCATGGCAATACTGCTGATGTTGCTTTTCTTGTGTTGGATAAACGAGATGGTCCGGTAGATATGAGCAGCTTTGGAAATGTAAAATTATTATTCGAGCGGCAGCGGATAGCCGTCGTCTTCCGCTGCTCGCCAGGCCAAGCTGGATAGTCCCCCACCCCCGCACCGAGACTTGACGATTCTATGGGATATATCCTCCTCCTCCTCCTCCATGACACAATCCAATACTCCATGCTCATAATCAGGCAATCCTGCTTTTCGGGCTTGGCCATGATAGAATGCACTGCTGCGACTCGCGAACCTCCGTGATCCAATCCGTTGAATGATAACCATACGCCGCGTAAAATCCTGTTTTTTCCAGTGCCCACATCCTTCATAACGCTCATTCATTTGTACACACATAGCTCCTCCGATCTCGTCGTCATCGAGCGACGAATGCGGGGGCTTGCATACTCGGACAAGGGCGAGACCAGAACACTGGGGTCATAAACAGTAGCGCTCAACATGCTGGCGTGAGGGTCGTCCTGGCAGGTAGCCCATCCCATAGAATCCCTGCTCTCGCAACCGGGCTGGTGCAAAGGCGTTTGCGGTACGTCTTGCACAGTCGCCGGGGCGGTAGCATATGCCACGGGCGTGGGCAGGCCTCCTACCAGCGGAGATGTCTGTTGCCGCTCCCCTTGGTACCACCACTGGTTCTCGAACCCATTGTCCACCGTCATCATTGCCGCAGACAGCGCCTCCAGCTCCTTTCTCCGTACTGCGTCGTCAATGTCCCTGGAGTCTGATGCGGCGTTGGTCCGAGAGACGTCACGGAATTTCAGGGACAGCTCGGAAGAATAGTCGTCGAATTCAGAATCGTTCGGCATGCCAAACTCGCCCGGCCATGCTGATGCTGACCAAGGCAGCTCGTCTTCCCCTAGCCGGAAGCGCGAGGGAACTTCGGGCAATGCCTTCCAATAATCAGGGGCATCGCTGGGGCGTGTTCTTTGACGCGGTAACGCTGAACTGCTCAGGGCTTCGGCCTCGGCATCCCATGGACTGTCGTTCCAGGGCGGGGGGGC
The DNA here is from genome assembly GCA_016807845.1 of Colletotrichum eleusines. Taxonomy (NCBI): domain Eukaryota; kingdom Fungi; phylum Ascomycota; class Sordariomycetes; order Glomerellales; family Glomerellaceae; genus Colletotrichum; species Colletotrichum eleusines. The sequence continues at coordinate 1,096,277 of JADEZO010000007.1, forward strand.
AGAGCTGCCTCTCTCGTGTGATGAAGCCACCCGGCTGTCCCGTCGAGGCTGCCTGCTGGGATCGTATTGTGGAGGCCCTGGCTGGGGCTGAGGTTGATAGTACTCTTGGATGGGCGGTGAAGAGCGTGTCGGTTGATATGCTTGGTAGGTTGCTTCTGCCAGATAGTTTGTGTTCAGGGCGGGGACTTGTCTCGGAAACTGCTGAGCTCGATCGCGGAAGTTACGAGAGGTATAGGTAACGGAGTGCTGATTGGGGGCGTGCCTAGGCGAAAATGAGACCCCAAACTCGAAGTGCACGAATATTTGAGGCCGGCGGCTCGAACTCAACGCCATATCGTGATGTAAATGAGTTGGCATAGGCTCTGTCCTCCAGAAAGCGCTCATAGCCAAAGAAGGGGGGAGATGTCCGCAGTTGATATCTGGGAGGGTAGGTGACCGAGGCGCAGCTGTGGTAAAATCAACGGTGGTCTGAGCTAGCGAAAGGATAAGGACAAAGCGGAGAGATGCAGTCGGATGAATGGGAGTGGAATGTCAGCAGGTATGCGTATGTACGGGTCCGAGCTTTGGCTTGGACGCTAGTGTCGAAGGTATACGTGATGTACAGAAACGATGGGCAACCAGCAGCTCATGTGAGACGGCTAGCGTAGGTTGTTACTGGATGTGCCTGGCGATGAAGAAAGATGAGAGATGCGATAGGGTGCTGCGGTTCATCTCTCCAATGTAAGCGAAGCGGGCTGTCTTCTTTTTGGACACCGTAGTCGGAGAATGGCTGAAGCTGAAGCGAGTCAGATTGGAATGGGGTGGGTTAGTTAATAGTGTGAGTGTGTTGAGTTCGTGTGGGCGAGAAGCGGCGGCGAGAGGAACACGAAGGAATAAGAGAGGTTTGTGGCGGAACGAGTCAAGACACCGCCCCGGCAAGGACGTGGGCAGGACTGTCGGGAGGAGGGACCCAAGCAAGCAAGCAGAGCCAGCGCAGGGTGTCCGAGGGATGTAGGGACGAGGACGTCAGAAGGGGCCCGGGGAGCAAAGCAAGGATTGGCCGGACCAGGGGACCTGATGGCAGGTGATGGGCGAAGCGGAAGTCGGGAAGGAGAGGCGTGGAGGTGTGACGCGAGACCAAGCGTGTGGAGGGCGACCGAGGCAGCAGAATTAAAAAAAAAAAAAAAACCACAGACGGCTCGGTGTTGAGTGACCGGTAGCCGTGAGTAATATGAATGTAATACTTAGTAGCCAAGGGCGGCCGGGTAAGTTTGATGCACAGCACGTCCCGAAGGCCGGGACCTGTTCACCAACTAGACTGCGTACTCAAGGCTTTGGAGGTAGTCGACTGCAGTGCAGTACAATGCAGCGCAGCGCAGCAAGAAAGTACAGCCCCTCGGCGCCTCGCTCGTCAGGCGGTGGTGCAAGCCTCAGTTGGACGATGGAATGGAAAGCACAGCGAGATGGGCGTCAAGGTCGAGGTCGAGGTCGAAGACGGGAAGGTATAGAGTGGGATGCTGGGAAAGGAGAGAGGGAGGCCACGATGGCGGGTTGGCTGTAACTGCGTCCAGCTGTGTTGTGTTATGTTGTCGTGCTATTGACGTTTGGTTTGTCAAGGCGGAAAGAAAGCCAAACAAGGTGGGATGATTGGATGGATGGATAGATGAACGGGTAGGTGGTGTAGGTGGGATGGATGATGGCCGGGAAAACGACACCGCTAGGCCCGAATGTGTGGGCTTGGGAGCAAAGAGCGGAATGGCGAGGGAGGCTTGACCCAGATTGGGATGGACGGAGGTTGGAAGGATGAGAAACCCTGGACGACGACGAGAAATGGAGACAGAGAGACAGAGAGAGAGAGAGAGAGTAATACTACCTGTAGGTAAATAGATGCACACGACATGTAAGAGACAGAGAAGAAACCGCCAAAGGTACGTACCTGTTTTCGCTGTCTTCCTACCCCTGCCCGCATTACTACCTACCTACCTACCTATGTACAGACAGGCATGTACCTGTAGGCATCTAGTGTATAAGCAAGGTACCTAGGTAGAGAGAGACAGACACTATTTCCCAAACGAGGCAAAAAACCCAGGCTCGCAATGCCCGGAACCGTGCGTAGGTGCATAAACAAACGTCCGTCCGTCCATGCTTGGCTGCTTGCTTGCTTGCTTGCTATCTACACTAGGTTGGTGGACTTCCGTTGCGGCACTGACAGCGCTGACTGAACGCCGCCGCAACTCTTAAAATATTGTTGTTTGACTACCTAGGTACATGGATGCCCGGCAGAGACGCGAGGAGACAGACGAGAGGAGGGAGAGGCGAGACAGGGTCCGGTACCATAGCTATCCTCCGTACGGCCTCTTAGTGTCCATACCTAGTGTAGCATCCGTAAACGCCTCAGACATGCCCTCGTGTAGGTGATCCCGCCTGCTGTCGAGAGTTGCCTCAGATCTGCTGTGACGATCCATGCACTACTACTACTCTACCTACTCGGACACGGATGAGGCAAATAAATCCCTACGGGTCGGGTACACGTCGCGTCGGCCCATTGTATACAGTAGCTAACACACATACACAAACACACACCTATGGCTAACCCACCACTCGGGTGAGAAAAAAAAAAGACGGCCGTTTCCCTTTACCACTGCCATATGGCAAACGGTCATTATTATTATTATTATTTTCACCCAAGTGATAGTGCACCTGGTACCTAAGCTTACCTCTCTCTTATGGTACGGGAATTAAGTACTCATCCTGGCCCGACTTTACTGGCATTCCGATGGTTACAGTGGCCCCACAAAGTCCCCGTCCATCCTGGCGGCAGTGTAGGCGGTACTTGTATCCTCCCCACGTATCTGCATGATCGACGAGTATACAATACATGACAAGTTCGCAGATCATATGCGCCAACTGCCAACCAAACGCCAATCAACGGGGCCGCATATCTCCCCCTCCCCCCTTGAACCTCACGCCGTAGTCGACATAGCTACACTAGCGTATCAATCAGGCAGCCGTTTAAATATGTTGTGCGAAATACCTGCCTGTCAAACGTTGGTCTACCTACCTATCTACGCAAAGCATCAAATCCTGCCAAGCGAATGTATCCAAACCAAGAAGGCGGCGGCGGCGGCGGCGGCGGCGTCGGCCAAGAATGTGTGCGTGCATGTGCTCACAGGAGGCGGTGCGATGCGTGCGTAGACTACACAATTGTGCCGAGGTCCTCCATGAATAGCCCTCATGTCAGATTGACTAGACTGCACTGCACAGCTTCCCGGCGCATCAGCAATCAACAAGGATTGCTTGCCTGGGCGAAGCAATCGCGGCAAAAAGCCATGGAACTTTCGAACCAGGCTTCCATGAGTGGGCCGGTCTGCACCCAAACAAATACCTACCCAAATAGCCAGATAGGTACCTAACACGGCCTTCCAACCGCTTCGTCCCCCTCGGAATACGGATGCATCGTTCATCAATCACACTACTCCGCGGCAGCACTCACTGGTCGGGCCTGTGGGAACGGGGCCGGCTTGCTTGCTTGGGGCTTTTCCAGTGTGAGTGAACGCCACGAGGAAGAAGGATGCAAATTGACATGTCGGAAGAGGACAAGTGCGCCCCCACCTTCCCCCCGTCATGAGAGGGAGGGAGGCGGGCATCAGGATCCCTGAAATGAGCCCCTGGAGGAGTTGTCGCAAGGTACTGTGCCAGGTAATATTGCCTCAATGCCGACGCTTGCCAATCTGGAAAGATGGCTTGTCTTCTTCCAAACTACCTAACCACCTAACCTACGTGCCTACCGACCTAACTTGACCTAATCTGACCTGTATAATACAACTTCTTACACCGCGGCAGGTTGTGTGGCTGGTGTGGCTGGACCCTTTTCTCTGGATTTCTATTTTTATCCCGATTCGATCCCGCACACTCCCGTCGGGCATCTCCAAAGAACAAAGGCAGGAAGGTGCCCCACCTCCTCCGTCTCGACTGCCCCACCTTCTGCCGATCCCTCCGCGCATCACCTACCGAGCCCGCCTTGGCGTCGTGCCGTCTCTGATTTTGGACTTTGTTTCTCCAAAAAGCCAAAGGAGGAAGGGTGGTGATAAAATCGAGGATAAAAAAAAGAAGGAAAAAAAAAGGAGACAAAATCTCGGGTCCCTGCGCGTCTTGTGTCATCCTCTCAGCAACGGTGTGGCCTAAGCGCGATTCCTCCACCCTCTGGAAGCGCTGCCCCGGGGCGCTGCGGTTCAGGTATCCAGGGAACATTGACGAAAGAAAGCCAGCCATACGGGCACCGCCTCCCCGCTTCTATATCACGTGTTTACGATCTTCTTTTGGAACCCTCCTTCAAACTGCCGACCACCCCATATCCCGGCTCGAATTCAAATCCATTTTCCGCAGTCCTCGCTGCCCGCCTGGAGACGTCGAGCGCGCTTGAGGGATGGGGGCGGCGTCATGGCCATCGCACTTGGATGTGTTCCTCGCTCAAAATCCACGATCCGAGCTCCATCGCCTCGCATCCACCGCACATGGGCAACTAACTCCCTTTGCCCGTTCACGGCCCTTCCCAAAGCCATACCGTTTGCCCTCCCTGCCTCTCTGTGTTTTTTTTTTTTCATCTCTTTCTTTTTGTCGCCCTGTCGGCGTTCACTCCGCCTCCTTCGCCTCGTACGAGCCTCGAGTGTGGTTCGGATGATTTATCGGCTGTCTTCGGAAACACTCCTCATCTCTAGTCTGACCGGACGTTTCGTCCTCTAAGCCACCTCAGCCCTGCTCGGAGACGAGGGCTGCCGGCGTCTTCAGTGCCGAGCAGGGTGGTAGAGAAGTAGGAAATGAAAAGGAAGACGGAAGAGGAAAGATGTCACGTTGCTAGAAACCTCGCGATAGCATCTTTGAAAAAACCTGTCGTATTCTACAAGATGCTGAGATGATAACCTAGGATATCCATTCAATAGTGAATTGTAGAAAAGGGAGCCTAACCAAAAACCAAACCAAACAGCTCGAGCCAACAAGTCTCTGGGGACATTGCGGTTTCAACCCGCCACGCACACATCCTTCACGCACCCTCACACGGCTTCGCTCCCCTTGCTCCCCTTCCGCCCCGGCTCCCCTCTCCCCGCTTGGCCGGCGTCTCCCTCCTCCCAGAAAGACTTCGGCCGACGGTCCCGCCCGCGCAGCACGCCGGCCAGGTCGAACGGGTCCGCCACCGTCACCCAAAACGGCCGTGGGTCCTTCCACCCGGGCCCATCCGCCTCCGTGACCCCGTCTCTGGCGAGGTACACCGTGTGCTTCTCCGGCAGGTACCGCCGTGGGTGCCGTGCGTTGAGCAGGACGACATTGACCAGCATCAGCCCCGCCTCGAACACGTAGAAGAACCATTCGTACCGGATCGCCGGCGGGACACCGGCGGCGGCGGCGGCGTCGTCGTCATCCGCGTCTGCGTCACCCCCCCAGCGCATCGCCGCGACGCCAAAGTACTCGACGATCCTGAACACCGTCCGCGCGAGGATGAGCCCGGCGCTGACGTACAGCGTGACCAGCGGGCCCCGGACGCCGCGCCGGCACGCCACACCGGCCCGCGCGCACCGACGCTGGAACGTCGCGGCCAGGGCGACGAAGCACGCGACCGCCAAGACCTGCAGCAGCAGGCCCGCCTTGATCAGCGCGTGGCCCGTCGCCGCCTCCTGCGGCGACAGGGACCGGTTCGCGCTGTAGCTCGCGCCCCACCCGCTCAGGCTCTCGACGATGGCGGAGAAGAAGGCGAAGGTGCTCAGCACCCGGCCCGGGTGCAACGGCGAGCAGTAGGGGACGTAGTAGAGGACGCGGCCAAGGATGTGATAGTTTGCCAGCTCGAGCAGGGGCCTGTTGTGAGACGCGGGGAAAAAGGTGAGTCCATGGCCTTTTTGTCTGGGAGTGCTTGCGTCTCGTGAAAGGGGGTGGCGGGATTACAGGGCCTACTCACGGTGCCGCATACACTAGGCAAACCGTTGCGATGAAGGTATCCAGGTTATCGTAATTCGACGCACCGTATATGCGAACGACAAAGCCTGCCGTAAAGAGCAGGCAGCAGAACGGCAACAGGCCGGTGACCCTGAAGAACTTGTAATGGCTGTTCATGCAGTACGTGTCAATGCGTGAGGAGAGAGGGGGAGGAAACCCGGTACTTGACGAGCCTCGACGAAACGATCGCCTCGCTGGGAGGGGGGAGCACTTACTAGCATTGCCAGAAGTGTAGGATACCAGACGCGGCAAACGCCACCGTGAAGAAGATCGGCGCGCCCTTGTTGGGGGCGTAGAAGAAGTAGCTCCCATCAGCTGAATTTTGTCTCGTTTAGAGGAGACCGGGCAATGGTTGAAAGGGGCCGGTCCTGTCGACTTACCGTAGCTGCCGTCCGCCATAATCGCCGAATTGCGAATCTCGCCTGCTAGAAAAGCGTCGCTATCATCTGTTTGCGTCTCAAACAGTCTAATCTGGAGATCGTGTAGACGCTGTCGGCACCAGTGATGATAATAAACTCACAGTCTCGAGAGTACTACTGAAGAGGCTCGCTCCTAAGACCACAGCCATTACGACCAGAGAGAATCAACCGTTATATACACCACAACGCAACCCCCCCCCCCCCTTTCCTTTTTTATTGCTCCTCTCCTGAGCGGATAGCATCATCATCAGAACCCGGGCCCTTCATTGTGTAAGACTGTACGATCTACCCCAAACTCGACGAACACGCAGCATCAGCCTCACGAGGCGTCCCCTCCATCGACCAATCGCATTGTTTGCTCGAATACGACTGACTGATACTAGTGTAGAGATGACCCGACTAACGGAATGTTAGCCCGAGACATTCCGCCTTACTTCGTTCCTCAACAACAAATGACTCAAACACGATTGTACACCATCTGCACTCCTCCTCTTTCGCGTACTCGGAGGAGGCAAACAGGCCCACACCGACGTGTGGCCCTCGTCGTATCTCGCATCCATAGGTAGGCCTAAACCGCTTGCACAGCCGAATCACGGAAGCACTGGGTCTCCAACCCATTTGGTAACCGTACCAGGCTGAAAATATTCTCTTGTTATCGGAGTGACCACCTGGTTTCTGTGAGTGTGCAGCATACTGGCTGCGACGGTAACCCGTGATAGTTCGCGTGGCTTCTACGAATTGGTTCCCCCGGGATGAATGTGGTTGCTGGCGCCCTCCCTACGGGAACAGCTAAACAGAGAGACGCAGATTACGGATAGATATTGGTCATGTCTTGAAATCGTGAATTGAATTCATCCCTGAATGGTGCCTGTTGAAACCAGTGTACTGACTAAATGCCTCTTAATGTCAAGGGTAGAAAAACGTGTCAGAACGCCACCCTCCTACCGTTCCTGTGGTTGTACACGAAAAAAAAAGACATTAAAACAAAAAAGGACGAGACTGACGTCTGCTCAAATGTTGCTGGGCACGAGTTCGTCGACTTTCCAGATAGGGATCCAGGGTCTCCCGGGATATCCAAGGCTCGCCTGTGAAGAGCCTGGCTTGTTAGGGGGAGAAAAAACAAGAAGAAAACGCCGAAAACCCTCCATCCTAGATGCAGTTCCTGGCGTTTAAAAGATACAGTGGTCATACATGGACTCATTACGGACCGTCGCCTGGTTGGCTTCAGTCAACCTCCCAACCGCGGCCGATTCCGTTGGCGTTGTTGGTGGCCGCATCACCATCGGCGTCATCGCCGCCAATGACACTGCTCGCGCGTGAAGATTCGACCTGGCTGAGGTAGAAGTCGTCGTCCTCTCCCCAGCTGTCGTACTCGTCATCGGAGTAATCCCATTGCACGGGAATCGTCTCGCCGCCCTCGCCAAAACCAAACATCATACCGCGCCATTGTCCAGCAGCGATCTTAGCAGCCACCTGTAGCATCAGGGCAATGAGATGGCTCGGCGGGCCCAACAGAACCTCGCAAGTCTTGGACACGATGGCCATGGGAATCCTGCGGACAAGTTCCAAGCGACTACGAAGAGGATGGTTCCTGGCCTGAGTGTTTGTGGTAGCAAACAGATTGGCCGCTGTCGCAAGAGGCGAAAGAGCTCTGTGGCCGACCGAGATGCCACTCGCTGTCGACCGATGGCGGATGTACGGGCGACGTACAACCGCCGACGTAGCGGCCTCATCCTCTGAGAGTACGACCTTTTCGGGCTGTTGCACCGCCTCAGAGGCTACGTCCGGCGCAGTAGCCGCGCTTTCTTGAGAGCTGTCATCGGTGAGAGACGACGCAGCGTCCCATGTACGTCGAGTCTCTGGGGTGACGGTCAGGTCCGACACGTCGCGGTAGTGCCAAGGCTTCTTCGGAATCAATATGTTTTCGTGAGGATAAGGGAACCTCGTGGGGGAGACATCCGAGGCAGGGGACCGCGGGACCGGCGTAACCGGTGAGTGCCACGACCGGGAGCTATGGAATGAATCTGTAGATCCTGTTGGGGATGCCGCATCATCTAGGATCGGAGTCGACCTCATGGCCGACTTGGATGGCGGCGAGGTCACCAGCGTCAGCTGAGGGACAAGAGCCCGGCCGGCTCTGAACCCACGGAGCTTCTTGCGTCTGCCGCCCACGACTCCGCTGCCCTCTAAAACCGCCTCTTCGTCGGTCCCCGAAGTTGAGTCGGTGCCCCACCCACCCTCGTGAGCGTTACTGACCTCGACTTGGGGTGCCTCGACAACAGCCGCATGCTCGTTTTCCTCCGAGACAGGCGCTGCTGGCGTAGCAGTGGCCATCTTGTGCTCGTAGTTGCGGATAACGTCGTAGATGTTGGTAGGCGTTGGCGTACTTGTTCCAGCTGACAGAGGCCCCTTGGGGGACACTTCCACCGTGACTAGCTGCTCTTTTATTTCACTCGACGGAGGACAGGGTTCCGCAGACTGCTCATTGAACCTGGAAGTTTTGGTACAAACATCAGCTTTGCTATCCTTGGAAGCGATCGCTAATGCTGGAACCTCGAGAGCCTTTCGAGATGTTGTGGGTGGTTGGGTGCCCTCCTGGCAGACGGATGTCTCTGCCGTGGACACCAATAGAGAAGTTGATGGCGGGCTGGCTTCCGGCTTTATTGCGAGGGCATCTGCTGTCGTGGCGGTCTCGATGCTGCTCAGTTCCTCCGGGTCGCAATGCAGCTCTTCAACGGCCAGAGGCTTCGTTGATTGACTCTCAACATGAGTGTCCAAGTCTGCCGAGGGCTCTTCATCCTCGATCTCCACCTCCTCGGCAATCGAGTCTTTGGCTGTTGAAAGATGATGGGTATTCGGGATTGCCTTTGTTTCCGTGTCGGTTACATTGGCATTCTTCACCGGCCCGTTGTCATGAGCGGGAGTGTCTTCGACCGCTTCTTCTGGTACCATCTGCGATTCTGCGGTAGGAGCGGTTGCCTCGGGTGTCTCGGTTGTCTCAGCCGTAGATATTTCGTCGTCTTCCTTTGACTCGAGAGGCACTGGTACCTCGGTGCTAGGCTCTCGCGACCCGGAGCTGGACTGCAAGTCAGTGCTGATAGCCGATAGACGACGGCCACGGAGAGACGTTGTCGAGGCTCTCCTATCAGTGCTGGGAGTCAGAGCCTTGGGAGTGGGTGAAGCCTCAACCTCGTGGGCGGGCGTGGAAAGAACAGGCAAATCTCGCTTCACGGGAGGTGTCCATGGTCTCTTCTTGACGGGTGTCTTTGGCTTGTCAGGAAGGGCGATGGTGAATGATCGTCTAAAGGGGCATTCCGTCTTCTCGAACTGGAGAATCTGATCCCAAACGCCCTTGAGTGCAACGGCGAGGTCCTGTTCATCGGCGGTGGTGACAGGGATCTCTATTCTCCAATAATTGGGGCGACGAATCTGCAGGACAAATTTGCTCGAGTCTTCCGCCAGTGCCCAGCATTGACTCTTGGGTAACATTGGCTGGAGGGCGGGGCCACAGTTGAGAAAGGCGACGGAGCCGGTGCGATAGATGCGGAAGGGGCCTTTGGTAGGTAGGCGTACATTGGTCAACAGCGTTCTTGCAGAGGGGGACTGCGTCGACTCACCAATCGCAATTGTTCTCTCCAGCTGCGAGTAGGCAGACAAGGAGCCAGGCTCGTCGGCGGGACCGCGGCCTGGGCTCCGGGCTCGTCCTCTAGAGGCGGCAGTAAAGGCGACGATTTTGACATTGGGGTGGTTATATAGTGTTTCGATGAGACCGCCGGCTGAGGAGGAGGGGCGGGACACTTGTGTCGGTACCGGCGCAGTCGCGACGCGGCGAGGAGCGGGAGAGGCAGGGCGGAGAGACTCCATGATTTCGACGCTCGGAAGGGAGGTAGAGAGATGGTATCGTCAGGCAAGGGCGGGAACTGTCGGGTTGTGGTCGAGGATTACGAGTCGGATTTTGGGCATGTCGAGGCTGAGACGGAGGACATTGCAGGGTCGAGAAGGAGAGTAGAAGGGAGTTATCGATGTATGTGTGTGTATATGTGTGGTAAAAGGCGCTGTCAAATTCCGATGCGTTTGTCGGCGCGCCCGCTTTTGGTTCGAGTAGCAATGCAGATGCAGATGGGAGGAGGTAAAGACAGAGTTGTGCAGCCAGCCAGGGGTGCTGGGATTGTGGACGGGAGGAATCCGACGGACAGACGGGTCCCAGCGGCGCGGACGTGGATGCGCTGATGGGGGGTACAGTAGGGGGGGCGTAGTCGAGGGGCGGAGGGGGGCGGCGCCCCTTTTGGGCCGAGGGAATATCGACACAAGACAAATGTCTTTGTAGTTCGGTCTCAGTACCCTCCGGATGAAGAGAGACAGTTGGCGGAACACACACACACGCACACACAAACAAAGACAAGACAAGAAGAAGAGGTTAAGTAATGAGGTGTTGCCAATAAAGAAGAGCGGAGGTGGGGGACAAAAGGTTCTAAAGATTGGGAGTCTGTCTGTATAAGAGATTATGAGTGACAATTCCCTAGTAAGAAGAGAGAGAGAGCAAGTGCGGGTGTGCTGTGCTGCTGGGTGTTGGGGGCAAAGAAACAAAGAGAATGGAAAGCAAGATTAATAGTTTAATTTGCCTGGACTACTATATGCAGGTCCTACTAATACGTACTATGCAGTAGTACTGTAGTGGTAAGTATGTAGTGGATGGGAAGCTTGGGCGGATTTCCTCATGGTTCGACCAGGGGCCGAACATGTCACGGCTTTTGAGGGACTCGTTCGAGGAAACACGCGCGGCCTGGGGGGTTTCTGACACGGCCGGTTTTGGTTTGGTTTTCCAATCCCCTCGCGCGTCGCCGCTTGATGGCGATGGACCCCCGCGCCCCTCATTCCCTCGTCTTCTCCCTTGCGATGCTTGCCCTACTCATGTTGTACTACACATATGTCCACCAATTGCCCACCGGCCACCAGCTCACAGTTGGATACAATCCGTTTCGGCCTGGCCATGTAGTGTGCCCCTTGGTCATCATAGGAGAGACGCTCCATTCCAGCATGGCGGGAACTCAAGACATACGATGCCATGGTCCGGACCCTCCTGCGGCCTTTCACATGCCGTTGCTTGCTTGCTTCTCAGCCATATCTGATGCTATACCCGTGGGCTACTAGGTAGGACAACTAGGGCCCCTCGAAGCGCTCCCCGGCCATGTGCTCGGCCCCCCGATTAGAGGTGTATGTATGTACCTGTATTTCGCGCTGCGGTGCCATCGGCGCTGCAACCGCGGGGGCAGCCGATGCATCCCAGCTGGATTGCATGCGCACGCACCTTTAAGCCCTTGACCTCTCTCCTCCTCCTCTTCCTCCTCCTCTTTGAGCCGCGACGAGATTTCCGTCCATCATATGGGGCATGAATGACATGACTATGGAGCAAGCAAATGCGGCACAGACGAGATGAGACCCCCTCACCCCCTCGGTATCGTTCCTATGATTTCACCTCGGCCTCACGCGAAGCCCGTGTTGCCTCGTCATTTGGTCCCTCATCGCATTCTCTAGCAGAAACTAGTCTCCGAGGCGGGAAGGATTCGAGAGCTCCGGTGCGGGTCCCCCACGACAACTTGGTGGGAGGCGACAGGCTCCTGAACTGTGACCTGATGCAGAGGTGTCGTGTCCTCTGCATCGGGCTTGGAAGAAGATGACAACGACGACGACGAGCTTCAGGAACGTGCTCCGAGTTCCAAAAGCTAGCCACCATGAGCTCTCAGCAATGCATGCAGGTAGGCAGGGATTGCAGCTCTTTCGCCCAGTGAACGCGTCCTGGGATGCAAAGTTTCGACGCGTGTGCATTGCAGCACTCAGCATGAACTGGCGCCACATAGGTACCCAAACCATCCTTATCCTTGTCTACTCACATATACGATATACCTTACCCACCTACCTAGATACCTAGGATACCTACGGAGTACACTTCTGCAAATCTTTGATTGGGTTATCGTTATTGCAGTACCCAAACTTATGGCCTGGGACTGTATCTGAATGTAGTTAGGTACCTAGTGAGTGTATGGATACGTACTACATAGTATGTACATAGGTACCTGGCACCATCGGCCTGCTTTAGCTTATTACCTACCTACCTACTTACATAGTACCTACCTGACGGCCTTTGACGGGTGCACGCTGCCTACCGCTGTCGCTCGTCCACTGTCAGTGCAGCTCACTCACTAATAGGTAATTACAGTACGCTGTCCAATGTCTAGTGTTCCCAGTGCAGGATCCAGTTGGCAAGCGCCCCACCTACCTTTGCAATAAGATAAGAGCTGTCAGCTGGCGGCACCCCCTGCCAACTGTGAGAACGAAAGTACGTACCTACATCCTGTACATCCCCTGCTGTCGGCCGCTGTTCCCGGAAGGGTGTCGTCATCGCCTTGCCCGCCACAATCAGTCAGTCAGCTTAGCTTAACTTCAGCAGTAGGTAGGCCCAGCTCAGCCCTGTTGTGACGTGGAGAGAGAGAGAGGGAGAGAGAGAGCTCGCGTGTCCCTCCATTCTTTGACCACTTCAATCTTCGCCTCCGTCTGCCCCCTTACAAACCTCACAGCTTCCCACGGTCATCGTCAGACACCGCAATCGGCCCACGCAATCCCGAATCGAGAACCATGGCGACCGCGGAGCAGCGCGAACCGCGCGAGAAGCTTGACGAGCAACTCGACAAGCAGCTTGAGAAGCTCCCCTTCGACAAGGAGAGGCTGAAGCAGGAGTTTGATCTGTCTCACTTCGACTTGAACCAGATCTTGCGCGGCATCCAGCTGACGCTGGTTGGTGGTCAGTCCAACCGGGGCACACCCTCGGATTCCTGACGGATCACAAAATACTCACTGACTCCTGTCAAAGCTCATCGAGCTCTCCAGAATCCGGCCTTGTTCACCTCGGACCACTACCGTCAAGCCGGCATCGCCGTCCTGAGTGGTCTGGCCATCCGCCTCGTCATCTCCATTCCCGTAAGCCCAATCCTCGGTCCCAAGCACATACAACGAACAACGTAGCAGCCGATGAGCTGCCTGCCTACCGCACACCGCCCTAATAGCTTTCCAGATCATTGGTGTGAAGGTATTCCTTTGGGTGCTCTCACTGTTCCTAAGCTTGGATCATGTTACCTGGGACGATCAGATCGTCGGGGGTCTTAACTTCATTGAGGAGTATGTCTTGCAGGTGCCTTTCTTCCTAATGGCACTGATGCGCTACGTCACGCCAACCCTGGACAACATGTGAGTACACCGACTGCCGTGCTCCCGGCTCGCGCTGATCCCAAACACCAGGTTCATGGACTCGTTGAACTGGGTCGACAAGACGTATGTTCAGAAGCACAAGAACGAGGACCCCGATAAACTACGAGACATGTACTATCCCAACCTGAGAATGTACAAGGTCAGCGACGGCAGCACCCACTCCACGAGTACCGCCGAGGCCATCAGCATGTTCTTGTACCGATTCGCTCGAAAAGGCGCCATCTCCCTCGCCGTTTTCGCTCTGTCCTACCTCCCCGTCGTCGGCCGGTTCGTGCTGCCTGCAGCCAGTTTCTATACATTCAACAACGCGGTCGGACTGGGGCCTGCCTCCGTCATCTTTGGAACGGGCATTTTCTTGCCCAAACGCTACATCGTCATCTTCCTGCAGAGCTACTTCGCCTCGAGGAGTCTGATGAGAGAGCTGTTGGAGCCTTACTTCGCACGCGTACACTTCACCAAGGAGCAGAAGAAGAACTGGTTCCGCAACCGCGAGGGGCTCTTGTTCGGCTTCGCCATTGGCTTCTACACTCTGATCAAGATCCCCCTTGTCGGGGTCTTGATTTATGGCATTGCGGAGGCGTCCACAGCCTACCTGATCACTAAGATCACGGATCCTCCTCCGCCTCCCGCCGAGAAAGCTGCTTTTGCCGAGAGCCAACAGGTGTGGACCAACAAGCATGAATTCCTCAACCTGTCGCTCGGTGACCTTGATGCCATTCATCTCAAGTCTCGCCCATCGAACGTAACAGGAGACGCCCAAAAGCACGAGTAAAGGCTGTGAAAAACATGAAATGCGCTCGCTATTGGCTATACCACCTGCTTGGGTTTGCAACCAGCAATGACGTACAGCGGCATCGATCAAGCAGTGCCGAGGCTGAATCAAATATGGTATGTATGCATGCTATTACTAGATTAAGAGCAGAAAAAACAGGCATGCAGGCGAAGAAAGAGAGGGATGCATCCCGGAATTGTGTGACGTCGAGCCATCTCTTCATTGCCTCTATTATTATTTTGTCGCCTTCGCCCCCGTGACATCTCCTGGTAGCTGCCATTTCCACGATGCCCATATTCGAACTGCAAATGATAGATAAAGGCGAGGCAGGTTTCAAGTTGAGAAACAACCTCGAGTGACGACCGCCTATTTTCTTCAACTGCCCCCCTTAATGCAAAACGCAGACGCCGAGATAACCATAACCCAGACCTGCGATTTCCAATTACGTTTCCTGATAGGAGGTACATGCGGCATGAGATCACCATGTTGTCTTATCGATTGGGTTGCTGTCGGCACGGCGGCGGAGCCAATGCGGGGGTTGTTAGATGCAAGCCTCTTAGGGTAAGTAAGTATTCGGGGGGGGGAGGGGCAGCTCCCTCACTCACTCTTATCAAGCTCCATCATTGAGCTCCGCACGCTGCCACTGGCTGCGAGCGGCACAACTTTTGCCAGCAGTCCTAGCTCGGTTTGATAGCCAACCTTGGAGAATGCGAGGCGTCTCATTTGCTGGGGAAAGGAAGCCGGTCCCGAGGGGGCCAGGGGCGGGGTAGCCTGGAGAAAGGAGGACCGGGTTGGGTTACGTGTATATATATCTCTATCTAGCAAGGGCGGGCTGCTTGGGCGGGAGTAGCAATCCCATAGACAAAAAAGAGAACTCGTTCAACCCTCGGTTCTTTGGAAAACAATACAGTTCTCAAGCCCAAGTCTCTTGTCCACATTCTTTCCAAGATGCGCAAGACTGGTATTCGTGCCGCCAACAAGGTCAGCTTTGACAAGCCGGCTTCGGAGCAGCCCGGTCTGCATGTAAGTGGACACGCTACAACAATAGTGAGAGAGCGCTCGAGGATGGAAGTGCTCACAAAGGACGCAGAACAGATGGCATCCAGATAGTAAGGACAATCTATTTTCAGGCACATCGGAACAGTAAACCGGCTGACCTCTCTCCCTCCCCAGTCCCCTTTGCCGGCACCATCAAGAATGGCGAAACGGTCAAGATTGAATGCGTAGACTGGTATTATTTCCCGGCCCTCCCTCGTCTCCCCCCCTCATATGTGGTGACCATCCTCACCATCCCGTACCAGGACCGGTGGCCAGATCGGCAACAACGACTCGGCGGACGACATGCTCAACGTCGACCTCACCAAGATCCACTACCTCAGCGGGCCCTTCGAGGTCGAGGACGCTCAGCCGGGGGACCTGCTGCTCGTCGAGATCATGGACGTCCAGCCTTTCGAGGACCAACCGTGGGGGTTTACCGGCGTGTTTGACAAGAACAACGGCGGCGGCTTCTTGGACGAGATTTATCCCACCGCGTACGTCTTCCTCACCATTTCGTCCTCTTTCGTTCTCCATTCTTTCCCCTCTTCACTCCCCCGTCCAACGTCTCTCGCGAGAAAGGGGGGAGGTGGCGGGAAGGGAGACCGTCACACATAAAAAGCAAAGAAGAAGGCAGCATGGCTAACCCGCAGCCCCATTCCCGGCTCGGCACAAGCAGCGCCAAAGCCATCTGGGACTTTGAGGGCATCTACTGCACCTCGCGCCACATCCCGCACGTCAAGTTCGCTGGGCTCATCCACCCGGGCATCCTGGGCTGCGCGCCCTCAGCTGAGGTGCTCGACACATGGAACGCGCGCGAGGGGGAGCTCATCGCCGCCAACAGGCTCGAGCGCGACGTCGCGAAGCCGCCCGAGCCCATCAACGTCCACGCCGGCGGCGCAGACGACGCCGTCAAGGAGAAGGTCGGCAAGGAGGGGGCCCGGACGATCCCTGGACGGCCCGAGCACGGCGGGAACTGCGAGTGAGTGTGTGGGCAAGGACGATATGCCTCCCCCCCACCCCCCCAGCCCCCATTTCCTGTCTTTATCCGCTCGAGACGGAAGCGAGACTGACGCTGTGTTGCGTGCAGCATCAAGAATCTGAGCAGGGGCAGCAAGGTCTACCTCCCCGTCCACGTCCCCGGCGCCAAGTTTAGCGTCGGCGACCTGCATTTCTCACGTAAGTCATCCCCATCCTCTCCACCACCAACTGTTTCCGTATCGCTGTGCTGAACGACCACGTCCGGGAGATAAGAGGGCGACGGAGAAATCTCCTTCTGCGGCGCCATCGAGATGGCTGGCGTCATCACCATCAACTTCAAGGTCATTAAGAACGGAGTCGCCGACCTGGGCCTCAAGTCGCCCATCTACATCCCCGGCCCCGTCGAGCCGCAGTTCGGCCCCGGGCGGCACATCTACTTTGAGGGCTTCTCGGTCGACGAGCACGGGAAGCAGCATTACATGGACGTCACCGTGGCGTACAGGCAGACCAGTCTCCGTAAGTTTTGCTTCTTGTTTCTTGTCTCACGGTCCTTGGCTGGCTCCCCGCTCTCGATACGCATGAGGCAGATGCAGCCGCTGCCGCCGCCGCCGGGCAAGACGAGCCCAGATTAAAGGACGAACCTCCTATGTTGCATGCTAAACGATGTGAATAGGCGTCATCGAGTACCTCCGCCGCTTCGGCTACAGCGATTACCAAGCCTACCTACTCATGTCGTGCGCTCCGATCCAGGGCCACGTCGCCGGCATCGTCGACATACCCAACGCGTGCACGACCATTGGCCTGCCGATGGACATTTTCGATTTTGACATCTCGCCCGGACTGGGCAAGGTCGAGAAGCGCGACATGGGCAGCTGCGCATTCGCGACGGGGGTCACCGAGGGCAGGGTCGAGAACGGCGGTAAGAATAGCGAGCACAGTTTCGGTGGCGGTTTGACGTATAAGAGCTCGTAGACACCAAACGCTTAACGGATCCCTGATTTGCGTGCATCTTCTCTGTCATATACACACACCCGGGGAGAGAGAGAGAGAGAGAGAGACAGTCAGATGAAGCGGGGATCAGCGTAGTGTCGAGACTCAATCGTGTGTATCAATTGCGTGCTTACGAGTAATACCCACGAGAGGCTATTTTGAGCCCTGAACCACCATCTGCTTTCGTCCTTTACTTGCATAACCAGGCGACTCAAGTTCCCACCAAACCGGTCCGTAACCCCAACTGCGCCCCGTCGTGCACTATAGCTTTCCCAAGAAGTCTGATCAAAAGTCGGGAATCTCAGTCATCGAAGTGTGCCCCGTCTCGCCCGTGTGCATGCTGGCCTCGGCGAGACTAGTACCCAACCATTCACAACCGGGAGCGTTGCACTTGCGAAGGGCATTATCACCGAAGCTGGTCGCTGCGCCAGCTGCAGCGTCAGAAGCTACGACACCACCACCACCAGAAGGCTCGTCCTTGATTTCACTAAACCCAGAGTGACCGCTCGCCTTTGCATGCTTATTGGCCTCTTTCTGGCCGTTGCCGAGCCAATCGCAGTCGGGGACGGTGCAGCGCAGCAGGAAGTCGCTGGTGTCGGTGAAGTAGTGCATTTCATGCAACTTGCGGATGAGGGCGCGCGTCTTGTCGAGGACCTCGTCGTCCGAGGTACTCCAGTTGGTGCGGTCGAGCTCGGGGGGCAGATCGGAATGGGTGTAGGGCGGCTCCGAAGGGCTGCAGGCGATGCGATCGTAGTGGATGCCCGAGTAGACGAGGATACAGCGCGAGTCCTTGTTCTCGCCGAATCGGAGCGGGTTCTGAGACTTGACGTCAAAGGCGACGATCTCAAGGTCGAAGAGGTCTGAGAAAATGCCCAATTCGATGGCGCCACCCCAGCGCTCGGGATCTTGGATTGTACGGATGTACTTGTCCACGGGCATTTCGAGGATTGCCTCAGGGTAGTCGTCCGGGTGCTGGCGGATGTAGTCTGCGACCATCTTGCGGAGCTCCTTGGCTTCGAGCTGCTTGCCGGGTATGGCGCCGCCAAAGGCGGTGAAGAGGCAGCTGTTGTCGTCAGGCATGACGCGAAGAACTAATGACTGTTAGATGAAAGCCCAAAGAGTGAAAGGCAGGGAGACTTGCGTAAAGTCGACTCGCGCTCCGGCCAGGGGATGCTGATCTCTGATGGGGTCGCATCGACGTCTGAGCCGAGGCGAGCTTTGTTGGCTGCCGGACCGCCGACCTCCGGACCTCGCGCGGCGGCGGGCGGGGCAGCAGGTGGAGGAGTGAAGGCTCGGGGCTGCGCCGGCTCAATGCTGAAAGACTGTCCGTTGAGACCCAGATCTTTGGCGTTGACGTCCTTGTGTTCGAGGGTCAGAGTTTGAAGTGGCCAGCCGTACTTGAGGCTAAATTCGGTTATCCCCGTCTTGTCCTTGATCTCGTTGAAAAGGTCGCCAACGGTGGCGGTGTCCTCGAGGGAAACGACACCGGTTCCTCCCGGACCCTTAAATCTGGCCCGCATGGTGTTGGTGTATATTGTCAAGGCCGAGATGAGAGGCTGAAGGTTGAGGAGCAAGTGATTGAAAATAGAAAAGCAAGCAGTTTCGAGAAAGAGTCTTTATCTTGAAGACACAAGAGCGTGAACGGTCGAGATGAGCTCAGCCGGGCACGGATCCGGAAGGACAGCCGGGGGAGAGAGGGGCACCGAGTGGCCGTGGCTGGAACGGCGGGGTAGAACCGGGGGGGGTTGGTTATCTTATCGCAAGGGAGCACGTCTTTGAGGGCCGTACGTATGACGATATACTTGAATGGGAAGCAGCTCAGCTCGAGCCTGATAGTGAGAACAGGGTCCCGAGACAAAGCGCCTGACTCCTGTACGAGCCCCCACCGATAGAAAGCAGCTAACGAGGTAGAAGTGTCTCTGTGCAGCTGAATCAACCCCCCCCCTTCCAAAAAAAAGGTAATGTGCAATGGCTGATGCCACAGCGACTAGTTTATCGCAGAGAGTTGAGACGCACTAGAAGCTTCTCCGCTTACGAAGCAGAGTCCAGATGGCGGCCCGAAGGTGTGTGATGTATAACTAGTAGCTTGAGACGATGGAAAGAATGTACTATGTAGTCTGAGGGATATGGTATGGACCTGCAGCTGGGTCAGATTATGTTTTCTTCCCGGCAGGGCAACGAACGGTTCGTCCGGCGTGGCGATCAAGGAATGATGCCGGATCTGTGCTGGGATTGATTGGGGTTGCAGTGTTCTCTCATTCGTTGTTATCGGGTGGGGAACTACCCCAAAACCTACTACGTAGACACTGCTGCTCGTTCGAGCTGCCAGGTCCCGTCCCGAAGCTCCGGCGACAACATGCCATCCTCTTTGCTGTATATCGATCTGGTTGCGTATTGCAGTTCTCAATGCCTTGGAAGTCTGGGCACAGAGGCGGCGGATGGGCATGCACTGAGATCGGAATACATCGTGTCGAGGTTTTGAACAGCGAAGCTCTGAAGAGCCCACTTGATAGGTAAGGTAGGACGCCACCAATTGGCAACTTACTCCAGAAGGGTGTCGTACGAGATGTGTAGTCTTGATCGAGGGGGTCTTGGACATGGAAAGAGGATTCAAATCCAACAAAGCCTTTATATGTTGTTCTTTCTGGTTGAGAGCAAAGTCAAACAGAAGAAGACGGAGACGATGAAGACAACGAAGAAGAAGACAAAAGGAGGGATTCGGCAAGAGCGCTTGCTGGATGGATCAATCGCAGGTGGTAGGTAGGTAGGTAGGTAGATATCGTTAGTAGGTAGGTAGGTACAGGTATGTACCTAGGTAGGTAGGTTACGGTAGTGTAATTGGTGGATACGTACCACCTGCTCGCCGAGGCCAATCAAGGTCCACCTTGACATAGACACCTTCTATCAGCCAATCGGCCGCCCCTATCGTGGCAGTTAGCCGAAGTGGACCCGGACACGAGCACCACCAGCCCTGGGCAGCTTCCTTGCTAACGCCCCTCTGGCCACTGCCCAGCACAGCACAGCAGCACGCACCACTTGTACCCGTCGCATCCCGGCCACCTCCCGCCTCACACTGCCTTCGCAATTCCTCAGCTCCAAAAGGACCTTGGTCTCGAAAATTTGTCCTTTGCGATACAAGCTCTCACCCTCGTCTTTCACCCGGGCTTGTAGTAACAAAGGGTACAGTGCCTCTAAAGACCATCTGCGCCTCCAATTGTCCTTCGAAAGCTCGAGCCCGATCCTGAGCCCATCCGCCACGTGTGTTGTAGTTTCGAGTGGTGGAGGAAGCCATGGCGACGCGCAGCGACGCGCCGGAAGTGCGCGAGTCCATCGAGGCCAAAGTCTCCAACGATGTCGAGATGACCGACGCCCCGGTTTCCAACCCTACCGATGCGGATCGAGCCGAACCGACCGTCACTGCGAAATTGGACGGTCCTGACAGAATGGAGGTTGATGCCGTCTCCGCCGCGGCGGCCGCCGCCGACGACGACGCAGATGCGGATGCCGACGGTGAAGCAGATGTCGACGCAGACGCCGATGCAGATGCAGACGCAGACGCAGACGGGAATGCCGATGACGGCGCTGTATCACCCGTGGAATCCGAGCCCGGCGACCTCCTGGATGTCATCCAGACTCTCAACACAACCCTCAGCAACTGCAAGGACGAAGAGTATGTCTTGACCAGCCGCAGCATTTTGCGCTTCGCCTTGCTGACAGCAGTTATTGCAGTGGAGAATGGTTGGCGGCTAGTTTCCAGCGCATTCCGAACAAGCGCCAGTTACCCGACTATTTCGAGATCATCGAGAACCCCATCGCATTTAGCACGATTCGCGTACGTAATGCCCATCCCAGAAGCGGCGAGACCAGGCCCGGCCGACTAATCATCTCGTGCAGCACAAAATTCAGAAAAAGCAGTACATAGCCTTTTCCCAGTTCGTTCATGATGTCGCCCAGATTTGCCACAACGCACAGGTGTACAACCGCTCGTCTTCGGCCATCTTCAAAAGCGCCACCGTAATTCGAGATATGCTCAAGCGGGAGCTTCAGACACTTGTTGCAAAAGGCACCATCAAACCGGAGGAGGCTGAGCTGCCAGACCTCGGCGAACTTCCACCTGCCGAAGATTCCTCTCCGGAGGCCGAGTCCGAAGAAGACGAAGAGGAGGAGGAGGAGGAGGAAGAGGATGAAGAGGAAGAGGAACAAGACGACGACTCTGATGAGGACGGGAAGCGACGTCGGAGCAGGAGGCGCGGTTGGACTTCACTCAGCAAGCGGCGGCTCGAAGAAGCCAGGGAGGAGGACGAGCATAAGAAGCGCGGCCGTCCTCCCAAGGTCTTGACCCCCGTCGAGGCTCGTATCCACAACGTCATCAAGGGTCTGCGCAAGGTCCAGTCGGACGACGGTGACTTGCTCATTGGCCCCTTTGAGAAGTTGCCCGACAAGGCTGCGAACCCGGACTACTACCAGGTCATTCTCAACCCGATCGCGCTTGACAACATCAAGAGAAAGGTCAAGAGGAAGAAGTATGCCACTGTGGATGACGTCCTCAAGGACGTCGACCTCATGTTCAACAACGCCAAGGAATACAACGAGGAGGGCAGCGACATCTACGAAGCCGCCGTCGAGTTGCAAAAGCAAGCGCATGAGCTGGTCAGACAAGAAAAGGCAAGACCGGACGACGAATTCCGTGACGAGGACGGAAAGCTGCCCTTGTCAGAGATCCAGCACAACGGCCAGATATGGCGAGTAGGTGAGTCTTGGGCCCGCCCGCGCGTGCGTGGAGAGACGGTCAAGATGGCACAAGATGGCAAGCGAATGGCTGACAGGTTTTGCCGGTAGGCGACTGGGTCCATATCCGCAACGTCAACGACATGGCCAAGCCCATCGTCGCGCAGATCTTCCGGACCTGGCAGGACCGTGCGGGTCAGCGGTGGATCAACGCTTGCTGGTATTATCGACCGGAGCAGACGGTGCACAGGTACGAGAAGCACTTCTTTGAGAACGAGGTGGCCAAGACGGGCCAATACCGCGACCACCAGATCGAAGAGGTGCTCGATCGTTGTTTCGTCATGTTTGTAACGCGATTCAACAAGGGCCGGCCGCGCGGGCTGCCGGCGGACAAGGAGGTGTACGTGTGCGAGTCTCGGTACAACGAGGCGACGTGCCGGTTCAACAAGATCAAGACGTGGACGAGCTGCGTGCCGGACGAGGTGCGCGAGAGAGACTACCAGATGGATCTGTTTGACCAGCCGCGGCGGCTCAAGAAGGTGCCCAGCCCGATCAAACACCTGCTGCAGGCGGACGCCAAGGAAACGGACGAGCTGCCCAAGCCGACCTGGGGCGCCGCCAACGCACCGCCGATCATCGGGGCCGTACATCGGCGGCCTCGAGAAGCGAATGTGAGTCGTGATGCCGTTTCAGTTAGCCCAGTTCCTGCTCTCTACACACGTAGCCCACCCATCCTTCTCCCGTCTCTTCGGCGTATGATGATCACACACAGCCTTGCCATGCCGCCTCCTGAGTGCAGGTGGTGAACGGGCAAGCGTCTTGGTCCCAATGGCACACACACACGCGCGCGCGCGCGCGCGCACGCACGCACCCTCAATCCCTTCCTTCGGTTATCCAGTACAGGTAGATAAAGGGAGCGGCGGGCAGGGGATGATAACAGCAGCACCCTGTACTGCAACCCGTCCCAGACAAGCCTCGACCGATTTTTCCTGCTTCTGTCATTCTCACTCTCACTTCACCGTCACTTCACCCTCCGCCTGGTTCAGGTTCATCTGGTTTCCTATCTGGGGCGGGAAAGGTCCTCCCCTCTTTTGTGTATCCGTTTTTTTTTTTTTTTGGTCTGTTTCCAGGCCCTCGCGATGCTCCGTTGCTCTTTGTCCGGTCTTGTTTTCACGTAACTGACAAGAGACGTTTGTTTGCCCGTTACAGGAATCGCCGCCTCCTGAACCAACGCCGTCGCCGCCACCGCCGCCGCCGCCGTCTCGTCTGGCGCAAGAACCGGCGCGGCGTCCTTCGGTGCTCCAAGCGATGCGGCAGACGCCGAGCGACATGTCGATGGGGAACCCTCCTACACCTTATGGGCACGGAATGGGAGGGGGCCCGTCGCCGTCACCGGCCATGTACGCGCAGCAGCAGCAGCAGCAGCAGTACACGCCTCAGCATGCGTCGGCATCACCAGTCGCCGTAGCCCATCAAACACCGGTGCCTCTACCCCAACTCCCTCATCAGGCGACGACTCACTCTCCGCAACAGCCCATCCGTCCCATGTTCCAGCAGCACCAGCAGCAACAACAGCACCAGCAGGGGTTCGTGTCAAGCCCTTTTCAGCAGCACCAACAGCATCCACAGCACCACCCCCACCCGCAACAGCAGCACCAGCAGCACCAGCAGCACCAGCCTCCCACGCCAGCTCCGGCGCCCCAGTACCAGCAGTACCACCAACACCAGCAGCACCACCCGCACCAGCAGCAGCAGCACCACCACCACCACCATCAGGCCCAAGCGCCCGTCCCGCAGCACCAACACTACCACCACCAACAACAACAACCGGTCCACCAGCAGCAGCAGCAGCTCCACCACCAACAGCACCCACACCACCAGATGCATCCACAAATGATGCCAGCAAACCATTTGGCGCCGACCTACAACCACCACCCGATGCAGCCTCACGCGTCGCCTGTAGCCCGCACCCCCATGGCCGCGACGCCCAACAACGTCATGCAGCCGAACAACAACAACAACAGCGGCTACAACCCGCCACGGCCTCACGAGGTTTTTACGCTGCCCGACGCCGTCAACGAGCAGATCCCCGAGGCGGTGCGCAGCCGGTACAACACGGACGAGAGCGGCAGAATCATTTTCTTCACCACACCGCCCGTCGCCCGCCCCCAACACGGCCTCGCACCCGACAATGCCCATTCTGGCCACAGCCTCGCCTACCTCGCCAAGAGCAACCCGGCATGGCTGACGGAACGCACCGCCCGCGCCAAGTCCTTCTCCCTCGCCAAGCGGAAGGAGCTCAAAACCAAGATGGCCATCGACGACATGACCAAGGGCAAGTCCCACGACGAGCTGCGCGAATGGGCTAGCGACTCATGGGCTCTGTACTGGAAGAGCCACGCCCACGAGACCAACAGCATGCACGACGGCGGCGGCGACCTGGCCGGCCACGAGCGCCTCGTGGCCGAGCAGCGCCGCACCCGAGTCAAGTCCAGGAGGGCACGTGCCGAGGAGGCTGAGCGTGCCGAACAGGCCAGGAAGGCCAACTACCTCGACAACATTTACCACGCCCATTCGAGCCTCCGCGCATCCAAACCTCGCGTTGCATGACCGGCTCGGCCTCTGAACCGATGCGAGAAGAGGAGGGAGTTTTAGCGGATTGGCGCTGATGTGGTACCTTTTTCTTCTTTTTTTTATTTTTATGCTTTGCATTCTTGTTCCATTCCTGGGTTGCTTGGGAGTTAATGGGAACGAAGGGCTGCTCACTCACTGTACCAACTAACTAACTACCTTGGATGTTCCAAGGATTTTCATGATTCACTGTACATCGATAATACAATTAGAAATTGGACGGCAGTCAAGTCGACATTGGCCCTTTGCCTTTGTTCTTTTTTCTTTCTTCTGTTTCTTGTTGGTGGCAGCTCACTAGCGTGCTAGGTCGCGTAGCTGTGACAAGAAAGCGGTGAGTTTCCCATCAAGGTGTCGGTGACTCAATGTCGATCGAGCCCATCATCCAGTTGCCCAGTCCGTTTCACTTATCGTCCACAAAGCCATCGTCTTGGTACCGGCGACTCGATTGGAGATGTCCAAGTGAAATAAGAGAGAGAGAAACACATGTTGGATCTCGCTACATGGACCGACCTCTTAGATATGAGTGATTCCTCTCCCACCAATAAGGACTTTGCCTCGGGACCCTTGTCCCACCCGCTCGCTCATGTGCAGACAGTACGTATCCAGTTCTTAGTGTACAGGTATACTTAGGTACCTACCTACCTACCGTAGTGTACTTACGTACCTCTTGATAGCCAGGCCCAAAGAGCAAAGAGCGAGGGGGCTTGTCCACTGGGGGGCGTTCCTGCCCGTGCTGCGCTTGGGCTGCGCCGCTCCACATTTTATTTCTTGCGATCGGGTCCCTTTAGGAGGAGGGGGGGCAAACCACCTACCTCCTTACGAGTTTATCTATACTGCTTTGTTAGCTTCGTATGCTGTCTCGACACCCTAAATGAGCCTCAGCGCGGCTAATTAATTGATTCGCTGACGTTCTCGACTTGCCGACTTCAACCTTCTATACTCCCCCTCCTCTTCCTACGCACCACCTCACTCACACTCACTCCCTTTTTTGCCTCCCACCGCAAACTAACGACTCACCCGAATCCTTCTCAACCCATCACCGCCCCAGCTGGAGAAAACCGATCACCTTCACGACCTTTCTTCTCTCTCTTTCTGTCTTCGCCCTTCCTCCTTTTCTGGTTTATTGCCGTTCCCGGTTTGCGTTCCGTCACACCTTTCGCAGCCTCTTTTGGTACCTCCTCCCACACCGGGCTAACCGCAGTCTGCGTGCTTTTGGGTTACGGCAACTTACTGCTCTGTCTCTTTCCCTCCCGGTCTTTCTCTTCATTTTTGCCACTGGTTTGGAACAGTTGAGGGTTTTTTTCTTTCTCTCTTACTTCAAGCGATTGCCCTCCTTCTCATGCCTTCGCCTTCGCTGCTCTCCGTCTTGGCAGCAGCGTATTCCAAACCACCGCATATCGTTTCAGTTTGTCGTTCGTACACCCGAATTCGACTCCACGATTGAACTCCCCTCCAGCAACCCGGCACACATCCCAGGTCTCTCCTCTCTCCTGTGCTATAGGAAGCGCTCAAATCTGTCAATATGGCCTCTTCTCTCTTCTCTCGGAGGAAACCTCGCCACAGGCATCGACCTGCTAGTCCCGGCATCAAGACAGCGACAAAGAATATTCTTCCTAACGCTTCACACGCACCCACATCCACTACTCTCGGCGACTTTTCAAAAATCTTCGCTTCTCTTGATTCTGACACGCCTTCCTGTACCTCATCTACCGCCCTTACTCCCACCAGAGACGTGCATCCGCCGCCCTTCTCCTCACTTCAACCTCACAATCTGATTCCTGCCCAGTCCTCAAGCCCGCGTCTTCTCTTCTTCATCCCGGACCATGTTCTCAGGGAAACCATGGCCTCCGACGCGTCCAAGGCGCCGCCGCTGCAGTTGCCCAAGACGGCCAAGGCTACCACTTCCAAGCCTGAAGTCCTGGCCACAAGTACCAAGCCTCCCACCTATAATGAAGCTGCGATCAGCTTCCCGCCATCACCGCCCCTCTCTGTCGCCTCGGGTGACTCTCCTTGCTATTCCGAATCGGCATCATCCACCAGTGAATTTGATCATGCCGACCTGCCTCGCGACGGCGGGGCCGCCTTATCCGACATCACTACGCCTCCCGCTACCCCACCCGCCCACCAATCTACCTCTCCGGATTCGTCGGACGGCCTGGATTTCGCTGGCGAGCGCCTTTTGAAGAGACAAATCATCAAAAGACCTCGGCCGGTCGCCGACGAGCCTTTGAGCGCCCGTCTTATTCGGCAATTTGGCGCCCACGATCAGTCGCTTCGAGATAACTTCCCAGAGCAGTACGCCAATGGTATTCATGAATTCTACGATGGTTCAAACATCACCGTCAGCTTCTACAACGCTGAAAAGAAGAGGCGTGGCCTGGACAAAAAGGATTCTTTGCCTGCCTTCTTCAGCCTTTCTGCCTTTCGGGATGTGCTCGAGCGCGATAGGCCCGTTGGCCGGCGCTTCATTGCTGGCTCAAGAAACAAGATGGGTGTCGAGCCGCAGTACCTTGTTGAGGCACGATGCCTTGGATTCGAGACCAAGGTTTTCGATCGAGTGCGCAAGTTCCCTGCCTCTTCCGACTCCGAGGATGAGTTCCCGGGAACGCAAATGCGCGAGCAAGGAGTCGATGAGCTAGTCCATCTCGGTATGGCGGAAAGCTTGTTGGACAAAACCCCCGGCATCATGGTTCTTGCCACCGGAGACGGCAATGTGGGCGAGTTCTCGGGTGGATTCCCTGGCTTCGTCATAAGGGCTCTGAAAAGAGGCTGGATTGTCGAGGTTTACTCGTTTGCCGAGAGCGCCCATTCTATCTGGAGAGATCCTTCCTTCATCAACAATCCCGACTGGACCGGCCGCCTGAGCTTCCATCCCTTAGACAGCTTCATCCATGACTTGATCGACCTGAACAAGGACCAAGTCTTCCACCCCTCTTCGTCTGCCGCCGCAGCAGCATCGCGCTCTTACCTCAAAAGGAGCAAGACGGTGAAGGCGGCCAAGACTACCAACCTCATCCAGGCTCATACTCCGGCGTCTACTACTGTTCCTCAGCAGACTGCTGCCGCCATTGACCAGCGAGTACGCACGCCTGCTGCTCTGTCTGATCAGGCTTCGCCTGCCAATCCATCAACATCCAATCGCAGCCCTCAAGGGTCCTTCGCTCACGGTGCGACCGGCTACTGCCCTACGCACACGCAGCAATTCGCTCAAAGTTACTTGGCGTCTTATTCTCAGTACAAAGTCTCCCCGCCGTCTTACACCTCGCAGATCTTGGGAGGCTATGACTACACTGCGGCTTTGGCAAGGGATCCTGCCATCCCTGTCACCTTACCTTCTTGGTCTTAGGCTGGCATTTTACTCAACATAACCATCGCCCATCGCGCTCAGTGTTCGCCGGAAGGTAGCACTCGCGTTTCTTCTTTTTCACTGTTCATCAGAATTGGTTGTCTTCTTGTTCTTGCGTCTCTCGCATGAGAGACTATCCTGGAGAGGGGAAACGGCCTGAAAGATGGCCTAACCCGGAAACAAGAGGCTTTTACCTGCTTCGGTCGAAGACACGGTTACTAGCCAGCGCCTGCATGGGCATGAGACAAGGTCCTCGCATTCATTTGCCCACATATCAAACATTCCTTTTCACTTTGGCGTTCTTCGACTTGGCATAGGTAGCCACATGTCCATCATCATCATCATCATCTCACTCTCTACTCTACTCCTTTGGCATCTACGAGAGGTGCTTCCCGGAGTGAATTTGCTCACTTGTTCGATTTCGAGCTGAGCGGTGGGTCTTGTTTATTTCTGGGCGATTGTTTCCACGAACCTGGGTCTTCGTTTGCCCAGTCGCATGTCTATTTTTCCTTTCTGCTTCTTCTTCTCTGGTTTGGTTCTCATGGTCGGAAATGAATCGTCAAAGCCCCCCCCCTTTGGGAGGGGCGAAACAATGGAAGCCACGAGAGCTGTCTTGTTTCTTCTTTTTTCTTTCGTTTCCCCGTTTACTCGACGAGATACGGATGACGATGATTTGAGATACCCCCGGCTTTCTTCTTTTTCGCACCTTTTTAGTTTTGCCTTTTGATCTCTCGCCTCCAATACTCTCGGAGGCACAAAGCGAACAACTCACTTGTACATACAACGGCGTTTGGATCATGCAACAGGCAGGCAAGACGGAATGATGATTGATGGTATCATGACCCGAGTGAGAGGAACACAAGAAGGCTTTGCCACAGGACAGATACAAATAAGACACGATGCATCATTTGCCTCGCCCCGCTCTCCATTAGGTACTCCTCTCATCTTGCTTGTGATGATTTCTGTGATGCTGCTATCTCTTTTCACCGATTAGCAGCCCCCTTCCCACCCCCCGCTCCCCCCAAAAAAACCCATCAATCACCACGGCGCTGCGTGACCAAACCCGGTTCCGGTTGTTCGCAACAGTCAACCTTGACAATCAGACAGCACCGTGATTGGGGGGTTGTTTGATTCAACTATATCTTATGTGATTATAAGTGGCAAAACACCCGGGCCGAGGAGGCGTCAAGTAAAAGACAGGTGTTACGATGAAAACGGCCGCTTCCAACCAGCCTATCATAACCGTTATCGCTTGCTCCCATTTCTAGACCCAGACAGCGTTGTAGAACCACCCCTTTGCCAACTCCCAAGGCAGAAAAGGCCTCCATCCATAGACCTCCGCGCTATAACCTTCCTGCAATAGTAAAGAAAGACCGCTTTTCTCCCCTCTCCTCTCCCATGAGGAGGAGAGCTCCAAAGGTGCCGGTTCGCCCAGATTGATATCGACATGTAGAAAGCTGGTTATTTCCGGCCGTGAAGGTGGCCTCAAGCCACCGTTAGAAAAATGCTCCATGATTCCAACCTATCCGAGAGCGCCTCATACTTATTTTGTGTAGATATTGAGTCAAGAACTAGGGTTTAAAAAAAAAAGAAAAAAAAAAGGGAAGATCCGCCAAGCAACTCCGCTCCCTTGCCGTGAAGTCGGAACCAAGAATTGGCAACGAGCCAACCACAGTAAGGAAGACGCAGAGAAGCAGAACAGCAGTGGTATCTCGAGGGTTAAATGCGATCGAAATGACAACAATGGGAGACAAGTCCGAAATGATGTAAAACGGTTGGGTCGCCACCGGTTGGCCTCTGGTTACTCCCGTATCGATGTCATGCCACCGCTGCTGCCACCTTCCAGAAGAGGTTGGCTCGGAGGAGGCATATTATTGTGGCTTTTGGAAATGGAAACCGAAGTGGCGGGCGTTGTGTTGCCAGATGACCCCTCGCTGGGCCGAGCAGGCGTACTGCTTCTGGCCTTGACTTCATTTTGAAGCTGGGATGAGTGTATAGGCGAGTTCGACTTTTTGCTTAGTGCGTCGGTATTAGTGTTTCCACCTCCTCGGGACGAGTTACGCGGCGAGACCCGTCCAACCTGTTCCTGATTAATATCGTAGTCCTCCGTTCCGTCTGCTACAGAGGGCTCAGCGCTTCTCACCTGCTTTGCCCATCGCAGGCCACAACTGTTGCACAGGTCTCTTTGACCACTAGGCCCTCTGCGCCATTCGGGCGTGTTACGTGTATGGCAGTTGGCACAGTCGCGGACGACATTGCCAACTCCCTTTCTTCTCTTTCTCTTCTTCTTGTTCGATAGCAAACCGCCCAATTCCTCGGCAAGGATCCTGTTAACCTTCTCCATCTGGCGCAGTTCAAACTGCCAACTAGAGCATTTGGTTGTCCGAAGCTCGTCAAAGATGTTATCGTCTGAAGCCAGAGCTGCCTCCTGCGAGCCCGGAATCGCCTTACCGCCTGGTCCCGACATGGGACCAGTCTTTGCTAAGTCGGTGTTATGGGTGGGCTGCGTGTTTGAGATGACTTGAGATATGGATTTGATGCTGCCGGGCGGCGTGGCTGCCGGTGCAATGGCCCTCGATGAGGCCTTCAAAAGTTTGGTCTGCGCCAGCAAAAATGTCGGTTTCTGGCCATCCGCGGCGTCTCCGGGATACAGTATTGTTTGTGCTTGAAGGACTTGGCCTCTTCTGTTATGAACTTCGTGCTTGCAGGTAACAATCTTACCCCTTCTTGCCTTTTCAATCGCGCGACCGAACTCGGCACGGCTCTCTCTGCGCATCAGCTCCTGCATGCTGGTGCCGATGAGGGTGTCTGGCTGTAAATCAAGCAGGGATCGGATATTGGACGAGACGAAGAGGAACATGCCGGAAACTGAGATCTTTGTCCATAATTCGCTATCGCCGATGCCCCCATGTGCCTCCAAGTCTCGCCGGCTCAATGCGAAGACGGGTCGTTTTCTTCCTACCAGAATGATGCACTTCCTGCCTTTGCCGTGTTCAAAGAAAAGCGAGCCATGGCTTTCAAACCACGTGTACCCGCTTTGCCTCCGTCTGATGCGGAAGACGATGTTGACCGAGTTGCCAGCGGTGGCGTCCTTTAGCTCTCGAGTTACGGGAACAATGTCTGATGGATGGCAAACGGTTGAAAGAGAATTGCCAACCAACTCGGTCGCATCGTACTCCAACACCTTCTTACAGGACGGGGAAAGGTATAGAAACAGACCCTTGAGAGATAGGACGTGCACCACGTCATCGGTATTCTCCAGTAGCATCTTGTCCCAAGACTGTTTGTGCCAGTCAGACACCACGCCCTTCGGGTTGAACTGCTGCAGTAGTGTAGACACATCGTCAACACCAAGCGTCTGTCCATTCTCGGGTTCGACTGTGTTCACAGTCGGAGGTGTCCAGATGTACTGGCCAATATCGCTGTGCTTGTAATTGACCTTGACGCCGCCAGCCTCCTGACCTTGCGCGATGGCATCCGGACACTCCACAAGATCGATCTGGAAGCCGACGAAGAAACGCACTTCGTTGGGGTCGTCCCAGGGGATGGGGATCATAGTCAAGAGGTTGAGGAAAGGCTTTCCGCCCTTGCGATAGTTGATCAAGCTTTGCTGAACCTCACGACCCTCGGCGATCTTCTTCTTCAGATTGTACACCGATGCGTCGTCGACAAACTCGC
Source organism: Colletotrichum eleusines (assembly GCA_016807845.1). NCBI lineage: Eukaryota > Fungi > Ascomycota > Sordariomycetes > Glomerellales > Glomerellaceae > Colletotrichum > Colletotrichum eleusines. The sequence goes on from JADEZO010000007.1 coordinate 1,128,084, forward strand.
GCTTGGAGCCGGCCTCCACCTTGCCGTCAGGTGCCTGGAGAAAGCGACAGTTTTGACCAACGATCTCATGACGGCTGTAGCCCGTCAAATTCTGGAAGTTGTCCGAGACGTAAATGATGGGACAGTCGTTCAATGAAACGTCGCAAACAACGAATGCGCAGGACATGTCTACAGCACCCAGGTGTATTTCTGGCTCCTTTCGTGTCGCCACGTACCATAACGCCCGAAGCATGTCGAAGCCGCTCTTGGAGTAGACGTTTTTCTCCTTGGACTCGGCGGGGCGAGGAGTCTCGGGTCCCATGGCAGGGGTGGTTTCTGCTGTGGGGGGTGCGGCAGCTACTTGACTTGTTGCCATTGAGGATGATCGGTTGTTAGGGGATTGTGACGATGTTTGGCCCGAGTTGCTCAACATATCGCGTGACAGTGAGGATGGGGTTGACTGCGAAGGGCCGTTTGAGAAGTTCAGAGCCTGGCCATCTGGCCCAGATGAGTTGTCCCCCGACGGCTGGTATTGCTGATTCATGTTCATAGGGTCGCTGTCTCCGTCGTCCATGTTCAGTGGAGTGTCGAGAGCACTGTGTGGTGCAGTTCCGGGTGTTTCATCGCTGCCCAGGTCCATAGTCATATCGGTATTGTTTGTGTTGAGGGGGCTCGGAAACGGGTTGGCTATTGAGGTCTGAGCATACATGCTCAGACCGGACGTAGGCATGGTAGAGACTGACATGCCGGAGTAATTCGGCGGCATCATCGAGCGCATCATGTCGGGTGAAAAGGTGGTGAAAGCATTCGTCGGCGACATCTGCAGGGCGTCCTGGGCGGAGTATGCATCCATGGGACCTGGTATCGATATGTTCCCTGGTACGTTGTTGCCCATAGCCCCAACGTTGTTGGACATGGTACTATCCATGCCGTTAGCCATTTGGCTAGCCATGGTGAAGTCGGCGTTCATTGATGGGTTCTGGAAAGGATAGTTAAGCATCTGGTTGTCGTCGGCGCCGAATTCCATCATGGATACCCTACTGCTAGGGGCCCCATTCTGACCGCTCTGATTCGAGGGCATATATGACTGGGTTATACTGCGACGACGTTGAAGTTCATGATGGTTGCTTTGAATAATGTCGTCGAGAGAATCGCCGCCGGTGTTGCCTCCTCTACTGCCGCCGCTCATCATGGACATGCCGTGACTTTGGTTCATCTGCTGGTAGCCGTGGCCGCCGTTCTGGCCTGCACCCTGCATCTGGCGTTGATGAGATTGTTGCGACATCTGTCGCTGTAGCTCCTGAGGAGTGAGCTGTGAGTAGAAGGCCTCCATGGCGAGAGCATCGGTCTCGGAGAGACTTTATCTTCGAATGAGGGTCCAAGATTGTCAGCAAATTTCGGTGGGGTTGAAGTCGTAAAAGTGGTATTTTGCCCCCTTCTCTTTCCTGGGCTGTTCAGCCGTCCAGCTTGTACTTTTCTCTTCCGAGGCGCCGGCTTAAATGGTGCCACCTGTGCATCCGGTCGGGGATGTGCTGCCCCGTCACGGCCTTCGATTTTCCAGATGGGAACCTGTAGGACTATCGAGTGATATAGACGGGGAGGGTTGGCTTGGAAGGGAAGGGGCTGTTCGCCGTGGCAAAGGCAGGTCGGACGATTGAATATGGTTCCGGTAATGTATCGCGATGGATCGGGAACTCCGGTTCAGTGCAGGGCGAAATGGAGCGGCGGGTCCGTCGAATCGGCGATAAAGAAATGATGGCTACGGCGGATGGTATCGTGAAATTGCGTTGAGTGATGGGCGAAGGGGTTTGGCGGTTGAGAGCGGGAGTTGGTAGAAAGTCGTCGTATGAGCCAGACTGGGTGTGTTGCGGGGAGGAGAAGACAGAGACGTTGGTGGTCCGGTGGTGGTAACCGGTGGTGGAAAGGAGGGGAGGGGAAGAATTGGGGGCGCGAATGGCCTTGGGCAGCCCGTTGTAATACCACCCCAAAGGTTCCTGGGGCGTGTGCGCGCGTGTGTGTGTGTGTGTGTGTGTGACTGTGCAAGGAGAGGAAAGTGTAAGTGTATTGGTGGTGGTGTGTGTGGATGGGTGTGGGTGTAGGACGATGTGCCGCAGTGCCTTATCCTTGGCCTGATGTACCTTCTATGCAGTAAGTAGGTAGGTAGCGAGAAGTGTCCCTGAGAGTGAAAGTAGTTTTTTGGGGGGGGTTATCGCTGTCTCGCAATTGCAGACGCTTTACTGTTGTTCAATTTGGGGGTGTTTTTTTTTCTTCTCTCTCTTCTTGGCTTTGGCAGCAACCTGAGGGATGGGGCAGGACTAGGTAGGTATGGTTGAGAGACACAAGACCAACGAAGGAAAGAAGAGCGGAAGAAATGGGGGGGAGAGTATCCGTAGAGACCCGAAAGAGGAGCTTGGGCTGTAACGTGCTGTGGAAGCGAATAGTAGTCACGCAGTTGGCTGCCTTGCAAGGACATGGAACGACGGAAAGACCAGGCATTGCCCTGTTATGTTTTCCCCGGCATTTGATAGAATATCGAGAATGTCTTTTTTTTTATCTTTTTTTTTTATGTATCTCGATTCTTCACTTTCTGTCATTCTCACTTTGTCAACCCCGATGTTCAAACTGGATCTGATGCATTTGTATCTCGCTCAGTACGCGATGAATCTGTGTATACACATTATGCGTCATTGCCTTTTTCGAGATTGGTCTGGTTCCCTGGTGTCTATCTGTCTGGGTTGGATTTTCAACTTGCCCAAAGGGAATCAGGGTCAGTCTGATAAGACCAAACACGGCAAGAAGGGCGCGGTTATCACTACTCCAGGTATTCCGTACTATGTAGACAGGTAGGATAGAGAGCCAGGTTGAGAGAAGACTCCATCGGCAGGAGGAGCCCGGCAGGCGGGTAGCTGCATGGATCTCTGCCCTCGTCCTGGGTTCGCCGATGCTGCATCTGGTGTAGGTAGGTATGGTAAGACCCCAAACGCCCAAGGCCCAGAAGGACCCAGGTACGAGATACCACTAGCTCTCGGCTAACTAGACACAGCTAGCCGGACCGATGCGCTAGGCCCATCATGGAGGGCGGCAACCCATCAGCCAATGGGACACCTTAGCTTTGGATGACATAAGCGAAAAGCCACTGCTTTCTGCCAGAACGCCAGCCTTTTTCCAGCGGCCACGATACCTCTTACCGTTAGCCCACGCACGCGTTCATGTGTTTTTCCGAACTTGACGAGTGGTTACGGTAGTTGAAATGGCGTACACTGCACTATTCGGTCGGCACTGTCAATACGCAGGAAGGTAGTGTAGTGTGCGAGAGAGCCCACAAGAGTCCGCAAAGGGTAAAGTATCCGCAAAGGTGAGTGTAGGACGATTGGGCAGGTATACTACAAAATGTACAGATACGCCACAAGTACTGGATAGGTGGGATGAAGCAAGAGACAGAGGTTTCTCGGCCGCGACACGTGTGGTGGCATCATCCGGGAGGGACTCGCGTCGAAAAGGCCAGCAAATGTCCAGTAGCCCAGGCGAGGAATGTTCAAGCGTCCGTCTATCTTGAGTGATAGAGAGATCAGTATGCTGAGCGTCTTCTGCCGTCAAAAACAGCCCGGAATGGGACATGTGCACGCGCGTGCTGCCTTTGCTTGGTACCTAATGTACATCCATCTATCCGTACATACTACACTATGCCGGCTGCAGGGCGCTGTATGCATAAGCATTTCTGAAGAATGCGTGCAGCTTCCTCGACAATCACTGTGGAATGAATAGGTGGTTTTCTGAGACCCAAAGGCGTTCCTCGTTCAGCCATCCATTTATGTACCTAAGTATCTAGGTACCGACCCGTAGGTATTCGTAGGGGTACGTATACCGTACTAACTTTGCAACTTAGCTTGAGGGCGGGATGATGACGGCATCGGCTCCAAGTACCTAACAGGACTCGAGTCTGCATGGTGGGTCCTACTTCCATCGAAGTGCCTAGAAGTACTGGGATACATCCCACCTTGACGTACACCTCCATTCTGAGTGGAGGAACTTTGGACCAACTATCAAACTAGGAGTGCCACTGAACGGGCAGCCAGCCCGCCAGCCAGCCACATCGCATCAGACAAAGAGCGCACACATGTGTATATACCTAATTACCATATAGTACTCTATACAGTATAGAATATGTATGTATATAGCATAGGTTCCTATTTAGGCAGTCCAACTCTAACCCGCTTTACTGCCGTTGGTAGACCAAAGACGGTTACGCAGCTGCCCTTATTCGCCGGGATTGACCCTTGCTTGACTAGGTAACTAGGTAGCTGCGGACAGGTTGTACAGTAGGACCGATGGCGGTAATGGTATGTCTTCAGATATGCATCACCCCCTCTCCGGAGTCTAACTTTCGGCTCCAGATAAGCGGTGCCGGTGCCGATGTGGGCGCGGGTCGGGTCTCAGTGCCTTGGTCTGTTTCAAGCATTTCCCGGCGTCTACGTAAAAACACCGACCACACTGGCCGCCTCGGAATCGTTCGGTTGCATACCTACCTAGGTAGGTACCTGGGTAAATAGGTAGCTGTAGATAGATACCTAGACGCGCGTTTAGGTACCCGAGCAGCCAACAGACAATCTCCCCGGGGAACCCCAAAGACGCAGTAACACAAAGTAGGTAGACTCGTTGCGACCTAGACCTGAACTTCGGGAGGTCCTTGCGAAGACACAGGCGAACAACTTGGCAAAACAAACCGCTGCGCCTAGTACCTGTAGTAAGCATCTCCCCGTCCCCGAGACGCCAGAGCAAGGTGAGGACTCTCTAGTGTAGGTACATGGTAGGAGGTAGGTAGGCATGCAGGCGTGGTCAGTGCGGCTTACCTAATGCAGAACAGGCAGGGCTTATGGGCAGCCAAAGTTAGCTTCGGCCGAGGAGAATCAATGTCGTCATACCTAACAATCTCCAGACGGCCTTAAACCAACCAAACAAAGGAGCTCCGGCAATATCTACTTACTCACACCCAAGCTCGAGCAAGAGAACGAACCGTCAGTTCCATCCCACCTTTCACCCTCAACCGGTCTTTCTCACGCTAGCGGCAATAAACTGGTTTACTCCGTACATACATACATCGTATAATACATTACAGCGGAGCAGGGACGTGGCTATTCCCCCCTCCCAATAGTCCATTCTCCTCGTCCCTTTTCCTCCTCCCTTGCATAGGTAGGTCGGTGGCGCTTCCTGGCCGGTCAGGGACCAACTCAGAACACCGCAGTTCTATGTGATTACTGGATATGGATTGCAACACGATCGTAATCCCTCAATCCGGTTCTCACCCGCCCTCCTTGGCTGTAAACGCCGTTCTCATCCAGTGTGTGACAGGTACCTACCCACCCAGCAGTTAGGGCGCGTATCCGTACCCAAGCGGTCCAAAGCCTCAGCCTGACCTGACTCTGAGCATAAAGGTCAGTTTGACACCCAGCAAGGCATGGATGCCATGGCCATCGACTGACTGTACACTTACTTCCGCCAGCAGCAATACCCTTTTACGCAAACTGATCCGTCCCTTGTAGTTTGTTGGACTGATCGTTTAACTTGTGTAGCGATCGTCTTGACTCACAACCTCGGCAGCCTTCCGGCTCCCCTCTCCCCTTCAGTAGGCAATTGCTAATTTCCGCCTCAAGGGGCCAACAGCGGCTTGCAACCCGCCAAACGAAAGGAGCCGATGCGCGCGCGCACACACACACATCTCTATGCACACCACCAAGTAAACTATCACCGTACATGCTCGCACGAAGGAAAGTGCCCTGTGGTGCATGGCCCTACGCAGTACCTACGCCTTTCCATGCACCCACTACTCTGTAGGCCATCAGCCCTCGGCTGCCATGTGACTAGCCCTTGACGCCCCGCATGAAGCAAGGATCGACAAAGCATAATGTGCTGTCCGCCAGACGTTTCCCTTGCTTGCGCCGTTTCTGGTCATCGAGATGTGTCTCTCTCCAATACCTGTCTTATTGTCAGTCATGTGTGAAGGAGCTCTGGTTCCCTCTCACACCTCTCCCATGTAGCAGGCATTGCACTGTGCTAAGCGACAACAACCCGGCCGCCGCATGCCTCGCATCACCTCTGACTACCCCCCTTTATACAACAAGGGCGATTGGCATGTGCTCTCGTGAGGCAGCTGCGCATGATCCTGGGATCATAAAGACCTCGCGGTATAATAATTAGAGAGATTCAATGGCGCTTCTTGTACGACAGTCTATATCCATCATCAGGAAGGGGGACCAACGCAACCAATAGGTGGATCACCATGTCCAAGAACAGGATCGCATTCTTGCGCCTGATGCCCGTGGCAATAACTTACATACCTAGCCAGCTGCAAGACATCGACAGTGGTAAGGGCAACCAACGATGGCCGGAAACAACCGCAAAGCCTCTTCTTTCAGCCCTTCACTGCACACTCCCTGGGTTCACAGCGTTGGACAGTCGAGAAACGTGTCAGACCCCAGGCAACTGGGGCCAATCGGTCAAAAAGAGAGAAGGATCGAGCAACTGTCGGTGGGTTGGGCGGCTTTGCCCCCACTGAGTCTCTCCTCCCCCCCCCGTCCTGGAATGGCATACGGAGGCAACATGGCAATTCCGTTTGCCCATGGTGTAGTTTTCCTTTCCTTTTTCTTTTTTTTTCCGCCCCTCATTCCCCCCCCTTCTTCCAACTCTGCACCCGTCTCTCATCAGTACCTAATGTGGCCGCTCACTCGAGACGCGTCCTCTCTCCGACCATTTCTAAACCCCTTGCCGTAAACTCCTACCTTTCAACACAGTCCATGACAATTACTCTGGTAGGAAGTTAGCCGTCGGCGAGACGTAGATCAGAGGTGTACCCGGGCTGGCTCTGCCAGACTGTCTTGTAGTCTGGGCAGAATAAATCCGTACCTGCGTGAGACGACCAAGAACCACCCCCCCCCCCGCGGACAAAGTTGGATTTGGGAGTGAGCATGAATACTAAGAAGGCTGAAATGGTGCCATTTTCTTCCCTGTCGTGAGACCAGGCGGTGGCGGACGAGCTGGGCAGCCGCCGCCCTCCAGATAGTGTGCCCCGCTTCTGTAGCTCAGCCCAATCTCTGATTCCTCACTCAGAACGCCACCACGAAAGCGGCATTCCAGATGGCGAGGCTCGCCGTGGATCCGGCCAGCACGGCTCCGTGTTGGTCCGGTCCATGGATTTGTCTCTTCCCAATACTACGGCAGATCGCGGCTTGTGTGTCCTGTTTGCTATCGGCATCTCCATACATCTATTGGCAATTGTTGAGCACCTCGTTTGCAATGAGAGGGTCGCCGTGGATTTTGGCCCCTCTGACGGCCCACATACATCATATGACGTACAATCATCTATGCTCGATGGAGATCGCCGGTTGACTACACTTGCGTGCATGTTTTGTTTCCCTGCCGCTGTTTAGTGCCGTTATGCAGGTAGACGAGGAATCATGTCATCGGCAACTCCAGAAGCCGTTACTTGGCTTCCGACACAGGTCGTCGGCTGAGGGCATAGCTCATTAGCATAAAGCCTAACGACACGAAACCCCTCGCACGCACATGGCTCTCTCATCTTCGAGGAATATGTCATATCTGCGTAGATTTCTATCTGCAAAGCAATCACTCCTTTATATCATCATACGATATCACTACTACTTTGGCGCCAGCGAAGAAGAAACCGATGGCGAGAGGGAAAAGACGGCCGAACAGCCCTTATCGCTACCCCACATTCACCTCCTCCTCTGCTCATCTTTCCCTTCTCCCTCGTTCTTCCTGCCACCCCAGCTTCGCCCATGCTGGCTGGCACTTGGCTCGAACGAGGCAGCTATCCAAGTCTAGGACGACTGTTTTGGCGCGTCAGAGTGATTTTTTCTCTCCACTCGGTGCCTATGGTATCATCGACTACTATCCCCCCGCTCCTCTAATACAACACCGTCGTCATGTCGCCCGCACCGTCGGGTGCCGGTTCTCAATTTGAAGCTCTTCCGACATGTTGTTCCACACTCAAGAAAAATACGCCGTGATTGCTCGCTGAGATTCGGGCGAGAACTGCTGCAGGAGTGGCGTAGGGTCTACACCGGCCTGGGACAGTAGGGCCTTGATGGCGCCTACCACGCGGCTCGCGGTCTGTCCTTGGAGAGTGTCTGCCTCCAGTGCCTGGGCGGTGAGCACGAAGACCTTGCCAGCCTGGTTTGCAACAGCTGGGTGTTGCCTGTGTGTCGCACGTCAGCAATGGTGCACAATTCGGGCATGGGAGTGTTCACTCACTTGTCAATCAGCTCTGCCAGGTAAGCATATGCATAAGGTGCCGCCTCCTCGTCGTTTGTCACCGGCAGTGTCTCGATCCACTGAGCGACGACGTTGTTGGGGTCCTGCACTGAGCCGGCATTGTAATGGAGGATCTTGGCAATGGCGGCACAGGCGTTCTCGGTCGCGTACACATTGTCCTCGCTCCGCGCGTCGGGTACTTGCGTGACCTGGAAGAGGAAAGGCAGGGCGCCACCCAGGAACTGAGCCCAGGGAAGGCCACCACGGTGCGCGGCCACGCCAATGCCGTAAGCAGCAGCTTGTCGAATGGCGGGCGAAGAGTCTCTGCAGCCGTCAACCAAGGGCTGTGTGATGAGATTGGCGTACTTTTGGCTCTCGGGACCGCAGTACTCGAGGACATCGTCCATGATGCAAAGACCCCACTGGCGCTGTGTAGGGTCGTCCGACTTCAGGAAACCCTCGTACGTGGGAAGCAGACGCTCCCAGGACGGGAGGAAAGCCGCACCATGATTCTTGAAGATGGCGTGGAAGGCCTTGTTCATGTCGGACAAGAGTGTCTGATCGTCCTCAATGGCCAACAAGACATCATCGGCTTCGTCTTCGGCATCCTCGGCCGCGACGCCCTCCTTGTCCTCGAGACGCTGAGCCACGCGATCTTTGTAGTCCTCGATAGCAGAGTGGACCGAATCAATGAAGCGAGAGAGATGCTCGGCCGATAGGCACTCCTTGCCAACAACTTCCACAGACTCGTAAAAGCACTGGTACATCTCGGCAAGGGTGTCAATGGCTGGCTCCGCCGTCAACACCTCGAGAAGCTTGTCAACAGTTGCCGCCCACAGTCCGTTGAGCTCGTTCGAAGGGCTCCCATAAGTCTTCTTGTACGAACTGAGAAGCTGCGGTACCAACTTGGCCGAAATGAATCTAACGGGGTCGTGGAAGAAGAAGGCCAAACCAGGAAGAGCGATCTTCTCCATGATCTCAGCCACGTAGGGAGCAAAGCTGCCCTCGAGTACCTGGGCGTAGACAACCAGGAGCTCAATAGCCATATTCTTGTCCTCCATGGTGCTGGTTCGGATGCCAATCATCTTGCCTTTCAGAGGTACGAGTTCCCAGCCATCCTCCTGTTGAATCTGCTCGACCTGTTCATCGTCGTCGAGAAGCTGGATGTCAGCCTTGGCGCTGGCGAGCTCAAGAAGGGGGGGCATGACATTGGGCAGGAAGGGAAGGAACTCCTGGCCAAGCACTCTACACATGCGGCCCCAGCAGTGCATCAGGTATTGAGCCTGCGGGTCGTCGGGGTCCGTGATGTTCTGTTGGATGGAGGCAAGGAGCTGGACGAGAGTCATGGCGTCTTGGCCAAGCCTCTCCTTTCCGACTGCCAAAGCAATCAGAGTGGCGCACTCCATTGCTTTGGCGCGGAGAAGGCGGAATTCCTTGTCGTTCTCCCTCTGCAGAACACTGACCAACAGAGGCATTAGAGTGTCGTAATACTTTGAGAAGGCAGCCTCGGCAGCGTCAGCAATGGTTGCAATAGTCGACAGGGCCTGCTCCTGAACATAGCGCTTCTCGTTTTGCAAGAGCTGGAAGAGGTGGGAAAGCAGCTCGTCGAGGTAGGGTTCCAAGATGGACTTCTCGGCCTCCTCGCAGAAGTTGACCAAGGCAGCGGCGGCGTGCGACTTGACGCGAGCCTCGGGAGACTCAAGGACAGGGATGATGGCCTTGAGCACGCGGTCGTAGTAGTCGGTCTGCATCTTAGGCGCAAAGTCGGTGCTCATCTGGCCGAGCGCATTACAGCCAGCCCAGCGCACACGAGGGTGGGGATCCTTCAACGCAGGAACAACGAGGTCGAGGACTTGGCTGAGCTCACCAATCATCAAGTCCCGGCAACCTTCCGAAATGGCAGAGATAGCCATAAGGGCCGCGTGCCTGTCCCTCCAGGCCATGGAAGTCATCATGCGGGGCAGCCAGTTGAAGGTTGGGGCCAGGATGGTTTGGCCACCAAGCTTGTTGGCGAGACGATCCATGCACTGCTCTCCAGCAACGTGGTTCTGATCGCTTTCTTCCTGGTCAAGCTGGGTTCGGGTCAATATCCATACCGCCGTCGCCCAGAGCAAGGAAGCTACTCACGTCGTCAGACGCCAGCCATTCAGCGGCATCATCGTCGTCCTCGCCAAGATCGGTCATGAGACTGAGACACTGGGTGATCATATCGTTGGTGTAGGTGGCATCCTTCCGGCACACCGAAGGCGCGTAGTCGGCGAAAGTAGCCATCAACTCGAGCGCATTCTGGCGGCAGAGGTTGTCGAGCTCCTTATCCTGGATCACGGACACGCTGAACTGGACGAGGTTGTGGAAAAGAGGCTTGAACATCTTGGGCGCCGTCTCGGCCATATCGATAAGGGCGACAAGGGCGCTGCTGAGGTCCTCGGAATCGTGAGTGTCCTTGATCGGGGGCAGGATGTTGAGGACGTCGGGAATCAGAGGGTAGTACTTGGGTTGCACCTTCTTTCCCAAGCTCCTGAAGAAGGCCGCAAAGGCCTCCATAGCGGCCAGTCGCACCTAGTTGCAAGTCAGGGGGGCTTAGGGCCAGACGGGGTAGGGGGTGGAGGGCTCTGCCGGGGTTGTCCTACCTGCACGGAATCATCCTTGAAACCCTTCTGGAAGGCCTGAATAACGGTGTCCTCGTGCTGCTTCTCAATAATCCCCGGGGTAGTGGCGAAGACACGGAAAGCAGTCTCGCGCTTCTCGGCGTCAGGGGCGATGCTGAGCTGGAAGAGACCACCCAGCAGTTCGGGCCAGGAATCATCTGCCATGGTGTCAGGTTCAACTTTTTTTTCTCTCTCTTCAGGTTCGAGAGCGAAGTGGGATGTAGACAGATTGGCGACGTACTGTTCTCAGTGTATTGTCTGGCGACCTCGGCGACGGCGTCACTGATTTTATTCCGCACAGCACGCTGGAAATCGCCGCCGAGGCACTCGAGAAGCTTCTGGCGAATGGCAGCAGCCTGGTCCTGTGACAAGGACAGGAACATGTCGACAAGCTCGCCGCGGTCATTCTTACGGCTCTTGGAGGCGATTCTGCGGAAGATGACGGCGGCAAAGGATCGTATCTGAAAGGCGGTATGACGGTGGTTAGCGAGCGGCAGGTCAAAAGACGAGGCAGAACGAGGGACGGGCGAAGGACAGGCTCTTGGGGTTGGAAGGTTGAAGTATAGGAAAGAAACATACCGAGGCATCGGCGGCAACTTGGATTTGCTCAGCCAGGCCCATCAACAAAACCTCGGGTCTGTTCGCGGTCCAGTTATTCTGGAGATGTTCTTCGGCCTGGGCTCGGACGGAGTTGTCTGGGGACTGCAGAGCTTGCAGCAGCTGGGACAGCTCTGCATGGACGTCTGGGGGAAGGACGGACATGATTGTGACTGAGATGGCGTGTCGATCGTGGTCAGGTCGAGGGTTTTGCGGTTTTTGTTGTTGTTACCAGCCCCAAGACAGCCGGGGCGGTGGTAGGTCTGTCGGGAGCGCAAAAGAAGGTTGCGTTGTAGGGTGACGCGGGGAGAAGCGGTTAAGTGTCGGCGTGTTGTGTTCTGAGGGGTACTTTTTTTACCCTTTTCGGTAGCCCCAAATGTCTCTCGACCTTACTTAACCTTGGTGCGCCGAAGTAAGCGAGCGCGTGTCGGACGAAGATAGGGAGGAACGCGGATATATGCAGTCTATTGGGAACAGCGACTGGTCGAAATGAGCATGATATGCTTCGGCAAAGGGGCGATGGTGGTGAGGGATGTTGCGGAGGGAGAGGGAGAGAGAGGGAAGGGGGTGAAAAACAAAGGAACTTGCAGGAGTCAAAAAAGTGAGGCAGCAAGCCCACGATGGTGAGGAACTGGGGGGGGGGTCCTGTCATGGAGGGGAAAGCAAAAATGACAATAATTTTGGTAGGTTTTTGGCGGGGCTCTTGGTCAAGGTGGGTTCTCACTTCCAGTGGTAATCATTACTGTCCGCCCACACGCCCTCACTCACTTGGGCACTTAGGTTGGCTGCACAGACAAAACCATGCTGGGCTCTAATGTACGGGTCAACGGGTGGTCTTACTGCTCCTGGCGGGCGTCTGAAATTGTTAGTGTCTTGGGCTTTTAACTGGCCATGGTTGCATGTGAATATTCATCCCCACCGATAATTCAATTGTTTGGTTATGTATCAGCCAAACTACCCTGTACCTCTACTGAGTAGGTTGGTGCCTGCCTGCCCGCCTTGCTTGCCTCAGCTTCCTTGAGATACGGCATCGCTGTTCCGACACATTAATTTCGACGCCTCGGTGTTGATGCAACGCTGGTAGGCCGCCCACTGTTCCCTGGCTTCTGAATCTTTTCCGGAGGATCACTCCCGTCTCCATGCCCGGGATGTGTCCAAATGTGCATTTCCACCTCCGTGCCACCACAGTCGGTATGCGTCTCCTCTGTTGCCGAGCCCACCAGCCGCTCGCAGTGTTGGGTGGCAAGGCCACGGCCTGTCAAATTTGTACAGGACCATACCGTAGCAACGCACATGAGGTAGTTGACACACAGTGTCAAATTAGGTCATTCCGTCTGTCAAAGGACAATAGGTAGGCCAGCAACGCAGGGGAGGGGGGGGGAGGGGGGACGGGAAGATGAGGAAACACGCAAAGAATGAAACTGAAAGAGAAAAAGAAAAAGCCATAAAAAAAATTCCAATGACAAGCTACACCATGCAACAACGGTCCTAATGCATGAAGCCGAGAGGATCACAATTGACAAGGATCTCCCCATCAGAGAAAGATCCCCAGCAGTCCCGTCAAAGCTTCCGGCCCTGGAACACTGGCCAAGCATGCCCAAGTCCCCCTGAAGCCAATTCCCGGACAAAGCCTTTTGTTGTTTCTCTCATTCAACCTTGTACATGCTTCCGGATCCCTGAGATTGAGTTGCGATGTTCACCATCTGTAGAACCAAGGGGCAGGCCGGCCCAATCGGCAGGATGGAACCACAAAGCAGAAGACCTCCGCTTAGCCCGGTGCGAAGCATGCAACAACGTCTGCTTCGGGTAGGGCCCAGCGTAGGTGGTACTAATAGGTGGCTTCAGGGCCTCAGGTCCAGCGGCCGGGCACACAGTATTCGTAACGAAACAATGAGACAGCAGCATCACCTTAATATGAAGGTAGGCTCCGAGGATACGTAGGGTAATCAAAAGTGTGCACGCAGGTGGCTGCTGTCAGTCTACGGCAAGAGTCGATCAGGACGAAATTCTTCACCAAATCTAGGTACCTAGGTACCTCAGTAGGTGCCTGCATAGGTACTTATCCTATTATGCCACCTACCTAGATGTCCATCTATACAGTCTACCTACTTACCTATTCAATTATGGTGCACCACAGCCCGGGAATAGTGGGGGAGCAATAGCAAAAGAAGTCAATCACGGCTCTAGGTAGATTGTTGTCAACTGAGGGGTAGCATAAGGCAAAAAGACGTGCCGACATATCTCTGGGCGGTCTACCTAATGACCTGTCTGTCCGGCATTCCGAGGAACCCCCTGCCCTCGACTCATCAATTAATCTTCCAGGTAAATCCATGGCCTCAGCAATATGTCAGTGCCCGAAGCGGCCTGGTGCAGTCCCTCTGGAGCGTGCAACATTGTGCGAGTTGCTGGCTACAGCCCCCAAGGTACCTAGCTAGGTAATGCTCAACGCCTCCGTGCGGCGACTTAGGTAGGTAGCTTATGCCAGCACTCAACAGCTTCCACCCCTCCCTCACCTACCTAAGGTACGGTGGCTTTCCCCCCCTCCCATGTTTCCCCATGTTCGATGCTGTTTGAAGCACTCGTTTTCTATCGTACACATGACGACCTATTCAACCCCTCCATCTCTGTTCCCTCATTCAAACATCAAGACATGCTGTTGTTGTAGTCTCTTTCTTTTCTTTTTCTTCTTCCTTGCACAGGAATCGGGACAGCAAGAAGCTCATTGCAACATTACCTTGGTGGTTCACTGCGCGGTACACTGAACTCTTCAAAGAGCATGCCACATTGGCATTCCCTGTCACTGTCACTGCTCGGGACCCATCAGATCATCGGAGCCCCTCAATTGCGATCCATAGCTATTCCGTCTACGTAAGGCGGCGCAGCAGCTCTCGTCTGGTCTGGGCGGCTGTGGCTCTCGGACGCAACCAACCGACTGTCGTGTCGGCCTCTCCTCTCTCAACGCCTCCGCCAGTATCTAATCCACTCGGTCGCCAATACACAGACCGAGGGCGCAATTCGATAAAGCAGATGCCGAATTCAAAAGCCAAATAGGATTGACCGGTTGTAGAAGCTGATATTACAACGAGTTCGACAAGAGATCACAGGCGCAGAGTAACGCACCAAACGTCATCACCGTCACGGGCAAAAAAGCCCCGCCTCAACCTATCCTACCTTGCCAGACCGCTCCGAAAGATAACAATCTCGGAACGAACGGAGCGATCCTGTCTGAAGAGAGCAATGGACGCAACAGCGGCGTCTGGGTCACATAATGACGAGGCTATCGCCACTTCGCCTCCTTCAGTCCCCCAGCGAACCCCCTCTCAGACAAGCCTGCACAAAGCAACCCATGTCCACGCCCATCGCCAGAGCTTCGCCGAGAACCTGAGGAACGCTCCTGGCTCGCCTCGTGCCCAGCGTCACCCTTCCTTCACTCAGGCTGCCGTCCAAGAGCTACTCAACCATCCACCCGCTGCCAACAAGCACCCGGATCCGCGCTTCGCCGGCCGCGACTGGCGCGATATTACTGTCAAAGAGCTTGTCGCCCAGGATGACTTCAAGTGGGCCACCCTGGACACTAGCGTCGAGAAAGCATCAATGGTATGTGATCCAACATCTGTGCCTCTTGCTGGAGGCTGTTTCTGATATTTGTCCAGATGCTGGTCAAGCACAGCCCATCCAACGTTGTCCTCGTCCGACAAGATGGCTCGGCCAAAACCGCCGTATCGACCTTCGACTACAACGACCTCAACACATACCTCCTCATCGTCGTTGGCCTGGCGAAGCCCGATGAGGAACAGGTCCCGCTCTACGACGAGATCGTGAACAAGGCCCGGGATGGCGCCCGCATAGCCCTGCGCGATATCCAGCCCCTATGTCGCAAGGAGTCGCTCATTACTCTGCCCTCCGACGAGACACTGGAACGGGCTATCGAAGTGTTCGGCAGCGGCATCCATCGCGTCCTGGTCACCAACCCCACGGGCGATGTGATCGGTATTCTCAGTCAGCTCAAGGCGATTGAGTTCTTCTGGAACGAAGGCATCAATTTCCCTGCAATCGACAGACTGTATCCCGTAACCTTGAGAGACCTCGGCATCGGAACACAGCAAATCGTTGCTGTCAAGTAAGAGACCACTTCAGACTTTGCGCGACCGCAACTAACGTTCTGCAGCTCCGATAGCCTTTTGGGAGACGCGTTGGCATTGATGAACGCCGAGGGCCTCACGAGCGTCGCCGTCATCGACAACGGCCATAATGTTGTGGGCAATATCTCCACCGCGGATGTCAAGCACCTCACCAACGCCGCTGACGCGCCTCTACTCAAGTCATCCTGCATGCACGTCATCTCAGTCATTCTTAGCGAGCGTGGTGTCGAGCATGGCCGCGACTCCTTTCCTGTGTTCTACGTTAGTCCGTACTCGACATTGGCGCACACCGTCGCGAAGCTGGTGGCTACCCAGTCTCACCGTATGTGGGTGGTCGAATCGGCATCACCATCCCCATCCGCACCTGCGACTCCTCTGCTCGCCCCGACAACGTCGAATGTGTTGGTGCCTGGAACGGGCTCGGCACCGCAGTCGCCGCTTCCTACACAAACCCACACTGCGATGCCTGCTGCAGCCATGCCCGGCGCTCATCTCTCTGGTCGTTTGACTGCTGTGGTTTCGCTGACTGATATCCTCAACATGTTTGCAAAATCCTCGGGACTGCGACCCTCGGACCCGGGCGAGCAGCGAGCGCGTCGTCGCAGGAGCTCGAGCAGCTCGGTGCGTCCAAGTCTCGATTCGTCCCGGCCCAGCATCGACCTGCGTCGGTAAATGAAAGTTTGGTGTTGCTGCTGAAGCGTCCCAGGAGCTATGACTGGCGTTTGTGGATTCGTCGCATGGGGCTTTAACGTTGACGGGAGCATGATTTGAAGTTTATGCTTTTTGTTTTCCATTAGACAGATGGCCGGGACTTCAGACCAAAGTACAGATCAGGGAGGTCTTCATTCAATGCCACCCTATCCATACGTGTGATCCGTATACGCGGGTCATCGTTCCGTTCATCCGTGATACATGAGATGAAACTTCATTACATGGTTGTTGTGCCCCTCGGGGAATGGCCTATTTGAATCGTCATGATTGAGCAGGCTATTACAAAGGATATCGGGGATTGCCCTTATTCTGTCAGTGTGCCATGTTTACTTGTCTGCTGTCTGTCGCGGTCATTCTGCTTGGCAGTTGCGGACTTTGTGTTGAGACACACGTCGTTCTTAGTGTACAGTTGAATGCTCATGTACGTATGACATACAGACTATGCCAGGCAATGACGCACAGACCTTTTTCGCATCAGAGCCAGCCGAAGCCATGTCCCCATATCACCTTGTTTCTTGTCGGTATGCGTCCGGGGTTGTGTGCGACGTCGAGGCGATGCTGGTCCGTAAAGAGCACCTGCTCAAGTCACTTCTATTCATGAACACTGGCTCTACATATAACACAGGATTCACAGATGCGGGCGCAATTAATGAATCGCCAACGTACCTTTGGAATGGGTGAGGACGTGAGTTGTGATAGTCCGTCAAAGAGCCTGTCAATAGAAGCAGACGGGTACGACTTTTGCCCAGGTAGCCGGGCTTTTGATATGATTCGACGTACAAACTTGCTGGACCCTTTTCTTTTCTTTTCTTAATAAAAGCAAAAAAAAAAAAAAAAAAAAACGCAGAGGCGGTGTTTGGTTGTGTTAAAATGCATGAGTGACGAGTTTCGATATGAACTTAGACTTCAGTGGTATCAAGTATTGTGGATGCTCTTCCCAGATGTTTCTCAGGTATATCCGTTCATGGCACATGTCCTCCTCGAATTACAAGGGGCAGCCATTCAATGATTCACCGCCACAATTTTGATTCAAAGTATATACTCGATCCCCAGCCATCGCAAACAGGCGTATGTACATGGCACGAACTCAGCTCTCACCCGTCAAATACACAAAGCCAGCGTGAACTAGACACCCGGGATGAATTGGTTGTTCCTTTACCCTATTCTAGATGGGGACGCCAGCATTGCGGCAGGTGTTAGTGGCCCAGTCGAGAGCGGCCGCACTACAAAGGGAAGTGTTAGTCGCCCAACGCTTCTTCAGATGTCGCCATGTTAACGGTATTCACTTACCTATCATTAGCCTGGCAGGCACCGCCCACGCACTTTGTCACGGCGCTGTTGTACGGGGTCGAACTATGTATGTCATCCAAGTTGTTAGTGGGGTGGTCTTGGTTCAAAGTTATCCTTGGGGGGGGGACTCACGCGCAGAGGCAGGCGAAGTCAGTCGGCAAAGCGCAGCCAGAGATAGAAAAGCTATTGACAAAACAAGGAAGCTAGTAGCACATGGTCTCTCGTTAGCTAAACGTGCCGTTTATTCCATCTTTAACCGGGGCGAGATGCGAGTGTGGAAAGAGAGTATAGACCGTCATACCGCGCAGGTGGGGAGGAGGGAGAGATCCTGGGCAGCCACAAAGCTGGCGAAGAAGGCAGCGGCGGCGATCTTGAACTGCATGGTGATCAGTAGATAGGTTATTTATTGTTGATATCACGGTGGGAATGTATAATATGTCTTGATATTGATTTGGATGTGTAAGCTGATGTTGTGCAATCAAGGGAAATATTCACGACATCTAGAGAGGTTGACAGGTTTATATAGACGCCCAGCCTAACCAGCCCCTCCCGCTTGACTGCTCCCTCGGCGTGCTTTGTGAAACATTCACTACTTACACTACTACGTCGAAGTCCGCTCAATTTACGAAATGCTACATGGCCGGGAAGGTAGGTATCCACTTCCCCGCAACGAATGCGTGCACGCCTACAACATCACCGTATGTTTTGTTGTTGTTCTCGATTCGAACCATTGGTCTATCTGGGCGTAGAGCAAACATGTTCACCTTCTTTCACATGAAGCCGGGCAAAAAACGGAAAGAGCGGAGAGGGGCGTGGTCGACGAGGCCTTGCGCCGAGACGGTTCACGTGGTATTCAAAAGCTACCCTAGACGGATGTGACATTCCCCCAAGAACCTGGTTACTGTCGGTGACATTTCCGGATCGAGAACCGCGAAAGATCAGAAGATTGGTCAGTACGGGGTTACAGATTTAGTCAAGGTTATGCCCCTGCTTTGGCGATGGGAGTAGGCTAAACTGAAATGAACCCAGGCCGGGCACACAAGATATCATTCTGATTTCCCGCCAAAAGATAACAACATCTTGTTTATGACATCTTGAAACAAGCAGCTGAAAGAAAGCTTGCAGGCTTCATTTTGTCTGATTCTAGCGTTACTCACCCCTATCAAACGGCAGAAGCTTGCTTGAAAAGGCAAGGGAGCTAGCTGCCCATCATCGAGGAGACGGCAAAGCTGGCAGGTAAGAGAACAGCGCAGTGTGGTGGTCCTCCCGGTCTGGCAGCAAATTTGGAGATCATGAGGACAACTCGGGCCTTAACCTCATCTTGCCCGATGTGACATTGACAGGCAATCGACCACTTGCGATTAACCTTTGGAGTCCGGAAGAGCTTTTAGAGGCGCTAGAAGAAGGGTCATCTCGTATGGAATCCAACTATGACAAGCCGTATACACACCACTTTCGCAATATTGGTCGCCAACGATTTTCAGATACCACGCGCTTGTCCTACTGTGAACCTGGGTGAGGAGGTGGTCTCGACTTCCAACATCCCGCCTGGGCAAGGCTCAAAATTCGGGGAATTCGGGGAATTCGGGGGAGGGATGTAACAGTCCAGAGGCGTGAGGTGGTAGTGCAGAAGGAGGAGTTCCTGCATTGGGAGAAGCATCGGAAGATCAACCGGGGGGGGGCATTGTTTCCAAGGCGGGTTTGCCGAGGCGAGACGCATCGTTGGGAGAAAAGCATCTGATAAAGACAGTCTGTTTGTCTGTACGTCTCTCGGATGTGGCAGTGTTTGACCTACTCCAGATGGAAGATGCAATCGAGTGATTTGTTCGGTCGACGAACGGGATTCCCCTCTTGGAGAACTGTGCAATATTTGGTCAGCCAAAGGAGGCTCTCCGCACCGGCAGTTGAATACGTACCGCTTTAGGAATGGAGGGCCGTTGCTGGGGCCGGCAGTCTTATAAAGGGGTGTGTGAAGTCGGTCGGATATTTAAGTAAAAAAAGGCAGATACCAGCAATAGGCAAGAAGGACCATATATCTATGTTCTGTATATTCTTGATTAATATACAGCAATCAAGATACATAAATATTTATTGTATGTCTGTGTTGCGTTAACAAACCGTGTGTATCAATCAGTCTGCCTGTCTGCGTCTTCTACCACTTGCCAACTTGGTGTAAAAAAGACGTCAATAGCAAGGAGGTCCAAAAGTTCCGAAACCGAGAATCGAACTCGGGGCTATGCCTAACCTCTCAACTGCATGAGAGGGCATCATGTTGGCCACTACACCATATCGGATGTGGATACTTTTGATGCAATTTCTAACTCAGTACAGACTTAGCAATCCCGTGTTGGGTATCGCAGGTAAGTTCTGTTGTGGTCTGACAATGATTCAACGCACCTTGGTTCAATTCTCGTGCGTATGAAAAGAATGTAGAAGATGGTAACAAGAAAGGCAGAATGGAAGAAAGAAAAGGAAGCAAAGCCTGATACCCAAGTGCCTGCAGCAGCGGCCATACTAACTAGTGCGAATAAGGTTGCACACTATACTACGACACTGTATATCAAAACTTTCTCTCGACGAGATGTCACTGGGATCATCTCGGCTGCAAAAATCACTCCCCATACTTCTACACTACAACGCAGCACAACTTTCACCTGCATTCAAAGCATATACTCCGACTCTCTGTTCGGGTCAAAGCTGAAATTCAAAACGAGAGCAAAGGGAAGGAAGGGGACAACCCAAACGAGGGGAGATCTCGGTTGCAATGGCCGCCTCCACCGCCGCGTCCCAGGAGTTCACGGCCTTCTACCTTCAGCGGACGACCCAGGAGTTCGCCGAGGACCTCGACAAGGTCCGCGAGGCCGACGATTTCAAGGCCGACTCAGTGCCATTCCTTGTGCACGCCCTGCAGCAGGGCACTGCGCTCTACTCGGCCCTGGACCAGGAGCGTGTCGTCAAGCCTGCCGCTACTACTGCTGCTGCCGCTGCTGTCGCCACGGAGAATGAGGACGTGGAAATGGCGGAGGTAGTGGCCGAAGAGGTTCAAGAGGAGAGGGGGGCCAAGAGCGGGAAGAAGGAGAAGAGCAAGAAGAAGAAGAAGTCCTCCAGCTGAGCACCACCATGGCTTCGCTACTGTGACTCGCGTATCGAGGGCGACCTCCGGGTACAAGATTTCATGCTGTATTTCTCGACGTGGATGGGCCTACAACGCGGACGCGGGGCATCGGAAAATGCTTCGCCACAGGAGAAACTACGATGGGTCGTTGGAGACGATGCGGTAGGCTCCCGAAGGAGACACGGGCCATGACCTCATCCCCACGACGCTCGAGACAAGGAACAGCAGTCTACGGATTTTTCCGTCCTAAGTCGTTGGAATCTACACAGACGATAGGATAGGGCATTGGAGAAACCACTTGAAGTCCAGACTGCCCTCTACGAAACAGGCCCCAGTCACCTCCGCTCGCCAGCAACGATGGCAAGGAGGTCAGACCGGCAGCTTGACATGGTTGCACGAGCCAAAAAAAAAAAAAAAAGAATAAGAAGAAGAAGCTTCAGGGCCACCAAGGGCCATGGGTGAGATCCGGGAAACCACCATCAAGAGTTACTGGGCAAAATAGGTAGATTTCTTGATGGAGCAAGAACAACGCATACCGCCAAATGTACATTTGTCGATACGAGATGCTGCACAAAATCCTGCAATTCTATGCTCAGTTTCGTCGAGTCGGGCAATTAGGATAATCAAATGTCATTAAAACAACCGCTTATCAGTCGGTTGACGGTGTCAGGAGGGTATCTCTAAGGGTAGGTAGATAATGTTAGCAGCATCCTTGATGTGCGCCGGCAGATGCCACCCATCGCGCCCGTTTCCCAAGCTCCCATGACTGCGCCGTTGCCATGCCTTTTCCCAGACACAAACATGCGCACATCACATCATGTTACCATCGCCCGAGGTGACTACTTAGCTGGGCATCCCTTCAACGTTCTTGTTCAGGCACGCGGGTACGACAACGGTACAGTCTCCTTGCGCACCGCCCAGCCCTTGATGGCCAGGACGATGATCTCCCAAGCCATCAGAAGTCCCACAAGGCCCATGGTGACTGTGTACATGAACATGGCATCCAGATTGTAGTGCTCCATGCCCTCAATGGTGTCGCTAGCCTTTACCGACGTTAGTCCTGCCCGATCACAGCCCGAAATTTCATGGGAATGCGACTTACACTGGCCATGAAGATGATGCCCCCAGAGATCAGCCCAAAAGCAGCGAAAAGCTCGGTGGGAGGTCGGGAGGGAAGGACCGACTGGGGCGGCTTCAGGTACACGATGACATAGGTGAAGCCTCGCGCAAATGAAGCGCCCGTCAAGAGGTTGCCCCATTGCTTGTGGACCATGCTCGAAACCATCGAATGCTGTGTGTGAGAGCTCATCATGATTCCCAAGAGGAGGATGACTAGCGCCGGGACGGGGTTGATGGAAAACTCGTACTGCTTTGGCGGCTGGAGCGTCTCTTGTTCCTCCTCGTTGTAGGTTCGCTCGGGCGTGATCGCAGAGGCGTTGATGACGGTTGTGTTTAGGAAGTCTCGGATGCGGCTCGACTCGATGAGCATGCCAACCTGGTCTTTTTGTTAGTCCATCATTTGGTGCTCTCATCAACAAACGTACCAATCCACCACCAATGAACAGCACAGTGATGGAGATGTGCTCGAGGTCCTGCGCGCTGTATTCTCCCCCCCAGTTCCCGAGGTGCTCGAGAAAGATGTTGGTCGAGCCGTATACGAAGATGAGGGCGCTCTCGACGAACTCCGCCGAGGGTCGCCATTTTCCGTCGGCGCGCTTCGGCCGAACGTTCCACGCCTGCCGTGGCAACAGTCAGCAAAAGGGGTTCGAACACGGCCGACAAAAAGGACAACTTACCCATCCTACCTCGCCGAAGCTACCTGCCCATCGGCCGAGAGTCAACAAACCAAGCCAGAAGAAGACGCCGCCCTTGATCCAATGCGCCAGGCCGCTGAAAATGCCGTTACCCTCCTGTGTCAGGTTAGCCTTTGGGCCCAACAACAGAGCCATGGGGCGGTTTCTCACTTACGAAGAAACGCCCGTACGTCACAATGCCGAGACACAGAGCGATGGATCCTAGGGGCAGAATGATCCTGTCGACAAAGTTGTAGACAAACAGCATGCCCTTCCACACACGCGACGAAATCTTGCCAGCGATCTTAACAAGGATCAGGTTCGCCTTCGTCTCATTGCTGCTTCTCGGCAAGATCAAGGACAGACTGTCCTTGTGATCATCGTCGTCCTCATTGTACTCTTTCCGGTGATCATCTGAAATGCGCGGGGACACTTGGTTGGAAGACGAAGAACGGGAGTGGCTCCAAAGCGATTCGGTACAAGGTTCGGTGCCCTGGCCACTGTCGTTAGAGAGGCGGTACTCGCTGGCGCCCCTAGGGTCGTCCATGCGGTGGTGTTCGGCCAAGGCGGTAGCAGATACGGGAATGAAGTACTTGTAATCGTTCTTGTCGTACGTCTTGCGCTCCAGCCCACTCAATGCACCGGCAACTCTTCCCAGGAGGCCGATCAGAACCTGCGCCGACACAATACAGGTGACAATCCAGCCTAGCTTGTGGTGCGCGTTGTTGGGATAGAGATTGGGAGTATTGGTGTTGTAGATTGTTCCCAGAAGCACGCCAATCGCATTCACGGCGAAGAAGACGAACTGTAGGGCGAGTGTGTATCTCGAGCGTGCAATTGAGAGCATGACAGCTGCCGAGTCGCGTGTAAGCCGGAGCTGTAATCCGGGCATCGCATTTCGGCAGACTTACCAACTGGCAGCACAAAGACCCAGGCGAGCACCATGGCGCCAATGTGCGCGTATACTATTCCCGCATGATCTGCGAGCGCAAAGTATGTGGGTGGATAGCTGTTGGGATCAGGCTCGGGTTCTTGGGTGGCATGAGACATATCTATGTTCGTTCCCGCGACGCCGTCTTGGTGAGCGTCGTGGGTAAGAACCAGTGGCACGAGGCCTAGGACCAAGGCGGCGGTAAGCTGCTTGCTTATTGATTTCATCGAGGGCCAGTTCTCGACCGAAAGCTACTAGAGAAATACCAGACCACGATGTCGCTAATCAACAAACCAAGAAAAAGAGGAATAACCTGGCTCAACGAGACCACGATGAAGGTCTCGAGCTTGCCTATGGGCCAGATAGGTGCCTCGACTAGGGATTCAGGAAATGGTAGGAATTTTACTCTAGTGTATGTTCAGGAAAAGAAGCAGGAGGGTGAGCTTCATTATACCTTGGGGTGAGCGAGGGCGGGTTACATATGGTCACCGGTAAGTGGAGGGTCAGCAGAGAAAAGACCGAAAGCCGGGCTGGTGCCATCGACGAGGGGAGGGGAAGCCGAGAGGATTCCTTTGCGACAAGACTCTTGGTGAGGTACAAAGCGACAGCGAGAGGGTACGTCGAGGATGGCGTCTCGTGGGGGGCTGGACAAAAGTCGATGACCAGTCCCCTGGCAGCCACTAGGTTTAATAAATCAGGTAGGTACCTAGATTCAAAGGGAATCCATGGCGTGTACCTCGAGGTAGCCTTTTGGGAAAACAGCATGTCACTGCGAAGCAAGGCAGGGTCGCGGGGACGAAGTTGCAGGATGACGCGCGAGGCAAGAGCAGTATAGCTAAGCTCTGGGCTGGCGGGTAGCTATGTTGGGTCGTGCGGTATTGAACAATCATACCCACAGTGCTACATAGCAAGGATATTCAGTCCTGACTCCGAAGGTTCCGGAGCATCTGCACGTAAAATTCGGACAAAAAAAAAGAAGAAAAAAAAAAGAAGAAGCCGTCCAAGAAGGCAGTCGAAAAACGTGGCGGTCATTGGACAAGGGAGAAGCCGAGAGGGTAAGGTAGATACTCGGAGAGTACTTGCATACCAGGCCACGTGGACCCACCTTCTGTGACTAGGTACCTAGAAATACTTTATATACCTACTTGCCTACCTACCTACATAGTAACTACCTGTGTTGACGCCTGCGGTCCTAACGGCGGTGATGCCATTGGTCCCTGTAGCAAGAGGTAGGTATGCCTCTATGTTCTACTGCGACGGCCAAAAGTCTGCAAGAAGAGAGGGCATTCGCGGTGTTGGTGCGGTGCAAACAGATTTGGCACTGTACAGAGCACCCAGTAGCCACATGTACCTCGCGCCCACTCAATCACTCACCACGGTCCGAGTCCGATTGTGTTTCTCGGGACGAACGGGGCCTGGTCCATTTACACCGGTGGATACCTATCGCGAGAAGATCTTTCGTGGGTAACATGCCATGGCTCTTACCTAGCATTGTTTCTTCCCTCACGGCAGCCTCCCTTCCAGGTCGGTTCACCATAGGCGCCTGGACAACTTCCGGTCGAAGACGAGTACATGTATACATAGACGTATCTATTATAGTAGACCTGTCCAAGAAGGGCCTTTAAGCAAACGTTGGCTGAGGTGCCCTCCGTCGAAGACCCTTATCGCATCGCAGTCACCTAGGTAGTCTAGACACGTGGATCCCCCATACCGACCCTCCATGTGCTTCTTGTGCTTGCCTCCGGCGCGCATTTTCTTGAGTCACACGGAGACGCGCGAGCTAGGGATCAGGGAGATGGTGTCATCCGTTCACTGCCTCTTGCGCTTGGGGAGCCCAAGGATGCGTGTGGTATGCATCCTCCACACCTAGACTAGTGCACCTACCGTAGGTAGTGAGTGGGTCGATCGATGGGTGCGGTAAGCGTGGACTTGTAGGGCAGAAGGTCGTTAGTAATTGTAAATGAGAGTCCAGTGCCGCCGGCTCTTGCGGGAAGTGCAAAGTACCGACGCTCCAGGACGCTAGGAAGTGCCGTGAGCCGCTGTTCCGAGGCTCCTCCCGCCGGCATTTCGACGTGCCTTTCACTTCACCAACCGCTGTCAAGCCAAGAGACATATCGCAGTGGCCGGAGAGGGGTCAAGAGGGAGAAGAGGCATGCTGACTTCGCTAAAAGGCGGGGATCCTCGCAATTTCCGTAGCTCCTTTCGTATCCCGTCTATACCCCTCGCTGATTCCCACGCATGATGAACCGGCCATGATAGCTGCAGTATCGCCAGCCTCGCCCCCTCTCTTGCAAAGGTTGCAATGTCACTCCTAGTCGATGTAAGCAAGTCAGGTGGCTTTGGGAGAGGTGGCCTAAGCCTCTCCCAAGAAACGACCAAGACAGAGTACCGAGCAGCCAAGTCAGCCTGTACGAAGTGATCTGTAACCTGCGGCTGTCGACAAATGCGGTAGGCCTGTGTCTGTTTTTATAGGGCGGCAGCCTTTGCAACCATTCGTAACACCAATTGACCAGTGGAATGGCATTAATAATACACGGGATCACTAGGCTGGATTTGATGATGGCCTACAGTCGCCACAAAGCAGAGGAGGGGGGGGTGTGCGAAAAGATTGAAAAAAAAAGGAAAAGAAAAAAGAAGAAGAAAAAAGAATCCTGGTGCAAGGCTTATGGTTCCCAAACGCTTAAACTGCATGGTGCAAGTAAATACTATGTACTATGTAGAACCCATACCGTCAAATGGGGAGGTAACAACACCCTTGCCTCCGATCTGCCCATCAAGACCACGATCCCGCCCTCTTCCTTGACCCACTTCGTGACAAGTACCTCAAGTACCTCTCTGTATGTGCAGAGTATCTGTATCGTTCCCGCGGCTTGCCGTGGGCGCCCTTCGGAGTCATATCGTAGTCCGACCACCGTTGAGCATGGGCGTGTGACGCCGTCCGGCCAGGCAGCACATCGGAAACGAGAGGCGCCCATGTTTCGCCAGAAGGGGGAAGTACATTACAAAAAAGCGCATAATTACCTGCCAGAAAATATACAAATAAGTAGGCCACTCGGTGTGCTCTAGGTACACTACTTGTGTGCGTGTATAGTGTCAAGACGCACTCCCACTTTATCGCTGCTAGAATTCCCGCCACTACTAAGTTGGCCTCAGTGGACCTGGCCCGTCATCTTCTATCTCAGCAGTCTGCAAGCCGCGACGGGTTTCCCGGACATAACGGCGTCTCGAGCCATGGGCCGACTGATTTTGTTACACGTAGCCACGCTTCCTGTGGCTACCTAGGATGACTGACGGTCAGCATGCGGAAGCAGGCCGCGCGCCACATAGACGTATTGTCTGCTTGTTCTGTGCCTAGTGTAGAAACACTGTGCTGTTTGATGCCTGAGTATAGCAGGGCCTCCTTGGTCCGAACCTCGACACATCACTGCACTATGTTGCACCTACTGTACGGCACTACACCGGAAGCGATGAGTACATGTAAGATTTTGACATGTTTCCCACAAGCCTGGTCGACCGCTCTTTTCATTTTTCATTTGAGAGCCCAACTTTATCGCCCTTGGCCAAGGAACCTGTAGACAACTCATTCGGGTTTCCGCTAGCTCCAGAACCCACCGCCCATCATCTTTTAGAGCCTGCATGGGTGGTGGATGTTCCAGGTGTCCGTACCACAGCTACCAAGCCCGAGTAGTACATCTTCCATGATGTCGGACATAGGTAATCCAGAGTCAACCCAGTTCAATAACCTTAAGATAGACGCCCCACTGTTACCCTCAGTGGTACGATTTGTTGAACGTCATCCCGTTCCTCGCCTCATCACAAGATTCACTCGTCCGAACCTTCCGAATGCCCGGTAGCCCCGTGCCGCCCCCACCCAGCCAGCCTTCTCAGCCCGACCTTACCAGGCAATAAACCCAGTTCGTTTACACATGATGCCGCCTGGACTTATTAATACTAACTTGTACGTGGTTCTTTTGCGGCTACATGCTCCTGGATATTCAGTTCAAGTGCTGGCGCGCCTGGGCTCTGTGACGTGACCTATCGCTCCTGACCCTGTAGCTTCTCCGCCGCGGTATTTTGGCCGTGTACAGTACGATGCACGGTCGACCCATATCGCTGGTAAGCCATGCATCACCCATGGCACTCACTCATCTTCGGGCCCTGGAGCCCGGCCAAACCCATCAACCATACACACTACAACGCCGATCGATCTTTCAGAGACCATCTGCCGTTGCTCTCGACTACTCTACCCTCCTTCTTGAGTTTGGCCAGAATCTGTATGACTCCGCCGCAGGCCGGAACGTGGAGCTCCTCTGGAACGTCATGGTATATGATTTTGACAAGTTCCATGGGCGTCCACGCATTGGCAGGTCCTTCCATGTCTTCGCCCTGCCTCATTGTCCCTAGCGTGCGGATGACCTGCTCTTCGCGCGCTTTCCGATGGTTGATGTACTCAAGAATCGTGGACGGGCCGTTGTCAATCGCCGGACCGTGGCCTGGATACGCCCTACCCCTGAACAAGTGGCGCATCTTCTCAAGGCTGTCGAGGTAGGTGGCCAGATCCTCAAACACAGCCGTCCCCTGGCCCAAGACGTTATCCGCCGTGAACATGGCGTCCTCTTCTTCCAGGACGAAGGCCATGTGGTCCACGGTGTGGCCCGGGGTGAACACAGCCGTGAGGCTGGCTCCATCGACGATGAACTTTTGGCCGTCCGAGATGTCAAATTGGCCCTCCTCGGGTTGGTTCTTGAAGACCTTGGACTTTGGGTACAGCTCCAATAGCTGCCGGATGCCACCCTGGTGGTCCCGGTGCCAGTGGGTGATCAGGACCGTCTCGACGCTCGCCTGCTCCAGCTCCAGGACGGATTTGATGGCCGTGATCCACGACGGCACGCCCTCGCCGGTGTCAATCAGGATGCGGCGGCTGCCTCGTCCGAGCAGGTACGTGTTGGTGCCCTGTAGCGTGAACTTTCCCGGGTTGCCTCCCAGAACCCGAATGCAGACTGGGCTCAGGCGCTCGATCTCGGGCAGTGATACTAGTTGAGAAGCCATTTTGCTGTTTTTGGCGCGAGTTGAATTGGTGTTGTGTCTGGTTCCAGTGGCGATTGAGCAATGTGATTTTCTTAGTCATAAACCAATGTGAGAACTGTCTTTGGAAAGAGGAACTTGAAAAGCACCCCGCATCATCCTGGTGTGGCCGTGGAACAGCTATGATCTGTGGGCGGTTCCAGAGCAATGAAGACGCAATCGAGGGGATGCGACCAAGATGCCGAGGCTTAACAACGAGCTGCACACCCACCCCTACCTAGGTACCTAGGTAGCCCTTGAGACGGCTTACATCAACAGCCCGACGTTTAATCCGGCAACATTGAGAAGTACATTTGGAGGCAATCCCGGCTCAACCCCCACCAAAAAAGGCATTGCGCTACTGAACCGAGTTACCTGTATCCGTAGATTTCAGGGGCGCAAAGGGGGGGCTCTCAGCAGGTGGATTAGCAACCCCCCCTGTGTTATCGATAAGCATCGGACACCGATCAGGTGCCGGTAAGCCTGGAATTATTGCATGTTGGCCGCAGGTACGACCAAACTCGTCTGTGCACGCGGCGCCAGCTCCAACATTTGCATCTTCTAGGGAGTGTCCGTAGGCACTTGAAGTTTCGTGGACTGTGCCTACCTTCCCAACGATCGCGAGGTGCAAGTTGATTTGCGAATTGCCATAACGATACACCTCTCCTTTTCTGTTGCCTCTCCCTGCTTCGATTCACTTGGCTCTGAATCTGGCCTTGTGTGTCCGAAGCGACAACATCTTGTCGATCCCCGGTTTGCGCCGTCTGAAGCCCGCCTGGAGGAGTTTCAACAACACCAACGCGAAATCGCTCGTGTTCCCGCAGGACACAGTATTGCCTGCCAACCTCGGTCCAGGTACTGCAATTGGAAGTCAGTCTTTCTCCTGTTCTGGATTGTGTGTTTTTTTTCTGGAATACAGGAAACCTTCTGTAATTGAGCGGCTGATAATTAACGTTGGAATCATAGTTTCCTGCTGTGCTGTCCCAACTGCAGCTGTTGCCACCACCATCGACCCTTCGCTCCTATCTATCGCCGAATACCGCAAAATTACCGATTCCCATCTCCGATTCCCGTTTGATCACTTTTGCACGACTGGCAAACAAGAAGATAATTTGCTAGTTGGAGTATTCCGAGGCTGAAGGAAGGCAGAGGAGAGAAAGGGCAGCGTCGCACCCAATTGAATACCGACACCAATTCGAGATGGCTGCTCGGCCGACAACACCAATGTCCCCAAAGACCGCCAAGGTCAAGTCGCCAGTCCCTGGAACACCTGTTTTTGGATGCGGTTAGTAAGATTCAACGCAAACCATTTCTATCTTGTTTTATTTTTATTTATTCTGGCGATCAATGCTAGGCTCAGGGCTGACAGTATAGAAGAACACATCCAGCGGCTCCTCACACAATCCCAAGAGTCTGTTCACCAGTCTGTTCACCACTACAAGATGATCTTGAAGAACATCTTTGAGCAGACTCCTGTTGTGCCACAGACGTCCAAGAACTCGGATGGTCAGGTCATGACCTCTCTCACATCTAACTACCTTTGCCTGCAGTGCTCGACTATTGTCAACGACGAGGACCGCCTAAAGCATGGCACAAAGAAGCAGCACCGCTTCTGTAGGTTCCCCCCTTAACAAAACACAAAAATGCACCAACTAACAGCCTCAGACGTCGATTCGCGAAGCGGCGCCCTCTACTGCCAGATCTGTGATGATCTCGTCTGGGACCCCACACTGGAAGAACTTCGCGTGCGTAAGATGGGAACTGGAACCTTCTCAAGTATGTCACCTGTCGCCAGGAAGCACTGGCCCAGCTCCCAATACTTTATGCATCGTGCTTCGAGAGCTCCCTCTGCCCCGTCACATGCTTATACCGCTTACAGGTCGCAAGAGAAAACATGACGAGATGTTCTCTGATGGCGTCAAGGACAGCGCTGCGAACAACCCAGGCTTCATCTCAAACAACACCACCACCGCCTCTTGCAAGGCAAACGGTCTGCGTGGCATCTATAATGCTGGAGCAACTTGCTACCAGAACGTGGTTTTGCAGAGCTTCCTCCACAACCCCTTGCTGCGCAACTTCTACCTCAGCGATGGCCACCAGAGTACCGACTGCTCTCTGACCAACTGTCTGAGCTGCGCCATGGATGATATGTTCCAGGACTTTTACGCCGTTGAGAATACTAATGGATTCACGGCTGCGAGCATTCTATCTGGATTCTGGATATCGGAGAAGAAGGCATTTGAGAACCTTGTCACCACCAAGGAGCAGGATGCTCATGAGTTCTTCCAGTTTCTCGCAGAGGAACTCCACGAACGCAACGGGGACGGCAAGAGACCCGAAACTGGTAGCGAGCACACGTGTAATTGCATCATCCACCAGACGTTCTACGGCAAGCTGCAGAGCTCTACGACCTGCCAGAATTGCGGAGGTGTCACCAATGCGGTGCAGTCGTTTTTGGATCTCAGCCTTGGACTGGAGAACTTGTCCCACAAGAGGAAGAAGGGAGGCCCCAAGGTACCCAGCTTGACCCTCCAGGAGTGTCTGGACGAGGAGTACGTCAAATCAGACAAGTGCGAGTATCGATGCCACAACTGCAGTTCGATGCAGCAGGCGAAGCGAGCCACCAGCATTAAGAGACTGCCAAATGTGCTTGCCATTCAACTGAAGGTAAACATCATCCAAATTCAAACATATGCTGCAGTTTCGCTAACATAGACAACCAGCGATTCGAGTTCAAGCAGGGCCGCCATGATCGTGCGCCCTCAAAGATCGACACGGTCGTCAATTTTCCCTTGCAGCTCAACATGCTTCCATATACAACAAGAGGCAGGGGTGCGGACCCCAAAGACACGTTCGAGCTTGGAAGATCCTGCACGTATGACCTTCTTAGTGTGGTGGTCCACGTTGGCGAACTTGACACGGGTAAGTGATGAGGTGATTTTATGAAGAAGACAAGACTAACTGTGCTGCGAGGTCACTATGTCTCATACTGCCGAGTCGGCGACCAGTGGTTCAAGTTCAACGACCATAAGGTCGAGATGGCGTCCAAGTCGGACGTACTGAGCGCCCAGCCATACCTCCTCTTCTACATTATCCGCTCCCTTTCGTAGAGCAGCACCACGAAAAAGAAGGGGGGAGACAAGTGCCTCACGTCGAGCCAGCTCTCAATTAATATTACTAGTGAAGAGCGTCAGTAGCCGCCGGAAATGTTTCAAGGGGAGAGAACGGGTATAAAGGAGTGCCAGGAATAGCATCGTCTTGGCGTTGGACAGAAACTTTGGGCTTGCACCTACTTTAGAAAGGCCTTTTTGGTAAGTACAGAACAAAAACACCGCATTGGATGGCAGGCAGGCAGGTATGCACGCACACAGTGGGGAAGGGGCGTCATCATCATCGGTATCATCTTCATCACCGGTGAAACCAAAGAAAACCATCATTGCTTGTATAGAACAGCGAGGAAACAGCGCGTGTACGTTTTTAGGTTAAGTTTATGCCTACTGCTATAAGCCAAGCAGCCTCCAGTTGTCTGTCCAATCGATTGCATGGGAACATGATTCATTTCATGCCATGTTAAACCCCCGTGAAACTTTGCTTGGGTCGGCTTGCCGCCCCTTCCCGCCAGGTCCAATCTTTGCACTCGAAATTGGCGTAGCAGTAAAATTCGTTGCTCAAGCCGCGCGCGTGAGTCGGCTCGTAGGTGACTGTACGGACGCCGAGGGCCTTGTAGACCTTGTTCACAATGGTTGCCATCCTCTCACCGGTACAAACGATGACGCGGCTCTTGGAGCCGATGGCGTCGGGCTTCATCAACCACCGAACTGTCATGGCGGCTGCGTGTCGTTGAGGGTTAGAAAAGATGGGACTTCGTTACTGGGCCAGTTCAATGTTTACTTACCCTTGGTCTGGCAGTCGTCGCTGAGGAATGGCGGGTCACAGATGACACGGTCAAAGTTGCCCTTGAGCTCGGCTGGGTTGATTACAAGTTAGCGACCTCTGCCCAAAGGAGTCCATCTTCGCCAAAGTCATGTCTTCGTACCTGGGAGCTTGAATGGATTCTGGAAGTCGTAAAAGACGAACTCAGGGAAGATGTTGAAGCGCGTGTCGTACTCCAGCAGGGTGACCTTGGGTCGTCCCAGGCTTGGGTCTCGTTCATTCTACCCATCAGGTCAGCACCCCGCAGCCCGGACGAGGCAAGAGCCAGGAGGGGCTCATTTCTCACCATAAGGTTTCGCAGAGCGATGAAGACGCTCGGCGCGGACACGATGCCAATAGTTGTGTTTTGCTCGGCGCCTTCGAGGATATGTCCAGCCAGCAGCCTTGCCGTCTCATCGCTATACTAAACAGGAAAACAACCCGACACTAAATCAGTACTTTCCTGATGCTCAACATATGCTAGTTGCCGGAGCGATTTCATTCAAACTCGTACCCAAAACTGCGAGGCGTTCCAGTCTTCTGTGAATGCTTCCATGGACAGCGGCAACCCCCCGGCAGCGTTGGCCTCGCACTGTGCCTTGAGCTTCTCAAATTTCGCCTGGCGCTCATCCCTCTCGGCGTTGAACTCGGCCAGCGCCGCGAGGGCGTGGGAAGAGAGCGTGCTGCGCGAGAGGTGTCAGTTCTTTGTGTGGCTCGTGGTACACCACCTAGTGGAGATGTGAAATTTTTGTAGCATTGAAAGAGCATGGGCCATCAGCATACATAGGTTCGTCGTCGCTATCCGAGTTCGACATCTTGGCAAAATGGTCAGCATTGGACTTTGCTAATGTTCAAAAAGGTTTGGCTCCAACTCACCTTATTGACAGAATGGCGGGTCTGCTGAGGGGTGTGAGTCGAGTTGGTAAGAGGTGAGTTAACAGGAAACATTAATTGATCCGTGTCAAGGACCCAGTTTGAGGCGGCGTCAGAATCCAAAGTGGCATGCATCAACGAATCAGGTACAGCATAGCCAAAGCTTTGACTAACAAGAACGCAACGCAGTTCGTCACTCATAGAACAACGTATCACTCGCCAAGGTTGTATTCAAAACTGTACATGAATTGCGTCTTTTGCAACCTTGTCTAGCTGATTACTTATATACACTCTAAACGACGTTGCTTGCCCAGAATCAATCCCCTCTTACAAATGGAACCCAGGCTTACTGGTCGTCGAGAACGTGTAAGTACTTGCGCTCTTCCTTCTTCTCCTTCTCTGTCGCAGGAGGCAGGTCATAGAAGTTGCCGCTGCGGTAACCTTGCTGTATGGCAGTTAGCGACTGGTACCCCACTGCAACAATCACACAAGTTGCAGGCGAATCTTACCAAGTAGTGGTACGTGAACTTGCTAATGTCACCGGGCTCGATGCCGAGGTCCTTGAATGTCTTGGCCGTCTCGTCGATCTCTTGGTCGATGAACTCACGTTCAACCTCGTCAGCAGACATGGTAGGCCACCAGAGGTACTTGTTCAGGAGGCCAGCGACGGGCTTGAGAATGGACTTGGGAACATTGATGTGACGGCGCTTCTTGAAGATTTCGCGATCGGCGAACTGAGCGATCTCAGCCATGGAGTACTCCTGAGGACCGTAGAGTTCGTATGTTTGCCCAGCCGTGCTGTCGTCGTAGAGCATCAGCTCCAAAGCCTGGCCGACATCGATGGACTACACTGATCAGCAATTAAATGGGATATAACTCGATACGATCAGCTTACGTGAACGGGCCTAAATCTTTCCTGCATGTTGTTGGCAGTGAGGAGGTTCATAATGCTGGCAAGCTTCAAGAGGAGGTTGTCCTCGAAGCCGAAAATCGGCGCCGGTCTGACAATGGTGGTCTCGGGGTAGATGCTACGAGCGACCTGCTCACCGTGGGCCTGCAAAATGGTTTAACTTGGGCGACAATAGCGCAAACCTTCCTTCGACTGACCTTGGTGCGGTAGAACTCGGAAGTGGACTCCAAGTTGGCATTGTAACTGGACATGTGAATGAAGCGGTCCACATCGTACTTGGCAACAGCCTCCGCTATCCGCTCGGTTCCCTCGACGTGAACGTCTTCTAAAGAGAAGTTCCTGGGCGCGCTTAGCCTTGTTTCCATCAAATCACCTCTCGTTTCAAAAACCTACTTGGTGGGGTAGTTGCGACCGACAAGGTTGTAGACAACGTCCGAGTGCCTCACGCTTTCCTCGATCGACTGGGTGTTGCGGAGGTCGTACTCCTAAAGCATCGTAGGTAGTCAGTTCCTGCTCGTCATGTAGCTCGGAACTGAAAGGGAGGCCCATACAACGAAGACAACACGTCCGAGATCACCAGCAACCTTCAAGTGACGCTTGGCCATCTCCTCGCGGAAGGGGATAACAACGGTACACCCCTGACGAGCTATCAAAAGGGTCAGAAACGAGTTGGGAAGTTCGCTGGTCTTTCATTCGTACCGAGTCTGTTCACGATGTATCGTCCAACTTGGCCCGTTGCGCCAAAAACCGTCGCAGTGTGTCCTGTGGCTCGTTCTTAGACAAGGCTTCACTATCGACTGGAACCTGATTTGCATACCACCGAGAGATGATCTACATATGGCACGAGGTCAGAAACGGTGCCATGAGACGCAATTGATCGATATGCCTACCTTCCGCCCTGGGTTCGCAGGATGGGCTTGCCGGTGCGCGTGATGGCAATGTCGTGGAGGGGTTGCTTTCTCAGAACATTGTGCGCAACCTTCTGGGTTGACCGCACGGCGGTCGGAAAGGAGGCCATTGTCAGGTATCGAGGCGGCAGCAAATACGTGCGATGGCCTCCCAATTGACTGACAATTGATTGCTGCAGTACTGGCCGAAAGCTCCAAAGTCTCGAGCTTGATCCGGACGGAAGGTGAGCGGGTCACGTGGAGGATGAAAGCACGGCTCAGGTTTTGGTCATTGGATCGGAAAAACAACCATTGGTCGACAGATCCGAAGCGGGTCTCTGGCATCTGCCAGGTCCGAATCGGTGCTGTGCTGTGCGCTACGTACCTACCTTACCTAGCTGGCTGACCAGGCTGGTAGCTAGCCGCATCACCCCTCTGGAGAGCTCCTGCTTGTATTCATCAACACATCTACATATCTCTAGACGGACTGCCCCACGCTTCTTACGACGAAACACATTTCGACACATTTGAACCGCTCTCCGTGTAGCTGCATCACGAGGACAAAATCGCGACCACTCCGTACGCCCGTGAATCTGTCGTCATCCCGGGCACCTCGAAGCTCCCCCACACACATTTCGAGCCTCAACCTGACACTCTGCCAAGATGAACGCCGACGCGATTCCCGACTTTCTGGAGGAGCAGCGCGATGAGGCCCCCGAGGAACTCCAGCACCTCGTTCTGGAGTTCGAGAACTACTGGGAGCGGAAACTCTGGCACCAACTTACCGATGCCCTTGGCCAGTTCTTCAGTCACCCTGGCAGCAAGCCCCAGCGGCTTTCCTTCTACAAGGTCTTCATTCTTAAGTTCGCCGATAAGATCAACCAGCTCAAGCTTGTTGACCTGGCTTTAAAGGCCGCCACAGAATGCAAGGGTATGGCACTAGCAGTCTGAGAGCTGTGAATCAATAGGAGCACTGACATGGAATTCATTAGATGACGAAGAGCGCCTGGCATTCCTTCAGGGTGTTGCGAAGAAAGTGGACAACGAGAACTCACAAGATGCTTTTGTGTACGCTTCCGTCGCCGTAGCCAGAGTAAAGCTGGATCTGGAGGATATGGATGGGGCACGCAAGGATCTCGACACGGCCGAGAGAATACTGGACAATTTCGACTCGGTCGAAACAATCGTCCATGCAGCATTCTACGATGCGAACGCCAATTATTACCAGGTAGGTCTCATGCCCTCTATCACATTGTTCGCGCAGGACTTTGACTGACTCGGAGCCTAATCTCAGCGTAAGATGGACTTTGCAGCCTACTACCGCAACGCCCTGCTCTACCTCGCTTGCATCGACATCAACTCTCACACACCTCAGGAGCGCCACAGACGAGCGTTGCACCTCAGCATTGCCGCGCTGGTCTCTGACACCATCTATAACTTTGGCGAGCTGCTTTTGCACCCGATCCTCGACGCGCTGAAGGGCACCCAGGATGAATGGTTCCGAGACCTGCTTTTCGCCTTCAACCGCGGTGACCTCCAGGGCTTTGAGGCCCTCTCGGCCCGCATGCGGTCCAAGCCCCTGCTCAGCGAGAACGCTGGTCACCTACGTCAGAAGATCTACCTTGCGGCGCTCACAGAGGCTGTCTTCCGCCGGCCGCCCCACGACCGTGCCATGTCCTTCACCGACATCGCCCAGGAGACCAAGGTGCGCCCCAACGAGATCGAGCACCTTATCATGAAGGCACTGAGCTTGGGTCTTTTGCGTGGAAACATTGACCAGGTGGACGAGGTTGCGCATATCACCTGGGTTCAGCCCAAGGTGCTCGACATGAAGCAGATCGGCAATATGCGTCAGCGGCTGCTCGACTGGGATTCGCAGGTCAATCAGCTCGGCAACTGGATCGAGAACGCCGGAGGAGATGTGTGGGCGGCTTGAAGGACATGACGGGGGGCGAGGTTATGGGCGAATGGAAAAACGAGATTTGTAATATTGGCCTGCGATGACGAGGACCAGTGTACACCATTAGACTCGGAGAGAGGAATGAAACCCCGGCCTCGATCTCGGGCCGCGATGTTATTCGGGTAAAAAGTCTCATCGCCAATCCAGACGGGCCAGGTCTCGCCGATGGCAGCATTTGTTGCGCCATTCTTCGCAGCGGCTACATCGAAGATGCGCGTATCGGCCCGTTTATTTGGGCAGCTCGCTATCGGGACCAGTCAGAGGCCCGAGAGTGAAGATGCCTCTGGTACCATAAATGCGAGATCTTGTCGCCGGTCTGCCATAATTGATGCCGTTGACAGTATATTCGGTGATGTACTTCTCGAAGAATGGACATACAAGACGGTATGAGGGAAGGTCGACTCTTGAATAGAAAGGAGAATCTGGCCGCGCCCTCCGGCGGGATTGTAAGTGGCTCAGAGGTAGTCACGTCACCGTTAATTTGGGTGTACCAACCACCATAGCTGCCTATGTTGGGGCCAGGTGTTGAACTTTTGGGCTGTCGCCAATGCGGTGAGGACGATGACGGCGGTGATGGAGGGGCGGTTAACCATTTTTACTGTGATGGACTCGACTTACAAACAACAAATATTT
The DNA here is from genome assembly GCA_016807845.1 of Colletotrichum eleusines. Classification (NCBI taxonomy): domain Eukaryota; kingdom Fungi; phylum Ascomycota; class Sordariomycetes; order Glomerellales; family Glomerellaceae; genus Colletotrichum; species Colletotrichum eleusines. The sequence goes on from JADEZO010000007.1 coordinate 1,165,797, forward strand.
GAGGTGAGTAGTAAGGACCGAATCAACAATCAGGATAGCTTGAGTACCCAGCCACCTTGATTATTACAGTCCGTCTATACTGTTTATCTGTTCGAAGCATATGTTATGGGATAATGAACACTTTTTGTCATCGCCCGGGTAGAACCATCACGATCACGACTATGGCGGGAGAGCAGCTAGATTGGGTAGTCTGCATGGGAGGTTCAATCCGAGTCTTGGAACTCCTGATATACATGAAGTATGAAGTAGGTATAAAAGCAAGTTGGTGGTGGTAACAGAGAAAGTTTGGGATAGTGCACGCTAGCTACGAGTCCTAGAAGGAAATAAATTGAAATTGAAAATCCTCAGTAAGCCAACAAGGAACGATGTTGAAAGTTTGCTGAAGTTGTGAACCTAGCTCTTGAGAGGTTGGTTCCCTGAAGTGATGCCAAATGCGGAGACCTCATAGACCGCTCTGCCTGCTGTATCCACCATGATGATATGCTCTTCCCCAAACATACAAACATACGTGCGATATGGGCAACAGACCATCCGCCGAGCCGCCTCTTCTCTTTACTTGGCCCACTGTCCACAGCAGCCTGGAGGGGCCAAATGTTATGCCAGTTGCAAAGGAGGCCAGGCAGACCGACACATCAACCCAGGGTTTCCATTCTTCTTTCCGACTCAGACTCCTACAAATCAAGCCTACCAGTCGCTACTGGGTCCGAACTGTTGCCCGTCAGACTCAAACCATCCGTTTCGGCCGTTCCATGTCAAAATCAGCAGGGAACGAGGAAACCCCCCACCATCACTTCAGCTCTAATTGACAGCTCCCCGCGGTCCAATGAGCGGCGTCAATTGCAAAGACAGCATCTGTCTTGTCATCCACTGGCGAATCGCGACTAGTTTCAGACCACCTCTGCTCAAAACCGGTTGCACTACAACGTCCATGTTGCAACCTCAACCGCACCAATGTACAGGAGGGGGTGCTGCCGACATGATTTGGGTACTTTGCGCTGAGGGGGCTAAGCTGAACATGCCCGCTTGCTGAGACGTTGAATCCCACACACAGCGTCCCCCCCTCTAGGCCTCCTTGGCTGTAAGCCAGCCCGGCTGAGAGAGGCCCCATTTTACATGCAAGTTACGACTTCCAAGCCTTCCAAGCCGGCCCTGAACCCGGTCATACACGCGTACGTCGTACATGAAAGCGCCGGAGGGGTTCTAAACCCCGCGAAAATCCCCCACGATGGGCATATGTTGTTCACTTGCCCTCCCCTTCCCCTTCTCTCCCGACTCTTCCACCATCTTGCTCCCGTCCGCCATGGCCAATATCACCATCCGCAACCTCACGGCGCGGCCCGTCATCCTCAAGCGCGTCGAGCGCTTCGAGGGTGAGAGCAAGCGCACCGGGGACATCCTGGGCAACACTTTTGGAACCATCAACTCCCTCATCAATGCGACAAACTTTACCACGAGGGAAATTCACGCCAAGGGAGACGCCCATACGACTGATGATGTCGACGTACACGTCGAGCCGTTCGCCATCAACGCTACGGAAATTAGCGCACCGGACCTTGACAACCACGACGTCGTTCGTCTTCAGTTCGAGATTGAGGGCCACCGGTACGAGGTCGACGCCCCGAGCCCCTCCAGCCGCTCCTCCGTCTTGAAGAAGCTTGACGATGCGGCACTCGAGCTGACGGCCATCTACGTGCCCGGTGACGCATTCCTGACCATAATGTCCTCGGCGAATCTCAACTCCTGGATGCGCGAGCTGCGCGACGAGTACCCGCTGTCCCTCCTCTCCATTCCGGGCACCCACAACTCGCCTACGTGCCACACGGCGCTGCCGTCGGTGCGCTGCCAGGCCGTCGGCGTCCGCGAGCAGCTCGACAATGGCGTGCGCTTCCTTGATATCCGCGTTTCTGTCGCTACGGACAGCGACGACCTTGCCCTCGTTCACTCTGCCTTTCCCATATCCCTGACAGGCAACAAGTACTTCGCTGACATGCTCGCCGACATCTACGCCTACCTCGATGCGAACCCCTCCGAGACGGTTCTCATGTCGGTCAAGCGCGAGGGCACAGGCAAAGGCACCGACGAACAGCTGAGCCACTACCTGCGCGACCGCTACGTCGGCCGCGACGCCCACCGCTGGTTTGTCGAGCCGCGCATCCCCCATCTTGCTGACTGTCGCGGGCGCATCGTGCTGATCCGCCGGTTCGGCCTCGACGAGCCCCTGTGCGGCGAGCACGACGGCAGGGGGTGGGCCATTGACGCACAGCACTGGCCCGACAACTGCGAGGACGGCACCGTCGGCGGCGGACTCCTACGCGTCCAGGACTTTTACGAGATAGACCAGTCCACCAACGTCGAGAAAAAGATCAACTTCTCCCACGGCCAGCTCGAACGTGCCGCCGAGCAGCTCTTTCACCTCCCCGACATGCCCGACTTTGACGTCGACGCACCGCCGAACCCATTATTCGTCAACTTCCTCAGTGCAAGCAATTTCTTCAACGCGACCTGCTGGCCGGAGCGCATCGCCGCAAAGGTGAACCCCGCTGTAATCGAGTATTTGTGCATGCGCCACGGCGAGCCGGGCAAGGGACCTCATCAGCTGAACGTGGGAGACGCAGCGACAGGTATTGTGGTAACAGATTGGGTTGGTGCGCATGGTGACTGGGACTTGATCAGGTGCATTGTTGGTATGAACGCACGTCTGGAGCTGAAGCACTAAGGATGAGACTTAGGCAAGAGAGTCACGGATATATCGAGTGCAGATTTTACACAGGGAGAGTAGACATCGATATCATCAAGATTTTAATAGAGAAGCAAATGTGCAATATGCGATGGAATGGTTATCCAGCCAAACTATGGAAGTAAACGTGGTCGGTCATCTTGCCGACGTCCATGGTTCCTAGCGGGTGTCAAGTTAGCTAATGTCTTGGTGACGAGATGCAAAAACATTTGTAAAATGATCAATCTCTCGATCAGTTCTCCAAGGTGAATCGGTTATGTTTTTTCGTCATGAACTCAGTACTAGAGCTAATAAATGGTCATCCGTGAGAGGGGGGGGGGGGTTTGGTGTGAAAAGTGAAAAAGACGAAGATGACCTACCCTTGGGTATCATAGCAAAAGACAAGTCGAATCAAGACCGATGTCCTACCTACGTCGCGAATTAGCAACGTGATTGATGTTTTGGAGCAAACACCAATTTGGCTGGTCTAAAATTGAGTTAGAAACAGAAACCTATAACCGGGCAGGGTAATAAGTACCTCAATAGTATCAGAAAGTGTTAGTTGTGTTCATATCCGGCATACACAAAGTGAAGCCAGTCAAACAGTGTGAATACTTGATCAAATCATCATAGTATTGAGCGAGATGCAGCGGCTGCAGTGCCAGGCTAGGCACATGGAAGAACCAGGAGCAAGAAAAGTTTTTTTACCTGCGTTCAAGTCCAGTCAGCATATTCTGTCTCGACCGTTACGACGCAAGCCATAAGTGATTCCCCTTTCAAGGGAAAGAACCCCGCCATGTCCAAGTAAAAACAGGTAACCACAATCAGTTGACGATCATTTCAACAAGAAGCCCCGAGCACCCAACGCCACGGGGATTGTACGTCCCCGCTTGTTTCTGGCGAGGGGCGTCGAGGTTCGTTTATGTCCGCCCGTTCGTTCAAATCTTCCTCATGTGTGGTGATATTGCTTGCAGTAAGGAGGGCGGTTTTGCGCCAGCACGCTACAGAAAGTTTGGTATGTACCTATCCGACCAATGTTAGCAAGAGAGCTATAAGGATAGACGCGGGCGAAAAATGTGCATTTCGGCTCTAGATCAGACAAGGCTGAAACTATTGCACCGGATTCAACATAATATGTTCTGCATGAGGAATCCCTATGGTGTACGAAGTGTTCATCATATAGAGGGGAAATGAAGGATGATATGCGGCGGGTAAGCGCTACTAACGAACCTTTGAGAAATGTTTACCATATGTGCAAACTTCTACATCATGAAGCTATGATAGTATTACGGAACGGAATAAATCTGACACGCGTTAGCGGACTCCAATGAACCACAAACGCGGACGCCGAGTGCTTCGAAAAGAATTGTGCTCAGGTCAAATTAAGATAGTGAGTAACACCATGGGTAGGTCTGATTTGGATTGTTCAATATTGATCAATCATCATCGCAAAACAAAGAAAAGCACATCGTGAGCTCAAGTAGATGTTGGAACTTACCATTTAAATCAAAGTGCCTGCCCCAGCGCCACCAGCGCAATCGTTCCGTTGAGGGCAGGCAGCCAAAGATCTGTTGACCTTTGTGAGGTTGGAAGAGAAGAAAGTAATTGCAGATGGAGGAGCTTAGTGAAAAATTTAAAGGAAAGAAAAGCCCGAAGTGGGGGGATGGCTCATGAGAAGCAGCTAGCTCTAATCGGCTTAGCGCACAATCTCAGGCGCAATGTGTGTGGCGGTACGCCCGGGAATGTCCGCTGACATCGAGGTGGCGAAGTCTATCTTATCGCTGTCCCTCTCATATAAGTGACCCCCGCAAGCTCCCATCAACGACGACACTAGGCCTCCTTTCCCTAGCCACGACATCTCGACTCCAGCTAACGTTCTTTTCCTCTACAAGGACGTGAGCTCTTCAGGGTCTCTCCAAAGGCAACCCCGCCACAATGTCTGTCGCGGGAGGCATATGGGCTCCAGCAGCCCTACGCCTCCTCCGCGTGGGCTTCACCAAAACCACAAAGGTAATACGAGCCAAACTCGCCAACGCTACCCGTCCTGCTGTCCAAGCGCAATTCGCCCACATCCCCATCCGCACGACCGGCCGGCAGCCTATCCATCCATCTGCTCTCCTTCGGCAGAAACGAGCTGGACGCTGGTACTCGACTCAGGGCGTTCACAACGCCGTCCGCCGATGGATCTCCACGAGCGGCCCCAGCACCTCCAGTAATGCGAGCGGCAGCGCACGCTTCAGCCGAGCATCTTTCCCAACCTCCAACACAGCCCGCCGTGCAGGACAATCATCTGGCCGCGCCCCGTTTGCGAGTACCCTCCGACCGAACCTCACCGGCGGTGCTATCGCCCGCACCCAAGGCGGCTACACCCTCGGCGGTGGCGGTGGGGCCCGCTACTTCTCTCACACCCCGGCCGCGCCGGCGCAAGTGATCCAAAATGTCTCGGTCGCAATGCGCGCCTTCTGTCTCTCGGGCCAGAAGGTCAGATACGATGGTCTCAACAGCCGGGGTGACAAGCGCTACCGTGCCGTCTCGGAGCTCGAGCAGGCCGCGTACGTCAAGATGATGGGCGCTTCCGCCCGCGGAAACCCCGGCTCCTTCGTCGACTTTCACATCAGCCCCACCGTTACAGCCCTCAGCCCCCTAGCCGCGGCCGCCGCTGCGGGCTTTACCTCGGCCAACGTCGAGGCCCCCGCAACTACTCTCAACGAGGACGGCTTCTTAGATGTCCTGTCGATTGACTTTGCTCGGGCGCTCAAGGACCTAGCTGTCATCTTTGCGGACTTGAAGAGGCTCGCTGTCTTGGGCGATTTGCCCATCACTATGGAAAAGGGAAGTGTGCTACGGGTGCGGTTCCCCGGGGTTGACGCCCAGACTGTTGAGCGGTTATGCGATGACGTCGGCGTTCAACGTGGTGTTGTCGGTCAAGATACCGGTTTCGACGCCGGCATTGGTGCGCCGATGGCCCTTCAGTTTCCATATGCTCCTGGCGACGATGCGAAAACCATCACTTCCCCCGGTCGCTCTGTACGATCACTCTCCGGCATTGATGTTGACTTGGAAGAGGCGTTCATGGATGAGATGGAAGAACACTCCTGGATGTCTGACCCCGAGGGGTACGAAAGCATGATGCCCACCCCAAAGACAAGCGAGCAGTGCTCCGACGAATATGAGGGCTTGGAGGGTATTTATAGGTTTCTCGAGGAGTGTGACCGGAACAAGGACCGTTTCTAAAGGCTCTCTGTCCTGGTTTTACAAAAGGTTGATGGCACAGGTTGGCTTCTGATTTTTGGTTTCAGGGCGATGTAAGGATCTACACTCTTTGTACAACAACACGACTTTAGCCCCATGCGTGGCTGAGTCTGAGCAATATTTTTTTATCTCACTATCTCATGCGCACTTATAGTTTATCAAGATGGAAAGCTTCCATGGTTTGACATGGTGAATAATCACCGAGTCTGACACGATGTTCTCATGCTGGCTTCTTCCTAACTAGCTACGACGCTTGCTACTTAAAGCTTGCCTGTTTACCTTCTCATTGCCCCCCTCGCGAAATGATGTGTCTTGCGGGATAGTGCAACCCTGTCTAACAACTCTACGCAATAAACAACTCAATCATCATACGGGAGATGGAGACCAACGGTCTTGAACCAAGCCTTTTTCTCCTCTTTGAGCAACTCCTGGTCCTTGGCAAGAAGCTTGTTTAGCGACTCCGCTCGCTCAACGCTACCAAGAAGCGCGCATACGGGGTCATGAGGCGGACAAGATCTTCGGAGGCACGAATGTCTGTGACAGACGTCATCTCCTGGGCAATCGCAGGACGAAACCCCAAGGGCACGACAGGCTTCTTTGTCTTCCTTCCGAGTCTTTCCTTTTTCTTCTGCTCCTTTTTAAGAGGGGGACTGGGAGCGCCCTGGTTGACTTTGGTGGGAGCGTCGACTTTGCCAATAGCCATGGTGACAATCTTCACATCAGAGCCCCCCAAGCCCCTTTTTTTTCGCGATCCGGTAGTACTCAGAACCCAGAACTGGCCATCCTGAAGCTCTGTCGTCTTCTTGGTGCTCTCTGTGACGGAGCGACTATAGGCGGACCACGGGTTCAAAGGGGTGCAACCAGCCGTCTCAGAGAACGAAGGGACCAGGGTAACTGGGGCCTCGATACGCATGGGGCCCTTCAAAGCTCGGTTGGCGGCCGTAAAAACGCCCTCACAACCGTAGATGCCAGACTCTGGGGCTTTGTCTTGGCCAGCGTGAGAGATATGGCTGTTCATCTCGGCGGCCATGACCCTGTTTCTTCGCCATGTCTTCTTGTTTCCTTGGTTGGTAGCAAACTGCTCACCATCCTTGAATTGAACAGGCTCCATCGCCTCGGGGCTTTCTTGCTTCATGTTGACGACGATGTCGTCCACAGTTTGTTTTTCTGTCTTGGCCCTCTTGGAAGCATCGAGCTCTGGGGTACTGTGATCCCCAGGACGGGTCTCCAATTCCCCAAGGCCTGTCTGTTCATCCGTGTCGATAACAATGACATCATGAGAGCCAGTTGCAGTCGCCGTGGCCCTCTGATTCTTCTGCTTCTTCTTCCCCATCTTCTTCTTCTTATTCTCATTCTTGGCCTCCTTCTTGGTCATGGTCTCTTGCTTGATATTTTCGGCGAATCCCGATCTGTGTTTCTCCGCCTCGAAGACCTGGCCAGTAGGTTTCTTGGAGTTGCCGTCTTTCTCCTCGTGCTCAACCTCGACGGTGAAAGAGGGTCCTAAATTCGGCGACTTCTTGTTCTTCGTCATCTTGTCTTTCTTTTCCTCGTCCTCATAGCCGTATTTAATCTCGACGTTGACAAGGCAATCGTGATCTTTGCTGGCCTTAGAGTCATTGAGACAGGCATCGGCGTTCTGTTTGCTATCTTCTTCCATGCTCTCAGCCTCGGAAAAAGAGATGTTTATGACTTTGTGACTTGGTGACTGGTATTACTCTTCCATATTCACGTTGATATTCTCATGAGATGTTTGACCATCACTCACAGTAGAGACCTCTAGGATAGACAGTGAGGTGTGATTGCCCATTTGTCCGTTTTTCGCCTTCTTGAAGGTCGGGATGGTCTTGTCGCCTCGCTTTCTTTTCTTCTTCTTCGTACCGTCTTTTTTTTCAGCTACGTCCTTGTCCTTCTAGGGCACAGAGCTCGCGGGATTCGAAAAGGGTGGGCCGAGGCTCAGACCTTCCTCAAGGGCGACGTGATATTATTTATTGTCGAAACCACACATCTCAAAACCCCACTCGACAGATGAGGCGCCACCATCACGGCCACCATATGACTTGTGCTTGCGTCCACTTTTCGGGGTCTGATTTTCATCGCGGAGCTTGGATAACACGGATTTGAGGATTTCGACATCGCGAGCTCTAACATCAGAGGGGTTCAATTCAAAGAGCTTCTTCCTGTCGGCCAGTACCTTGCTCTGGAGGCGAATAAACTTGTTCTCCTTGGTCTTGATACGGACTGACATCTGAAGCAACAGCTCTTGCTGAAGCTGGACGTCTTTGGACTGGTTGAGGTGTTTTGTTGACTCTGTCATTTGGGTACGCATGTCTTCTCTCATCTTGATCAATTGTCCAACTTGATTAGCCAAGGCGTGGTGGTCGTTGGTGGTGAAGGTTTTGGCCAAGTTGAGGTCAGGACCCTTCGAGGGCTGCGGTGCCTTGAAGGGCGTCATCGTGGTGACCTTGGGTGACCAGTCGAGGGGGCGTCGTGAGGGAGGCTAATAAAAAAGAGGTGACACAAGGTATTGCCAAAGACCAAACCACTTTACTCTTGTTAAATGAGAAAGTCTTCCTGGTCAGCTCAAATTTCGGTAGTGGGCTTTGGGAAAGTTGAGAGGGATTGGATGAAGGATCTCAGTTCAGATGAACCATCAAAGAAGGCGCACCTGGGTAGGTCTCGAAGAGGAGCTCTGGGAGCTACAGGCAGTTGGGCCTAGCTTTGAAGCTGGCACTGTGGAGCCACTGCACCTCTAAGAAATCGCAACATAGCGTATTCGGCCAGCTACCTAGGGACCTAGGTTAGGTCCCTACCCCGGTTGGGTGATTTACCTACATCTCACAGTCAGTCAACAAGCTTCAGACAACTTCAGGCGATGAGTCCGCATTAGTGATACCAATGAGGGACAGTCGGCACCAAGTTGATAGCTCCCCTCTCTCGTTTGCCGCACCCCCGCATTTGCCGTGGCATCTTCCCCTCAATAGGTACATCATTATTCTTAACGACATCATTACACACTATCAGTTGAACAGCAATAAGAAGAACATTTGGGGGGGGGGAAGATTTTCGTCATGGCTTGATATACCGATTCTGACGAATCAACAAATTACAGAGCTAGCCCAGCGAGTGCTAGTTGTTGGAGGTTATTATCAATCACCACTCGGCAAAAGGCAAGGCTATTTATTCATAACCGGTAGCCCGTTCCAAGATCCCGAGCTTACCTAGGATCCGGGGTAGTTACAGACGCTGCTGTATGGCGCAACCCCACGCCCCACAGTTGAACCTCGGCATTGGCGGCCGACGTTTCACTGCCACTGGAGCTGGCCTGATTGATACCTACCCTATGTCCGCCTTGGGTAGGTGGCCGGTTAGTTGGCCACAGCTACCGGTACGCCGAGGGAAGCTCTGCCAGCATCTGTTAAAACCGTCGTGACGTCCCCAGTGCTCGGCCGAAGCGCAGCGCAACGCAACTCTCGATTTCCCAAATCTGACATCCACGCCTCACTGCTTGTAGACACACACGCAAACACGCATCTCTCGAGACTTCATCATACTTCATCACAATGAGCGGCCCCGGTGTTGGATTTGAATACCCTAGCCAAGAGGTTTCCTGGCTAAAGCGCGATGTACTACTCTTCGCCAACACCATCGGTGCTACCAATGACGAGCTTCACTTCCTCTATGCAAGTCCTTCTTTCTCGCCCGATGGTCTACGGTTCTTGATTGCTAACCCTTGGCCAACAGGAACTCCACCCCAACTTCGCCGTCTTCCCTACCTACCCTCTCATCCTTAGTGAGGCCAACCCGATCGGATTTGGCGTGCCTCAGCTAACAACTGGCCAGCATTCAAGGGTAACACCCAGGAGGTAGTCGACTTCTACGCCGCCCAAAAGGCTGTCCAAATTCCCAACGTCCCCTCGTTCGATGCCCGCCGCGTCGTCGATGGCCAGCGTAAGATCATCCTTCACAAGCCCGTCCCTACCACCTCGGCCGGCAAGAAGTTTGAGGTCCGAACCAAGGTCCTTGGCGTTTACGACAAGGGCCGCCCCGGATCAATTGTCGAGACCCAAACCGACCTGGTCGAGCTTCCTAGCAAAGAAGTCTACGCCAGTGTTGTCAGCAGCAGCTTTTATGTCGCCCAGGGCAACTGGGGCGGCCCCAAGGGCCCTGCGACGGAGAGCTTCCCTCCTCCCAAAGACAAGAAGCCCGATGCCACCTTTGAGCAGCAGACGACCAAGGAGTCGGCACTCCTGTATCGCCTCAACGGAGACTACAACCCGCTGCATGCAACACCAGAGCCGGGCAAGAAAATGGGATTCCCTGGAGCCATCATGCACGGCTTATACTCGTGGAACTCGACGGCTCACGGACTGCTAAAGGCATTTGGTGGCAGTGATCCTGCCAACATCAAGGAGTACCAGGCCCGTTTTGCCAGCCCCGTCATGCCTGGTGATAAGCTGGTGACAGATGCCTGGAGAACAGGCGATGTTAAGGATGGTTGGGAAGAGATCCGTTTCCAGACCAAGGTTGAGGGCGGCAAGGTTGTGCTCAGCAACGGTCGGGCCTTGATCAAGGTTGTGGCGTCTCCCAAGTCAAAGTTGTAAAATAACTCAAGATCTGTTGGATTTAAGCATTTGTGTATTCAAGTGCAGCATATCTGAATTTACAAAAGCAATCTAAGCCTGAATGCTGTGGTGATGGTGATGGTGGCGGCGTTACTCGTTCTCTTTGAATACGTCGTGTCGTGAGGGGGACTCCCACTAACAATTATGGCCTTTCGACGATGGCTCCAGTGAGAGTTCAATCGCCCACCTTGTGTGGGACTTTCAGTTGCCTGAACCCAACATCAACCAAGCACTCAAAAAATGCGCTTTAGCTGTCGGCCACACCAGCGGTGTTCATAAACCACCAGCACTCAATATGGCGCATAGTAATTACATCGGCCAGCGGCTGTCCTACGATGGCGCGCTCTGCACGGTCCGCTACATCGGGCCCGTCGCTGGCACATCGGGCAGCTGGCTCGGCGTAGAATGGGACGACGCTGGACGCGGGAAGCATGACGGTCAACATAAAGATGTCCGGTACTTCTCATGTAACTTTCTTTCCTCAGTCCCCTGCTTCCATCACCCGGTCTCTAACCAGCGTGGACAGGCCTTTCCAAAAACCCCACAGCCGCCTCGTTTGTACGGCCATCCCGCCCCGCCGACGCTGCGCAGAGCTTTGTTGCCGCGCTGCACAGCAAGTACAACACCGAAGCGGTGGCGGAGCGCGAGGCGGAGATCCAGATCGTCTACTTCGGCAAGAAACCCGCTGAGGAGGTCGGCTTCGACAAGATACGCCGGCAGCTTGCGCGCGTTGGGGACCTGACCATTGTGATCCTCGACGGGGCACGTGTCGCCGTCGATGTTGCCCCTGGGGAAAAAGGCGTCAGGGAGACAAGCCCTCTCATCACAGAGCTTGATATTAGCAGAAATCTGTTTGAAGAATTCGGACAAGTAGTGAAGATTTGCCAAGAACTTGAAAGCCTGAGGAGTTTAAGACTCAAGCACGTCCTGCTTGCCCCTCGATTTTGTGCATCGTGTCAACTAACTTGTGTCTAGTGGCAACCGGTTCCGTGTCATCGAAGAGGAAGAGACCAGCGCTTTCGCAAAAGTCAAGGACTTGGGGCTCGAGGAGACGTTGCTGGACTGGGGTGCTCTCTGCGGCATCGCTCACAAGTTTCCGTCCCTGTCGACATTGAGCTGTAGCTTGAACCAGCTTTCAGTCCTTCCGTCCGCTTCTTTCGGTGCTCTAGCCGACACGCTTACGACCTTGACCCTCGAATTCAACGAGTTCACTTCCTTTGCCGATTTGGCATCCCTGTCCTCTCTCAACTCTCTCCGTAACCTCCACCTAAAGGGCAACAACATCTCTACCATCGCTCCCTCCTCCACTCCGACACCCGTCTTTCCCCCGAGCCTGCAGTACCTCGACATATCCTATAACGCCGTCACGACATGGTCCTTCATTGACGCTCTCCCCAGATCTTTTCCAGGCCTCACGGCCCTCCGCCTTTCCCACAACCCCGTATACGATCGCCCCGACCCGGATGCCATCGGCGGCGGCGTCCAGACAAAGTCGACTGACGAGGCCTTTATGATCACCCTTGGCCGCCTCGGCGCTCTCAAGGCCCTCAACTTTACCCCAATCTCGGCCACTGACCGCGCCAATGGCGAGATGTTCTACCTCTCCCGCATTGCCAAACAGCTCGCCTCCGTCCCCGAGGCTGCCGAGCTTGAGGTCCTCGCTCAGCACGCCCGCTACCCGGAGCTCTGCGATATATACGGCGCTCCGGACATTATTCGCCGCGAGGAGATCAATCCGAGCTACCTCGAGGCTCGCCTCATTACCGTTCATTTCACAAATATGACAAGAGCGACGAAGACGGTCACAATTCCGAAGTCTTCCGACATCTATGCCGTCAAGGGTGTTGCGGGAAGGCTGTTTGGCGCCGAGCCGTTGCGTCTCCGCCTGGTATGGGAGACGGGCGAATGGGATCCTGTCGGTGGGTTCGATGAGGACGAGAACGCGGATGACAGCAGCGACGAGGAGGACGTCGGGAAGAGCGGTGAGGGAGCTGAGATGGGGACCGATACTATTGCGCATGAGGAAAAGGGTGGCAGGTGGGTGAAAAGGGAGGTCGAACTCAAGGATGGGCCTAGGCAGCTGGGGTTCTGCGTGGACGGAATGGACGTCAGGATCCGTGTGGAGGACAAATGAAGGTTATGTCTCCCTACGCACGTAGGCCTATCCCGAATGGCCTTCAGCTGATTTACCTGGCGGGAATTTGCATGTAGACCGCATCCGATATGGCGTGTCAGTCCGTTTGCCATGTCTGCGCAAGCGACCGTGGAAAAGACGCATGCTGCCGCGCCAGAAAACATTGGGCATATAGATCATGTTGGGACTGTGATTTAGACAAACGGATGCAACAGAAGACAAGGGACATGGGCGTTAGGTATACTTTCCCTCTCCCTTCTCATGTGCTGCTTCATCTTCAGCCCACCATTTATTTCTTTTAACAACGTTTCGCATTCCTCTAGTTCATTGCCCCTCTCAACTAACTTTACTCAACATCCGAGATCAATGTCGCAAAAGGCCCCCGTTTTCTCTGGCCAGCCCCAGATGCCTGCAATCAACGGCGACAAGAGGGGCCTTTCCCAGTCCATCCACAACCCACAAACCGACAATGGCTGGCAGTTGCGACCCAGGCACTTCATCGTCCGCGAGGGCGGCACTATCGTACCTCTTGTTCCTGTCGACCAGCTGCCCACGTACATCAAAATCCATGGAGTACCGCGTGAAATGGGCATCGAGGACACGACCGGCATGTCCAATCTGGGCATGTTCACGAAACCCGAGAGTCTCTTCCAGATATGCCCTCTTACTCCGATGAATGACAAACCTAGCAGCTGTGCAGGTTCAGGTCAGAGTGGCCCGTCTGGACTCGACGGTCGCACATGTCTCCAACAGAGTGAACGACTTCATGGTACTGCGCGTGAGCCGATCTTAGGGGCCCCGGTGACGAGGTGGGTTTCCGAGTCTGTGACGGTAGACTCGCAAGTTCCACCCTCTCGACCGGCCATGGCCACAGAAACGACCCAGGCTCAGCCGCCAGCGCCGGAGCTGCCGGCTCCTCGAGTAATAGACTGGGCCGAAGACACAGAGTCCGTCTCCACCGATAACTTCTCCGCCATAGACGAGGACCGCTCGGCATCCTCGACACCAAACACGGCGGTCACTTCTATGAAAGACGCGCAGACCCAGCGGGTCCCAACTTCCAGGAAGGAAAAGTCGGCAGCCGAGATCGCGGACCGCTTGCTCGAGCTTGGCGGCACCCAGTGTACCACCAGCCAGGCTCCGCCGTCTCGTACAAGCTCGCAAAGTAACGTCTGCGGTATCGTGAAGCCCCCCAGGTCGGGCAAGCAAAAGGTCCCCCGGCCCGCGGGCAGCTTGTGCCGGCACTGGTGCCAGACGGGCCAGTGTAGCTGGGGCACCGAGTGCCGGTACACGCACCAGATGCCGGTGACACTCGAGGGGCTCGCGGACGTTGGGCTCACGGAGCTGCCGGGCTGGTGGCGTCGGGCGGCCGGGCTGCCTGTGGATGGGACGATCGACGTGCGTATCTTTGCTGCTGCCTCTGCCGCTACCAGCGGTGGAAAAAAGAACCCGTCCCCTGCTCCGGCACCAGGAATCACAGTTGCTGTCCCAATCCACCCGTCCAAGAAGGCCAGATCGAAGGTCGAGAAAGAGGAAAGGAAGATGGCGGAGGAGGTTCACGCGGTTCGGCTTGGGCTTGAAAGGGCTCAGGCAACAGCTGGTAAAAAGAAGCCGGGGCTGGGACAAGTACAGACGCAGCAGATGCTGGCGAGAAATGGCCAGCCGCTGTACGAAGAGGTGGAGAAGCTTGTTGATATCTGAAGCTACAGAAGTGAGCCCGTAGACTTGTTTGTTGGTATGATTTCAGCCATATTGTTCTCTCTCGAAACAACCATTCTCATAATACGAATTAGCACCTCGCCTCTTGGTCCCAAAACTTTGGTGACGCAACTTAGTGATTCTTCGTTCACAATGACTTTGCGGAAGTCGGTGTTAGACATTGCCGCGCGCAGCGAGTGATCCTGTCCCTAAGCCGACGGGAGTAGTGTGGTCATGGGAATGCACTTCCGCAATCGGATAAACTATTGGTGCTCGCTGATCTCGGGTATGAGAGGTTGCAGGCCATTTACGCTTACGAAGCCATTCCTCCCATACGTGTAATGAATGACCAAACGTTTCGGCAGAAAGAGCGGCAACAGACGTGCAAATGTGGTGGATTTAAGCGTCTGACTGTCATTACTTCCGGGTGGTTGGTTGGGTGCAAGCTACTCGGAGGCTTAGCTTGAGCCCAGTCCTTCAGATCTATAATTCCGATCGGTCGGGAACCAAAGGACTTGTTGCTGCTAATTCCGCGTCATTCTCTCCTAACGCCGGCCTATCAGACCGCTGAGACTGGATTGAGGGTGGACGCAGCAATGCAACAACGTGGAACGAGAGGGTTCCACGTCTCCGTCATTGACTCGGATACAAGAGAGAGTGTGTGTGGCGGGGGGGTACCTAGGTACTTGCGTGTGGTTGAAGTACAAAATCCTCTTTAGTTTATTTTCTTCACGTCAAGGTTGGTGATACTACAGCGTTCGAGGACAAAACCATAAATATACACGACGGGCCCCGCGCTGGTCATAATCTTATTACTCTGCAGCTCACGATAACGTTCGCAATTACTCAGTTGCCCGACAACAACACTATCAACACACACATTCACAACAATCAACGAGAAGATGCCTCAGCTCAACGGACAGGAAGTTGGCCAGATCGGCTACGGCCTTATGGGCCTTACCTGGCGCCCGCAGCCCTGTTCTGAGGAGCAAGCCTTCGAGGCCATGCGCACCGCACTCAAGAACGGCTGCAATTTTTGGAACGGCGGCGAGTTTTACGGAACTCCAGAGTACAACAGCAGCGTCTTGCTCGAGCGCTACTTTGCCAAATATCCCGAGGATGCCGACAAGGTTGTGCTCAGCATGAAGGGCGGTCTCCGCGCGGACCTGCGTCCGGACGGCTCTCCCGAGGGCATCCGTCGCTCTCTTGACAACATCATCGGACAGCTCAAAGGCCGCAAGAAGGTTGATGTCTTCGAGTGCGCGCGCCGTGACAAGGATACACCCCTGGAGGTCACTTTTGGTGTCATCCAGAAGGAGTACATCGACACGGGCAAGGTCGGCGGCATCTGCCTCTCCGAAGTCTCCGCCGCAACTATTCACGAGGCCGTCAAGCACGCAAAGATCGTCGGTGTCGAGGTGGAGCTCAGTCTATTCTCGACAGAAATCCTCAACAACGGAGTCGCCACGGCGTGTGCGCAGTATGGCATCCCAATCATCGCCTACTCGCCCGTCGGCCGCGGCATGCTCACCGGCCAGTTCAAGACGCTTGACGACCTCCCCCAGGGAGACATACGCCGTCACCTACCGCGCTTCCAACCTGACGCGTTCGGCATCAACATTAAGCTCGCTGAACAGGTCGAGGAGCTGGCGAGGAAGAAGGGCGTCACCCCAGCGCAGCTAGCCATCGGCTGGACAGTGGCGCTGTCGAGGCGGTCCGGTATGCCGGAAATCATTCCGATTCCCGGTGCAACAACGACAGAGAGAGTTAGTGAGAATGCAAAGTTGGTTGAGCTTACCGACGAGGAGATGAGCGAGATCGACGTAACGTTGGCCAAGTTCGATGTCGTGGGTGGTCGCTATGCTGACGGTGTCCCTGTCAACACATGATTGCAAAATGCATCTTGGTTCAGGTTGTCTGCGGGAACTTCTTTTCTAAGTTAGCTCAGTGTTCTTGCACTTGGGGTTGAAGTACAGAATAGATAATAGCTGAGAAACGGGCTCAGTGTTGCAGCAACGCGAAGATTTTATCCACAGGACGACCTTGCGGCCTTCAGCATTGCAGAATTCTAATTTGTTCATCATAGTCCCGTGAAGGAGTAACAGCGAAACCAGTCCAACGACTTACCATTTGCCATCCTTGGAGTTTCACAGCCACCTGTTATTGAAAGCTGGCAGTTGTTGGAAGGAGTTTTGATCGGGATGAGAAAATTGTTCCCCAATCCTGCCCTTTATGTACCGGATGACTAAGCAAATCACTTCTCAGCTCTCGTGGGGCGGGCACCAAGCCTGGTGTCCACCATCGACCATGCTCACTTGTGCCAACAATAGAGGGGAAGCCGTGGGTGCTAAATGCAAGGGATGGGTGCTTGACATGTAAAATTGTCATACTCAAGAATAACACGGCATCAGGGTATACAAAGAATGCGCCTTTTACCAGCAAAATCGAATAGTAGTAACTCCCGACCTATACGTGGGGCATACGTAGAAAGAAGCTGGCTTCTATACCACTGCTCCGTTGAGCCCGTGAGCCTCAACTCTATTGACCAACTTCTTCACGTTCGTCCATTCCTCAGCCTTCAGATCATCTCTACCACCCAGGCCAGAAGTGACCTCAAAGACAGTGAGCACTCCATCGATGCCTCCCGTGGCCAGGCGCTTGCCCTCGGAAGGCTCCCAAGCGACCTTGTTCAAGCTCTTAGCCAGCATGGTTCTACCATCCTTCCGAGAGCTTGGCGATATTCTCGCGACAGGCTCCTCTGTCTCGACTGCGATATCCCACAACTCAAGCCACCCTGCGCCATCAACAAGTGCGAACACGCTGGGCTTAATCGGGGACCATTGGGCATCGTAAACAACATCTTCTCGCACAAAGTCGATGAGTGGTGAAACCGTTGGCTCAACTCCTGCGGTGGAAGTAGCAGCGGGCGCGCGAACCTTCCACAGTTTAACACTCCAGTCAAGTGACGATGAGAGGACCAAGTCACCAAGATCCACCGGTCCGCGCGCAGGATGAAAGTCCACTGACATGACAGGCGCCGTGTGGCCCTTGTAGCTGACCCGCGCATCAACGCCCGCCTTTGCACCAGCTCGGTCATATCTGTGACAGGGGAAAATCGTGCCCTCCTCACTGCCGACGAGGAAGAAGGTTGGGTCGGTCTGCGGGAATGCCAAGCAGGTCGGGCTGACATCGTCAAGCTTGTACCCGGGTGGGGCTTTGAGCTCCAGCAGCTCTTGTGGCTGGGCAAACACATCCATGCTCCAACCGCAAACAACACCGTCGGTTGAGGTAGAAATGATGTTATTTGCGTTCTGTGTGCCGACGATGTCGACGGAATAGATGGGATGTGTGTGTCCATATCCAGTAAGGGGCGTTTTCTGCACCGGTGCCGATTTCGCTCTCATGTCCCATAGGAGCACCTGACCGCTGTAGGTGCCGCCGATGATGAGGTTTTGGTGGTACGGCGAGAACTTGGCTGTAAGAACATCGGACTGCGCATGAAAGACATATTCTGGTCTATCGCGTAGGGCCAAGCTCCATACTTGGACGAGACCGTCTGGCTCGTGCGGCGCAGTCGGATTCTTGGTGTACGAGGCCAGCATCAACTCAGAATGATGATATGAGAAGTCGATGCTGCTGATCATGCGCTTCTTCGACCACCTTTCGTCAAAGAATTGAGCCACCTCCTTCACCCTGCGGCGGCCTTTGCCGCCGAAGTTACCGCTCTCGTCGTCTTCGTCGTCAACGTCTTGAGCTTGTAGTGCGTAGTCGGTGAGGATGTCGTATTCCTGATCGAGCGCTCGCTCAATGACCTTGGTGGACTTCTCGAGAAAATCGGCAAAGTCGGGTGCACTAGTAACGGCCTCGAGCTCTTCGGTTGTGAGCTTGCGCATGGGGTAATTTGCCTTTGCGGAGGCGTCGGTTGGAATGACACCATCTTTGAGCAAATCCAGCGAGGCCTTCAACTCTTCTTCCACTTCCTTTCTGATGTCCTGTCGCAACTCTTCTTCCCGATCACGTTGCCTTCTACTCAGCCTCTTGTTGGGCGTCGATGTGGTTGGGGGGACATCCTCGTTGTCGGAGAGCGACTGGGCTCGGGGTCGAGTCGACGATGTCCACGCTTCGGTCGTTTGCACTCCCTTGCTGTAAGAATGTACCTCTTTCACGGGGGAGGGCGGGCACTCGTATACCGTTGTAAGCGGTGCCGTTGTCAGGCTTAGAGAAGCTGGAGCGGGTATTGGCTGACTATTGACGGGGGTTACGAATTCCGAGGTTGCGGTGCTCAACTCCCCTGCGCTTAGAACGCTGTTTGGTCGGCTGCCCCTACGAGCCGGCGATGCTGCCCCTCCATTCGTAGACCCGGGTCTGCTTTCTCCAACCAGGCTGTTGATCAAAGTCTCGATATCGCGGCGGTTCTCGGCTCGGCCTGGAACAGGGGAAACAAGCTATTGCTTCAGTCAGTAAGTTGCGCCAGCAAGAAGACCAAATCGACATACGTCGCCTGGGTTCCCCGCACTTTGCCGACTTGTCGTTGCATGGCTTGCGCGAAGCTCCCTCTGTCGTTTGAGCTCTGCGAGCTTAGCTTTCTTTGCTAGGATTTCATCTCGTCGCTGTTGCATCCTGACTTCTCCTTAATCCCATTGCGGGACTTGCCGACTATGTATGACGAGCGATCGCGGGGAGGATACACACTGCCGTCTCGATAACAGATGAGGTGCGCAAGTCAGTTGATCAGGGAAGGCGGTCTAGGGGGAGCGAATCATCGATTCGTTGTTGACAGGTGACTGAGACGACTGTTCGAAAGCTGTAGTGTCCCGGTCCGTTTGGCTCGATGGGGAGTGCTCTCCATGCGCGTTGTCCCGTCGCGATTCGAGAGAGACCCCTGTTGGCAGGCAGGTACCTCAGCTGCTGATTGACTACAGGAAGATACCTTGGTGGCCCTTGCATGAAAGTTGACCTTGGGTCCCTAGGTACCTAGGTAGGTGGTGTACCTGTATTTTCTGAAAGCAACTCACTAACCTGGCAAGGCGGATAGCGCACGTGATTGCACCAGATCGGCAAAGAGCCGGCAAAACTGCCCTCCCACCGCAAGCGCGAGTTGCGTGGCGAGGTAGCCGCCATGAGTTCTCACAGTTAGCATGTCGCGGTGCGTCTGGTGCAGGCATTAGGCGACCACGGCGCGCCATTGGCATTAGTGCTGGGCTGGTGTTCCCCGTCCGAGCTCCAGACGCCCGGGAGTGACCAGACGGCCAACCAGTGGAAAATCTGCGAGTTTTCCCGAGCCAGCTCGCATATTTTCAAAACTTCACACCTTGCGTCCCCTAAGGTAATTCCCTCGACAGAGCTCCGAAAGGGTCAATTGGCAGCCATTGTCAACCCGCGCACTGTCCTTCCCATCGCTCACTCCCTTCCGAAAGCGGTCGCGCAATCCAGGCAATTGCCCCAAATGTCTTCCTCCTCAGGAGTTAACGTACGTCTTGTCCTTCGCCTTCGTCCGCATCCCACGGAGCGACCACCCGCACTCTCCTCCCTGAGCCGACGAGCGCCCATCGCCAACCGAACCGATCACGCACATGACACTCTCCTCTCGGAACCGCTCGGCTGATTGATGGATTATTCTTTAGGTGCTGCGATACACGGCCCTCGGTCTGGGCGTGTTCTACGGCTTCACACATCAGCGATCGATCACAGCAAGCCAGAAGGCCGCTGCCGCCCAGAAGGAGTATGAGCGCAAGGAGAAGTTGATCGAGCAGGCGAAGGCCGAGTTTGCGAAGAAGAACCAGCCCCTCAAGTCAGCGGCTGCTGATGCCGGAGGTGTGTTTCTTTTCCCCCTCTCCCCCAACTAATAGCTGCACTGTGCAAGACAGACTTGCTGTCATCGATAGCTGCTGCGTTAAGGCCCATGGAGCTGATGCAAGACATAGTCAACGTCGACCCGATGGACCCCAGCTTCGACCTTGAGGCTTACTTCAACAACCTGGTGAAGCACAACCCGTAAGATGGATGATTGCTTGGTATGGGGGACGACTTGCACAACGGATAGACAGGGTCAGGATCGGGAATACGCCTGCGCAAAGCGACCACGAATGGTCCTTGCAAAGGACTAATAATCCGATCTTTCAGCAGCAGCAGTAGGTGCATGGAAGGCGCTACGCCCGATGTCACTGCATAGACATTTCCTTACGTCTGTTTACCGGTGTACATGTGTACAATACGCTCAACTAGATGACAATTCCAAGGAATGAGCCATTGGATGAAACCAATCACTTTTCCTCTTGTACAGAGTTTGGTTTCCCTGCCACTTACAAGGAGACTAGACTATGCCGGGAGGCAGACACAGGTCGGAAAGTGTCCACATTGACTTGCAATGCTCAATGGGGCTTCTGTTCTCCTTTCGACATCGCCAATCCAGAAACGCCTTGTTTCGGGAGAACGAACTAGCCATTGTATCCACATCAGCGATATCTAAGGACGAAATTAAAGCTAGCTATCCGAAGCATGGCAAACATTAGCAAGCCTTGTCTCAAGATCATAACAAGATCTGCCACATGATTCCCTATTCAATTAATATGGTCTGAAAATATGTCTTCTACTCTGCTCGTCATCAAATCATTCAAGTCTAATATCTCAGAGTCCACAATTCACCATCCCCAACGCCAGGCCCGAGGCCCAGTACAGGCGGGCCTAGCCAATGGGTTCTATCAACACGGATTATTCTTTGTCCGACACACGTGACGCGACTACCCACACAAGGTAGGTAGGTAAGTACGGATACTGTGGAAGCAACGGCTTGGGTGCTTGTCTGTGTGCCACTGCAGCAAGTACCTAGGTACTGAACGACTCTGCTACTTTGAACCGTGCACCTACCCACCCCCTGCACCACGGATTCATATGCATAAGCTCCAAGCTGTCCTTCTCAGATACCTACCTGGTGAGACAGTAGGTTGTCGTCGCCAGCTCCATTTCGCAACCTTCACAACCACGGCCACTGCCTCATTACACCAATCGCGGCCAACATGACGGCCAAACCTCTGGGACCCCTCTCCGGAGGCAGCAACCAGAATACTAGAACTGTCTTAAGAGTCACCATCTTGTCTCTGATCGCTGCTGCTGCTGTTGCCAGCCGTCTTTTCTCCGTCATTCGTAGGTGCCCCTCGACACTTGTGATCGCCTTGCCTCCCTCACCACCACCAATTGATGGCCAGTCTGGGAAGGGTGACCGGAGGCTTCTTTTCTGAATCGTTCTGTATGTATGCTAACTTCAATGATTTAGGCTTTGAGAGTATCATTCACGAATGTTCGTTTCTCTTCGTTCTAGACACCTCCCCGCCCCGGTACTAATTGCGTTCTAGTCGATCCCTGGTTCAACTTCAGAGCTACGAAATATCTCGTTGCCAATGGATTCTATAAGTTCTGGGATTGGTTTGATGATCGCACCTGGCATCCTCTCGGTCGGGTTACTGGAGGAACCCTTTACCCTGGTCTGATGGTAACCAGCGGCGCCATTTACCACGCGCTCCGCGCTCTTACCGTCCCTGTTGATATCCGCAACATCTGCGTCCTTCTCGCGCCGGCCTTCTCCGGCCTTACCGCCTACGCGGCTTACCTCCTCACCAATGAGATGACCACCTCGCCTTCGGCTGGCTTGCTTGCGGCTATCTTTATGGGTATCGCGCCTGGCTACATCTCCCGGTCGGTTGCTGGCAGCTACGACAACGAGGCTATCGCCATTTTTCTTCTTGTCTTCACCTTCTTCCTGTGGATCAAGGCACTGAAGCTAGGCTCTATGCTCTGGGGAGCTCTTTGCGCCCTGTTTTACGGCTACATGGTTGCCTCGTGGGGTGGTTACGCCTTCATCACCAACATGCTGCCCTTGCATGCCTTGACCTTGATCCTTATGGGTAGATACAGCGCGCGTCTCTACGTCAGCTATACCACCTGGTACGCCCTTGGAACTTTGGCTAGCATGCAAATCCCGTTTGTTGGCTTCTTGCCCGTCAAGACCAGCGAGCACATGCCTGCCCTGGGTAAGTTGAAAACCCCCACCCATTCAAATGTTGCCAACTAATCTGAGAAAAACAGGTGTCTTCGGTTTTCTGCAGCTCGTCGCCTTCATTGACTATGTCAGAGGCGCCATCCCTAGTCGCCAGTTCCAGACCTTCGTCTACACATTCCTCGCTGCGACGTTTGGCGTTGCGCTCGCTGGCCTGGTGGCCCTGACCTCTTTTGGTTACATTGCTCCTTGGGGTGGTCGTTTCTACTCTCTTTGGGATACCGGATACGCCAAGATTCACATCCCCATCATCGCTTCCGTCTCTGAGCACCAGCCCACAGCCTGGCCTGCTTTCTTCTTCGACCTCAACATGCTGGTCTGGCTCTTCCCTGCTGGAGTTTACCTTTGCTTCCAGAACCTCAGAGACGAGCATGTCTTCATTGTCGTCTACGCCCTTTTCGGCACATACTTCGCAGGTGTCATGGTGCGCTTGATGCTCACTCTGACACCCGTTGTGTGCGTTGCTGCGGCCATTGCGGCTTCGCAGATCCTCGACACTTACATGGTTTTCAAGTCACCCAATCCCGAAGACTACAAGCTTGAGGATGCCACTGAGGGAGCTCCCAAGAAGGCTGGAAAGGGTGGACTGAAGTCGACCAACAAGCCTGTCATTGGCATCTACACTTTTCTTTCCAAGGCGGTTGTTGTCGGCGGCATGTCTATCTTCCTGCTTCTCTTCGTGCTTCATTGCACCTGGGTCACCTCCAACGCCTACTCTTCCCCCTCCGTCGTCCTTGCGAGCAGATTGCCCGACGGCAGCCAGCACATCATCGACGACTACCGTGAGGCCTACCAGTGGCTGCGTCAGAACACGAAGGAAGACGCTAAGATAATGTCCTGGTGGGATTACGGCTACCAGATTGGTGGCATGGCTGACCGTCCGACTCTCGTCGACAACAACACTTGGAATAACACTCACATCGCAACTGTAGGCAAGGCGATGAGCTCCCGCGAGGAAGTCAGCTACCCTATCATGCGTCAGCATGAGGTCGACTACGTATTGGTGGTGTTTGGCGGCCTGCTGGGCTACTCCGGAGACGACATCAACAAATTCTTGTGGATGGTCCGTATCGCCGAGGGCATCTGGCCTGAGGAGGTTCAGGAGCGCAAGTTCTTCACTCCCCGTGGAGAGTACAGAGTCGATGATCAGGCGACCGATACTATGAAGAACAGCTTGATGTAAGTGACGGAAAAACTCGGGGTCAATCGATGCTGACAATAATTGCGCAGGTACAAGATGTCATACTACAACTACAACTCGCTCTTCCCCGCTGGCCAGGCTCAGGACCGTGTTCGTGGCGTCCGCCTCCCTGACGTTGGCCCTACCCTCAACACTGTCGAGGAGGCCTTCACCAGTGAGAACTGGATCATCCGCATCTACAAGGTCAAGGACCTTGACAACATTGGTCGTGATCATACAGCCGCTGCCGCTTTCGAAAGAGGCCAGAAGAAGAAGAAGCCGACAAAGAAGCGCGGTCCCAGAGCCCTTAGGGTTGATTAAGTCAATAAATATTTCGAGCGGCCAGGAAACATATGCTCATGGTTGCATCTCATTTCTTTGTATCGGATAGGGATAGGTAGGTGGCTCTAGATTCCACATGTAGACAAAAAAAAGCACGCTTCGGTAAATGTACACTATTCAATCATGACCTCCTCACCGTACACTGTTGGATTTCCACAGCCATTAAATGTGACAAGCTCATTGTCTGTCCGGTCTTACTCATGCAAATGGAACAAGCATGTCTGAAGAGCTTTTGAACAATGACCGGTAGACTACATTCATATCTTTTTGGTAGTTTCATCTGGTCCAGGCCCAGTTGAGCTATACGTGCCGGAGCAACCACATGCGCATGCCTCCAAAAACTGGCCTACGATGGTCTTGGTCGTCTTCAGATCCATGACAACTTTAGTACAATGCTCCATTCAAACACTCCGGCCAGTATCCCTTGTCGTTGCCTGACGCCCTGAAAAATTACGACCATCCTCTCTACTCCTTTGGTTTTGGTTTTCTTTCCCTTCATTGTCGACTCTGTGGCTAGACAGTGTCGGCCAGCTTTTGCAAATATCATTAAATCAATTCCTATGTAACGAAAAAAGCCCGGTGATTCATTCATAATCCCTCTACAATGTGACTTTGTATCGTAGCAAATGGACCATCATCTGCCATGGACACAGTGAGTAGGGCCCCATGAAGAGGGCTTAGAAAGCAGCTGGTACTAGGAAACATATTAGCATAGGTACCTACCTAGGTAGGTAAACATATAAATATGTCTCCTTCGTACTTCAGGGGCCACGTGACTTGAAATCATGTTCTTGCTGTGCCTGGGTTTGATGCCGTGGTGCCAGGGAAGGAACTCCCGTAGCGTTGTTTTTTTGGTGCCGCTCCTGCCTCGCCCTCGAGACCTTTTGCTCACCAACCCATTACAGATTTCTGAAACCTCTCATTCTCTTTCCGCATTGCATGACGCTCAATTCTTCGGAAAATCGCGGGCTTTCCTTGAGCCACATGGGCTTTAGAAGCATGGCGCCGAAGGAAAGAGCTTGGACATCGAAACGTGGAGGAACAGAATTTTGTCAACGTCGCTGTAAGAACACCTCCGCCATTGCTCAACGAATTTCGTCCATACTGAAAATCATCTAGCAGCTGTGTGGAACGATCTCTCTCACAAGAAACAGCAGGTTGGCAATGGGTGCGAGCGCCAGAGCCGACTAGTCGAAGAGCCTCGCCGAAGACGCATCAAATCGAGTCGTGCCTCCGGTAGTTTGAAGGCTTACTCCCAAGCAGATGTGAGAAAATCGGTTGCTCAATCAGCTATCACCCATCATCATCTTTCCCGCACTGGCTTCCCTGGCTCAAAAAATAGCGAGTCTTATGCTTCGCCGGGCTCTCCAAAGACCGATACCCGGGGTGCTTGTCAACTCAGTCCAGAGCCTCACTCGGTTGCTCATGTGGAGGAAGCATCCCAGGCACATTCTGAGGCCATTCCAGGAGCCTCTGGCATGGATACCGGAATCATACACCACACTGAAGCCTTTACTGATCGATCATGCCATGGAAAACAGCAGTCATTCCAGCATATGAGGGGAACCATAGACGACAAGAAAAGCGGCAAAAGCGAAAACCCCCGCGGCACGGCCACCGAGATATCCGTTCATCTCGATGATAATGCTGACGGCTACTACTGCTGTGGCTGCGGCATCCGGCGATCTGACGAGCATCACCGGGTGCGCAGGTTCAAGTCTGGAGACCCGGCCTGGCGCAACTTTTGCAGGCCATGCCACGCAAAACACCTCGTCAATAGCCGCGACAGAACTATGAAGACGTATGCCAACTTTTGTTTCGGCTGTGGATTTGCACGATCTTCTCACTTCAACAAAGAGCATCCCATGAACCAAGACCAGAGGCCCGTCAAGAACTTCTGCGCCTATTGCATGAAACAAGTCTCCAAAAAGGCATTAATTCCGACAGAAACTCTCCTCAGCAGCGTATTTCCTCTCTTCTATCCCAATATATTTTGGATTCGCTTGTAACTGACATGATTCAGTCTTCTGAAGAAAGCGATTCTGAACTGGATGTACAACAAGAGGACGAAGATGAACGTGACGGGTGGAACACTGGTCAGAGAACTCATTTTTCAGTCTCAAATCATCGATCCACACCAGTGCTAAACAACGATGCCGCCAACAACAATGAAACCCCTAAGGATACTCCAACTAAGAGTTCTCCATCCGAGTTTGTAATAGAGCGGCTTCGTGAGCGTCGCTCTGCCAGGATAAGCCGCGGGACGCCCTCAGAGGAAGACCAATGTAGGTCTGAGTGGCCAACAGTCAACAGACATGAAGACAACGGTGAGACTTCTCCAGCAACATGCATCAAACACTGGGCCTCTGTCGCCGACGGTGACTCAAAATTTCGCCCAATCGGAGTGCTAACTGCTGCATAGCTTCTAGAACCTACAAGTCATCTTCAGTTCATAACTGTCCAAATGCCAAGCGGTCCCCGGATGCACTATCGACACCCGAAGCGTCTATCACAGTAAGGGACAGTATCCTCGAAGCCGGATCGTCTTTGCCAAGTTCGGACTCAAAATCGCCTTCCAAGCGAGCGACCTTCAACGAGCGTGTTGAGGTCCGCACGTCTCCGACGTACTGGCAAAGAGAACATTCTGAAGAAGATGATCCATATGCTCAATTTCGGCACGAACATTACCACGAAGAACTCCGAGAAGGACAGAAGGCGGTTCCACTAGAGAACCCTTTAAGAGATCCCGACGGTCAAAGTGCAGGACAATTGCACTTGCCCCGTTATAGTGTCGACGAGGAAAGCTTTAACTCCTGGAGTGCTCTAAGTGCTGGCTGTGGTGCCTTCGCAGCTCCAGACTTTAGACACAACTTCTCCTCAAACAGATCAGGTAACAATCAGCCGCATCCAAACACCTTTTACGTCCCAAAAGGATACACCAGTATGTGCGACTCCGGTCTCGACGTCGGGCCGTCTGACTGCGATGAGACGCGGCCGAATCCCAGCAACCGACAACATCAGCCGTACAGTCATGACAATTTTATTTGCAATCAGGGCAAGGAGAACCAACACTGTCGTACCAAACCCGTTGCTCCCGAGGGATCATATCCTCCTTCCAGCTCCTTTGGCGAACACTGTTGCTCTGTCAAAGACTTCCAGTGCAACTGGTCCTCGCGACACGACGAGCCATGTGCCGGTCATGCTGATCTTCCTTGGTGTCCTGAAGGTTCTTACCGCAACTGTACCTCTCGCTCAGCCCAGAATGGTAATTGCCCTGGCTTCTCCGACAGCTTCTCTAGAGAACATGATGTTTATCAATACGCTGGAATCAACGCAACATTTACTTCGGAAGATCAAGAAGTCATCCCAGACAATCGAAGCTTTCATAAAGGCAGCTCGGATTTTGACCCTGCCCATCAGTGTTCTTCCCAGCCCCGCCACTCGCATGTTTCAGACAGACAGTGGGCTTACCACGACACGGAACCTTTCAATATTCACGAGGACTTCCCAGAGTCCCGACCTCGCTTCCCTGGCGGATTTCCTGGTCGTTCGGCGGATCAAGGACCAGATATTGGGCACGGCTTCTCTAACGACACTCCTCACGTCGATGCCCCCTTTGACTTCTCGAGTACGAGCACGAGCAAGGGCACTCTTCACGAGCCCAGGCTTCCTTCTACAGGATGTGCCATGGAAATCCCGGACGACATGTCTGACAGCGATGTCCACAACCTGCTCATCCCAGGCTACGATAACTACGTCCCCTGGCGCAAGACGGGCTCGACCTGATTTGCAACAACTCTTCGCCGAGGGCAGCTCTTGCCAGTTTTTACTACATCTCTGAACCCTTCTGCTCGGAAACCAGGGTCGATTTGCTTCGTCACTGGGCAAGTCAGCTAAAGATGGCATCACAACGCGACTCTATGGCGGGAATGAATTTTGTCAAGCTATACAACTCTGCCCGGGAACAATTTTGCAGAACTTTGCTACGGATTACTTCGACCTTTTCTTGTATGACTCTTCTAATTTCATTTTTAACGTCTTGCTGGTTACGTCACCCTTTTCCTTGATTACACAACATGCTTGTATCACCATACTTTCTTCGCTCTTGGCCATTCATCGACAGGGCCCTAGCTGTACCCGTTCCCGTTCCCGGTTTTATTACTAATTCCCTCTCATGACTTTTTAACGGCCTTTCCACAATGTATTATGGAGTCACGACCTTTTTACTTCTCACCATCGCCCTGGAACGTCTCTCCGAGGAAATAGCAGCAGGGTCCAGAGACCGGGATTCAGGACGTCCATTCCTCCTGAGAGAATCCTCAACTTTGGGGAAGGCCGCTCTCTCTATGGTCCGGGATGCTTCAGGGTCTTGTGTATAGCCGGGTTCGATCTGTCATCACGACCGGGGGAAACTGAGCACTTACTGCCTTTGGAGTGGCTTTCGAGGAAGGGGGAGGATTCTTTTACGGGCCCGGGTTAGTTTTTTGCCAGGTTCAGACTCTCCGCAACCGACTCGGAGAGCGGTCAACCTTGTATCATCTCATACCGTATTTGGAAGAGAATGAAAACCGAGCTGTGATCTGTACATTGATAGTAGGGTCAGCCGGAATGAAAAAGAGAATGCCACGTCCCATGGTGCCCTTCGCACGATAGAAATTTGAGACAACGATCTGGTCATACTGCCTATTGTGGCCTGCGCGTTAAACTGCCAGGAGGGGATTGGAGAGGATCGACCGCCTTCAACTTGGGAAACACAAGAAGATACCTCGGTGTGGACAAAGTAGGTTCGTGGACCCGTGTTCCAAGGTTGGCTTGGTAACAATGATTTACATGTTGATTCATGAGTTTTGTGCTTGTTTCGGAATCATCTATTCTACCTTGTCCCATCAACAATAGCGCTGTCTTGTACAATAACCAGCTCCATTGGAGGGGGGGGGGGGCAAAGACTGCTCCGCTTGAACATGTGCTTTCTTAAGTCTGCCGAATCCAACGCTTTTATGTTCGCTTCCCAGCCCGCATTTCTCCTTCTAACAATAGATGCGCCAAACCCAGTATAGTCTTTAAATATCAACATCCTCATCGTCGTAATTTTTAGGGGTTCAGGGCAAGGTTGAGCTAGGGTTGGGGCTCTTTCATTCGTATGCGAAGCCCCCATCCCATCACGACGCTCTCTGAGAACCCCGAGATAAGCGTTGTGGCCGGTCTCTCTGTTCTAAGGGCTACTAGCCTGGGCCTCTTGCAGAGGCGAAGGGGCATTCAGACCCGGCGTCTGGCCTCGAAGAACGGTAGTCGCGGGCGCGCTAGCCGGTGAGCCCCTTCTAGACACTGTCCTCAGCGCCACGAATCTAAGCGCCTCTAGTCGCTTCTCCTCAAAGACACGGCTGCGTTCACGCTCCCTCTCGATGTTCTGCTTGCGCTCGAACATCTCCTTGTCGACTTCGCTGTACTTTTGTCCTTGTTCAGCTGCCATCTTCAGCTTTCTCTCGTACTTGCCGCATACCTCGTCCATCTTGCGCGCAGCCGATGAGGACACTAGTTTGGGAGGGGCGGCTGTGGGGCGTTGTTTTGCGGAATCGCCGTAAAAGCAGCGGAAAATCACCTTTGTCTGGCTTGTCGTATCGACAGCGGTGCCCCATACGACAATCTCATCACCATCGTAGATCTGGACCCAGTTCTTTGATGGGCTTGTGGGATTCTTACAGTCGTATGAAAGAAGCTCACAGCCATTGAGAATGATGCCGTTTGTCGCCTTTGTTGATAGGTAAAAGGCGAATCCATCGCCGTTGGGGTATTTGTCCCATGGATGCTTGGTAGGGTCCTTGGAAGGGTCTTGGCCGTCCTTCCACAACAAGATCTTGAGGGCGTATTTGGGTATTTTGACCTCTGTCTTGGGCTCGTAGATGACTGTGTTGGAAGGTCCTCGACCCCACGACATCAGTGAATTGGTCACAGGAACGGAAATCCCAGAAACCAACGAATCGGGGGCCGACACTAGCACTGCAACAGCCCGCTTCGGACCGTCATCAGAAACAGGGACGATGATCTGGTGCTGCGTTTCTGGCGGCAACGTGTCGGGAAGCGAATCTTCTTCAGGCGGGGGAGCAGTGGCGGGAATGTCCCATTCTGTGTCCTCCAGGACTTTCCTGTCATCCCGCTTTAGCAGGGTCCGGTTTGTCTCACCGATGGTGGGCTGGTTCTGGGTGTGCATAGCGGGCACGCCGTTGTTTGGTGGGAAGTACTTGAAAGCCAGTTCCCACAACTGCGACTTGCCTGGGCCAAACTCCTCTCCCCGGCTTTGTGCTGCCTTCTTGAACATTTCGTACTGCAACTGTGTCATCTCGGGATAACGGAGGTGCCATGTACTCATATCCTTTCCCCAGAAGTGCATCTTGTTGAAAGGCCCATCGATCTGACGTCCGGATTCCAACCTCTTGATCTGCGGCACAGAGGCAAGCAATCTGTACTCCTCCATTTCCTCTTCCGCAAGGGCATCGAGGTTGCCCTCCGACTTCAGGCGTTTGAAAATGGGCTTCTCTCGCGGTCGCGGTTCGTGCTCGTCGCTTGTGTCAACCGATGACGGCTTCCGTTTGCTAGCATTATAGAACGTCCCATTGACATGGGAAGCAGCCGCAGATTTCATCTGGAGATCGCTGCCAAGATCAGTTGCGCCCAGACTTTGAGAAGCGACGTTTTCGACCAGGCTGCGCAGCTGATCTTCAGACTGGCCTTGGGCCGCAGAGACAGAAAGCCGAACACCCCCGCTGCTTGCCGAATTCTTGCCAATGATCGTTGAGGCATCTTCCGACTCGTAGCTGTCCCGTATTTCAGACTCTAGGCTGTCGTTGCCAAGGACGCCCGAATCAGCCACCGGGAGATTGAGCCGCTCCGCCGCTACTGCGCCCCTGCTGCCTATAGCAGATCTGTTAACCTCTCCGAAGAGCCTCGGGCCAGCGCCTTGCCCGGTAGGACCAAACGTCCCATGCTCCTGCTCCGAATCCTCTTCGATAAAGTCTCGAACGATATCATCCACACTTTCTTCGAAAGGCAGCTCCGTGTCGGCAAGACAACGCGATTGTCCCTCCTCCAGGCTCAGCTGAGATGCGTTGACCTGCAACTTTTCGTCTTCGTCAGTAATTTCGTCGAATGACTGGTCACCGTTTTGCGAAGGGTTTAGTCTGTGGACTCCAAGCCAAGGGTGTGTCTGGAGTTCCCTGACTGTCGCACGACATTCCGGACGTTTCTCCAGCATGTAACATAGAAACTTAATGCCCTGCGACGAGATGCCCTGCCGCACCAGCGGAAGTGTGTCAAGGGGTCTTGTCATGATCGTGTGCAGCAACTCTGAATAACTGACACCGTTCTTAACGGGATATGGCGGGTTGCCAGTGAGGGCGTAAAAAAGCACGCCGCCGAGTGACCAGACGTCGACAGCGTGGTCGTATCTCTGGCCAACTGCTGCCCGCTTTGCTCTATTACGGGGGTTTCGATGGCCGTTGTCGTCGTACTCGGCGTACTCCGAGTACACTTCCGGCGCGCAGTACAGTAAAGTGCCGCAAAACGTTCGAAGGAACGTTTGCTCGTTGTCAACCATCTTGGAGAGACCAAAGTCTGTTAACTTGACATCGAAGGGGTGGAGTGACGATATGAGAATATTGTCGGGCTTGACATCCCGATGTGTTATGTGGTTTTCGTGCAGATGAGCCAAGGCACTCAGCAATTGAGCCGCCATTTGCTTAACTGACAACTCTTGCAGAGGGCCACGGCTGTTGATAAGCTTGCCAAGGTCGCCACCGCCAACAAACTCCATGATTATGATGAAGAGTCGGTTGTCCCAATCGAAATGCTCAATATATCGGACGATGTTTGGCTGTCTCGAGTCAGCGGTTGTAGGATCGGAAAGGGGGCCAATTTGGTACGGCTTACATGTTGAACCCTCTGCATGATTTTCATCTCATTTTCCACCTTTTGGTCCAAGACGCCGTTCTTGATGAACCGCCTCTTCTCGAGCTCTTTGGCGGCGTACGGGACTCCATCAAACTTAGATGTGACCTTGTAAACGACCGCAAAGGCCCCCTTGCCAATCTGGCCAACCCGGTTGTACTTGCCAGAGCCATCCCAGTCCCTCGGGAATCGATCAACGTTATCTTGCGTGGTTCCAGACGGCAATGCTATTCTCCGCGTGGTGGCAGTCGGTGGTCTCCTAGGAGCAGCAAACAAGTCGACCTGATCTGATTAGTGCCTAGCGCTTGGCAACACGAGAGGGGGGCGCAACTCACATGGCCGCCCGGACCCGGTACCACCGTCTCATTGTGACTCAAACGCAGAGTTTCCAGTTTGGCGAAGTAGCGCTGTAGCTTTGTGGTGTACGCCATTTCGTACTCGCCCACCCGCTTCGGTATCCGAACCAGGAACTCCAAGTCATGTTGTTCGTTATGCATCAACACTTTGATCTTGGAGCCGTGGCTGAGAACCCTCTTCGTGCCACACTTTTCACCTGCGTTCTTGGGTTTCGCACGCAACAGGGTCCCTTCGACGAAAGTCCCATTGGTTGACTGATCCTCCAGCATGACCACACCGTACTCGTTGACGTAGATGCGAAAATGGATATTGCTGAGGCGCTTCATGGGGTCGTTGGCGAAGCAGATATCGCACCGTGAAACGTTCCTGCCGAACATGAAGCCATGCAGCGGATCTTTGGTCTTTGCAGACAGGCGGAGTATGATGGCGTGCTCGATGTTGGGCGGCGTCAGTTGGAACTGATCGGCTCTGTCCTCCTGTTCGTAGTCCGGCTCCACGGCGTCCGCCTCTTCCCTACCGACGACATGTTGCGAGTGTTCGCGGGCTATGCGATGGACTTCGCGACGGGCGAATTCGGAGTGGGGGTAGAGGAGGCATATGATGTCGGAGATGTCCTCGTCAGAGAAGCCAGAGTTTTGCTTGCCTACGCGGCGTGGATCAAGGACATTCTGGGTAGCTGAGCGACGAAAGGGCAGAGAGGTCAGTTCCTGGTCTGTTGGGCCGGTACCCGTACGCTAGAACCGGAATGAGGTGAAGAAGCATACCTTGGGTGGGCTGCGACCCGTCGCCCTCCATTGGGACGGACGAAGGAGCAGAGAAGGTCGTAAAGCTCGTCTAGGCTGGCGTCTTGGGTCGCAGGCCGGTGACAGACGACCGGCGCAAGGGAGGGAAGTCGTTTAGGTGCGTGTCCGGGACAGGGAGGTTCGCGGCTGGACAAAGAAGCTGGCAATGCATTTGTTGTATATAGGCTACTGTATACGGTGTCGATACTGGTCTCGAGCGAGTCTTGGATGTCATGCAAATCTAGAGCGGGGTTTGCTATTTGCTTTTTCGTGTCTGCTTGCAGTGGCAAAGGCTTCAACGGGGGTGTCACTTTTCGGGTTGCCTCGTTTCTCGATATTCGGTGTGAGGGTTCACGGTCCGTGGTCGCGGCGTCAGAAATTCGCGGGTTAGGGAGGCCAGGGCGCTCCAGTACTGGGTTGTTTCGGCAATGCGGAATGGAAGAGATGTGGAGGGGTTGTTGTACTGTATTCGTTATCAATTATGTGTGCGGGATGATCACCCCGGTCACCCAGCAACGTCTTCTTTATAAATCAGGGATGCGAGGACGTCATGCAGACAAGTGATACGATTTGATGGATAGGCAGGCAACTGGGTATCCCAATCTGCCCGAGCAGAGGTGTTAAAAGAGGGAACCAAAAGAGAGAGAGAAAAAAGATGACAAAACCACGCCGCAGCAATCACGGCGCGTGCTACGTGTGTCTTGCCCGAGACTGCTCACTCCAGTTAGTGTTTGGTGAGGATGCAAGTCAGATGATGTAGACCTCCTGGACGCGACGAGTGAGCGTGGACTCCGACCTCGAGAACGAATGTCTCTGATTTTTTGGGGGGAATGCGACGAGGCGATGGCCCGCGAGGGGTCGGGGAAACAAGGGCGGGTCGTCCTGTCTTCCAGTGGCCACGAGGCAGCCTCCGGGGCAGGGACCTTGGGCACCTGCAGCCGCTGTCAGCCAGTAGTCGGCGCTTTGGTCAACCCCAGTCCTTCCGCGCCCGCCCACTAAACCGGTAGGTGCTAGCTACCAATCACCTTCAATACCATTCGTTAGTAGTTAGGTAGGTAGTTGAGTACGTTTACTTAGCTACGTCTACCGCGTCTACCTACACGTTGCAGTGTACGCACCTTCGCCTGCCGCGCCGCTGGGCCAAGACGCGCCTGAGGGGACGTGACGGGCCAGGACGGTGAGGACGCGATGACGGCAAGACGGTCTCGGAGGAAGGGCAAGGAAGACGAGCCCACCCACTACACTGGTCGAATCCCGTGTTAGTGCGCTTTTGCTAGACAAACAGTCGGCCACCGATGCTAAGGTCTCGCTCGCACTGTTCGCCAAGTCCAGCCACCGGGTGCCATCAAAGTCGAACACCAGTACACTTTCCCAAGCATTTACAGCCTCTCATTAGGTAGGCACCTCGTGTTGTGTTTGGATGGTTTGCTGAAGGTGGCGCCGGTGTCATCTCTGGCTCGCTCCCGTTGAAGTCCATGGTCGACAACGCGCATCCATGCTTAACTGACACTGACTAGCGAGACCCGATAATTTTCAAGTTTTTGGTGAGCCACTTGGCGAGAGTTAATGCATCACCGCTTCACACTTCTGCCTACTCAAGGGAGGCTTCTCGTTGTGAGATTGCCACTTTGCCAGACTGGACTGCCAACAGGCGTATAACAAATCAAAGCAAGGCGGCATCACGTACGTATACGCCAGCTACTCTCATCTTGTGCTTCATAATTTGTATACGGCCGTGTAATCAGCCGTTCCTACTAGTCGTTATACCACTATCCGCCAATGCCAATGTCCCCACACTCCTACTTATGCGACAAAGGAAAACCCAGATGCTGATCCAGTCTTCAAAAACTCATGTCAACCAGCTTCTTCTGCGGCTGTGACTTCCTTCCAAACGCCTTCCATGATGGTGTTCCAATTACGATAATACATTTCATCCCGGGTGGGGTGGTATGCTGTTCGCCTGCTGTATCCTTCAATGCGGTTCCCATTACATTCTTTCTCGTCTTCTTCCCTCCTCACCTTTGCCTATCCCTCTCGTTTCCTGATTAAAACGCCTGTCCCTGTCCCTGTCCGGGATACTGAGCCGGGTAGGGCTGGCCTCGGCCGACCTGTTGAGACCCAGGTGAGTAGAGAGCCTGAGGCATGAACCGGGGGTCCATCATCTGGGGTCCGGGTGACTGCCGACCCTGGCGCATAACCATCGGATTGGGATATCCACCTCCCTGTCCGTAACTGCCTACTTGACCGTAGCTACTGGCGGGACCGTAGCTTCCTCCTTGCCCGTAGCCAAAGTTCAGGGCGGGCCCGGCGCCGTAGCCGTTTGGCTGTCCTCGCGGAGATCCCAGTTGGCCGCGGGACATGTTGCTCTGAGCGTACATGCCTTGGGGAGACATGGGTTGCTGTTGGGCGTACATTTGTTGTTGCTGGTACGCCTGTTGCTGTTGCTGTCGCTGCATCTGTTGATAAGCCTGCTGTTGGTAGGCCAGCACCTGCTGCTGTTGTCGATGGTTGATGGCATATTGCACCGCTTGCGTGTTCAGACCTTGCTTGGCCTGTTGTCTCTCGCGTTCGCGTGCGTGAATCGCGCCCACCAAGCCTGCTCCGGGTTGGCCTTGTTGGCCGCTTCTGCCGGCCATGGAGATGAGGGGCGATCCCGTCATGCGTGCCACATGCTCTTGCTCGCGAGCCGAGAGGTGGGATGACAGTTCGCCGCTGCCAGCAATGTCGAGCATTGTGTGGGCGCCACGGGAACTGGGACGCTGCAGAAGGTCTACTGAGCTACTGCGGGAGTGACGGGCAAGCATCTCTGAGGAGCGGCTACGGTTCACCGTAGGAGTTGGTGTCATCGATCGCATGGTCATAATGTTGCCAGACGGCGTCCGGCCGTGGGAGTGCATGGGAATTGTCGATTGAGCGGCACGCTGCTGCACAAATTGCTCTGGGCTGATACCTTGGCCACTTGGCACAGCTGCGGCACCGGGTTGCCAGGCGACCTTTCTGACTGTCTCATCGGATTCCTGTCGGTTGTGACCTTGCATATGCGGGGGAGACATCAATCCGACAGGGGAAAAGGGGCGTTGAAGAACCGGCGCGGCGCCCTGGTGGTTCAGGAGCGTCGGTGTCTTGGTCCTCGCGGGTTGGTTGGCGGCATAATTGACCGTGGGGCCAAAGTTGACGTCTGGAATTTGGAAGTCCGAGCTCGGAGACTCGGCGCCACCTACAGTCTTCAGAACACCGGCTCTGGGCCGTTCGAAAGACTTTTGGGAATTCTGAGTCTCGCTCGATTTGCGACTGGCGTAGTCTGGACTGGCAGTTGAAGATGCGTCGTCATAGTCGCTTGCTTCACTCCGCTGAGTTTGTGCTCTGCGAATTTGTTGCTCGGGCAATGGCGTGTGCTGTCCGGGATCGCGAGGCTGGACTTGCTGGAAGCCCGCTTGGTCGATAAGGTTGTTGCCCCAGCTGCTGCCACTGACCGACGACACGGGTGTGTCATGCGGGCTTCTCAGGCTGTCCGAGCGAACCGGGAGTGGCTTGCGCTGGAAAGCAGCGTTCGTGTCTATGCCGGGAAGCGGCGCACCACGACCTTGAGTGCGAGGGTCTCTGGACTGACGAGGGGGAGGCGGCGGGCCCATGGCTTGAGGCTGCATGCCGCGGCTTCTCATTTCCGGTGTCGGTACCCTCCCCGGCCCCCCAACGGGGGGCGTTCTAGCTCCGTCTGGCCGGGAAAAGTTGCTAAACGATGGTTGAGGACGGATCTGCTGCTGAGGGAACTGAGGAGGATGTTCCTCGGCAGGGCTTCTCATCTGTTGGTGACCTCTTGCGTCAGATGGAGGGCCGGTCACGCCTTGGGGTCCTTGGGCTTGGGGATGTAAAGGCAGGGGTACCTGGGGACGAGGGCTGGGGGGCGCGAACGACTGCTGGGCAAGGGGCGATCGGGAGCGCTTCTGGTTCATGGGCGGAATGGGGGGCGGCAGACCGCCGGAAGGAGGAGGGGTTGGGTTAGAGGTCAGAGCTTCACGAGACATCGTATCATTAGCAGTGCCTTGTACGGGGTCGGCTTGAGGATGTACCAAAGGGTTGGATGGTCCGGTATCCTCTCCGCTTCTGCGCTCAGACGAATCATCCGGGGGGCTGTCTGGAGGGATCACAAATCCTCCTGACGTTGTCAACTGGGACAAGGTGGTGTTGGACAAGCGGGTAGTAGCCCTGCGAAGATCTGGCGAGTGGTAAGGTTTCCCAGCAGGCTTGGACTTGGGGCCATAGTTGAAAGCAGGTGGTGCAGCAACTGGCTCTGGCGACTCTAGGTTGCGCACACTTCCCTCAATCTCTTTCACTGGCGTGCTGCGGGCAGTGTCTTCCTCCGAGCTCTGGGTTTCTGAACGCACAACGCCTTTGACAGGGGTGGGGGCTCGTGCAGGCGAGTTGTTGGAAGAGCTGTCGCAACCACGATCTTCATTGTGCTGCGGCGCATGGCCAAGCAAGTGTGGGTCTGAAGAGTTGCGGGCATGGTTTGCTTTGTTGATGCCCAGCAGCGGGGGAGGTGCGTCTGAAGTTGTCACAGGAGCCGTCTCTGAGCGGCTGGGTGCGCCCAGGGACATGGACCGGGATGAACGATTGGAAATGGAATCGTCGGCAAAGCCCACTCTGGGCTTGGCGGGGGCAGGACTCGCAGTACCGTTGCTGAAGCTGAGACGGCTGCTCTTCTTACTTGAACTTCTTTGACGGGCACCCTGTCGCTCGTCAACAGCACTCATCCGCTTACCAGTGAGTTCTTTGAGCTTCTTCCTCCACTCGCGCTCCGACCAGGATGAGCTTCCCTCCTCCAGGATGAGGCCAGCAACGTCAAGGATCTCGAGGTAACCGTATCTTCGGTGTTTTGGCATGGCAAACATGAGCGATCTCGGATCCAGAACACTGGCAACGAGTCTGCCGGGGCGACCATAGAGGTTAAAAGTATCCCAAGTCGGGAAGAGGAAACGCAGCAGCATCTCAAAACCGCTGACGGCGGGGTGAGTCTCGGGCATGATAAACACGAAACCCTCCGTCGATGAAGGTGGTTCGGAATGGATGGTGATGTTGCCTTCGATCTTCAGCAGGGTGGATGCATCGATGAGCGACTTCGCCTGGGGGTAGATGGCGTAGGAAGAGTACGCATCGGTGATTGTGGCGATAGGGCGGGCCTTTTTCTGCTTCTTGCCGTCCTTCTTGGTGTCATAGAATTTGATGTCTCCCTTGAGGGTGGGCGTCGACCGGTCGTAGGGCGACTTCTTGCGCATCTCCTTCTGTGCCTTTGCATACTCCTTCTCATCGGGAGGAGAGATGACGCACCAACACCGTCTCCAAGGCACTCCGGCGCCAAATCGCACGCGCACCCATTCCTCGGTCTTGAACTTGGATCTATCCATAATCAGGTTGATGTTGTTGAGGGACTTGCCCTTGCCGGCGATGAGGGCGCCGGTATAAGCCTCCTGTAGCGTTGAATGCTCGTACATGGAGAGCCTGATGCCAGCAGTCCATTGTATTAGTGAATGGTGGGAGTTGAAATGCAGTAGGTAACGGTTCCTGCCAGCAGTTGAGATGCTCAGAATGTTCTGTAACGGCTGTTCATCATTCGATCGTGTTGGTAGGGATTCGATCTGTTCGCCAAGGAGCGATTAGATTAGCACGCAATTCCACCCCCACTATCCGTACTGCACTTGCAACCTGCGAGTTCATGATGCTGGGCAAGACAGCGGTATCTGAACTCACCATTTTGATGGATGCATCCGTCAGGTTAATGAATTTTGGGAGGATTTCGCCGTCCTCACCAGCGGCGTCTAACTCTGCAGCATCCCATAGCGAAAGGACGGTGCCGACAAGCTGTGCGAAGCATTCTGTCCATGTGCGGTCGGCATTTGGCTTGCCCTCTGTGTCAAATTGGCCGGATCAGCAACTGGTCCAAGTGTTGCGCGTGCATGCGCGTTGTTGCCAGCCGCGGCGGTGAAGGGGAAACAAATAAATAAACAAAGGACGCGGCAAGCATAGACTCACGAGTATTCTGGTCGTCCAACTTGAGAAAGTA
Organism: Colletotrichum eleusines; assembly: GCA_016807845.1. Lineage (NCBI taxonomy): Eukaryota > Fungi > Ascomycota > Sordariomycetes > Glomerellales > Glomerellaceae > Colletotrichum > Colletotrichum eleusines. The sequence goes on from JADEZO010000007.1 coordinate 1,204,935, forward strand.
GCCCTCCTGATAGAGCTTGTTGGCATGGCTGTTGAGGAAGGTGAAGATAGGCTGGAGCTCGGGAATGGTGTCTTCGTTGATATCCATGAGGGGTGGTTGGTATGGCATCACCATCGAAAGTGGGCGGGAGGAGCTTCTTTGGCGGCCAGTGACGGATCTGGGGGTATTTACGGGCGAGCTGTTGGCAGTTCCGTTGGCGGGCGAAGACGCATATTCGGAAAGGGGACGCGTCGGCGAAGTCGGGGTTGCGGGGCGCTGGCCGAAATTGGAGGGAGGTTCAGGGAAGGGTTCAGTTTGCTGGTGAGGCGGCGGTGGTGGTTGCGCCTTGTGGTTGTATGGAGGAAAAGGAGTTGTCGAATCGTGGGGAGGCGACGAATTTGGAGTTGGTTGATTCTTGTCTGAGTCTCTGGGGGCACCAGAAAACTGGGACATGAACGACAAGACTGTTCCCACGGAAGATACAGATTTGGTCAGCATAATGCACGCTCGACTAGCATCAGTAATGCCGCTGGCCAGGATGAGGAAAAAAAAAAAAAAAAGTGATTGCCTAACGCCCGAGTAATTGGCCAGGACCACACGACGGGGATGCGAGGGAGCGGGTGGAAGGGAGGGCAGGCGGGGAGGCCGGCGATGGAGAACCAGGGAAAGACGGGGGCAAGGGGGAGGGGGCGACGACAGCAAGAGCTAAGTTCAGGAGAAAGTGGTGATCGTGGATCAGCCAAGCCAGTTTGCCAGGAGTTTGAATGAAGAGCAGAATAAAAGGGCCGGGCATGGGTATTTGATGCCCACAATGCAGCACCACAACATCAACATAGAATGCGCAACCTGGTGAAAGGGATAGATAGCTGGACATTGCGCAAAATGGGTTTACGTTACTGCTGCGTGGGTTCGGGGATGCATGCACACCGAGCATGCGCCAGGGCGAAAAGCCTCGTACGCGCACAATACAGCCGCATTGTAAGACAAGGCAAGGCAAGGGAGGGAGGGAATGTGGGAAAACGAGCGGGTACGAACCTCGATTACGACCCATCCTGCGGGTGACGGCGGTAGTTTCTGCGCCAAGCCAGAAACCATGCAACTAAATTACTGAGAGACACTCGGCTTACGCCGTACACAATCAAGACGGTCTTGGATGAGCAGGAAAAGCCGGCCGGCGCGGGAAGGCGACGAGGATCCCAAGGATTCGAGGAATGGGCAGAGATGGGGGCCCAATATCCGCTGGACTGGGGATTCTGGGTTTCGGAATCGAAAAGGGTCCTGTCTCCTGTCTAGCGCGTACCGAGTACAGGGCGTGGGTTTCGTGGACCTTGAGTTAAATTATCGCGTGGTGGTACACCAGTGGAGGTGGTAGTGGTAATGGTAGTTAGTGGTAGTAGTAGGCAGTGGTGGTGGACGACGTTGGGCGGCTCGACGAGGAGTGCGGATGATGGCGGCCTTAAAGGATGAGCGACTGAAAAGATGGAGAGCGGGATTGTCGCCTTGGTCGTCGTAGTCGTCGCCGTCTTGGTCGTCGACTGTTGGATGCGCCGGGTGAATTAATGCGGTTGAACGAACGAAGGACCCGAGCAACAAAGGACAAACCGAGAGAAATTAGAATATAGACATGGGCATGTATGGTATGTATGATGCTTGTCGTTGGGTCTAGCCAGCCGCCTCTTTCCACGACGAGGGTTACGAGGTGGTTTGAATGGAATTTGAGGGGTATAGAAGAGGACGTGGAGGTGGAAAAAGAAACAGCAAAAAAAAAAAAACCGAGGAGAGCAAGACGAGGAATGCCCAAAGATGATGTATGAAACCCGCATGTGAGCAAGGAGGACGTGTCAAATCAGAAAAAGGACGAGGCGCGTACAGGAGGCGGATTATGCAACCAACGAGAACTAGCAACACCGCCTACCTACTTGCCTCGTACGGGTCGGATACCTATCTTCCTTGCCTTGTGGATGGATGGAACCAACCTGAACCTGAACCTGAACCGGCCCTTGACTTCCTTCACCCAGGCAGTTAGTTGTGCAAGGAAGGTAGCAGTTGGTGGGTGTGTTCCCAGGGCTAATAGAAACCAGTCTCGAAAAGATCAGCTTAAAATGCAAGACAGGGCAAGGCCTCCCGTGCGGTGCTTCCTTCCTTCCTTTCCCCCAATATCTGCTGCTGCCGCTGCCGCTGCCGCTGCCGCCGCCGCCACTGCAGATGAGGCAAACCTGCGCGGGCTTGTCCCTCTGCTCATTCTGTACCTACCTACTTAGGTACCTAGGTATTGTGTCTGCGGCAAGAAAAGCAGAAGTGACATGCCAAAGTACATACACTTGGCCACCGCCGACCGCAGCAACAAACAGTTTCGGCGGCAGCCAGGGCTTCCCAGCCCAATTCAGTTAGAAGAACGGACCAAGGTAGGTAGGTACCTGCCTACCTGTCCCCCCCCCCCCCAATAGGGAACCAGTGCCAACGACGTAATGGCGTTATGTGCGAAGAGGTAGGCTTGCTTGTTCTCTGCTTAGGTTGTCTTTCCCATGACACGACGCACGCAAACTCACGAATTTGGCGGCTGGCTATTCGGGCTAGCCTAGGCGACCGTAGTACGATGATGATGATGATGACAACAATTATGACGATGATGATGTTGATGACTTGTCCATCTTCTAGATGCTTGGCCTGGCTTGTCGGCGCCGGCGGTGCGTTACTTACCTAGAGTTCCCCCGAGCAGCGCTACTGTCTAATTGTTCTCCTTTGGAGTATTGAACGGTCTCGCATAAAAATGGTGACGTTGTGCAAAGTATCCCTTTCTTCTTGTTCCTTTTTATTTTATTTTTCCGTTTCCACGGCCTAATACTACACGGCTTAATATGACGGAATTGTTTTCAACCTGGAAGTCTTCAAGTCTAGATTTTGCTCCGATGGCCTGGACCTTGCTTGATGATCATTCTCTCTCTCTATCCGGTCATACTGCGGTACCCCCAACACGGCAAGGCAGCTTCGCGCAAAGACACCGAGATGCATGCACTCTTTCCTCTGTGAGGGGTAGGTGGAAGAAAGCACGCCATCGAATTACTCTATCATTGATAGAGGCTGGGGAATAAATCAACGGAGCGACAGAGAGTAAGCCCATACGAAAGTACTCGCAGATAGATGCCTGATATCCCCACGGACTTGGTACGGATTAAAACTAGAAGGCCAAGAAAACGAAGAGAAACACCAGCCCCCAAAAAGCACATGGCATGCGGAAGAGCCGGACGGCGTAGAGATGCAGCACGTCAGGGCTCCTTGGCCCGAAAAGCGTTCTAGGTACCTGCCTACCTAGGTAGGTAACTTCTCTGAAAGAGACCCAAGCACGCCAAGACCAGTCAGCTTCCGGCCGGACGCTGCGGGCTTGGTTTTGTTCTGAAAGCGCCCTCTTCGTTTCCGCGAGTTACACTGCTTACTTAGTTGCCTGGTTCGTCGAAACAGCTATCGCCGGCTTGTTCCTCTCTGCCTGTCTGTCTATCCTTCTCCTTCTCTTTCTCTGACTCCGTAGATGTTCATCACACGGCAGCTGGGTGAGCCAGAGGCGAGATCGCGGGGGCGCGGGACGCGTGTCAGACGGCGAGCCTCGAGACGCCCCAACGATTGGCGCTGCACGAACGTCAGCAACGACCGCAAGCATTGGATCCTGGCTGCGGTTTGTGGTTGATTCGATATCCCACAAGAAAACGTGCCTGGGGGTGTACACTAGTGACTAGGTACCATAAACTGCCTCATCCCGGGGCTGGCCCGGGATGATGGCCGGGCACGCAATGCCTGCCATATGAAGCGCCGGGGAGGGGGGCTGACTACAGATAGGAGAGATTCTGGGTGGATGAGGCGATCGCTGGCTGAGACCGTCCGATTCATCCGACTGACCGACCGCTGGAGGACTGCAGATGGACAGACGGAGACTCTTTAAAAAATGCGAGGTCGGGAGGCTATGGCAGTGTGGCTCTGCCGCCCACGCCCCGCCCCTCCCTCGTGTCCCGTATACCTACTACTACGCCACCTAACGTACGCAGTCTGTTTACGAGTGAATAAGGTAAGGCGCGCTAGTACTACTTAACCTAACTGAATTAGTAGCGGGACTAAGGGACCTGACAGCGCAGGCATCGGCGTATTCGTTTCGCTAGAGAGGACAAGACCGAGCCCGCCAGGCCGGTTGCCGCATTGCAGATAAACCGGGTCGATGTATCCGTGTATCTGTATCTCGATGAGGTGTTGTTGCTACTACGTTGTGTAGGTTTGTTGTCGAGTGTCTGTCTTTGCTGTTCTTGTTTGCTCGACATCGTGTTCTTGTTTCCGATTCCCTGCCTGGGATGCCAGCACCTAGTTGTCGCTCTCCCTCCCTTTGCGTGTCCGATTTCATCCTCCGGTAGCCGTTCGTTTTTTTAAACTGATCCGCGAGAAGCCAGAACAGGCTCCTTATTACACAGTGCCTCCCCTCCCCGTGCAGGCGACGCCTCCTGCTCACTATCCAGGTGTCCCTTGCGTCCTGGGCGGCCACACGCCGTGGCCATTGTGTGCCCGATTAGGGGCACAGTATACTTTCCGCCTTATTCCAGAGTGTGAATGGTGGGAGGGGAGGCTGGGGAAACAGTGTTGAGCGGGGAGGCGGGATGAACTAGTTTACATGCAAACTTGCAAGACGAATTTACTTTGTGGCCCGTCTCTCATCAAGTTTCTTGTCGCCAGAAGCCGGCCTTATGCGAAACTCTGCGATTGTTTGATACGTGAACAGAGTTCCCCCAAGCTGTCTTTGCCTCTCCTTTGCAGCTGGCCAACCTGTTCTAGAATATATTCCTTACATCCCGTTTGTGGCATGTCCTGTAGGTCGGCGAAACGGGCTCTGCAGAGGACTATCTAGGTACCTAGGTAGGTAACCTGCTTTCCATCAACTACCTCCCTACACTTGTCACTGTTTCCGGGTGGCTGTGCATAAAGCCAGAGTTGACCAGAACCAACCAAGCGGGAGTCCAACATCGAATCGATGCCGCACCCTTCGCCGTTGTCTCCTAGGCATGACGGCTCCTGTTCCAGAACCTTCGCCCCGCCCTCCCCGTATTTCCTTTTGTCGAGTCCGGCCTCCGACTTGAGACGGCCCCCTCCCCCCAGTAGCTGTAACGAGGGATGGATGGAAACCTCGAACTGGAGCAACACAAGTCAGTGTCGCATAAAAGCACAAGAGGGGCCAGGCACCGTCGATCAGCCCTTTGTGTAGGTAGCTAGCTTCGTGCATCAAGTCTTGACTGTGCACGAACTTGATGAGGCGTCTCATAGTGAGGTATGTCATGATTCTGTCTGCTCGTACGCGACGTCACCTTGGCCAAGGGAACGATGTCGTTTTCTGGGAGTCGTCCTCATGCTCCCTTCATCCTCTGCCGATTGACCTTCGCGTTTCAACCTTCCGATGGATGGAGCCCCCCCTTGGCTCGACGGTTTTCCTACCGCAGTGTCTACCTGCTGGTAACCCTCATGTGGCTGACTACAATCTGATGATGGCCATCCGCACACACTTTGTCGGCCATCTGATATACTGTTTGTGTCTCTGGCAGGTTCGTGTGGTGCGTGACCACATCTATCCCACAGTCCCAAGACACTCCAACACCCTCCCAACTAATACGTACAACTTCACGCCCTCAAACACCCCCAATCACCTTGCACTCCCGGAGCCTGACCGGCGTTTGTAATCACGGGCACTTCAACGCCCATTTTCCTGCTCCGAGTAGAAACGTTAAGTGACCGACATCGTCTCCCCGAAACGCTCGCGCCCCATTAACGACGTGTCTGTAAATTGGAGTTGGGCCCACCAAGGATTTCCAGTGCCGACTTGTCTTCTGGGCTTTCTGCCAGCTGTCACGTGAGACTCGGGAATCCTGGTCCAGCGGATACCGAAAGTAATCCTATCTTGATCCGTGCACGCGATGGTGACACGCCCGCCATCTCCAGCGAAGGATGCGAACCCACTGCCCACTTTTGAACACGAATACCTACACACAACTAAACTAGTTTAGGATGCAGCATGGCACGATTTTTCGATTACATACAGGTAGTAAGCTCATTGCCATGCCCGCCTGCCTCATCAGGTTGCTGGCGCCAAAAGTCGACAGGGTCACCCAGGCAATCTGGGACACTCGGAGCGCTACAGCTTGCATCGCAGTAGATGGGCTCAGGGATCGAAGAGGGGGAGGGGGCGTTAACGCCGGCCCCCTGGTCTCTACTGTGTTCTCCGTAGGTATTCGTAGGCCCCAGTCCATTCACTGTGACAGCAGTTGCCGCCGTTTAACACCGCCCCTCGGCACGTTGCAGTACCAGTCTTGCCTAAGATGATCTGCTGTAAGAATTGTGTCCGATATGAAACCATTTGGTCGGGCCAGCGTTCCCTTCCCGCCATTCTCAATCCCTTCCGAATACACTGCTGGGCTGGGCTGCGATCGTGTGCATTGCACATCGTAAGGCCGACATCAGAAGAAAGGCTGGAAGCCTTAGGTGATACCGTTACGAAGACAGTGCTGTCTGTCACCTGTCTGTCACCGCTCCCGGACTCAGCTCGCATTGGCTTGCCGCCACTGGCAGGGGAGAAGAAAACATTGACCTCATGTGTCTTGAACTGCATGCATCGATACCACCTAACCCCAATTATCACCCAGCTCTTACAGTGGGGCCATCATGCCCTCAGCGGCTATGCTTGCCCAGGGTGGCTGGCTGGCTGGTCCGTAGTCGACGCTCAGTAAGAGTCGAGAGTTGTCATGATATCTACTTTCTCCATTGTGCTCGGCGGTGATACCACGATCAGTCACTACCGTTTCTATGAATGATACAGACGGCTCAGGCTCTCCTGGGTCTTCCGCAGAGACGCCACCCGCCCGCGCTCCGAGAGATCCGGCCCATTGCCCAGTCCCAGACGTAGACAGGAAACTAGACGGTTCGGAAGGTTACCGGATGCACACTATACACGCTGTTGCTCTGCCCGGAGAAAGCCATGGAATACGGCCAGGTTAGTGCCTCGAATTTTAACTTACCTGACTAAAGAGTTAAAGTTGTTCGGGAAGGACTTAGTCAGAGGTTGTGCTGCTGCAAGGCAATGGTAGTTAGCGGTTGGCTTTGGCGTCAATTACGACAAAATCCCGGGCGGGACGGTTCGCTGGCGGCTCGTGGTAATTCCTTTCGACGACGTGCGTTTGTCCACCAAACAGTGACAGCACATCAAGAGAGAGAGAGAGAGAGAGAGAGACTCAGAGCCATCAAAAAACAGATACTCGCAGTTTACAATATGAAGGCTGAATCACCTGTTTGTGCACACTAAGCGCCAGCCCACTTACGTCATGCCCAATTGATGGGGGCTCTGAGCACCGCCTGTTGAGCTGGTGTCAGCTTGACACGCCACATGTCGGTCCAACTATACGACTCGGGGTGTCGAGCTTGAGCGCCAGGTATTGCCCTTATCTAGTTGATTGACTGTTTAATGTCTCGACTACAGTGAGAGATTCATTCACGAATCAACGGCTCGTCCTTGAAACGTTGCTCGAAGAATGGCCTGATAGTAGAGGCGGCCCCAGACCAAAAGGTTCGTCAAAAGCAGACTGATGACTCAAACTTCCCGGCTTACATTTCCTGCCATCCATGCTGTCGAGAGAATACGTTGCGCCGAATATCAGCACGGATGGAAAAGCTCTGGAGATACATTTGCAGCTCGTGTCATGTCGAGAGAACCCTTCCTTTCTTCAGCTTTGAAGTGATGTCAGAATGGGGCCGTAGAAGCCAACTAGCCGTCCATCACAGTGATTGTTGCTGATGACCATCGTCCCCTTCCCTGGTAGCATCTCATCTGCCGGCTGCCTGTCTGTTCGAATGTAGGTTATGAAGAAGTGCTTGAAGGTGACGCAAACTACTCCAGAAGGCAGACAACCATGTTGCAGCACGTGTTGGTGTTTATTTTAGCTTCGTTGCAGCCGCAAGGGCTGCAGACAAGCGGCGGCCATATCAGGCGGCCCAGCTGTGGTCGATCCCCAATGGCGATCGGCCGGCCAGCATGCGTCCAAGTCATAGTGTACATCCCGGAAACGGGAATCCGCCTCTCCGAGGTCCGGATTGGGATTATGTACCTACCTTGCTACCCTCCTAGCCGGAAATGCCGAAGGTTGGGGGGGGGGGAAAAGGAGTAAATATATTCGCGTTATTTTTAATTGTTATACTCCCTCCCTAGTTGAAAAGCCTGCTAGATACGTCAATGTCGTCGGGCTGCAGAAATTGCCACTTGTTGGCCCCATCGACAGCCCGTTCAACCGCAAGAGTTTTCAAGCAGAAATTTCATCCGACTTGTTAATTGATTGTTGTTATTTGCCGGGTATCCTGCGTGACACAAAGGGTGATGCCGGCAAGGAGATTGTTCTCCAAAGTGCGGTCAAAAACAAGACAGGGAACTGCCCGGCCAATACGCCTCGCCTTGGAAACAATGCAAGCTGGTGCTCAACCGGCCCTCCTCCTTTTTGAGATACCTAGGGATGGGAAACGAGCTGTTGGTGAAAGGAGCTGCCTACATAGTATACTCTGTATCCCAATAAGGTGGGAGAAGGAGATTTAGCCACTTTTGCTAGACTTACCGAAGGCGAGTGACGAGCGACATAGAGGTGCAATTAAGTAGCTCCGTATCTCTGCCCGTGCGGCGAAAGAAGGCAACGGTACTACAATGTCGTTAGGTACAGGTAGGTAGGTAGGTAGGTGGGTAGGTATGTGCGGTACGTACCAGTCCACTTGCTGGAGGTTCGTTCCATCCAGCTTGCAACTCTGCAGCCCAACGCCATTGCGCCGTCCAAACGCAACGCGTTCGCACGTGTATCCCCAATTTAACCCCCGGTTCGGAGAGACCCCAACCAACAATTCCCCCCCCCCCCCCGGGCCATGCCCATGCCCAGCATCCAGTGGCACCCTTTCCAACGCCAAAGATAACGGCTCCAGGCCCAACCATTTCGTCTCGCTGCGATCCAGCATCGCAAAAGGCGCCTGATCTGCCTCGTAGTGGGAATGAGGAGGCTACCTGGGCCCTTGTTGGCGACATCACCCTTCACAGCGCGGCCACCGACAGTGCCTCGGACCGCACCATGGCCGGCGCAGTTTCGACCAAAGACTACCTCTCTGCCGACAACGGGAGCGCGAGCACAGTCTTCCCATGAGAAATCACGAGCGCAACCTTTTCGTTTCGAGACCGGAGTCTCGCTCTTTGCGAAGCGAGCCCCGCGGCCTTTCCCGCCGCCCTTTCTTTCCCCGCCATCCGGCTCCTTCTCCGATCCGCTTAGCACCCATCACCGAAGCCGCGACCGCCGTGCCAGAGTCAACGGAGAGATCATCCTTGGGCAGACGAACGGAGATGATGCGGTATTTGCCAGTGACAACTTCATATGCGCCAACGACGGCGTCGGCGCTTGGTCGACACGCCCAAGGGGACATGCTGGGTAGGCTTGCTCCTGTCTTCATTCACGCTGTGCGGAACTGACCAAAACAGTCTCTGGTCGCGCTTGATCCTTCATTTCTGGGCCACCGCTATGAAGCAAGATGTCGCAAATCCTCGATTTCAACAAGAAGTCTACAAACCCGATCCGGTAGCGTACCTCCAGATGGCATACGAGCAAACCCTGAAAGCGACATCGGACCCCGATTGGCAAGGCACGACAACGGCCAGCGGAGCGCAGTTGCATTACAAGACCGTCGATGGTGGTGAAAACGTCCCTCAAGTCTACGTGACTAATCTAGGCGACTCCCAGATTATGATTTTGCGACCTAAACATGAGAAGGTTGTCTACAAGACCAAGGAGCAATGGCACTGGTTTGATTGCCCGCGTCAGCTAGGTACCAACAGCCCCGACAGGCCGGAGAAGGATGCAGTTGTGGATGTGGTGGACCTCCAGGTTGGGGATGTAGTTCTTGCCATGTCAGACGGCGTTATTGACAATCTGTGGGAACATGAGATTGTCAGCAGTATTCGTAACAGTATACAACGTTGGGAAAATGGAGAAGGAGGGGCAGATAAACCCGAGGGCGACCGAACAGGCGGTGCAAACGGAGGCATGAAGCTCGCTGCCGAGGAGCTCGTGGCTGCCGCGAAGAAGATTGCGACCGATCCATTTGCAGAGAGTCCATTTATGGAGCATGCTATTGAAGAGGGCCTGGCGAGTGAGGGAGGTAAGCTGTGCTAGCTTGAGGATTCTGAAAGAAGCCCCGGACTGACAACGACTAGGCAAGCTTGACGATATCAGCGTTGTCGCCGCTCTCGTGAGGAAGCAGGACATATGAGACCGGTGCATTGCTATTGAAGGGCCATCAAGGAATAGTGTAGATTTACGGGATGGGCTCCGCGGGGCAAGGTTGCAATGTTTAGGGGTATATGCCCTGCCCAACCTGGGCAGTGGCCATTGTTTTGGGTGGTATATGGCGTTCTGCAGGCCGCCGAGTTCGGTGAATACGTTAGGGATGCCAAAGCGAAATGAAAACGTAAATCCAATGCAGCCTTAGTCAAAGTTACGCCGTTGTCGCGCGGTGATCGCGGTGTTTGTGGTTATGGTGGGGTAAAATCGGCTTTCATGGGCCCGATCATCTTATCTTATCGCAATTTTCATGGGAGAGAAATTTCGCGACTTCAACGCAAACATTGTTTCCACCAACGCCTTGCAAACACACCAAGCGAACCGCCTCCAGCCTCCCTGAAACTACGGCACGGCGTCACTGAGCCGCCCAACCCCAAGATGCGTGGGAAACGAAGCAAACAGTATCGCAAGTTGATGAACCAGTACTCGTTGACCTGGGGATTCCGCGAACCGTACCAATGCCTGGTCGACGCTGAGATGGTGGTTGACTGCCATAATTTCAAATACGATCTACTCGCCGGACTCGAGCGCACATTGCACGGCAAGGTCAAGCCAAGTACGCCATCTCTTCATACTCCGTTCAAGTTGCGATTGCCAACTGACGACTGACATTCCACAGTGATCACACAATGCGAAATCCGCAAGCTGTACCTACGCAAGAACGAGCCCGATATGAACAAGATCATCGATTTCGCAAAGACGTTAGAGCGCAGACGTTGCGGTCATTTACCCGAGGACTACCCTGAGCCCCTGAGCACAATGGACTGCATGAAGGCTGTTGTCGACCCGAAGGGAAACCTGGTCAACAAGCACCGCTACTGTGTCGCAAGCCAGTCGGCCGAAGTACGCCGCATGCTCCGCGAAATCCCCGGTGTTCCACAAATCTACATTAAGCGGTCGGTCATGATTCTCGAACCCATGGCGACGGAGAGTCTGGCCATCAGGACCAAGGAAGAGAAGAGCAAATTCCGCGATGGGCTCGTTAGACCCGAGAAGAAGAGAAAGCGGGAGGAGGAGGACGGTCATGAGAGCGGCAAGGAAGGAAAGGCACCAGCCAGTGGAACCCCGGAGAAGAAGAATCACAAGAAGAAAGGTCCCAAGGGGCCGAACCCTCTGGCGGTCAAGAAGCCAAAGAAAACCACAGAGACCGGGGCGAAACCGAAGAGCGAGTCGCGAACGGCGGGAAGCGGATGCGAAGGGGAGGGCGAGGGTGAGCGTGAGGGACCGGCGAAGAGGAAGCGCAGAAGACGCCACAAGAACCAGCCTGGCGACGCGGAGCCGGACGCGCCATCAAATCAGGGCGAGGCCCCGGCAGAGCAGGCGGCGGAAGACTCGTAAAGGCTTGGGAAAAGCATACCATGGGCGTTTCGGGAACTGTGATTGGAATGTACGTACAACAAAAGCTTTGCGATACCAATTGACGGGATAGGTATTCTTGTCACCTCAATCCTCGGAGGAGGCCCCATTGAGGAGAGTGTGTTTCTGATTAGTCTCATGCCTTTAGCATGGAATTTCGCGTGAACTGGCAAGTTGGCCTATTGGCTGGCTTCAATGCGTAGGAATTTGTACCAAGTCCTTGATTTCCAAGACACGCAGCTGAGATCCTATCAACGGGCACGGCGGCACGGCGGCACGACGGATTACTGCACTGCAAAGCCATTGCCATTGTCTTGAAAACACACAAAGTTATGGGGGAACAAGCCGGCCGGAATAGAGCCAGGGATGCTCATGAAAACATTCCAAGAATGTCGTCAGTGTGCCAGAGAAGTCATCCGCCTGGGGTTGTGGCAAGGCTGGACACAGGAGGTCAGAGCTCTCGGTCACTGAAACAATGACTGTCGTGGTGTTGGCCGAACCTACATGCCTCTTGCCATGTACGGAGTACAGCTGTTGCAGATGAGCACAGTCCTTCTGCCCTGCAAGAAATCTAGGCAGTCCGATTCTGCCATTGGACCATCGTTTCCTCACTCACCTCCGAGCCGCATAGCCCAAACCGTAACATGCGTATGAGTGGTGTGGTGCACTGTGCTGGTCGGCTCCACAGGAAATTGCACTCAACGCAGTAGCGGATCGTCGTGGGGAGGGAGGGGGAGGAAAGGGGGGGGGGGGATATTTTTCCTCTCACTCAACGGTCGAATTCCACTAACGGCTTCTTCATTCTGCCAAACAAAAACACGTGGAAGTCTCCTTTTCTCCATTCCCTGTCCCCTCCACCCGCCCGCTTGTCAAATGTGCTTGCCATCAAAGACTCGATACCTTGAGCACGTCTAACTGCAGCGAGTTTCTCGCTTATGCGCGCGTCGGCACACTGAGAAAACATAGCTATTCCGCAGTAATTCTAATGCTAAGCCACCTACTCTACGGAGTCGGAAGTTGCTTTCGCACCACTCGACCAGCATAGACCAGCAACCTATTCGTTCCCCAACGCTCGAAACGAAAACACGAAAGCGACCACCCCCTGCCCTGCCTGGATATATATTGGCACATTCCGACAGCTCGCATGCTTTTGTAAAGTACGACATTACCTCTCATCATGGCAAGCTCTGGCGAGTCTGCCAACAACAGCAACAACAAACCCCCACCGCCGACGGCCATCGCCGCCAACGTCGACACTGAGGCGGCCCTAACGCTGCCGAATGGCACATATGCACCAGATGCACCTGCAACGCAGCAACCTACTGCAACTATGGTCATGGCAATCGAGAAGCCAGAGTTTGACGATTTCGGCCTGCCCATCAGACGATACATACCCCCACCGCTCGAAGAGGCCGATCAGACGACTGACCTCCATACCGGCCTGCAGCAGCCCGTGGACACGCCATCACGAGACGAAGGGAAAGCGGAAAACGCCAAAGACATGAAGGTGGCCGATGACGAAACAGCAGTTGAGAATAACGTCTTGTCAGAGAGCGATGATGATGACTTCAAGGATGCACAGTCCGAGCAGCTATCTACTGCCGCTGTCTCAGGAGTCAACTCCAACACCCCGTCGACTTCTGTGACATCAAACCTGGACAAAGAAGGCATGAAGGACAAGTCTTTGCCGACAAGTACCAGTAAGGATGAGATCAAAGACCATGGTGCCCTGAGTAACGTCAAGGGAAAGGGGGAGGAGGCGGGCCAATCACCAGAGCTAGCCACCAAGATGCATAAGGGGGATAACCAGTCGACAGTGGAAGAGAAGTCTATGGAAGCGGACGCAGGCAAAGACAAGAATGCCGCGGTCAACACGAAGGCAAAGCAGACAAATGGGACAAAGCCACAGCCATCACCACCTACTGCTAAGTTGGAAGGCGAACGACCAGGATCTCCAGTGGAACTGTTCGACAAAGCAAATGAGCCAGGACTCAAGGGACCTGAGCCAGCACCTCCAAAGGCCCAACACCACAGAGACACGAGCACAACTAGCAACGGACTCGTGTCCGAATTTTCACACCAGCAGCTGACGTCGAATAAAAAGGAAGAGGACGAGAAGGATGATGCTGAATGGCAAACGATGCCATCATATGCACCCTATGACATCTACGACGATGACAACAGATTGGTTGCGAAGGAGTATACCGCCGACGAGGAGGACGAGACGTACGGTTACGGTGGGCTCGGAGGCGCAGGGAAAGGATATACCCGGGTAATCATGGACGACGATGTTGAATCAGCGACGAGCATGGACGACAATACTCACTACCTCTTCAAAGACGTCAAGGGCACGAGCATTGGTGAGGACGACAGCGAGGCACGTGATGCCGTTTCTCAGATGCAGGCGACCAAGGACCTGCTCACCGAAGGGCAGAGAGTCGCCTACGTGGGACTGACGAGACTGGAGATCCACAACATGGTCAAAGAGGCCGAGAGTATCGAGAACACGAGGTCTACGAAGAAAGACGTCAACATGTCCGCCGAATCAACAAAGATGTGGGGGCAGAAGATGATGGTCCGCCTGTACTCGCACATGGACATTAGCTCCGCGGAGCAGATCATGGTTGAGCAATTAAGCGATCACGGCGTTGTGCCCTCCGACTTGACGCCAATATTGATGGCCAATGCACGAGTCAAGAACCCCATGGCTGAGGATGAGCCCTCGGGCTCGGATTCCCTCTCGTCGACAAAGTCTCTCCCACCTCCCTCGCCGGCCCTCTCCCAGGACGAAATGGCCGCCGAGGCGCCCCCGCCATACAAATTTCACGAGGGACAGGACTTGCCCCCTGTCAAGACTCCGGCCCAGATGGTCACCTCTGACAAGATAGACATCGACTTGCGGTGGACTGTACTTTGCGATCTCTTCCTACTCTTGATTGCCGACTCTGTGTATGATTGTCGGTCTAGAATACTATTGGAGCGGGTCGGCAAGAGTCTTGAGATCGAATGGTTGGACGTTAGGAAATTCGAAAAGAAGGTCACGGATGCGTTGGAAATGCAGCAGGCCGCTGAAAAGGAGAATTGGAATGAGAACGAACATATGGAGCACAGGAGAAAACAAGCCCTCAGGAAACGTTATATGATGATGGGACTAGCCACAGTCGGTGGCGGCCTGGTCATCGGCTTGTCGGCTGGTTTGCTTGCTCCCGTCATCGGCGCTGGTTTGGCGGCAGGATTCACCACCATTGGAGTGACCGGAACGTCAACGTTTCTGGGAGGAGTGGGCGGAGCTGCGATTATTACATCCAGCGCAGCAGCTTCTGGCGGTGTCATCGGCGTGCGGGCCGCGGACAGACGAACGGGAGCCGTCAAGACCTTCGAGTACCGTCCGCTACACAACAACAAGCGAGTCCACCTTGTAGTGACAGTGGCTGGGTGGATGACGGGCAAGGTGGATGACGTCCGATTGCCGTTCAGCACTGTGGATCCCATTATGGGTGATATCTACTCGGTTTATTGGGAGCCCGAAATGTTGAGAAGTATGGGTGACACCATCAACATTCTTGCGACAGAGGTAAGACAAGCAGTTTCCTGTCCTTTGACTACCGTATCTAACAACTAGTAGGCTCTCACCCAAGGTCTTCAGCAAGTGTTGGCAAGCACCATCCTGACAAGCTTGATGGCCGCACTGTCATTGCCAGTTGTTCTGACGAAGTTGGCGTACTTGATTGACAATCCATGGAGTGTGTCGCAGGACAGGGCTTGGGCCGCTGGTCTGATCCTGGCGGACTCTTTGATCGACAGGAACTTGGGAACACGCCCAGTAACCCTTGTTGGGTACTCGCTCGGATCGCGGGTGATTTTCTCCTGCCTCCTAGAACTGGCCCGGAAAGGGGCGTACGGTGTGGTGCAGGACGTCTACCTATTCGGATCACCCCTGATCATCAAAAAGGACGAATACTTGCGAGCACGCACTGTTGTCCCCGGGAGATTCGTGAATGGATACAGCAGCAACGACTGGATTCTAGCCTACCTCTTCCGACTGACCAGTGGTGGCCCTCGTAAAGTAGCTGGCCTGGCCCCCATCGAGGACCTCCCTTGGATTGAGAATTTTGACGTGACGGAGTTCGTCAAGGGCCACATGGAATACCGAAAGGCTATGCCGCGTCTCCTTCGAGAATGCGGGTGGCTTGTGGAGAGCGATGAATTCAGCGAAATCGAAGACCCAGACCCGGACAACCACCAGGAGCGCCAACGCGAACTCATCAACGAGATTGAAGAAGCCCGCAAAGAGCTCGAAAGGGAAGGGCAGAAGAAGAAGAGCAGATTTTCCCTCTTCGGACGGGGGAAGAAAACTGATAAGGAGAAGTGGGAAATCTACGAAGACTCGGCCAAGGACGGAAGCAAGCCGAACTCACGGACAGAAGACAAGGAGGGCAATAATCATGGGGTGCTGTTCGACGTGGAGGCCATGCGGGCGGAGCTGGCGAAGGACAAGGACACATCGACGCAAGGGGGTTCCGAGGACTTCCAGGTGAGGGAGCTGAAGTCTACGCTTCCGCCAATGAAGCTTAACTTGAACTCGTCCAATTCGTCGCTGAATCCGCGGGACACCCTGCGTGAAACAAAGAGCGCGTCCGCCGTGCCGGGTCGTGCCTCGTACGAGACCACAGGCTCATATTCTTATACGCCGGGGCAGACACCGACCTTCCACTCGAGCCAGACGTTCTCACCGACGCAGAGAGCACTGTCGCCGTACCACGCAGCGCCGTCCCCACTCGAGGAGGTTGAGATGACATTCGATACCTCGTTTCACGATCCGCCGCCGGCGCCGCGGCCTCCCCCGAAAGATGACCTCCAAGCCCGGCCGGAGATGAAGTCGGCTAACACGGCGCCCAACACGGGGGTGTCAAACCCATGGGCGGATATTGACGATGACGACGACTTTGGTAAAGAGAAGGAAATCCAGATGACTTTTGCATAACGGAGGGACGAGACGCATGAACATGTTTCCTTTGCCTTTATGGAAGCGGACAGATTATGACAGTCCAGCATGTGGCTGCGAGGGCCAACACTAGGCCTGAGGATGTACGCGCACGCCGCGAACGAAACGTACACATCCGCTCTGTTCTATATCTGTATGAGTGGGAACGCTGCTGATGATGTCTTGGTTTTTTATTTTCCTCGCCTTTTTGGGTGCCCAGCGTTGGTCATACTACAGAAACCGTAGACTGTTCAGGTACACAATTCGTCTGCACGAAGCGGAAAGTAATACTACAGATGGAGATACAATCTCCCACATCAACATCGAAAGACAAAGGAATAGTTCTCAAGTATACTCTACCTGTGTGTAAGTAACAAACCCGTTTAGTTTGACACCCCCTGGCACTGCGTGCTTTGGCCATCTTTTGTCTAGTGGAGAGGGTCAAATAGCTGCAGCTCTGGGGTCTACTTGTCCAAGATGTGACGATGGCTTCTGTTCAGTTACTTGCTACTGCGACCTTTTTTTTTGCTTTTTCCCCTCTTTTCCTCAATGGCAAAGCTTAAAGCCTCTCTCGGAAGCTATTACTGGCGTTCTTCGTCTCTTTGCATGCACTTGCGTAATGAAGGTGGGGGAGTAACGGGGAAGAGACCCAGATAGGGTCATGGGGGAGAAAGACGTTTTTAGACAAAGGACAGTTGCTATGTTGGGAGTTGACGAGTGATAGGGCTTGAAGGACTGGGGGGATCTGGGAATAGCCAATGCTGTTGTTCGTCGTGTGCCGTGTAACCGAAGGGCGAGCGAGTCGCCCGGTAAGCGGGTTGTTTGGAACTTTGGGTTTTGGGGATGGAATGACATTCGAGGGTCTGGCAGAGGCTCAGAGCCAGACCGGGGTCGGTGGGTCGGATCGGCAGGCAGCAAAGGGAGGGGCGGCCGGAGTGGATTTGGATGGAACTTTGTGCCAGTCAGTGGTGATGGGATGAAAATCCCATCATGGGACAAGCAAAAGCTGTAGGTAGGGCGGTAGTTTACGTAGTCGCGTGGTGTAGGTACTATGTAGGGTGGTAGGTAAGGTTCATCTCTACTCATAAACAGAGCTGCCGAGCTTTGGCTGTCGGTGCTTCGTATAGTACTACTAAAGTCTAGGTATACAGATCAGCCGCATGAGCGGCGCAACGCTAACCCAGCCCTTCTCCTCTGCCGCTTGCCTCTCTACTACCGGTATGTACCCAGTGTGCTAGTGCCTTTGCTCCAATTTTTATTAGCATCACGCCTGCGCCCACGTTCCATCGGATGGTGCTTATTTGCTGACGGTGGGGCTGGGGTGATTTGGCGTCTCCACTTCTCTCCAGCCTTACCACGCTGGCCACGAGTACCTTGGTACATACGTAGTCGTGTAGATTGGTACTACGTAGAGAGATAGGGAGGCAGCGTCATTTCTCTTCTTTGAAGCACTCCTCTCTTCTAAATTGCACACCGATGCTCGGAATACCACGTACCTCGGAGTGAACAAGGTGCTTGGCGATAGAGGGACAGTGATAGACGGATGGGCTACGAGGCAGAGAGATCAGTCCTGGGTGTCGAGCGGCTTCTGTCCACTCCTCACCTCAGCTGCGTACGTACTGCTGATTTGGCATCGCCACAACTCCGGTGGCGGAGCACACTAGGTAGATACCTACTTAACGCACCTACCTACCAACCTAGGCAGTTAGTGTGGTTGTATATCAGCACTTGCTGCTGCTGTGGTGTAACAGTTTACTGAGTTCCTGTGCCGGGCTCAGCATTATACGTGAGGTGTTGGTTTGACAATAAGGGTTAGGAATGGCAGGCTGTGCCTTTTGCCTTGCGAGGAAAGAGAGAGGTGAGGGTGAATGATTAAAGGAACATTTTTCGGGTTCGCCCGGTCACTCGTAACCCTGGGCCGCGTGCGTGCCTACCTACCTACCTGCTGGACAGATTCGTGGATGACACACGGTGGCTTTCCTGCTGTCAAGCCGTTTTCCATGTTCGAGACAAGAATCAACCATGACCAACTAAGCCCATCTGCGTCAAATGCTCGCAGCCCGTCGCTGGGGAAAGGGTACGGTTCCCATGTGAAGAGAAGCGACAATCCCTTGAACACTCAGCCCCGAATGTTAATAAAGCTGTAGAAACAAGGCTAACCTCCGCGAATCCTTCTCTCGCACATTTCTATGCGCGGCGCCATCTTGGCGTGCGGCTTGCTGCATGCGGTTGGCGCAGCGCAGATCGTCCAATCCTTCCTTGCACATCAACTCAGTCCACCCAGGAGATGGTATTGGGGAACTGAACCGACTTAGACTACTACTACAACCAACCTACAAAACCAACAATGGCCGGGCGTCTCGAGCTGAACATCTCGCAGCACCAACACCCGACACTGAAACCAACGCGCCCGCCCCAGTCAGCAAACCGACCCGACCAACAAAAAGATGCCAGCCATAGCCCCTTCGCGTCCTTGTCTCTGCAGTTTGTTCTGTTTTGTTCTCCTACCTGGCTGGGTACCCACTCTGTAGTACAAGCTGGAAGGGGGGGGAGGGGGGGTACTGGTGGCTTTCTTTCCCACTGCCCCAGTCTCATTTCGTCTCTCACTCTCTCAGCCCTGCCTTCCTCACATTTCTCGCTCCGCCATTCTTCTTTTTCTCGATTCTTGATTCTCAACCTTCGGTCATCGCGTCTCTTCCCGACTTTTGCTCTTCGAGGCGACGGATACCTCTCCGAAAGTGGGGGCTCAGGGGATTCAACACTGGCAGTGGACGAGTTGCATCGCGACTTACACGGAAGGGGTGTGGGATACAGCGACTACGACGGACTTCGAACGACATAATTCGAACGATACTCTCGGCCAACGATCGACTGCAACAAGCTGGGCCTCAGCTTGACGCTTGACAAAAAAAAGGCATCTTGGCACCAAATAAGATTCACTGAATCGCCCGGCAACGCAACGCCTTTCGCGAAATGGCGCTCGCAGTGGATACACCATATGTTGCACCGTCGGCGCGAGGGTTCTTCGATGAAGCCGACAGCAATGGAGCCGACGGCAATGCTGCCTTCGGGGTCGCCGAGCCTTCTTGGTCAACTACTCAAGACAATTCCTTCGATGAAACTACCATGACTTCTAGCGATAGGATAATCCACTTCAATGTCACTTCGCTCGGCGGTGATAACCGTGTCATCACGACCATTGATGACACCCATATCATCAACTGGACGACGAACTCCACCAACGTCATGATTACGAGCGCCTTCTGGCTAGGAAAGGTGAATGACGGCCCTGGAGAAGCCAGTACGATCTTCCGCAAGGAGGCCAATACCTTGGAGCAGTCATCCACAACAAGCCATTCCAACAGCGAAACTGGTCCGCCTAGCACTTGGGCAAACCGCGAAGGAGGTAAGTGCCCGTTCCTCTCTTGTTGGAGAGCAAGAGTCTTGAATCAGAAGCCTCTGGGTGTTCCCTTTCGAACCGCTGATATCGTAATGCAGTGATTCTCGATGGCAACAGTCTTAGTTTGCCAGTCCGCGAATTAGACCTGGAATACGTTAACATGTATATCAACCTTGGGTGGACGTACGGCGATCAATCTGGTACAACGACGAGCCCCGTTTTTGCCCTCTTGTATGGTCCATACCCGCCTGAAGAATACGATGCCGTGGTAGAACGAATAAAGAGTCTAACTTCAGGCAACGACGTTCAACTCCACGGCGACTCGACTTTTACCAAAAACATCGGTTCTACCGAGACATCGGCCCTCCACTCGTCGACTGCTACCGGCGACACACGAGTCCAACAAATAGGCTCAAACGGCGGTAGCAGCAGTGACGACAGGAGTGGCGGGTCTAGCATCCCTCCTGGTGCCATCGCTGGTATTGTTATTGGCTCGGTATTTGGACTGTCTCTCGTCGCATTCCTAGTCTGGTTCTTCCTCCGTCGGCGCCGTCGGGCGGACCACGTCTCGAACAGCGCCTACAGCTCTGGCCACAGCCCCCACGAGTACCTCGCCGATAAGGAAGCGCACGTCCGCGTCACTGAGTCGCCGCACTCACCCTACTCGGACGACGGACAGCAACCTCAACAGCAGCTGGAGCAACACAACTACACCCGTAATGGGGGACCGGGAGCCGTTGTCAGCGCTGTGGAACGAAGCCCTTTGACGCCGTATGGCGAGGAGGAGCGCACGCCCATCGCCGCGAGGCCAATGGAAGACATGATCCAGAGCGGCGTACCCTCATCGACGTTAAATGCCACCACGAACGTCTCGCATCTGATTGAGGATGGCATGACGGAGGAAGAGATCCGGCGGCTTGAGGATGAAGAGAGGGCGTTGGACGATGCAATCGAGCAGGCTGGCCAGGGTCAGGGCCAGGGGCGAGGTCTGGCCGTCGCCCCCTCTTAAGTTCGCCAACATGCAAGTTCTCGCACAATACTGATATTTATTCTTCGGCCAAATAATACTCTGGTAGATTGATGCTTAATGTGTTGGGCAACCTATTCCGAGGTGGAGCCGTTTTACTTGTATAGCACCTCGATAGTTCATTATTGGGCGCAGGGTTGATACCCCAGACAGCATGGAGAGGATGGCTTGATATGAGCCAAATGCGTGTGTGTGTGTGTTCGCGGACACGTTAGATAAAGCTGTTCTTGTGGTTTAGTCGCGATAAATGGAGCAACGAGAAGAATCAGTTTTCCGGCATGTCCGCTTGAAATGTCACCTTGAACTTGCAAGCCTGTTGTGGGGGGAGAATACTCATCATTCGAAAAGATACAGCTTTCCCGGTCGTGCTTACATGTCTAATATACAGCTGGGGATGGGTATAGCGATGTTTCCGCAAACCAACGATACGTTCCGCCTCGCGACGAACAACCACTCTCCATTTTTGTCTTTCATCTTTTGTGGTTTCCCCCGTGTTCCCTCTTGTTTTGCTTCTCAACGGCGCTATCATTCTCACATGCCATGCGCCCGCAGCAGGTCTGGAAAAGGAACCGCGAGATGGCCTTCTTTTATTGTACAGAACGCGGAATTTGTGGCCGGTTCCATAGACCCCTAGTTCTCCGTGATCGACTGTCGCAACCCAAGAACAGAAAAGTGAATCAACCACGGTTGAATAACCGACCCACCATGTTGCTCGCGATGCTGCCCGCCAGACCCCCCGAGTACAGCGCGCTTCCGGCCATGTTGGACGCGTGGCTGAACTTGTCACATCTCGAAAAGGCCATGGCGTTCATGATGGTCAGGACCAGAGCGATCACTGCAAAGTCCGAGTCAGCCTGTTATTTACCGCTTCGGATGACATGTTTCGCCCCCGCCGCTATAAGAAGACGGAGATCATGCTGCGGTCCCCTCTGCCCCAGAGAAGGACAGGGACAATTAGGGCGGAATGGTCAAGCTTACCTACGAGCGGCAACCACAGAAATTGCAACCGCACGAGCGCGAAGATGGCAAGCAGCACCCAAAGGATGGGCTGAGTGTAGAGCGCGAGCCAGAAGAAGCGGCTATCCGTTGGGTTGATCGTCTTGGTTCCCGGCTCGCTGCTCTCAAAGACCCACTGGGAGTCGCCCGTTTGCGCGTCCACCTCGTTCCACCAACGCAGCCCCACGAGTCGGCGACCGGCAATGTTCTTCAGGTAGTAGAAGTCGGCGGCGAGGAGAAGGATGGTGATAATGAAGATCATAATCCTATGAGCGAACGAGCGGGTTAGCGTCAGGTAAATGTGTCGGGGTGACGGGTGGCTTGGGCACGTGGACCGCAGGTTCGATGCGTTCCCACCCTTCAGAAGGTAATCCGGGACGGAAGATTCTCTAGACGGACCCGGTTGGGGGCTCGAGGGGAAAGGGGTTATGCGACGACGTACATGCTTCTAATGATCCACAACCCGAGGAAGTACACGAGCACACTTGCTATTACGCGGGGCCGTGTCAGTCTGCTGGCCCTACAGCCCATACACGAAGCTCACGGGTTGACTTACATATACGAAAAGAGAGAAATGTCAGCAGGGTAATGGGGTGTGAGCTCAATCGCCAGCTCAAGGAGCCCGGCGCATTTTGCTGCTGCTGCTGCGAGGGATCCATCTCGGACGAGGTTGTTCGATCCGGCGCAGTAATCGTAGGTAGATTTCGATGTCTTCAACAGTCTTGTTATTCAATTCGAAGAGCGATCAGCAAGTTCGACTTGTCTCCTTCGTCGATGTCGTTGTCTTCGTGTGCATATCGGGGCCTCGTGGGGAATTGTGCTTCCTGGTGTTACGACGAGAGGGATGGCTGTTCGGAAGAGGACCAGAAACTCATTATGGTACAGCTGTCGTAATGCGCGGGCCACAGGCGTGGCTTCAGCTGCCCTCTTACTGAGCCAGACCTGCTGAAGCTACGGTAAGCTGCTCGGCGTGTGGAGGCTGAATTATTCCGCCAGGGGTGGCTGGTGGAGAAGAAGAAGACCCACTTGCTTGGCGCGTTTGGTTGTTCCAGGGGTTGGTTCAATGGCGGTCACTGGCGGCAGACAGTACAAGCTGCCCCCGACTTCAGGCACAATCTCACATTATGTCATCAATCATCGTGAAGCCGTTCCGTCTCCAATAGCCGACTTGTTGGGGCTAACCGCTCCGATCTCAAGTTACCGAGCATCGTCTGCCAAGTGACCGCGAACTAGCGAACCCGGGTGCCAAATAACTATGCTTTTGCATTTCGGCCCATTTTCATGATACAACATCACCGGGCTCCATTCTTTGTTTCATACAACACTCGATCAATCCCAAAGTGATAAACCAGAACTATACTATCCCACAGGTGGAAAACCTGTCCATCATGGCGGCCAGGTCCTCTTCAATCGTCCGTCGAGCGCTGCTTTATGGTGAATGGAGTCCAATCAGACCCCCGTGACAATCCTGACTAACATTTGCATAGTGCCCTCGTCTTCGGAAAAGATGCTCACTAAGTCGCTGGGTCTCAAGTCCGACAATGTGACGTATGATCTCGAGGACTCAGTGACGCCTTCGCTGAAGCCACAAGCTCGAGGCCAACTTCGGTCTTTTCTCGAGAAGAACAATTCGCGGACGCCGTCCATCTCCGAACTGGCTGTACGGATTAACGCAGTAGAGACCAAGTTTGCTCTAGACGACTTGACCGCTTTTGGATCATTACCCAATGTCGATGCTCTCGTCGTTCCCAAAGTCAACTCTGCCGCCGACCTCACGTTCGTTACCGATATATTGCGTCATGTAGCTCCTGATAGGCATGAGTCCACGTCCCGGAACCCTATCAAGCTTATTGCCCTAGTTGAATCTGCTCAATCAATCATGAATCTTCCCGAAATTTGTAAGGCATCACCGTATCTTAGCGGTCTGATATTTGCTGCTGAGGATTTTGCTCTGGATCTGTCTCTGACGAGAACGCCTTCCCTTACCGAATTTCTGTATGCACGGTCCGCCATTGTTACCGCCGCGAAGGCCG
This sequence comes from Colletotrichum eleusines, assembly GCA_016807845.1. Taxonomy (NCBI): domain Eukaryota; kingdom Fungi; phylum Ascomycota; class Sordariomycetes; order Glomerellales; family Glomerellaceae; genus Colletotrichum; species Colletotrichum eleusines. The sequence continues at coordinate 1,229,086 of JADEZO010000007.1, forward strand.
CTGGTCTACCCAGCGCAATTGACCTTGTCTGCACTTCCTTCCGGGGATATGAAGGTTTGAAGCGGTTAGAGGAAGAGTCTCTCGGGGGCAAGTCTATGGGATTCAACGGCAAACAATGCATCCATCCCAACCAGGTGGATCTTGTCCAGAAGCTATTTGCGCCTAGTGAAAAGGAGGTGGAATGGGCAGTACGTGTTGCCATCGCAGATGAGAAAGCAAGCAAAGCCGGTCGTGGGGCCTGGACTCTAGACGGCATGATGATCGATGCCCCGGTAACAGGAAAGGCAAATGCCATCATTGCCAAAGCGGAAAGATGTGATATCGACGTGTCAAGTCTTCGGGAAAAGTGGAAGGGCCAAGAGCCTGAGTAGCTCGCTCAGTAATAAAAGTAATTGGGTCGCCAGAATGCATTCATTTCTTCCCGTTCGTGTCCTTCTGTCTGGTCGATGGACCGTTGTGGGCTGGGACGTTGATAGTTCCGTGGTTGCGCAAACAGCTCGGTATCCAGAAATAGTCCTGTTTTTGGGTTGTTGACATTAGCATCAGCATCTCTTGGATAAACCCAGTCCGGTTCTTCAAGTAGTTGATCGAAGCCCGAATTCCGTCTCGTTTGAGCGCTCTCTCCGACATGTTGGACCTTTGCTATTGAAAAGTCGCCGGCTCTTTGTCGTCGATTGACCATGGCACGCTTTTCCTCCCGCAGTGCATCTTGTTCTATACGCGCGATGAAGTCGGCCATGCTCTCCGAACTTTGGAACTGTGACACACTTAACCTTGGAGCTGATCGGTGACTTTGTGCGGTAAGTGCATGAGGAAGCCCTTTCTGTTGGCTTCCTTGTAGGCTCGTTTGGGGGCAAGTCCATGGCGTTGGAATCGCTTCCTTCTCGCAACCCGTTTCGTTGCGCAATCGGCTGTTTGAGCCGCTCGTGGGGGGTCTGTTTTCGAGAAAGGTTGGCTGATAGGAAAGCGTACTATCTTGAGCCAGCAAGTGATCGTCGATATACATGCTTTCGCTTGCTGAGGGGGGTGTCCAAGACGCACCAAACATATGGGACTCCGTCTTTCGAACCCATTTGTTTTGAGGCTGGGTCGCTGTCTCTTTTGTCAGTTTGGAAGATGAAACTTCGATATGAGGCCGGGTAACGGTGGTTGATCGCATGTCTATCTTATCGGCCCTTGAATATGTGGGCTCCTTAATCGTGGGGGTTTCTACCGGTGTTCTCTGGAAGAACCTCGATAAGGCTAGGGTAGAAATGTCCTCTGTAGACTGCAATCCAAAGCACGCTTGTGTGGCGGCATCAGCTCTTGTCGGGGGAGTATTTGTCTCGCGGCCCACTTCAGCAGAATAGTAAGTCTGTACATTCTTCGAAAGTGTGTCGTTTATCGCCGGTTGCGTCGGCAGCTCCGCTCCCGACACAAACTTCGAAGGTTTCGGGCTCTCTGAAGTCTCGGGTGCCTTCGATCCACCTGCTGGAAGGTGAAGTTCATCATTCGTCATGACACCCTTGTCGGCGTATCGAATGATCGTTGCTGGCTCCATCAAACTGACATGTTCTTTCCACCCTTGAAAGGTGCTGTTGCGGTTGCACAAAGTGTCAACCTGGTGAAGACTGGCCTCGAAATTAGGATCCTTTCCCTGTAGCCCAGTTCCGGCGAATACACCAGACCGCCAAAGGGCTTCTCTGACCGTCTCAGGGGTGCTGCTAGATGAGCGATTGTTGTTGTCATCTGATCCGGTTCTTTGGTGATTACTGCTTGTGGACCATGTTATGTAGCTTGTAGCTCTGCTACTCGACCGGAGAGGATAAGTTGACCTGGAATCAGGTTTGACTTGCGGCGGTTGACGCGTCTCATCTTTCTCTAGACAGGCTACCCTCACCATCGATTTTGTCGACGACATCTGTGGCACAGTCCGTATGCTGTAGTCGTCGAGAGGCTGTACACCTGTTTGCCGATTTCCTGAGTTTTCATGGCATCGCTGCTGCCCCCTTTCTTTATGCTGTACCTTGGCCGTCTCTTTGCGACCAATGAAGGTCGTCATCTCTTTTAGCTCCCTTTCTCGCCGTTGGATTTGCTTGGCCTGGGAGCGTTTTTGCTGCAGCCAGGAGTACTGGTGTGGCGGAGGATGCTCGAGAGAAGCCATCGAATTGAAGGCCAATTCCTCGACTTGCGCATGTCAGCACACGTTTACTGTCAAGACATTTCTGAAATACAAACGCACCATGCTTTGGTGACGATACGCGACCATTTTGGAAAAGCCAAGGCGTTCGGCAAGGTTGCAGCTAACATTGTCAACGAAAAGTTCCATGACTGGCAATTGATTACCTACCGTAAGTCTGTCATTGAGAATGACCCCAGACCGGAAATTATCCATCACCTCTCGACCGGATGAACTCATCTTTCTCGGTAGGTTATTGGGAGGCGCTCGCCGTTTTTCTTGGCTCTTTTTGCGCCTTTGCCGAACCCGTTCCTGAGTATCATAGCGGTCTTCTCTTGTCTTGTGCCTTGGTCGCTTCTCAAATCTTGGAAAAGGAGTGCCTGATAAGTCAATGGTGTCGTTTGGGTTTGTTAACTTCTTCTTCGGATGCCTTCTTGTCATTGGAGGCAGCAGGACCGGCATCTTGGTCGAATTGACGATGATCGAGCTGTCATGAGACCTGGTGCGTTTATGACTCCGTTGAGGTGCGTCCTCAAGAGGGAGACCGTGAGGTCTCCAGTTCGAATCATTTAGATAGCCTTGACCTTCATTATATCCGTCCATGGGCTCGGGGAGAGCTAGAACTCTCCGACTGACCTTGGAAAGCCAGTTTTCCACCAAATCAGTACGGTCCCCTGCGTCTGAAGCCAAGGCAACGCCCGAGTTCCAATCCCCTCGCCTTGGATTGGTGTAGGAATGGTACGCTGCTGGTTTCATTCCGTCAGGAGGGCTATGACGGTGGCTTAGATGGCCATTGCGACGATTTTGATCCTGGGCATGACCGCGATGGTACTTCACCAGGTGCTGCTGTTCCATTGAACGCTGCTTCTGCGCTCCCCGGCGTAGTCGGTAATTTCGTGGCCCAGACAATTCGGCGCTCTGTGACGAAGACGACAGCGGAATGGTTGTAAGCACAGCCAGACCAAGATGCGTTGCAGTACTGGTTGGCTGGTCAAGGTAGAGACCGTAATGCAGGTGTGGGTGTCATCACTTTCACCGTGCAAGAGGCTCTTCCAGGTCGAGTACCCTAATGCCAACAGCACCGTCTATTTTTGGTAGTTACTTGACCCGTAATGGCCTCGCATTTTCTCCGTATGTCGGTATTTTACATACCGCTTTCTGCTAGTTATTCACAAAATTACCGAAAGAAGGAACAACCCCCCCTACCATCAAACAGCAGAGTAAGGTGGAACCACCTGGGCGGTGGAAACTTCGACTGTCGCTCTACGACACGAAAAGAAAGATTCGGATGAGAGGTGCCAAATTTTATTGTGCAGCTAGACATGGCAAGCATGAGATCCTAGCTAGGAGAGAAGCTAGCCTATCCCTTGATCGTGGCAGCATCCATAGCTGTATCCTTATGCCCACTTCTCCGTATCGACCTCGAAATTGTTGCTACACATCTCCAAAGTAATTCACCACCGTCCCCATCATGCCATGGACGACACATGCCATTGGAAAATACGCATTTTAGGATCTGTTTTGACTTCAACAAGGAAAGAATTCACATACTTTATCTCGAAAGTCTTGTCGACGACGAGAATACCAACTTGATAGCAGTGACCTCGTTCAGGGTCTCGGACTTGTGTTTGGCAAAGCAAAGCCAAACGGGCCTAGGAGAAACGAGGGGATGCTGTCATGCCGTTTAGGTACAGAACCGGCATGATACTTTAGGCAGTCTTCTGGGACGGGGTTTTAACATTCACGCTAGTGCGGGTAGGCATATTCTCCATCGTCAAGCTCTCCCTGCGATGACTAGGCATGGTTGACACACCGTCTTTTGTCGCCGCAGGAAGAAATCTCTGTTCGACTGCATGTCGCCGGTTCTACTAGGAATACCGTAGTACTGTTGGCCCTAAGCCAGCCGAGATATGAAACGGCACAACCTTGAATGATTGCGGGGTACGAGACACAAAAATAAGTTCTGCCTGCCATCACCATGGAGGGACTCGTCGGGCATTACAGCCTAGCTACCTAACTTGACCTGATCTTTAGGCTGGGCCACAGAAAACGAAGAAAAAAGTAAAGGAACAAACCCGACGACAAGGAGAGGTCGGCGCACTGGACATGCGGTCTATGCGATACCCAAGTTGCGTCCGTCTCAGAGTGCCAAGACATGGCATACTTAGCTGGTAGTGACGGAACGTCTCTTGTGTCGAATACCCGGTCGGGTGCTATTGATAGCATCGCCGTGACTATGGGGAAGCCGCACCGGGTGTGAACCGCGTGACAGATGGCCTGACAGCTGGGTATACAGGCCCTGACTGACGACTTGCCCATGGCCACAGATAGTGAATATATCAAGTAGTCTTTGCCGCCAGCACATGGAAACACTGCAGATGGCGACAAAGAAAAGAGCTGAAAAAGCCTTCGGCCGACGACGACGGCATTTGACCATTCCAAAGATTTGGGCTAGACATGGGTCGAAGCTGCTGGCATCTTGAGATCAGGCCAACTAACAACTTGCAGGGTCGCATCGTCCGTGACAATACACGTGGCGGCAGGAGATTATCGCCCGGATCAGGCCAACGCGCGGCATCTAGGCATGATATGTCAAAAGCCGAACTGACGATGCTGCCCTACGCTCTGTGCTCTTGGAGTGGACCTGCAAAGAGGGCGCAGTAAGTTTCATCTCCATCCGTTAAGACCTGTTAATTATAGACGGTCCCTGGCAGTTTCGGATGTCTCTGGGATCTTCAGAAAAGCAACTCGTAGCCCTACGGGCTCTCAGGCACACCAAACGCATAGACAAGATGGTAATGTGGTGAAAACCAGGAAATCATGATTAGAGGAGAAGCCAAGCGGTGTGAAGTCGATGCCGGAACATGGAGCCTTATTCAACCCGTGACCATGCAAAATGGGCATTGGATTTCCTGTTGGCGGCAACGCAGAGCCCAGCTGCCCCTCCATTACCCAAATGGAGATTCCTGGCTGTGTTTGTGTTTTTGGCCCATGCGGCATATCATGGCGGATATACAGGTACTTCCATGGGTATGGACTCATGTACCTGTAGGTCAAAGGTCCCACCTCTTTTTGAAGTCCCTAAAATGGGCTGCCCCCAGTGTTCGATACATGGTTGCGTCACGTCTTGCGATTGTCCAATGTTGTCTCCTGGAGCGCCGTACATGTTCGAATACCGGCGAAAGCAGTATAGCACACGATGAGCCTTCGGAGCAAGTCTATGTATGGCTCGGGGGAGTGACTGTTTGACGCCAAATTGCAGCGGGCAATCGCCGGGCGAATAAGTAAACCGGCAGAGGTAACGAATTCGGGGGAGGGGCATTTTATCGCCAAAACCAAATTGACGATACGACGGAGGGGTTGTGGCCATCTTTCGCGTCTCCACTGAATCGACCATCTCTCCACTATCTGACAGCTTCTCAAATTCACCCGCATCGCAATGGATGCCCAGGACCGCCTGCTGGTCGGTGCAGACCCGGGGGTGGCACTCCAGTGGGACGACGGCGTTGAACGTTTTGTGAGGAAAAAAAAAAGAACACAAGAAAAAAGGGGCCGGTTGCCAGCTTCTCACCCAGCGCTGGCTCGTTAACCGAGCTGTCCCTCAAACGGAATACCTCGCACGCCCCCTCGCATGAGTGTTCAATGCCGGCAACGGAAGCCTGTCCCAGGGAGCTGGTTGGTCGCATCTCTGCGCATAAGGAAGATCACGCAAGATAACGGCAGGGCAAAGCGAGAACGACGAGAGAAGCGGTTCGGAGGAGAAAAGCTTGGACCCATGAGGCGCATTTGACGATGAGAAGGGACAGGTACAGACCGATGCAGACCGATACTCCCACGAGCAACTCAACGGACGAGGGGAAGTAATGGGAGAAAAAGAAGGCGAACCGAGTTCTCTCTCCATGACGCTTGTGTGGGATGAAGCCTGCCTGGGCGAAGGCTAGGTTGAAACGAATGTACTTGAGGAGAAAAAAAAAAAAAACTTGGCCTAGGGCGGCGGCGACAAGTGAATGGCAATCCGACGGCTGGCCAGATATCCATCCACACCAAGATCAAGCAGACGAGAGATGCGCTTTGCATGCAACGCAGGAGGTGTATGCGTGTCGTATCCTGCCATCCCTCAGCACATGGTAGATGGTGGAATGCCAGCCGAGTCAAGAACAGGTGCTGCAGGCTCTGCAGCAACGACATGGTCATGGGTAGGCACGGGTAGGTAGGAAGGTACGGGTACCTATGTACCTGTGTAGGAGGGAGACCCCACTTTCAGGAGAAGGTGGGTTGGAGAATCATTTTGAAGCTCCCAAGATGTTCATCTTGCTTCAAACTAGGCATGGTGGAAGGAGGCTGTGCAAAGTGTGGGGTCGGATAGGAATGTCACTCTTGGTCCAGTGCGTTCACAGGTAAGCAGGCCAAGCCTGTCGCCCCTGCGCTCGCTGTTGATTCTTAGCACCTCATAGAACCATGGCGGATGCAATGCAGAGATGCCAATCTGCTGCTGCTGCTGCTGCTGTTGTTGTTGTTTGGACGTCAAGCCCCGTCCCATTCTCGCCTCATTTTTGACTCCCTTTCGCCAAATTGCTCTCTCATACGAATATCCTAACACGCTCCTCTCTCGGTAGGTGTGCGGCCCCCTCCTCGCCTCCATAATCTGTACGATGATGTACCTTGTGTTATTTCCTAGTATCAGTCTGTGCGAGCAAACCCCTCGACTAACTCTTACCAAGACACAAGCTACATCGCCAGTCACATCAAGTTCTAATTCAGGGTGCCCGAATTTGGTTCGCCGACAGCCAGGTAGTAGCCTTTTCTCGCCCGCAGGCACTTCCCGACAACGGCCAGCTTCATGGGTTCTAAGAAACTTTCTGCGGTCCTTGTATCTGCATCTAATCCCACCACACCCGCCGGCGGTTGGTCAGCAGTCATTCGGGCGGCGTGTGCGAGCAGATTGGGTACGATGATATATGTCAACTGACGAGCAGCAGCGGGATTTACTCGATGTCGAGGTGCATGAGGAACGAGGTTAGTGATGATGATGATGATGATGATGTTCATGACATGAGGTTATAGGACCCCAGGCAAGCTCAAAGCATGGGTGTGAAGAAGCACCTGGGTAAGTAAGTGCGTCTCGTCGTGGCGGCGTCCACGACGCCGACCACGACGCCGATCACGACAGCAGAAACCCGTGACGGCGCCGGCGATGACCACGACGACGACGGTGGTATTGCGAAAACATGCGCTATACCTCAGGCGCCTCCCGCTCGGGCGTCGGCCCAGCGAGGAGCCGGTACACGGAGGCTGCATACAGAGTCGGACTTGTTTAAACAGATCCGGAGCTAGGCAATCAGCCCCGTCTTGTATGATGTGAGCTCCGGCTGGGAAAAGAGAGAAGGGTATCGCCGGCTTGTTTGTCTGTAAACCTATCTATCTGTACAGTACCTACGAATACTGGTGAGGGTTTTCGTCTGTTTGATGCTTGTTTGGGAGGGGCCGCTAGGTAACCCTGCTGCCACATTCATGCTCTCTGGTCGAAACATTTGATAGGCGCACTTTTCCTTTCCCGTTTCCTCTTGTTCGGGATGCGGTCGGTCCCCTCTTTATGCCCCCCAAAATGACAATGGGTGGTCATGGATGTAACATGGTATTTTCGTGGGTCCCTTCGTCCCGGGCAGATCTGCCAGATGTCTTGGCTCTTGCCTTGTGTGCGTGTGTGCCTGAGCAGCAGCAACAGCGGCGGCAGCAGGGTGGCGGCGGCAGTATGAGCAAGGACATAAGCGGCCCTGTCACCTGTGTGGGCGTACACGTACTTACTTCAGTTTGGACAAGGCAAGAAGGTACAGTTCTTTTATGTGTACCTTATCGTAGGTCAACCATTATCCTAGCATATTTTCGCAGATAATAATAATAGTAATAATAATAATAACAATCATAATAATAATTTTTCTGATCTTTTTTCTTGTTCTAGGGAGTGACTTGGCGTGGCATCAGACTGCCTAGGTACCTAAGCAGTAGTCGTTTCTGACCCTGGCCTTGTCCTTGATTGCTGTTTTTGCCGCCGCTGGGGACCAGGTCCGCGATTCGGGACGCGGAAGAGAAAGAAGAGAGAAGGGGGGAAGGAAGGAACAGAAAGAGAGAGCGGAAGAGAAAAAGCGCGATTGTTCAAATTGCCGACGGCCTTGACTGACTGACCTGCGCCTACCTATTCTTACTGAGGCTCGTTTCTCAGCCTGCCGCACCTCTGCTACCTTGTCATAAGGGAAGATACCTGTATTCCCTTGTCTCTGGTTCCGATTCTTTCTGGCATCTGTGCGGCGTGTACCTATTTATTCTTCTCCCTCAGTTCTCTGGAGTTTTCCGATCTTTGATCATCTTTGCATCAGCACCAAAAGACCAAGGAATCTCACCAAAAAACCATCTATCTTAACAAAGAAACCGGGCTAGGCAGGTATGTCTCCAGGGAGCTCCAGCCAGGGCATTTCCCTTTCGCCCTATTCCCCTGTCGCGGTTTCCTTCTGGTTCTTGACTGCCTTGTGGTAGTTCCTGCCGTCTCTGCCGCTGAGGGCTAGCTAGCCCAGACCGCGGTTCGTCCCTCCAGGTACCTTGCTGCGTAATTCATGAGGGCGGTACATGCAACAGTCTTTTTTTTTTCCTCCTTCCTATCATTCACTTGGAACTAGGTAGAGACAGTAAGCCCTCTTCTCCCCTCCTCTGCCACCCCCCAAATTCCTCCACTTGCCCCGACTCGCTGGACCCCTCCATGTCCCGCCGCCACGAGCTTGTTCCCATACGTGCCCCCGTTCCACGTCTCCCCTTCCTCCTAAGGCCCGAATGCAGCAAGAAACCCGGCGACGTCGATGAAATCACGGGCAATTGCTTGCTGGCTAGAGAGAAGCTGGGAAGCTGCTGGAGCTATCATCTCTTGCATCTTTCTTCTGCAGTCCTGCGTCCCCCCCTGGTTCTGCTCCTACCTTGTCTAACCTTTCCTCAATCCACCCCGCCTACCTCACCTTCCTGACACTGTCGTCCTATCCTGTCTCGTCTAGTCACTTGCCTTCCACTTCCACTCCTACTCCCACTCCCACACATACACCACAAACCTTACCTGCCTTGCCTTGGGGCCTATTTTTTTTTTGCACTGCCTCAACGCCCTTTCCTCCATCCATTCAAAAATTCCCCGCTAGCAAGTAGCACTCACTTCCTTTCTTTTCCCCTCAAGCTGGCCTTTCAGATATTCTCTCCCCTTCACCCCTCCTTCCTTTTTTCGATCCATCAAGCCCAGAGATCCAAACCTGACGTCTATCAACTGCGACCACCAGCAGTCCACCTTATTCCAACTTCTAGGTCCGTATTTTGCTCTCGCTCCTCTCTTCCCTTCTCTCTCTTCGTAACACGCAACCTACACATTTTTAAGCGCACGCCAACCTTCTCTTTATTTGACACTGCCTACATCTCCGTTGCTGCCCTCTGCCTCCTCCCGTCGCCGTCATCCGGCTTGACTCTTGTATGTTTGCTTTGTCGCCTCTCCCGCTCCACTTTGCGCGCCATCATCAAGTGACAAAGGCAGCCTTCCAACACAGCCTCCTTCCTTTGCTGCGCAGGCGGATGCAGGCTCGCGAGATTCGCCTTGGCTCTTGGAGTGGAAAGTCTCGAAAAGAGAGCCATTTGCGTCCCCCGTCTCCTTGACTGGTCTAGACCCCGCTTGGCGCCACTCGACATCACTTGCATTTATGCATCGCAGTCTCCCTTGAACTTTGCCCATCAGACAGTTCCTAACCCGACCAGACAGAGACCATCAAGCTCTTTCGTAAAAAACATCCATCAAAATGTCCAAGCTCTTTATTGGGTACGTTTTCCCTGCATTGGCGCATCCAACGACGCCAAGCATGCCAAACAAGTTTTTTGCTGACAAGAGGTCCTCCAGTGGCCTTGCATGGCACACTGAGGAAGGCACCCTCAGACAGAAGTTCGAGGAGTTCGGTGCCGTTGAGGAAGCTGTAAGTACTGATCGTCCGGTCCGCACAGAACCCTTTAGAGTGGCGTTGTCGTCGACCTTGAGATACTTTTTCCCAATCGTCACGCAAAGAAGCGGAGCAAGAGAGAAAGGGAAAGAGGGAGAGAGAGAGAGATCTGACTCGTGTTTCTTCCGTTCTTCAAGGTTGTTGTAAAGGACCGCGACACTGGCCGCAGCCGTGGATTCGGCTTCGTCCGCTACACACAGGATGGAGATGCCCAGAAGGCCATTTCCGCAATGAACAATGTCGAGTACGCTGCCTTTGCCATACTGCTTTCCATTGCTAGCTTGTCCCGGCGCAATGAATCTGCGACGAGATCGATCAACTGACACGAGACTTCGATAGGTTTGATGGACGTACTATCCGCGTTGATAAGGCTTCTGACAACGGTCCCCGTGGCGGCGGTGGCTTCCGCGGCGGCTTCGGTGGTGGACGCGGCGGCTACGGCGCCCCCCCTGTGCCATATGGCGCCGCGCCTGGCGGATACCCGGTTGGTGTTCCCAACATGTACCAGCAGCAGCAGCCGGCCTACGGCCGCGGCTACCCTCAGCAGCCTTACGGCGCCCCTCCTCAGGGTGAGTTGGCTTCCTGCAACGCAATCGTTCAACTACACCGCTGACTCTTCCTTCGTAGACGGTGGCTACGCCCCTCAACCTCCTTACGGATACCAGGACCCGTCTCAGCAGCCCCAGGGCGGCCGAGGCTATTAGTGCTCGCTAGATTTCGGAGATTCGTTGCCTGCTGGTTGTTGATATTCGCAACTCGGGGTCACGCGGCCAGGAGATGTTGCCGACGATACCTCCTCCGAGTCTGACAGACGTTCGTGTGCGCGCCCGTTGGTTCGATCGAGCATTGGTGATATTCTTCGCTGCAACACAATACCCGGTTCTTCTGTTGCACTGGATCTCTGGAAAATTAAAACCCCAACCCACGGTTCAAGGGTTGGTGACGGCCTAGTCTTCTCAAATGGAATGGTTTTCTGCTTCTGTCTTCATCGGCCTTTGCCTCTGTTCGATATTGTTGCTGATGGTTGATGTTGCTTTGTATTCTGTGATGCGTGTCCCCTGTGGTTCTGCGTGATGTGAGGGGGCGGAACATGTCCAGATCGTCGTTAAAGCCGACGGGTCTGTGGTCTAAGGTTATCTGTCTTCATGTTTGTCTATGATGCGTTTAGATCAACAGGCGATGGGGGTGGGGGCTGTTGTGGATTGACATGGTTCTCCGAAGTGTGAGTGGTTTGTTGGACAAAAGGTTAACATAACAAGGGCGATTCCAAAAAGAAGATGCCATCGAATGTGCAGAAAAGCTCTTCACTCTGTCTTCTCTGTCTCCTCCTGCTCCTTGACACTGGTTTCTTGTTGGAAGTTATTGCTGACAGCGGACGGCGGAGGTGGCTGAGACAAGACCACGTTGCTGGACCCATCTTGCTCGGCGGCGGCGATAGCGCGGACTCGGTTGGAGAGGTCGGTTATGTGGACGTCACCGCTCTCGGGGCCCAGCTCGTCCAAAGCTTTCTCAAGGCCGAGGAGATAGTCGATATTCAGTCCACTCGGACCACGGCTCTTGCGGATGTGGGCAGCTAGAGCCTGTGGATCCTGGGGGCCGACAAACTGGTCATTGTCTGGAGTGCCAATGTACACAAGAGTACGAATTGGCTTGGAGCCGTCGGCCGGGTAGAAGGGGGCGTAATGGATGGTGTAACCATTGATCTCGCGAATATCAAGGTAGTCCTTGACCTCGGCGACCTTGTCGGCCTTGATGCGGTAAGCGACGCCCCATACGCGGTCAGGAGCTGAGTCGTGGTGGTCGGTCAGCTGCTCCCAGAACGAACGCTCAATGAGAGTGACGACACGGCCTGGTGCCTCTGGCGTGCCCCTGTGGTCTTGACTGATGACGGGGTTAGATATATCAGTAGAAGAACAGAGGGCAAGAGTGGCGTGGCCCTTTTGAAACGGTGTGTTCACCTTGCCTGGCGAGGAGGGATCAGCAAGATGAAATAAGACCAGCAGACGCACAACATGCAGTGAAAACAAGCATTGGTGACGGCAGATACCATGTAGGGTAGGTGACAGAGCGTCATGTGCCGTGGGCCGGATAGGCATGGTACGTCAGGGGGTAAGAGGGGGAGAGAGGGAGGGGCATGGGAGACGAACTTGCCAAAAGCGACGGACGTATCCCGTCACCCAACCAGGGATTCTCCTATCTGTGGGGTGTAAGAAGACATAGATCAGCCGGCAGCTCGGATAACGGGTAGCAAGAAAGGAGAGGGGCGGGAGGGGACAAGGCTAACCGAAGTGTGGCGGAGGCTTCCATATCAAACTCCTGGAGAACGGGAGCAGCAGCGTTAGGACCAACATACGCAAGGCCTGGCTGCAGCAGGGATGGGTGCGAGATGGCGGGAGAAGGCGAAGGACAATAAACAATCGAGAGAAAGACGGACAGGGATCGGAAACCTCGAGAGGCTCGAGGGATCGGGGACGTACCCATAACCGTACAGCCAGAATTCGCCGCTATCGGTGGAGTGGTCGTTGTCGGTCATGCCGGGTGTCGTAGGGCTGGCGTGCTTTTTTCAGGGGGTAATACTGAGCCGAGGCAGGCGCGGCAGAGGAGGAGAGGGTATGAAAAATGCCTGAAAGCCGAACTGCTGATAGAGCGAGGATAGCAAGTTTTGTATCCCGTATAAGCAATTTCTAGAGACCAAGAAAGGAGTCCAAGCAAATTAGTCGTACTGTAGTCCAACTCGCTCGGGGTCTGCACGAGACACGGAAGGCGGTAGAAGCAGCTGTTTGATCCATCTTGGATCTCTCAGGCACTTGCCTGGCTGCAAGATGACCCAACATAGCGGAAGCTGCCGGTGACAACCGAGAACTCCAAAACGCAACGGCTGAGGCGTCGAGGTGTGAGCCCCCTCAAAGGAGAGTGTGCACACATGTTAGACACTGCTAGAAAAACAAGCATGCAAGAGTGGGAAACGGATAGAAGGAGAGGGAGAAAGGAAGAAATAGGAGAAGAGGTGGCGGTGGAGGAGAAGGATGAGAAATGGTCAAAAACGGAGTAGACGCAGAAGGAAGGAACGTGTGATCTGAAATGATCCGGTGGTTCGCTTAGGAGGAGGAAAGGGATCAAAGTACATACCACGAAGAGAGGAGAAGGACGGGGAGAAAAGTTCGATGTGTCCGGAAAGGTTGGGCAAGAGACGGGTTGAGGGCCGCGAATCTGCAAAAGCTAGAAAGCATACGCAATCCCGCTTGCCGGCGTCCCGTGCTGGAGGCTCGGCGCTCTAGGGAGGGGTCGTGTTGGTGCCGGGGCTGTGGTGGGGCGGGCCTGGTGGAGGGGGTGAAGAGAGACGAGACACTTGAGAGGAAGGATGTTGGGGTGGCACGGCTGGGCGTTCTCCACGATGGGTTCACGCTTCATACGACAACTTGTCTACCAAGGTAGGTAGATAGATAAAGAGGAGAAGGAGGACGAGGTGACCGTTCAATGTTTCTACCTAATCTATTACACTAGAGCCACTCACACATATGAGGGGGAGTCGCCGTCGAGGCTGGCAATGGCGTCCGCCCACTAGCCAGAGAGCATTTCAGGTGTGCTAGCAAGTCGAATTGACGTTGAAAAATTAAGCTTAAACGGAGATACGACGAAGACTAGTTGACCACCTCATCTTTATTAGGTACTTTACTTGACAACGTTGTCATGCCGTCCCGCCGGGCGTCCAAGGAAGGTGTGTGTGTTGGATGGCAAGTTGGATGGATGGATGCCTTTACTGTTCCTACCTAGGTAGGTAGGTAGGGTAGATAAGTACATAGTACGTACCGGTTCCAAGCGTGGTTCAACTACCTACCTAGGTTGGTGGGTAGGCACCTATTGTGTCTGATGATCAGGCGTGAGACCGTCAATCAGTGAGGCGGCGGGGGTGGGAAGAAGCGATGCCGGACCACTGCAGCGGTTCCGGGCTGAAATAAGGTGCTCAGGACACCCTTCGGCTTCATCATCCGTATCTGCCATCGTATCAAGTGCCCGGTCCCGAGACGATGAAAAAGACCCCTTGGGACCCCTTTGGAGCCATTTAGTGGATACATCACACCGAATTAAGGACCAACCGACACCTGCCACCGTTCAAGATACAACACAGATACGACTTATCGGGACGCTAAGCGCGTATCTGTATGCGAATAGCAAGAGCACTCTGTAGTCTGTCTGCACACGGGTAATTACCAGAGTAAGTATATACTACTGGAACCAAAACCTATTGTCAAACTAGATACCCACCTATTCCACTCAGCCGCTCTACGGGCCGTCAACGGGGACTGTCCGGTCCGTTCGACTTGCAAACTATTTCCGTAGCACTACTGCACCAGTAACAGGTGACCTCCGTGCCAAGCTGTTTGTGCCTGTAGGTATTCTTGATTGAGTATTTGCCATTCTCCCGGTGCCGCGTCGACGTTGTTCGTACTATTGCCTTACCCTCGACAGAACGGACGGTGTGGTGAGGTGATCAAACTTCTGGGGAGAATTACTGTACGATGTACATACCTGTACCTACCTAGGTAGGTACCGGTAGGATGAGGATTCCCGGACCCAACTCGCTTTCCACTTACCGGACCACCACCCCCTCTTCTGCCTTACTGCTTGCTACCTTGTGACTTGCTTCGAGAAGGCCAAGAAGACAGGCGTCAATATCGCCACAAGCTTTCGATACCCATCTTTTTCCTTGCTTCGTTGGCCCGCCCACTGAGTATCGTAGGCTGGCTGTGGGTAGACAACGGCCTCTGTTTTCTGAATCCCCTCCACACATCTTTGGTTCCGGGCGTGCCATGTTCGCATTCTCTTAAGGTACAAGCTCGGCTCACGGTTGGTGCCGTTACACCGTTTTGCGCATTTGCACATCCTTTCTCCCCTACCCCTCCTTGACACGACGCAACACTCAAACGCCCCGACTCATACACCGAGGCCGTCCTCGCCATTGCTTCCCTGCGTCGTTGCCGCCCGTGCCATATTGCGCCCCAAAAGCTGCTGTCCGGGTCCGTTTTCCGAGCAGAATTCCAAGGCCAGATAATTCTCTCGTCCATCCTCCATCCACACCACCATCGTTCCTTTCACCTACTAGGCCTCGTTATTGCACCAGCAAAACCAAAAGCAAACTCAGCCTAAGCCTTACATCACACCGGAGCGTGCGGCTGAAATCCGCCCCCCCCTCCCCCCCTTTCTACACTGCTTCTCCCGTTGCAAGCACCAAGCTTGATTAGCAAGCACTCTCACAGCCTCCGCCGCGCCCTAACATAGGCATAGCCGCGTCGTAGCTTAGCGTGCCGACTGCCGCCTGACGTTGAGTCGTGGTCCCCTGTCTCGCCTTGCCATACCAACTAGCTACTACAGCTTCCCTCCCGCCCCCCCTCCCTTCAGGCCCCCCCCCGTAAATCCCCCACCCCAGCAACTTCATATAATCCAGTAGCCGCACAATCGAGTCGTCCACAAAGATTGGTTTCCTCCTTTTTCTTTGGACTCGGTTGCCCGACGTTAGCATCAGAATCACAATGGCCTACAACAGACCCTACAACCCCGACGAACTTCCAAGGTATGTTTCACTACGAGAGTCCTCCTAACCCCTCACACAGTTTATTTTGCTCCACCGTACTGACCCCCTCCTTAGGTTCGCTGAACCCGAGCAGGTATGTTGCCTACTGTCCTCGGCCTCTAGGTCACATGGCGCTCCCCCCCCTCCAAACCAACCCCTTGGTCCCATGCGCGTCACAATGAATCGTGCCTCCGCAGATAAACTGATTTCCGTCACAGAAGGGCGGCGCTGCCCCAAAGCCTTCCCAACCGCCTGCGTCCCAAGCCCGTTACGAGAGCAAGCCCCCTCCGCCAGCCCCGCGCGACGACTATCACCGTCCAGATCCTCGGAACGACCATCGTCGACAGAATCCCAACGCCATGTATGGCGTCAGCTCTCCTCCCCCGACGGGCGGCCCGCGCCCGACTGCCCAACACCGACCTCCGCCCAACTCTAGACCCCCCCCATCTCCTGCCCCCGATGCCTCTGCTGATGGCGCCGACCCAACTCTTTTGCCTCTTTTCAGAGCCGTCGATAAGGACGGTAAGTGCTGCTGCTGCTGTCACTACCCAGGAGTCGCCCACTAATAGGATCCCCCAGGTACCGGTCAGCTTTCCGAGCGCGAGCTGTCGACCGCCCTCGTCAACGGCGACTGGACTGCTTTCGACCAGCAGACAGTGCGCATGATGATTCGCATGTTTGACTCGGACCGTAGCGGCACTATCGGTTTCGCCGAGTTCTGCGGACTCTGGTCCTTTCTAGCCTCGTGGCGTACGCTCTTCGACCGTTTCGACGTAGACCGTTCTGGCAACATCTCGCTCCCCGAGTTCAGCAACGCCCTGGTCGCCTTTCGCTACCGCTTGAGCCCCGGCTTCGTCGATCTCCTCTTTCGCACGTACGACAAGCGCGGTGAGGGTGTCATGTCCTTCGACCTCTTCGTTCAGGCTTGCATCTCGCTCAAGCGCATGACGGATGTCTTCAAGAAGTACGACGACGATAGGGACGGCTATATTACCCTTAGCTTCGAGGACTTTTTAACGGAGATTCTCAAGCAACTCAAGTAGGAACGGGGCAGCGGGAGACATCGGCAAAAGGCAGCAATAGCATTCGTGTGGTGGGGTTTAAACGAGCGTACGGCTGGATGCATGGCCCTGGGAGGAGGAATGTGGACCCCACAGCATCAAGATCGCTGGTTTGGAACGAAGAAGCGGAAGCATACTTAGAGATGCGCATGTCTACGATGAGAGGAGCATGCCTCGTTTTGCATGGGAAATTTAGATACCCTGGGTGGAACAGGTGTGCAGGTAATGAGGGGAGGGATCTTTGGGATTGAACATGACACCCTGTCCTCGAGGGGGCGGTCTCTTCGTATCCCAATTGTACAGTAGGGGACATCATCTGGAAATAGACAGATTCGGAAGTTTTTTCGGCTCTAGATGCTCCCCTCTTCGATACCTTTCGCCAGTCAAGACCGCAGAGATTCGAGCTAAGTTTGGCTGCATACCTTGCGTAGTCTCCCCAACACAGCGATGAAAGGCAAGCCCGTCAATGTCAATCCTCACAGGCCTAGCCCTGGTTTGCGTCGGCACAGTAAGAGGTGCAAGAGAGAAGGTCAGTGGCGGACTGCAAAAGTATCCTACTGTTCTGAAGGTTTCACACTACGGCTGCGGTTCCGGTCCGGCCCTTTACGGTGGTGCTGGCTCAGAGCCTCTTGCAAGTGGCTGCGTTAAAGTCTGCGGACGAGGAAAGCCGGAAAGTATGACCAAAGACCAAATCGAGTTACCAACCCCCCGCGTGCCATGACTTGACATGGGTGCACTGAGGTGGCATAAATCGAAGAAGGGCAACTCGCTTCATATCAAACCCCTACGACACTCGATCCGGACTATAGTGACCGTAGAACCAACCGAGACATGTGACCCATTTTGAAGTTGTGGACCGATTGCATGTGTTTGTTGTCTAGTCTTCTAGTCACACCATTATGTGTTTGCCCTGACCACTTGGTAGAAGGCACCAGGCCAAATGAGGAGGGAACCAGGACACAAGCGAGGTTCCATAGCAAAAGTGCGCACGTCGGGGTCTGTCTATTCGCAAAAGCCTGTCACGAGTTATCACCCACCAGAGTCCAAAGAAAACAGAAAGAAGAAAACGACGGCCAGTGATGGGACTCGGAGTGACAGTGTTTCTTTGCAGCACAAGCCATCTTGATAGTGTCATTAAGAGGTCAGCCTGATTTGTTCGGCTTCTCGGTTTAGTGTAGTCCTATTGGTATGCGCCTTTCCGCATATACCTAGGGTATTAACCATACCCAACCCAACGCCAGAGATACCGCCATCCTGGGCAAATATAGTCAGTCTTATCCACGAGAAGAGAAACAACCTGAACTCCATTTTACGCCCCGCATCTTTGGGTTCCATCCACGTGCGCCATACTATGTCTGAAGCTGGTCATCCTAGACGCCATTCTTTCCCGAGGGTATCTTTATGCCAGTCGTATCGCCCTCCCCCCTCCATCAAAGCAGCGAGAGGCTTGATCAAGTGCCCAAGCCGCGAAGCACCGCACAAAAAGCCAGAATGGAACAGTTCCACTGGGCCCGGCTTCATCGGCGAGGTCCATACTTGGCCGTCGTGTCAACTGGCGCCAACCCCCGTCCTCTCTCCCGCCCCTTCAGTGTCCTTCCTACCTCGGGCAGTTTCCAAGATAGAGGTAACGCCCGTGCCGCGGACTCGACGTTCCACACGCCCTCGCCAGTCATCGCAACCTCCTCACCTACCCCAAGGACAAGCACTTCGGTTCCCTTGCCCTCCTTCTCCCCGTCGCCGGCCTTCTCACAACGACCGTGTCTGTCGCCGCGCTTCTGGCCAGACGACGAGGGGGCGGCGACCTGTTTCTGTGTGTACCTCTTCGTCTTCAACATCTTCGTCACTAGCCCCTTGACGTCTTTGTCGCCGTCATGCGTGCTGACCCAGGCCGTGGCCCCCAGCGCCGCCGCCGTTTCCTGACCCACCGGCATGCCCGCCGAAATATTGCCGCCGAGCCACCACGGGTTCGAGACTGTGTCAAAGCAGTGCAGGAGAGCCGTCAGAGGCAGCGCCGCTTCGGCCTCCAGATGAGTATCGGCATACTTCTCGAGACAGCGGTACGAGATGCCGTGTGGGGAGAAGATGACGGAGATGGCCTTTTCACGGGCGTCTGGGGTCGGCGTGGCGGAGGCCGCAGAGCGAACGGAGCGCAAGGATCTGCTGCTTGGTGTTTCGGGGGGCGTTGGAAGGTTGAGGTACGCCGGTGCGTTTCTAGACTTTTTGTGAGAGGCCATCGCGACCTGGGACGTGGTGAGGCTTGACTGCTGCGAGGCTGGCGTCTCTGGGGGCGTCGAGAGGTGGGTGAGCCTCGGCCAAGTCGGTGGAGGCCGATACGTGATCCCAATGGCGGCATGTAATCCCTTGAAGTCCCTGCGTTGTGGAATGAAGGCGATCGTCACCTCGCCAGGCTCACCGCCGGGCGAGAAGGGGGGCACCTTCACCCTGACCACTGACTGCTTCCCAGTT
This sequence comes from Colletotrichum eleusines, assembly GCA_016807845.1. NCBI lineage: Eukaryota > Fungi > Ascomycota > Sordariomycetes > Glomerellales > Glomerellaceae > Colletotrichum > Colletotrichum eleusines. Next base: position 1,248,355 of record JADEZO010000007.1, read on the forward strand.
GCCCGTGGATCCTCCCATCGAGGAATAGTGTGCACCTTGTCCGCGTCGAAGTACTTCCAGCCCCGGATTACCTTGGCCGCCGCGGGCTCAGCTAATATCAGCGTTCTTGTTCCCCTGGCGGGCAGTTGTCGGAGCGTTGCTTCGTTGCAATGGTCGCTCTTGTGCTGGCTTATGATGACGAGGTCGGGTTCCGGTAGGTGTTGTAGGGAACAAACGCAAGGGCACTCTCTATGCGTCGCGGTTGCGAGTATGGAGTGAAATATGGTGGAGGGTCCTGTGATCCATGGATCCAACAGGACCCGGAACGGTCTTGCAGTGATGCCTGGTGTTGATTCGGGGACGATGGGTGCAAAGGTCAGTAGGAATGAGGCATCGGCATTGAGCTGCTTGACAGTCAACGCCATGACTCAGAATCATCAGCGAGGAAGAAATGTATGACAATATGGGCGTTCGACCGCACAATGGCGAACCGCTGATAGTGAAGTGCCGAAGAGTTATATCCTGCGCTTACAAGAACGAACACGATGATGTACAAAAATGAGGGCAAGACGTCTCGGTTGGATATGTTCCATGCTGATGGCAGCATTTGGAGTCAGGGGGTGCGTCGGTACGCAACTCTAGGGATCTGCTCCCATAAACGATCGGACGTGACGAAGGCCTCCAGGGCAACACGAGGCGAGTTCAGGAAGCTTTCCATGAGGGGGATTAGAAACATGGTCCCTGTAACGCCAATCCGGTAGGTAGGCCGCGACGGCGCCGACGAGGAGGCCAGAGCATCGCGGTCGGATCTTTTACCAGATCAACAGCCCTAAGGGCAGGTTAACGCGAGCTGCCCAGAGTTCCAAGAGTCCGACCGATGCTAGAATGACGACCAGTGTAGGCGATTGCTTGGCAAAAATCTGCAAATGGAGATTGCCAAGTTCGGTCAAGGTCGGAGGCTGAAACGGTCGAGGCTGAGCCACCTTTTTGTCTACCTAGGTAGGTAGAAGCTGGAGCGCGGTCCGGTCCCCTTGCAGATTTTCAGTAGACTAGCTCATCAGTTCAGAGTCGGTCCGGTCACACGAAGCTTCGTCGGTGGCCCCATTGTTATTACACTGGTCGGAAACCCCCAAGGGCGCGCCGAAGCATTCAACTTTTTTCTTGAGTTTCTTCTGTTTCTTGGTAACCAAGACGAGACGCACCGCGTACGTCTGTGCGCGACGCCCCGAGGGACTGATCAACGAGGACCTGCGACAAGTCTGTTTGGGATCCTAAAGCTTGAGGGGCCTGTGATTGGACGGGACGAATTTTGGATGATGATGACAATCGAATCCTGGGGCGGGTTTGAGCGAGCCGAGTCGGCTTGCTAATTAGTTGATAAGATGGCAGCTGGCCGCCGCCCGTATCCAAGATATGGCACATCCAGTGGGAAATTGTCGACGCCTTGCAAGTTGTGTTGTTGTACAACTCATGCAGGATTGACAGCTGGCTGCAGCGGTTCTAGCGGTTCCGGTTCCCTCCCCCCCCCCACTCCTTACCAAGGCAAGGGATGACCCATTGTATCATGTGTCTGGCGAGCTGTCTGGACCGGAAACATCACTGTCGTTGGGAGTAACGAGTCGACATATCCATCCGAGGCAGCAGAAGGCGTTAACATTCAGAGTCTGGGCTATTTTTCTGGAGTTGGCGGCTAGTCGGGAGAAATTTTTTTCGAGGCGACCGCTTCATGACGTCGGCACAGAGCTGCGTCCGCAATCAGGGGAAGTACCTGTCTGTCCTCAGCACCTATGGGGTTTCTGCTCGCATGAAGGGCCCTCGCGTTGCTGAATGGCGCCACGATGTGTTCTCCAACTTGTTTGGGTCGACCTCGGATTGCGAATTGAATGCAGTCAGGATTATCCTGTGCCTTGGTGGTCGAGACGAATGAGTTGAGTCTGGGTTTGGAGGTGTGGGAGGCTGTTTGAAGTGCTGCCCCTCCTGCACTGTGTTTCGTGTGCCGCCAGAGACTGACACAGCACAGTGCTGGCATACAGAGTTGATGCGGTTCCTTTTACCTGCCGCCGCCCCTGAGCCTTGGCCAAGTCTTTAGATGCGGCGACAATGACGAGGTTGAGAGGTTACTACAACAGTCGCAGACGGAGTCGGCGTTTCCGACGAGACAATCTCTCGATTGACCGCTATGTCTCGGAAGCCAGGGAGCCAAGCAGAACCAAAGCCCAGAAGTCAGCTTGTCCGGTAGGCAAGCAGCTAGTGGGGTGAGGAGGAAATGAATCTAGCATGTGACAGACACCAGAGACGATAGACCTCTCCCGATCAATCCATCCTAGCTTGGTCGATTTGCGTCCTCGACCTCACTACCTACCTAGGTGCCTAGGTAGCTGTTGCTACCAGAGAACCCAGAGAGCGCCCTCAATGCTACCGCTCTGTGGGCCAATTACGCCGACACCCACAATCTAGGACCAGTTCTCGCGGTGCCGAGGACTAGCGAGAGCTACTGAACCGAAGCCGGCGAATGATTAGGTGGAGTAAGCCTTTGCTGGGAGTGTGCATAGAGAGGGTCATTCGCAAGCAAGTCTGTTTTTTCCCAGGTCCGTGTTGCATTTTGGTTCGGGAAAATGCTTTCTGGCAACAAACTCGAAAGATGGAGAGAAGGAAAGCCGGAAGACCGAGAACAGCTGCCTGACAAGGCTTAGGGGGGGGGGACGAGGTTTCTGGAGGCTCGGTTGAAAGGTAACCTTGCTGCTATGGAATCTTTGGAGGGGAGCTTTATCGTCGAAGCTGTCCCTGGCATATGGTTGGTGGTTGTTTCTTATCAGTAGTTGAGCTCTCTCGTTCTGGAGCTTATCCTCTACACAGATCTCGTCGTATGTACACTAATACCAGCCAGGAGGAACTGGACACACGCCTTGGAGGTCTCTTCCTCGCACACCGGACGGGCAGCAAAGAGGGCAGAAAGGTGGGGTAGATTCACGCTTTCTTTACTTCTTCTTGATCACTTCACTATCAAGCTCGATGCTCTTGACCAGGCCGGCCTCCTTCTGAACCATTTTGGCATCCAAGAAATCATTTGGAGTGCTGCGGTAAGTACCTAGTGTAGGTAGGTACCTACCTAGGTACCTTGGGCCAAGGTAGCCAAGGTCCTCACCTAGGTAGTGTTCATACTAGGAGCGTAGGCGCTGGCGGTCTAGGGAAGCGTTGCAACGTTCCGTGTGCCGTCACGAGATTGACCCCCAATTTGGTCTGGTTTGAGGGTCTCGACTTGTCCGTACACTACTAGGTGCTGCAAGATTCGAGACGCTTATCTGTTGCATCAAACGACCGAATGACTCTGTACCCGTACCCAGAGATGGGTCAAGGTTGATACCACTGCGAAACCTGGGGCCAATGATTGCTTCTTCCCTGAAGAAATCAACGAAAACAGAAGGCAGAAGGACGCACAGCCCGGCCGAAGCAGGGTGATGTCACTTTGGTCCTCCGAAGGGAGATGTAATGAGGAATCCCCGCTTTTTCTGCAAGTGTTGTCTCCCATTTTTCTCTCTCTCTTTAATCTGCAATCTGTACCCGTTAATCAGGGGTCCAGGGAGTGGGAAGTAGCAAGGGAGAAGGAGAGAAAAGGCCATTTGACAGAGTGCATGTAATTAGCCAGCTCATTGGTTCATCGATTTTGACCTCGTCAGCGTTGGCTCCAGTGTTATATCTAGTAGTACATACACTACCATCCAGACGCCGACTCGAGTGGGGTGAGACATGCTGTGTTATTGCCCACCCTATGAGAAAGGACTTGATAAACCTCGAAGGGGAGAGGCCAAATAGATGGGGGCGCCAGGGAGGTATTCATCTGAACAAGGCTTGGGGTCGGAATGGAGCTGCGTTCTTTGAGCAGATGCCGCCTCGGTGAAAAGCCGTGGTTTCGGGTTGTTAATGGCAGCTTTGGCCTATTTCCAAAGAGGTTGGTTGGAGAGCAAGGAACAAAGTGGAGTGACCCAGCGGGTTTTCCCTTCATTTTCCCCATCCTTTTCTGGTGCAGACCTTCGGCATATGGTTTTGGAGATGCACCGCTTTGGAGTAATATGTAATAGTTTCTCTGGTCAGGGGGGGTATCGCTCTCTTCCTACTGCCGTGCAATCGAATCTGCCGAGTGGTGATAGGCCGAGGTGAAGGTTGAACGCGAAGGAACTGGAGGGTCCCTCGTGCCGAAAGTGGAGAATTCCCCGGCCATACCCAGTACAAAGTACATACCTAGGTAAGTAGCTTGCCTTACATACGTAGGTACTTAAATACCTAGGTATCTACCGACCTAGATACCTACTTAGGTACCTAGTAGCTCGCCATCCAATACAAAGAGCGCAAGATGAAAAAGCGAGAAGAGCGAAAGCCCAGAAAAAAAGGAAGGCAAGGAAGCGTCCCTTCTTCTGCGCGATAGACATGGCAACGTCTGGGCCAGCAGGGTGACTTGGAAGGAAAAGGCAGGTTGGCGTGCTCAAGGGACAGGCCCACCCTCCTGGGGCATCGTAGCATCTCAACATGGCAGGAACATGACAAGGGAAAGGGAAGAGGAAAATGAGGAGAGAAAAAAAAAATCGAGAAACCCCCTTGAAGAAGCTGTTCTACAGGTACCTACGCATGACAGGCAGCCACCCCCATCACTCGGTCGATACCACAGAGTAACCCACTTACATCCGCATCATGATCCACATCCACGCACGCGCGCACGCATCACACTCTCACACGCCAGTGTCGACCCCTGCCTCTGGCTCTCTCCACCGCCGCCCTTCCTCGCCGTTTGTGCGGAACAGACGATTCGGCGCCAATAGGTAGCTTCGGGTCGGGGGTAGACTTCTCCACTGGTGCGTGCTTTGGAGGTGCTGCAGCTCCCAGGTTCACCTCTGCAAAAATGCCTTGAACTTGTCAAGGCAAAGACAGGGCCCTACATGCATTCAGTGGGCGGCGCGCCGACCTTGGTGCTTCGGGCTGCCTGGTGCCGACCCGACAACAGCTGCGGGCTGCAAGCAAGCAACACACAAGGAAGCCGACCTCGTGCTGCTGGTCCGTGTTCCGGTTCTCAATGCCCAACGGCCGCCCCGATCATGCCTTTCCTTGCTGAGGACCGTTCATCGCTTTCATGCCGGAGATTTGGTCTGGACGTGCTCATTTTGCTGAGGCAATGCCACGGAGCACTTCATCTGGCTTGGCGGCACTGGTCAGGTTATCTAAGCAAGCAACTTCCTTACTTGAGATATTCGACCATTTCATGCGCGAGGTCGAGCTTGGAAGCTGTGTAGTCGTGCGCGTCTTGACCACAGCAGCGTACTATGTAATGGAGCAGTGAGAAGAAGTACGGGAAGGTTTCGCCTCGCTTAAGTTGCCTTGCCTTACGTACAAAAGCTACCTTATCCGCTTTTATGTGGCACTAACTGCTATGGTATGAGCTACCTTACTTGTTGCAGTGACCTACCTAGCACCCCTACATACCTACTATGCTATCAGTTGGTATATGTAGTATATACGCAGTAGTAGGTATACTCAGTAGGCCCCCTACCTATTAGCTGGGATGTCCAACGTGATGAGCGGGCAGCGGTGATCTAGAATGAGTGATCAGGCAGGCAAATGTTGACCGAGGTCAGGACTACCTACGTACATAGTACGTGCCTTCAATCAGTGGAGGTGACAACCAAGTCAGGGGTCCAGCTCCGCTATTCTGTCGCTATCGGAACGCAGATGCAGGTGAGGAGAGATTGGCGTACTGCTATAGGTAATGCAAGCAACTGGAGCCGCAGCAGACAAAAGACACGGCAGCACAGCACAGCAAAAGCCAAAGCCAGGCGGTAGGGAACGAGAGAGGCTTGCAGCAGCAGCAACGGGTAGGTCAATCAGAGACGAGCAGAGATGGCTCCGAAGGGGGGAAAAAAACAGAAACCATCAAGTTCGAACAGACCAGGCCGGGGCGGGCGGTCGGGCGGTCAGAAAGGGAAGGCGGGGCTGGAGACAGTCCTACAGAGACAATGACAGAGGTAAGAGGCAGAATCAAGAGCTCCCCTGTAATGCGACAAGGGCCTTTTTTCTCTTCCGACCACTCGCAAGCTCCGAAGAGAAAGAGCAAAGCAGACGCGCCCCACTGTCTGCGTTCTGTTGCTGTAAACACCCCTCCTCAGTCTCCACATACACACCCATCCCCTTCCTTCCTTCCTTCCTTCCTTCCTTCCTTCCTCCTGTTGCTAGCCTTGCACTTGCTCCATCCAGTGTTGTGCCCTTTCCCCTCCTCCTGCCCCTTACGCCCCTCTTCCGTTGCTTCTCTTCTAGGTACCTACCTAGGTACCTAGCCATGGATGGCAAGGCGCCTTATTTGCGGATAGTGTATCTCGTCTTGCTAACATTCACGCCCCTCCTTTATCACCAGACCTCGTTTTGTCCTTCCCTTTAACCCTGGGATCAACCAAACCGACGTGCCAACCCACACCAGACACATTCCGTCCTAGGTAGATCGAGTCATTAAATGTTGTCAATCGACGTCAACCAATTGCCTGGCTCTGGACCTGATCGGCGGGTCGGGCTGCCGACCACTTTTTTTTTTTTTTTCGTCTTCTTTTTCTCGTTTCTTTTTTTCTTTCTCCTCATCTTTCCCCCCACACCCTCCCCTTGGTCTCCCCAGGTGGAACGACCTTGCCATTGCTGACCCCGAGCTCTCTGATTGCTGAGCTGTTATTGGAAGATGACGACGCCGCCACCGCCATGTACCCCAAATAAACACCAAGCTGGTCAGCCATGTGTGTGGTGTGCCGAAGCATCCAAGCACCAAGGGGTACTAGTGTAGACCTGACTGAACTAAACCAAAGTGTTCCCACGGGCGTGCCTCTCAGCTGGTACCGCCCATTATCGGCCAAGTCAGGCACCTCGTGTGTTGCAGCCTTTTCATCCAACAAAGAGAAGAGGCGGAACCACTGACTCGAGAGAAAACATGCTGCTACTCGTCCCTTGGGCAATGCGCTTAGCCCACCTGACTTCCTTCAAGGTTTGAGGCAGGACTCATGAAAAGCTCCGTCTTAGCGACCAGCCGGCACTGCTGTCCTGACGTGACAAAGCTGGCCGGCGACCAACCGTGAATCTGGTAGTGAGGGAGCTTCATTCGTAGCATACCTCGTCTCTGCTTGACCAGCCACTTACACCACCTACCGCATCACCGCACGTCCAAACCGCCGACGCAGCCGTCTTGTCACTCAGCAGCAACCGGCCGTCCATGTTGACCATTTTAGCCGCAGCTTGCACCTAATCAGTGACTTTGATACCATACCCTCTTGCCACACCAACCTGGAGCTGGGCTTGTTCCATAGGTAGGTAGTACACTAGGTTGGTTCACACAACCTTGCGAGGAGTACCCGAGTCTCGGCTCACAGCTTGTCACCTGCTCACCTCAGTCGCTACCTAATCGTTACCTGTCTATCACAAACTAACTCCCTTGCCCCTCGTCGTCCCACCATCCCTCGCTCGCCTTGTCGTCGCCTCCTTATTCGCGACGACCGCTTTTGTCACTCTCTATCTGCATCTTTCACCCCATCATCTATAGTGCAAGTAAAGTAAGCTCAGGACCATAGGGCGGACACAGAACAGATAGGTACGAGCGCGCGCGTTTACAGCTCAATTATTGCTATAGCACTCTTGGTGCAAACCAGCTCTCAGAACTGGTCACTGGGCATACAGTAAACTGCCTACTTACCTAGATGGGCCTTTGAGCTGTGTTCGTCAGTACCTAGATTCGCTACACCAAGCCCCAAGGTTGGAAAGACAAGGGCGGCTTGCCAGATCCAAGCTCCCTCCTTGCTTGCTCGCCCACCTTGCCAGTATCCGTACCTCGTACTCCTCCCCTGCCTTCCCTACACTAGTATACCTACTTAATTGTGCGTGACCACCTAGGCAGGCCGGCCGAGTATCCTCCTCACTGGACTGCGCGTTCTGCGCAAGGTAGCTGGCCCTGTCCTGTCCTGTCCCTGACTTGACCTGGACCTGTCCTGGCTGGGTACCTACTCCATTACCCACCAGACCGAGCCACACCCCTACCTAGGTACCTAGCCTGTCGAGTGCACCTCTCTCTCTCCCACATTACCGCTACTTACTGCTTTCGGTCAACTTCCCTCCCCCCCCCCCCCAAAATCAGGTTCCTTCTCTTCCTCCCCGTCCTTTCCTCCCCCTCCACTACACCTTGTTCTTCGAAACACTCTTCGTAACACGCCTGGGAGAGAAAAAGAGACGAGAGCTTCCAAAAGCTCTAAACCATTGCTCACCACGTATCGCAGCCCTTCGTCGAACCGTCAAATGGTCAAGCTTCACTATATCGAGTCGCATTCAATCAACCTCGCTTCCGCTTCGCGATACACTTATCGCAACTCACCCCGCTCAGTATCGATACCAGCCCTCAAGCCCATGGTGGGGTCAAGATGCCGCCCAGATCTTCTCTAACGTCTTCCTTTTCAATCACCGACTCCAACAATGAAGTCGTGTGTCCTCTGCGAAACCAAGATGGATCTAGCTGTAGGAAACGATGCATCGGTGTAAGTGCTGCGTTGCTGCATTGGTCGTTTCTTCACGACGTCTCCTCCGCCACAAGCACCGGGCGTCTGCACTTTCTGTGGCTTCAGCGCAGAGCTTCGATCGCGACAGCCAAACCCACCCACCTGATCGAGAAGAAGGCAAAGCAGAGCGAGCTCCTCTAACACTCTTAATTAAACCACAGGAAAAACGATATCGTTCCATGCAAGAGCACATCCGCCGAGCCCACCCAGAACACTATATTTCCAAGCTTCCAGCCACCGAAGAAAGCTTCTTGCTCATGATTAATACACCTCCGTCTGAACGCCCACCCATGCAGCCAACCGCGACCTCTATTCCACAGAGTTCGTCCCTCTCAGTCCAGGGCTTCTCCTCAAAGGTTGACTATCTTCAAGGCTTCAATCATGACCGCCACATGTATGACAACAGCAATCCTGGAACGCCCCGAGTCATGGAAGATCAAGCCGTCGGCTCCATGCTTCCCGCCGCCAGTGCTGCTGCTGCGTTGGCTCAGTTGCATGGTCACAAGGTCGAACCTGAATGGGAGTCCGAAATGGTGAGTTCAAAGTTGTCGATTTTAGTTACTTTGCCAGTGTAGAAAGCCGGCTAAACAATTACTTTCCCTCCAGGGCTGGCATTCTGATAGCGAAGGACGTCGAATTCCCAGGACATCAATTGAATTGCCGCCACTGCACTTGTCGAATAGTGACATTACCAGCGAGCCGTTTCCAGCCATGAACTCGAGCAGGCCGCGCGACATCCTCCCCTCAATTATAGCAAATTCGCCCCCTGGGCGTTCCTCGACACTTCCGCCAATCCAGCGACCCGTAGGGCCCGCGCGACCAAGGAAACAATCTGTTACCAAGAGGGGCCGAGAGGCACACCACAAGAAACAAAAGTCTCGTGGATCGGCAGCAGACTGGCTTCGACGCATCCAGAACGACGAACGGCTAAGACCAGGTAACAATGACCGTAAGGCGTTATCAGCTGAACCTTCTGCAGACTACGGGAAGAGATGGGAAGATCTCATCGACGCCGCCGACCAGGCTGCATCTGCCGCCGGCGATATCGATGAGGATCGAACTCCTGTAAGAATCATCGGCATACTACCCATGCTTACATGTGCTGATTTGCATCCAGATGCCTCAATCTCCAGTTTCCATTCACAGGGCTTCGTTGCCTCCATTTCAACAACATCATGGATTCCAAGCAGCAACTGGAGGAAGCTACCAAGCTTCACCTTTGCAGCAAGCCTTGACCCCGCCATCCTACAGCCAGGACACAATTGACCCATTTCCGTCGGTTGAGAGCGGTGAGAGCGGGGAGAACTTCCATATAGAGTCTCGAGGCTTGTCGGATTCATCGCCGAGTTATTCGTCTCAGAATACCCAAATTTATTGCGCAGCCTGTCAGAGCGTCTCACTGCTCAAGGATTCGTACGCCTGCACGGAATGCATCTGCGGCCTGTGCCAGGCGTGTGTCGATGTTCTCATGGCAGAGCAGGGGGCCCGTCGCAAGTGCCCCCGTTGCGCAACAATCGGCGGCCGATTCAAGCCATTCCAGCTTGACATCCGGTGATTTTGTACTTGTCATCGACCGTCATGAATACGCTACGCACAACATTCGAACCTGGGGCTGCATACTGCATTTGATATCACGCACCAATTCATTCTCGGCGTCTTGGGAACCAACAGAGCATCAAACTTGACATGAGTATTTGCTGCATCATTTAATACCCCGGCGTTGCAACTGCGCAAGAGCTTAGACAGAGAGCTTTTCACGAGCCGGTTTCTACACATTCTTTACTATTATAGGGATGAGTGAGCTATGACAGTATTGTGGAATAGCAGCGGTCGAGGCTGCCTTTGCTTTCCTTTTCCTTTTTATTATTTATAGGCTTCATCACGGGATATCAAAACGGGTACAGGATGAACGGTTGGCTTGCACGTCGTCATGACCTTTGTTTCTTTACTACTTTGGGCGGGTATGGGCAAACTGTCTTTCTGGTTTTAGGAGTACCCAATTGGTTTATAGATGCCAATCATGAAATTCAATCATTTCTAGCAAGCAGTCTTTTTCCCATCTACTGACGTGGATGTCATTGAAGTGTGTCGAAAGTCCGTTTCGATTATAAGACGGACACATTTCCATCATCGCCGTGACTCCTTCTCTTTTTCCTTCTTGAGGAGCAAGTCGCGCATGGCGGCTCTGGTGTTGCGACTGCCACCCAGTTTGGGGCCCTTGAGCACCTCCTCGTCCGCCTTGCGAGCTCTCGCGCGGGCCGGCGCCGCGGTCGTTCTCCTCCGCCGATGCCGCTGGACCATGGCATCCATAAACTCGCGCCGGAACTCTTCAGCGATGCGGTCGTCTGCGTCTCCTTCCCCCTCATACTGGGGCTGCAGAGGTTCGGGCACGTCGTAGACATCGACTTGCGGTATTTTGTTAGTACGTCTTTGCAACGAATTCGGGCGCAGACATGTGGAAAAGATGAGGTACGGTGGCAGAGAATTGGGGGGGGGCTTACGTCTGTTCTCGCGCAAAATCTCCTCAACAAGCTGGTCCCTCTTGATGTCGTCGCTATTGCGACGGTTCCGGGGGCGCCAGGGCTTGCCGTCTCTGCCGAGACGGGGCTTCTTCGCTCTCCGTCCGTCTGGGGTGTCAGTCTCCGCAGCGTCGACTTCGCCAAGAAGACGGCGGGCGGCCTTTTCGGTCATGGCTTGGTTGCGGGCGCGGGCCTCGTCGCCGAGATCGACCTCCATAAGCTTGCCCTGCATGATGGGACGGTTCTTCGGGTCGGAGTCGGCGGCGGGTGGCGGTGGCGGCGGCGGCAGTGGTACAAAGGAGGATGCTGACGTGGATGCTTGTGAAGTCGTCGACGCGGGCGGCGGTGGGTTTGTCGTAGATTGCGCGGCGGGGTATTTGCGGTTAGAGAGGTGGGATTCTATGTATTCCATCCTTGCTTGATCAGCCTCTGGCCAACATTGATGGGGTGCGCACTATCTTGCGGCCCTCGTCTTCTCATTCATGCAACGGAAAATGATGGTACATACATGTGTTTGTTGACGATAGTAGCGGCCGGGGTACCCGTCTGCGGTGCGAAGCGCTTCGCGATGACGAGCTCTTCGTCTGGAGGGGGTGCTCCAGCGGGGACCACAGCGCGCGACAATGTTGAGGGAAAGGGATCCGCGTCGTCTGTCGAAACCGCTGCAGTGACAGTGCTTCCGTGCGCGGAGAAACCCACACCATTGAGGCGCTTGCGGGAGCGATGGCGGAGGGCGGAGGGGATGTGAGATTCGCTGTCTTCATCGGCGATGGCCACCCCGTCAGGGGCAGATTTCGTCGGTACATATGAGTGAAATTGGTCCGCGGGTGTTGCGTTGGGAGCTGCTGAGGAAGCGGATGCGATCGGGGTGTCATTATCGGGTGATGCGACGCGTTGGCGGATGCCTGCTTTGCGCTTCTTGTTTGTGCGAAAGGGGATCGCGGCAGAGACCGGGTCGACGGCTGGTGTTGAGTCGCTTGGGGACGCCATCTCCAAGTTGATGCGCAAGGGGGCACAACTACTGTATCAAGACGTATGGGGTTTGTTGTATTTGGCTGTATTGTTGATTTCAAGCTTTAGATTTTGCTACGCGTGAGGACGGATGCATGCATGTATGGTTAGATGCAAAATGATACGAGGCGCCATGTGATCGCAAACCCGCCCGGGGATTGAACACAAACAAATACCCGAAGTTTAACCTATCGATGGCGGGCGCATGCACGGGGAGGAAGTTTGGTAGGGATCTTGCCTGGCATGCCATCGATGACTGTCACCCCACCTTCCTCCCACCAGAGGGGAGCTCCGAGCTACTTTTGACCTCCTGCATCATAATTTTCAACACTACAACCCGGCATCCAATCAAAAGAAAAAGAAAAAAAGAGAGAGTCAGAAACATCATGGTGAAGAGAGTATGTTGCTTCCCTTTGCAGGTCAAAATTTGATCATTTCTGACGATTCTAAGGTATACTTTCTGGCACATGGCGGCCAAGTGCAAGGTACGTGAACCCCTCGTGGCTTTCCTCCACATGAGCTCCGAGCTTCTATCTTGGTTTGGATAAGGACGAGGGGTTTTTTTTTTAAACACGCTGACGTCACACACCAGGCGTTGGATTCCGGTTCGTGATATCATTACCCTGCACGCCTATTGTTTGATCTCATGGGCGAGTTGGTACCAGCTAGGTATGATTCGAAACTGAGTAAACACTGATGACTTTACATAAAATAGCTACTTCACGCAGAAGAAAGCGACCGAATATGGTCTCACAGGATGGTGTCGTAATACAGATAACAACAAGGGGAGTTTACATGCACTGGGCTACGATCACCAAGCTGCAAGTTCCAGAATTTGACTGGTGTGCTTCTATGATACTGGAGGGGATGTACTGGCTGACTTTATATATTTGACACACAGGTCGAGGGCGAGGCGCAGGGTGATGAGGACGCGCTGAAGAAGCTGCTCAAGGACATCGACGAGGGTCCGAGGTCGGCCAAAGTCGTCAAACTTGACCAGGAGGAGAGAAGTATTATTGAGGATGAGAAGGACTTCTTGGTCAGAAGATGAGTGACGTCTGGTTGTGGGTTGTGTAACCTGAGCGATGCTGATGAACCGGTGGGAGACGGGAACAAGACATTGGCTTGCTGCCTGTTGAATATCAAATGAGAACAATAAATATTGCGTCGGAAATTTGCGCGCAGCTGGTTAGTCGATGATGATGGGTGGATGGCATCGCCGATTTGTTGTGTCTGTGTGACATTGACAGCCTGAGAAGGAGGCTGTGGCTATTTACTGTATTACGGATTTGGGCGTCAGGAACCACTGTCCCACTTCTTCTTTCACTTCGGGGCAAATGAGGAGGATTGGCATACCTAGGCATAGAAAGAGGCTGCCAGGGGAGTTACGGAAAGTTACACTCCCAAATAAAGTCTGTTCGTCTAAGGTGGAAGCTCTATCTCAACTCTGTTCTTAGCCAGTAGTTTCGGTACATGGGCTTAATCACGTTACAACAGCGTGTCACGATACAATCGTGTAAAGCCAAAGACCATTCGAGTGAGATTCCGGAGCTTCATAGTTCTACTGTTAGCACACAAACTCAAAGTATCCGTTTCCGTCATCTATCAGGTTGTCGCTCTTCTCCTTCTTGATTTGTGTTAATCATGTGTCCTGTCTTACGTCCGCTTTGTAATGCAAATCCAAGATGGAAGTAGGTCTGGAGCGCGCTTCTGCCTAGTGAAGCAGCGGGGAGTAGAGATTCTGGGGCATCGTACGATCTCTTACAGGTGCATCCTCCAGGCTCCAGTGGGCCTCGGATGCCATCCATGAGGCTCATATTACACTTGAGTCAAAGACGAGATTGCACCAGGCAGGCATCAGCGGGCTTTGGCGGTCAACGGTGGGGGGAAATAGTGGGACACCCCAGAAGATCACTGGACTTCGTGTCGAGGATACCCCGCGCTTTAGGCAGCACGCCCCCCTGCATCGCGTCTTTCGTCTCATGCTGCGATGGCCTCCTGTGGCATGTAAGCGATTCTCATTTTGACGTAGGGCCTTGGCGCACCAGCCACCGAGTCTGGCTACATGCTGGTTCCCGTATCGGCTTTGGGAGACCGAGTGCCCATTAGGTAGTTGAAGCAAGGAAAAGTCGTATTTTGACCCTGTCTGAATCCTGCCTGCATCCCGTCTCCCTCTTTCCGGTGCGATAACAGCGAAGCAAACGATATAAGATACCTTCAATTCCCATCTTTCTTTCCTAGACTCTTCTCTCTCCTGCGTAGGGATTCAATATCACCTCCCTGATCATCTTGTTGCCCGTCAATTGATTCAAGTCTGTTGGTACTTGCTCCTACTTACTCACTCCAGGAGCTGTCGTTCTTGAGCTCCATGTACCCAATCCCAAAGTTGACAACCCAATTATCCAGACTACCAACTACGCAATCGGCTTTTTTTTTTAACAGCGTTTGTCCTATACTCACCTCACGGGTGTCCTAATCTTCGCCTGAAAGGAATGTAGATTGGAGAGCAGCCCTTAAACCTACCAAAAATGTCCATCCCAAATTTGCAGGAGTTGCCCGTCCCTCATGGAGACTTGGTCAACTACATCCACAGTCACCCAGAGAAGAAGATGGTTGAGATCTTGGAGCCTTACCGCAAGTATGAGGCCCAACTCCGATCCGTCTTCGCCCAAGACAGGCAGAATCCCGCCCTCGGTGACCCTCACATCAACCTATTGCCCCTCTTCACCGAGGATGCCAAGAACATCAAGACCCGCGCCCGGTTTCTCGCGGCCGAGACCCAGGAGGAGAAAGACCGCTACATCATGGCCCTCCCGGACAATAAGCGCCGTTCCAATGGCTCTCCTGCCGTGGTATCCGGTATCAGGGAGTTTCAGAAGAACTTCAACATTTTTTCCGAGTCTTCTCTCGTCGACATAAACTGGGACAACGTTGTTGCTGCCGGGTCGTCCGTCATAAACACCCTGCTGCCAGTTCCAGCCGAGTTCAACGCTTCCAAACGCAAGCTTCGCGAGTACTATCATGAGAAGTTCTGCCCAGCATCTGACATTGACCTGTTTCTGTACGGTCTCACCCACGAGGAAGCTGTCGAGAAGATCAATGAGATCGAGACTTCGGTCCGCGATGCTATCCTGAACGAAGTCACGGTTGTGCGCACGAAATATGCCATCACCATTGCCTCTCAATACCCCACACGCCACATTCAGGTAAGCTCTAAGTCAGCCTTCATCAGACCCAACCTCTGACCAAAATTGCAGATTGTTCTGCGTGTATACAAGTAGGTGGATCGTTTCCTAGGAGCAGGTTGACGGCCGATGCGAAGATGACGACTAACACTGTTCTTCAGGTCCGTAGGTGAAATCCTCACCGGCTTTGACATTGACGCAGCAGGTGGCGCCTACGACGGGAAGCAGGTCTGGGTCACGCCCAGAGCCCTGGGAAGTTTCATCACCCAAGTCAACCGAATCGACCTCACCCGCCGAAGTCCCTCCTACGAGAACCGGCTATCCAAGTACAGTCACCGCAACTTTGAAGTCTATTGGCCCGAGCTTGAGCGTAACCGTATCGATCCCACCATCTTCGAGCGTAGCTTTGAAAGGACGCTCGGCTTAGCAAGACTCCTGGTCCTGGAACGACTTCCCACACAGTCTGTACGCGAAACGTACCGTGACAAGAGAAGAGCGGAGAGAGGTCGTCCGACGGCGAACCGCTTCAAACCCCATCGCCTACATGGAAACATCAAAGACAACTATGAGGACGAAGTTGCGGACTGGGTTGACGAGAATGATGTCTCCAACTATCATACCTTCACCGTTCCATACGGTCCGAAGTACGTTGATGTATCCATTTCATTGGCTTCATAAGCTAACCCAAGCAGCTTCCATGCAAAGAAAATTGAAAAGCTTTGCTACACTCGAGATCTTCGTGAGTATCTCAGCTGTCAGACTTCACCCTCGCATTAATAACAGTTTCAGTTCTGAATGCCGAGTGGAACCAGCATGAAAACAGGAAAGTATATCTCCACCGGCATCCCGCCTTCTTCGGTCGTGTCAAGGACGTTATTGAAGATTGCTGCGGCTACTGCCCAAAGCCTGTCACGCCCGAAGAGTTGGAGGTGGCTGAGAAGGAAGGCGAGATCTATATCTCTGGCAAAGTCTCCTTTCTGATCGATGACCCCGGTCGACAACAGATCGGGTCTTTCAACCCGTTAACCGAGAACGACTGGACCGATATGGCCTACGTGGGAAATACTGCTCGCTTGTGCCAGAGTATCATTGATGGTGCTATCGATGAGGTTCGCGATTGGCTGTCACAGGAGGGCGCCGATCCTAACAAGCGAGACTACACTGGACGTACGCCCCTCCACTTGGCAGTGACCAGCTCCACGCCTGAAGTGGTGCGTTGTCTTGTCGATCATGGGTCCCGTCTGACTGCACGCCTTGCCGACGGCAGGACAGCCCTACATCTCGCTGCCGAGCGTGGGAACTCCGACATGATCAAGATCCTGATGGACAAAAGTACCGTCAACGAAGCAGAGGAGGAAGAGAAGGCTGACCGCCGCCGCAAAGAAATTCAGACCAGGTCGCAAGACGGTTCCGGCTCGCAGAAGATACGTAACCGGGACGACAAAGACATGGGTGCAGAGGACGATGATAATTCAGACGAAGCTTCCGATATTGAGATGGTCGACGCGGGCAACACCGAAGCAGATGCAACTTCGATTGCCACTAGGTCGTTCGTCAATGTCCGGGGTGAGAACGAGAAGAGCATGGAAGACCTAGTTCTGGACGAGTCGACCGATGAGCCCGACTTCTACCAGATCGACGTCTTGGCTTGGGACGTACCTTGTTCACCTCTTCACCTTGCCATTTCCGAAGGGAATCAGGACGTTGTTAAGGTTCTTTGCGATTACGGCAGCGATGCTCTTCTACCCGTCAAGTTCCTCGACTCTCGCAAGCAGCCCATGGCGGCTATCCTCACCCTGGTACTTGCGTTGTCGCTTCCCATCGAAAAAGCCAAGTCGATGGCTCTTCTTTTGATGAAGCTTGGCGCCAGCTCATCCCAAGCTGACATGGATGGTTGTACCACTTTCCATCGGTACGTGGAGAACGGTAACCGGGAGATGACCGACGCGCTGTGGGAGTACGACAAAGTTGGCCTCAAGACCGCGCTGAACCACATGGTTTTTACCAACAACTCTTGGAGTCCTCTGGCAATTGCGCCTATTCATACCGCGATTGAGAATGGCGATTCGATCCTTGTCCTCAAATTACTCGAGGCCGGAGCCAATCCTCAAATCGAGTTCGATACGTGGTTGAAGGCAGCCAAGTTTTCCAAGGCGTCCGGCAGGCTTGGTTCATACGAGAATAACAAAAAGCTGTTCAACAAATGCACCGAACAGCCCCTTATCTTGGCTATTCAGAGTTGCTCTGAGCCTGAGGTGGCCCTAAGCCTGCTCGAAAAGGGGGCGGATCCTAACACACTGACAACGAAGTCATATCTTGCTATCGAGTATGAACACCAGAGATCGTACTACAAGGGCCAGACTGCTCTTGATCTTATTCAGCACCAACTTGAGACCCTTCGTAGTTACAAGGGCGAGAATTTTGTCCAGCCGGAGCCCGAGCTACCTTCGGGAATGAACGAGTTCCTCCAAAGGTACGAAGAAGGGTCTTACCAACACTGGCAGGTATCGGAAAATATTCATTGGCGTAAGATCAACTTCAAGAGGCAACAAGTAGACTACGAAAAGGAGAAAAAGAAGCACGACGAGCGCAAAGGCACCATCGAGAAGATGGAAGCCATCAAGGAGGCCATTACATCGCTTGAGAAGCTAGAAAAATCCATCGTCGCGAAAGGAGGCAAAAGATTCCGGGATTTGTACCCTGACATCAAGTTCACTAACGACAGGACCTCGTACACCCGTACAGCGAATATGAAGAAGGGTTATGACTACAGTTACATGTTCTCCTTCTGTGGTGTCACTGATGTCACTGAAGCCAGGAAGTCTGCGTACTTGGAGCTGTAAGTGCACGTGGCGACTGATATACCTACTCTGTTAGACATGCTGATTGAAAACAGCTTCGAGGCCGCTTGGTCCGGTGACGTTGAGAAGATCAAATTGTTGACGCTACAGTCCTGGGGCAAGGACCGGGAAGAGCCGCCACTGAAGATATCCGTGAAGGACACAAAGGACAACACCCCGTTGTCATTGGCTTACCTCCGAGGTCACCACGACGTTGCATCGGTCATACTAGAGATTGTCATGGCCCAGTACGCGCCGGAAGATGAGGAGGCGACGCGATACAAGCTGGATACTGGCCACTCCGAGGATGATGATGACAATGAGACGTACGAGAGTGGCGCCGAATCCACCAATGACCCCAAGATCATCTCTGAAATTGTCGACAAGACCTTCACTATCGAAAACATTGGCCAGGTTTCAATGCAGGTCAAATCCACTGTCAAGCCCTTGGACTTCCTCGCCCGTGACGTCCACACCTTCACGGTTGAAGACGGCAAGGCCAAAAGCTGCAAAGAGTCCAACCAGACCTTGTTCAAGTTTGTTCTGCAACACGATGATCATGCCGGGCTGAAGGTGCTTCTTGACATGGCTGATCGTTTTGCTGAAAATAAACTTGTCAGCAGGGTTTCTGACGAAGAGGAGACGACAGGGCACTTCTCGTTCCCCGAGAACGACTTCCTTTGGGCTGTGCAGAACGGAAAGACTGCAGCTCTTGCAGAAATCATAAGTCGAACCGGTGCCGGAATCCCGCTTGACGACCTGGTTAAGAAGAGCGGAGTTAAGATGAAGCGGAAGCCGAAGTACTACCAGGGTCTCACGGTATACGGGATAAAGAGGTAGGCATATTCATGTCGGAATGATATGAGAATGTGCTGACCCGCATCTCAGGAAGGACTGGGCGACAGCCGGACGAAACACAGTGGTCCGGTCAATTGGGGTGAAGACACCGCCCCTTCTTTACGCTGCCTCTGCCGGGAACATCGAGAGCGTCGAATGGTTCCTCAGTGATGCCCCTCACCGACATTACGTGGAATTTGGAAAGTCAAAAACAGCCCACGAGGACTCAAGGCTGAAGCACATCAGCCAGACGCCTGGTGGCTTTGTCAGGGCCATATCCAAGTGGCTGGGTATCCAAAGTGAGTCTTCCTTCGCCCCTGCACCCGGACGGGTCCTAATGCGAAATCAGACGAACTTGTCCTCCATTGTGCTGTGATGGGCCCTCCAACAGAGAAGACCAACGACGTTATCAAGTATCTCGTCCAGGCGTGCCCCAATTCCCTTGAATACAAATCGACCCTCGGCGATACACCGCTATGGCTGGCCTTCTATTTTGGTAGGCTCGAGTTCGCAAAGACTCTGATCGAGGCTGGGGCAAACCAAATGACACGTAACAACTCTGGAGATAATATAATGCACGCCGCGATGCTGGGAATGCCGAAGGCCAGCCACCTCGGTCCCGTCCTGGAGCTCGTTGACTCTGGCATCATTGCTCACTTGTTCCAGCAGCGCAACAACATCCACGAGAGCGGGACGACGCCGCTGCATTCGTGGCTTACGGCCGTCTGCAACTCGCGCGGCTACTACTCCAGCAAGAAGTACGACAGCGACGAGCAGATTGTTGACGTGCTGGACTTGCTTCTCAAGCTTTCTCATGGTGCCGAACTTGAGATGCTCAATGGTGCAGGCGACACACCCCTCCACACTGCCGTCATGTCAAACGACAAGCTCCTGGTCGATGCTTTGGTCCGATACAAACCCAAGCTGCTCTACCGCGAGAACGCTGTCGGCCGCACCCCTGTCGAGATTGCCCGCGAGAGCGTCATCGCTGAAAAGTTGACCGCGCCGAGACCCGTTGTGCTCAACAGCAGTAACAGCGGCGAGAACCCCATCCCCTACGTCAACATGCCCGTCGAATCCTTTATCAAGGCAGACGATGACAAAGAGAAGGAAAAGAACAGCTCTTCCAAGCTCTCCGCCAAGCAAAAGGTCTGGGAAGGCATTCGCGTCTTCCTCAAACGGCACCCGGACAAGCGCCGCCTTGTCTCTCTCAACGAGGCCAACGACGTCGCGAAGCGGCTGGGCGAAAAGTACAACGGGGGGCGGTACTTTAGCATCACAGTGCGGCAGGACGAAGACGCCGAC
This sequence comes from Colletotrichum eleusines, assembly GCA_016807845.1. Lineage (NCBI taxonomy): Eukaryota > Fungi > Ascomycota > Sordariomycetes > Glomerellales > Glomerellaceae > Colletotrichum > Colletotrichum eleusines. The sequence continues at coordinate 1,268,595 of JADEZO010000007.1, forward strand.
CCTGCAGGGAACGAGGCCGGCCAGGACTTCGCGTCCCAGATGCGGATCAGCGGCAGCGGGCGAACGTGGTCCTTAACCGAGGACAAGGAAGGCACAGTTGGGCGATATAGGCGTGGCATGGGTTATCGTGGGCTATGAGTGATCGGCCCGTTCCTCCCTTTCGGTTGGAAGGGACCAGATGGCGGGGGCGTCTGCGGATTCAAGGTTCTCTAATGTAGCGGGTGCTGTGAGGTGTTACATCACCACGCCTCGGGATATATTTCTTAGTCGGAGGAGCTTCTGAGTGGTCGACTGGCTAAACGGCATAGATTGGCGAGGTGATACAATGGCAGACCACGTCGTGTCCGAATACCGATTCTCGAAAACTAGTGGAGAGAGGTTTGAAATGGTTGCCGGAAAGACGTGAAGGTTGTCGCGTCAAGGGTCGAGACGCCAACATAGGTCAAAAGCCCTGAACTCTTTTTCTTTTTCGTTTCTTTTCTTTTCTTCTTTCTTTTCGATCTCCATGCTACTAACTAGCATTGTGTTTCCTATAGTCCGCTCTCCTCCCATGAAAGACAAAAGACCGCTCGGAACTCCCGGGTATCTCGAATAAATCCTAACTGTCCGCCCCCTCCCTTTTCTTCGATCCAAGCCTACTTATCTTGGCTTGCCTGGTTTCCGACGATGGGGTTCACCCCTATCCAATAAGGCTCTGAGAGACGAACCAGGGTTCCTCATCTTATGTAGACCTCAATCGTCTCCATGTCGCCGATGTCGGCGTCCTCGACCGTCATATCCTCCTCGAGCTCATCGCCGTCAAACATGAGCGATATAGGCGCGTCAGCAGCCAGCCCGCGCATCTTGCGGAACAGCTCCATGATGGTACCAATGGTCGTCGACGGCCGAACTGACGTCTTGAGCGGCTCGTCCATCTTAGTCTTCAGCAGCACCTTAATCTTCTTCTCGACTTCTTGCTCGACGGCGAGTGTACCCCCCTCGTTCCCGCCATTCTCACCCCCATCGTCGTCCGAGTACTCCCCAAGCTCGTGCCGTCGCCTCCGGGCCTCCTGTCGCTCATGCTCTTCCCACAGCTCGCGCGTCCACATCTGCATGTGCACGTTGGTCCAGTCCTCCCGGAATCTCTCGTACGCAGCCCCGCCGCCGCTGCTCTTGCGGAACGTCCCGGCGAGGTCGAGACTATGCAGCGTCGTCCAGTCATAGAGCTCGTGCCCGCGCCACGTGAGGAAGACGCTCTCAAGCTCGGCGCGCGATAGGGCAACGCGGCCATCCTGAACATCGATCCAGGCGTTGCGAAGGACCTTGAGGGGCTTGACGAGGGTGAAGCGGAACTGCTTCTCCTTGGTCCCTGGGATGTCGGACGTGACGAAGACATTGACCGTCTGGTTGGCCTCCTGCTCGAGTGCTTTCTTACGCTCCATAGCGCGCTGAACATACTCCTTGAACTCGTCATCTTCCTCTTCTTGCTCCCCCTGGGGCACGGGAGCGTCTTCGCCTTGTCCTCCTTCGGCGAACGGGTCATCGTCTTCAATGAACAGGGGCGAGACCTCAGGCTCCGAGGTTTGTCGCCGACACCTGGGCTTGCGTATGGGCGAGGCATCATAGATGTCATCGTCGTCTAGCGGCCGAGCCTCGTCCTCCTCGTCCTCGTCATCGCTGTCATCGATTGAGATGACGGGGTTTATCGGTATCACCTCCTGTTTCCGTGGCGTCCGCGAAGCAGCGGCGCGATTTATGCGCTTAGATGGTGTCTCGGTACCGTCTCGACGTTTTGTTGGGGAGGGTTTGCTTCTCGACTCGGGCGACTCGTCGCTAGTTCGCGAGCGTTTCGAGGGAGGCGTGCCAGGCTCTCTGTTCATTGCAGTCATGTCAGCGTCGTTCAAGATGCAACATCAAGGTTCCAGGTAAAAGTAGAGTCTCTACCTAGCCCCCTCGTCGCCCCTCCTACCGGGCTCTTCGCTGGCCCTCGGCGTGGGCTTCGTGTCGTCATCTAGTGACCGTGCTTGCGAGCTCTTCTCTCTCTCCGCCTGTTTCCTCTTCATGCGCCGCTCCCGTTCCGCCACTGTAACGGGGAAAAACTCGGCGGAGCGCTTGAAAAGGCTGAGGCCATCATCGTCGTCGTCGTCGTCGTCGTCGTCGTCGTCTTCGTTGATGTCCTTGGGCGCTGGCTTTGGATCCGACTTTTGGCGTAGGGCGGTGGGTTTGAAGGGAAGACGCCGCTTAGGCCTTGCCGCGTCGGCCATGTCTCTCTCTGGTCTGTGTTCCTTTTTGTATACTTGGGCAGACTTATGGCAGATTCCGGTTGTCGTTATGCTGTGCGATGAGGGTTGCAAGGGTGGCGCGACCGAGACGAAGTTAAACACGAGGATGTTGAGACCAACTAAACACCTGCATGCAGAGGCTGGTTTTATAGCTGTTGGATTTGAAGACCAGCAATTGGCAGGCAACAAAGGGGAAAGCACGGGAGGCTATGCCTGAAGAAACGAGGCAGCAGACAGACTCATCACGAACAACGCGACGAAGTGGGAGGGAGGGAAGGCGTCCTCGAGCGCATGAGGAGGGTTGTTTCCGTTGTGAGAGCAAAGAACGAATTGCTGGACCCCACAGAAACCCTGGCGCTGGTGGTTCGCCCCATGCACGCTGCTCGGTGGTGGGAGTGCGCCGCTCGGGTAGCCTTACAGTGCGAACCATCCTGGGAAAGCTAGGCCTAGGCGGTGGCCCAGGACTTCTCAGTTGGCTGATCAAGGCGAGGTACTTATTGGGAAGTACCCTTTTCTTTTCTAGTCGGGTCCACCCATACTCCCATCGTCGCCAGCTGGCAGCAATTCTGCGAACATCAATCAATCTGTTTGACGTCCCCTAGCCTCACTCACATCACATCAACCCAACGACTTATCTCACCACAACTGCACAACCAAGTGTGCCGACAACCGCCCGTAGCCCACACAAACTACAAAGAAACCGCTGCAATGGAGAATGGAAATATCAGCCAGGGTGAGGGCAAGGACCCCTCCAGCTTCCTCAGCGACATCATCGGCAACCCCGTCACCGTGAAGCTCAACTCGGGCGTCGTCTACAAGGGTGAGTGAGTCCAAGTCCCCTGCTGCGTCGGGGACAGGACATGACGAGCATTCTGCTCGTTTTGATGCGGTCACGCTGACGTGATGCCGTCGCAGGTGAGCTGCAGTCCGTTGATGGCTATATGAACATCGCTTTGGAGAAGACGGAGGAGTACGTCAACGGCGCCAAGAGGCGGTCGTACGGCGACGCGTTCGTGAGAGGAAACAACGGTGGGTACATCCTACCTCCGACTCATCCGTATCTGAGTGCTTATAAACCTCCTAGTCATGTACATTTCCGCAGACTCTTAGGCAACGGCGGATGGACAGGTCAACCGTGGATTGAAAAAGGGGATTGGGGGCTCGGGGCAGTGACATCCTCGAACATTATGCTGGCCAAAAGGCCTCTGTGCACAAAACATCTATGAAATCAAACCAGCATATACCATCACCACCAGATGCTCACGCGCTGTTCTCATCGATCTAGTTGAACACACTCCAAACGATCTCAGATGCTCGCCTCCGCGCGCAGCTACAGCCTCGAGGTCCACGCCAGATACGTAAACCCGTGCAACAAAACCTCGCCTTGCTCATTCCTCTCTAAGCTCTCCCCCGCCATAATAGCATCGAACTTCTCCTTGAACGCCCTCGCTGCGTCTCCCTCCAGCACGGCGATCTGGCTCAGCGTCCGCAGCCGGTTCCACAGAGCGTCGGGCGTCAGCCAGACCGTAAAGGGCACCTTTTCTTCGCCGATGGGCACCGAAAACAGGGGCATTTTGCGCCCGCCCTCGAGAATGACGTCCCTGACGGCGCGCAGCGGGTTCGAGTCGAGCTGGTTGTCGAACACGTCCTTCCAGACAAAGTCGCGAAAGCGCGGCTGGCCGTCGGAGCCGAGGCTAAAGACGAGCTCGTTGAGGGCTTCTTCCCAGGGCGTGCTGGCCTCCCAGTCTTTTGGCTTGTTATCTAATTGCAGGCATGCGTGTCAGCTGGGCGTTACGGTTTCCTCGCGCTACAGGGCGGGGGTGTTAAGAATGGGGACTTACAGTCCTCAATGTTCCAAATAACACCCAGCACGGCAGTGGGCTTCAGAACGCGGTGGATTTCCTTTAGAGCCTCCGGTGTCGCGAACCTATGTTTCAGTGTGAGCCATTTTCGAATTCATCCATACCACAATATCCGACTCACCAGTGGAAAGCCTATCCAGGAAACAAGAGTCAGTCATCGTCTCCCCTAACATTGTCCGGCCGCCAATCTCATCACGGCTCCCTTCCCGCCCACGTGTGGGAGAGAATGAATTTCAAAGGGAAAAGGAAGAAGCTGACCTGCGCAACAATAGCAGCGTCGCCCCACTCCTCCCCCAACGGCAACTTCGTGGCAAAGCCGTCCTTTACCTCGACCCCGGGCAGCCCTTTCCTCTCGAGCTCGGCGCGCATGCCCTCGTGGGGCTCGACGGCCATGACCTCGAACCCCTCATGTCGCGCCGCTAGCACCTCCGTCATCTTTCCCGTTCCCGAGGCAAGGTCTAGTACGCGTGCATGAGGGACGTCGGCGAGACGCAGGTGCGAGAGGAGCTTCTGTGTGGCCTCGAGCGTGTACGAGGGCCGGTAGGCGTCGTAGGTGGCGGCGTCGGCGAAGCCCTTTGCCGCGCTCTGGTGGAGGGTCGTGGGTGACATGTTTGCCTGTATCCCTGGCCCCGACTTTCTAGATATGTATCATGGTCCGAGCCGTGGAGTGTGGTGTGTTTGGTCTGTGATGCGCGAGACCTCCTGTTCAGAAAGTATGGGTGTTCGGGAACGAGCTTCACTGCCGCGGACAAAGAAGATCCTAAACAGCGATGATGATGCAATTGCGCGATATTATGTACGAGCAAGGAGAGCCAACATCCCCTTTGGAAGAGCAAAGCCTAGCCGTTCTCTGCGTTAGCCTAATTGCCCCCCCCTTTCAGCCTCTCTCTTCCTCCGTCCACATCAAATGTGTGGGGCAGATAAGGTATGTGCGATGCGGGGGAAGTGGGGGGTGGCGGGGGTTTCTAGTCGTATAACCGGCGCCGGTACCGAAAGCGGACGGACAGACGCCGAGGACCAGAGTGCAAAGGTGGAAGCCGAGCACGCACCAGCGAATGTGACGATTTTTTACACCGTCTCCCCCGTCTCCTCTTTAGTGCACGTACGCATACCCTTCGGGTTCTCTTGCCTTCACTTATGAGCTGCGGGAAGGAAGCAGAGGCTGATTGAGCATCCGATGATTGCAAATTCTTTCTGTTCGATGCTTCTATATGATCGTCTTGTGTTTAAGGATAGTCTTCCCCTATGCTAATGTTCCGAGGTTGACGAGAAATCTCGTTTGCCTCATCGTCCAATCGTTTTTAAGTATCCAAACGCTATCATGATACGCCGTCTTTAGGAGGCCGCCGATATCCCTTTCTTTCCTGCCGCGGCCATTGCAGAAAGCTAACTAATGATATAGTGTGGTTATTAGATTCCGATGAGTTGAAAACTCGTGTGGAAGAAAGGGAAAGAAGCGAAGAAGACAAAGGTGAAAATATCGCTTTCCTATCTGATGCTGGTTCCGGTCTGCTTTCATTTCCGCCGAACGCCTGGATGACTCGGCGTCAGCGCTGACTACCACTCTACCCGTGGTGCCCGCTGCCGCTTCCGCTGCTACTATTATCGTAGTGGTGCTGGGTAGCGATGTGCTCGTCGACCGCAAACTTGACGTGGGGAGACTACTGGGAGGGCTGGATGGCGTGCTCATCGCTGAAAATGTCGGTCGGCTGTTGAGGGTCCGCAAAGGGGTCGGTGAAATCGCTAGCAGGAGAGGCCTGAGAAAGGCCAGAGTATCCTTTGTCGTCCCTGATAGATGTAAGGCTGCCGCTATTGGCGCGAACACCATTTCCAGTCAGGGGCTGCGAGTTGCTTTCTTTGACGTTGCGCGCGTTCTTCAGGTGGCGGTTAACGGGGGGTGCAGCGAAGGATACTCGGGGGCCGACGCCGCCGTACGAAGAGTAGTCGCTGGCCTCGTTCGAGGCCTCGGAAATGGCATCGCCTCCTCGGGGTGTGTACGTGTTGTAGGCATAGGACTGTTGGGGCTTGCCCTCAAGCTGGCTCAGAGTGTCGGCTCTGCTAGTGGCAAGGTTGTTGTAGGTAGACTTAGGTCGGTACGTCTGAGGACCGACTTCCGCATGATATGATTTAAAGGATTCGGAGACTGAAGATCGAGGCGAGATAGGGCCCATGGAGACATATTTGCCTTTGGCTCTGGCTGAATTGGGAGGCGATTCGGTGGACGGCGTGTTGGGGCGAGATATCCAGATACCGTCAACTTCGATACCGGACTGGATAGCGCGGACGCCGAAAGGGATTTCGGATTTTTTCCTTGGAGGTATCGGAAGGCCGGTTGACGCGAGCTCTGCAGCATGGGCTCTCTTCTCGGCGTCAATCAACTCTTGCCTCGCGATGTACCGGTTCGTCCACCATAGTTTGATGAAGCCGATAATGAAAACGATGCCAATGGCACAAGCCAGAATCTAGATAACGGGCGTGAGCGGTGCCGAGGTACAGTTGATCAATACGACTTACAAAGGTCATCTGCTGCCATAGCTCCCAGGAGACGAAGACTTGACCCATCTCGAATTACGACGAATTGTTATTGATGGGAGCAAAAGAGGTAATTCAGTTTACCGAATGAACGTGCTCGAAGTCCGAGCAGGCAGGTGAGGAAGGTGTGTGTTATCAGATAGATGAAAAAGTGAGGTGAATATAGATGAAGCACGGCTCGCTTCTGGAACGAAGGGGAAGCAGGCGAATGAGGGTTCCCTTTTCTACCGCAACTAGTCTTTGGGCCTGGCGTTTTATTTTTGGGCAATCGGACAGGCTTGGCGTCGGTTCGTACGAATGCGGTGAGTGGCAGTTGTGACGAACGGTGTCAGTGGTGAGATATCGACTCTGCCCAAGAGGCTGTATGCGACACACACAAGACAAAGAGTCGTAGCGATGGAGATGAGGGAAGGCTTGGTTGATCCCCCCTGGTTTACCACGGTATATTGTGGGAATATCCGTGCTAGTCGAAAGGTATGCGGAAACACCGGAAAGTCAAGGGGAGAAAGCTGCGACGTGGTCAAATATCAGTCGAGCAGAAGGAGAGTAGAATACGCCTCGTATTGGGAGGGGCAACGGTGAAAACAAGAGGCGGCAAAGGATTCTCGGCGGTGAAGGGAATCAAGTCGCGTATGGGAAGCAAGAGCCTTGTTACCAGTGGTGCGACGGAAGCTGGCAGGTTTTGTATGAAACCGGGGGCTTTCGGATAGCAACAGCAAACACAACACTTCACTTTCATTGTCCCATCCAAGCTGGATGAGCTCATTGCAAGCCCAGGCCTGGACCTCGATGAGCCGCTGGGCTGGGACTAGAGCCGGCGTCCGTCCGTCTCGGGCAGAGAGTATCAGTGGCTGGTCGTCCTCTATCGCCCAAGTAGAGTTACAAGGACGATGGGGGTGCCTGAACGACAATAGCGTTGGTCGAGGACGTGCGAGAGTGAATTACCCACAACCACGTCTGTCGACGACCATCCCGAAGGAGGCTGCCCAGAAGTCACAAGTCGGATGTGCTGGGCTAGATTGTGGTAGTGTACTGTATGTACAGTTAGTACATAGGTACTCACTCCCAATGCCCGCTGCAGGGCATCAGTCTGGGTCATCCCTGCTCCTTCACCGCGGATCTCAACAGGGTCCCCCACCTAGACCTGTTGGCGTTTGGTCGACGGCGGTTTGGGAAGTCTCCTATTACTCAGCCAACAGTCTTTCTCTTGCGCTGCCGCCATGTCAGAATGCCTTTGATTCGACCGAGCACACTGGCCGACTGGCACGGGAAAGACGTGATGCCGCAAGGATTGTTTAAATCGCAGGTCCGTAGCTTGACGCCACCTTGGAAAGAGAGTTGCGGGGTATTAGCGATGGAGACAAGAGACAACGCAAGTGGTCCCTCAAAGGCCGTTTGCGGAATGCAAGGTACGGCGCGGGGCTACCTTAGCTCTTTGCCCGCTTAGGTAGCGCCGAGGCCAGGGCGGAAGGTAAAAGAAGGTAAAAGCCACACCTGATGTCCAGACCGGGACCATCAATCCACCTCTTCTTCCGCATGCTTGCGGTACATAGCACGAGAGCCACACTTTGCCACGTTTCTGGGCTCCTTCAGCTCTTTTCATACCCGCCTAGCCATGGCCTACAGCATTCCACGGTTGGCGCATGCCTTTTCTGCTTTCATTCAATATGACTCTTTCCGACATCTGCTGCGCTGCGATTAGTCAATACATCGTTTAACCCTATTCGTTTCCGGCTTTCGGCCGAAGCGGATATCAGCAGGCGAGGCATGCATCGCAGAAACCGAATTTAACGCATCTTCGATCGCGCTGGACCCTCCTGGAAATCTCACTCTTATGCTGCTCTCTTGTCTTTGCTCTCGCATCCTGCACTATACCACAGAGTACCTATGTGCTTTGCTTCCCTTGCGTGGCATCGCATCGCATCGCATTAGAGCCGAGGCGATGTTGACCTGAAAACAACCGATGGCCTTGGCAAGCCGTAGTACCAGCGGGTTCGAGTGCGACTAGATCGGCGAGAGGGGGGGTCTGTTTGAGCTTCATCCTCTTTGTGACAGCCTTCAATACTGATGCCGCACTCTTCCATCGCCCGATATGCTCGGACACTCGAATAGATGCTAATCATTGCATAGACGCTTCTTTTCTCGGTGGTCTTGGCAGGTATGACGCCGACTTAGTGCACCCCAACGAGGTCTAACACCAAGGGCTGGTGGGAACAACAGACGTCGTCCCGTTATGTACAAAGGTCTGATGTCAATGTGGTTGGTTGCTAGGTCCGGCATTGTTTGTCCTTCTAATGGACATCTGAAATTGCGTGCGTCTCAGCATCGTGTAGACCCCATGGCATGCTCTCAGTGCGTGAACACATTTCCTACCTTATCCACCGAAAAATGCCACTGAGAGGGAGTTGACAGAGTGGCGCGTGCTGAGACGGGAGGACCGCCTAATTCTTTTGACTAGATCCCTCGTATTATATGGCGAAACGCTTTGAGTTGTGGGCCCCCGCTGGAATGGTCTGGCAGAAAAAAAGAAAAAAAGGAAGAACCCCCCCCCGGCATCGTGGTTGGTCCTGTTGAACTGTGGCCCTGGGGTCAAGCCTTCAATTGTGACGTGCCTGTCGGCCGTGGAGCTTGGGACTCCGGCGGTACCTACAGCGCCGCCTGACTGGCGCAAGCACAACGAGGCCATCTCGGTTACGACAATGTCTGATCAGTTGTCAGCCTGCAGTACTATACGCCAGCTTGTGGGTATCTGTCGATCATACCCTGGCGATTAATACCCTAAGCCCGACGATTCACTAAAACCTCAAGGACTTCCCTTCAGACTGAAGACTTTCTTTGTTCAGACTCATCGATCATTGCTGCAGTATTGAGCCGCAGCTTCGACAGGGGCTCGGTCAACGAAGGAATGTTTCTCGGACACAACTGAATAGATGGAAATAATGGAAGAGCCTGAGACAATGCCTAGGAGTTGGTGTGATGGCGAAGTTGTAAAACCGATGTTGAACATAACAAAGGCAAGGATGGCGGAGGCGAAGTCGCAGAATCAGTGGCCGGGGCTAACCCGTGTAAAGCACAACTGTGGCATCTGAACAACAACTGAAGCATCTGCGGATGTTCCGGCGATCGCCTCGCGACAAAGAACCTTTCACCTGGTAGACGTGGCAGGTCCAACCCGATCCGGCTGATGGTGAAGTTGAAAATATCACCACACCTTTGCTTACGATGAACACGAAATTAGTACGGCAGAGTAGGCAAATCTATCAGGATATCAGACCTTGGGCGTTTGTTGCAGCGAGATGTTGAACCTTTGCCGATAATCATTGGACCAAACAAGAACGAAGTCTTCAGCGGGTGTCTGGCTTCGTCGATACCCAGAACTGGGTGGCGATCTCCGCCGTTGGCTGTTTCGTTGAAAAGTGCAGCCCAGGCTTGTATCTCGCGCATTCCTCGATCCAGATGCCAAAGACGAGACGACAGCGCATTCTTCAAACCGCAGCTATCGTTTACATAGTGTTATAGAGAGGGCCGTCCCTTTGTTGAACGAATCGAACAACGAGATGATCTTGCGAATTGGTGTTGAGGCCATGGTGAGTGTATTCCGCATGCGGATGTTGGTTGTGGGTAACAAGCTCAGATGGTTGCGCCTCGCTCAAAGCAGGCATCGGCTTAAGAAGACGCGCATGTCTCCGATGCTTCCTGACCGACTCTTGACCATCTTTTCTGTCGCCTCAACTGGGTCGCCTTTCCATTCAGATTTGCTTGCGCTGGAGTCTTGCAGTATATGCGATTTGAGATGGAGCTGTCATGCTCCTATCCTCCTGCGGGCCGTTACATCCCATAGTGCGAGGATGACTCGACGAGCAGCATTGGCTGACAACAAGCCGAAATCCATCACGTGAGAGAGGCGACTTGGCTATGAGCACCCGTATGGAAGTCCAGATGAGCCAGCGGTGGTGAAAGTACGTTATACGGCCTAGGCGTTCGCCGGCCACGGCGAAAACCGCACCCGTTCTTGGTCCGGCAAGTCGGTTGTACGTCTTGACCGCACAGGGCCTGGGCAATACGTCATGTACGGGGCAGTCCCGTTCGTAGTACTCCGTACGATGTACGCACTGGGTACGTTCCGATGCTGAGAAGAAGGGGACGGTTGGATGGAGATGAGATGCAGGTCCGCGTAGGTCAGTTGGAGGACAAGGAGAAATCGGCATGCCGATCATCAGGAATCCCTTTGATGCCGTGATGCCAAGACGTCCGGGTGGCGCCCCCATGTCCTGGGTACGGAGTAGGGTAGCTGATATTTTCACTCCATTGTAGACGGAAGTCCGCGGATGTTTGATTGGTTTTCGTAGTCGATACACTTGTGACCAGCCAGAAAGTTTGGGGGGGAGCACACTTGGAAGAAGTCTCGGCGTACTTAACAACGCGCGCTCCCCTTCCATGGCTTCGAATGGGCGGGTGGTTTAACCGCTGTAGCCATGCCATCCATGAAAGCGTGCGCCCGACCAATGGGCGGGGACACGCTGAAAATTGGGCCGGAGGAAATGGTGGATGACGGCGAGTGTAACCCCATCGTGCCCGGGTCTCCAGAGGCGGGGGCATCCCCTCCAGAAGAACAGATGGAGGAGGTACCTGGGATATTGCCGCAATCAAGGCGGCGTCCTAAGTACCGGTGCACGTCAATCCAATCGAAGCTTGGAATCGTGGCCAGGTGGCGACTTAAGGATGTCAATGACATGTGGCAGGGAAGCATGGGACAAACACATGTCATCGACCAAGATCCCCCCCTGTCGTTGTCACAGCCGTGTCCATTGAATTGAATTTAATTTGGTTCGGTTCGGTCGTCATCAGGGCCCCCCCGGGCAGTTCGTGGTTCGTTCCAACTTCCAAGCTTCCCGAATTCCAGAATCCCCATCGAAACTCGTTTCTCGTCGGGATCATCTGCTGTGCCTGCCTGTGATCTCCACTGATGACCGACATGGCCGCGTATGTAGTGTAGCATTCTAGCGAAGAGGCTGCTGCAATGGTGGGTGTGACGTTGGGGCCCTAGTGGTGGTGATCTGCGAAGTCGGTGATGGGGAATGGGTGTATGAAGTGGTACTATACGAATGAATACAAGATACACCTCCACGGCAAGCAAGGAAACCAGGCCCCCTAAGCTCCGAGTTCCTAGGGAGATGATGGTGAGGTCCGGTCCGAAATGCCTCCTCTATCAGGGAAGCTGGTCCCTCACCTCATCAACTCATCATCCAATAGATGCAGCTGCAAGAGGGTCATTCGTCACGTCCAAGTCCTGCGAGGCATTAGCGTGTACAAAGTATCTACCCGTACATACCTACCTACCTAGGTAAGTAGGTACACATATTAAATTGCTGTGGATGCGTAGAGATGCGTAGGCAAATAGGGAAGGGCAGCGGCACACGGAAAGGAAGTAAGCAAGTGTGGAAGTGTGGCCCTGGTGTTGACCCTGGGCGGGAAAGAGAAGTGCAAGCAAGCAAGCAAGCTAGCACAGCCCAAAACCTGAGGTAGGCACTTTAGCTGGCAACTGCTCTGCTGTCTGTCTCGCTCGAACACCGCACGACATCAACCCGCCATCCCTCACCTCGCGACCTCGCTTCCTGTCTCCTGGCTGGTCTCCAACTTACAATAGCGGCAAACACCTCCGTTCCCCATTCTCCATCCCCCATTTCCATTTGCCCGGCGCCTCACGTAATTATCGTATCCTACGCATCTTTTGCCCAGACTCCAGCCCCAATCCAATCAGCCTTCACACATCCAAGCCACCATCTGACTGCAAATCCAAGACCCGTCCCTGACACCCTGGAACGACTCCAAAAGCACCGGGATTGGATCAGCAAGCTTCGACCCGACTAATAAGACGGTCAAGATTGCCATATAGTTCATCGCCATCCCGCCTACCCTACCTATCTACCTACTTACCTAACTTACCTACCTAACCCCCGCCTTCTCGGTTCACCCATCGATTCTTTTGTCAAACGGTTCCAGCAGCAACCTCGAAACTCCAACCCGACTCGAAACGGCATCAGTCAAATTTGCTGTCTGCATCACCTACCTTGCAAGGCTGCATCTTCATACGGTCTCGACCTCTTGTACCGTTGCTTTGCACAGAATATTGCGCTTCCTAAAGGAACAACCTGACAGTTCCGCTTTCCCACCACTTTCTGCCATGCCCATTCGCAATCCATTTGCCCGTCGTCCGGGCCATGCCGTTTTCTCTCCAGCTGGGGACGAGAATCTGCGACCGGACAACCAGAACCCGTCGCATCCCGGATTCGAGAAGCAGGACACTGTCGGTTCCAAGGCCTCGTCGTCGCTGAGTGTGAGGAGCTCCAAGAGCCAGGACAACGGGGAATACAAAATGAGTGGTAGGCCCCTCTGCCCAATTCATCACTATACCGCACAGCCCAAATGGCGCGCATCGTGAGACCGATTGACTGACTGTTTGTCTGCAACACAGTCGTCAACGACAGCGGCGTTTATCTACCGGTATGCACCCTGCCCACTACCCTCGGCGTCCTTGAGACACGGCTAACGCATGTGCGCAGCCATCTCCAACTGAAGAAAAGACCCTGTGGCCGCGGAAATATCTCGGCTCGGGTCGCACTTCAACAGACACCCGTAATGACAGCGGTGAGATCGAGCACTTCTCTATTTCGAGAGAGTCTTTCGACTCGTACAGACGGTCATTTGTAAGTTGATACTTTGCAATAAACCAACGCTGCTCAGTTCGGCGCTATCGCTGACCGCACATGTGCTGTAGGATATCACAGCACGGTCCCCCATCCCTCAGAGCGACTTCCCGGCCCGCCAAAGTTTCGATTCAGCCCGCTACCCCCGACTACCCCGATCCGCGATTGATAGGCGGGCCGACCGGGATCTGCCTACTGCCGATGAAGGCTTCGAGGATGTGGGCTTGGACGACCAGAAGCACCAGCAACACCAACCCAGCCGCATGCGTGGTTTGTTTTCGCGCTTCGGTGATTCGGATCACAAGGAGCCGAGTGCCAACTCGCCTAACTCGAGCGTCACGCGCTTCTTGTCGGGCGCAGGAAGAAAGCGTGGTCAGAGCGGACAAGGCTCAGAATTGGGCACCATTGAGCGACGCAAATCGGTAGCGTCAGTCGAGACTACTGAAGTCCACTGATTGTGCACCTGGCTCTATTCTCGTTTTGAGTATTCAGCCAACGGGTGCAAGCCCCCGACTGCATGGTATGGGGCGTTACTGACTAGGTTACGTCTATGTACGGGGCGCATTCGCTATGACATGATTAGAACTAAGGTTAATGATTCAGGCTCTCACTGGACTGAACCGCATTATGCATGTACGGGTGGCTGCGAGTAAGTCTGAGGGGCAGAGCTTTGAGGCCGGGCGTCTAGAAACAAGCTCTCTAATGATAATGACACCAATTTTGACACGACTTCTCGCCATTGTTGACGAGGACTCTTTGGCATAGTGACAAACAGACAATAATACCCTGGCTCCGAAAGTGATTGAAAGTTTAAGAGATCACGATTCCGAGTATCGCCGAGCTATCGTGCACTCAACGCGTCAGGACCCATCCATCTTCGCGGTTTGCTTGCGACCCCACCTTCAGATAAGGTGCCTACGTAAGATAGGTGTAATGGCGGGGCAGAGGGGTTGGGTTTCCTCCCGCCGGTCAGCCCTTCTGTTATCGCCACCCATACCGGACGTCGGTAAAACTATTGATTCTCCCCAAAACTTGTTCCCAATCAATACTCTTTGGCTTTACTTCGGGACCCCTGCTAAAGAGTGGCACGTTGCCCAAAACGTAGATAGATCCCTGACTTGTCCATCCGGCGAACTCTAATACCTGGCTGCAGCATAGATAGTCACTACGCCTCATATCCTAGGGGGGGAAACGGCCCTTCAAAGAGGACATAAGGAACCCCTCCCCCGTCCACGTTCCTACGCAGATGGCTGGAGACATCACCGCGAACGGCACCTCGGCCGCCACCGGAGCTGGGGCCGGCGGCGGCTCGGACCCGTCGAACGGCGTCAGCGTGCTGTCGCTTGCGACGCGCACCGTCCACGCCGACGACGGCATCAGCGCCCACCGTGCCATCGCGCCGGCCATGCACGTCTCCACGACGTTCAAGTACAGCCGCAACCCAGACGAGCTGCAGAAGGGGGTAAATGTCGACGTAAGTCCCTCGCCACCCAGTTCCCGCTCGCTTTACAGCTCGATGCTCTCTGCACTTCGCTCCTGTTCTTGGGAAGATCAATGGGTGACGAGAGAGAGCACAAGAAGCGAGTTGAGTTTATGGCAATCTCAGATACTAACTCCCGTCTTCCCCCTCCACAACAGCCCTCGGCCCCGGGCGACTCACACATATACTCACGCTACTCGGCCCCAAACACAACCCGCTTCGAGGCCATCCTTACTTCGGTCCTTGGCGGGCCCTCGCTGACCTACTCGTCGGGCTTGTCAGCCTTCCACGCCATGCTTGTTCACCTGAACCCGAAGCGCGTCGCCATCGGCGGCGGCTACCACGGCTGCCACGGCGTCATCAAGATCCTGACCAAGCTCAACGGGCTGAAGCAGCTCGAGCTCGACGAGGCGTCGCTGGAGCAGCTCGAGGCCGGCGACGTGCTGCACGTCGAGACACCGCTCAACCCGACGGGCGAGGCGCGCAACCTGGCATATTTCAAGGAGATCGCGGAGCGCAAGGGGGCGTACCTCACGGTGGACGCCACGTTCGCGCCGCCGCCACTGCAGGACCCATTCCGGCTCGGCGCGGACGTGGTGATGCACTCCGGGACCAAGTATTTTGGCGGGCACTCGGACATGTTGTGCGGCGTGTTGGCCGTCCACCCGAAGCACGCATACAAGTGGCTGCAGAACCTGCTCATGGAGCGGTGCTTCATCGGCGGCGTGATGGGGAGCATGGAGGGCTGGCTGGGCGTGCGTTCGATGCGGACGCTAGAGCTGCGCGTGGAGAGGCAGTCCCGCTCGGCGACGGAGCTCGTCCGCTGGCTCGACGGGGAGATCCGACGGGACCCCGCTGGCGTCGTGGGCAGCGTCGTCAACAGTGTCGTGCACGCCAGCCTGCAGAAGGAGGACCTGGCAGACGGTAAGGGGTGGCTGGCGAAGCAGATGCCAGGAGGGTTCGGCCCCGTGTTCGCGATTCTGCTCAAGGACGCCGAGGACGCCAAGAGGCTGCCGAGCAAGATGGAGCTGTTCCACCATGCGACATCGCTGGGCGGTGTCGAGAGCCTGATCGAGTGGCGCGCCATGAGCGACAGCGGATGTGACAAGAGGCTATTGAGGGTCAGCGTCGGCGTCGAGGGATGGGAGGATTTGAGAGATGATTTGGTGCAGGGCTTCAAGGAGTTGGCGGAGGAGAAGAAGAAAAGGGTCTGAGAGCCGTCTGTCCGCTCAGCGACCTGATGTCCTTAAATTCTCCAAACCATAATCAACTTGGTTTGTTTTAGCGGCGGCGTATCAGGGATCATGCCAATCCAAGTTATCTATGCATGATGAGATGCCTCTTGTGTCTTTGGAACTGATGAGAGCTCTTGTACTCTGCAAAGACGGAGATAGGCTGTTATTCATTCTGTAGGGATAGGTGTACACTTCTTTTTGAAAGGGGCAAGGGCCAAGTCAACAGATGTGTAGCCAAAGCAAGCGCAGCTTCATTGGAGCCGGTCACTGCACGCGGCATTCGTCCAAAAACCTCCACCTTCTCAAGTTTCTTTTAAGTCTCCATCTCATCGCTACTTACAACAAGATGTCCAAAGAGCCGTCCTCGTTCAGGCAGTCATCTAGCTTGTAGCGGGATGATTCAAACCTGGCAAAGTGAGTTAGCTGGTGCATTCTTGTGGGTGAGAATGAGCACTTACGAGAATTGGATGGATCCTGTGACCATACACCGACATGCGTCGCAATAGGTCTTCATAAACCCCCTCCTCGAACTACCTGCTGCTTCTTCTAAATCGATGGCAGCGGCCTCAAACGCTGCCACAGACGTGGCCAGATCGGCTAGGAGGGCGTCAACAGCCTGTTGAGGACACTTGCCCTCGTGCTTCATAATAACGGGAACGGCATTTACAACGCTCTCGCTGGCCTCCTTGGGCTATTCATGTGTACTAGGTGATTAGAAAGTGAAGAGGAGCTGGGGTGGCAGCGACACTTACGATTTCCTTGCGGAGGGAAAGGATGTCGTTCGTGCTATGGTTTTCAATGGGATTAGCCGCCATACTGGTGACCAGCAGCAAGGATAGATGTACATCCAAACAGCCCTGCTGGTCTCGGACCATATGGTCTGGATTTGTTCCATGTATCTGATGTGCTCCGGGATGTTTTCAGATAGACCGAACCTGATATACTTGTCAGTAAGGGATGAGTACCTGATGTTCTTGGATGACGGACTCGACGAGAGCGCAAAGGGTCCAGACCGCGGCCGTGCCATGACGAAGCTCTGAATACGATTCGAGGCCAGGCAGGGTGCCCTGAAGTCGCATTGCCTGTTCTTCACGACAGTTGCCAATGTAGCGCCGCAGCTGGTTCATAAAGACCTTCCTCTGTTCTGTTCTTGGGTCAGCGATGCCTCCAATTTTCAGGGATGTCGATACTCACCTTGAGTGTAGGCTTTTTTCAACTCGTCTCCAATCACCTTCAGCTCATACTCTGCCTGACCAAACGTTTTATCCGAGCCAAAATTCGGAGCAAGGCCGAGAACGTGCTCAAACACTCTTATGGTGTTGTCATGATGTGTATTGGCACGCAGTAGTATGTCATTGCTCAGATCGTCAGTTCCCTGTTGGTCAATGGCGTCGTCCCAACAGAACAGCCATATGATATAGAGCGCCAGGGTCTGAAAGCGATCCCATTCAGTATTAGGGTAGAACCTGCAGGAATAAGATCAGTAGTTAGAAGACAATGGAGAAAGAACGCCACTGACAGGCTGACGAAGCGGGCGTAATCAGCCCTCCGGTACTTCTCCCGGAGGTTGGGCGATTTAACGAGACTACATGAAAGTATGAACGTCAGTAATTTTTCTTTGTCTCTTCCAATACACATTTTGTTAGACTTGCCGGTCAAAAGCGTCTTCAACGACGGGGACGAGACGTTCGTAGTTGGCGTTGGCCTTGACCGCCCATCCCTTGAAGATGCTGTAGAGGTTTGGGACGTGGATGGTCTGCCCCTTCAAGGCCTCAATGACAATTTGAGTTTCCTGGGCATTTGAGCTCATTTTTTCGGTGGTTGTGTCTTTTGAATTTCTCTTGTGAGTGTTGGCTCGGCCGCGGACGGCGGAATGAAAGAGCTGTTGGCCGACACACATCTTGTCGGAGGGTTCTGTATCCAGAGTTGGCTCATGCAAACAACAACAAAGTGGGTCGGGAGTAAATTCTCGGTTGTTCTTTCTATTCCGATCAAAATATAGGATGGCAGAAGTCTTCATTTATAGGAGCGAGTCTTCATACGGAAATCAGAAAGCAGGAGAGTCAACAGAAACGGGAATAGATGATATCCTTACTGCACCATCCCCCGCTTAAGGTGGATTGTAAGGCCCTCAGGTAGGTAAACAAAGGCCATCTAATAAGGAAAGAGGAACTGCGTAGAAGCAGCAAGAATACAAGGGAAGGGAAGAACAAACAAACAGATGAGATGAGATATGACGAGAAGCCATCAGAGAGAAATTAGGAACGGGGGCGCTAAGCCTTTCGGTCCCTTTGTATTCGACTTGGCCTCCATTCTTCTCAGCTGCGCACCAAAGGCATCAGTGGCTTGGTGGTATAACATCGCGGTCCGTCAGTATGAACTTGGTCATGGAATCGCACAGAGATGATCGGGATGGAGACCTTCGTAGGGTGGTAGTTTGGGTCTTTTACTGCGCACCTAAGCTTCTGCTTTTTGCTATCTACTTCCATTTGTTGTACACAGTATCATTTTCCTTCTTATTCTTCTTCTTTCGATTCTGCCTTACTGGTACTGCGAATGTCATCTTCTCATTTCGGGCTCACTTGTTGGCGCCATATATGTTTGCCGAGTCCTGGATGTCTACAACTTTGTGGAAGCCAAGCATCCTGCTTCTTTGTTGTGGAATAAGCGAATTAACCGACTGACCAGCCTGGATGTTGAGGACAAACATGCCACTCTTCTCGTTCTACCGCAGTCCACAACATGTTTCCGAATAGATTGTTCGACATATCTAGTAAGCTATTGGGTTAATACGGGCTGTGTGTCGCCGGTAGCTAATAATAAACCCAGTCATGTGCGATGAGAATGTCCCAAGTGTACGGTTTCAGGGGCGTGTACAATGAACTCGTCACGCACCGGATAAGAGCATTGACTTTCATCCAATTGAACTCCAGGGCTAGCTGGAACGAGCTTTGGTGAGTTCGACACTGGATCATACACATGAGGTCCTTCGGAAGATGAGACGTGGTCTCTGCAGAATCTTGAACTGCAGTTGGCCGATAGATCGGGCCCTAGCTGTTCATTTTGTGGACAGTTACACACGCCATTGCTTCCACCCAAGAAATACAAACGAGACGAGTCGTTCAAAATACATCTTTCCGTGGGTGGACGGCTACCTGCGTGGGAACAGACTTGTTTAGGGAAGGCCCTTTCGGGAAACGTATTGAATTCAGAATCTGCAGAACGCAGGTGGCGCTTCCATTACCCACATCACTCGCGGTTACCAGCATTAATCGATAACCTCCATCGTACAAAGCATCGCTTTCCCTACGCCATAGTCATTCTTCCACGTAGACCCGACCTAAACCGTGTGTCACCCATTTCAGCCCTCCTTGGGGTCTCAGTTAGTGACGCCGCAGTCTTGTAGGACATCCTCATTGTGCCGCCTCGCTGAAACAGCAAAAAGGGAACCATGCCTCACCAGTGCGCGAAGCCGCGATTTCGCGAACCTCGATCATGCAGCAATCCGACGCTTTTTGTGATGGGTCTACCTACAACACGTGGGTAAATGTAGAGTCTTTGCCCTGCTCATGCTGACGGAGGCAACGGGGGGGTCGCACCGCGTGGATCCCAGGCGTAGTGAGGTGCACATGATGGTAAAATTCCCAGCGATTCGATGCTGCAGTCGAGTTGAGACCAGCACTAGCCGCTGTTGGGCACGCAGCTCAAGGTTGCCGATGCCCCCTCACATGACTTTCGTGGACGCCATCGGAGTCGATGCGAGACTATCGAGGGTAGGATGGTGGGGGCAAATGCTGCGCAGTATTTTGCAATGTGTTCATGTAATAAACGATAAATTTTTGGTTGGCCGAGGACTGACTCATCTGTCTGTGTCGACTTCCTTTAGTAGCTCCGTCAAGTTCATGATCCTGTAGCCGCGTCGTTTGAGTTCTGGAATCACCCTTCGCAGCATGGGGGCGGTCCAGCTCCTCCTGTCGTGGCAAATGATTATGGCACCTGGTCGGGCCATGCTCAGTATGTGATTGGCGTTCATCCGCCAAGAGCTGATCTGGGCGTCGTGAGGGTAGACGCTGCCCAGAACCATCCTGTATCCCATCTTGTCGACCAGTAGCCGCATATTGTCGTTAAAGAAGCCCGAGCCTGGGCGGAAGTAGTTGGCCACCATAGGTTTGTCCTGGTACTCGTAGGCGACCTTAATCTTGCGATAGACCTCGAATATCTCCGACTCCAATTGCGCTTCAGGGAGGGATCGCGAAGCTTCGTCGTGCATTGCATGGTTTCCCAGCTCGCTCCCGGACTCGATAATAGCATCCATGTCTCCTTCGCGGCCATTCATCTGCGAGCCGATAAGGAAGAAGGTGGCGTGGGCATCGTTCTCGTTGAGTACTTTCAGGATCTCGGAGGTGTGTTGCGACGGCGCATCGTCGATCGTCAGGCCTATAATCTTCTTATCCGTCGGGACCTGCCATAGAACATCGGGCCATCGTCTAGCGAAATAATTGATGAGGGACGCCGGGGGTTTGTAGATGATGTAGAAGGGAACAGCCAAGAGGACGACCAAGGCGAGGAGGGCCAGTAGGGTGGCCATTCGATTCCTCCGTACGCGCCGGCGCAGCTTATTCGGAAATCTGAGGAGCGATAATCGTGCCATTGGCTGTCCATTCACCTTCGTATTTGTCGACGGAAGAAGAGCAAGGACAGCATCGTCGAGCTCGTCGAGCTGGCGGTGAAACAAAACAGAACAAAGTTGAGCCCAGCGCACAGCTCCAATCGGCGCGGCTGCAGGAGTTTGCGTTCCAGAGCTGGTCCCCCTGGCTGGTGCGTGCCTGTGGCTTGCTGCGGACGTTAACGCCGACGGGGAAGCAGGGAGATCGTGGCTGATACCAATTGAGCGACGGGACCCACAAATGCCCTTCCGCACCCGCAAGTACTTACTAAGTACGGAGTAGACACCTATGTACAGAGTCTGTTCGCTTCCCTTAGCCACTTCACTTGCCGAGGCTCGGTGCCATCTGATCCAACTTTTAAAAACGGACATGCCAAAACCAAAGTCCCCTTCTGCCAAACACCAGCGGGGGGGTTTCCAATCCTCGCTTGTATCTCATGCTGACGGCGTGGCTTTACTGGTTGGCTGGCGTCCGGTATATCCCCATAGTTCGGTATGACACCGGTTCTAGGGCTGTATGGTCATCATCTCGGCATAGGCAGTTTCCAAACCAGGATAGATGGGAGCAATCTTCAGCAATTGTGATCAAAACCGATTGTTTGCTCGCCGTAAAGTCTCATTAACCCTCGAGTATATCCTTCTCTTCTTCTTTCCTCATTTCCGTGCAGTCCACCACCAAGAACCTGCGTGGACATGCGATGCGGGCTTGTTCCCCTCGTTATCAACATGTTGACATGACTCTTCTGAACACCGACTATCATCGTAATTGGTGGAGGATAAAAAGATATCGCCATTACTCATGTGTTCTAAAAGAGAGCCAATATCTAGGATCCGATGGGTGGCGGATGGTAGAATGCCAAGATTGGAGACCAAGGCTGCACCCTAGATTCCAGAAGCCAATCCCGAGCCCGTCATCTCACATTACGGTCATAAGCCCCGAACCCGACACCAGTCCACCAGTCCACCAGTCCAGAGAGCAGAAGTTAGGCGTCGGGTCGGAAGAGGGTACGGCAAGGCATGTTTGTAATTCTTTGGGACCGTAGAATACATGGGAGACTTGGCTAATTCGAGCCAAGCCAGCAAACACTTCCCGGTCTCGATTGGTTACTCACAAAAGTACAGTCCTCCTGGTAACGAACATCTTTTCCCCGTCAGCTGGGCGTCTCGTATGACGCCCTACCGATATCCGCTGTAGAGCGACCGGCGGGCTCAGATGCCGAGTGTCTCGCTCCGGAGTTTTCGAGTCGCGGTGACCCGGGTAGTGGAGGTACCCGAAACGCCGGGCCCAAAGCTTGATCTTCCCGTTCCCGGCGACGCGGGGTCTTCCATGCACAGACGCAATGCGAGTGTGGTCGCATTCCTGCCGAGGGAGTTCCCCACGCGTGGCACCGGCCGCCCCCCCCCCCCCTCCCTCTCCCCACCGCGGGACCGTTTGCGCGATCACCAATTGGGGGAGCGGCGGTCTGGAACATGAGATGCGACGAACGGTAGAAGAGAGTTTGGGTCGTGTTCGGCTTCTTGACCCCAGTTCGCACTCGGGGGAACAAAGTTGAAGCGGCAGCTGCCAACAAACGTTACAAGTTTCTGGATTAAGAAGCGCCGCATCATCCAGTATATGCCCGCCCATTCACTTAGCCTGCACTTCAGCACCGTGATGCATGCACTGTATAGCCTCCCTCCCTTGTTATTCCTAAGACGGCCGCATCGCATTAAAAGGAAGCATGCTCCAGGAAGGCTGACAGGGTCGATTAGGAGGGAAAATCCGAAAAGGAGGGAATGCGACGAGGATGGGGGAAAGTATTTCCATGGCAGCGACCCTAAAATTTCCCGTCCCCCGCCACGCAAAACCGACGATGGTTGCGTACCCCAAGCTCCGATCAAACAACCGCCCTTGCGGGATCGGCACTGCGTGGCCCACCCTCAACCTCCTTTCCTCGTTTACCGAAAGCATTTTTTATGCGCAAGCCAGGTATCCCCGGAGGAAGATCAAACAAGACCACGGGGTGGTGGGGAAGCGGAGCACCGCCGTCATTGACTTTCACCTTTACTTTCACTCACCTTCGTTCACTACCTATCCATCCCTTCAACCACCACATGTTGACGACTGAGGGCGATGCAAGCTTTCCGTTTCGGTGGTTGAAGGAGGGTCTGTCCTTCATTCCCAGTGCTGTGTAAGTTCATAGGGATTGACGAGGGACTGGAAAAACTCAAACAGGAGGGGCAGGAACTTTCGCATCTAGACGAACCAAGTGACTGAACTGCGATGGTGACCGACTTTTTTTTTCTTCTTCTGATCCACATTTCTGCGGCCTATTGTAGACGTAGAAGGTCACGGCTAGTCATCGCGCCCGCCCGGTGTTGCTTTTCTTCAACCCCCCCTATCTCCTTCAGATCAAAGCGCATGAACACATGTCTCGGCCGCAATGGATCGATTGTCGCTGCCTTGGAGACGACCCCATGACAAAAGATACTGTCTCAAGTCTCCGAAACCATCTCGACCGAGAAACAGAAACACACACGCCTCAGTGAAGATGCCCGCGTGGTACGAACATCGAAGAGGGGAAGAAGAAAAAAAAGCAGAAGAAGAAGAATAGTAATAATAATAATAATAATAATAATAATAATAATAACAATAACAATGATGATAATAGGAAAGACATACCGAAGAGCCAATCACCGGGCGAAGCCACTCGAACCGGGGAGCCGTCACATGAGGTCCATGCTGCAGTCGTCAATCGTCAGATGTGCACTCGTCACGCACTACTTCCGGAATGAAAATTAAACGGAACCTACCCCTCCGCTCCCAGCTTATGCCTGCCTACCTATTTGCCTGCGTGTTCTTTTGGTCTGCCTTCACGCCCAGCCGTTATTCCGACGCCTCGCTCGTGATGTGGGAAAAAAAAAAGGTATTTGCCTATTCGGCGGTGCTGGTACACACCGTGGCATCGCAGAATTAAGAGAGAATGTTGGGGAGGGAGGGGGGAACGCGAATCACAAATACCACGAGCGGGTCTGTTTTCGGCCCCATCCTAGCTCCCTTCTCGAGGGGAAAGCCACCAAGGATCTCTCCGCGATCAACATGATAAAAGCCAAACCATCTGACACACGTAAAGTCATTCCACTGCACTGTTTTTCCGGGCCGACAACCAGGACTGGTGAAGGTGCTACCTATTCGACAGTGGACTTCGTCATCCGGACCGTCCCCGGTGAACACCGCGTAACAATCGAGAGAGGCGTAATTGAGCTAATCTAGTGTGGCTGCCGCTCGAAAACATCTCAGACGAAGGGAGTAGTCGTGCTCACCGGACACTACCGAGCCAGGAATACATGCTCCAGTCTCGGCTCGAGAATCCGGGCGGTGAGGTAGGCCGGCTCAGTGACGCTGTTTCTGATATGTACTAGCTCTGGCAGGTCAGACTAAATAAACTCTTCTCAAAAACACCCTGCAAAGCCCCAGTGGGCTTGTCATCGACCCGCCCGAGGTTGCGGGCTAAGCGTAATGTCGCCCTGGCCCTGTCTGTCTGTGGGCTTGTTTTTCCAGACTGCGGCCTGTTGAGGTTGCCCGGACGAAGTCGAGGTGCAAGTGAAATGAGCAATGAGCTAAAATAAGGCAGAGCGCACGCTCAGGTCAGATGCCAAGGAGCGATCACGAGCTGAGTCTATACATGAACCACATGTGAACGGTAACACGGACGACGGCTAAACAGACGAGAAAAATAAAACTGAAGAAAACATGGAAACCAGTATAGCATGTGCCATAAAAGAATTACAGAAGAATTGTGATTAATAGAGCTGTAATAGAAACTGGAGGGGGAATCTCTTTCGCATCATTGAAAAGTATATACAGAGAAACGCCGTTTACCCCATTTGTAGGGAGGGGCATCGATTCCAAACATGGCCAGGTTCCTCCTCTCTCTCTCTCTCTCTCTCTCTCGCACGCAACCTTTCCGCGCGGACCCAGACCAGGTTCTCCTCCGAGCCAGCAAAGGTCCCCATTCTCTTCATCTTCCCCTCAAAAAAGGCCGTGATCGTGGGTCGAGTTGAATTTTGCTTCTTCCAAATATGTACAACGAAGAAAAGCAAGTAAGACTCACCGAGGATGCATGTGCATTAGATCCATGCGGTAGCCACCGAACGCTGGGGTGCGTGGCTGTCGGTGAAGAAGTTGGGGAAGAGGCTTTGGACTTCGGATAGGTAGTCATCTGCAGCGAACTTGTAGAGGCCCTCCGCCTTGAGCAGGCGCTCCTCCTCGTACATGACATCATCCTTGATGCCGAACTCCTCAGCGATTTCCGTAACCTGAGCCAGTTCACGGCCAAAGGGGTGCGACTCGGCCACCTTTTCTTGTCTCGGGGTTTGGTGCTGGAGTGCAGGCGAGGGCACTGGCGGTAGCGGGGTTTTGATTGCGGGGGCAATCGAGTGGTGAGACATTGTGGAGGCCGCGCTGGAACCAGACGACGCCCGCGAGAAAGTCATGCTGGCCTTGGAGGAAACCGTCTTGTCCGAGGCTTTGGAAATTTGCGATAGGGAGCGCTGGCGGACTAAGGCGTCATACGAAGCCTGCTTCGTGTGCGTGGGTGCGCGCTTGGGAATAGCGGGGGCCTCGGGAGTCTTGGCAATGTCGACGGATGCGCCCGGTGCAACGAAATAACAGGACAGATGATTCGGCTCCTTGGTCAGCTCTTCGGGGGCAACGTCGGGGCTGGTCGGGGGAGAAGAGGCGGCAGACTTGGCGCTTTCTGAATCCTCCTCTGTTGACTTTCTCGACGAGTTGCTAGACGCATCGGTTCCAGTTCGGGGTTGGATATCCGGGGCGTTGTACGAGAGCATGTTGGTGGTATGAACGAGCTCCATGGGCGCAGAGATCTTGTGCCTGACGACGGGTTGGCCCTTGGTAGTCTTGCTTCGCTGCAAGATACTGCTGCGCTCCTTCCCCCTTGCGGCATCGAAAATGTCGATGTTGTTCTTGACCCTACGGGTGGTGAAGGCTCGAGAGATGGACGACATGTTGAGGGTTGACGAGAAGCTCAGGCTCGGCTTCTACGTGGTTGAGGTGTAGATTTGGATAAAGACTAGGATTTTGGTAAGGGTTAAGTAGGTAGGCACGCAAGCGCCTGACCAAACTGCGCTTGTGATTGAACCCGACTGTGATGCCGTTGTTGGCGGGCGAGGAAGTGGATCTTGTGCTGCAAGGCAAGGTGGTTGCAGTCAAGTGGGCAACAAGTAGGGTGATGCTGAGGGAAGGGGGGAGCGGTCAGCTTTAGTATAGACCGACAGTGCCCAGTTGGTGGCCGAGGGTGATGAGGGAGTGCGTGTGCGTTTGGCTATCGACGGGAGAGTTGAGGCGAAACGAGACGCGGGATCAGATGACGACGGCGGAATTTGTTCGACGAAATGGGTTGAGTTAATGTGTGTGAGACACTGCAGGTCGAGGAGTCCAGTCCCGGTGCGACTTTACGAGTAGGCGGGGGTCAATCCGGCGGATAGGGTCGTTTGCGTGAGTTGCAAAGGAAAGCGAGCCGTGTGGTGGTGACGAGTTCGAGTTGATAAAAGGACTGTGAGTGATATTGTACCAGTAGATCACAAACTGGACTGATGGCAGTGTTGCGTTTATGTGAGCAGGAACGGTCCAGTGCAGTAATAGCCAGCCGAGAAGAAACGTTCAACGTGTCGTACGGGAATTTCAAGCCAAATATGGTTTGGGAGGAGCGCAAGTGGTGGTGGTGGTGGTCGCGGTTAGTGTGTGTTTTCTGGTGTAGGTAAAAAGCAGTTGGCGCCGGCGACAGAATGGATCTAGTGTCTCGAGATTTCTCGGGAGAGAGGGGAGACGCTGAGACAATGAGAATCAAAAGACAGACCACAAAGGGAGCGATGATACTAAGGCGGAATAGAAGTGAAAAGGCAAGGCAACAGAAGAGAAGCGAAGAGGGTCCTCGTTCCAATATTGGGAGTGGAAAAGGGCTGAAGGGGAAGAAAGAGAAAGAGAATGGGAAGAGAGGGCGCGTAGGACAGGGTGTGAGGGGAGGGAAGACAGAATAATAATATTCGCCGGTAATGGTTAAACGGGACCCGTAGTGTAGTAGCACTTGTAAATTAGGACAATACGTAGTGCGTACTGTATTAACGACTACCTAGTAGTAGTCTGCTAGGTAGGTTGGTAGGTGTCCCTGAATGCTTGTTCCCTTTCTCTTGTCCTCGGTCGGTGCTGTCTGCCCTGCCCCTAGCTTCTGGCCGGGCCCCGAAATATCGACGGATGGGCCCCCTGGCAGGCCGGGGGTGTGATGTCGCTCTTTGATTGCCTCATCGGCCATTCTGATTGGGCGTCGAGGCCTCACCGCAGGGACTGGAGCCAACGACTGGAGACTGCCGCTTGGGAAAAAGTGCCCAGGCGCCATCCCTGTTTTTTTTTTCCTCCTTCCTTTTCGCACCCCCTGCCAATGGTGGGGCCATGGTGAGCTAAAAGGGAAAAACTTCCTTGGCCCTCACAGTGTGTTCGCTACCTTAGTGCGGCACACTAAGTGCCTAAGCTACTGCGTGGACAGACTCTACCGGGTCCCGGTTTTTAGTGCCAAGACCCGAACAAGATAACCTCTGCGCCAATGACAGCTCCAGTTCGTCACGAACCCCTGGTCCTTTCCCTTTTCCCTTTCCACACCGTCACGTCGACCTTTTCTAGTTTAGCCAGCCCTCTTTACCGTCCCTGCCGTCGTTCGTCAATCAATCCATTAGTCAGTCAGTCAGTCAGTCAGTCAGTCACACTCACCCTTTTTTTTTTTTTTTTAATGCGTGTGGCCATCTTGCCCCTAATCCGCACATACATCACCACTACCCAGTGGTACATACAGTACAGTACAAATCTGCACATCCCCTTGTCGGCTGACCAGTCGGTGTTTACTACCTATGTACAGGAACGTATCATATATATATATATATACAGCGGGTGGGTGGGCTCTTGCCATCGAGTGACAACCCTCCTCGCTAGGAAGGAATATCTACCTGCGTCTGGCGGGCTTGCAGCGTGACAACTGCCGCCAAGAAACGCTTTGAAGCCGGCGCCACTCGAACGGTGAGATGCATGCAATCTGCATCGATGCCAACCACAAGCCCAAATCGCCGCTCAACCCTGTCCATCCGCCACCCAAGGGGGGAAATAGCGTATGTCATGATCTGCCTTCTTTGGGAAAGGACAAAGGGGGGGGGGAGAAGAAGAAGAAGAAGGAGGAGAAGAAGAAAGGGGGGAATAAGAGAGGCTGGCTTGGTCGGACCAGCACAGTCGAGATTAGTCCGGCGCGTCACTCGCTCCCTTTTGATAGCTCGTCATGTGCACTATTCCTGTTGCCGTTATGCCCACCGCACCCCCCCCCCCGACTAAATCATCCTCGGGGGCACACCTTGGTACTACAGTATGTAGTCCAATACAAACTATATGTAGGTACTCGGCAGGTAGCTCAGACGCCATACCGTAGATAAAACAACATTTGCGCTTGCATATGTATCTCACGGGGCGTAAGGCGCATGTGTCGGGCTGCGACCGCCCTGCCTTTCTTCCCCGCCGTGTTGCTGTGGAAGGGACATCGCGTTGCCTGTACGGATATGTAGTAGGAGCTGCTGGCCGGCGCACAAAAGCAAGCGGGAACTTGGTGTAGACAAAAAGCTGACAGGCAATGCCTACTACTTCTCTCTTTCTCTCTTTCCTATTTCTTTATTTAAAAGAAGTGTTTTTCTTCTTTTTCTTGCTCGTATCCTAGTCTTCCACTGACGACACCATGAGGGCAGCATCCCGACAAGAGGGGATGATCCACCAGCTTTCTCGCCCAACAACACTACTGATGGGTCCCGACGGACTCGACTAATCCGCATCGCGGAAGATTTTGCGATTTGAGATGGCCGAGCTGAGGCGTATTGTCGACCTGACAGGTTTCTCTCCCCCGGGGGGGGGGGGGTCCAAGAGTGAGAGACCCCGTCCCTGAACAGATTATACAGTGTGACGTTGCAAGCCGCGGACGGAGAGGGCCAAGGCGATGGGACCGGGGCGATGGTGAGTTTGTGGGGTTCTTAGGTGTTGGACCAGTGATTGGAGCAAATGCCTCCAGGGGTCGAGAAGACCAGCCTCAGGTACACTACCTACGTACGTAGGTACGTGTAAAAGGCCTAGCTACCTAGGTACTTTGGACTGGCTATCGGCTGCTAGCGCTCCATAGTGTACACTACCTACTTCCAGACGGCCGCGACCAGCTCAAGTCCTGTTGCAGACAAACGGATGCAGAGGCCCCATTCATTGGCTGGGTGTTCTGTCCGCCATGCTTTTCCTGTTTAGCAGAGAACCCCCCTGGACTTTCACTGTTTCATCATGCGCCATCAGCCATCGATCTCACCCTAATGGTGCCACCTGCCTCGCGTGCCTGCGCAAGCGGCACAGGGATGTACCTACTATTACACTGGCACACTGGTAGATGGTGGTGTGGAAACCAGTCGATCCGGAACCTCCTCCTTCAATTTGTGTTTGCTTGTTTCTTACGGGGCCCAGGCCAGGATGCTAGCGAAAATCCCAAACTAACTTAGAATCATCCAGTGACGAGATTCTTCTCATCGTTGCATCTTCTGCTGCAACTTAAAGAAATCTGTCCGGCGCCATGGTCAGTCATCACATCGACACGCGTTGCACACACCCATCGCACACGCACACACACTGACACATGTACCGTAGGCGGTGCACATACGTAGTACAGCACGGCATACGCGGGAAGAGACCCGCCGCCGTCGCCCAATGAGCAATGCGGCACCCGGGCCTCGTTCTTATCCCACATCAGATATCCGTACTCCTCCGTACGGTCCCACATCATCCTCCACCATGTGGTGGGTGTGCATGAACCTGTCACCCACATGTCATTCCTTGATTAGCACGACTCGTTGACTCACTGAAGCAGTTCATCATCACGACAGCAGCAGCACGTTCATCATGCCCGAGCGGTCAGACCAACGCTTTATCTCTGATTGCTTTCGCCGGTTTTGGAGTGCGTGGTATGACAGTCTTGGCTATCCGTCGCTACGAAACTGATGTGGTCGAATGCATACTGCCGGTTCCAAGACGGCATTCGACTTTGGACGATGTGAGACTATTCCCCACCAGTCAAAAAGCTGCTTTCCAACACGGAATCCCCCTCCGCTAGTCCGCCCTTCTCTCCGCTCTCAACAGTATCGTCACCACCATTCTCGTCGTCGGGGCCCCAACATCGGTTGGGCTGGCGCCGTTCAGTCACCCAGCTTACTGTTTTGATTCATCTATCCCGGACCAACAAGAAGTTCTCATCATCTTCAACCAGGTGGATTGCCAGGCATTCATGTCCCTAGAAATTGCATAAGTGAAGGACCACATGACCAGCCCTCTTTCGCCTTAGTCCTCGTCCTCGTCCATCGAGTCGGCACCATCCTTATCACCCTCCTCCTCCTCCTCGCTGGAGCTGCTGTCATCATCCAGGACGCCAACGAGCCGGTCCTCCTCGATACCTTCCGGCTTCTGCGGAACACGCTCAGCAAATGCGTGTCGAACCGCCGCGTTGGTGCTCGTATCCCAAACGTGCATGGTTCCACGGCTGCCGGCAACGCCCAGTCTAAACGCGACCTCGGGATCGGGTGCGAACTGCGTTGAGAAGACCTTGCCGACGTCCAGGTTGCGGGAAATCACCATGGATGGGCCGCTGGCCTGAATGTTCCACAGTTTAACTGTCTTGTCAGTCGACCCGGTGGCCAGGAAGCCGGGCACGACAGGGTTGATGTCGAACGACGAGACGGACTCGTCGTGCGCCTGCAGCGTCCACACAGCCTTGGTCGCCTCGGGAGTTGCCGGCGCGTTACGCACGTCGTGGAAATGGATGATTCCGTTCTCCGTCGACACGTAGAAGTAGTTGGCGTCGTGGGGGTCCCACCGGATGTTCTCCACGTCGCTCTCGACACCCCATCGGGGCGCCTTGGCCTCAGGGGCTCTCATGTCGGCGGCGACGACCGTTCTGTCGTAACTGCCGCTCAGCAGCACGGTGGACTCAACCGAGTGCCACGCGAGAGAGCACACCTTGTCCGTGTGGTAGGTGTACGACTTGGCACACTTGGCCGTGTACAGGTCCCACAGCTTGACTGTCTTGTCGGCCGAGGCCGAGGCCAGGAGGTTCCTGTGTTTCCTGTTGGCTGCAAGGGCGAGGACGGCGTCGACGTGGTACTCGTCGTTGGCCTTCTTGGCCTTCTTCTTCTTCTTCGTCTTCTTCTTGTCCTCGGCGCCCTCGCCGGCCTGGCCCAGGATGGCGTTGGGGTACAGGCTGTCGATGGTGTCGAGGTCCCAGACCTCAATATCCGGGTCCATGGTGCCGATGGCGACGAAGTTGGCCGTTGAGTCCTTGTCCACGCCGGCCTTTTGCACGGGGATGTCAAGCCACTCAACGCAGAGGGGTATCGCGGGGAGCATGATGTCGTGGTGGACGTAGAGGTTGTCGGCCGAGTCCTCGTAGACGTAGACCTCGAGGTGGGCCATCTCGTCCTCGACCTTTGCGGCGAGCAAGAGGTTGTCGGTCGCAAGGATCTGCAGGTCCTCGCGGTCCTCCTCGTCATCGTCGTCCGGCCCGCCGTCGCCATGGAGCGTGATATACGGGTCGTCCTTGTTCGATTCGTAGTAGGCCAGCGACTTGATGTTGCCAAACATGGCCATGCCCTCGCCCTGGCCGACCTTTTCCTCGTCCTCGTCGCTGTCGTCGTAGTGCTCCAGGTCGTATTCCTTCAGGTCCTCGTCGTCAAGGTTGACACTGATCGAAAGGCGGTCAGCAAGTCATGCCTTCACAACTATGAGCGCCAGTGCGCCTTCGTATGTAGAGACTGGTGTCAACTAACTTTTCCGTCTTCGACCCCTTTGCGTCCGCGGCACCGTCGGTGTTCTCGGCTGCGACACCTTCCTCCGCATCCTGCGCCTCTTGCAGGTCCTCCTCAGCGTCATCCAGTTGCAACTTGGCGAGCTCAGCTATGCGCTCGTACTCGCTCTCGTCGAATGTGTATTTCGAGGGAAAGGGCGCCGCGAATCCTCGGGGCACCCAGGTGGATGTGGTGATCATGGACATCTTGGAAGGTTGCTTCAAAGAGTATGTCGCTGGTGATCGGGTACGTTTGCCACGGGTGCGCAGAAGGCCTTGGTCCTTGTAGAATGCCCAAGAGACGTAATCGTCAAAAACAGATCCCAAAGCTTTTTAGAGGGTCGGATCTGGTGCAGGGACTCTCGTCTCCCCAGTTGCGCCCACCAATAGTGCGTGTGAGGCGCGCGATTGAAAAAAAAAAAATTCGAAGGTGGGGTTTATCTTATCTCGTTATCGATAAATATGCCGCTCAGCTGGGCGTGTTGTGTCACTTACCGAAGCCGGAAGGAACTCTCTCCTTTATTGCATTAACCGAACAATCCGAACAGCCAGGGGTGAGTATGTGCCTCTGAGCCACCGGCTCCACTCAAGTGCTCCTTACCTCAACTTACCTCTCGCACCCAGCCATATTACGCGTAATCGTCAGCGATCGTGTAAACCGCGCTCATCTTGACGAAGGGCACGGGAAGCCTAGGCGACGCCTTGCGCGACCGCAAGACGGGCGGCAAAATGTACGACAACCGAGATGGATCAGGCCCTAGCTTCAAGCGCCGGAGAATAGATGGAGGGAGAACACCCTGCGACTCTCGCGCCGCCGCAACACCAGCTCGTGACGTCCCGGAGCCGACCGACGAAGACTCGAAAGCGCTGGATCGAGACTGGTACATGGGTGACGAATTCGGTGGACACACATTTGGTGACGATTCGCACAACCCCTTCGCGGCGTATGCATCATGGGAGGCCGAGAAACAAGAAGCTGCCAAGGCGGAGAAGATGTCGAGTCGGTTCGACGCACGGAAGGAGCAGCGACAGAGGGAGAACGATGCATGGGAGACGAATCGCATGTTGGTGTCCGGCGTGGCGCAGAGGAGGGACATGGGCGCCGATTTCGATGACGAGGAGGCTACACGTGTTCATCTTTTGGTGCATGACTTGAGGCCGCCTTTTCTCGATGGCCGAACCATCTTCACAAAACAGCTGGAACCTGTCCCCGCTGTGCGCGACTACCAGAGCGACATGGCCGTGTTCAGCCGGAAAGGCAGCAAAGTGGTGAAAGAGGCGCGCCAGCAGCGGGAACGCCAACGGCAAGCACAAGAGGCCACGAACATTGCCGGCACAGCTTTGGGAAACCTGATGGGCGTGAAGGAGGACGACGGGGACAGCGCGCTACCCGTCGCTTCGGAAAACGACTCGAGGAAGAAAGGCGGAGACGAGCCCGTAGAGAGCGGCAACAGCAACAAGTTCAGCGACCATATGAAAAAGGACGAAGGTGGCGGTAGTGACTTTAGCCGAAGCAAAACGCTCCGCGAGCAGAGACAGTATCTACCTGCATTTGCGGTCCGTGAGGATCTGATGCGCGTCATTCGGGAGAATCAGGTCATTATCGTCGTTGGTGAGACGGGGTCTGGCAAGACGACTCAGCTGACGCAGTTCCTCCACGAGGACGGGTTTGGAAAGTCAGGCATGATTGGGTGCACGCAGCCAAGACGTGTAGCCGCAATGAGTGTGGCCAAGCGTGTCGCCGAGGAGATGGAGGTGAAGCTCGGCAGCACGGTGGGTTACGCGATCCGATTCGAGGACTGCACCAGCAAGGACACTGTCATTAAATACATGACTGACGGTGTTCTGCTGCGAGAATCTCTCAACGAGCCCGATCTTGACAGGTACTCGTGCGTCATCATGGATGAGGCGCACGAGCGCGCCCTGAACACGGATATCCTGATGGGACTGTTCAAAAAGATTCTCCAGA
Source organism: Colletotrichum eleusines (assembly GCA_016807845.1). Classification (NCBI taxonomy): domain Eukaryota; kingdom Fungi; phylum Ascomycota; class Sordariomycetes; order Glomerellales; family Glomerellaceae; genus Colletotrichum; species Colletotrichum eleusines. The sequence continues at coordinate 1,302,199 of JADEZO010000007.1, forward strand.
GACGGCGGGATCTGAAGCTAATCGTCACGTCCGCGACCATGAACGCGAAGCGGTTCTCGGACTTCTACGGCGGAGCCCCGGAGTTCATCATACCAGGCCGAACCTTCCCGGTCGACGTCATGTTCCACAGGTCGCCGGTCGAGGATTACGTCGACCAGGCAGTGCATCAGGTTTTGTCCATTCACGTATCCATGGATCAGGGCGATATTCTCGTCTTCATGACGGGACAAGAAGACATCGAGGTCACCTGCGAGCTGATTCAACGGCGGCTCGATGCGCTCAACGACCCTCCAAAACTAAGCATCCTGCCGATTTACAGTCAGATGCCTGCAGATTTGCAGTCCAAAATTTTCGACAGGGCAGCGCCGGGCGTGCGCAAGTGCATCGTCGCCACGAACATCGCAGAGACAAGTTTGACCGTCGACGGTATCAAGTATGTGGTGGACGCCGGGTATAGCAAGATGAAGGTATACAACCCGAAAATGGGTATGGACACCCTTCAGATCACCCCCATCTCGCAGGCGAACGCGTCGCAGAGGTCGGGGCGTGCCGGCAGAACGGGCCCCGGCAAAGCCTTTCGTCTGTTCACCGAGAAGGCGTTCAAGGAGGAGTTGTACATGCAGACGATTCCGGAAATCCAACGGACAAACCTGAGCAACACGGTACTTATGCTCAAGTCCTTGGGCGTCAAGGACCTGCTGGACTTTGACTTCATGGACCCGCCGCCGCAGGACACCATCACGACGTCCATGTTCGACCTGTGGGCGTTGGGTGCTCTGGATAACCTGGGCGAGCTGACACCGCTTGGCCGAAAGATGAGCGCGTTTCCCATGGACCCGTCACTCTCCAAGCTTCTCATCACGGCTGAGGAATACGGCTGCAGCGAGGAGATGATCACCATCGTCTCCATGCTCTCTGTTCCAAACGTCTTTTACAGACCAAAGGAACGCCAGGAAGAGGCAGACGCGCAGCGCGAAAAGTTTTGGGTGCACGAGTCGGACCACCTGACGTATCTGCAGGTGTACTCGGCGTGGAAGTCGAACGGATGCTCGGACGGCTGGTGCATCAAGCATTTCCTTCACCCCAAGTCGCTGCGCCGCGCCAAGGAGATTCGTGACCAGCTGCTCGACATCATGAAGATGCAGAAGATGGAGATGCTCAGTTGCGGCATGGACTGGGACATCATCCGAAAGTGCATCTGCAGCGGCTACTATCACCAGGCGGCCAAGTACAAGGGCTCGGGCGAGTACATCAACCTCCGTACTAACCTTGGCGTGCAGCTACACCCGACGTCAGCGCTATACGCGGGCCACCCGCCTGACTACGTTGTCTACCACGAGCTTATCCTGACGTCCAAGGTGTACGTCTCGACCGTCACGGCGGTAGACCCGCACTGGCTGGCCGATCTGGGCGGCGTGTTCTACTCGGTTAAGGAGAAGGGGTACTCGGCACGGGACAAGCGTATCACCGAGACAGAGTTCAACCGCAAGATGGAAATCGAGGCGAAGATGGCCGAGGACAAGAAAAGGGAGGAGGATAGGCTGGCGGTCGAGAAGGAGAGGTCCGTCAAGAAGAAGTCCGCAGTCGCGGTGGGGGGGAAGAAGATTGTAGCGCACGGGGCTGTGAGGAAGCCCGTTATCAAGCGAAGGGGCAGAGGTATTTAGCAGACGTTTTTAGGTCAGCAAAACAATTCGATAAAGCGAGGTACTATAACCCTTATGTTCCGTGTTACAACACAGCAGCTCTTAAGAATACCAGTATAAGTATCATGTTCAATAATCAACACTATAAAGTTCGGTTTTATATAGGTAGGTAGAAAAATCGGGTATTGTAACTAGACCTGAACTATCAAGCACAACCCAACCCCCTGTTCCCTATATGCAGCCACGGCGAAACTCCATGTTCTTGCGCAGCTTGGCAAAGCTTGTCTTCTGTTGGGTGGGCCATGACGGGCTCGTCATTAGCCACGCCCGTCGTTCACTGCTGTGCGGCCGGGGGAGTCGGCAGTGGCTCCGTTGGCTCGGTGCAAACACTTGTGCTCGCCGCCCGTGACTTACAATTCGTGGTATATCTGCCGGCGTTCGCACATCTTCAGACCATCCTTTGGCCCCTGAGACGGGGACTAAGAATGACTTTCAGCGGCAGAGGTTGCTGCTGGCGACCGTGTACCAGTAAATGGGCTTCATCCAGGGAAGTCCGTTCTATCTTCAAGGTTGCGAACGGTCTGGCAACTGACCGAACAAGATCTTGAGGAAGGGTGCGATGCTGAGGAGGCCGCCGCCCTTGGACAGCCGGAGGCGGTAGCTTGGATCGAAAATTCTCGTGTATAAATTAATATTTCGATTTGAACGGTGGCCCTAACAGAGACCTCAAGTTGTCGCACATGTCGCGCTCATATGGGACTCAAGACCGCTTTGCGGGGAGCTTGATGTCCGACCCGGTCATTTCCCTCCAATCGGGTCGGCCGACATCCGTACGCCCCGGGAAATAGATAGGTAGGTAGGGTATAAGGCAACCGGATGTGTAGACTTCTGGAGCCCTCGTGCCGCATGTTGCCCAAGCTCCTAGCCGGGGCACGTATATCTGGCGCGAGCATATCCCTTCTCTCCTCGACCTTTCGAGGCTCGGCGACTAATGCTGACTGCCGCCGTAAAAGACAAAAATCCCTGTCCTCCTTCTGAAGCCGACATGGTTCACCGCTTGCGCATCGACAATCCGTAAGTGAAGGGTTGTACCCTGGGCCTCGCTCACTCCGTGAGATCGCAGCTGAATCCCGGCACGTATTCCATGAGTATCCCGGTCACTTCGAGTAGCCGGTTATCGAAATCTTGTTGAATCGCCATCCTTACCGTGCAATACGTCTTGGGTAACCTAATACCCTTCTCGGCGCCCATCCGAGACTGCAAACGACTGGCGCGCTCGTTGCAAATGGTCTCGCATTCAGTCTGCCGATCGACCTCCTCTTCGAGCCTGTTTATCTTCCTCGGAGCGTCCTCGTTGTCAGAATCATCGTCGCTCCTCCAGAGGTACTCCTTGGCGGCGCCGCGGCGGACATAGTCGACAAACTCGCGCTCGAACTCGGGCGTCCACTCGCCGGTGCCCCGACGAAGCCGCAGGCCTTGCACGCATGGCGAGAAGCGGCGGTCGAACATCTTCAACACGGCCCTAGAGGGGGGTCCGTTGGGCTTTATGACGGAAACTTCCATGACTGTCCAGTCGGAAGGCTGGAACACCTGGGATATCACCATGCGCAGGCTGCCGTCAAAAGGGGGCCGCCCGCTGACGGCGAGGGCGGTTAACATATTGCCACGGTAGTACGGATTCCTTGTTCATGTCAGCGCACGGATGGCGTTTTCCTCATCCATCTCGACGACGACGCCTTACGGTGAATATGCCATCTTGAGCCAGTCCACGATGCTTTTGAAGAAATGGCCCACGCCCCGTGCTATGCCGAGGAAGCAGTCCTTGACGTAAGCCAAAACGGCCGCCATTGTGTCCCGGCCCAAAAGCTACTCAAAGGGTCGGAGTCGCCGCGTAGCGCGGGTTGCAAACGTCTCGTGTGCGATGAGATTAGGCCTGATGGTGAGCAGGGGCTGATGGGGGCGTGGAGTGAGCTGAGAAAAGTCATGATGGAAAAAAATCGCAGCGACAGGGTCTGGGCCTTTTTGAGGCTGCTGCTGGGAACGCGAGACCCTGCCGGACCTGCCCGATTAGGAAGCCAGCTATGTAAAGCTCATGTGGGGAATAGGCCAAGGCTTCGACAGGGCATTAGCGGCGGCCAGTATTAGCTACCTAGTTAGTGTACTTACGCTTACCGAAAGCTTGCGCCGCCCTCGGTCTTCGACTCTTTGGTGGCCTAATCAGCACTGAGCATCTATATCAACCAAGTAAACCGCCCCCTTCCACAACAAGGTCCTTGGTACGCGACAAGGTATTCGCTCCACGCGCCCAAAATTACATGATTCCGATCCAAAGGCACCCTTCAACCTTCGGAAATGTATTCTGGATATTTCTTAGCCCATCTTTCGGCCCCTGTTCAAACACTTTACGACGAATCCCACCAGAGTTGTTGTAATTCAATTGCACGATTTGGAACAACCCATCCGCTGAACGAGCGCGGGGCCTTGCTACTGATGTGTTCACTCAGTGATACTGCTGCAGATTCTCTCCTACGTGTCCCAGACCACTGGTTCCTTTTCCCAATCTCCAGATGAAGGGAGTTTCCTCCCAGCCTAGTAAGCGCCTGCTCCAGAGCGCCGTCCTCCCGAAAAGAAGAGGAAGGGAAAAAAAAAATAACATTAAATATAGACGTCAAGATTTTGTACGGTGGCTCGCCCAGATATTTTGGAACGAGCTGTCGACAATTCGCCACGGGGACGGCGGGGTGAGGGACCTTCAGCCAAGCCACCTCGACGTCGCGAGGCCCGCGACGAACCCGCCCACAGCGATGCAGAACCCGACCACTACCGTGAGGCTCTTGCTGACCTCCCGTTCGATCCAGCGCTGCCTGAACCTGAACCTGCCGATGCGCATGTGGAAGATCTCCTCGACGTCGACCTCGCCCCGCCAGTTGGGCTTCGCGCGCATCGACCCGCGCTTGGAGAACGTATTTCTCTCTGCCCTTAGTCTCGCCTGGTTAGTTGCCGTCAGCTACGAATGAAAGAGGAGGTTAGGTCGAACCAAACTGTCGACTCACACAAGAGATATGCAAATGTCCCCTTTCAACTTGGCTTTTAGTTCCAGGTCAACGTCCAGGTCTAGCCCAAGCTTCAATTTCACCGGCCTTTCGTCCCTACCGCCGCCACCCTGGCGCGGTATCGTCACTGTGGCCTGCTTGTTGAAGTTACCGTTCCCGTTTCTGCCTTTGTTGTTGCTGATGTTGATTGCGTTGTTCTCACCCCCTTGGTTGTTGCGATTCCGGTTCCGCCTGCGGCGCCGGCGTCCACCCCCGCTCCCGCTGCCGTTCACGCTGATGCCCGAGTCGATCGTTGAGATGCCCGTCGTCGAGCCGCCGGCACTAGACGCCGAGTCGTCGACTTGGAGACCTAGTTCCGCTAGAATATCATCTTGGTCCGGGACGAGGTCGCTTTGACCGCTCGGAGACGGGGGAGTGGCAAAGCGACGGCGCGAAGGCTGCGGGACGGATGTCATGATGTTTCTGGGCGCCATATTCTTTTGCGGCTGTGGCGGATGGAAACCCGCGTTTTCTACCTGGGGAAAGTCGGTTTGGCTTCTCTTCGTGCTCTAGAAAGCCGACTCTAGGAAGTCTGGTCGGAGGATTATGTGATCGCTATTTGTGTACCGGCTGCGTGAGGACGATGATGAGGTGGTGGCTATGAGGTCTTGGTGAACTCAAGGTATAAAACATATCGCCGGAAACATACTTACTATTCTGGGTTATATACATCCCCAAACTCGCCCCTCCCCCCCAAACAAAAGAAAAAGAAAGAAAGAAGGACTACTGCAACAGCGGCCGGCCCCCTTGCCCGTGAAAAGTTTCAAAAGCTAACCGAATCCCGAGGACACCCCCGCCCCCCCAAGAGACTTGAACCCGCCTTTCAAAACCAAACATCACGCTGGACGTCCGACTTACACGGACCCTTCGCGGGTGAGTGGGCGCAGGGCGTCACGTGATGGGTCGATGGTGGAGAACAAAGGGTGAGGATCTCGTACGATGCCGCCGGACCCTGAAACCGCAATGCAACTTCCACGTCGCGATCCCGGCAGCAACTCAGACCAGGCAGGCTCCCCAAAAGGCCACCCGCACCATACCAGCGGACGCCTTTCAGTTGTGTCCGCCCACCATGATCACGAGCTGCCCCGACGCCGAGTTGCTCGGGGTTTCGTCGTCGAGGGACCTCTTGTCGGGGTCGGGAGGGTCAAACACCTTGTCATTGATCGCCAAGTCGTATGTTGGCCTCACACTGTTCGACTCCGTCGACACATGCAGATCTTTCGACGGCTAGGTAAGGGTGGGGATACATCAACAATTGCCTATATTCTAGCCATATTATGCTTTTTAGCCGTGATCGTTGTATACATACCACCTGCCGTGATACTAATCCCTCATTTATGAATCGATCAAGCTTGGCTGGGAAACACAAAAGCAGACCATGTGGAATGCTCCGAACCCCAATCGCCGAATTCGTGCCAAGCCCATGGCCCCAATCCCGGCGTATCAATGCCTATTGTCCTCTCTTTAAAACAACAAACTTATGCTGTAATCCAGATGTTACAGACGGACAACCACACGACCCCATTGCGAATCCCCGATAGCTTTGATAGCATTTCGAGCGAAGTCAAGACCCTTCAGTCGTTCCAGACCCAAGTGCGTCTACTCGTCGTCACAAGTTTTACATATCCCGTGCATTCCTTTGGACGTCCAGACCATGAGGCGCATGAATATCAGATGATGTCCCCCAACACCCACGCTAAAATGACCACCGAAACACCTGCAACGGTGCATTGTCACCTTCTTCGCCATCTCATGTGCTGAGCAAATCCCTCACCGACATACCCCTTCCGGCACTCCTTACAGCACTAGCACCGGCACTGCTGGCATCACTGACAGTGCCCCTCCGATCGCTATTCAGCATCAACAACGCAGCCGTTGCCTCCTGGTCCAGATCCCTTTGCGGCGCCAAAGCAGGACTGGTGAGCGCCGACCCGAACCCGCCGCCGTGCCCGTACCCGGTGTACGTCTGTGGACCAAAGGCAGGCGACGTCGTCGTCGAAGTGCTATAGTTGTATTGCCTTGGGTGGTCCGTGGACACGGAGGAGTACGAGTCGTGGCGGTGTCTCGAGCTGGCGTCCTGGGGAAGTAAGGCCGGCGACACAGATGGTTGCTGCGAACGCGAGTGTTGCGTTTGCGGGAGTTGTTGCTGTTGCACGGGCGGGAAGGTCGGCGACGGGGCTTCCGAGTCGGTCATGTCGACGTCCGCGGGGTCTTCTTGATAGCTGGGGACGAACTGCGGGATGAGGCCCCACGACTCGCCGCGGCCAGCGGGGGTCTGCAGGCCGGACTCGGTGGGTGAGCGGGCCTCGGACGCGTCCCGTTGAGCCTTGAGCTTGGCGACGCAATCTTCGAGGTATCTCACGTATTCGATTGATGCCTGCGAGTCGCTTCCAGTCAGCAGCTGAGGAGTACGGAAGAGCATAATCGTTACAACTCACTTGTAGGATGGCCAGCTTATGCATATCCCCCGTGCAGGCCGGAATCATGCCCTTCAACACAGCAAACTCCTCATTCATCTTCGACCTCCGGCGCCGCTCAATCAGACTATGCGCCGTCTTCCTGGCAATTTTGCGACCCGCTGCGCTCGTCGTCGAAGGCTGCTTCTTCTTGCCTTGCGCTTTGGTGGCGGTCCCGGCCGCCGCACCGGCCTTTCCCGCACACGATGCCCCCGACTTGGCACCAGTGGCAACAGGTGTCTCCTCAGGTTCCTCCTGCACCGCACGAGGCTTCATCTGGATAATTTTGCGAGATCGCGTCGGGGGTGGGGGCAGCGCGAAGCTTTCGTTCGAAGCCGCCTTTTGGACCGCTGACGAACGCCGGCGGGACTTGACCGTCTCGCTGGGCTGTACAGGATATGACGCTGTGTTGGAGGGCAGGATGGACGGAAACTTGGCGTTGGGGGACGTCCGTGTATCCTTGGGGGAGATTCTTGAGTCGTCTTGGACAATGGCAGGGGGCGGCAATTCGAAGGAGAGCTGTAGTGAGTTGAGGTCCTTGGAACCGTCCTGACCCTTTATGTCCGTCGAGGACGCCGGCGTGGGTGGTAACGTTGGGCGCGGCATCGTTTGTGCTCGTGCGTGTCTGGGAGAGGGGAGGGGCGATGGCGAGGAGCGAATGAAGTAGACGGTAAACAGAATGAATAAATTGCTCGGATAATGGCCAAGTGTAGGAATCCGAGGTCCTGTGCTGGACGTACAAACCCGGTTGACGTGTTGCTACGAGGCTGTGCGGACGGACAGTCGATGCCAGGCAATGAAGGAGGCAGCAGTCCAATAGCGGTCGCAGCTTGGCACTCAGTTCAATGTACAAGCACCCGTTCGACAAGGTTCTAAACAAGAAAACGAGTCCAACTCGCTGCTCTGGTCACTCGAGGGAACCGAGAAGGTAAAGAGTCAGCGACGGGAAGGGAATGGCGTATGTCTGCTGAGGTGGTGATGCAAAAGAGAGTTCATGAGAAGGGGGGAGGTGAAGGAAAGAAGTAGATGGTAAGAGAATGGCTAGGTAGGTAGATAGTGAGGAGATACGGCATGGGAAGTACAAAGGTTGAGGCGGCGCACGACTTGTCTGACTCTCGCTCTCACCACCATCCTTGGCTTGTTCGTCCTTACTTCTTCGCTCTCTGCGACCCTCGTCCTCCCCTTTCTCTATCTGCAGCCCCCAGGCGGCCGGTGAACGCAACCTGCCATGGCACTCGCCTCAGACGCCTGGCCACCCACGCCCCTCCCCCCAATATCTTGGCGGGGATGGACGGGGAGAGGGTGCTTCTGCTTTGGCAGATATAGGCGGCAACCCTGACGAAAAGAGAAGGACCTGGGGAGGGGTCTGGGGCTTCAACGAACTAGGTTGAAGGAGAGAGGGCACGCGACTCCAAACCAGAACAAGCGCAGGAGGGAAGACCCCGTAAACAAGACGCACACGCGCAATAGACCGAGAAAATTCAGCGCCATGGGGATGGTTCAGGCTGGACGGGCAATTCCCAAGTGAGAAGAGCGGCCAATGAAGAGGGCGGACGTAGGCTCCTGTGAGAAGAAACGGGCAGGAGAGGCAGCATCGAGGGTTCAAGGTGGATGACCAATCAGAGGGGCGGACCCGAGCACATGGTGTTCCTGAATGGCAACCACGCATCCCGGTGCCAAGACCGGACATCCAAGGTTGCCTACCTGCCTGCCGCTGCGCCATGGATCATCGGCTCCAAGGTTTGCACCGTGTCCCACGCCCTCGAGATGTGGGTTCTTCTTGGTCGATCAGATCTTCTCACATTACTATCACCTATGTACGGAGCCCGGCTTGGTTGGATGCACCTTTGCTCAAGAAATCCTGCCAAGGGACCAGAGGGGCACGAGACATGTGCTCGAGATCCTGTTGGTCGACTGGTCCAATCTCGAAATGTCCCCAAAGCGTTTGAACTCCCTCGGGATGTGGTTTCTTCCCCCCGTCGTAGTCTCCATGTTCCGTGCGGCGGCCCACCTCGAGCATGGCCTTATGCATGTGCATCTACCATGTTGCTCGTGTGCTCGTGCTTGCCTGCCAAACGTGCCTCTTATCCGCATCTGTCATTGAACGGGCGCGGCATTCAGGGTCGATGCGAAAGGCCGGAAGGGGGTGGAGGGAATAACGAACCTCGCACGTGGGCAAATCCCCTACCTCCCTTTCATATCTCCCAGTTCTTGTGGTCAATTTTCCTGCCCATCACCCGCCTTGCGCCCCGCGATAGCGTTTCCTGGCTCGGGGTTGGTCTCGTGTCAGCTAGGCCCTCAATGCCTCATCAGCTCGCCGGACCAGCATCAATTGTCTTTGAAGCAATCCCATGTCCACGGCCCAACGGCCGGCCGGCCACCCGTTGCGATACGTACGACGAAATTTGCAACGACAGGCACCAGATAAATGGCAAGCAGCAGCAGCAGCAGGTGTCTTAACTGGCTTGCGGCTTTTCTCTGCACCCCCTCCCTTTCTCTTCACACCCTTCCGCTGGTGGGAAGTGAAAACCGGGACCGAACGAACTCTATTTAACAGGAGAAAGAAAGGCGAAGCTCTCAAGGCCCTCTCCGCGAGACCGCCATCTAAAAATGGACTAGCAGCCGTAATCCCTGTGGAATCGGCGGGTTCCCCATCGTGCACTAGATACGGGGCCGCCGGGGCCGCCGGGGCCAACATAGGTACAATAAATAGGTTCCAAGGCGTGCAACCTCCGGCGAGAAGCTTGGTTCATGTCGTTGTCTTTTCAAAGTCCAAAGTATATGAGCACGTGACGATGTGGATATCGTCGGGCATGGGAAGACGGCACCTGCGAGGTCGCCAGGTCAAGCCTTGGCAGTAAGTACATGGTTCGGGCCGAGACCAAGTCCCGCTTCGTGGATTGTCATCAACGCATCTTCGATGACCGAAAACTCATTCATGCAACCCCAAGCTTCTCATCTCAGTCTTGAACCTGAAAACTAACCAAGAGAAGACAGAAAAAAAAAATTCAATTGTCGTCATTGTGATAAAAATGCGTTAAACCCTGCTCACTCGTACCGTACCAGTGAGAGAATGTTGTAGATGATCCCCGTGCCCGATGCCGAGAAATAGAAAAAACACCACCCTGTTTTACAACTTTCCAGCTCCTCGCCACTCTTCTTCCTCATGCTCCGCCTGAAGCTCGGGCATCGTCGCCCTTTCTCAAACCTCGTTGGAGGGGTACTCGACCTTGGTTGTCGCCACAAACTCCTCCTTGATGCTCCGCATGCTCACGAAACGGGTGAGCAGGTTCGGGCTGCCCGCCTTGTCGTTCGTGCCGCTCGCCCTGCCGCCGCCGAACGGCTGCTGTCCCACGACGGCGCCAGTGCTCTTGCAGTTGATGTAGAAGTTACCGGCCGAGTGGCGCAGCCTGTCCTCGGCCAACCGCACCGCCGCGCGGTCCGTCGCGAAGACGGAGCCCGTGAGGCCGTACTCGGCCGTTGAGTCGATGAGGGCGCACACATGTGCGAAGGCCTCCCGAAGGTGCACCGCGTCGTCGTACACGTAGATAGTCAGCACAGGGCCGAATAGCTCGGTACTCAGCAGCTTGTGGTTCTTGTTTGTCGTCTTGTAGATGGTCGGGTGCACGAAGTAGCCCTTAGAAGAGTCGTACGTGCCGCCCGCGATGAGCTCCAGCTCATTGTCGTCCTTGGCCGCATCGATGACGCCCGAGAGCTTCTTAAACGAGCCCTCGTGGATGACGGGGCCCATAAAGTTGCTGTGGTCGACCGGGTTGCCAATCTTGATCTTGGCGATTTCGGCAGTCAGGCCCTCCTTGAACTGAGGCCAGAGCGAACTGGGCACGTACGCCCGCGAAGTCGCGCTGCACTTCTGGCCCTGAAACTCGAACGCGCCGCGGATTGTTTGCTTGACGGCGTTATCGAGGTCGGCGGAGGGATGGATCAGATGGAAGTTTTTGCCGCCCGTCTCGCCGACGATCCTGGGGTATGAATGGTAGAGGCCCTTGGCCACGCCGTTGCCGATGGTACCGTACAGCTTGCGGAAGATGGCGGTGCTGCCGGTGTAGTGGAGAGCCGCGAGTTTTCTGTGTTGCAACGCCACCTTGGTGACCTCCTCGGGGTTGCCGGGCACGAACTGGATGACATCGCGGGGCAGGCCAGCCTCGATCAGTATCTGGTAGACAAGCCAGTTGGATGCGATCGCGTAGTCGCTGGGCTTCCAGACAACGACGTTGCCGAGCAGCGCCGGGGCGCCAGGGAGGTTGCCGGCGATGGCGGTGAAGTTGAAGGGGCTGACGGCGTACACGAAACCCTCTAGGGGCCGGTACTCGACGCGGTTCCAGACGCCGGGGCTGTGGTGCGCCGGCTGCTGTGCGTACAGCTCCTCGGCGTACTTGACGTTGAAGCGCAGAAAGTCAGCCAGCTCTGCAGCGGCATCGATCTCGGCCTGCCACGCGTTCTTGCCCTGGCCGATCATGGTGGCGGCCATGATATCGTAGCGGTACTTGGTGGAGATGAGGTCGGCGGCTTTGAGGAAGATGGCGGCGCGGTCGGCGAAGGGGACGCGCTCCCATGAGGCTTTGGCATCAAGGGCCGAGCGGATTGCATTGGAGACATCGGACGGTGAGGCCTGGTGGTACATCGCTACGGTGGTGTTGTGGTCGGCCGGGTTGACTTGCTTCCCCATATTGCCTGTCTTGATCTAGGGGGTGTGTCAGTTGCCGCGTCGGTCGATTGATGGTGGGAAACGGCAACACTGACCTCATCACCACGAACAACAATTGGCACCTCTAAGGGCAGCTTGCTCTGAAGGGCATCCAGCGCGGCAGTGAGTCTTTCGCGCTGGGCAGAGCCTTTCGTGTAATGATGCTATTGCGACTGTCAGCCATCATGCCCCACAGCTGCCGACTCACACAGGATCATGTCGGTCACCTACGTTGGGCTCGTTGGAGATGGTGGGGATTTTGTAGGCAGCAAGTGTCACCGCTCTGGCCGTTGTCCTCGATGCGGGTGTTGTGAGTCGGCCGGTCGGGACTGCAAAGGCGCTACGTCCAAAAGACGTAATGCGGGCGGAACTCCGCAATTGGGAGTTCAAGAGCCCAGTTGCTCGTGTGGACGCCATGATGAATGGGTAGGTAGGCGTGAAGGAGCAACAGCAGAGTGAGGCTTTCAATCGATGGGTTAAACGGGAAAGAAATCTTCCAAGTAAACGCGCAAAACGGGTGGCAGGTGCGAAGCGTATGGTCGATCGTCAATTGTCAACGGTTGAAGCTTGAGACAAAGGGACCTTTTCTTGGGAGAGATGCACGGCAACCGACTGGCTATAAAGTTTCCGCGTCACGTTATAAAAAGCTCGGACAGCCCTTCGTTCTGAACACCCGCATTCGTCGGGTGGGCGCGGTTTAAGAAAGCGACGGAACAGCTCGATGGATCCAGTAAATTTGAGGGGAGCACCCGGGAGGATCAATGCCATCGGGGGTGCTAGCGACACTCAATGGTGATAACGACGCCTCTAGCATTGTCCAACTGCCTATCGCAACACTTTGCGGGGAAAGCATTGCCCAATCAACCGTGCCAATTGTGCTGCGAGCCTGTACTGTGGGGTCTCTACTCCGTAGGTAATGATAGCGGACTTGATCGGCTCAGTGTCGGCTCAGTGGACCTAGTGCATTAGATAAGGCCATCAGCCATTCCGATCCCGACTTCCCCGTAAGTAAGGTAGGGTCGGGATCGGGAGTACATCCCGATGTAGATGTCATTGCTCTGAACCGCGCATTAATTAAGTATAACGACAAGGGGAGAAAAGGTAGCGGGTGGGAAAAAACGAGAAAGAGAAAAAAAAGAAGAAGCAAAAAGATCCAGCAAACTTTCAAGGTATCTTGGCCCCGTTCTCGGGCCTATCATTATCAGTCTTCCACGGCTCCAAGAAAATTCCAACAAGCAGAGCTTGAGCACACAGATGCGCGCCTCTCAGCATCTAACATCCACCTGCCACTCAACATGAGAGCCTCTTCGCTTCATGGGTATAACATAATGCAACCGAAAAAACACTTAGGATCAACCTTCCGACCACACGGGATACCATCACCAGCAAAAATCCGCTGCCGGTTAGAAGGCTCACTGAGAAGTCGTGGCACCACCGTGTGGCGCTCTCTATTTATTCTCCATGCCCGGCGGGGTGCTCCTGCTCGGGGAAAGCCTCGACAGGCAGGGGCTGGCTTCGGTACTTGAGCTGAGGCACAGTGACGCCGTAGCCCTGAGTAATGCCTTCGCGGTTGGATTGGTCGATCTCAACGCGGATGCAGATGTCCAAGCTGCCATCATTGCCAGTGCCGTGTTGCTGGCCGGCGGCCTTGTGTTTTGAGCCGGACTCGACTTCGCCGCTGTGCAGGAATTCGTGCCCACCTTTACCCGAGATCACGGATTGCACGTCACCGTTGACGGGTGCCGCGAGCCCATTGTTAGGCGAGTTTTCTGTCAAGATGGCGAAGTTACGGCTGGGCATAGTCACATGGTTGGAACCTGACGTCTTGCTCGTGTCACCTGGGTCCTTGTCAAAAAACTTGAGTAGGGTCTCATCAGTGTCGTGGTTCAGATGATGGATCTTGTTCCGCCTGGCCAGCAAGTTGGCGATGGCCGCTGGCGGGGGCTTGTTGGTGATGGCCGAAGACACCACGTTGGCCATGTAACGGTGGTCGTTCTCCGTGGCGATGTTCAGGCGTGGGTTGGAGTAGAAGCGGCCCATAGCCGCCAAGTGCACATCACCGCCCAAAATGGTAACGCGGACCGAGAACTCTGACGCAATAGCTTGAAGCCTCTCAACGAGAGCGTTGCGTTCCTTCTTGTGAGTCCTGGCCGTGTAGTGATCGTCAAGGTCATCGAGCAAATCGACACTGCCGTCGAAGTGGTTGAAGACGCCACCGGCTGGAAAACGATTAGTAAACCGAGGAATATGGACACCTGGATGCGGGACACGTACCGAGACCGAATCTCCTGTTCAAGAACTTGACCGGGCCCATGATTGGGCTTCTGAAGACGTTCTCAAGCCATGTCAGGCGCTAAGGAAGGGTTAACTTTCGACGCAAATTGCCACGTGAGTGGTAGAGACCCACAGGGTATGCGATAGGAATTCCCAGGAGGAGAATCAAGTGCTTGAATGGGCGTCCCGACTCCGCGGCCGACTTCAGCTCCTGCCTCAGACGGCCAAAGATCAAGTCGTAGGTCTCGGGATAGTTGATTTGGTGACGTGTGCGCTACAACCCGTGAGCTTTCTCCAGTTACTCATACGCATAAGGCTATGATAGATACCTCGGTTCGCGCATCAATACCAAGGAAAGCAATCCGCGCTCCCAATCGCGCGAACATGTTGTGGGAGTGCTCAGCAACGTATGGCTAAGCGAGTCAGCTTGTGGCTCTGAAGAAGGGGCCCAAGTAGAACTTACACCAGGCTGCTTTCCCACGATGTAGCTGGGGTCAGACTTGGGAGGGGCAACATAGGTGTCCATGAGCTGGTTGGGGTCGAGGCCTTGGCCCTCTGATGTCATGGCGTGGTCTGTCCACAAGGTCAGCCGCCAGTCTCATCCTGGCTGGACAGCGAAACTCACCCGACGTGTAGGTGGACACTGACGGAGGTAGGTGGTGCTGGAACAGCATGTAGTACTTGTGAGCAGTTCCACCGATGCCCCTGAACACGTCGCATCGCATGAAGTCGTCGACGTATGAGCCGAACCCGTCAATGATCTGTGTCTCCCGGTCAGCTGGCCCCTGTCACGCGTGTAAGTCCACGTATTGCAACATACGTCGTGGTCATCCCAAATATTGAGCTGGGGGATCTGGCCGTTGGCAGTCGCAAAAGGCTCCGTTGAGTACCTGTTCTCGATGTCAGGTTTCATCCCTGCACTCTCCTCTATGCGACGTACCAGCGGATGTAGTTCTTCAAGTAGTAGTCGTCGCAGGCCTGGCGCAGCTTCTCCGGAAACGGGAAGTGTCTGCGCTTCTTGGGGTTCGCGATCTCGGTCCATTCGCGCAGGGGTCCGTCGACTCGAATACCGTCGTTGTAGATCTGGTCGCCTCCTCCGAGCCTTTTGAGCATGTCAGCAACCTAGCACCGCCGCCAGACTCAGACACACTGAACTCACATGACATGGAATGGCCGTTCCTTGTGATGCCGGTTGACATCGTTCCACAAGGCGGGGCCACTCCACGCGTCCTCATCGGTACCTACACTGAAGCCGTTGCAAGAGTGGAACATGATGCGCATCGACTCATTGATGGCGGGGATGAAGAAGTGGAAGCGGTCAGGGCGGATGGTAGCTGACTGTCGCATCTCCGGAAACGAGTACTCCCACTTGGCCTCGGCTTCGCTGAGCGGAAGAGACAGGTCAAAGGCCCAAAACGTGTTGCGCGGGTCCGAGTAAAGACATTGACCCTGGATCTCGGTACCGATCGTGCTGCCGCCGTTTATCTCCTGGAAGCCCTCGCCGTTGACAGTGCCATTGGTACCGTTCACCCCGTTCGACTTGGCGTGGGCCTGCTGGCCGTTGGCCGCGTCGGCGGGACGCAGGACCAGGTGCGGAGCGAAACTCTGGGTCTTGCCGCCGCCCTTGGCGACAATCAAGACACTTCCGTACCAGCGATCCCCGTCCATCCTGCGGTAGTTGAGCAGCGGACCGCAGATGATCTCTCTGCCGTCGGGGGCATCCTGCTCGTTGACGTGAGTCGGATTCGAGCGCGGCGCCTCTTCACCGGTGGCCTCACCGGCAGCGATCATAATGGGCTTGAAGTTGGGGGCGGCGTTGGGGTTTTCGGGCTCAACACGATCGCGGTTCAAGAAGCTGGCCAGGTCATCCGTGGTACCTCGTTCTTGGGGGTCGCGGGGTTGGGCGGTGCCATGGGCGGCGGCGGCATGGCGCGCGAAAGCCGAGCTCTCCTGGTGACGCCATCTGTTTGCGGAGGCGTACGGGTTGCGTTCGACATCGTCGAGAGCTTCTCCTTGAGGATGAGAAGCCATGGTTCCAACTGTTTATTGGAATTGCCGTTTATTGTTCGCCCTTGTCCTGGGGATATGCAGTCAGCTTTCGAGAAAGACAACAAAAGCGTCCCTGGGCAGCGGTGGCTACTTACAATGTCTCGGCGCAAAATTAGACCGACAGGGTCTGTCAGTGTGCGCGGCACCAGTCAGCTCTCGAGAGCTCCGGGGGGTATCAACGACTGGGTATCTGATGTTGAAAAGGAGGAAAACAGAGACAACAGAAAAAGGCGAAACTGAGCAGAGGAGAAGAAGAGCGACGACGAGAGAGAAAAAGGAAATGAAGGAGGATTAGAGGAAGAGAGGGTGTCGTCGAATGTCACTATGGACCGCATGAGAAAAAGCGTGTGCTGTGTTGTATTGGATGCTATGCCTGCTTGGCCCGACAGCGCAAGGTGACGCGAGCCAGGAATTGAAGCGGCAGGGATTGTCGCCAGCAGAGATGGTCCACTACGCAACCGCTTGCTGGGGGGACTGGACCTTAGCTGAGCCTGCCCCGTCCGTTCGTGCTGAGACGCTCGCTGCAGGGTGGGTCAGGGTGATCTGTGCTCAAGCGTTAGGGGGTGAACCTGCAATCGCCTCAGAGACAGAGCGGGAGAGAATAGCCATCCATTAGTCGTGGAGTCCTGTGGGACTTGGGGACCAGAAGAGGAGATGATTGTGTGGTTCAAGATGGGCCATTTCTCATTCATGGGGAGATATTTTGTTCTCCCCTTTTCTTTTTCTATTTTTTTTCTTTTTATTTTGTTGGCATCGCAGGCCTGGTTTCCTGATGCTATCAGCTAGTTGTCGCTGCCGCCCCCTTCAAAATGACAAAGTCTTCCAGGCTGTGGTCGATGTCTCCAATCTGGAGGAACCTCCGAGTCTCGTACTAGGCTTTCCCGATTGCCTCAGCTAACGTCAGTGGCAGGCGAACCGGGCATTGTGTCCTCCATCAAATCCCATTCGTGTGAGTACCTACCCGTAGCACATGTAAGACCCGTCAAACCCAAGCTTGAGGTCCAGCAACTCCAGGCTTCATCCCCGTTTCTCGCACCCAACTAATGGGCTTTTCTTTCCCATGCGAAAGCATGCGCTGGTATTCCATCCCAATCTTGGATCAGATAGGTATTCCGTTAGGTGGTTTGATAAAACAGCATGTAGGACATTAGTAGACATGTAAACTGCGCAGGCTAAGGCATATTCGAAAGGCGGTTTCCACCCCCTTCAGCTTGCCAAGGATAACGAACGTCCTTGTCGGCACTCTTATTTGCTGGCCAGCCTCCGGGATGGGGCGGTGCGTCGAGTGGCCAGAGCTTCGGCCAGTTTTCGCTTTTGGCAAACACTGAGGTTCCTCGCACGCCTGCATGCAGTTGCTAGGCAGAAAAGCGCCATGCAATGGGTAGATAGCGCTACCTAAGTATCCCTCGAACGACGCTGTATGCCTATGCCTCTTTCGCCTTTTGCGAGGGGCATTGTAAACACGCCGAGTCCTATGCGCAGGGGGGGCACCGCATCTAGAGAGTGAGGAAAACGGAGGGAAATGCAACGAGCGGCATGCAAGACATGCATGGGAGGCCTGCGAGATGGACGTACGGGCCAAGGAAAAGGGCAGGTGGCTGATGGATGACGCTGGCACTGAAGTCGGTCTGCGCAGTCGATACGCCCAGATGTGGTCTGCTCTACTAGGTAGGTAATATCATGATCGGCCGGCGACCGGTCAAATTGTCAACTACGTCAGGACTTGTGGCTGGGAAATTAAAACAGGAATATCCCTAAGTACCCACAGGGGCCAAGGCTGAGGAGACCCGCTCCTGGCCACGTCCCTGCTGTTGACCCCTGTTTCTCCGCTGCAGGTGTCAAAGCACTTTTCGCTGTTTACCTAACCGTCTTCTCCCGTCCCAGTTGAGGAGTTTACACCCCCAGTACTCAACGACGCACGCCGCGATATCGGGTCACCAATGCCGGCGGGTATCTTGGCGTCCCGGCCCTCTGCCGCCCCCCTTCTTCTCCTTCCGTGTAATACCCACTCGCCGCCGGCATCCACATCCCCGCATTCCCGAAATAGTACTCGGCATCGTCAAACATTGCGCAGTTTTCCGTTCCCGCCGGATAGAGTGCCACTGTGGAAATGACCGGGTGCAACAAGTCAACTCTAGCGCCTTCTAAAATAAAACACCTACCGTTTGGTCTCCTCTCTAATGCGACTGGAGTTATATATCCAACATTGAGCGTTTGTAAAGCACTCTTCCCGAGCGGCGATTGGAATCCCTCCGTTCCTAAAAGATATATCGCATCCACTGGCCGACGGTACCACTCATGTGTATTGAATTGCGTGAACTCGGCCTTTAGCGAGAGTCCGCTTGGTCCTTACTCCGATGCAGCATCGCAAAGCCAGCTTCTCATGAGGACGGAGTGCACCACACGTTGGAACACTAATGCTAGGTTTTCCGTAATTATCTTGATCTGATAATCGTTGCCGACCAGATACGGACAGCCATCCATGCACCCGCCGCCTCGGGGTATGTAGACGCGCTGCTTACCATGCCGACCAGGAAGCTGGAAGAGCCCCCTAGCCTGCCTTCCTTACCTGCCCCCACATGTACTGTTAGGGAGAACCGGCAGAGGAGGAAGAGGAGTTGGACGGGTCACCATGTCCCTGAGGTACATGTCTACCAGTTGACGACTGGACGTGCCAAATAGGGATCTTGCTGGCGCATCGCATCGGGGGAACCCATACTCACCTTAAAGACAGGCTCGATGGATCCGTCAACTGCAGGAGGGCAGTGTCGCTTGATGACTATTTTAGCAGTTTGATCTATACCATATTCTATCTTTCATGTTTCTTCATCACATGCCCGAGAAACCCATTCGGCAAAAGTCTCTTACGCCTTAACAAGCTCCATCTTGACACCCCTCTTGCCCGTCGCTTCGTCCTTCTCGTCCGTGACCTTAACCTTGACCTTCTGGAACAGCTCTACCTTCAACTTGTAACTGCCAGTTGTCGTGAGGACGTAATTCTCGGCATCGAACGTGCTCTCCGGCTCGGGCTCTGCGAGGTCGCGCAGCCGGATGAGTCCCTCGATGCCGAACCGCGGCACGAGTACGACGAAGCCGTTGCTGAAGATCTTCATCACGAACGCCTCCTCCTCAGCGACCCGGCCCTTGAGCGCCTGACCGACGTAGTAGGCGATGCTGGCGCGGCCCGCGAGCTGCGCGTTGCGGTGCCGCACGTTGATGTTCTTGCACACGGCTTCGAGCTTGCCGCGGCTGCGCACCGCGGGGTGAATTGCTTCGTACCCGATGGCCGCCGCGAGCTGCCGGTGGGCGACGAGGTCGGCGTAGCGGCGAATCGGGGAGGTGAAGTGCGTGTAGATCTCCGAGGCCAGGCCGTAGTGGCGGAACTCGGGATACGCCTGCGTGCCGGAGCAGAAGTACTCGGCGCTCATCATGCAGCGGGTGGCCATGATGCGGACGAGCGTGTTGAAGAAGGGGTCGGCGGGGTCAACGCACTGGTCGAGCGAGTCAGCGAGCGCCTTACTCGAGTCGACGCGGAGCTCCAGACCCTTTTTGACCCTCAATTGGTTAGAAAGCTCGTCAAAGTTGGTCTTGGGCGGGGCGCCGTGGCGACGGAGGATGGCGGTCTGTGGGAAGGCTTCATAGATCTTGCTGGCGACGCTGACGTTGGCGAGCAACATGAACTCCTCGACCAGTGACATGGTGTCGAGGTGCTGCTTCGTCTTGACGTCGATGGGGTCCGATGTCTCAGACTCCATTTGCACCTTGACCTCGGGAGACGACAGGCTGAGAGCGCCGGCGTCCATACGTTTCTGCTTCAGCTTCTTCGACAGCATCATGAGCGTCCTGATGCTGTTGGTGAGGTCGTCCTGCTGGGAGGCGTCGTCGACGCGGAGCTGGGCCGCCTCGTAGCTGAAAGCCTCCTTGGACTGAATGACCGACTTGGTGAAGCGGGCGCCAACAATGTCCGCGTTCGCGTCCATCTCCCAAATGACAGAGAAGGCGTAGCGCTCAACGTACGGCTTCAGCGAGCACAGATCGGTACCGAGGAGCATGGGCAGCATGTCGATTCGCTTGTCCACAAGGTACACCGTTGTGCCTCTTAAGCTAGCTTCCGTGTCCATGGCATTGGCGGGCTTGACAAAGTGAGAGACGTCGGCGATGTGAACGCCGACTTCGAAGTTACCATTGGGGAGCGGCCGCGCGTGGAGTGCGTCGTCAATATCCTGACACCCGATGGGGTCGATACTGCAGATGAGGAGTTTGCGTAGGTCCTCTCTGTCCCTCCAGCCGGGGTCTTCCAGATTCTGGGGGACTCTCCAATCGTGCCCTTCCTTCGGTAGGCAGTCGAGCACTGTCTTGGGGAAGGGGCGGTACTGAACGTCGTACTCCAACAACAGGGCTTCCGTCTCGGCGGCCTTGGTCTCGAGTTCGCCTAGCGAACGTACAAAATGGCCAACGGGATGCCGGGAGTCGCGGTCCCACGCATCGATAGTAACGAGCAGTCGCTTGCCGAGGAGCTCGGGGACTTGCCTCGATCGGAGCTTGATCTTGGGGATGCGCTTGTCCATGGGGATGAGGAAGACGTTGTCCTGCTTGCGGCCTTGACCGCCGCTCTTGCTCGCGGACGAGGGGTCGATGTGTCCGACGTACTGCCGCCAGTTACGCTTGATGATGCCTACAACCTTTGCCGTTGGCTGGGGACGGCCCTCGGTGCTCTTGCTGTGCGTCTTTTTGACCTCTTCCTGCAGCGCCTTCCGCTCCTTGTCCGAAACAAAGTCCTGAACTTCTTCCTCATCGGCATTCTCGTCACGGGTAACGGCCTCCTCCTCGATAATCTTGGTTGACGGCTCCTTCCACTGCTCCTTTGGTAGGACCTCCACGACGACGACGTCGCCGCTGATGGCTCTATTGATATTTTCCCTGCCGAGGACGATGAGAGGTTTAGGGAAGGCAGGGACATGGATGGAGCCCTCGAGATAGTTGTAGGGCGAGACGTTGAATGTGCCCTGGTGTAGAAGACCGGCCTTGACCCCCGTCATCAACTTGGACATGGTGAAGTACTCGGGGTATATGGGGCCCGCCGGCTTTTTGGAGTAGCTCGAGTTTCGCGACTCAGCCACCATGTCGAGAAGCCGCTCGCCATCCACAAGCCCGCCAACGTATTCCGATAGCGACATGGCAGCCACGCCCTCGGCCTTGGCTTTCCTTAGACAGTCCTGATCGTCGCTGAGCATGACGACGGCGGGAACCGTCTTGGCCTTGGTCTGGGCCAGGTGCTCGGCGTACCATTTGACCGCCTTGCGCACGGCGCGGTCGTTGCGGTCGTTGACGGTCTCGTTGGCCTCACGGCTGACGTACGTCTCGAGGCGAAAGTCGTTGAAGAAGACGTAGAAGCGCTTGTCCTCGCTCTTGGTAAGACCGACGAGGCGATTGTACAGCGGCAGCGAGCGGTTGCGCAGCTCTTCCAGCACAGTTTGTAGGATGACGACGTCATAGAAGGCTGAGCTCTGCTCGAAGAGGTCCATGGCGTTTAGCAGGGCATTGGTGTCAGGAACGATATAGTGCCCCTGGGGGAACGCCTTGGTGCCTGCCGGCTTATCAGAGAGCACAAACGGCTGAACTGGCGAGTGTGAGTGCGATGTCGTCAAACAGTGAATTTCGGGGCCCTCACCATTGTTGGCGGCATCCCTGGGGGCCGCCTGCAAGCAGCTCCGGCATAGCTTGGACGAGCAGGGGATATCTTGACGTAGGTAGACCTCTCTCACGATCTTCTGGACCTTGCCCTTTCTCGTCGACCGGACATAGACCTTGCTGGAGATGTTGGCGGCGAAAGGATCTGCCTCGAACGAACGCTTGAGACTCGTCATGATTTCGGCCTATCCTATATCGGCCACGTGGTTGCAGTGAGAGGGCGATGAAGGCTCTGAAATGGTCGCTTTCGCTCCAACAGAGAAAATGGGGCCTTGGATGATTGATGATGAAAATTGAATTGAGGCGCGAGACGCGGGGCGGCTGACAGGCGAATCAGGATGCTTGTGGCGCTTGACATCACCTCGCGAGAGGCTTATCGCCATTGCTATCGCTATCTTTGTCGTTATCACCAATAGATAAGACCCTCCCGGTACGTTCCTCACCCAGACCACCCAGACAGTGTGCCACTTCCTACCTAGTCACGTAACTCAGACACATTGGCTTTGGCTCCCGAATGGTGTGTCCTGTTGTGTATCCCAAGAGCAATATCGCGACCCGCACTTCCGGCGACAGCTGAATTCTCTCTCGACACTCGATTTAGTGAGAAAGAGTGATATGGAGAGGAATGCTTGCGGTCGCAATGACGGCCTCGTCGGGACCAAGACCTCCGCAGTAGGTATCTGACGGGGGATCGGATGGGGGCTACATGTACACGAACTAGAACTCACACAAAGTACGCGATTCGAACATGCGTGTTTGTTTTTTTGCTTTTTGTCTTTGTGCACCAGAAGGTTTAGTCGGAGAAGTCTATTTAAGACGCCAAGCTTACCGAATTGTATCGAGCACTTTGTAGGTACGTATCCAAGGCGGTCCCTCCTACCGAGTAAGGTCGCATAGGCACGCAACGATACTCTTGACACCGTCAGAAAAGCACAGTATAAGCATCATGCTCCGATACTCAACACAATAGGATGTTTCTAGAAGAAACACAGTAATACCATGGAGGTAGGTATCCCCGGTGCTAGTCACAAGGTCGCACAGCGTCGTTCCCGAGCCTCTGTTTCTGCGCCCGCGCCCCTCCTCCCCCCACTACTCCGCTCCGTCCTCTGTGCGCATATCGGGATGCAATGTGGTGTAACTTTGCCGGGCATCTCGCGGGTCGCGCAGGAGGAAAAGCAGAAAAAGAAAAGTATCAAAAAAGCAAAAAGAAAAGAAAAACCGTCCGATCGCCTTATCCCATCAATCGTTAAACTACCACCAGCTTCGCAGAAACACACACACCCCCTTTCCTCCCTTCCTGAGTCCTGACGTGCCTCCCGTTGATGCAAGAAGGGATCCAACTCGGTAGGTACGGTACGCAAGCCTGGAAAGAGTGAGGAGGCAACCGAATTAAGGAATACGGGAAGGAGGTTCCTCTGTCCGCTCACGGCACAGCGTAAAACCTTGCTTACTGAAATGCTGCGTCCAGTCATCAATGGTTGAGATGCCTTGCGACAAGGTAATCGAGACTACATCATCCTATATAAAACTACCAAGGAAATACCCACCCAATGGCTGCACTTTCGCCTTGTTAGGCTCCCTGCCCTGCTTGGGTCGGCCACCCTGGTTTCATCGCCCAGTCGCCCACGAGGCTCCAGCGGGAGCAGTTCACCCCCTCTTCTGTCAGCGATCCAGTCTAGCTATCTACTGTACTGCAATCCGTTGCGTGATCCAACAGGGTCATGGCCCATTCAGTATACTAAGCCATGAACGAAAGGGGTCGAGAACTCCTTGTTTGTCTGGCGAGCGCGCGACCAGAGATAGGTGGAGAAGCAAAGAGCAGGTCCTCCGACCAGCAGCTGAAACATCGGTTATCGTGAAGCGCTGCGGACCACACCATTCGACCTGGGGACAAGTTGCTCTTCCAGCCAGCACTGCGGTCGGACTCGGCTTCGGGCTTTTCTTCTTCTTCTTCTTCTCCTCCTTCTCGGCCGGACGCGCGGGCTCCCTGCATTGCAACGTTGGAAACCGTGGGCTTTGCAGGGCCCTGGTAAAACTTTGGGGTTGCAGCCTTTAATCCTGCAGTCGGGGAGACAAACATCAGCCGAGGTGGCGATGGGAGGATGGATCGGGAACCGCATGGCACGAGGCATTTGCATGAGAAGCAGCCCGTCACGTCAGCCCGTCGTCCGAATAAGCTATGAGCAGGAATGGCATGTGCTGTTAACAGGCAATGGCAGGATAGGAATGGGCATAATTCAAGCCGATCTGTGCGGTGCGGGAACTAAAAGAAACGTCACGTTTGCAATGTCGTTAATGGTCTGCACCAGGAACCATTGCGAGATGCGCCACGGCCAAAATACACGTACGTCGAGCAAAGAAGCAAGCAAGAAATCAACCAATGGCGCTTCTTGCGCTGCAAACGAGACAGGCAGACAAGAGTCCTGGGCAAAGCCCGTTCATTGCTGTCGTCGGGTGGTATTTCGTCTACCGGTCGTTGCAGCGCATGGACATTGCAACCGAGAGCAGGATGCTATTCATGAAGTGACGCCGCCGCCCAAGGGCTGGAAGCTCTTGCGATTGGCAAGGTGTTGTGTGCCAGACAAGACAATCGCCCCGGGAAGCTGGCCACTGGATGGCGAAGTGGTATTACATACGCAGGTGAATCGGTCGTCCCCACAACGCCCGGTTGGACAGTTCGTATCCGACATGGACGCCGACGACGGGCTAGGTTACGTTGCGCATGGCCACCCGTCAGACGAGGCAACATGGGAAGAAGGAAAGGTCCGGAGCGACTGGAGGCCTGAGGGGTTGTATCAGAAGTGTAGACGTGCCTCCGGAGAAAGAGTCGGTGGAAGTTGGACACGTCCGGGATATGTTGCAACACTCTAAATGCGCTTCCGAGTATCAAACAAAGGCGAGCCGGCCTAGCTAGTATTGACCGACCGGCCAACCAGATACGACAACGTTGGGCACAGCCGAAAAGAGTATCCAAAGAGCAGGTTGAGTGCCCCGGAAGTGAGATGCAGGGGCCACATGAGTGTGCCATCATCAACGCGGTGGTGCCTAAGGGGGGCGGAAGCGTAAGATGACTTACATGTGTCCGGAGTAGGTATGGTAGGTATGCTGGGTTGGGCTGGGGTGGGATGGAATGGATGGATGGTGGTCGCGTCTCCACAGCGGCTAGACACGCACAGGTGTACATTAGTGTTGTAGCGTTTGCTGCTGCGAGCGAGAAGGGAATGAGATCGGAATGCCATCCCGTTAAACGGGTTTCCGAAAAGAAAGGAGATGGACGATGCCATTCTGCAAGTTGGGAGGGAGGGGGAGGTAGGGCCACACAGTCGAAGATGGAGGGGGGGGGAGGGTGATGAAAGATTCAGGGGGTGGGAAAGGGCATCCGAGTGGACTGCGACTGGGACTGGAGTACATACATCATAGTGTACTGGAATGAAGAGGTACGGGTGAGGGTGAGGGTGAGGGTGAGGGTGAGAGGGTGGGTGATTGAGAAGGAGGGGGGGAAGATGGGGAATGGATGAGCAGTTTGCTGCACGAACGGGTAGCAAGGGTTCCAAGGCAGCTCCCGCAGTGCGAAAAGAAAAGACAGCGGGCCAGTCCCAGTGCCCCCAGTCCTTGTCGATTGTCCCCCCCGGTTGCCCTTCTAAATCGAGACTTACGATCCCGACTTCAGGCTGTCCTGTCCTGTCCCGGTTGCCCACGCTATAAGAGCATACGGAACTACCCACGTAAGGGGGAAGCAATAGAAAACGGCAAGTGGTTGAGAAAGACGCCAAAACATCATAACTTGGCCCAGGGGGCTTGGCGGCTTGCATCCAACGCCTCGATGTCCATGGTGAAGTGCCTGCTGTATGTATAGTAAGTAGGTACGTAGGTAAGTATGCAAAAGCCCCCCCTCTACCCCGGACCATCGGGCGCCGCAGCGGCCGCATCTACCACTGCTTTGACAGCCACCCACCCACCATATAGCTAGCTAGCAGCAGCATGGGCTCGACACCACCCACCACCATCCACGGCGGCAACCTGGCCATCTGTTCCTGAGGCGAAGCCGGTCCAGGCAGGCGCAAGGACCAGCTTTGTATGTATTTGTAGATAGGCGAGAGAATAGGACGAGCCGCGTATAAACACGCACAGGCTGACTGACTGCCCCTCCCCCCCTTTCGTGCAACGTGGTTGGAACCCGATGGCATCGCTGGCTTTGTTGCTGGAACCGGAACGGCGGCGGCGGCAGCGGCAGCAGTACTTCCCTCCACTTCATCACACCACCACCACCACCACCACCCAGTACCGGCAGCTTTGCTCTTGTCTAGGGGACCAACCACTCCCGGTTGCTGCCGCGCTACTTCCTTTCTTCTTCTTCTTCTTCTTCTTCTTCTTTTTTTTTTTTTTATTCTCCCGCCCCCCTCGCTGGTACGCCTCTCGTTCGGAGGGAATCGGTTGGTGTTCGAAGAGTGGAAACTCTCCCAACCGTGCCGAACTCGACCCTCCTCGGTTGTCGTCGCTTGCTTTGGAAAACCACCCTCTTCTTCATCGTCTCCCACCCTAACGCTTCTTGCTTCTTACTGGTAGCATCAGCCCATCCTAACTGCATGGTAAGGGAGCAACAAACGCTCGCGCTGCCACACGGTATACCACACACATAAACTAGTAGGGTAGGGAAACTACCTATCCCTCCACCCACCAGGCTAAAAACCCTCCCCGCCGACCAACCGCAGGGGCGTGCCATGATCAATCAACCAGCCCATACTAGTTAATAGTGGGGCTTCATTGAACCCCATGATGTAGGTATGTACAGATTGGCTTGTGCGCCGTCGTGAATGTGACTGACTACCTACTGTAGGTCGTCGACAACCCAATCGCACTCGTCCTTCTAGTAGAGCCAACAGCCAAGACGTTTCTCTGCCTACCTACTGCGTACAGATGTAGTCCGTCTCTGATGGCTTGCCTTCTCCCCTACCTTTTTGTACAATAGTTAATCGTTGTCGCCCACCCTCCTCCTCTGTGTGTGTGTGCGTGTATGTGTCAGTGAGCGTGACATGCTGGCTTACTCCTTGTCGAAACCCCACTCACTTCTGAAGCTAAGCTCAACCCTTCACACCATCCATCCATCTCGGGCGATGCCCACCCGGGCCTCATTGTTCCCCGTCGCTAGATACAAACTCCCGAGGCTTGCTGGATTTCGTGGTTGTGGCTCAGTGGCGCTCCGTAGACGCCTCAGATATCGAGTCATATGCCACCCACTGGGCCTTGCTTCGCATACCACTAATCATTTTATCCGATCAAAGGGCTTGGTAGAACCCATGAGGAACGCGTACCGTGCCTGGTGCGCACGACCTTGACGCGAGACGACAAGGAGTGAGGGCATGGCCCATCATGACTACTTGCGAAACAAGCGGGGAACGAGACCGAAGCCACGAATGGCATTTTGCTGATGCCTGTGACTAATCCTGTCTGGAGAACCTCTGCCCTGTGGCCATCCTCGCTCTCGATTCAAAGAAAGCACACATCCCAGCCCCTTCGTCAACCTTGGGTTGAAACGCGTCCACTTGTGGAACAAGATTTATGTATCTGCCCAAGCAGGATCGATGCAGAGACACGAGTAAGCTGAAGCTTCCCCCCCTTCTATCTTGACTCTTGGATTCCCTCTACTTCGCTGTCGAGGGACAGATGCCGAGACGAAGCACCGTCTGTCTCTACGCAAGTGCCATGTTGAGATCTTGATGTCAACGCCGCTATTGCACTGCTAGACCGCCCTCGACTCGGCTGTATGGCTCATTTCCATCGCCGCCGTTATCGAGGACCGGCTATCAGTTAGCACCGAGTTTCAGCTGCGGCGCTTCTTCATATAGTCCAGGGCTGGGATTGCTGACGACAGGCCAATCAGCAACGGCCCGTGTCGACGTGAGAAACGTCCGTGATGGCCGTCAGCGATGGAGACCCATGCGATATTAGCTAGAAGCGTCCTCGAGCTGCCGGACGCATGCTCCAATGTCGCCTGATGAGAGAGACGATGCACGCCGAGAGGCTTTCTGCGTCCAATGCAAGGTCAACTCTGCCCAGTCTACTTACACAACGGTTGTCTGAGTGAGTTACCTATGCCATTGCCAAGGTCTCGGATCCACGCAGGTCCTCCCTCCGCACAGGCCAGGATGATTTGAACCGTCGGCAATCGCATGCACATATGTGACTTCCCATTGCTAGATCCGTGACACCATGCCCGTTCTTACGGTACCACGGCGGCCTGGTGCTAGCCATTCCGTATTCCGCATAGCAATCGTCTGTGGGCTGAAATCCGTTGGCGACCTCCTCGGCGAGACAGGGTGACAGGTAGAGTCCAATGCTTTGGGACGATGGAACGCGCGCGCGGGAGAAGAGGGAGGGCAATCTTGCACACCCAGGGCTCCTGCACGAACGAGACCCCGGTCATCGTCGACACACAATCCCTACCTAGCGGCAAATGAGCACAGTCGGCCTGCTTGGCTGCAGTGTCTTTCTTGCATTGTCCTTGTCCTTGTCCTTGTCCTACCTTACCTTTTCGGTCAGCTAATCGCCGACGGAAGTATTCCAGGGTCGTTGAAGATTGCGACAACCCATATGACGAAGCCGTTTGTGTCGGTACAAATGCTGTGCAAAGGTTCTAGGTACCAAGGGGACTCATAGGTACTCCTCCCCTCCAAGCTGATGGACGTCTGTTGTAGGTAGGTATGGGTCAGTCCTCCCTCCATCCGTAAAACTCCCCAAAGTCGAGGATGATGACGAAATGTCTCTTGCCTAGCCACCCTAGGTGACTCTGGTCTGGCCGGCCCCCCCCTCCCCCAACATGGCGCGTGATGAGATAAACGGGGCCATTCTCATCCTGGTCATCGAAAAGAGACCTAGTGGCCGACGTGCAGCAAGCTCTGGTCAAGAGGAAGCCGCGGATAATTGAGGAAAATAGGGGCTGCAGGCTGACCTCATATGTGTCAGAGCCGTGTACGACAATGTGCCTTGTCAAGTCCAACATCTGCCTTATTGAGTCTTCCGCGTCATGTCATGGCCGTATCCTGCTGAATCGCGCCGAAATGTCTGTAGATGCATCCTAGCGCAGTCGGTCAGTCAGTCAGCCCATCCTTAGGGCCTGTCGCGACTGGACCTGTCTAGTTCCGTCCCCACTCGTTGACGGATAGCATCGACATTGAGGAAAGGGAGAGGTAGGTAGAGGAACAGAGAAGTTTGAGTCTAAATTAGTGTTCAATTCGTGGCGATCAAGAGGGAATACGCGAGTCGGGACACAGACGCAGGCCGAGTCCGCAGCCACTCACCAACTTTTCTCTCGTGTGCAAAGGCGCGGGGACGATGCCGTTGATTTGCTGAAGTCAGATGCTCCGAGAAATGCACGACGTTTGGCTAGCTGGGGCATCTTGGCGAAGACCTTCCTTGATCCCATCCGTTTCGCCCGCCTCCAACCGTATTGCTGGCAAGGGTTGGGGCCGATAGCGTGTACGCCATTACCGGGGTCCAGTAGATGGTACATGATATAAGCCACTACGGCACGCGGGCCAGAGCGATTGGCTAATCAGGTTTCTAGCAACAAGAACCGTGTTTGTGCGAGGGGGGGAAAGAAGAAGAACAAGGAAAAAAGGGCCCAAGAGCGAAGCCGACAGCTGGTCCACCAAGTGAGCCAGGTCAGAAGATCGTTGAGGATTTTTCCGCCTCTACTGGTCCTTGACGGATCTTGGATTGACTTCATGCCTTACATCAGCTGGCGTGGACAGGATATCGAGACGCAGCTGAATGGCCCAACACGACCTGTTGGGCTGGGTCCCTAGCAGGGATATGGATAGTTCTCGTACAGAGTATCAGAATCCGCTTTTGGATTCGAGTGCCTCTTGTGTCACACAACGTCGGAGCCCATACGATGAAGGGCTTGCTTGCTCAAACAGTCAGTCAGTTAGTCGATCGGCGTCGCAATGTCGAGCTCAACCGGCGAAGCCGGTCTGGAGAAGCCGGCAATAAAGTTGGCCAACATCGCTGCTTTACCCCTCCATCAGCCTTTGTTGAGCATTGACCTGAAATCGTCAAACGGCAGCCTTGCAGAAAATGTTACAAGCACTGAGTACGGGAGGGCACTCTGATCTTGTCCATTCGTCGCTTATTCTTGTTTCCGTGTTTTAAGTGGAGACCCAGGTCCAGGGCTCTACCTAGTAGTGTGTGTTCCAAGTTGGGCCATATGCATGCTGAATCATTCATACAGGTACTTCATACATACAATCCGCAACAGATCCTCGGCGGCTCGGCCTGCCGCCTCGTCGTCCGTCGTTCTACTGTCTCCTTGCCCAAGGGGTCGCCAGGCCGTCAGGCAGTCAGCCCGAAAATTCCAACGGCTAGTGATGTCGCCATACCTACTCCTGTACCTATCGCTCTGGCTCTCTCTAGCCGCCGCCGCCTAGAAATCGAGACTCTACAAAACGAATGATTCATTCCAATGCAGAGGTCTGTAGCAGAGTAAGGTCTCTGTCTGGGTCGGAGCTAATGCTGCAGCACACCTCTTGTCGAAAACTCTATTGTGTTTCTAGGGGATACCGAGCTTGTTAAATACCTACCAAAGCTGCTCAGATACCGTACAGTGGCTAGGTTGTAGATGAGTGTGAATCTGCGTTTTGTGTCTGAAAGAAGTAGAGCGAGCCCTGTTTGGTCCAAATCCATGATGAGCTGGCTGCTGTCGTCCGAACCTGGGCTTTCGTGGAGTAAAAGCGGCCAGTGAGAGAAATGACTACTGACCCGAAGGTCGTCTGGAAGATGGGTGAATATTTTGGTTTCCTGCCGGAGAAGCCGGGGAAAGCGCGGATGCTACGGGCTGTTTATTTCTCTCTGCAGGGCTCCTACGAAGCGGCTTGCGATTCGCCCTGGCCATTCGAGGTACCTATCGCCGCTCCTTTCTCAACGTTCAAGTCACTGGCCTCGTCTGAGCTTTTACTCCAGGGGCTTTTATGCTAGATGCCATGCTGTGCGGGTGACGTCTCTCTGGCCCACACAGAATGCAGAGAGGAGTGTGGGAGTTTGATCATGGATGTGAGGTTCGGGTGATGGCCGCAACGGGTGTGGTGATGAGAGGGTGTGGGCAGGTTTGGACTGCCCCTTACAACTAGCACACTTCCGAATTCTGAGTGAGTAGTGATCGCTCCCGCACCTCATCTACGCAAGCCGGAGAGCCACTCTGCCGCAGGAATCCTGCACACTTCTTTTTTCCATGCAGCCGGTCACAGCGTCGTGAGATGGGGCAGGGGCAGTTCTCCGGCATGGTCCCCTGTCGACGCCCCATTCAGGATAAGTGTGTGAAAACTTCAGATTGGTTGCAAGCCATAAAATATCGCCGAATATCAGAGCAGATATGACCCGCTGGGGCCGGAGGACGACGCATGCCTGAGAGTGAGATCACGCTTCTCCGCTGTAGCTTATAGATGGATTGCCTCTGGACGGGCCTTGATTGGCGTCATCCCAGACTGTGGCCGTCGGACAAATCCACTTTGGGCATCCCATGCAGCGACTACCTGTCTCCCCAGGATCTTGGATATGGCATGGAACTGCATGTTTTGAGGCATGCTCACCGAGTGAGACTTGAGAGCCGAAGGCTCCAAGTTCGCCACGCCGAAATACACGAAGAGAAGTTAGCAATTTGGTAGTGAGCAGCGAGCGGACGAGTAGACGGGTCAAGGAGGGGAAACAACTCAGAGCCGCTGGGGAGTTCCCGTACGGGGCGGAGGGCAAGATCTCGACAAGTCTGGGCTGCGTGAGAAAAAGAGCCATCAGAGGATGTCTAGTGACAAGGCGTAGTCAAGCCAAGACCGACGCTGAGCCTTGGACCCTGTTCTCCGTCGGAGGTGGTGTTGATGTTAGTGTTGGTGTGAGTAATGAATGGTAGCTTTGCGCGATCCGGAATCTAGGCGGCGTTGCACTGGGGCATTGGACGAGTACCAGACGAGCTTCCAAGAGATGGATGTATGGGTTGAGATGCGCGTCGGCATGAAAGTCAACGTTGTACTATTGGGGGGGGTGGCGGGGGGGGTGGCAGCCGGGGTTAAAGCGATGAGTTACGGTGGCCGAGGTAGCCTCGCGACGACAGAGGGAAGAAGAGCACTGCGGGTTCAATGATGGATGGTGATGCAGAGAATGGGTGCCAAGGATGCTACTGCCTTTCCCCCCTTCTTTCCTTTCTGCAGCACGAAGGTGCACACACACACACACAGAGAGAGAGAGAGAGAGGAAGGATCGAGAACGTGTTCCACCTCTTTATCCGTTGAACGATAGAGCAAAGGAGGAGGAGGGGGGTAGGGAGGGAGGGAGGAGGATACTGGAACCTTGAGGCCAGGCACGGTCTTCACGGAAGGAAGGAGGGGTGCGTAAGTGTGTAAGCGGCAGGTACGTACACTAACTAGCTTCTTTCCTGCCTTGCGTTGCCTGTTGCTGTTGCTGCTGCATTCCATCCCCATGCTTGCCTTCCTTACTATCCGTACTCCTGGGTGGCTTGCGACCGGTCATGGTCACCATTGGCGCTGCGCTGCCGCACACATTCCCTACTAAGGTAGGTAGACGCGCACGTAAAAAGGACCGTTACCCTCGTCCTACCTGACAGACAGCCGGGTAGGTAGGTATATAATCATTATCAGCACTGGCTGCGTGGGAAGGAGAGTGACCGGTCAGGGGAAAATGCAGGCGCCAAGTTGAGGGAACATGCAGCGAGCAGAGAGAGGATACATACTGGTATGATATGGCCAGGCTTGTAAAACACGGAGTAAGTAAGTACATGGAGAGGTGGTGTCAGTGCTGCCTGCTAGCAAGTGTAAAAGGAAGTCGTCGCCCGGCGGCTTACACAGGAATCCATCCAAAAGCGTTGTTTGGTCTCCGTCGCCGCGAGTCTGCCACTTCGGGTGGTCTTCTGCGACTTTCAGACATCGATATGGATAGATGAACTAATACGGTCGATGTACCCCCGTCTCCGATCCCGACGAACTCCCCCGGTTGAGCTGGGCTAGGCTAGGCTGGGCTGGGCTGTTGTCGATGGACTTCCGCAGCCCGTCTCGTTCGTTCACCTCTTCCCTCTTCTCCCCCCCCTCTCTCTTCCTTTGGATGGCATCGAGCGAGCAAGCAAGCATTGGGCCGGCCGTCAGACGGGCAGAATAGCCGCGATTGGTCTTGGCAAATGGGTGGTGGTAATAGTTCCGTCAAACTAGCGAGGGGTCGGTCAGTGGCTGCAACAGGAACAGAAACAGAAACACAGCAAGCAGGCACTTACCTGCCTGGGCGGGCTGGCTTCTTGGTCGACGGCTCTCCGCAGTGCCCTTATGCTTTTGCTCTGCTGTTTGTTACTGTTGCTGGCGCTGGCGCCCGGCGCATGGCATCCCTGTCAATGTCTCCCTGGCGCCATCACCACTGTCCGTGCCCGTGCCCAGATGGAAAGGACCCACTCTTTCGAGCTACTCCTCTTTCTGAATTGGTATGTAGGCTGCATACTTAGGTAGGTAGGTGGCTAGGTACCTACTACTGCATGCTATCGGACAGGGATTAGTGGAGCGGTCATGCTGATGGGTGAATCGTTTCCCGCCCTCTCTCATCTCTCTGTTAGGTAGTCCGGACGTATTACGGCTAGAAAATGGAATCGAGACCCCTCGAAACGGACAGGGCCTTTCACACAACCTCTAGCAGGTTGGCTGTACGCGAGAAAAACCAGTGGGCTTGCCTGCCTGTCTGTCTGTCCCTGTGTTATAGCCAGCGATTGATACCCGAGACCTAGTGCTAGTGCCTCGTTCTGTCCGTTGTACTTTCCACTTCCCTGTTATTATCACTTATGACTGAAGTACGAGAGGGAATAAATGGTGTTGTGTAAAAATAACAATGAAAAATAAAGGAGTTGGAAAAATTGGAGGAAGGGGGAGGGAGCTTCTTCAGCCCCCCTCCCCTCCCCTCTCCCATCGGCCCTCTTCCTCTTCTTTCCCGCCCATCCCTCTGCGTAGTCGCTTGACTTCTTTTTGCTGCGCACACCCCCCCCCCGTTAGAAGTCAGCAGTGTACTCGCCACACCCCGAAGGGCGCCGTCCACCGCCGCCGTCGTCGTCGCCATTCTTCTCTGGCTCTTCTGCATACCTTCGGTTTGGCCCATGTTCCCTGTCACCGTCATCATAAACTACCTACACACTACCACCTAGGAGTCGCAGTCGCGCGGCCCCAATCCCAGGTCCAATCTCTATCCCAGCCAAGACCCTCCTCACCCAGGTCCGAGAAAAAAGATAGAGATAAAAAGTAAAACTCAAGATACATTCCTCTCCCAGCTTTCCAATCTGTGTGGCGCTGCACCGGGATATCTGCAACTGCGCCTATCTGCACCTCTTTGCTACTCGCTGCTCGCTGCACCTGCCTCGCTGCTCCTGTGGCTACCTACCTAGGTACACTAGGTACACTAGGTAGGTGCATGCATCAACCCAGCCGATGCTAGCCTCGGCAGCTCCACCTCCTTCAGTAGTGTGTGTACGGAGTACCTACCTATGTAATCGAACAGGCTCTAGCCAGTCCGTTCCCTTTTCCCACACCACCGACCCGCATCGCACCTGCTGATGCGACCTGCTCACCTGCGCTATCCTACCTACCCGACCTCATCCGTTCTCATTGGCATTTTCCAACTCCCATTCATCTTGTCACGGCCTTCACTATTCATTCCCTCCTGCCACGCTCCGAGATTTGACGTCCCAATCCCGAGCAAGTCGCCCACGCAAAGAACGGAGACACAGCACGGAAGGTCCCATCTTCCAGAAGAATAACGCCACCAGAGCCCAACGCCAAATGCTACGAGGCTACCACCCGTCATCCTCTCTCTCTCTCTCTCTCTTTCTCTCTCCTTCTCTCTATACGACAGACGCTACTACTGAGGAGCCCTTGTCACTTCACCACCCCGTCGCATCCCATCCCATCGCGTCGCATCACCTTGATCCGCCATCACCTTGTCTTGTCCACCTTTCGCCTCGACCACTTGACCTTCCCTCTCTCTGTGTGCTAGCGACGTAATCGTTGCCGACCTCGTCGCCATCCTATCATCTACTTGAACGACTCGCTCTTTGCCGTCTTCTTCGACGTTACCCATCGCTTCTTCCTAATTACTGGACCCCCCTTTTTTCCGAGGTGCGTCTGTCCACGCCCCTCCTTTTGCTTTCCGTACACTCTCGCGCAAAGCCCTCTGCCGAGAATACAAAATTCACCCCATGGGCCGTAGAGGGGCATTCTTTGACAAGCGCAGGTATCCGACCACGCCGCTACACCCATACTCATCCATCTGCACGACTGCAGGTACTTTAATTCTGCGCCGCCTGCTTCACCTCGACCAGGTCGCTACCCCTGCTGGTTGCCTGCTGAAAGGTACTTTGGCCTCGCACCCCCAGCGACACCGTCAGACGGCCGGCCGGCCACCACCACCCACCCCATCCACCCTACCCTGCCTGCCTTGCCGTTCCCAGTCGCCCACTTCTCCCCGTCCATCCATCATCTGTCCAACACCTAAGCACCCGGCATCTTTGCGAACACCAGCCAACCATCCGCCATCTTCCCTCCTTCACCACCGCGCGCGCGCAACTTCATCGGCGACAGCCTCCATTCTACTCCCACACTTATCTCGCCACCTCGCCTGTTGCGAAAAGACGGGTATCTCGCCATCTCTCTTATTCCGACAACACAAAATATCACAGTCTGCCCTTTGCCACGCGAACAAGAAGGGGTTGAGGGGAAAAAAATTCGTCAAACCCTCGCCACGCGATCGTCTTCGCATTTTCCCAAGCAGCTGCACACAGGCCCCTTCACCAAAAGAACCTACTTGTCGCGCCGCAGGCCCCAGGACACAGACCCTACCGACACTTTATTGGGTTCTCCGTACGGCTTGATTGTACTGACACTGCAACTCAACTATTGCATTTTCATCCAGAATTCAGAGTTTCCTTAACCATACGCCCCCATACCCCCCCTTCCGCTGAGAAGAGCGTGCAAGAGGCCCAAAAAAAGCTTCCATTCGATTTCTTCTCAAGCCCTGTCTCCCTATCCGTTAATACTCAACACCGTCCCGCCAGGAACATTTCAAAGCTTTGCGCCAACCAAATGCACGCATAAGTCTGCCCTGCATCGCCCAGCGCACCCTCCCTCCAAAACCCAGCGCTGCCCTCGACCGCGACCCAGCCGGAGGGCAATCCAACTATATCAAGACACGTCTTCGTGGTCCTGATCTTGACCAACCTGCTGGGAGACGTTTGCGCGCTCAATGTACTCTACACAGCCGAACGGAGCCGATAGTGCGACAATCAACCCAGCTGCTCTCAACTCTCCTGGTATGTGACTTATTTGCTCTTCAAGGCCCCCTCCCCAGTTTCACACCCCCGCCCGCCCTACCCAGCCTGCCCGCTAGCCGTCATTGCATTCCACTGCGAGGCCCTGGCCGTGCTGCTGACCAAATCTTCTCCACGCACAACCACTCGCCCGTTTAAGCCATGGCTATGACCTTTCCAACATATACGTCTTTGCTCTGTACATAATGCTTACAACGTCGCCCGTCACCTAGATCTGCTTAACGCAACCACTCGCGGCATCAAAAGAAGCCGCTCGCCAGACAGCTTTCAGGGAACCGTTCTTGCAGTCGACGCTGGTATGTTCTTCCTGTCCCGCGCCAAGCTCCGTCGTGCTTGTGCTATTTGGCATTCGCGCGTGTTACCTATTGCTTCCTTTTCACGGTGCGCAACGCGATGCAAGCTAACATTGATGTTTCCTCTGCAGGTGACTCCAACCCGAGAAAACGTGGAAAGCCAATGAAGCCTAGAACATCCGGAAGCAATTCCGAGACTACCGGCCCAGCCCAAGTGCCCAACATGCCTCAAAACATACCCCCTCCGCAAACACCCCAGAACCAGAGCGCGCCGCTCCCAGGGGCGCAACCTGTCGCCTACGCGCCCGCGCAAGCTTCACCTCCACCAAAGACCACTCCTACAAAGACCACCCTGAAGGCCTTGCCTACTGTCAGAGACCACACCACTGACCAGCTGAACCCCGCCGGCGACGAATACCTCCCGAGAGAAATCGACGAGTTTGGGGAGAAGAAGGTGATGCCTAACGGTCAGCTTCTTGGCGGCCGCGAATACCGATGCCGAACGTTTTTGGTCCCCAACCGGGGTGACAAGTTGTTCATGTTGGCGACCGAGTGCGCGAGGGTACTGGGATACCGAGACTCGTATTTGCTCTTCAACAAGAACAGGTCACTCTACAAGATCATCGCCAGCCAACCCGAGAAGGATGACCTCGTTAGCCAGGAAATTCTGCCATTTTCCTATCGGTCGAGACAGATTGCCA
Source organism: Colletotrichum eleusines (assembly GCA_016807845.1). Lineage (NCBI taxonomy): Eukaryota > Fungi > Ascomycota > Sordariomycetes > Glomerellales > Glomerellaceae > Colletotrichum > Colletotrichum eleusines. The sequence goes on from JADEZO010000007.1 coordinate 1,339,456, forward strand.
TCGTCACAGCACGATCCATGTTCCGCCAGTTTGGAAGTCGCGTCATCGTCAACGGGAGGAGAGTTCGTGACGATTACTGGGAAACCAAGGCCCGCAAGCAAGGATTCACAGAGGCCGACCCCGCCGGCGAGAAGCGCCCCGGAGCCGCCAAGGCCAGGGAGGCCGCTGCCGAGGCCCAAAATCAGGTCTTGCTCGGTGGCCCTCACGGTGAAATCGTATACAGCAACACGCCCAGTCAATTCCCCGGTGCCCCCCAACCCCAAATCGTCCAACCAGGTATGCTTGGAGCGCCAACCGGAACCACGACCAGAATGCCCGTGATAACACTAGGATCAGAGCTCAGTGACAGCCGCCCTCGCGACTACAGCGGGATCCTCAAGGGTGGCCCACGCCAGGAGATCACCGGACCGGCTTACCAGGACCAGACACGACCTGCTCAGATTGGCGAGGTTCACACCCAGGCGCACCACGCCGCCGAATACAACCGGTCACTTAACCAACAACGAGATATGCGCGGCGACTATCTCCAAGGCATCTGGAGACGGCCGCACGAGCAGCCGCAGTCGGCGAGCCTTACCCAGAACGTCACCACGAGTGATGCAGCCGCCCCTCCTACCCGTGCGACGCAATCCCCACACACATCGACAAGCAACATGCCGCAGTCCGGCATCGTGCCCAACCAGAGCCCCCAGCAGATGATGATGACCGCTCCACCGTACTCTCAGTCGATCCATGCGCAGAACCCGATCAGTCAGGCCCCGATGAGAGGTATGGCCCAACCATCTTCCCAAAAGAACAACAAGCCAACGACTTTGCCTGCAACAGGGAGTACGAGTAGCATACCGCAAGGCGCTCAAGGCTATCACTACCCTGGGACAGGCCAAATGTGGCCTCAAACGCAGCAAACCCCTCAACAGCACAACTACTCCGGGTACACGACGCAAGGCCAGCAGTCTCATCAGCAACCACCGGCTCCTCAACTACGACATGCCAACAGTGGTGTGCAGCCGGCGATGCAGTTTTCGGGGATGCCTGGCATGGGACAGAGCTACGGGGGTGGCCAGGGGATTTACCCCGCGGATCAGACTCCTCGCCAGTACATGCCTCAGCCGAACCAAGGATCTCCGGCTGTCACACAGGCTTGGTCCAACCAACAGACGCCTGCGCAGTGGTGGACAAACCAACCTCAATGAAGAAAGCGGGGGGCCGAAACACGATCAGCCAAGTCTCCCTTGCAGCTTCGATTTTTTCAACAGCGTCATGTCAACACATTTTCCTATTCATTATATACGAGGCGGTGACTCCCTGGCTTTCGCCGGTTCGGCAGACTTGTTGCTGCCCTTGTGAAGGATACCCGAGCATACACTTAGGCGGAGGCTATGTGCTTTTGGGCCGCCGGCCTGTCAGTCTGCGTACAGCATTTTGGCCAACAAGTATGGATAGAGGAGTCGATGGAGGGGGGGGTCCGGGAACACATTGCCTCAGGTCACGGGGGTGGGTTGGCCCCTTCACTGTATTGCGTTTTCTTTTTGCTCAATTTCTTTAGGTCTTTGGTATCTAGGGAGGATGCATTGCTCACTTTGATTGCCTTTTTCCTTGTTCGATTCTTTCGTCCTCTGTAGACGATATTTGTTTTTTTGTTTCTTTTTTTTTTATATTTTATCTGTCTCTTCTATCTCTTTCTCGCCGTCAACACACGGGCAATTCCGACTTCAATTTGATACCAATTCCGCCCTCTTGTCGTTAACTCGCTTAGCGCACGCTATGTTAGTTTCCCCTTGAATTGGGCTTCTGGAACACCCGATTCATGCGTCGTTTCCGCCGTACGTTTGAACTCGCGTTACCCGACAACGGTCTGCAGACACTCCGTTGACGATTTCGCAATTTCGGCGATCGCCTGCCAGCAACAGATTGACCTACGACGGCGGAAGGTGCTTCAACAAAGCTGTGCGTAGAGTCAACGCATTCCAATATCAATGAAGCGGCGATTAAGCTTTCATGCTGAAGACCACTCCAGGCACTCGCGACAATGGCATTGGTATCGCGGTATCGATCGGGTCCGTGCCGTACGGCCGGGCGCGTCCCTGACTTGGGAGCCTAGGACGTAAAGCAAGGACTACAAGGGTAGCAAGTACAAAATGGTTTCAAGGTTTCATGAATAATCCATCGCACGTCCTCTTCAAAAACGACAAGACCGCATTGGAATTCCGAGGTCGAGGTAGGCGAGGGGCCCGCTGTCCCTGCACAATGGTGTTCGATTAATTTTGGCCTTGTTTTTGTGTTGTTCGATACGGCATCATCGAAGGACTTATCTCTTTGCTAGGGTGAAAACATGCTGTTTACCGTTATGTTTGGCTACCAGGGACTCGGGAGGGAAGCGCCATCCCACATCGGGGCTGGGATTTGTTTCGTTTCTTCCACGTCTAGGGCACGGAGGGAGGGCTCCTTCAGGTCGTATGCGGGCTATGTTGATCGAACACTTTACTAGTGTTCGTTTGTGTATCTGTTTCCTCCCTGCATCATTCTTTGTACACTTGCCTTGAGCCAGTTTTTTTTTTCTTCTTTTTTTTTTCGTATGGATAAGGGGGAGAGCCATTTTCGAGACATGGCCCCTGTGGCCCGCCGTTGCAGATTTAGTTTTCCATCTAATGCAGATGTGTTTCTTTTTTTGAATTCTAACTTGACGCCTTTCCCATCAAGTGTCCCGTGCCATGGTTGGGACAGCTATTTAAAGTAGGACGAGGATGACCGGTAACAAACTGCCCCGGAAGAAGATGCATGTGTCATCTGGTCGTTTTCTTAAAGTTTTTCCACAGTTGGAAAGTTGGAGGGGGCGAGGGGGGGGTCGACGAAGGAGAATTAGAGAGAGACTCAGGCTCCTCGTTATCGGGACGAAAACCGTATGTTTTGAGACAAGGATAACCAATGGAAAGAAATAGAAAGGGGTCTGTGTGGCAGCCCCATCGATGTTTATTCTTCAACTGTTTGCACCATACCACACCCCCTCCCCAGCGCTGCCGGGCTGTTGCCGCTTTACAAGCCTCACTCCCCCACCCCTTCGTCTCCCTTTTCCCTTTGTCTCGTAAGTGGCAGGGTTACATCATATACCGGGTCTTTTCTCGCAGAGGTTTGGCCTCACGTGCTTTCACGACTCGGCCGAGGAGGCCTGGAAACAGTGCAAAGGGGCGCCGAAGGACGCTAGGAACCCCGAGGGGCCAGCTGGCCTGGGCCAGACCTGCTGTTACGAAGCTTGTTAGATGAGGTACCTAGCATAAATGCAACTGACCTCACCGTACGGAGGTGTCCCCTCTGCCGCCCCCCCCCCCCCCCAAATGGGGTGGAGAGGGGGGGCAGGCAGCTTCGTCATACTGCGGAGAGCGAAATGGCACATCTTGAGATGCATTCGGTGCTCGCTTGAAAACCCCCGGACTAAGCCGTGGGCGTGTCGCCGGCTGTCCGTAGTCGTTATGCGGCGTATGTCTGTGTTATGTGCGTGCTGATCGTGTGTCAGAAGAGGGTGAGGCCATGGTCCGGTGATACAGGGCTGCTGTGATGCGGCTCTTTCAAGTGGGGGAGTGGGGAATCTGAACCATCCTGCCGGGCCCGTCGGGCATTAGAGGGTGAAAAATACCAACAACAGCTGTCGTTCTTTGCTGGATGGCCGGCTGACAGCTGTCTGCGGTAATACTCATTGCTTGTCGTTGGAGGGGGGGTGGGTGGGTATGACAATCGCAGAGAGAGGGCTAAGCGAAGGCAAAAGAAAAAGGAACTCCGCAGATGGAGGATGTCCATGTGCGGGTCATCGGGGAGCCGGTTGGTGGTAGGTATAGGTGGTTTAGCGTCAAGACATTAGAGGCAATAGGACAACCAGAGTTGCGGCGTTTATTGACCGCATTGCATGGTTCGGTCGTGAGCACGGAGAATATGAACGGACCGTGTGTTTACACATACATCGCTTGCCCCCTTGAACAGCGATAGTTGTGGCAACGTTGACGAAGCCTGAGAGCCCCCTCTCTAATGGAGTCGATTTAACGTAGTGAAATCCACACGCGGACACATGCACACGGCATACAACTCCCAAAACACGTAAAAACACTCATGGCCGGTCTCGGGCATTCAGCGTCGAGCAGACTAGGAGAAGAACATCCCAATGTTGAGTGGCCAACGGAAGACAAGAGATGATGTAGCCTTTACAATCAACCGCCCGAGTATGTGTGTGTGTGTGTGTGTGTCCGTGTTGGAATGGCGCATCTCGGCAAGCCGGGTATTGTACTTGGTTGGGGGGGGGGGCTCAGGCCTTCCGTTCCTGCGTCCTGGCCATTTACTATCGTCTGAAATTGCCTTACAAGCAGATAACAGAAAGGGAAGGCAGGGACCGTGATCTTGTGCGGTGGTGGCCTCGGCAGGCCGGCGGTGAACCTATTGCAGTCAGAAGGATTTATGGTTCAAAATTAGAGATACTAATGCAGTCTTGGCTTTTCCATATACAACCCCCCCCCTTTCTTGTGTTGGTTATTGCCCCGTTTCTTGAATATGCTCACCACAATGCACGCGGCCCAGTCCCGAACCAAGCGGAGAAGGGGGGGTAGGGGGGGTAAGAGTGTGCTTGATGCCGACTGAAAGGGTTCGTAGGGCACGCAGTATGGCGCGCAAGGGCAGTGATCGGGACTCTGCGGCTGAAAGAAGGGCAAGGGAGCGAAACGGCGACAATTGCTGGCCGAACCGGCGAACAAAAGCACGATCCCTTTTGCCCAGCTCTAGCTCTCCCTTGAACGGCTGGTCTGGCTGCTGGGGAGCCTCCCTCAAAGTCGCGCAGTCGTCACCTTGGCCACTACCAAGATCACCCCGCCCCTTCCTTTACCCCGTCTACATGATCGTCGGTGGGAGCGCGATCGCGATACCCGTCCGTCTGTGTGTTTGCGCGGCTCTTTTCTCCCGTTGTCTCCCGAGCGTGCGTCCCGTTCTCCCCGCCGAGTCTGCTGCCCTACTTGATCCGAGATGGTGCCCGTTTCAGGGGGGGGGGGGTTCCTAGCAGAGGGACCGCTCGATTCTTTGGGTCTCTCGGGGAGCACCGATGCGGAGGGGTTGGAGCAGTAAGTCTCCGGACGGCGCTTGGGGTCAATGGCTCTTCCTCGAACATGCATTTCATTTTGTAAGAGCAGAAATATGCATTACCTGATCAACAAGAAACAACCCAACCCTTTTTTTTTTTTCTGGGCTTTCCTACCATTACCCAAACGGGGAGCCTCTTGCCGTTCTCCTCCTCCCGAGCAGGCTATACCGTACTTCATATTCTGAACCTCATACTCTTGGCGATGAGCCCGGAAACCCGTTCATTCGCCAACAGGGTTCGTCTGGACACATTCCCCAACCTCAGCTGTCAGGTCCGGGGTCTGAATAGTAGCAATCATCAAGGTGACCCGCCTAGTCGCTCTCATCTCCATCGAGTGCCTCGTCAACATCGCTGCCTTCGCCCTTCTCCTCCAGCGCGTCTTGTGTCTCGTCGCCGCTGCCCTCCCCTTCCTCCTCCTCCTCTTCCTCGTCGTCTTCGTTAGCCTCCTCTTCGTCTTCCTCCTGGTCCTCCTCGGCTTCCTCCTCAGGCTCCGTCTCGCCGTCTTCAACCTCCTCGTCGACGGCCATGGCGGAGTCGTCTACACGGGCCTTCTTGGTCCGTGGAGCTGTGTCCGAAGATGCTGTCGTCATGACACTGTCGTCGGCGTTTGAGAGAAAGGATGCGTCTGCTGCTGCCGCCGCCGCCGCCCCGACTGCCACGCCTGTCGCCGCGCTTCCCCCCTTCTTGGCGGCCACCTTTTGACGGTAGTTGTTGCGTTTTTCGGACTGGATTTGATTGTATTCTGCGCAAGAGATGAGCAACGTTATCCTGCGAAAATGGCCTTGAAGAGTCATCGGCGAGACGGATTTACAGTGGAAGTGAGTGTGGATGCAGAGACCGGGAGTACAAAGGGGAACAGGCAAACGCACTGGCAAACTCCTGCTCTAGGGGCTCACGCAGGAAACCGAACTCAATGTCGTCAAGGGCCTTGAAGACATCTTCGGCGCTGACCGTTTTCTTGTTGGCGTTGACGGTAATTTCATTGGCACTGTGGGCGGAAAGCCAGTCAGTTCCACAAGTTCCTCTCCCATAAGGACGAGATGCAGAGGCCTGGCGCATCTCTCGGGCAGGACACCTCACGAGAGATCCTGCAGGGACGGTAGGGACGAAACGTACTGCGAGGCAAGATAGTTGATAAAGACAGTCGCGCTCTTGCTCATGGCCAGGACGGCATTGCCCTGAATCTGCGTGTTGGGCGGGAGCACGCCCTTTGCCAGCCTCGTGATAATGGACTTGGGCAAGTTGAGGTCCTGCAAACCCAAGTCAGCCAAAGGCCACTCACCCACACCCCATCATGGCACTGTCCGGGCAACAGGCAGAAGGACATGGCACGATCTTCACAAACCTCAATGGTGAGAGCATCCCTATCGGCCTTGGCCATCTTGTCGTGCGTCTGGCTCTCCTTCTTCTCCGAGCCCGCATGCGGCGCCGTCGTGGTGGTCAGTGGTGTTGTCGATGATGACGGCCGCATCGCGGCAGTAGCTGAACCGGATGTGACAGCAGGAGGCACGCTGGACGGCGTGGCGGAAGCGGAGAGGGACGCCGACGCCGATACCTTTGCCTTTGCCTTTACCTTTGCGGCCGAAGACGGAGTGCCCGCCGCGACGTTGGCGCCGGTTTTGGCCGCGGAGGCCGGCGTGGTGGTGGGGGCCGGGTCTTCGTCCATGACGATGAAGCGTGCGTTGGATACGTCGCTTTTGCGGCTCGCGTCGCTTTTGCGCGGAGGCATTCTTGTCGTGTCGTCGGAGGTTGGGGGGGGGGGGAAGGGGGGAGGGCTCTGAGCCAACAAGCACCAAAGGCAGCCCGGGAATTAATGTGGGGTGGAAACTTGAGGTCCAAACCCCCTTGGGAGTTGGTTCTCTCAGGGATGCGCGCGGGCGGGGCTTGTGGGATCGGATACGTTTTCGCGTGGGTTGGGCGGATGCTTGTGAGCTTTCGCCCGGGTCCCCGAGTTGTTGTTCGTCGGCGATTTGACGAGGCGTTCAAGGTTTTCACACCCACTCAGGGGAGATGAGAAAATAGGGAGGGGGTGGTGGTGTGCGTTTCCTTTCCTTACGACCTGAGATTCTTTGACTTCGAAGGCAGGATATCAGAGTTCACTAGGTTGCTGTCATGCTCTCAATATGGGCGTCTTCTCCATCGTTGATGAGAACTGTGGCTATTCACGCTCAATTGGGGGAGGCGGCTCGCGAAGTCAGGTGCTAGGCATGGGGAAATCTTGCCGTCGTCAGCCAGCGCCTCCACATCGCGTTTTTGGGATCCACTTCCGAACACCAGACGCGTTAAGTGCGTCCCTCTTTCTACGGGCACGATACGTACCTACCTAGGTAGCTAGGTACACGGATACACTTCAGTGTGTCTCTCAAGCCAGGACTTCTCATCAACCGACAGCATTACTTTCCAGTCATGTATTTGTTGACAATGTTTTATTGGGGTCGAAACATTTGAGCTGTGTCCTTTCTACTTTGATAGGAGCTTACATGGATGAACAAGCTCTTGATACCTTGTTACATCTTCCATGTATTGTCTCATCCGCTCCTCATCGCGCTCCTTGCTTATATTTAGGCCTACCGTCACCATTTTCTTAGTACTCTGACTCGTATACGCAATCTATCTCTCTCAATCCCCACAGCTTCGGAAGAGTCCAGACTCAACCGACGTATCACACTCCCAGCATCACACGCTTGACCCGTATCCTCTAGCGCCCTGCCCAACATCGGTATTTCAAATTTCCCTTCATCCCACCGACTCACTGGCCAGCCAGAGAATGAAACACACCTCATTGTCTCAAGCTTCTCTGCCGTGCGGGTCCTTAGCCCGCTCATTTCACTCATACGTTCAAGCAATATCTCAACCCCCAAGTGCGCAAATATTCAGGAGTCACTAACATTCCCAAAAACGATTCACCTCTCTCTCTCTCTCTCTCTCTCTCCCTCCCAATCGCCACGACCTAGCAACATGGAACGTTCGTCTGTCTGGTCCGACTCAACTCGCCCATGATGCGGCCCACCTCACGATCCTCCTTGGAACAACTCGCTTGTTATCCTGCTTTCCTCCCCGATGCTTCAACTACCGGGTTTTGGCCAACCTCTCGTTACCGCTCTCCTGATTCGTCTTCCTCCTTTGTGCGGCAATGCTTGGCGTGTCTTTCTCCCCTTGCTTGACAATGGAAATGCCAGCTGCCTTTCTCTCTTTCACGCCCATCCACCGGCATATCCAGGACATTTCAAGATGACTAATCTGGCTAACAACATGTCAAAGATATCAAACGCTTTCTTGGTATGTAGATCCCCTGGTATCCTAGCTCGTCCTCAAGTTCGGCCAAGGATCCAACCTGGTCAACTTTCTATGCCAGAGCAAGCCGCTACTGTTTAATCTTCCATCCCTGAACCGGCTCCGTTGAACTGTTTGCCAAATTGAACACCGTTTCGGGCATCGGACCAAGATCCCAACCACGGAACAGATCAACTAACCTTCGTCTTCCGATACACCTTGGCACATCTGACCCTCCACCCCCATATCAGTATAACAAATATAACCAAACAACGACGGGCAAGATGGCTTCGATGATCATTGTGCCACACTAAAGAAAGGAAGAAGGAAATAAATGAATAAATAAAGGCGAAAAGAAAAGAAGATGTCGAATGAAGGAGGGGGAAAGCAACAAAAGAAACAATCCAAACAATTCCCCAAGAAAAAAAGAAAAGCCCAGAAGTCTTAAGAGGAAGAAACGCATTCTTCATCACGCCTCTCTCCCCGCGTGTCCGGCAACATTGGCCGACCCAGCACCGGGAAGGGGCTCGTCGGCGTTTCAGCTTTCCCGTCCGTCATCGTATCCATCATCCTGGGATGAAAGATGTCGCATCATGGCCTCTCTTCCCCCCCCCCGCCATCTCTCCCTCTCTCCCTCTCTCCACTCCTTTCGTCGTCAAGCGCAACATCAAAGACACCAGTGTCGTTGGAGAACCTTGGGAGTGGTGGGGGCTCAGACCTTCGAGGGTTCCCCCCTACCCATTGTTGGCGACGACCCCAGTCAACAATCAACCAACCCTCCCCACCCTGTCAATAGTTGCTATTTCCCTCATGTTTCACTAGCGAGCTTGTACTGGGTGAGTCTTATAAGCGTCCTAGATAGATATATGTCGAAGAGTCGTCTCCGGGCGTGCGGACGAAAAGAGGCCCGCTCTCTCGTGGGACGCAACACGCGCGTTGCTCGCTCGCGTGCGTTAAGACGAGAGTACTGGCTAGGCGTGAAATGCTATTGACATGGTCACCACTAGCCGCGGCCAATGATTCCATGCATCATTGGCATCACGGTAGTCACAAGATACGTCTCTTTTCAGCCAAGAGGGGAACAGCCATGACAGAGGGCGCATGACCAACCCCCCTATTGGGTGGACGGTATGCATATGGCTGCTTCCTGAGCTGATGAGCCCGGTTATCGCTTTCAAACTCATCCACGGAACCTGCACTCATACCAACATCACGACGGCAACGTCACAGATGGAAGCGTCTGATTGCCAATGTGTGAATTTATTCGGCGTCAATCCGGGCCTGACCAAGACTGCCCAGCAATAATGTTCAAGACAAAGCAAAAGAAAAGTGGCTGCGTTGCAGCTGTAGTAAACCGTTCTCACCATGGGGGTATATCCTTCACCATTCAAATGTGGTGTTCCAAGATCCGTATTCCAAAAACCGTAAGGGAAGGGGGGAGGGAGGCCGTTCCAGACATTAAAGCTTCAGGTAGACATTATGAAGCGATGCAGGGTTCAGCCAAGAAGAACATAGAGAGAGAGGGAGAGGAGGGGGGTCGCAATGAACTGCGTGCGCCAAATCTTCTGCGCCTCCGAGAGAACGCACCACCACGAACGTTGGCGAAACCAGCATCCACGAACTTCAGTTCTGGGATGGTATGGTTTGGTCTCGCCCACCATTCCGGGATGTTGTTATTAAGCCACATGGGCTTGTAATAAGCTGCCCTTCATCGATATGTGAAACAAGACATCCACACGAGATAGCACTCCACAACTGTCTCCAGGCCCGCGGGAAGAGCGCAAGGGCTGAAACCGACGTGTTTGTTTAGCGTATGGCGGACTCTGTCATCCGCAGCAGGGATTGCAAAACATTGCTGGAGGAATGGTAAAGATGGGCTGTAATGAAGGGACGCGGCTCCAAAAATACCTCCTTGACCAGCTTGAAACCTTAATCTGGATATTGGGGTTTTTTTTTCGAGGTTCTTTCCAGGTGCTTCAACTTACGGCGAGTCCAATTTCTGTTCGCCGAAATAATGGGCGCGGAGAAAGGCCACTCAAGCGGGGCTCCTCATCTAGTGATGACCTAGGAGGATTCGAAGAAGAGGAGTAGATATGTCGATGCTTGCCATCCGAGTGTGCGGAAGAAGGCATGCGGGTGTAGTGATCGGCGGATGCACGTGGTGAAAGCTCCACATCAATGTGGTAACCGTACCAGTGATCCCGTAGACTGCCGATGCTGACGCTGCTGCGGGAGCTTCGATGCCTACGATGGCGGGGGGACAACGGTGGAAGCTTAGATAATCTCGAGTTTCGGCGCTTCGGAGATGGAATGAAGGCAAGGTCGCCTTCGATAGCGTCATCGGTGAGACCAACACGGGCATTGGGGGCCCTTGCTAGGACAGAAGACTGAGGAATATCTATACTCTTCTTGTCCATGCTCCGCTTGTGATAGAGGGGGCGTAGAGCCGTTTCAGTCGACATGCGAGGCTGCGGCTGGCTGTTGTCCTGGTAGACGATCATGCTAGCCGGTGTCCGGACGAGCCCAGCCGAGCCATGCTGATCATGCTCGTCGATAACAATGGTGGTACTCTTCTCAATTGTCCGGCAAGCCTTCCAGGACTCGATTTCCTCATCGTCGATGGGGCTGTTACCCCGGCGGCTGAAGGGAAGGCGGCCGCAGCGGTACCGATAACAGAGGTAGATTGCCCCGATGATGATGACCACCCCGAGTAGAGAGAGCACGGTGCTCAGGGCGATGACAAGGCTTCGGTTGCCACCGGTGGTCTGGGAAGTGTTGTTGTCGCCCATAGCGCCGTCCGGGCTTGTCAGAGAAGATGAGGTTGTTGCAGTTGGCACCGAGAGTGTCGGGGGTCTGTTGTCGGCATCAGTCGGTTGGGAAGCTGGCGGCACCTGGGTAAGGATGATTTCGGGAATCAAGGAGCTCGACTGAGGAAGCTCGGATGGCGAGGTTGGCCTAGGAAATGGCTGAAGGAACCCGGGCGTAGTCAGGCTCGATTGTGTCAAGACGGAAAGCAACGAGCGAACCGGGGTCGGAGAAGAAGACGACGAAGCAGAAACAGAGAGCGAAGTGGTTGTCGGCTGGCCGACTCGGACCGAAGAGGTCGCAGGTGGTGCAGGTAATTCTTCTGGTGGAAACGGCGCAGGCGGGTCTGGAGCCGGGGGAGCAGGCGCCGGGGGAGCAGGCGCCGGGTCTGGAGCCGCGGGTGACAGGACTGGGCTCTCTGGACTAGGTGACGGCGCCTCCCTTGGAGCTCCTATGTAGCCGTGTTAGTTTTGTGTTCCTGTGCTGCATCAGTCATGTAAGAGCAAGATGAAAATGAGATAGCCGCGAGTGTGGAGTAAAACAACGAGATTGAGGGCTTGGCTCGCAGGAAAGACGGTAGTCGCAGGAGGAGGGTCGTGTGTTGAGAAGACTGATGTGTGCTTCGTGATAAGGGCTATGCCGGGCGGCACCTTCTGGTCTCGCGGTGTTGAGGATGATTGGGATGCTCGACGGCGTTGCTGCCGCGATGCACTCTTCCAGGGACGAGAACAGGTGCGGGATGGGTCTCAGGACCAGGCTGAGCAACGATCGCGGGATTTGTCGCAAGGGTTCGCTGAGGATCATTCTTGCCTTTTCCTTTGCCCTTGCCCTTGCCCTTGCCTTGCCTCTCGCCATCTCCGGGTCCAGCACCGGGGCTGTCGCCTTCGAACTGTCGCAATACAAAAGCTCGGGTGGCAAACGACGGCCCTGCCAGCCATGCCATGGCCAACAGGGTTTTCATTGTGGACATTGTCCGGTATTACTCCTCGTGTGCGATGGATCGAATGGGCCAGCCCGGGATGTTGTATATCAGACAGCGCGGTGCCGGGATTGCGGACCAGTACTCGAACACGCACACGTACGTTTTGGAACCATTGGCGGTGAATTTGACCTTCTAAGCCCTACCAAGTCCGAGATCTTTCGAAGGTGGAACCCGATGCGCAGACCAACATAGAAAAGGAAGCAAGGGGATGGAAGAAATGGGAGACAAACGGTTGAAATGTCGAACCTCGGGACCACGTTCAGGTCAGGTTCCACGACTCTGAGATTGACGGTGGGAGCCGGTGAGCGGCCTTCATGGAGGGGAATAGGAAGGCTGGAGGAGACAGACAGAGAGAGAGAGAGAGAGAAAGAGGCTCTCAAAGCATGGGACCTGAAAGTGTGCGGGCAGGTGAGGTGGGTTATGTATAATAAACTTGGTCCCGACATGGTGTGGGAAACGCATTGGACTATTCCTAGCTTCTTAGATGCGGCACTTGCAGCAGCACTGACATGGGAACGATGCAAAGATTGGCAGGCGGTGGCACCTTGGACCACCTTTGCAGCCATGCACACACGATGTTCGGATGGATACCTACACACGCACACCTCACACACACACACTCATCTCACCGGAGACAAGGAGAAAGAGGATCAGAGTGGGAGACTAGGGTAGGGATAAGGTGTGCAACCGTGCACCGTCTTGGAAAGCGACGGCTCATGAATAATCCCGCAGGGGCATATGGGCCATTCCGGGGGTGCAGCCAAGATCCATGATGGAGACAGTCGGGTACCTCGGTGTGGTGTGCAGGGAATGGGAGGCAAGAATAGGTGAGAGCGAGTATCCGTAAGGTCAGATAGATAGGTCTGGGGGAAGATGGTGCTGGTGGGTGGTGGTCGTGGTAGTGATCAGTAGCGAGTCGGTCGAGCGGAGTTGGTCCGTGGCGAGTGGAAAGAAGCGAACGTGAACTGGACGTGCTGCACAGCACGCAACGAGTTCAAGACAATGGAGAGGCAGATCCGAGTGGGGCTTTCGGAGGTTGAGATGTGTGTCGGGGTCTACATTCTGTAGTGTAAGAAGTATAGTATATCGTACACTATAAGCAAGGGGCAGGGGTGGGGGTGGGGGTGGGGTGAAGGAAAAAGGAGCAGTGTTGGTGGTGGTAGGTAGTGGTGAATGGGAGGAGGGAACACGGTCAGGAACAGGGACAGGAACAGGGCTAGGAACAGGAACAGGAACAGGGATTGGACAGGGACAGGGAGGAGGGGTTGGAAGAAAAAGAGGGGTTGCGTTTGAGCACCCAGCGGGCGAACGAGTGGGAGGCGCCCTTTGACGGTACCTGAGCACATTACGGCAGTGATTGGAGGGGGGCGGAGGAGGAGGAAGGGTTGTGGTGTTTCTAATTTTCGACTTGGCCTGATTTAACTGGGCTGGAATGGGGAGTGGAAGTGACGGGCAGAGACTGAGAGAGAGCATCAGGGCGGGATCGGGAGAAGACTGAGAATAGGAGCGTGGAAGACACGAACCTTCTTCCTCACCAGCTACATGGACCTGTACATACATGCCTACCTCTAGGTAGGTAGGCATCTACCTAAGAAGGTAGGTAGATGGTACCTTGCATCGCCCACCACTGAAATTGCGTACCTGAGTACCTGGACAGTTAGGTAGGTAGGTACGCAGGCAGGTAGGCAGGTAGGTAGGTGCCTTGGCTCGTGCCAGGCACGAGGCGATGCCCGTCGCAGCTGGAGAAGGTCCAACCCCAGGCCTGTGTCATCGTAGAACATCGATTTGGTCAGCCGGGCCACACATGGAACGACTTGGAAAAGGAGAATGTCGTCCAGGACGAGGAGGAGTCGGAACGGGCTAAGAGGAAGAAGGAAGAGGACTCGGAGTCGGAACAGAGCGGCCGAGTGTATCCGTACACCAGTCTTTGTCCATGGTTCGTCGTTAATTCGATCAAGATGCATCCCCCCTCACCGCTGGCTCATAGGCAGCGTCGCTCACCACCATCAACCGGATCATGACGTCGAGGTATGCAAACAGGGGCCTGCCTGTTGTTCGGGACGGCCAAGACAAGGCACGGCAGACTTCTCGGGCATTTCTTGCCGCCTGTACGCCATGCTACAAGACGTAGGTAGGTAGGTAGGTACCGGTAGGTAGGTAGGTAGGTAGGTACCGGTAGGTAGGCAAGGCAACACGGGCGTCCGGCCTCATCTGAACGGCTCTGACCGTTCTCGTGTCTCGACGATCCGGAAAGTCAGAAGGCGAGTCAGCAGAGGGACGTGATGCTGCCCAAGCTGGGACGGACAAAGGCGGATTGCATGCGTTGGCTGGTGCCATGTGGCTCTGTGCGCGATTCTGACCGCAGGCCGCCCCTGTTCAAAAGCCTACTTACCTGTAGTACAGAGTAGGTACTGAGGAGAACCCCAAGGTAAGTACGGATACCCAGGTATCGTACTATTTACATGCACAGGTCAAAAGCCCCGGAACCAACAGCAAAAGGCACCACCTGCTGGCTGGCATGATGGAGGGTTGGCGCTGAAACAGATGGGCGAATGAGGGCCTGGAAGCCGCCCTCCTCCACCAGGTAGATGGTGGGTGCCAAGGCAGACAGCCAAACAAGGTTGACAAAATATGACAGGACAGGCAGGCACACGCGCAAGGAGCAGGAGCCAGAACCAGACTGGGCCGCGCCAGGTTGCTTTGCAGGTAAAAGTATCCGTAAAAACGGCGAGGAAAACATCGAGGCAAGCGGGTTCGTTACTTTTATCTACCTGCTTGTTGCGAGAAACACGTCGGAAAAGAAACCATGGCTGGCTGCGGGGAAACTATCAACCACCTAGTGTAGGCCCCTCGTTTCTCTCTCTCTCTCTATCTCTTTATTTCTCTCTTCATCTACCTATTATGTAGGTAGGGGTAGAGGGGACTGGGATCAGAATGGATTTTGGGGCGGCACCCCCTCCCTCCCCCCCCCCGATCCCGTTAAATTTAAGGTGCAGCACGGAACGAGGACAGACCCCGGCTAACGATAGTCACTACCGCTACTAAGGTATGATGTACGAATACTCGTAGTGTACTCCGTAGATCGTACAGATTCCACCACGCAGGACATGGATGGGGCCTCGCAGAGTGAGTGCAGTGCAGCGTGTGCAACGTGCAAGCATTCGGCAACCAACACCACCCACAACCACCACCCCCTGAGTTGGGACCCATTCTCTCTGCCGCGGGCGCCGCTCGGTCCGGCGATAAGAGGGACGGATGATGCTAATTCGGGCTCACAGGACAGATCCGGGAACCAGACAGATAGACAGACAGACAGACAGACAGACAGACAGACAGACAGACAGACAGACAGACAGACGCCCTCGGTGGTACAACATCCCATTCCACATGCATGCCTCTAAAGAGTTTCGTCAAGTCAGGCGGAAGCGCACGGTTTTTGGTAAGACAGGCAGGTCAGGTAGGTACCTAAGGAGCCAAAGCAAACCAAGCGAGCTCGAGGCACAAGGGGCCATGAGAATCAATGGACGTAGCTTGCGCGGCGTTGGACGAGGATGGTAACATTCACAGTATTCATTCCCTCATTCTTTTTTTCTTCTTTGTTCAGCACGGGCATTCACCCATCCCACACTACTACCTACCTCTCCATCCATTTACGGAGTATTCGTATGTCATACGTGTTGTGTACCTACCTCTCCAAACGGGGCACTACTGCTCAGGTAGGTTGTTAGAGTATGCAAGGCAAGGTGTCTAGACACACTAGTCAGCTCCTGGGTACTAGGTACGATACTATTCGTAGGCACATATCGCGGTGTACGGAGTACTGTTATACCTATATATATCTCTCCCTAGAGGTAATTAAATTAACCGCGGTAGGCGCTTGAACACGGTCGACCGAACTTTGAAAAACACCATGCCTGATGAAGCACTCCATGTCTGTGTGCATGGATGATGGTGCTTGCTCATTGCGACCGGGCTTGGTCTTAATTAGCCACTGACCGGACGCCAAGGTGAGCCGAGAGAGAGAAGACACGCACACGGCACAGTTACCGGCTCTCCAACCAACCAACTAAATACCTACCTATAATAACTTGTTTGTCAGTGCAACCGCATGCATGCACCCCCAACCACCTTGTCGTCGACACGGAGTCAGTGACAGCTCGAGTTGTTGTTCAGTACCTGGGTACCTACTACAGAACCTGCCTAAGAAACCATTGGCAACGCTACCAACGCCCGGAGCCACTCGTCCAACAAAACCGTCACCACTGGCATGACGCTGCCTGTCACGGTTTATGACCCGTAATCTCTGACGCCCGCCGCCACAAGCCCGGGACGACGCCCAAGTCCATCCTCCATACCGGTACCTACCTCCAGTATGCCCGAAGCGGTGAGCGAGTCAAGGACGCCCGCCGCCCGCACCACACACCAAAGTTGCCCGGATTCTGGGCCTGGATTTGGGGCACCCTTCCCTGGATTACGCAGTAGGTAACAATCTAAGGATGGAATGGCAGCCCTCCTGAACGGTCGTGTACCGCGTCCAACTGGCAGCCACCTAGGTACGACCGTTGTTGGCTGTGCCGGCTCAGCGGCATGCCCGAATCGTTCACAGACCTGATGGACATTCGTTTCCCTCTCGACTTAATAAAGATACGTACAACGCAGCGCGCGGAAATCAGCAGCCCGCAAGTGACAGGTAATTGACAGGGCACCACCACCCACCACAGCCCACTTAAGCGTGGTTGGTACCTACGCCGCCCCAAGGGCCTGCGCTGAAACAGCCTTTCCGCTCCTCCTCGTGGTTGATATTAATTGGCCGGGGCCTCGGGCACCATTCAGCCAGCCTGCTTGCTGCTCATCACCCTCTCGCAAGGGGTCTGTCTGTCTTTTACTACGTAGGTTCCAGCTGGGCCTATTCTCATGTACCTACCCAGCTACCCAGCTACCTAACAGTGTACGAACCCTCCGATTTGGGCTTGGGAGCCTCGAGTGCAGATGGATGGAGCTTTGAAACCCGGCCTCTTCGGGACGACGTCTCCATCGGGCAATTGCCCGCTTCCATGTCGTGCACCGTTTTCTCCTCGCTTCCCCAATTCCCACCGTGGGCTCGGCTCCATGGTTCGCAGGATCGCCTGGCGTGCCGGGGTCGGTACATCCTGCGGCGAATAATGGTCAACGTGACAGCGGCCAGCTTCCAAAATACAACTGTTCAATCTCCCGAGCTCCGTCATGTGAGTATGCAAAAGGCGGTTCATGTAACCTTGGGGGCGAAGAACCAGAGTATGTAGGACGGAAATCAATCATCCATCTGCCTTGTCACCAACGGCTCATCCGATCGTTAATCCATCACCTCCCCACCCGTGCACCTCCAACATCGTCACATTATATTCAGGCCGTCTTATCGTTCGGGATGGTTTTGATATATCGTGCAGCGAGTGGCCTCCCAGACGAGAATGCCTCGGAATGAACTAGGAGCGACCCTGCTGAGAATCTCGGCTGAGAGAACGTGTCTAGCTCCGGGCTGATATCATCCAGCATGGCGATTATAACGTTCGTGGCATGCATCGTAACCAGCTTTGACAATTCCGTAGCATTCTCGACCAACGGATGCAACACAATGCTCCAAGACTCCCTGTTGAGCTTCGGGGGATTTCCCGTTCAGAAGCAAGAGTATGATCAGAAACGGAAACTAGTGCGGTTAGTTTACCGCGCCTCTCGAGATGCATCACGGCCGATCCGTCGACGGTCATGGAAGATTGTGCGCTGTAAGCGAGCACGGAAAGCCGACAACAGCCTGGTATAGATACCGCTCTCATTCGACAGAGAGCCACGGCTACGGCGGCTCTGCCTTGCCCATGCTCGTGGAAACCGGTTCACGATGGTTGAGACAACAGCCAGGTGACTGACCATAGGCGGTAGGTAGTGTCAGTCACGCATCGCCCAGACCTCTTTCTCAGCCATCATTCAGTGATGTCTCTCTCCCCCCCGCCTTCTTCACCCGGCTGGCCTCTGGAATGTTTGAATGTTCCTCACGCCTGTTGTCTTGATCACTTTACCCCTGGTACCTTGCATGCTGATGCAGCCCGCACTGACCGACTGACACATATGTAGGTCTCGAGGCCCTATCCATGCCTACTTTAACTTCCCGCAGCACCAAGTGAGTAAGTGGATTGGCTGGCTTTACACCGTTTGCGCCGTGCTTTTTGCTTTTCTATCTCTCTCTCTCTCTCTCTCTCTCCCTTGCTTATCCTTGCCTTTTTGCTTTCTTTTCCCTCATTCCCTGTAGGTAATCCGGTCTGTCCTAGTGGTAAGATGGTCGCCATGATGCTACCGAACTAGGAGAAACAAGCCCGCTTTTCGAGATGAAACTATCTTACATTGGCACACACACACTGGAGAAGTTTGAGGGTCTGGTGACGGTGTTCGTCAAGCCACTCAGCGTCGAGGAAGGAGCCGCCACCCAGGTAGTGTAGGGCATACCGGTACACCTAGGACAAGCTACGCCGCATTTGACGTGGCCCCGCAAACGCCACACGAATAGAACGGTGTGATGGACAGTCAGCTCCCGTTCGCCCCCCTCTTCGCATCCAGCCGGCCAGCGGCAACGGCGGTGTTGGCACTGGTGCGATGTTCCTGCGGGTTGATGTGGCGCTGAGGCGGACAGCCTTGTCCTTGAGAAACCCTCGCAATCCCGTCCATCAAAGGCATGCATGCCTCTTGGCACCTTGGGTACGGTGAACGATAGTCAGCACAGATCAGCAGCGAGTCGAGGCCCGCCACCGTTGGACTCGAACAATACATGGTACACTAGTAGTACACTAAGTGACTACCTAGGTATCTGCCACGGCTTCAATTCCCACCTCACTGCCTACCGAGGACCCCTGCCACCATCAACGCCCATCAAGCTACCTAGCCGAGAACCGCATACCTATCTTTGGCGACTGTCGTCAGATTGCCTAGTGTACTACGGTGCCTAGTGGTGGCCCTCGCACGCCTGCGTAATTGTTGATGGACAACTCCCGGGCGAATCCCAGGCTGGTTCTGCTTGTTTCGCTCGTTTGATGGCGGAAACCCCCTGCCAGACGCAGCCGACATCAGTCTAGGCCCCCCATCGGGAGAGGTTTCGGATACATTCAGCTCTAGTGATCGACTTCGCGCCCAGTGTGGCCTTGCCCACGCCAGCCAAGGCATCTACCCCTCCTCCCGCGACACTGCGGTTTACCGACCGCCAGGCCTTTACCGATGATGAACCAAATGCGCCATCGACAAGTAACCCCTCTGTTCTTGCTCCCCTCCCACCGTCGAGTTTCAATCTGACGCATTCCACGCTCTCGAGTCAGCTGCGTGTTCCCAAAGCCCTTGGGGCTAGACCTGTGCCGCTCGGCTTAGTACGGGATGACGGC
The DNA here is from genome assembly GCA_016807845.1 of Colletotrichum eleusines. Lineage (NCBI taxonomy): Eukaryota > Fungi > Ascomycota > Sordariomycetes > Glomerellales > Glomerellaceae > Colletotrichum > Colletotrichum eleusines. Next base: position 1,359,026 of record JADEZO010000007.1, read on the forward strand.
TATCCGTGATGATTGCCGCAATGAGGGGCGGCAACCCGGTCGGACCCAGGGGGACGGCGGAAGTGCATGCATGACGCCAGCCACGCGAGATGTGTACAGGTCAGCAAGTGGCCTAGCTTGGGCAGGGAAGTCGTCTAGGTACCTTGTGTAGGCCAAATCAAGCATATCCAAGACGGCGGCGTATGCTTGCTGGATGCTAAGAAACAATCATTCGGCCACTCGCCGCAAGCAGGAGGCCGCTTTCTGCGATAAAAGTTCATTGTTCGTTCCAGAGCCCCCCCCCCCTCATTCATCGCTCCATGGTATGGAGATCCCACAGGGCGTCGGTCTCGTCACGTCAAGGCCCTGTCCTGCCCGGATCGACGCTGCTTTGCTCGGTTAAAACTTAACGACGACCTGTGCTGTGGAACCAGTGCCGATTTCTTGACGTACCGTGTCCACAGCCACGTCGTGAGCGTTGGAGACTCAATCTGGAACACAGGTCCGTTGGCTGTGGATCTCGGGCAACTAACTGTTCGTGGATCATGGATCAGTCGTTGGAAGAGGGGGGACGGGGGCTTGATACCATTTGCCTAAACGAACTAGGTACGCTAACCTAAACTATCTATACTAACAGCCATGTCAGCGCTCACACTGTATAGAGAGCCCAGCAGCTGTCAGGTACCGGGAACATCAGCTCAATCAGCGCATCTTAGTGCCACCTGCTGACCACATCGCGGCTTAAGAGGTGGAGAGCCCGACGATGATGGTGTGCTGTAACGCCAATTCACCGCTCTTTCACCGTGCCTCGATTCGCTGTCGTTGTTCCAAACTGCATCTTGCGTCCTTTCTCCCTGCGTTAGTCTCCCCCCTCGACTGGCCGTCGTCATGGTCCGGCCCAGATCAAGGAGAAGATGCCGCAAAGTTACTGCAGGCGACCGGCATGGAAAGGTATCATGGCGGCTCCCCAGTCCGATACCGTACCTTGCGAACCCGGCTGCCGACGGCCATGATGTTGTCGGTACCCACTGCCATGCGATGCCAGTTTCGCGATCACTACCCCTCCTCGGACGTAACCCAATGACTTGCAGCCCTGCAGCAAACGCATACGCGAAGGCGGGACCGGCTTCTTACCCGGCCGCGCATTCGCGGCGTTGAGGCTCTTCCAAGGTCAGTGTAACACAGTACTGCGCAGCAAAAGATAAGGGATTGTACATCGATTTGGTCAATCGGAGAGTCATGGGCCTCCTCGTTTCGAGGCGACCCCTGTCCAGCGAGCGGCATGACCGCTAGATGATCTGCTCGGAGACTTGATCTCAAGTCGGCCCCTGAAGACAACGACGGCCACGTTTGCTAGCCATGGAAGGATTCCACGCGATGCATCGCCCGTCATATCTCGATGTCCTGAGATCTCCGAACCCCGAAAGACGCGTCACGATACATTCCACCAGTTCTCTGGTTGGCCCAAGGGCGAGTCCGGCCGGTGGCCAAGCTAGATCACGTTAGATGCAAAGGGACATTCCGCATGGCGCTTTTGCAACGGCGCAACCCACTGACGCTCGTTTCCAGTGGTTCTTTTCCCGAGAGAGGGTACTCGTTTACCACGGGCCGTCCGCGTGGTGCCGGCCAAGCCGCCGCCGGTCTGGCGGAAGGCCCGGTGTTTCTAATTCCACCACCCGTCCTCCTACACGTCTGTGAGCTTTCAACGAAGCAATCTCACCGTAGGCAGGTGGGAGGTTGGATTGCACGCTTGTCTCGTACGACCAGCCACCTGTTTTTTTAAGATCTGGGGATCAGTATGTCCGTAGAAAGGCGATCGCTCCCGCTTCCACGATTCCACCGTTGCAATTTCTTGCTTCAGTTGGGTTTATTGCGGCTGGCAACGACACGAAGATTTTCCTCACAAGCCTGCTGAATAGAGAGGAAATCATGACCAGTTCCAAACAAGGATGCGACCCAGCATCTTCGCCGCAGTCATAGGTCCTCGGATGTCATGCTGCCAGATAGCCATCATACGACGTCTCCGAGGGCCCTTATTGAGCACGTTTGAGCCAGTCTCGTGAGCTCCGTTACAAGAGAGCATGCAACTTGGCTTTGCCACGTCGTGTAGAATGGACTGCAAGGATGAGGGTGTAGCACAGACTATTGTTCTGGTCGATCAACCACCCCCCCTTCTTCCTCTGATATTCCCACAGACGGAACTTTGACCAGTTTGCCGGTCGCCTGGATACAGTTGACGTCACCCGATGTGTGAAAGGCCCCTGCGGCGATCAAGCTTCGTTGGCGAGCTTCCGCGAAGAGGTAGCTCGCGACATGTTTCTATGGGTATCCCGGATTCCAGACCGCCCCGCGCACGAAGCCATCACCAGATCCCAGGCTGGTGCTTTGACCAGGCTCGCCTAGTCTTGGTGCCGGCCGGAGACGAAGATAGAAGTCGATCCTGCCTGTGTCACAATTCTAATCTCTCGAAGGGATGGGAGTACCATTGAACAGCTAGTGCCCCCTCCAGGATTCCTGATCGACCCCCCAGGGCCTCTCGAGTGAAGCAACTTGAGGATATTGGCATCGTGAGGCCTTTGCCCCGTGTTAAGGAGCTGCGCCCCATGCCCGAGAGGCCCGAGTCGGTTCTTTTCCAGCTGTGGGCGATGTCGATCAATATCTACGTTGGGGGTCGAACGACTCTGGACACACGAGCCCGATAATGGGAAGCGGGACGATTAAGAAAAAGGCCCGTATGCTTTTGATCTTGGAGTTATCCCCATAGCAATAATCTGCAATGAGTCTGAGAGCCGCTATACTGTTGGTGACTCCGAACAGCCTTCGCATGATGCCTGATGCTTGTCTTGCTTCTGACCTTGGGCATTTCTTCGACGAACATGGAGTTCGTCAAATCTCGTCCCAGCCAGTTCAGGAATGCAAATCATGTACGCAGAGTTACCTGGGATGCTCTGCGAACGCTGAGGCTCCGCGGCCGTGAACCGTGTTGTCCAAAGAATCTCACCATAGGCAGGCCCTCTCTGTGGGTGCCGATCTCCCGAAGAACACTTCTGTGCAGTGTGGGGGCGATGCTGGCCACATGAGACGCTGTTTCACCCCTCTATTTCTAAAAGATTTCTTCCTGTCCTTCCTTTACCAGACATTCAGGCCCCGGGAAAGAAGATCCTGCGACTTCGGGGAGCAGAGAACCGAAGCCGACTTTGGGTTACAAGCAGTGACAATCTGGCCCAACGGTTCGAAACGATGGTGTCGTCATCACTGCACTGTACCCGGACGTTTCAAATGGCAAGTGGGAAGAGAGAGAAGGGGTTCGCACGTACTCTGATTGTGCTTTTAGTGTCCCAACATGCACCTCGATGCAGACAAAAAAAGCCCTTACGCGGCCGACAGTCTGAGGATGGTTGTCTGGAACGGCATCAGAGGTCGCTCGGGGGCGCTCAGGAGGTGACGTTGTCCAATCGACGGCTCCCCTCCCTTCCCCCGACTCTCTCTTCTGGGTCACATTTGATACCTCCAGGCCGACTTCGAAGTGGACGTCTCTCACCGGAGTCGAGCGCCGACGAACAGCTCACTGTTAGGACGGCATCTGATCAGAGTCAAAAGCGGGTGACCCTCTTGCGCTTATAAGGTTGTGCCTCCAATGCGGAGTACAACTATGCTATAGCTGAACCGCATAGGCTCTGTCTGAACCCAGACTCGCGGAGACCCGAGCGTTGTGTGGAACGCTTGTGTTTTCAATCCACCTCCTCTCCTTCGCTCTTAGCCGTGAACAGGATGCCATGGGTCGTGGGTTCAGACCATGCCGGCTGCCCCGCATGCAGCGCTTTTCCCGACCCAGGAGAGGGCTTGCGAAACAAAAGGCAAGGCGAGCAGACCAGTTCCGAGGGGGTAAAGCCAGTAAAGCCAGCAAAGCCAGTACAGGACAAACCGCCGGGCAGTAGTACTGCGGGTGAGAGAGATCGTGCCAATCTTCTTTCTTTTTTCCTTTTTTTTTTTTCAAAAGTCATCTGATCTAATAGACTATGCTTCATGTGTGCGCGGGAAAGCAGCATGAGATCTCTCACCGAACTTCAGCGCGCATGCGGAAGGTTTCTAAGTGTATAGTGCTATCCGAGAACCGTCTCTCGAAGGGGCCCGGGCTCGCTATAATTAGGTCACAGACAGCATGGGATGGTGGATGGCGTATGACGAGCCGAGGAACTCACAAAGTTGAGACGAAGGGCCCTGGGTGTGTCACCGAGAGAAGGAGAGATGGAGGGGGAGGCTCTCGTGGTGAGTGGCACGTGGTGGTAAGCTAAAAGGGAGAAGGGGAACCACGGAAAGTCGATCATTTTCCAGTTGGAAAAAGTCTACAGTTCCTTGACATCAAGCACTTTTCGCAGAGCCCAGCTGAAGGCTACTTGTGCCTGACTCTCTGCTACTAAACCAATTGCATATGCCTACTACTCAACCACATTAACCACTAAAGGTAGGGGCGTGTGTTGTATGGTTTGGGACCATGTGGCGGCCTCGTCGTTGGCATTCTGCCTGGTCGTGCTTCAAGTTCCAGGCGGGTTCAGAAGGAGAACCAAGCTTGTTGCACAAGGGTACCTTTCTTTGCATTAATCGGCACCCTTTGGACTGAGCAGTGTCTCAACGCCGGCGCACAAGGGGCCTATAGATCCTCTCCTGCCCGTTTCAGTGGTTCTGGAAGAGAAGTGTTCTGGGGCAAAAGAGGGCGGCGGGTCCGACACCCAGCACCGTGCACGATGAGACGTCGGAAGACAGCGAGCGGCATGTCTGGCGTGCGCCAAGAGGCAAGGATCCTAGGCCCGGAGGTCGGCAGATCGGGACCCAGAGGGATGGTCATGGTGGTTCAGCGGTTGCGAGTCGTGGCGGTCGATCTGGCGCTTTCGGAACCGTTTAATTGGCAGAGTGAAAGTGCAAGTTTTCTGACTCGGCGCTGCTGGGTTTGACGATCTGGGTGGGAGAGGGAGCGTCGCAATGTCCTCTGTCTTGGACGAGAAGCAGGATGTATTGGAGAGATGTTGCCGCGAGATAGATGATGGGCGTCGCAGAAGCTTATTTTTATAGAGTATTGAGATTATTCACCTGGCTCAATGCGCTGATGATAATGGGCACGGTATGTTACTGAATGGCGGTTGTTTTCTTAGATACTTGGCCTTGAAAAGTACTACGATTTGCCTACATACTCGTGTAGGATTATCAACTCGGTCACCGTCGCGCTCACCGCGCAGTAAATAGATATCGAAGCAACCCTCTTCATGTCCCCGGGCAAGCCGGAGCATACATAATGAGGGAGAGTAGAAGAAAAGTTGGAGAGTCAGAATTTCGCGTCACCTGGAGGCAGTGTTATACCAGGGACACAGTGAAAAGACGACATATGTTTGCCCTAGGCATGCCATCTCACCCGCTCCTCCATCGCTGTACGCCCGGTGCGCACAATGTGACAAGGATAGCAAGAAGTCGAATGCCGAGAATACGAACACAGAGGATCGTCATTCCGCGGTTCGAAAAATATATGTCTATCGTAAGGGCAGTTTTGCAACCCATGGGATGCGTACCAGTTGGTTAGTCTGATAAGAACAGATACTACAATTGATCTTAGCCCTGAGGCTAGAAAGCTAGAGAAGAAAAGGAGAAGAGAAAGTGAGTGAGACTTGAGAGGAAAAGGAATTTTTGTAGGCAATCGAAGAGGGGAGTTGGAGGGATTAGACGAGTGAGGCCAAATTCGTTGGGGGCGTAGGTGAAGTCCGATGTCGAGCGTCTGCGCGCTCTAGTTTGGATGCCTGTTTCCGGAAAAGGTCTAAAAGCCATCGTCTCAAGTCAACTACAAGCGAGATACCTGGTTGAGTTGGCAAGCGATGTGAGTAAGTCGACAGTGGCGAGATGCCGCTGACAGCCTCTGGAAGCTACTTGGAACATTAAAGTAAATTATGCATTTTGTTTTAAATACATCACCCTCCGGATCTCATGCGCCAATAAATACGCAATTTTGCTCCAACAAGCCAAGAGTTTATGTGTGAGGCAGAAAGGACAGAAATAAACGAGCTGGACCGGTGAGGGGCCTTGAATCACAACACCAGCTGGAATTAACGAACTCGGCCTAATTTGGAAACGTTCTTTCTTCACTTTGCGACGGGCTATACACTACATCATACACTCCTAGACATCGCTGATTTGTAAGAGGCAGTGAGGTAGGTATAGGAACTCTTTCGCAAAAGTAAGTGCCTTACCCAGCCGGAATACCAAGTGTCGTTGAACGTTGATGGTGGGGCCGGTGGAATCCGCCGAGCCCCTCTACATAGCTCCGGCAAAACAGCACTGTATGGCCGCTTCCGGGTCCCACCACACGGGCCCGAAAACACGCTGAGGCATGCGCTGCACCACTGACGCGTGACGCCATACAGTACAGGTAAGTACCTAGGTACCTAGGTACCAAAGGGGAGAAAAAAAAAAGCAATCCCAATCAATCACCGCGCCGTCGCTTGACATGCATGCCACTTTAAGTGCTCGCCCGCAATTCGCAATCCCACTTCCCCATGCACTTTGTTCACGTTTGACAGGTATTGCGAGAGTGACCAACGACCTGTACGTCCTCGACACTCTGTCTTAGCTTTATAGTTTTCTGCATTGGTATTTTGGAATCATTTCAAGCCTCCCTTTTTCTCTCCATTTCCCCATGAATCCATGTCTTCCACCAAACTGTTCCCGCCCTCAGACGCGTCGCGTCAAAGATCGGGAATCCTCACGCCCAGTTCCGATGGCTCTCTAAACTCCAAACATGCAGCCCTGCCGCCGCCTGTCGATACGGTGCAGAGAGAGCGCAGAGGTTCCCACACAATGGGAGACTTGTTGAAGGCTACCATTATCGTCAAGGTATGTCGCCGTATACAACATGATGTCAGGTAGTACCCGTCGACTGACCCGCTGCGCAGGCGCATCCTTCCAGTATCCTTGCGAAGCCATGCACACTGCAGCCTCTCATGCTGCTCCCCCGCGAACACCTCTCTCTCTCATGCCTCGACCTCGGCGCTTCACAGGGAGATCTTCCCTCCAGCCGCTTCTACGAATCCCATATCAAAATTCTTGACCTCGAAGACCGCGTCGCCGAGAAGCCAAGCGTGCTCCTCGCGCGCAATGACGCCTCCAAGTCAGTCTATGCGCTCGAGCGTGCCGCCACCTTTGGGCACAACCTATATACAGTCTGCAAGCTCGGCTCGTGGGTGGATTTGTTGGCCTTGTCTGACCAGGCCACGGTGACGGGGAAGCACGTCGCCCGTATGCGGATGGCAGAGGAGGCGAGGGTGTCTCAGCAGTGGCAGGAACTGCCGTTGACAACGCCTGGTCTACACAAGGGACACAAAGAGAAGAGACTGGCGATCGAGGCACTGCAGCAGTCGATCGTGAGGAAGAGGGGTCGCTCGCAGTCAGTCTCGACGTTTGACGAGGCGAGGGCGGAGAAGCGGACAAGGTCTGACGACGACGTCTCGCGCCCACAGACGCCCAGCGGACTGAACCAGGCGGTCGAAGTGAAGCCCGAGCTGACGGACTGGATCGAGACACATTTGGACGCTGTAGAACCGACACCTCAGCCGGTCCCCGAACCCAACGTTCAGCAGACGCCTGGCGATATCATGGACAACATCAGGACACAATATACAGAGGCGCTTTATAAGTCAATGGTAGGCAGGCTCCGCCGTACGGAGAGAACTGAGCTGACTCCGCCACATAGGGATCTCTGGCGTATTTTGCAAAAGGGCCGCTATCTCGAGCCCGCGCCGCCTTCCACCTCGACTGCGACGGCATCATGAATATGAATGACCTCATAGACTTCTTGAAGAGTCTTGTTATGACCACAGTCCAGATCGACAAGAAGTACCGCGAAACGATACCTGGCATAATCTCGAAAATGAAGACACACATCGACAACTCCGATGAGGGTAGCAAGCCCAAGAGGAGGAAATCCAAGAAGACAAAGCTGGGCAAGGACGGCATGTACCCTGAGGAAGATGATCATGTGCGTAAGTGGTGGAGCTTGAATCAACCCGAGTTTGGCGATGAAGACAAACCCGCCACGCCGACACAGATCAAGTCGCACGTGTCTCTGCTGAGGACTCGCGAGACGCAGCTGCAGATGATTCTAATCCTGGAGATCCTGGCGCTGGAGCCTTTGCGGACGGCCGAAGGGGCCGGAGAGAGCCAGTTACCTGGTCTCCCTGGCGAGCCGGAGGCCGAGAAAGCTGCTGAGACCCAACCGAAAAAGCGGAGCAAGCATAACTTCCCCGTGCTGGTCGATGTACACGCCGATCGACTCTGTATCTGGCAGTCAACGGCTTCCGACGAACTGAGGATGTTGGAGGACTCTCAGGTGACGGCGCCATCGGGCGGAGAGCAGGCACTGAAGGCCTCCCCAGACCCTCTCAAGGACTTTTGCACCGACATCATTATGCCATTGTAAGTCTGACCTGCCCTGCCAGCCGCTCTCCTGCTGACAACGTCAAGCTTCGCCGCCCGGCTGCCTGAGATATGTGACTCGATCAACCGTAAACTCGGCGGACCGGTCATCATTGCTCCGCCCCAGCCCAAGATGAAATCATCGTCATCTTCGTCCAGCAAATCTGACGCAAGGCCTGGCGCTGCTGCGAAGCGCCCCCATAAGCCGGCAATAAAGTACATCGAGAAGGCATTATTCAGGGAGCAATCACGGCGCAGTGTCTCCAGAGGCCCCAGCAACGCAATTGCCCTGTTGAGATCCGCGACCTCTGCCATCATCCCCGGCTTCAAGCGGGAGACCAGCGATCTCAACCGGCAATCGTCCATAGACAGGCAAGGCCTTATTTCAAGGAGCAACAGCCTGTCAGCTTTAGACGACGCCAAGGCGCAGAAGAAGGCCCTTGTCGAGGCCGAGTTGAAGGACGCTATCACAGCCATCCGCAAACCGAACCGCGATTTGGCGGGCAAAGCCGTTGTTGAGGCTGCGGAGAAGCGGGCTTCTGGCGGTCTTTCTTCGATTAAGAGTACGGTTTGCCCTGTGCATACATAATGAAGGACGTGTTGCTAACAGATGGCCTCAGAATCCAAGAAGCCAACTCGACACCCCCTCTTTGACTCGGTGCAGGTGAAGGTCACGCCAGCCAACTACCGGTTCCGGAATGCTTTGGCTGCAGAGTCGAAGGGTTCCAGCAATATGGCCATCCCAATGTCGAGTTTACCGCCGTCTAGCGCATCGAGAGTTCCCTCTACCGGGCCGCGGAGGGGTCACGTTGACATCCTTGGCAGCACACCATCGTCTGCCATCCGAGCCACTCCTGTGAAGCGCGGGGGTCCATTCTTGGATCCTCCGCCAACCGACGAGCCCGCCATACCACCCTCGTCGCCCCTGATGGCGAGGAAGCCTGCACGGGCGCAACATCTGAGTGTACCCGGCAACGTGATTAGGTCACGGCCTCAACCCTTGCGGTCACAGTCACCAGACATGGACCTGCCGGCAACGCCCTGCAAGCAGCGGGCTGTGGAGGTATTGGAAGACGAGGTAACGGTTGCAGTCACGCCAACAAGCAAGTCAACTTCGACAGCGGCGCCACCGCCGTCGCCACCAGAGGAGCAAACAAAGTCGATTTATGCACGACTCGGATGGGATGACGACTTTGACGACTTTTGATGATCTTTCGTTTGCATTGTTACGGCGTGTATGGATGGGTCTTTTTTTTTTTTTCCTGCAGCCCTTGCATACGAATACCCAAGGCATTTTTGGACTTTGGGCTGTTTGGGGCTCATGGAGGATGGGAACCGCGACATACAGTTGATGAAATATGACATAGCATTGCATCGCTTGGAGCAGAGGGTTTGCACCGGGGGTAGTACAGTTTACGAAGGACCCCTTTCCAGGAATATATTACGTTCCCAAAGTGCAGGCCTTCCTGCCCGGTTACAGAATCTCGTCGCTCTTTATTCCGTCTTTTGCTCCTCGGGTCTCCTTTCTACAACCATGATGGGTAGGTCTCTGACGTCTACGTGCTCCTGCGAGCCCAGGTCAATAACTCTTATGGCTTCGATGCTGACGAGGCCCTCCTTCAGTGGTAGGAACTGGAGATCTACAACATGGCACGCCCCGGGCGCGAGCGGTCCGACCCTCGTATCGGCCGTCAGGCAGACAACCTCGGTTGCGTCCACGACCGAGTTGTGCTGCATGGCGTGCAGGATGTTCTCGTCCAGCACGGCATCGGCAAGCTCCTTGGCATCGCTGGCTGTCTTCCCCTTGCCGCCCGTCGAGGGCGGTCGCATGAGGCGGAGCTCGTTGCGCCTGCGCTTCGAAAGTGCTACGAGAGCGAGCTTGCGCGGCGGGACGCCCGGGTTGTTGGCCTTTTCGGTGCTGCGATTCACGACGTAGACGGTCCAGGAGAAGACCTCGCCCGCATAAACGGGCCCCGTCGGACCACAGAAGGTCATGGTAATTCCAAGTTCCGGCAGCGGGGCTTCTACGGTGCGGGTGGCGGCTTCGAGCGCGGGGAGGGAGTCCGGTCGGGAGACGGCAGGTGCGACGAGCGACTGGGCCGCCTCCATGCCGCTGATGGAGAGCTGCGAGGGACGGTGGGAACGTCGAATGGGCGGCATCGGCTGCATGGCGGCGTTAAAGCCCGGGTTTACGGGGAGAGTGAAGTCGAGGGTGGTGGTCCAAGTCATGCTGAGGCGCGGGGTGCAGATGCCCGGGTTCCTTTGGATGACGGCCTCGACGTGGATGTCGAGGTCGCGGCTGGGATTTTTGGAAGGAAGGTCGAGCTGCTGTGGGGAGAGGCGGTAGAGGAACGTGACGTGGTCGTGCGATACGCAGGTCATGGGGAGGGCGAGACCCGCGGGCGCGCTGAGGTCGTCGACGACGCCGCCGTCGGCGATGGAGAGGGTGATGCTGGTCAGGTCGATGGGGCACTCGAAGTAGGGGGTAAAGTCGATTTCGAGCAGGGCGACAAGGGCCGGGCTCGTGGGCGTGGTGTTTGGGCGAGAGAAGCGGACGCGCGTGTGCACGGCAGGGTAGATGCGGATGCGAAGCTGGGAAAGGGCACGCAGAGGCCGGGTGGTGTCCTTTGATTGGGTCATGGGGGCGACGCGAGAGACACGGAGAGCCGACAGACGCGGGGCGACGCCGCCCAGCGCCGGGTCGTTCGTGAAGGGCTCCAGGAGGTTCAAGCCCGAGGGCATGCCGGATTGGAGGTAGCCCACGCCGCTGCCGCCGCCGATGTAAAAGTTGGGAGAGAGGGGGGTGGCAGAGCCCAAGGCCCCGGCGGATGCGGGCCTGATCCCGGCAGTGGCCGTGAAGATGGCAAAGGGGCCCTGAAGACGGATGCGCGGCCGGGCAAGGAAGACAGGGAGCTTCCATAGCGCGTACATGTGGGGCTCTCTCCTGTGGCCGTTGCGCTTGACAGCGTTCTCGTCCTTTTCCGCGGAGGAGTCTTGATCGTCCTCGGCTTCGGGTTGATCCACGACGATGAAGGGGTCCGATGTGTCATCGACGGTTCCCTGGAAGATGATGTCCGTCGAGGGCTTCTCGCGGTCTGAGGCATGGCTGTTGACGATCTGGGCCTCAAGTTGAATAGCCAGCCTGCTGAAGTGGGATCGCAGCGTCTTTTCGTCAACGAGGGGCACTCTCAGAACCAGGAGCATGTCGATGGTCTCATCTGAGACACCGTTAGTGTTGTGAGTCTTTCATTGCTCTGGGATGGAACCAGGTACCGAAATAGAGTGTGTCCCTCCGCTTGATAGAGTCAAATAGTGCTTTGGTGTCGTCGACACCCTTAAAAGCTTCTTCAAGATCGAGGTTTGTTGCCTCCGGAATAAAGTATGTGAGAAAAGCATTCTCAATGAAGCTGGCCACAGCGGTGGGCTCTCGTATTTGTTCGTTTATAGCCATGTTGGGCTACCTCTTGTTCTGTATGTTATCGCGGCTCATTTCAGTTGTGAGGAGCCTGAGGACAGTTCCACGATGCGCGTCCGTCTCCGACGCTGGGCAGGGTTCAATGCCGGGCAGAAAATGGTCTCAGCGGTATCTCATCAAAATAAAGCTGGTATGAAACGCGCAATCGGAAATGTGCAATTGGAATAGAGCGCTTTGCGCCTTAAAGTTTTACAATGCAGTAAGAGCTCGGTGAGAAGTCCAATGGTTGGGGTTACAGGCAGTTTGAGCTGGGCTGTTTGCTTAGTGTCTCTAGCACAGTGCGATGGCCAGCTAGACTGGCTTACCTCAGCAAGTCTACCCCATGGCTTCACAGACCGAAGAATGGGTATCCCAAAGCTACCTAGGTACCCCGGTCTGTGCACCGAGCAAGCGCCAAATTGCTCATTCCGACGACGGTCTGAAATAATTGCAACCTTTTTTTCGCGTCCCCTCTACGCGACCTGCTTGATCTTTCTCCTCAGCCCGTCGCCTACAACATCTTCACATCGCCCCCGGCGTCATCATCAGCGCACGAGCGCCCCGGGTATAATTTTCACTCTACGAGTCACTGGTCAACCAACTGAGCCATGATGAACGGTGCCGGCAGTCCTTACAGCCAGCCTCCGGCGTGGCAGGAGCATCGTACGCCCGATGGCCGGGCTTACTACTACAATGCAGCTACTAAGGTCACGCAATGGACCAAGCCAGAGGAAATGATGACTCCGGCTGAGGTATGGATTGAAAAATTGGTAATATCACGTAACCGCTGGCTGATTCGAGATGACAGCGAGCCCTCGCCAACCAGCCATGGAAAGAGTACACTGCAGAAGGCGGTCGCAAGTATTGGTACAATACCGAGACAAAGACGAGCTCTTGGGAGATGCCCGAGGTCTATAAGAAGGCTCTGGGCGCCACTAGTGGCCCAAGCACGCCTGCGTATGGATCCTGCTCTCCTCGATCTTCGCCGTTGACTAACAGCACCAGGCCTGCGCCGTACGACCGAGGTGCACCTTCTGACAGGTACTCCAATGACCGTTACGATTCCTATCGCGACCATCGCGATACCTTCCACGAATCGCGTCAGTTGACGTTTGGTAACGACACGGCAGCTAAAGCGTTCGTCCCCGCGAGCAACGAGCCCGAGTTCGCCACACAGGAAGAGGCCGAGGCTGCGTTCAACAAGCTGCTCAAGCGTACCGGCGTACAGGCTGATTGGAACTGGGAACAGGCTCTGCGAACCATCGCAAAGGACCCCCAGTACAGGGCGATCAAAGACCCGAAGGACCGAAAAGCAGCTTTCGAGAAGTACTGCCATGACATGATCGTCCAAGACAAGGAGCGCGCAAAGGAGAGACTGACAAAGCTGCGTACTGACTTCGAGACCATGCTTAAGCGCCACCCTGAGATCAAGCATTACACGAGGTGGAAGACGGCACGGCCTATGATCGAAGGCGAGACCATTTTCAGGTCTACAGACAACGAAGCCGAGCGCCGCCAGCTCTTCGAGGAGTACATCATTGAGCTCAAGAAGGCCCACATGGAGAACCAGGCAGCTATGCGCAAATCCGCTATGGACGGTCTGATTGATCTTCTGCCGAAGCTCAACTTGGAGCCTTACACGCGCTGGTCCGACGCGCAGAGCCTCATTTCGTCTACGGCGCCATTTCAGAATGATGAGAAGTACAAGACCCTGAGCAAGTTTGACATATTGATCGCATTCCAAAACCATATGAAGGCTTTGGAGCGCGCTTTCAACGACTCTAAACAGGAGCAGAAGAACAGAAAGTTCCGCAAAGAGCGCAAGGCTCGTGACGGTTTCATCTCCCTTCTTACTGAGCTCAGGAAAGACGGCAAGATCAACGCCAGCACAAAGTGGCGCCAGATTTACCCCCTCATCGAAAATGACGACCGGTACAAGGCCATACTCGGCCAGGGCGGCTCGGGTCCGCAAGAACTCTTCTGGGACCTCGTGGAAGAAGAGGAGAAAGCGATGCGCGGCGCCAGAAACGATGTTTACGATGTCATTGACGTATGTTGACCTCCGCTTCCTGTGTGGTTTCATCATGCTAATAGTCTGCAGGACGAGCGATTTGATATCACCCCCCAGACTACGTTTGAGGAGTTCTATGCTGTTATGAAGAAGAGTCGACGTACTGCTAACATTGATCGCGACATTCTTCTGGTTCTCTTTGAACGTGTAGGCGTCCACAATTCCATCACAAACCCAACGTAGCTAACGTGCGCGTTACAGGCCAAGGAAAAGAGGTCGCTAAAGAGGTCGGATGATGAGAGACAGTCCGAACGTCAACAGCGAAGAGCAGCTGAGGATCTCCGGGCGTACTTGAAGCGTATGGATCCCCCCATTACCCTTGATGACACGTACGAGAAGGTCAAGGTTCGCCTGGCGGACACACCCGCGTTCCAGGCTGTCACTTCAGAAGATGCTCGCATCGCCACCTTTGATAGATACATGAGAAGACTCCGCGAAAAGGAGGAAGAAGCCGATCGTGACCGTCGGCGCAGACGTGGCCGTGACTCTAGCGAGCGCGACCTGTATCGCGAAAGACCCCGGTCTAGAGGTGAGCGATCTCATCGTAGCAGTGGCCGCGCTACCAGGCGGAGTCGTAGCCCAGAGCCGGACGCGTATGAGGCGGACAGACGCAAAGCCATTGCCGAGCGCGAACGTAACCACCGTAAATCAACAATGGCCGAGAGCCTTCTCTCCGTGGATCGGGAACGCAGGCTGTCACCTCCTCGCCGTGAGAGGGAGCGTGAGCGCGATAGAGATCGCGAGCGCGATCGCGACTATGATCGCCATCGCTCTCGTCGCGACGATGACAGTCATTATGACCGCGAGCGACGGGACAGGGAGGAGGAGCGGGAAAGGCTCTACCGACGACGCATGGGTTCCTATGACGAGCTTCCCTACGGTGATGAACGCCCGTCTGGATCGCGACGCCGCCGCGACGAGGACGAGGATGATCGACGAGAATCCAGAGACTCAAAGGTACGACGCGCCGTCTAGTCCACTATGTCCCTTCCGGATTAAGCCGCTGACAATCGACACAGAGAGTGAGGAGAGAAAAAACACCTCGTGAGCGCACCCCCCAACGTGATATCTCGCGTCACAAGAACAGGACTCCGCCGCTGGCCACCGCACCCCCTGCCGTTGCCCCCAAGGATAAGGAAACGACGACGGTCAAGGACGCCCCTAAAGAGAAGGAAAAGGAGAAGAAGAAGGAGAAGGAGAAGGAGAAGGAGAAGGAGAAGGAGAAGGAGAAGGAGAAGGAGAAGGAGAAGGATGACCCCGCCGGTGTCCACTCGGGGTCTGAAGAAGGCGAGATCGAGGAGGACTGATCGTATTCATCGACGATGCCTCGGGAATAAGTGCACTTGCGGACCACGAAGAGTCACTTTCAAGTACGTATCGGAATCACCAAGCCGTTACTTGAGAGCCTGATGACCGCAGCGCGTTACAGACTATATGGTATCGCCCCCCGCTTCGCGGCCCTTCTTCCTCGGCGCCTGCAAATGCCCTTACGAGGCCTAAATTAAGTAGTCTCCTGTGCTGGCCGTCATAGGAATCTGATCCTTGGGCTGGCCAGAGTTCGTATGTATCGTTTTTCACTCTCGCTATGTTCTAATGGTTAGTTATGCACACAGTAGCAACACGAGGAGAATAAAACAGAAGTCGATTTGCTTCAACCACGGTCTTGTGTATCTTAGTTTCTTGGCTGAGACGTGTGCGTGTGTGTATCGCTTCGAGTGTATCTACGAGTCTTGCTACAGAAGAATGTGCAACAGACTGACGGCAGTCATCCTGCTTCGTCCATCGCCCCTCAATCTACGGATCGGTCCCGCTTCCAAATGGATGTGTGAGGCCAATGAAAGCCCAATGGCCCGTAGCAAATTATCGGTTTTGCACCCAACTTGTGGTACAAGGAGGATCATATACATAAGAACCTTGTGCAGCTCCGTAGGACCAGGCAACAGGGGATAGACTGCCGTCGCCGTTGTTATCCATCGGTGTCGTCATCCTTGGACGTGCCATCCTCCTCTAAACCGGAACCATAAATCTGACAGGCGGAAGCGCGCTTCCCCGGCAGCCGCTTATGCCCCTTTTGAACGCCCTGAACGCCTGAGTTGAATGCATCATGACAAGGGAAAACATCCTTGAGGATGCTCTCTTCAACTCGACTTGTCGTCGTCGTTGTCCAGGAAGAACTTTCACGAGTTAGTGAGGTGATGATGGCTAAAGGTGGTGGTTTTTGACTCACAAAGTTGCCGCTGGCCTTCTGCTCCTGGTCCAACTGAGAGTTGGCCTTGTTGATACGAGGGCGGTAGTTGGTAGGGTCACGACGGAAAGAGACATCGAGGTTCTTCAGGAAGGTGTTGCAGCCGGTCAGAAGGGACTCGGGCTTGTTAGCGTGGGCGTCAATGCCGGGCTTGCCGTCGAAGACAATGACACGGTCGGCGAGGTAGGTTGCCATGATGAAGTCGTGCTCGACAATGAAAGCAGTCTTCTTGGCGTGCATGATGAAGCGCTTGATAACGCGGGAGGCGATAATACGCTGCTCGGAGTCGAGGTAGGCGGAGGGCTCATCGATGAGGTAAATGTCGGCGGGCATACCGAGGGCTAGGACGATGGCGACACGCTGCAATTCACCGCCGGACAAGTTCTTGACCTCCTGATCGATGAAGTCGTCGAGCTTCAGGGGCTTTACGACATCGGTCTGGAACTGGGGCGAAAGGAAAGATGCCCTGATCTTCTTGAAGAAGAGCTGGCGGACGGTACCCTCGAACTTGGGGGTGATGGTCTGGGGCTTCATGCTGATCTTCATCTCAGGGACGGCAGACTTGGTGTCAGGCTTCAGTGCACCGGCGAGGAGACGGCAGAAAGTGGTCTTTCCGGTTCCGTTCTCTCCCATCATGACGATAATCTCGGAGTCGGTGAAGTCACCAGCGTCGATGTTCAACTTGAAGTTACCCAGGGTCTTCTGCATCTTGGGGTATTTGAATGCACGAGACTTGTCGTTCATGAATTCATCGGCGCCCTCGGAGAGTTTGAAGGTGAGGGACTCGTCACGGAAGCGCAGGTTTTCGGTGGGGATGTGACCGTCGAGGAAGATGTTGATACCTTCACGGACGGACTGGGGCAGTGTGACGACACCGTAGACGGCGGGCTTGCCATACAGAACGCAGATAAAGTCGGAGAGGTAATCGAGGACGGACAAGTCGTGCTCGACAACGATGATGTAGTCGTCGTCGCGGAGAAGAGAGCGGATGATACGGGCAGCCGCGAGTCTCTGCTTGACATCGAGGTAGGAAGACGGCTCGTCGAACATGTAAACGTCGGCCTGCCGGACACAGACAGTACCAATAGCGAAACGCTGCAACTCACCACCGGACAAGAGGTTGATCTCACGGTCCATGATGTGGTTGAGCTCCAGAGTGTCACAGACTTCCTTCTTGTTGCCGAGGTTGCTCACAGCTTCAATCAAGTGCTGGACGCTCTTCTGAGGACCCTTGACAGCTCGAGGAATCTGGTCGACATACTGGGGCTTGACAACGGCCTTGAGGTCATCCTCTAGGAGCTTGGTGAAGTAGTCTTGGTATGGTCAGTTAGTTGACAGGGAAGCGAGGAATAATAGAGTCGGGAAGACATACTCTGGAGCTCAGATCCGCGGAAGTGCTTGATGACATCCTCCCAGTCAGGGGGGTTATCGTAGCGACCCAAGTTGGGCTTCAGCTTGCCGCTGAGAATCTTCAGGGCGGTACTCTTTCCGATACCGTTGGTTCCGACGAGACCCAGCACATTACCGGGACGGGGCATAGGCAGACGATGAAGCTTGAAGCTGTTGGCCGAGTAACGGTGGGTGACCTGGGTCTCAAGGTTCGTGGGCAGGTTGATGATAGTGATGGCGCTGAAGGGGCACTTCTTGGGGCAGATACCACAACCAATGCATAGTGACTCGGAGAGGAAGGCGATGCGGGACTCGGGGGTGACTTCGATGCAGAGCTTTCCGGAGCGAACGACAGGGCATGACTTCTTGCATTCCTGGCGACACTTCTTTGGCTTGCACTTGTCACTGTTGACAATGGCGACACGGGTGAGCTTGTCCGACATGGTGATGATGGTGCCCGGCTGATCGAAGGCGGGGTTCACGACGAGATGGTGGGGCGGGAATTTGTGCGCAGATTCGGCACAAACAACAAATAAATTAGAGGGGAGCCGCGCGAGGTCGATAGGCAGTTGTCGTGCAGCGGTTGGAGGGCGAGCGGGATCGAGAGACGAAGAGACAGAGTAAAGCAGCAGGGCCGGGACGGTAATTCGGCGAGGATTGTCGAGGCGTCGCGACCTGGCCTTCTGAAGATAACGGAAGGGGGGAAAAAGAATTTGGTTTTCCAATTTCTTGCAAAGTGTCAGAGAAGAGAGACACACACGATTGTGGCGGCGGTCAGCCAATTTGTGTGCGCCGTCACTGGTTGTGAACGTGTGAATTGGCCAGGTTTGGCGGGGCAACTCCCCTACCCTACCACCCTTCCAAGTTTACCCCGCCAGGAAGGGCTATCAGGTACTGTAGAAGTACTACACTTGCTAGACAGCTCAGGTAAGTACCTTAGGGGTACATTCTTAGCACCTGACATCACAGCTCTGATTGAGGCCAAACTCCTGGCCTGGAACATCCCATGCATGCAAATGGGCCGTTGCGCCTGCACAGCTTTGCAACAAGGCTGACTGCTTGTTATTGTAGCCGCTGGAGGTTGGCTATCTTTCTAACAGCCCTGTCTCCACATCAGTCTTTGCCAGCTTTCTTACCTGCGTGTACTCGTTGAAGAATCGGAACTGAATCTAGCTTGGCCTGTACAGTACATACTCGAGAGTCACTAACCCGAATCTATGCCTCCAGGTCTGTCAGTGCGACAGCTGCCTTTGAGCTTGGAGAATGTTCAATCCACAAGGCAGCGTGGTCACTGTTTCAGGAGCTGCTCACATTCAATTGTATTGACAACGGATCTCTCTTTACAGGCTCTCTTAGGTATCTTCTGATGCAGAGGGTGCGTGCAAGCTAACATAGTTCACGTCAAGATAGCCAGCTCAAGTTGGACTATTACTGCTAAAATGCCGGCTCTCGAGTCGGCTAGACTAAACATTGGTGTTTGCCAGTCAGGCTAGTAACACTTCGGCTCCGTCAAAATGTGTTGGAACATAGGTCGTTCATTTCCAGGTCTTGGGTGCTAATCCATCCCCCGGCTTCCCTACTACTCTACGTGGCTTTAACTCCATCATCGATTGTGCCGTTACCAAAATTGTGGCCAAGGAGGGTTACCAACAAGAAGGTCAATATTGGAAGAAGTAGTATCACACTCATATAGTGAAAGGCTAGTTGCACACATGACAAACTTCGTTATAAAGCCAAGTGTTGGATTTAGTCTGTACGCAGTGCTGTGATGGAATATACGTAGATAGTGATCGCCTACAGGCATTTTGAGAGGCTAAATATTGATTATCTCAGACCGCTAGGTTAGGATTCGAAAGTCAATGTTTATTCCTCCCCGACTGGAGTTCTCTTTACTGAAATTTTCCAAAGGTGCGTGACAAGAAACACTCTTGACCCATATGCCCATTAGTGGAAACAAAAGGTTTCCAATAAGCGACGAATTCTTTGTCCTCTATCTGTCGACTAGCCAGAGGCGCGCATTACCTGTCGCTTTCCATTGGTGTAAAAAGTCTTGAAAACACCGTCCAGCGCGGCAAACGGACAATAGTTGATCCTGGAGAGTCGCCGCCCGAGACTCAACATTGCCAAAAGGTCATGGCGAGGGTCTCGGCGCCGGCCTCATTATGTGTCACTCACCACCAGAGATGGTTTTACAGAGCCTTCTCAACAGAGCAATATCTTACGAAGCTATCTATCCCATAAAAACATTGAGTGGCTATTCAGACTTTCTATTCGCGGGTTGGAACGCGTGCTGAAGAGCTGCTGTAGAAGTCGAAGACACAGCCCTTTGAATGCTCTCGGAGTTGCGTTATCAAAAGTAGCGGGGTTCCGAGTCTCGGTGAATAATGCCCGTCGCAGCTCAGCAGCGTGTGCGCTTTGGCCAATGGACCCACCCTTTTCATCGTTTCTAGTATCCCATTCGTCCACCTCCCATGCCTACCTTCCTACCACCGACAGCAGAGCAGCCGTGTATGGCTGTTGTTGCCTTAGGCAACAGCACTCGAACTCTTTTGGGGGTGATTCAGTGTGGGCTAGCGCTACAACCACCTGTACCTCACCTGTGCATCCACCTCAATTCTTTCCTGCCTCTCCACCAGTGCATTTTCCATCCACCACCACCCTTCACCCGCCAGGCCTTTGGACTACCCAGCACGTCACTTGTCCACTTCCTTTCTTCAATTACCTCCTTTGGTCAAGATCAATGGTAATTGCTGCCTGGAGGCCATTTGTTAATGACTTGTAAGTTGTTCCCCTGTCCTCTGGTTACTGGCCCTGCCAGGGCCAGCCAGTTTCCCGTCACGAGCCATCAAGCCCAGCCTCGTAGCGGCGCGCTTCCATCCTGATATCCTATCGGGTATAACCTCAGCTATCCATGGGATGCGCCGCGTCCATGGATATGACTTCTCTGAATGATTCTGATGGTCTGGTGACTCGTCATGGCCTTCCGGCTTCGGCTGACTGCCACAATGGCATCGCCATCAACTTTCAGCCTCGTCTCCATCGACCGCGTCCCCGCGATGCGACGAGGTCGATAGCTTGGTCATTAGTTGGATTACTCTCGATATTTTACGATTATCTAAGTCGCCAGACCTCAATCACCACGCGCTCTTTGCGCTTCTTCCCCCAAGGACCAGGCGGCGGGCTAACGTCGTGTCATCCATAGCAGGCAGCCTTGACTTAGACCATCATCATGTCTAGCCCTCTCGAACCCGGTCCCACAAACGGGTATCGGTCCCCGGAGGGCGATTCTGCCTCCCCCATAGTCGCTGCCGGCCACCAGAGCGATAGCGACCTGTCGGATATGCGCGAGAATGCCGCGCGTCTTGCTTCATCGTCGCCGTCGCCAGACCCCAACGACTCGACCGGTTACGTCAACGGGGCTCCTGACTTTGCTGAAACAGAAAGCTCCGATGACGAAAATAACGCGTCTGATGACGCCGACTTCGATATGGACGAAGACGCAGCGTCCGTAGTCCAGAGCGATGGAGCTGGTGATGTCCACTCGAGCTCTAACGACTCCCGGCAGCCCACGAAGCGGAAACCTGCCGCTAGAGAGGATGACTTTATCAAGGCGAACCCTGAGCTATACGGACTGAGACGAAGTGTACGGACCTTGCCCGCTCACTTAGATTACAGCTCTAGCTAACAACACTCTGCAGTCCCGCCCGACGCAACAGCGTAGAATGGTGAGTTGAACTCGATTCTTCCGTCAGTGACGATAGCTGATGACATGCCAATGATAGGTCGATTCTTCTGATGATTCCGAATCCGATGCAGCTCCTACCAATAGGAGAACCGTGAAAAGAAGACGCGTCGAGACATCTAGACAATGTAAGTCTTACCACCCTCAGGCAACTTGATGAGACCGGTTTTACCAATGCCAACTTCCATTTGTGTAGCTTCAAAACGGGGCACGCCGGCACGACAACCGTCGACGGATTCTGATTCTGACTCCGATAACTATGGCGGTGCTCGCGCAAAGAGTCTCCAGAAGAAGGCACGGCGTCAGCGTGAGGCTCAGCCGAACATTCTCCTCGC
This sequence comes from Colletotrichum eleusines, assembly GCA_016807845.1. NCBI lineage: Eukaryota > Fungi > Ascomycota > Sordariomycetes > Glomerellales > Glomerellaceae > Colletotrichum > Colletotrichum eleusines. Next base: position 1,380,695 of record JADEZO010000007.1, read on the forward strand.
TGAGAAACGCTGGTCGAGCAGACGGGCTGCACAAGTGCAGCAGGGTGCCTACGAGGAGAGCGACGTCGATGACGAGGAAGACGGATCCGAGCTTACGCCCAACTACTACGCGGCTGACGTTGTTGACGACTCTCCATACATCGACAAGGTCCTTAGGCACAAGCTCAAGGATGACCTGGAGCTCAGTTGGAGTTCAACCAGGAACGATTTTGAGTACTATATCAAGTGGCAAGGAAAGTCACATCTTCACGACACATGGGAGACGACGGACACCCTGCGTGGCATGCGAGGCTATCGGAGAGTCGAGAACTACTTCAGAACCATCGTGGAGAATGAGCTTCTGATTCGCTTTGGCGAGGACATCCCTCCTGAGACCAAGGAACAGTTCTTCCTGGATCGCGAAAGAGCTGAGGAAGCATTGGAAGACTATACCAAGGTGGACAGGGTCGTCGCTGTCCGCGATGGCGATGATGAGACTGAGTACCTTGTCAAGTGGAAGGGCTGCTACTACGACGAGTGTACATGGGAAGCAGCATCTGCTATCAGCCCGGACTTCCAGGACAAGATTGATCAATTCCTGGATCGGTCTTCACGTTCATGGGTTTCCGACCGCAAGGAGTCGAATCCAGAGACGCGGACAAGAATGACCAAGCTTGAGGCTCAACCCGACTACATCAAAGGCGGCGAACTGCGCTCTTTCCAGCTCAGAGGTCTCAACTTCTTATGTCTCAACTGGACTCGTGCCAACAACGTCATTCTTGCTGATGAGATGGGCCTCGGCAAAACTGTTCAAAGCGTGTCGTTCCTCAGTTGGCTGCGCAACGAGCGCGACCAGGAGGGCCCTTTCCTCATTGTTGCGCCCCTCAGTGTCATTCCTGCATGGGGCGATACCTTCGACAACTGGTCCCCTGACATGAACTATGTCGTCTACCTTGGCAATGAGACTTCTCGCAGCACCATCCGTGACAACGAGCTGATGGTCAATGGCAATCCCAAGAAGCCCAAGTTCAACGCCCTTATTACCTCTTACGAGATGATTCTCCAGGACTGGCAGTTCCTTCAGCAAATCAAATGGCAGGCTCTGCTTGTCGACGAGGCCCATCGCTTGAAGAATAAGGAGTCTCAACTGTATGCGAGACTTGTCAGTTTCGGGGTGCCTTGCAAGATTTTGATCACCGGCACGCCCATTCAGAATAACCTGGCCGAGCTTTCCGCACTCATGGACTTCCTCAATCCCGGCAAAGTCGTCATCGACGAAGAGCTGGAGAATCTTGCTGGCAATGACACCCAAGAGAAGCTGCAGGACCTGCACAAGTCGATCGCCCCTTACATTTTGCGCCGCACGAAAGAGACTGTTGAGTCAGATCTTCCACCCAAGACCGAAAAGATTATTCGTGTCGAGCTTTCGGACGTTCAACTGGAATACTACAAGAACATTCTCACCAGGAATTATGCCGCACTCTCTAATGCCACAGGCCAGAAGAACTCGTTGCTTAACATCATGATGGAGTTGAAGAAAGTCAGCAATCATCCCTACATGTTCCCCGGTGCCGAAGACAGAGTGCTAGCTGGTAGCACCCGTCGGGAGGACCAAATCAAGGGCCTGATTGCCAGCAGTGGAAAGATGATGCTCCTGGATCAACTGCTCACAAAGCTTAAGAAGGACGGCCACAGAGTCCTCGTCTTCAGCCAGATGGTCAAAATGCTGGATATTCTCAGCGACTACATGGCTCTCAGGGGCTACAAATTCCAGCGCCTTGACGGCACTATCGCCGCGGGCCCTCGTCGTATGGCAATCAATCATTTCAACGCCGAGGACAGCGATGATTTCTGCTTCCTGCTTTCCACCAGAGCAGGTGGCTTGGGTATCAACTTGATGACAGCCGACACCGTCGTTATTTTCGACTCCGACTGGAACCCACAGGCTGATTTGCAGGCTATGGGACGTGCTCACCGCATCGGGCAGAAAAAGCCCGTCAGCATCTATCGATTGGTGTCCAAAGAAACAGTCGAGGAGGAAGTTTTGGAACGGGCTCGCAATAAGCTTCTGCTTGAGTACCTCACAATTCAAGCTGGCGTCACTGATGACGGTAAGGCGTTCCGCGAGGAAATGAACAAGAAGGGCCTGAGGATCGACGGGCCGAACTCCGCCGAGGATATCCAGTTGATCCTCAAGATGCGCTCGCAGAAGATGTTCGAGCAAAGCGGCAACCAGGAACGTCTTGAACAACTCGACATCGATTCAATCTTGGAGAATGCTGAAATTACGAAGACCAAGGTCGACGACAAGATGAACCTTAGCAGTGGCGGCATTGACTGGGACAATTTCATGCAATACACCGATGTCAAGGTGGATGACTTGGCACTCGACTGGGACCAGATCATTCCTGCCGATGAACTCGCCGTCATCAAAGCCGAGGAAGAACAACGCAAGAATGAGGAGTACGTGGCAAAGGTTGCTGCCGAGAGCGCTCCACGCAGGGCAGCAATGAAAAATCGAAATGAAACGGATAGATCCGACCGTCTTGCGAAGAAGCGACAAAGGGAGGAACAGCAACGCCGGGAAGCCGAAGAACAACGTGCCCTGTTGTCTGACCCCAGGCGCCCACTGAACGAGAAAGAAACGCGGAACCTTCTCAAGGCCTTTTTCCGATACGGTTCTATGGAAGACCGTGGTGACGAAATCATTCAAGAGGCCCGACTTGGCGAACGTGATCGTGACTACATCAAATCCATTCTAGACGACTTTGTCAAGACCTGCGAAGACGCACTCAACGACAACAACGCACGTCTTATGGACGATGAACGAAAACTTGGAAAGTCGTTGACGAAGAAGGATAAAAAAGCTGTCCTGGTCGACTTCGGTGAAGTGCGGAAGATGAATGCTGAGACAGCTGTCGAACGCCCGCGACAACTTCGCCTGTTAAGGCAAACCATTCGCAAGAATGATGATTTCAGGACATTTCGTCTTGCTGACGCGACCAAGGCGGCTCATTACTCTTGTGAATGGGGCGCGCGAGAGGATGGGATGCTGCTTGTCGGCATCGACAAGTATGGTTTCGGTGCTTGGGCACAAATTCGGGATGACGATCAACTGGACATGTCGGACAAGTTCTTCCTTGAAGAGCATCGTATCGAGAAGAAAGAGGAGCGAAACAAGGGAGCCGAAAAAGTGGTCAATTCCCCCGGCGCTGTCCATCTCGTTCGTCGTTCAGAGTATCTGCTCTCTGTCCTTCAGGCCAAGTACTCAGGCGACCCGCTAGCTCACAGAGCCGTCGAGAATCACCATCGGAATAACAAGAGATTGGCGAACGGACATCGTCGCAACGACGTCGGTAGCGGCGCGGCATCTCCTGCTCCCCCGGTTCTTAAGAAGAGCGGCTCCCACCGAGACAGAGAACGCAGCCACGCCGACCACCATCGCAGCCGTAGCAATGTCGATGACAAAAGCACGCCCCGTCCAGACTCAAAGAGAAAGCACTCTGGTCAAGATGAGGGCCGCATCCCCAAGCATCGGAGAACGGACGAGACGCGGCGCACAAAGAGCAATGGCGATGAGCAGCACTCTCCTAGGGTTGATCGACCCCGGCATCGTGATGAGGGCGAGCGTAGCAACAAGCACCGCCGCCCGGAAGATCATCGGCATGGAGATGACCGTCGTCGTTTGAGCAACACCCCGCGAACCAGCCAACCCGATAGTGAACGGCGGAACCAAGCCTTGCGCCGGCTTGATCAACTCCGCAAAATGGGAGACAACAAGGAGGAGAGAGAGAAAGATGCGGATGCCATGCTATGGTATCTCCTGAAGCCCGTTCGAGGAAACTTTGAGGCAATTCTTGTCACCACGAAAGAGAGAATCAAATCCAGCAAAGAGCGTGCTAGAATTTTTGGCGAGGAGCTGGTTGTCATTGGCAACTTTCTGGATCGCGAATTCGTCCAAGAGCGAGACGATGCGCTCAAGAACCGCTTCTGGTAGGTCTTGTTGATACTGTGGGCGATATGAAGCTAACCGAACTACAGGGAGTTCCTGGCGAACCTATGGCCTGTGGATAGCACCAGTAATGAGGTGACGGGCGAGCGGCTTAGCGCCATGTATAGAGTCCTGCGGGACAGAGAGGTGAAGAAGCACAACGGAGGCAAGCCGGCAACGGCGCCAACGAATGGCACGGCGGCCACCTCCTAGGTGCAAGGCCTCACATCATAAAAGCAACGGAGAGACGTACAACTATTTATTTTGCGCAGTGTCGACTCAGTCACAACACGTGTCTAATTTCATTCAGCATTGGCCTGGCGTTTCGGTATCAAGGGGGAAGGCTTTTTTTTTTATCGAGGCGAGGGAATGAAAGATAAACTACATACCCGGACTTGCATGGTACAGGACGACCCGATTTGGAGTTTTGCGAAAGCATCATGTCTTTATCTCCTGTGTTTGAGATTTTATTTTGGGGAGATAAGGGCAGTCAGGCTAGTATGGCTGACTTTAACGGTTGACCTGGCGGAAAGCAAGCCTTGCGGCATTGCAGCGGCCGGTCACATGACGTTAGCCTTGCAAGTGTCCCAAGGAGCGTAGCCTTGTCGGCCGCGACGCCGGTGGGCATGGACCTCGTGTACCCACGTCGTCGGCTCACACGAAAACCAAGGGGAGTCTACATGTGTCTAGGTTTTGTGTCGGGGCCACTGGGAAGAGGCCTGATTCATGAGCATGGTGCGAGCGCGCAGGAGGGTCTAGGGAAAGCCCATCAACCGAATATGCCACGGCGCAAACAGCATCATGAAGAGGCATGCGGAATATATACCGTTCTGCTTATCGATTCAATGTTTCTTGTTCCGTGACTGCATTCATGTCTGAAGCCATGTCCCGGGTTTTACATTCCGTGCAGGTCGCAGAGAAACGGTGGGTGATGTCGCAACGCTGGCGCTGGCGGCGGTGGTTGTGATGATGGGCATGTGCTCGTAGTCCGCTGTCAAAGCCTATCAAAGGTTAACGGGCAAGCCAGTAACCGAGGCCCCTGGCAGCCTCTCGTCGTTGGGATAATTATGGCCCGAACAGTTCGCCAGTGCGTGCCGCAGGAAACGCCAACATATACATATACCCACCCATCCGCCATTTGCCGGCCACCATTCTCCGAAAGACAGCATAATATTGAACGTCGGACGAGTTGAGACGGCTATGTCATCTTGCGAGAAGCGGTACATTAACGCCATTGATTGTTTTGTGTCAGGGCGTAGGACGCGTCTACCTACTGGCACCCCACGTTTCTGGGGCAGTGTGTGGTACCCGCCGTAATGAAGGACTCGCTCACGGTAGCCCGCATTGTGAGCCGTGTGATAGCACTCCCATACTTAGGACGAGGCCGTTTTATACAGAAGGGCAGGTGATATTTATATACATATAGTGATGCGACGTGATCCGGGCCAACTCCGTATGTGAAATACCTCCGGTAGACCAACACCTGGGGCCCGAACTCTTCGGTGCCGGCAGGCCGATGCCTTTCTATGAATACCTAGGTAACAAAAAAATGATAAACGCCGAGTAGTCACATGACCAAAAACCCCCATGAATCCTGCTCAGTCTATCAAGGTTTCCATTCCTTGAGGAATCGACCCAGGGGATATTGTATCAACCGACCGTTGTCTTTCGTGCATAGGCGTTGCGGGGCGTCCTTCGTTGCTGTTTTTGCCGCCGTCAATCGCAACGCTGGCGTGCGGTGATGATTGCGGCCTTCCCGACAAAGACGGTCTTGACATCTTCTCGAAAGGTCTTGCAGGCGGAGATACATCATCCTCCTGTCCCTCGGTGTCCAGGTTCTCAGCACGCTTGTAGACGGAGCTTTGGATGGGCTTCTGGACGGGTCGCAGAGGCGGGAGGTGCTGGGACTCGACTTTGTCTTCAACGTATTTGTAATGCTGGTTGTCCAACTTGCCAGCCAATGTTTCCTGGGGCATGTCGGCAAGCTCGCGGTTCTTCTGGGTCTTGAACGTCTGAGTAACGCTGTTCTTGGGCGGCTCAGTAGACTTCTTTTTGGACTTTAGGGGCTTCTTGGTAGGCGCCTTCTTAAGTTTCTTTGCCGATGCGTCGCTTGCAGAAGCAGCCGGAGTTTGCTGGCCACCAAAAGAAAGCTTACTTTGCTTGGGTTTGGTGACCTTCTTCCAAGACTCTGCGGCCTTGATTTTTGGGCTTGCTGTGGGTGTTGGAATGCTCTGAACAGGGTCAACAAGCTTGCGCTTCCTGGTCTCTGACGCAATGCTAGAATCAGACTTGGTAGGCGAGCCGGGCATGGGTGAAATAAGCTGCACCTCGAGATTGTCCCTGACAAGTCTGTCCCGGCGCCGCTGATCCTCTCCCTCGCTGAGGTACGCGGATTGGTCGCCGCGAGGCTCGTCGAAGCGAGGCAGAGCGGCCCAATGAGCAACATCGTCACACTTTCCACGAACTACGAGGTCCCAGCAATCCTTGAAGTCGTTGTGCTGCGGCTCTGAATCTGTGTTGATCCAGGCAGTGAAACCGTCCCTACGACTGCGCGTGACCTGGCAGAGTTCCTTCACGAGCCTTCGGACGCCTGGGATTTTCAAGCTTGTGCCGACAACAATGACCGCGTCGGGACGCGACTTGAGGTCCACGCTCGACACTCTCCCAATGGCCTCTTCATCTGGGTTAAACTCATTGTAGAGCACCATCCTGGGGCGCAGGCGACCAATGCCGTGACTCCGTCTTTGCTCGTACTGGGTTCGGAGTTCGTCGATTGTTTTGCACTCCTCACACAGTGGAGCTTCGTGGCCCACGAAAAGCTCCGTCTTTAGCGGTCGGATGTCGGTGCATTTCGAGCAGACCATGTGCTCGACGCTCCCGTGGAGCTGAATTGTTTTGGGCCACGGGCCCTTGACATTGAGGGGGACATTGGTCTTCAGCGGCTCCATGTTTGTGTCGATGCAGTCGACGTTTTGGCTGTAAAGGCGCAGGAGTCGGTTCTCAGCGGCCAGCGACGCTAGTAGGTGGTGGAATTTGGTGGGCTTGGCCGCCTTGACCATGGTAGCCAGGTCGCAAATCATTTTGTGGAATTTCTCTGTAGAGGAGTCGTGCTTGTAGACTGAGGCGTCGAACAAGTGCTTGCCCGAGCCTTTCGTTTTGTGCTCGTTCGGAAGTGTCGCGAAGAGGCCCGTTTTAGACCGAAAATCGGGAATGCCGGCAGAGACGGAAATCCCAGCACCCGCAATTACGACAATCTTCTTCCGTTTTTTTAGGGCGGTGACAAGGCGCGCCAAATTGATGTCGTCCACATCGCATTCGTCCAGGTTGAGGTGCTCCGTAGTGCGCTCCTTGGGCGGTGTCACTTTGCGCCGCTTTCGAGGCGGCTGGCCATCAGAGGCATCGTTGGCGTTGACGTTGATGGAATCGGCAGTGCCGTCGAGCTTGATGGCGGGCACAGACTCATCAGCAAGCTCCAGCTTGATTGGTGATTGGGCGCCGGAAGGCATGGAGGACGTGGGCGAAGGGTATCGTTTTGACGCGTCAAGAGCGGTTTCGGGCGACAAGGGTATTGATGGGGACTTTGACAGAACTGAGAGAGGCGAAGAGAGAGTGGAACCGGAGGGAGAAGAGATCTGAGGGTGCGCGTCGATGTCCATATTCGAGGAGGCGGAAGGCGTTGCGTCCATTTTGAAGTGAACGGTCGGGGAGGAAGGGGAGGACAACGACGAAAAGAACCAAGAGACGAGGCGCAGGTACATGGGCGAAATGTCCTATACCATGGCGATTGTTGGACGTTTGACGGGGCTGTGAGGTCCTTTCTCCAGAAGGGGTATGAAAGGGTTTTCGTTGTCGGCAGGAAGGTGAGGAGAAGTGTCGTTGAAGAAAGACAAAGTGTGGAGGGCGGACGGGCGAGGGTACTTTAACAAGTACATAGCCTTAGCATCTGCTTGCAGATGTACATGGATGGATTGGGGGGGCACGGAGAAAGAAGGAGGCACCGGGGGGGGGGGGGCCAGGAGGCGGCGGCGGCGGGAGGTGGACGTGGGAGCGGACGTGACTTGGAACACACGCCAAAAGCGAGTCGGGGTGGAAAAGCCTAAGGTGCCGTCAAAACAAGGCGGGATAAACCCGACCAGCAGCAGTGTGAGATCAGATTGGTATGGATCCAGCCAGGACCGGCGCGGCAGCAAAGAATGCGGGCGGGTGGACGAGGGAGAAGAGACGGGAGAAGAAAGGGAAGGGGAATGCGGTGGTGGTTAATACACTACCTAGGTACCTAGGTAGGCACCTAGCTAGCGCTTCGCTGTTGCGCTCTGGTGAGAGCTGCTGATGCTGCCGTTGCTAACGCCTGGATTCTTGCGCACGCGCTTCTCTGTGTTTTGGTTCCGGCTTTTCCAAGCAGAGAATCGCCTAATTTCCCGTTGGGTCCGATCAAAATCGGGTTTCGCTTCTCTCCCATCGCTCACTCCTATTCGGCTGGAAGGGAATCTAGCTTTTAACAGTTGATGATTTAGCTCCACCCCATGTACATGTCCGCTGCCATTCGCAGAAAAAATACCTCGATCTGACGCTCTGTCGGTTTTCTCGACATCCCCCATCTTCTTGTTCTTCCGTTCCCCCTCTTCTTCGTCTCCCCTGTTCATGCATCCCGTCTCCCTTCTCTTGTCCTTTGGTCAACCCCGCCGATATTTGCTTAAGTACACTAACAAGGAAAATGACTCGGTATGTGCCTCGAGAACAATGGTTCCTTCATCCCGCACCTGGTCTTTCTTTTGAGCGTGAATATTCACGGACCAAACCCTACCCTGCTGACACCCTGACACGCGCGTCCGGACGAAAGACAAAGTATTGTTCCTGCGATTTTGAACCGCATTGCCTTGGGATGGGGTTGTGTTCTTGGACAGGAGGCCACGCCTGGAAAAGGTGGTCAAGAGCTGCAAGGTCAAGTTACGAGTTGGAATAAGCTTACGGCGGCTGTCCATCTAACAATTGTGAGTGTGGCCTGTCGGTCCAGCGGTGAGCTGCAGTAAGATGCAACAAGACAGCAACAATTCAACTCGCCTTAAGTCCCCATGTGAGCCCGGTCCCCACGACCGCCGAACGGTAAACGCGACTGCAGCTACCCAACACACCTCGCCTCAGCAATCGGACTTTGACCATCGCTGTTACGGCTCATGCGGTCTGCAACTCCCATCTATCTTATCTCGCCGCAGAAACCAGAGTTTTATCTATCCTGGTGTTTTTGCTGGTCCACGGCGAGGCAAGGCAAAGCGGTCGGTTGAAGCGGCCGAGCCGCAGGGGGCCAAAAGCGACAAAAGCACCACACACAGGGTGTACAAGCCAGACGGAGTGGAACGCCCGTTGCCCGGAAACACACCATCTGCTCTGTCTGTCAGTGTCTGCCCGTTGTCGGTCCCCTGTCACAATCGACGGGGTGCTGGGCTTGAGATGCAGGGGTCATCGGATGGACGGACGTCACAGGTACCTTTCTTCCCCACGAGCGCCTGCAGACTTGCATCAACCACAACCAAGTGTTCACCAGCCTCAGTGTGGCTCGACATGTTGACCGAGTTTCTCCAAACTAGGTTTTGCTTACCAAGGGTTGTCTCCACCCTCCTCGAGCCGTGGGTGATGATGAGGCTGAGGTAGATGGTGGCTAAGTGGGGCTTCTCTACTAATCAACCCTGTTCCCATTGGTCCCGTTCCACCTGGTCAAGATTCGCGGTCCACCTAACAATTCAATGTTAACGTCTGGTGTGCACATCCTTCCACACTCCAGCCACACTACACACATCACCTCTCGCCTATCCTCGCATCGTGCCATCAAGCCTCACCAAGGCCACCACACCAGAACGACATCGTCTCGTAGTTGCAGTGTTCTGTATGAATTGCCTCGCCCGGCTCATTGCATTGCCTCACAAGCTTCGCTCTATTTGATCCTAAGATGAGCTTCTGCCGGCTGTCAGAACTGCTGCCTTGAAACAATCACTCCAGCCTCGTTCATTAGCTGCGGTGTTCACTTATGGATACACTCGCGCAATAGGCACCAACTTCCCGAATCAATGCCCATGGCTGAATCCAAGATGCCGCTCATGCTCGAAAGCGGCATGAACGGGTCTATGCAGGTCGACCAGCTCGACGTCGATGACCTCTTCGGCGACGGCGTTGGTCTGTCTCTCCATGCCGCCCGTCCTCCTACCAAGCATTTGCGCCAGAGGATAGATGAGCTGCGGACTCGCGGTTGCTGCCAGTGAGAAGCCAACCTATCCACAAGCTTACCTGGTCGTTTACTCACACCACCTATCTAGGGGAGTTGCGTGGTCGAGGTCCGGCGCTATTGCCTCCATTTCCCCTGACGGAAAGACATTGGAAGCCAGGTTTCTCCGTTCTCACCCCGACGATGGCGAATGGGGTCTCAGCGAACCCACAAAGGTTGACCTCATCACCATCAACGCCTCTAGCCCCATAGTGCACTTGGCTTGGGCTTCAACAGCGAACCCCGAGCTTGCCGTCATCGATGCTACTGGTCGAGTCGCCATCTTAACTTACTCCATCACATTGAATCGCCCCTTTGCGACGCGAAAGTGGGATCATGATCCGAGTGATGATCTCCACGCCATTGTCGGCAGCTATTGGCTTCCACTTGCACCCCAGGCCAAACAGGTAACCTCCCGCTAGACCTCCGTCACTGCTTTACGCGGCTGACTGTTCAGTACTATGTGAGCCATGGACCGGCTGTCAAGGATGGCAACCAGTACCGGTACGAAAGCTCCTTCGTACATGCCTACGGCCCCTGGCATCCCAACCCATCCAAGAGCGCACTCTTATGTGTCACTACAAATGGCCATCTCAAGATGTTCTGGGCTCAAAACAACAATAAAATTGAGGAAACTACGCTTGAACTTGAGAGTGTGAATTCTTCTGATGATTTGATTACGCACGCAGCGCTGCACAGCGATAAGAGTAGGCACTGTGGTCCTTTGGCGACGAGACTCTCTGACAAGCTCCAGGTAACCTGTGGATTGCTCTGGCGACAACCTCAAAACAATTGCGACTAGTGCGAGTTGGCATTAATTGGGGCTTGCCGCAGTCACAATCCGACAACAAGCCGCCCCCGGGCAGTCAGGCCCTCAACCCAACCCTGCAAGAGAAGCATATTGCAATCATCAGCTGGCTGCCTAGCGGCTCGTCCACCACACCAATCGACTCCGCCGCGAACCAACTAACCCATCTGGAGATCTTACCGTCAACCCTGGACCACACAGGTCAGGGCTGGGCGCCTCTTATCATCCTCGCAGTTCGCACTTACTTGCCAACACCCAATACTCCCTACCAGGAAACGCAAAGCATTATCGATAAGTGGGAGGTTCTCAATGACCAGGCACAGAGCCTTCATCCGGCGTTCGAGCAATTGGGAAGTCGCAGAAACAGCACAGGCACAGGCCCAGCTGTAAGTCAGTCTCTTCTGTTCAAAGAGTTAGGTCTAACAGTCAAAGCCCACGTCCCGACTCAAAAAGCATGACCCCGTCGTCGTCAACAAGCTCATCATTGGCGTTCACACCCTCCAGTTTGGCAGAGTAATTTGCTTGGCCTTCAGTGATGGTTCAGTAGAATACCGCGACAGGTTCACTCTGCAGGAAATCTACAACGAGATCAATCTTGACAGAGTCATGACACTGAACCAGGTGGGCTTTACCTTCCAGGACGAATCGCCGTGTAGGTCAACCTTTGGTGTTTTACGTTCGTGCTTCGGCTCACTGTCTTCTCAGGTCTGCAGGTGGCTTTTTCCCCAACAAACTCTTCCATAGTCAAGATACAGGACGATGGCAAGGCCAAGTGGAGCAAGCTACATTATGCCGTGGGCGACATCGGCAACTCCAGCCAAGACGGTAATTTTCGATTGTTCAGTGTTTCTTGAAGCCATGCTGACATTGAAAAGCACCATACGCCGCCACATTGGCAGCATTGACAGTGGCTGCCTCGACAGCAACGTTCAACAACATAAACTACGACGATATCCTGGCCGTCGCCCGACCATATGCAGACAAGAAGCGTACGTTTTCTTGATAAGCGCTCATCAACTATGATAGCTGACCTCTGTAGGTTTCACGTTCGATTGGATCAACGAGATCGTGCGCATGCTCAAGGTTCCTGTCGACTACTCCGAGGATACCCACCACGACAGCCTCGTTAGAAACAGCTCTTTGCAGATGTGCTTGAGCATCCTCAACCACCTTGGCTATAAAGGCATGTTTCAGCCTCGTTCCTTTGGCGGCAAGTTCGCCATGCTGGCGCTCAACGCGCGCAACGTCGTCATTCTCATCACAATCGCGAGCAACACCCCCGTCAACATCCGAGAAAAGCTCAGCCCGCTCGACGAGCACGAGGTTGTTGACGCGCTCGCTGGCTGCGCAAAATGGTCTCTCGACCTTCTGTCCTGGCTCACAGATTCTCTCTTCGCCCTCCTTGATGACCCGCAATTTCTTGCCCTCCTCACGCCACAGCGCTTCTCCGAGATGAGCACCTACCTGCAATCCCGCTCCGATGTCTCCCTCCACCTGCTCCTGTGCTCTTCAACACGTGGCTTCCTCTCTGCCGTATGCCGCCGTATCTTACACCTCGAAATCCTCTCAAATCGTGCCATCGAGTTCTACGAGCGCCGGGCTGCCATGCAGAATGCCACTGACCCATCTTCACAAGCCAGGAGTCTGCACGTCGTCCTCTACAAGGCTTACCAGAAGATGCAGCGCGTCACCTCGGGCAGCCTTATCAAAGTGCAAGAGTTTGACCGTCTTCTCACGGTTCTCAACAACGACATCCGCTCCGCCTACCAGAGCTCCCTCGCATCCCTAGCGGCCAAGAACCCCCTCGCCCCCGGCGGACAAAAAGCGATTGACACACAGGTCAAGAATGCTCAGATTCACTGCGAGCTCAACATGCTGCTCGCATCATCGCCGCCGCCGGCATTTCATCCCGTCCTCCTCAAGTTCTTCAATTCGGACCTCAAGGCGTACCGCGCCCAAGCCGACCCCTCCAAGCTCTTCTTCGCCGACTTTGACCTCCTCGAGATCGACGACGATCGCCGCACGCTGGCGACGCGAAAGGCCAAGGGGCGGTATATCGACGTCTTCAAGCGCGTAGAGCTAGCCGCGCCTCCGGCCCGCGGCACGAAAGAGGGCGACGAGACTAAAATGGCGCAATGGCGGCGGTGTGTCCGGTGCTCGTCGGTCATGGAGGATGTCTTTGGCTCTAGACCAGGCTTCACATTCGTCCTGGCTCAGCAGAGGAGGTGCTCTTGTGGTGGTCACTGGGGTCTCCTGCCCAGGGGAGCTCTCATGATTTGAAATAGTCGATAGGCGTGGCAGAGGCCCAAGGAGGGCCGAGCAAGTTTGTTGGGAAGCCTTCGGGTAATTATTTCGCAATCCGGGGGTGCTGGACCCAGCTATAGCCAAGGCATGTGGATAGAGGAGTATAAGATGACCCAGTATGGGCAACTCGGATATCTATACGCCCAGTTCTTGGGTTTAACCAAGCAGAAGCACTGCAACTGTTTGATTTTCAGCACTTGTGAAGGAAAAGGGTTGTGCCTAACAGGAATACTCTGCGTAGCAAATCGAGAAAACAGCCGACTGGAGTGCGATTTGGCTTTGAGTGGAGCATGCAGTGCCATGCTCGTGCCGAGAAAAATGATCGAGACGCTGTCGGCGATTTCATGTGGAGCACGATCACCTTGTTTGGCCCCCGGCTACTGTGCACACGAATGTAAAGCTGGACAGTGCCTACGGGCATGTAGTACATTCATCTTCCATCAAAGTCACGGCGAACTAGTGGAGGCGGATTGTGGTGATACTCTCAGGCGAGGGGCGGGGGGCCTCTCTTCGGAAGCACCTACGAGTTGGTGATAATATCTGTGCCGGGCCGCGGCCATTCACGTTTTACCGGATGAAAGAAAAGCTGCCTCGAAGGCCTTCAGAATAGCGTTGGAGACCGGGTTCGTGATAGAAGCCCTGGTGAAAGACTGTGCGGTGCTCCCCGTCCAGACGGGAGCGAACGGGACCGTGGGAGGGGCCTAGGATGCAGGGGGCCAAAGGAAAAGCGGATTTCTGACTATTGAGTGCGATTTCTCGGTTTCAGCGTAGACTCGAGGCTATGAAGAATCCTAGGAACCAGTCCTTCCCCATTGCTGGTTTGTGCCGTTTCGCAATGTTCTTGGCATTCAATGTAGCTTACGCCTGGGGCTTTCCGGTCGAGCTCGACATTGTGGTCTATTTGATTAGATCAGTAGAGCCCTTGACGTGGTTGACATGGGACCTTTCTTTAGGATTATGAAGACACACGGCTTTCTTGAATTGGCATTTTCGGCGATACAGGCCACAAACAGAAAGTCCATGACGGTTGGGTTGGAAAGCCTGTCCAGGCTGTCAACGGACAACGGGTTATCTTGGTCCATATCGGCTATCATATCACTTGGTCCAAGTCTCCTGGGGAAGAACTGGTCTGTCGATAAACGAGATTACCTCATTATGCCTTAGCGCGGTGAAGATTCTAGACCCCACGTTGAGAGCATCGGTGGATGCAATGGGGTTCAAGGAGACGTTTCTGGAAGGATCGCAAACTTTTGATATCCGGTGGTCACTGATTTTGGTAAGGAGATGGCCAGGTTGCCTGGGAACCACGCCTAGGGCTCATCGCTACCAAGAGAACTTTGTCCAGTGTTCACCGTGTGCCATTGTACAGGCCTCGCTGCCGCATGCTCAGGCGTGTAGTCCATACAACCTTCAGGCACGTCGGCAACTCTCGACGTGTGCAGCCAGTGCAGAAACCGTTGAGTGCACCCGCCATACAAAGACATCTTTGCTTTTGACGGGCACTAGATTGAAATGGCTGTATTGTCTCTGCCACTTCCCCAATGGCCGGTCCGTAGTGAGCCTTATGGGGATAATTCGACGACGACCGTTGCACAACCTCCACTGGCAGCAGACGAAGTCGTTTCTGGCCAAAGAACCATGTATGCATTCGTACAGCCCCCCGTCCCCCGTCCGTCGGCAATATCCATTGCTGACAAGATGTGCATGCTCCGGTCTCATTGGGGAACTAAACCGCAGACGGGCCTAGCCAAGTAACATGGAGGCGGAGCTCAGGAGTATGTCCTGGCGCGGATCATAGGCCATGACCGAATGACGTGACGCGTAGGTCGGAGGTAATTCCTGAAGCGTGCCATTTGAACCCCTTTCAATCTGGGGGAGAATGATATCCTGGAACAAGATTTGTGACAATAAGTATTGTTCATTCAATCAGGGCTAGGAGTCACTCAGCATCCCTGACTATATATGGGCTGTGAATGATTCCACGGAAACGTCGAGTGTGAGGGATAATGGCACCACCCAATCAAAGGCCTTAGGGATGAGTGCGCCACAGCTCCATTGCCACATCTTGATGGTTCCAGTACCTAACTACAGGTGTGCCAGGCACGACGTCGATGGCATGTCGGTCAAGGTGCTGGCTCTGGAATGAGACTGATTAGCCGACCCTAAGTGCCGTCCACAAGGCCTGGTGCAGCCGACGGCCCATGAGTTGTTGTGAGTCAGGCGGTAGAGCGCGCCGGAGCCCCCTGCAGACCAAAAATGAAGCACTGGTGATTTGGTGAGAGGACGAGCCCCTATAGGGCATGTGCATCGGAGCATTGGCGAAATCAGAGTCTTCCTAATCCAAGAAACGCTACACTATGTGTATATACTATATAGGCATATATATATGTTTATATATACACACATATATGGATATGAAGTTGGCTGGGCCAGTGGTCGTCATATTATTCGAGAGTCCGAGAGATAATTCGAGCTCAACGGTCTTGTCACGTCAACGGTCATTTACGGTTATTTAACAATCGGAATTGGCCCGTTGAACACGATACGACGTTGAAAAGGCGACGCAGATGACTAGGTAGAGTGGAAAGGAGGGTTGGGTTGGTGGATTGAGATTGACAGCAGGGGTCGTAGAAAAGCAAAGAAGGTTTGAAGTCCAAACTGCGCCCCCACCTTGCATCATCACTACACTACCTAGGTACTACCTGTCTACCTACCTACCTAGGTAGGCTCTGGCCTCACCCGAGTGGCATGTCGGCCAATCATAATGCAAAGGCTTATCACGACCAAGGCCAGTCACTCGGTCACTCTGGCCAGTGCCCTTGCCTTTTCCTTATCCTTCGGGGCACCTACACTACCTACCTAGTAAGGATGGTAGCGGCGGGGGACTGCCTGCTACCCCTGTCCGGTTTCCCAATGCCGTGTTAGGCACGTTTGATGCCTCTCAGAAGCCGTGTGGGATGGAAAGGAGCGGGAGCACACTCCGTACGTTGAGGTATGTTGCCGTCCATCTAGGTACGTCGAAGCCGTTTGGCTCATACGTGAGTGTGACCATCGTAATTACAGCTCACAGCCAACGGAGGCGGCGTGCCTTCATGCGAAGGCCCGATGGGAGCCGCTTGAGCAAGCAACGGAGACGTCGCAAAATCTACGTCCTTTCTGTACCCAAACTACACGGTACCTCTTGCTTCATCTTGTTCAAGACATGATGAACGAAATTTGCCAACCATACTGGCTTCTCCCAAAGGCTATTTGCTGGGGCGTCGCGGAGAGTGCACAGTTTGAGTTCCCGTGCTGCCTCGAGAATCCATCAGCTCAAATCCCCGTCCGTTTCGAGCACCAAGACCCGACGCGGCAACACGACACGGTACATTCGCCACACATCCCCTAAAGCCTGATATTGGTTGTGGCTTCTACACTTTAGGAAGGAAGGCATCGAAGTTCTTTCAATTACTGGTTCTTGCTCGTTCGCCCCATAATTGAAAGTTTCTAGATAAAAACACGGGATGCTCCATGGGGATTGCATAAGAGCCGGCCCCTTGGCATTCTTCCCTTCCGCTAAAACACACATCCGAAGTTATCCCCCCCCCCCACTCGGGTGACAAAAAGCAGGATACCTTTTTCCCTAGTACGATGTACGATGTACAACCACCACAAAAAATTCTTCTGTTTTTGGTTACCCGAGTGCCCCCTTCTTCGCTGCCGTTCCATGTCGCCTGCAAAGAGCTCCATCCGTTAATTAATCGCCAGCCCGCATACAGCTGTTCCTGGCGGCATCTGGCATGCTTTACGGGCGCTTCCACCCCGTGCGCTCTGCTTGTTTGATTGTTCTGGGCGAGCCGCATCAAGCACACTGCCTTGGTCCTATCAAGGCGGTCAGTTACCCCTTGGATCTTCCGGAAGTTCGAGCTGTGCGGGTTCCGTTGCTTGTTCCATCCTCGGATGATTCATCGTATACGCCGTCATGGTGGAAATAATGAACCAGGTAGAAATACAAGAAGGCAAGCACTGAGCAACGAAACAGATTGACTCCTTGATCGACTCATGAGCAATTGCTTGGCACCCGTACCACAATGCTTCGCGCGGGGGGGGGTTGACTGCAGTCATATATTTATCAGTCGTTTCAAGTTTGAAGGGAAGATCTCCATTTTGCAAACAAGTTCAGACCATAACGTCTCGTTGTGTGTTCAGAGGAAACACCGGTGAGGGGAGTTCGCTGCCGCTTTGTGGCAGCACCAAGTACCTATGGATGTGTCTGTAGTACCAAGTGATTCCATAACCGGGGGTACCACTGCTCCAAGATATCATGTTGACAAGATGCGTTTGGGACGGGGACTTCCGAGTTCTTGGCCCTCTGATGGTTGGTTGGAAAAAGCATGTAATTGGTGGCGGTGTCAGGCCAGTAAGGAATAAGCGTAGGTAGCAATTTCGGCCAATTTTTGCTTCATAATGTCAGGCCTGCGGATTCTCTTCCCCTTTCATCCTCCGCCATTCAGCAGCGGATTAGACCCCTGGTAGGGCGTGGGAGGGCGTGGGAGGGTGTGGCCGGAGCAAAGAGGCACATGGCATTTTACTGTTGCGACTTTCACCCAAGGGGACAAGGAGTTGCAACTGGATGCTAGCTACCTACCTAATTACTATGTAGATATTTGGAGGTGAGGACCTTGAGGCACCACCAACAACGTGATTGATTGGCTTGTGCTCAGATTGGCCCATCCGAAAGCGAGTTTGATGGATGCCGAGCATGAAATGTCAGCAATATTCGGGAGTGGAATGCGCAGGATAATTACATGGTACATATAGAATGGACCATGTGAGTTACAGCAAGCAGTACTATCACCAACCAGGTCCCTCTCACAGCCCTTGTGTCTTGAGGCCGTCTGATCAGCCCGCCCAGCTCTCTATTCTTCTGGTCAGTGGCATTCAAAGTCAGCCTTTTCTTACTTTTTTTTCTAACTCGTTTTGGTGTTTCTCCTTGTCTCTCCTTCACCTTATCGCATCGACATCGTTTCTTTTTCTGAGCTGCACTTGTGTGTTTGATATGCAAGTGTTTTCCATTCCGTTCCAGTGTCAGGCCATCCACCCACCAAAGCCACTACCCCCGGCGACCGACCAGCCTGCCAGCGCAGGCAAGTCAACCAACCTATGGATCTGCGCCGCGCAGCCGATAAAGCCTCCACCCCCATGCCCATCCCCTTACCCGGGTACCACCACCTACCTACAGACCACAGTGTAGCTAGCATCCTTGTGTGTACCGATTGGCGGTGGTTGAATTAGCGGGAACCCACTAACCCACCCCCTGCCTCATTCTGGCCAGGCCTCCCACGCACCACGGCATCCCACACACATCCCCGAGAACCCGAGAAACCTTGGCCACTACCCCCTAGTCCCTCGTCCCTAGCCGGTGTGGCCTTTGCCCCAGGGCGGACAGTCCAGGGCAGGGTCTCGAGGTGGGACAGCCCAGCAATGCTGCGACCCGCAGACGACTATCACTCTGTCCGACGACTGGCTGGTTTGCCTGCCTATTTGCTGCTGCCGCGGCCGCTGCCTCTGTTTCTGCCACTGAAGCCCGTCGGGCGACGCCTGCCGCACCCGCCTAGTTTGCCCGCCACCTTCAGGGCTAGTTGACATCTCTCCCGCAACGCCCGCAACGAACTCTTTCTGTCGACTTGGCCGGGCGCCGGGGGCATCCGCATTCAAAAGCATCGCGCCTCCCGTGCCCGTTCTGTCTGCTCTTGTCCGTCTCACCCAATTGCTGTCCCTTTCGACGACCCTGCGACGGCCCTTCGCGCTCATTTACGAGGCTTCGCTCACCCCAGAGCTCTGCCGGAAGACAGGCCCTTGTTATTTCTCTTCCAGACCCATTGTCAATCGACCACTCCCATTACCGAGGCTCCAGTGCTGTCGACATATCTTGACTTGCGCCACCCCCCGTTCGCCGATTCGGCGATTAGATAGCAAAGTCCTACGCAATGGCGTCCCCTCTCAGCCTCGACGACCTCAACTACGTGCACCTAGTACCCTACAATGGCTCCGGTTCCACGGGAGGCGACTCTCTGACGGAGGATCTGAACATCTGGTACGAGGTAAGGCCGCCACTCGGCACGCAACTGCATGCCCTGGACTTCTGTGTACGGAACGCTGATACGGAGACCTGTAGACTGGTGACATAGGCTGGATGATCACAGCCACAGCGCTAGTACTGCTGATGATTCCCGGTGTTGGGTAAGGGCTGTTCAAGCATGGGTTGAACCTGGACCTGGCCACTTACAAACCCTTCTCTAGTTTCTTCTACTCAGGATTAGCAAGGAGGAAATCGGCTCTCTCTCTCATCTGGCTCTCGGTCATGTCGACAGCCGTCACGAGCTTCCAATGGTTCTTCTGGGGCTATTCTCTGACCTTTTCACACTCCGCTGGTGCCTTCATTGGCGATCTTTCCAACTTCGGTTTCAGGGACGTCCTCGCCCGTCCGTCTGTTGGCTCTAGCCGCCTTCCCGATCTCCTTTTCGCTGTCTACCAAGGCATGTTCTCCTGCATCACAGTCGCTCTCGCCACAGGTGCTGTGGCTGAGCGTGGGCGCATGCTGCCCTGCGTAATCTTCATGTTCATCTGGGCCACCGTAATATACGACCCGATCGCTTGCTGGACGTGGAACCCCAGTGGCTGGTCCAACAAGATGGGTGGCCTTGACTTTGCGGGAGGAACACCGGTGCACATCGCCTCCGGCACGGCTGCTCTAGCATACTCCATGATGCTGGGCAAGCGTCGTGGCCACGGTACGCACGAGCTCAATTACCGACCTCACAACGTGACACACATTGTCATTGGCACCGTCTTCCTTTGGGTCGGTTGGTTCGGTTTCAACGCTGGTTCGGCCTTGTCTGCCAACATGCGTGCTGTTGTTGCCGCCGTTGTCACCAACTTGGCAGCCTGCGTTGGCGGTATAACTTGGTGCGTGTTGGACTACAGACTAGAGCGTAAGTGGTCCACCGTCGGCTTCTGCTCTGGGGTTGTTGCTGGCCTGGTCTCCATCACGCCTGGTTCTGGTAAGTGCTTAAACACCTCAGATCCTACTACTTGTAGGAAACAAGTGGACTGACCCGTCATAGGATACGTCCCCGTTTGGGCAGCCGTACCTTTTGGCGTTCTCGGGGCTGCGTTTGCCAATTACGCCACAAAGCTCAAGTTCATACTCAGAATTGACGACGCCCTTGACATTTTTGCTGTCCACGGAATCGGCGGTCTCGTTGGCAATATCTGCACTGCTTTTTTCGCCGCCAACTACATTGCTCACCTTGATGGCGTTACCGAGATTGACGGCGGCTGGATCAACCACAACTGGATTCAGCTTGGGTACCAGCTTGCCGATTCATTCGGCGGCGGTGCGTACTCGTTTGTCGGCACCTGCATGATACTCTTCGTTATGAACATGATCCCTGGTCTTCGCCTACGTGCCACCGAAGAGGCCGAGATCCTGGGTATTGATGATGCCGAGATTGGCGAGTTTGCCTACGACTACGTGGAACTCACTAGAGAGGTGCTCAACGACATGGATAATGAGGCGGCCAGCCGGTATTCGAATGACCTAGGCTCCTTCCAGCCTATGGAGAAGAACAACAGTATTCCCTTGATGGACGCCCGCAATTTTGCCGGATCATCACAATTCCAACCACAATTCGGCCATGCTCAATGAAGCTGAGCTGGCTGAAGTTTCAATTGCACATCTGTCGCAGGATGCCAAATCTCGGGCTCCCGAGAAAACCGCGACAAGCCTCTAGTTCGACACGGTCAGCTGCTATTCATTTACGATACCAAATGCAGCGCATGGCACTGTCGCTGGCCCAGCTAGGACGAGTCGTCACCAACCCATGCGAGCCGAGGGCGGCTGTAAAATACAATGACTTATGATATCGACCCCTCGGTGTTGAGGAATGAGGAAACGAGCAATGTCTTTTATTTGTAAATATAGTTGGATTCCCCCTCCCCCTTTACCCAAAGAAAATCTACCGTGATACCAAGGAAAATGGAGGTTGAAGCAGTCCTTCCTGACCGCTGTATTTGTAATTATAAAGGGGGAGGGTGGCAAGACATTGGAGACCCGTGATGAGATAGGTTCATTCCTTTTGGACAATCGACCAGAAAATGTAATTTTTTGTTCAAGTCGAGATGACCATGTCTTGATGTAATCTTCGATACCCTTTTCTCTTTTCTTGAGCCTCTTGGACGTATTTTATGTCGGATCGAACGAATGTCTACACGCCGGTTCTCTTTTATCATTATCCTGGGGACTGAATAATATTCTGTAGCGGTAGCCGACGTTAACACCTAGTAGAATCTTATGAAGTTCGCGATGTCAAGAGCCCCTATGCTGACCAGGTCCTAGGTACTGGAGAACGCTCACTCTGGTTCTGTAGATCAAGTGCAACTTGGCGTCAATCTCCTGCAAAAAAAGCCTATCGGGCACTGGTGGCTCCTGCGCCCCGCCACCCTGGTGGGGAGCTGTCGATGCTGAGTACGACTTTGATTGGATGGATGCCTTGCAGGCGGCCACAGCACTAATGCGGTATCTTCCCCATGCAGGTGCCAGATTTGGCCAATTCCAGCATCTTTGTGCCAGGGGTCTCTCAAAGGTATCCCATTCCTTCCATTGACGACCTCGTCAAATGACAACTCACTCTTGTGTGTATACCACACTCTTTCACCCTCACTTGCATTTTACCCTCCTTTATCCCTGCTACCATCTTCTCATGGTCCTAGGCACCAGCGACCCACCACCGACATGACGTTGGTTCGGTCGACATCAGTAAAAGGTTTCTTCCTGCGCGCCTCTTTGACAACCAGCAAACCACTATGGACGATACAAACACGTCCTTTCGGGACAAAGCGCGCTTTTTCCGGCAGCTAGAATTGCTCGGTAGACAAAGTGACGATGATGACGATGAGTTTCAAGAGGCTGAGCTGCGCCACAAACAGCAACTAAAGGCCTTTGAAGCTGCGGCGCAACCTCGTCAAACACGGCAAGAGAAGGCACGACAACAGCCGCGGCTGCAGTCGCAGTCGCAGTCGCCGACTCCCCAACAGCTGACCTCGAATCCCAGAGGAACGTCGTCGATTACAGGCCCGGTCCCGGCTTCGCTCACGGAACTTAAACGGAAGGAAGTCATTGAGCGGACCCCTCTTGCCGAGATCAAGGGTCCCGGAAGGAAGGACGCTCCTGCCGCCGATAGCTTCATTGAGGACACACCCGTCCCGGATTCGTCAACCAGGCCACCTCTTCAGCCTATTCCGAGTCTCACTAGAAGCGTTGCTACACCTCTTCTTGCTACCAAGCAGATACTGCCTCACCGGGTTGACAATTCTCCCTCTGTCGCCGCGATGAAGAAGAGAAAGAAAGACCCTCCCATCAAAACTGTGCCGGAGGAGCAGCAGGTCTTTCGGGGACTACGATTTTACTTCATTCCCAACGATGACATTGCGCCAGCAAGGAAGATTCGTATCCGAAAGGCGCAAGAGTTCGGCGCGTCTTGGGTAAGATCGTTGGAAACTGCAACCCATGTCATAGTTGACAGCAATCTGCACTGGAAAAGCATCGAGTCTATTGTTCGCCCGAAGAATGGCGCGACATCTTATTTAGTTCTCAACGAAGAGTATCTTTTGGACTGCCTCAGGTTCAAAACTCTACTTAATGCAGACCAAAAGCAGTATCGGGTCTCGGGGTGCCCTGGACCAACTGCTGCCCCAGCTGAACCTCAGATCGGATCTCGAGTTGGTCAACCATCAGCAACAGCCTTGCAAGGCTTTCCACTCAAGTCCCGTCAGGTAAATCTGAAGAAACGGGATTACGTACAGCCATCGACTCCAATTAGAAGCCAGGAATTCTCTGGAAGGGCAAACGGAAAGGATACGACTGCCGCATCACCGTCAGCTCTTAGGGACATCACAGAGATTGTCTTGCCATCAAGCACCCATAGACCCAGTAGTCAAAACATCGATGATGATGAGATACCTACACTAGTTGCGAAGCCAGCCCTTATGCTCGAGGACGAACTCGAGGACGTCATTTCTCAGATGCAAGAGTTTAGGGATCTACCGCTGGAACATGATGACGACGAAATGGCAAACTCAACGCAGTCATCGGAGGAAGACTCTGATGCCGAAGGGTCCGAATATGACCGGCGCAGAAAGAAGAAGCCAGCCACCAAGAGTCGAGGCCGCAAAGATCTCACGTGGGAAGACAAGTTCGCGTGCCACAAAGGAGGCACTAATGGAGACGACCAAACGAATCCGAACGTCCGTACGATTGGGATTTTGCAGCAAATGTGCAATTACTATGAGCGGATCAATGACACCTGGCGACCCATTGCTTACAGAAAAGCCATTACGCAACTGAAGCGACAACCAAGCAAGGTATCAACGGCCGAGGAGGCAATCCAGTTGCCTGGGGTGGGCCAGCGATTGGCTGATAAGATCGAGGAAATCGTCACGACGAACCGGCTTCAACGACTGGAGAGTGCGGAGCAAGAGCCGATGGACAAGGTCTTGCAGACGTTTCTCAGGATTTATGGCGTGGGCAGTGTACAAGCAAGCCATTTCGTCTCGCAGGGTTTCCGGACACTAGAGGACCTCAAGGAGAAGGCGAAGCTCACCCCGAGCCAGCGAATCGGCATCGATCACTACGACGACCTCAACACGCGCATCCCTCGTTCTGAGGTCAAGCTTCTGGGAGCAGTGGTCAGATCGGAGGCGGCGAAGCTGGACTCAACAGTTCAACTTATCATTGGAGGCAGTTATCGCCGCGGCGCGTTGGACAGCGGCGATGTTGATTTCATCGTCACCAAGAAGGGGACGAGAGCAACGTCTGACCTTACCCCGTTCTTGCATCGGTTGGTAAAAACGCTCGAAACCCAGAACTTCCTCGTTGCGAGGCTTGCTGGATCTAGAGACGAGGCCGATGGCAGCAAGTGGCACGGATGCTGCGTCTTACCCAAGATCAGGGGCGTCAACGACGAGAACTATCGTCGTGTCTGGCGACGTGTGGACTTCCTCGTAGTCCCAGAGACCGAGATGGGCGCGGCGCTGATCTACTTCACAGGCAATGACATCTTCAACCGAAGCATACGGCTGCTAGCATCCAAGAAGGGGATGCGACTCAATCAAAAGGGTCTTTATAAGGATGCGATGAGGGGCCCTGGGCGCGTCAAGCTGACCGAGGGCGAGCTGGTCGAGGGACAGGATGAGAGAAGGATCTTTGAGATCTTGGGGGTCAAGTGGAGAGAGCCCCATGAGAGGTGGTGCTAAGGAGGGAAAGGACGAGGCACGTATTGAATACCTAGAATAGCGTGGCGTCGGATGGGCTCCTTTTTGTTGGCCTAGTGCTCCCCCGTATTGGCTACGAAGTTTCCAATCGAGAAAGCTTGACTTCACCTCCCCCCTTTTTTTATTTTATTTTTTTATGTCTTCTGAAGCTCACCGAACCAACGTGGATTACTCCCTTCAAACAGATCCAACTGTCCACCCAACAGCAAGTGAAAAATGCAGAGTCCCTAGGTTCGGTGTTCACACGATCCAGGGAGGCTAGTTTACACTGCAGGATCTCATTTCAGAGACCCTGTACGGCGAACCCGTGAACGTACCTAGTGTGGTGGCGAGTAACGGGCCGGCAAATAGGGGTCTGCCAGCTGCAGCTACTGAAAAAGCAAAGAAGAAAGGGAAAATAAAAAAAGACTTCCCAGTAGGGAAAAAATTTACAGCTCGAGAAGGAACGTGCTGTGGTTCTGGAATAAAGTGGGATGTAAAAGTGGGGCGCTACGACCGGTACATGGTGCAGGCGGTGACGGGCATTAAACGGCGCAATCCTTTTTTTCTTTTTTTTTTGCCGTGTCTGTCCCGCCGCCCCTCCTCCCCTCTAGTCTCTGACAACCCAATTCTGCCGGGCCCGATCATGTCGAGAAAGTCCCCAGTCAGTTTCCTGCACCCATAGCCCCCGCAGACCCTTTTCCTTTCTTCACCGCGCCGCCTCGACTCTCCGTGCTTCTTCTCCCTCAGGAATTTTACTACGTCCTTTCTTCATCCTTGTGCTTAGGTTCTGCTTCTCGAAACCGATCCTCTCCCTCGTATACCTTCCTTACTCCTGCTTTCTTGTAACGCCGTAAACAACGTAGAGCTCGGTGGAAATAGTTTCATCGCGAAGCAATCAAGAAATTCAACATGGGCAACGACACGCATATGGAGGTTGACGCCGCCGAGCAGAAGCTCAAGGGCATGGAGCACTCTGAGCAGCATTACTTCAAGAGGTACGTTGGAAATTTTCTCTCAGTTTATCTGTAGGAAGACTCGCAGGAAGCAAGATCTGTTGCTAACGTTGTCCCGTCTAGCTATGACCACCATGGTAAGTTCCGTCTCGCGATCCGAACGAGCAGTTGAAAAATCGTGATGTCTGACCGGTTAAATCATAAATCAGGCATTCACGAGGAGATGCTGGTATGTTGCCTCACCTTCGCCCCCCTATTGTGCCCACACAGCTGTCTTCCCGCAGCTGCGATCTGTGAATAGTCCTGCTAACCTTGTTGTCCTGCAGAAAGATGAGGTCCGCACACGCTCCTACATGAACGCTATCGTCCAGAACAAGCATCTGTTTAAGGACAAGGTCGTTCTCGACGTTGGCTGCGGTACCGCCATCCTGTCCATGTATGCAAATCGCCCATCCCGAATCAAACAAAACAAAGAGCCAGATGAACTGACCATGTTTGCTCTTATACAGGTTCGCTGTTAAGGCCGGTGCGAAGCATGTTATTGGTGTCGACATGTCCACCATCATCTTCAAGGCGCGCGAGATCGTCAAGGTGAACGGCATGTCCGAGAAGATCACCCTGATCCAGGGCAAGATGGAGGAGGTCGAGCTCCCCTTCCCCAAGGTCGACATCATCATCTCTGAGTGGATGGGATACTTCCTCCTTTACGAGTCCATGCTGGACACTGTCCTGTACGCTCGCGACCGTTACCTGAACCCCGATGGCCTCATCTTCCCGGACAAGGCCACCATCTTCGTTGCTGGTATCGAGGACGGCGAATACAAGGACGAGAAGATTGGATGTGGGTCTTGATTGCCACCCCTGTTTTGGCAAACTTAAACAGATGCTGACCAAGCCCAATAAATAGTCTGGGACAACGTGTACGGCTTCGACTATAGCCCGCTCAAGGCTACGGCACTCTCCGAGCCTCTCGTCGACACGGTCGAGATGAAGGCTGTCGTTACCGACCCCACCGCCGTCCTGACCCTGGACCTCTACAAGTGCCAGGTGTCGGATCTTGCCTTCACCACCCCTTTCCGCCTCTCTGCCCGTCGCGATGACTTCATTCACGCCCTCGTCGCCTGGTTCGACATTGACTTCACTGCCGCCCACAAGCCCATCCGCTTTTCCACCGGTCCCCACACCAAGTACACCCACTGGAAGCAGACCGTCTTCTACCTCAAGGACATGCTTACCATGACCGCCGGCGAGGAGGTCGATGCCACCCTGCACGTCAAGCCCAACGACAGGAACCGCCGTGACCTTGACATCAAGATCGAGTACAAGTTCCTGACCGAGGACCCTACCCGCGCCGCCGAGGGCGTCTGCGAGTACAAGATGTGCTAAGCGCACTAATCTATCTTGGACCCGGCATAAGTCCTCTCCCCTCTCCATTCCTTGGGCGGCTGGTCTTGGAAGAGAGGTCAGCACCCAACCACAGCAGAGCTTCGTGAGAAGTGGTGTGTGCTTTACCCAAGGAAGTGGGCTTGTCCGTCAGGCCACGACGGGGAAAACAGCCGAAATATCCAGCTTCCGCTCCCCTCTCTTGGGGGCGGGCCTGTCTGCTACTTGTTTGCGCCCAAAAAGTTTTTTTGTTAGAAAAAAAAGAGGAAAGAGAATCCAGCCTGGCTGCGTAACCTGCGCCGGCGAGGAGGCATGGCGCGGCCTCCTTATTTTCGAGATATCCCCCTCTTTTTTTGTTGCCTATTCTGGTTCTTAATGACACAATTTTGCCGTCAATGAGCGTGCGTGTCGTGACGGGGGTGGAGGAAAGTGAGAGGAAGAGAAGAGAGGAAGGCGAACGAGAAAAAGAGAGAAAGAGACATAGAACCCAAAAGGCACATGCAGCCTTCTACCTGCCACAATAGATCATGACTAATGAATCAGACATGGACGTCCCCAATCTTTGGCTCTTCTAGTATGTAGTGATTACTGTTGGCTGTAGTAGTAGGGGGCGGGCTTGTGCCTCTGGACACATGATTTTTTGTTATTATACGTTGAGTCGTCTCTTCTCTTCTATCATCGTCGTCTTCTAAGGCCGTGAAACATGACCAGTCGTCTTGCCCACGCGCCCGTCTATCAATCACGCAAACGCTATGCTACACTCTCATTCGCCCGACCCTTCCCACAGTGCTTCTATAGCCGGTCCCCGTCTCGACTGTTTTTCTCGTGCAAAAGTGACCCCAAGAGAAAAGTCCACGCAAAGAGACGCACAGATGAAGAAGAGAGAGAAAAGAGAGAGAGAGAGAAGCAAAGAGGAAAAGCAGACAAGACCCGGTCCTCCTCTCCATCACCCCCTTTCTCTTTTGTCTTCCCTCTTGCCGCGTCCACGCGAACGCTGCTGCCCATGCTGATGAAAATGCCCCACGCTTGCCTTTTCCTGCCCTGAACGCCAGCCCTTGCCAATGCTTTATATCCCGCGATGTAATGTCAAATAAAAGAACGGATTGTCAAGGCCGCCTCCTCCCCGAGCTCGCCGTCTTCCTCTCCTACACTTCGTCATCTTCCTTCCTCTCCTTGCACCTCGTCGCCAGCCGGGACCAAAAGAAACCGTAGTCGTTCCGGGTGTACGTTACCTAAACAACCGGCGCCCCTTTTCCCCTTATCTCGCCCACTCACATCCCACCCGGCCCATGCGTCATCCAATCCTCGACCGTGTCCTTGCCCCGGAATACGACGCCGAGCATGACGGTGAACTCGTCCACTTCCCTTGGGTCCGCGAGCGCAAGCAAGCCCGAGAAGTCCATCCGGCTGACCCACCACGCCGTGTCCCCTTCGCGGGACCGGTTCCACCGCTCCGCCGTCGTGGCGGCCCACAACCGCGTCTGCGCCGTGAAACACATGTCCGAGAGCCTTGGGGCGTGATGGTGATGATGCGGGTGCGGGTGTCCTCCGCTGCCCCCGTGGTGTTGGCCGCCACCGCCGCCGCCTCCTGCTCCAGGACCCGCGAGCTTTCCGTACCCGGCGCCCTGCTTCGCCGCTGCGTAGATCGCGCGAACGAGGTGTGCCATGATGAGCACGCGTCGGATCGATTCGGCCATCAGCCACCGCCGCCACGCGGCCTTGAGCTCCTCTTTCGTCGGTCGGCCGCCCCCCCCACTGCCGCCGCCGCCGGGGGTGTTGGAGCGCGAGTTGTCCGGCGACATGTCGTGCTGTTGCGTGTAGGACGACGCCGAAGACGATGACTGCTGCTGCGGCGGCGGGACGTGTGTCGCCGCTTCCGGGATGCTGGAGGAGGGACTCACCTCCTCGACGAAGACAGCGGCGCCTACGCGGGATTGTAGGGCAGACGTCCACGCCGCAAGGACGGGCTCGGCCGAGTCGGCCAGCACCCGCTGGCGGATGTCGCCGTCGAACCACCGCATGATTTGATACATGACCAACGCCTGCAGGGCGGCGACCTGCTGCGGGAGAGTCCAGGTAGCCTGCTCGGGCACGTAAATCAGGGCCGTAGCCTTGGCTTCCACGACGCCGAGGACAAGCGCAGAGTTCTCTTCATTCTTGGCCGCGTACGCCGCGCACGCACAGAAGCAGTCCTGAAGCACGGGCGGCAAGCCGTCGGCGCCGTTGGTGGTGGGAAGGTAGAGGGCAGGGTGAATAAAAGGGGCAACGCCGTTCTGGCTCACCCAACGCCGCGGGAGGCACCTAAACTGCTCATTGCAGTAGAGCACCGCGTCCCCCGAGATAGACTCTCTGGTGTGAGGGGCCGCCATGACGGCGGGCGAGGACGTCGGGACACCAGCGACGGCGGCGTTTCCGTAAAATAGGGACCACGAGGTCTCCGTCTCTGGGACAACGGGGATAGGCAAGATGTTGTGGAGGGGATCAGTCGGGGTGCTGGCAGAGCCGTTAAGGACGTCGGTGAAGAAGTTGAAGTCGGCGGCAGCGACGGTGGCCTCGAGCGAAGGGTAGTTGCAGTCATCGAACCCCTTCAGGGTGCACCTGCCGCAGCGAGGCAGGCGCTGATCACATCGACGCTTCGCCTGCTGACACGCAGTGCAGGCGCGACGCCGAGTCGATATGAGCGGCGACGAGGAGCTCGACGGGGCCGACATATTGGTCGAGTCCACAGCCCGATGGGCGGTTAGTGGCGTGATGCCTCTAGTAAGGTGTTAGGCTTGCTGGCTAGGGTGGTGCCGAGGAGGGGGAGTGACTGTATGCGTTGGCCGTGTGATAGTCTGAGCTGCAGTTTGATTGTATGTATGCGGGTGTGTGTGCGTGTGTGTGTGTGTGTGTGTGTGTGCGTGTGACTGTATCGTCGGGTTGCTCAAGCTTTGTAGACCAAGCTGCGTTCGCGACTGTAAAGGGAGCGGAATGGCGCGGTCAGTATGCCCAAGATGTCCCCCTCTTGCTTGGAACGACTTTGCCACGGAAAATAGAGACGTATAACGGCCTTGTAAGCTCCCCTATGAGAGTCTGTAGTGCCGTGTGGACGGTAGTCGCCGGGCCGGAGCGGGAGTGGTTGCGGCTCTCCGCCTTGGCGTGAGTGGAACTCCGCTGCGGGCAACGGCTTTCCGCGTTGCTGGGTTTTCCGAGGGGCGGAACACAGTAGCGAACGATTGTCTAGTCTTTTCGGGTTGGTGGTGCTCCCCAGTTGCTCGTTGGACATGATCAGGTAAACCCGGGTGGGGGAGGGCTCTTTCTCCAGCGTGTCCTGGAGCTTCCGCCGGCGCCTCGTCCTTTATATGGATAGCGGGCTGCAATGTTCCCTCGCGAGGTCTTGCCCACACACACCACAAGTGGGAGTGGGTTGATCTGGATGGACCGAGAAGACACGATCGTTGCCCCATTCAGTCCAGGTAATCGTTTGTTCAGAACGCTAGCATCGAGGGCCTGGCCTTGCTGGTTAGGTCATCCAGCGTCGCCCGTGAGTAAGCGTACGTAAGGAGTGACTGGAGATGGAACATGCCCTGGTTTGGCGAGGCCGAAGGGGAAAGACAAGTAACACATCGATAATGACGGTCCGATACCGTAGTTGTGTGCGGGACGAGTTGCCCTTGAATTAAGAAAGTGCCCACCCCAGCAGAAGGAGGGGTTGGTATTTGGATGCTCCGTCTGGTGCTATGTCAGCCAACTACCGGGGGACCATTAGGCAAGATCTGGGGCGATGGAGACATGCGGATGAATCTGAGTTGACCTGCATCGTTTCCTCGTCGTCGCCGGTGTCATGGATGGCCTCTACGGTCTAGAGGCAAGACGGTGCTCTGCCCCGTGCGTGGACTGTTTTCCTAAACGGGCAATTATTCATCCAGCCAGGTGCGTGCCGGCGCTGTTCTGCTTTGACTCATAAAAACCGCGTGACTGCTTACAGCTTATCGACCTAGGCAAATGCTTAGAAGTAGGGGTAGCCATCACCGCTTTCCTCCGACGCCAGTACCAAAATGGCAGCCCCCCGCCCCCCCTAGTCTCTGGCACAGCGAACGAGAGGGCAGACAGACCTCATGTCTGCGGACGTGAGTGGATGTGCGGTCTGGCGCCCTCCCCGGGATTCCAAAATCAAGCCATTGCGTCACATAATCAGCCTGTCACCCTCCCTCAAGCATGCTGTAAGCACGCTGGAACCGTCTGACTACTTCGATACTCAGCCTTACGAAAGCATGATCTTGGACATCGTTGGGGGCGTCTTGTTTGCCCACGTCGGTTCACAGAGTCGAGCTTTGCAGAAACAACTGTAGAACCACCTGGCGCGCGAGCGCTGGCCATCGGCGACATCCAAGACCGATTTGGGTCATGGCTTCACTGAAGCTGTCCGGGCTGGAAAGAGTCTCGCTTTTCGACGCCGCGCGCTGCCAACCTCGTATTGCATCCACCCTGGCGCCCTTCCCCTCGAACCAAGCAATGCAGTGCTTGTAGGCAGCAGAATTAAAATCAAGAAATATGCTGTCGGTCTTCAGTGTGCTGAGTGTATCTATAATTGCCGACTAATGCGCCTCTAGCCACCCGAATTCCAAATGCACCTTCAGTTGTCCCAGCGGCTGGCTACATCTTGAGTGGGCTAGGTCCAATGTCGTCGAGATCCAGTTGGCTGGTTCGTTAAAAATGGCGCCATTGCGCATCGTCAACCACTCATCAGTTTGAGAAGCCGGGAAGGAACAAACCCCCGCGATCGTGTCAACGCTACCCCTCCCTGCCTAGAGCCATGCAATGAGAGTACCCGAGTAGCTGCAGTAGTACGGATTACTATGTTTAGAACAGAACACCATTTGTAGTATGTGGACATCTTCAGGTAGATTTCGGGTTGCAAGCCTCCATTCAGCTATGGCCGTGGTCGTCGTGTCCCCCCCAAGTCCATCCTGCGACGCCTCTAGGAACTATCCTGCGTACACCTGTGGCCGATCTGATACTGTGCAAACCTCGGGCTGTTCCGAAAACCTCGGTCTGTTCCGAAACTCGTCGCTTGAAGCCGGTTCGGTCCTTTTGCCCCGGTGCCATGCGTATCCGTGTAGACGACATCTTTCTTTCGGGCAGACGGCCCGCGGACATAGGAAGCCTCGCACATGGGACGGTTTGATTTAAGAAAACCCAGAGCCTCAAAGTCCCGAGTCCCGGGCCCCAAGCACCCGAGTCAAAACGCAAGAAAAGCTTTTTGCACAAAGCAGTCGATCCGCACAACTCGGGCCCGAAAGGTTGTCTGGCACCGCAGAAGCCGTGGGCCCAAATCGATGGTGCCGCATGTGTCTGTGTGAGTGAGTGAGTGAGTGTGTGTGTGTGTGTGTGCGCGCGCGGCGATCAGTCGCAACTTTCGCTTTCAAGGGGGGGGGCCGGGCTGTAGGAGCACCTCGGATCTTGACATCGCATGGTTTGATCGAAAGGAATTGAATCCCCAAGGCTCATAAGTTCCAGGAGCATGACTTGAAAACCGAGGGAGGGGCCGACCTACCGCATTCAACAGCGCCTTGGTCAACAAGAGGCTGAAGAGAGACATGAAACTCAGCAGGCGACAGACCTTGATGTTTCCTTGATGTCGTCCTCAGTCAATGTACCGCAGGTAAACTATAAGTAGGCTCAGTCTTGGTCTTCGCCGAAAGTGGCAACCCATATCCTTAAAGCAACGGCGTCGGAACCCAGTAGGTTGACCCAGCCCCCAGCATGAAACAGGCATATTTTCGAACAGAGTCAATTTAGCACGCCCGGACGTCGGCCGCGTCGTCCGGAGTAATACGGACGGGTACAAGATGAAGAGCGCTTCTCCCTTGGCCACTCTAAGCCCACTTCCTTCCTGCCCTGTAATATGCAGTGGTGCGTATTTAGGTTGGGAATCCGGATCGCAATTTCAGTCCATCTCCGACATGGAGGGTCCAGTGAGGCAGTGCCGCCCACTTCAATATTGACTGGCGAAATAGGCATGCATTGCATTTCATCCAAGTGACTAGGCTTTGAGATGCACATTATTTCCAAAGCCGTAGCGTCAAGGATACTCGCAACATCAAGAAAACCATACAAAGTTGCCAAGATCACGGTGGAATCAATCGTCAATGACCAACCTTTCGAGGGCTATCTGGGTTCATTTATGTCCTCGCCACACGGGTAATGTACATTGAAGCGGGTGATATTATTATTGCCCGGGCAATCTCTGTATTCAGTGGCACGAAATTTGACTGAAGAAAACATATCCTTAAACAACTGTTGTGGGTACTGTAGCAATCCCCCCTTGCCGTCAAGAACACGATCTACCCGTCAACTTGGAGTCCCCATCCGTGCAAAGCGGTTGCAGTAGATAGACAAGGGAGCACTGATCTCCTGTCTCTTTAGGGAAATGTGCCCAGACAGATGGTGTAAACTAGTTGGTGGCGTTCCCCATCGTTATGCTTTCCCATGTATACGTAGTAAATGAATAGGGAAGACGCCAATACCAGTCGAAACGAAACCAGGCTCTCATCGAAGCGTGATTTGCGTGCCGCTGAAGCCCCATGGAGTGCTGGCTACCCTCGGTATTTTCCAACTGCGCGCCCCTTGCTCTTGTGGGAGAAAGCAGATAATTTGGTTCTCTACCTACCTAGGTAGTCTAGGTGTCGGGCCCTGGCATATCGCGCTTTTTCCAAAGCAGCCCCTTTTGAACAGACGACCAATAACGGGATGAAATGCATAGCTGCCAGGGAATGAGCCTTTCGGTCCTAAAGCCTACTAGCTTCAGCATCGGCACATGCCACCGTGATGTTTGGAAACACGATGGAACTGATACGGCAGCCACATGGCAAATATCAGGCCACTAGCACTTGACAGAGTTGCATTGCCTTAGCTTTGCGAAGACGGAACGGGTAGAAACAGCTTTTTGTCGCTTCACGACCCGGATGGGCAATGCTGGCACGTCGGGCGAGGATCTAACCACTGACTACACAGCCAACCAAAAGTGCTGGCGTCTCGCCTCGATGTCTATTTACAAGAGGTGCAGGTGAGGATGGGTTGTGTGGGGGGGGAATGCCTGAAGTATCTTTGTCTGAGTTGTCATTGATCCAAAGCTTGCTGAGCCGCCGATGCAGTTAAGGTTGGCTCATTGATCAAGAAGGCGCTTTGGGTGTATCCGTAGGAGAATACCAAGGTACCAGTCCAAGGTGGTCGGTCCCCCATACCTATCTAGGTAGGTAGGCAATTGCTGTTCTAAATATGTACTGTAGTATATAAGCTACCCATCCGGAGCTAGAGGCGAGGTGTGGCACGTGTTCGGATAACCGGAGTATGTCTGTGCAGTCACACACAACAGAAAGTGTAAACAACTCGCACTATTGGTACCTACCTAGTATCAACAGGGGTGCGAGCACAAGGCCAGGAACATCATGTCTCTGTCACCACCAGTTTGGATTCTGTCAAAAAGCCCAAGTCGGCTAGGTACTCGGATCGCCTCGGATCAACCCACCTTAGTAGCTCACGGATCGCCCAGAACGGATCAAACCTAGGAGAGAGGCGATTCGGGCAACTGGGCGATGCAAGAGCTGGAAGCCCCAAACCGTTTGTCGGCAATAGAGTTGCGGTTTCGCTTTCTAATTCAACAGCAAGAGGGGTGGCCTGCAGAGGCATGACGATGGTAAGATGAAGTCGGTTGAGGCTTATGGTGGTGTGTGTGAGGACGAGTGAAATTTGAGGCGGGGCTCCAACCATGAGGCATATGTGCAAGGGAAACATCTCAATAAATAAGACATGGCAGGCATGGCCCGAATCGATCTCTACATAGGTACCTGTAGTATGTGCACAGTCATCTGCATGATTCGAATACACTCACACTATCTGCGAGTAGGTTGGTGGTAGCAGCGTGCCGGCGGTTTTGTGTGGGTTGAAAGAAAAGGGCTGTTAACAGCAAGCAAGCAGCAGGAGAGCAGAGCCTCGAGCCCGGCCCGGAAGGGTGGGGTGTGTGGAAACCACAGAACTGGAAGGTGAAAAAGGGCAGTAGCGAAGCTGGTACGTATAGGTACACACAGTATCTACCTACCTATTTGTATGTAGGTACCCGCCTGGTTGAGCGGGACTGTCACAGGAGGCTAAGATTGCGCCTGTTTGAACCTGTCGAATAACGGTTGTCTCACCCCTGCCGCTGGCCAGGGAGGAAGGCGCTACCTATGCGACTAGAGCAAGGTACCATCGACCAACGGTGTTCCTTGTTCTTTGTTCCCCATGTTTCTTTCCTCTGGCCGCGTTTGGATCCAACAACCAAGGACTCCCATTGGACTGGCCTTTGTTTCCCAGGATGTATCCATACTACCTTAGTTGGCTAGTTCGCCTTAGCATGCCTAGGCACCTTAGCAGTTGCCAGTGGCACCGTATCTCGCTGCGCGCGGGTAGAAGGTTGGGATCCAGATGGTTCATTTGCTAGGCAGTTAATCCCGGATCTCTCAAAGTTGCCATTGAGGATATCGTATCGTCCCGCGGCATTGATCATACGGTCCCAAATTGAACGCGCATCGAGTGCTCCAACGTTCCTCCAGGCACGCCTGTCACATAGGTACCATAGGTATACCGTATGTACACACCAGGTACCCTCTGGCAGGAATGGTAAGAAGATACCTCAATCGTTTTTCTTTTTCTTTTCCTTTACCTGCTCATTGCCAGCTTCTCCCAAGCTTTTCCTCCAGCTCGGTTCTCGGTCCGTCGACAACGAGACGGGAGTCTCGAACTCCCCCGGCGCACATGTGTCGTGTCAAGGGTGTCAGGCACAGCTCCAACGTGAGTGGCCCCTAGGGGTTGCTTAGGGGAACCACCACTAAGCGCCCAAAGGGGAAATGGCACCAAATCAGAAGCGCTACAGCTGCAACCATTGCCTCCACTCCTTCTCCAGGGGGGGGGCCTAAGCATGGCCCCTTTCTGGCCTGTCGCCGTCTGCAATCCCACTTTACGACCGCTTTGATCAATGGCTTCCCAAATTCTCCCAAACGCTGGCCCATTTCCCTTATTTTGCTTGCCCTTCCATTTCCTCCTAAATGGACCGTCATCTTGGAGTCTTGAATTACACCTTGGATCAGCTGCCACTTGGTGAGACATTCTCGGCCCAGATCCGTATGATTGGAGACAGCCACCGCCGCCCAGATCCCGTCTTTAATCATGGCCGCCCGCGACCTTCGCCCACCTCATCTCAACCTCCATCACCCACCGAAAGCCCCCGAGGACCCTCCATGTTCTCCTGAGACTCCTAACGCTTCATCTGATGTACTCCGGGGCCGCCCCTCCAACCGCGATTCCCACCGCCCTGCAGCCTCACCTTCGCCCTCGCCTGGACGTACCAGATCGCAGACCTTGCCCGTGGTAGCGCCTGCCTTGAACACCGCCAAGGCCATCAAACGAAAGCCTCTCTCCTCCACCGCATCTCAACTGGCCGCCAGGTACGGCTCCGGTTCGACAACTCCCTCTATTCTGTCGCCTTCCGGCTTCGCTGCCCCCGACTCCCGATTCTTGAGATCCTATTCTGTCGACAGCCCGACTGTCTACGAGTACCCCGACGACAGCGTCCGCCCTCTGTTCGCGCCACCGGCCGCGCACCAGAAAAACGACACCCAGTGAGTCCGAACATCTCCCACCTTAATCCGTCCTACATTG
Organism: Colletotrichum eleusines; assembly: GCA_016807845.1. Taxonomy (NCBI): domain Eukaryota; kingdom Fungi; phylum Ascomycota; class Sordariomycetes; order Glomerellales; family Glomerellaceae; genus Colletotrichum; species Colletotrichum eleusines. The sequence goes on from JADEZO010000007.1 coordinate 1,417,342, forward strand.
CCCGACATCTGCCAGGCGACATCCCGCCTGGCAGAAAGGCTACTCCATAGACGACAATGCTAACCTCTCGTTCTTCTCGCAAGCAGACCCCCACCCGCGGGTGTGGTGCACGACGCGGCCTCCTCTTCCTCACGAAACAAACCAAGCACCAACCTTGCGTTCCCTCAAACAACCCTTTTGGACGGCCTGTCGGAATCTGCCTGCTGGCCTGCCGACGTCACCCCAACCTTCTCCCCTAGGTTGCCGAAGCCGACACCTGAGCCCATAATTGAGGAGGACACAGACACCGACTCGGACTCGACTTACAGTCACAACACTAATGAGAACTCTATCATGTCCATACCCAGCTCCAAACCTACTCCTCATCTGAACCTCAACGCCGATCGAGACTCCTCCTCCCAAACCATCACTACTGTATTGGAAGTCCGCCAGCCCCTTCCGCCAAGTACATCAGCACAAACGCCCTCCCTCGACAAACCTCTGCCCAAGTCACCAGGCTCCTCCAAGGTAGCCAACTTCTTCACCTGGGGATCTTCGCCGTCGCCCTCGACGACAGAGTTCTCCTCTCTCTCTTCGCCCCTAGGATCACCGCGACGCATCACGCTGACAGATGACACTCCTCTCACAACCGGAGTACCGTCATTGCAGCCGGAACCGAGGAAAGGGAATGCTACACCCACAAACGCTCTTGGATATTGCGAATCAAACCTGTACACACCACCGCCTTCCTCCCTAGCCCCATCACTGCAAATTGAAGAGATGGAGGACGAACTCAAGGCCATCAGCTCCGAGCTGGCCTCGTCCATTCGCCGTGAAATGGACCTGGAGGACCTTGTCGACAGACTACAGTCCGAGATCAACAACCCCCAAGCACCTGGCAGGAGAACCAGTGACTACTTTTCCGACTCGGGCTATAGCTCTACCAAGTTCAGCGAGTACGACCAGAACAAAGAAGAGATAGAGAAGATCCAGCGGCGTGCCGAGCAAGAGAAGGCCTCTATGCGCCTTGAGCTGACCACCAAGCTCCAAGAGGAACGGTCACGGAGAGCCGAGCTTGACCAGCAAATCAAGGAGCTGGCCGAGAAAGCTTCCCAATTCGACGTGGCGCAGATCAATAATGATGACGCCAATGGCCGCCTCCGAGACTTGGAACGCACTTGCGAAGATCTACGACGTAGGCTGGGCGAGGAAGTCCAAGTCAGGTCCAATTTCGAAGACCTACTGTCCGTCCTCAAGGTCGAGCTCCAAAGCGCTACCAACGAGCGCGACAACCTGCGCGATGAAATCGTGCCGCAACTCAAGGCAAAGCTCGATGGGCTCGAGGCGGAGGCTTCCGAGTACGTCAACCTCACTTACGAGTCATCCAAAATGCAACAGGAGTTGGAGGTCCTCAGGCAAGAAAACCAAGCGCTCAAGGCTTCAGGACAACAGCCTCAGCCAGAGACCCGTCGTCGAAGCTCCACTACCCGTATAGCTCGATCCAGCTCCGTCACCGCTGCGCCCTTTGTCCTGCAGAAGGCTCCGTCAGGGCTCGGGCTGACCAGGTCCAACACTGTCAAGTCTGGCGTGAGCGAGTCGCGTGAGCAATTGTCGGAGCGCCTGAAAGATGTCGAGGCACAGAGAGATGCCCTGCATGCTGCGCTGAAGAGCCTACTCGAGAGGCAGGAGTTCCAAAACCGAGAAAACGAGAAGAAGATCTCGGCTCTAGAGATGGAGCGTGAGCGGTTGATGGCCGCCTCTCCGCGCAAGGCCGGCTTCGAGAAAGAGATATCCAGTTTGCGTGTGGAGATTAATGTGCTCCGTCGACGGGCCGACGAGGCGGCCGAACAGAAGTGGCAGGTGGAGAAGGGACTTGCTGGTCTTAAGATGGACCTCGACCGTGCCGAGGGAGAAGTTGCCGCCCTTCGTGATTTGCTGAAGGAGAAGGATATTCTCATTCCTCCGTCTATGGCACGATCGAGTGCGTACGAGCCATCTTTGGAAGCGCCCGTCACTTCAGAGTCTCTCGAAGCCGCCTTCAAGGATCTCCAACTTGCCTACAAAGACTCTCTCCTCAAAATCAAGGAGTTAGAAAGCCGCGGTACCGTACTTACTGGAGATGAGGCCACTCGGCTGGCCTTCCAAAGGCTTGAGCAATCTCTCACGGCTGCAGTCTATGAACGCGACGCAGCGAGAGAGGAGGCTTCAGCTTACAAGGACCAACTGGAAAACCTCGCTGGCAGTGAGGTCGCTCACCTCGAAAGCGAGCGTGCGCTTGCTGACGAACTTCGCATTTCTGCCCAGCGCGTCGAGGACCTCGCCTCGCAGGTTCAGAAACAGCTCTCCGTGAACTCTGAACTCCGCCAACGTCTCGCGGACGCCATTTCTCGCGGGGACGCCGACCGCAAAGCAAACGCCGACCGCATCACTCGCTTGCAGAGTCGCCTCAAGAACCTGGAAGAGCAGCTTCAATCTGCCCAGATCGCTTCAGAGGAGCGTGTTGCTCGGCACGAGGAGCAGCTGAGAGAGCTGAGGGACGCTCAGAGCGCTCAGCTGGTTCGGATGAGCCCATCCCCCGCCCGCAGCGGCTTCCGCTCTCCACGCAAGCCCAGTTTGAGCCCCATGCCCTCACCCATGTTCCCACGATCGCCGCGCTCTGTGCCGAAGCAGTCTATTGAGGACGACACCCAGATCGACATGTTACGCGGTAAAGTCGTCGAGCTGGAGACGGCGCTCGCGAACGCCGATTCGGAGATGCAAGACGTCATTGCCCGCATGAGTACGGCGCAGATCGAAGTCATGACCTTGCAAGAGGAGCGTGAGGCCGCAAGACGGGAGACTAGGCGTCTCCAGCAGGAGCTGGAGAAGGAGAGAATGAAGTCCTTCGAGGACCGCTTCAAGTCGCTTGGCAGCACCGCCCAGTGATTTAAAGAGAGACCTCCTTGGCTCGAACAGGGGCGCTTGCACTAAGAAATAAGAAAACCTCAGACAACCCGTCATCAGCATGCGGCGCGCCTCGTTTCAAGATGGGCACTGGGGCCAGGTTACACCCTTGACAACCAACGTCCGCCCTTCGCTTGGAATCACTCCATCAGGGATCTGCCATTCAAAGCCACCACGAAGGCGGCGGTGTTGGTTCATTGCACCAGCAAGCCATGCGTTAAGAAAACCGAAGGGACCATGCAGTTTTATTTTTTATTTTTTGTTTTTGGGTATTGGAGTATTACGGCCAATTCTGGGATGAGGCAGCGTGCCCGGATACCCACAGGATCGGCTTTTTGGTGTTACAAACAGCACCTCGGACGGCCGGAAAACTACCTACAGCACATGATTTTCTGTCTCTGCCAGTTTGCAGATTCTTTATACCTCTTTATATATACTTAGTGGGCAGGCAAGCACTGAAGGTGTCTACATAATGTGTTATCTAGTTTTTATTTCTCGCCCCCCCCCCCTCGCCTCTGTTCTGTGAACTTCCTGCTGCAGGACGTTGCTAGGACGGAATGTGGGGGGGGCATGAGCTGTACAAATAAGAAATATGCACAGTAAAGGGGACACCTGTGCAGGCGAAAAAGCGATGGAAGAAAAGGCAACGGGATGGACCTGACCAAAATTGTCAAGGTTCGAGGCGGGCAGGCGTCAGATGAGGAGGACCCAAGGGGAGACGTGTATGTTAGAGAAGAATTGATGACTTGAACCACACTGTGAAAGAAACTACGACCCACAACTTTGACTGCTTGAGTAATTTGGTGCGCAACTAGGCTGCCCTTGTTGGATTCGTTGAGGCGTGACGGGCTCGCCCTTCGGGGCGCGGCGGGCCGCAATAATCGCACTTTCGGACCGCCGGGGGGGGATTTGTCTTACTAGGGGATGGAGCGCGGGCTTACCCAGCCGTTCGCATGATGCCAAAAACATCCACTGGTTTCCCCGGCGCAACAATACGGGACTGTGTAAATAGGCGCAGCTATTATCCTTCCCCCGAGTTAGCCATGGGGACGGACGGATAATCAGGAACTCTTGCCTCAGCCAATCTTCTTCAAGGTTCAGTGCAGTGCACTGCAGTGCGCTGCGCATCTTGTCAACAAGAGGAACGGTTATGGATATCAAATGTCTCGTATCTTGTTCATCTCGTAATTCGGTGGGCAGGTCTCCCCTCCTTGCAACAACTAATCCGCTCTAGCTTTTGAAACAACGCCGTAATTTTCGTGTCACGACTCCTCGGTGAGACAGCTCACCCGTCACTCTCTCTATCGTCCACACCAAGTGTTGCACTGTCAATACTTGTATTCCAAGCTGTGACTCATGCCTACAATCCACCGTACCGCTTCACGATCCCTGCAACCTTGTTCGCGAGCTCATCGGCCTCAGAACGGGTGGCCGCCTCAGCGTACACTCGGCACGCGTTCTCGGTACCACTGGCGCGAGCAAACGAACGAGCGCTGGTGTACTTCCTAACACACTGGTCGATCTCGTCCTGGGCACCCTCAGGGTGGCTGAGGCGGCGTTCGGCGTCAGTGGTCTGGAAAGCGTCTTTGTTACCAACCTCAACGCGAACGAGGCGGTTGGGGAGGTCCGAGTAGGTCGAGGCCCAGTCCTTGAGTGTCCAGCCCTTGTGGGCGAGGATAACCTCAACCATCAACATGTCTGACAGGGCATCGCCGACCGTCTGGTTGACGAGGTTGCCAACTGCGGCAAGAGTTTCGAGGGCGTCCTTCTGGGCGGGGGACTGGGGCTTCGTCTCGCGGAAAGCACGCATGGCGTCCTGGCTGAAGAGGACGGTGCCGTGGCCGTTGGCCTCGAAGTAGGGGCCGATATCGAACTTGAGGGCGGCGTGGTGCAAGTGTTTAACGCCGGTGGGCGTGCACACAACGGGCAATCCGAGATGCTTCTCAATGTAGTTGGTGCTGGCACCGTTGGCATAGGCTGTCTGAACAACGCCGATACGGAGGTCATTCTCGAGGCCAGCGGAACGGACGAGGTCACCGATAAAGGAAGCAGCCAATGTGGATATCCGGTCGCCGTCCAGCATGAAGAAGCCAGTATCCGGGTCGGTGTAGTAGTAGATCAGGCGGTCGGCATCGCCATCAAAAGAGCAATAGCGGGCGCCAGTGATGGGTTTGGGAGAGGCAGGGGCACGCTGCTTGGTTTTGACGAAGTCTGCTCCGCACTACCAACTGTCAGCTCGAGTAATCGATACGGCCGGGACATGATGAGACTTACGTCGAGGTTGAGGACCTCGGGGCGAAGGACATCGTCGTTGACGACCTTGACGTCGAAGCCGGTCACGTCCTTGGGGACATGCTTCAGGAACTCGGTGAGCTTGGGGCCACCAACACCATTGGAGCAGTCGACGGTCAATTGGCCTTCAATTTTGCGGCCTTTGAGAGCCTTGACGAAGGCGTCGGCAAACTTCTCGTAGTAGCCCGTTTCGCTGACCTTGCCGTACGACTGGGGGGTGCCGTCGGTGTTGATGCATCGGGTAAGGTAGTGCAGCTGAGGAGTAGTAAGGATCTTGTAATCGACGTACTCGACACTGGTGGCATCGAAAGAGTCGGCAAGAGCCGCAACAAGCTTGTGGCCCGAAGGACGGGTGTCTCGACCGTAAATGACGCGGGCAGGGGCCGAGAGGTCGATGCGGAGCTGGGAGGCCAAAGCCTTGTAGTTGTCGACGAGCTCCTGGTCCGAGGAGCTGTTGACAAGCTTCGTAGCGTACGACTCCCACTCCTGCTCGAGCATGTCACCCATGGGGTCGACAATCTTGACACCATTGTCGATAGCGGGGTTGTGGCTAGCCGTGATCATGACGCCAATGGTCTGGCCACTGAGCTTGCGGCTACGCAAGCCGGAGAGCAGACCAACACGGAAAGTGACACCGTCGAGGAGATCGGCCTTCATCCGGAACCCCGCAGTGCCATACTTGAAGGTGTGGTTCGGCACGACGGGGTGCTTCTGGGAAGCGGCGATGATCTTCTCGTCCGACATGGCGGGCGGTTATGGGAAAGACTGGTTTAGAATGCCGTTGTTCGTGGACAACGGAGCAGAAGAGTTCGGAAGGGAGGTTCAATAAGCCAGAAGAGTGATTGACGGGGCGGAAGCAAGAGAAGGGGGGAGAAGCAGATCTGGGGATGTTTACGAGAAAACAGTGGAGAGGAAATGGCGGGCGGCAGTTGGCTTGCGTGGAGGCCGCCATTCCTGTGTCCTCTTTTTTAAGACCTTATTCCTCCACTCGCCTTACCTCGTATCTTCCCAACATTATCACCTGGTGCGAAAATAGCAGCAGTAGCAGCAGTAGCAACAGGAGCAGCAGCGGCAGCGGCAGCAACCAACCTCAACACGGCGGGCCCCGCCAGCTGACACTGGCCGTGATGAAATCCTGCAAGTCAGATGGGTGTACTGTTACCTACCTAGGTATGTAGAGCACCTCACCGCAACTGGAAAGAGTACAGTAGATAGGGTGGGGCGCAAGACCGGGAAAGCCCCTCCACACCAACACGGCCAGCGGGTGCACTTGCTGAGGGGCGTCCAGCAGCTAAATTAGCGCTCTCAGAAGTCAGAACACTCCCTAAGTATGTACCTATAACTCGCCCCCTTCCCTGGATACGAGTCACGTGGTTTCGCGATTGGACTCGGAACTGCTTGCGTGTCCTGCGCGTCTCGTTGCCTCATCCTTCTCCTGGCCTTTTCCCCAATTCTCGACCCCCAGTCCTGCGCCGAGAGCCAACGCGGCGATCGATGGCTATTTCGACGTGGTTCTCAGCTCAACACCCGCGCCTTGCATTCCTCGCTCGCAAAAATGCTGTTTTCGGCACGCCACTCTTGATGATGACTTTGAAGACACAGCCAAGGATTCCTGCATCACGTCAGCACAATGGGTGGCGAACATGAGCAATACGCAAACCCTTTGCTACTTGACTGGGTCAAAGAGTGGCTTGACACCGCGAGGGAGCGTAACATGAAAAGCGTCTCGACCTACAGAAACGCCTACGACTCTCTCAAAGCATGCCCCATCACCTTCAAGCACCCGCGCCAGCTCACCCAGCTCAAGGGTTTTGGAGAAAAGCTCTCCTCCCGCCTCACAGATAAGCTGAAGGAACACTGTGAGGCCAATGGTCTGCCTATGCCTACGAATCCGCGCTTGTCCAAGGAAAGTCGCCAACTCCTCGGTGGGGTCGCTGAAGATGACGAACCCCCACCTCCTAAGAAGGCGCGGAAAGCAAAGCCCTATGTTCCGACCTATCGATCCGGCCCTTATGCCCTTCTGCTGGCTCTATCGACCTTGGATGAAGAGGCGCAGTTGGGAATGACAAAGGCCAACCTCATCGAGCTAGCACAAGAACACTGTGACGCGTCATTCAGTGCACCCAGTGACCCCACCAAGTTCTATACGGCCTGGAACTCGATGAAGACACTCATAGATAAAGACCTCGTCTGCGAAAAGGGCCGTCCGCAGAGGCGCTATTCGCTTACTGAAGAAGGATGGGAGGTTGCCAGGCGCATCAAGAAGACCACAGAATCAAGCTCAAGGGCCGATGCCCCCGTGGCAGGCCCCAGCACCAGTCCCGAGCTTGCAACGAGACCGGATCCGGCCATAACAGCATTAGGAAGAAGCGCTTCGTTGTCACTCGAGCCCATGGGACAAGCAGAGCTCAGGTCGGTATACGCAGGCGTTGTCGCAAATGGCACAATAGCTTCGGATGATGATGCTACGTTGCCAATATTTACTCCGATACGGCTGGCGCCGGGGTCGTTCACCGTCCATCTTGCGTTGGATATCCGCGAAGTCCGAGCAGTGAAAGACCGTGATTACATGCAAGATGAACTCACCAAAAAGGGGGTTAAGCCCATTATGCGGGCGTTGGAAATCGGCGACGCGCAGTGGGTCGCCAAATGCCACGATCCCACCGCCCTGTCCCGTCATGGCGCAGAAGGAGATGAAGTCGTCCTGGACTGGATTGTCGAGCGCAAACGACTTGACGATTTGGTCAGCAGTATCAAGGATGGTCGTTTTCACGAGCAGAAGTTCCGACTTCACAAATCCGGCGTCAAACATGTTGTGTACATCGTCGAAGAGATTGCTATGGACTCAGGCTACTACTCCAAGATCGAGGAGATGATCCAGTCGGCCACCGCTTCTACTCAAGTAGTTAACGGCTACTTCCTGAAGAAGACCCAGAAAATGGATGACACAATCCGGTACCTCGCGCGCATGACGTTTATGCTCAAGAAGATATATGAAAGCAAGCCTCTTCAGGTGATACCAACGCCTGCTCTGACGGCGCAGAACTATCTACCGCTCCTGGAACACCTGCGAGAAAAAGAACCGCTGACGGGCTACTATATCACCTATCCGGCGTTCGCATCGTTGGCGTCCAAATCGGACATGATGACGTTGCGAGACATTTTTCTCAAGATGCTCATGACAACGAGGGGTATTACAGGAGAGAAGGCATTGGAGATCCAGAAGCGATGGAAGACACCGCACGATTTTATCAAGGCGTTTCAAGAGTGCGGCTCGGGCGAACAGGGCCTCAAGAGGAAACGAGAGATGGTTATCGATGGCTTGCCCAACCTCGTGGGCCGCAAGAAGATTGCTAAAGCCGTCAGTCAGCGACTGGCCGAAGTCTGGGGTGGTGCTTGAGCGTCAGATATTGGAATGGCGTGTAACATAATATATCAAGAACGCAAATAAGGATATGCCGACTTTGTAGCAAACATGAGACGCAACCCAAAAGGGGGGAGGCGACGCAAAGAGACAGAAATTCCTAGAGTGCTCCTCCTAAGGCTTTCCAACCAGCCCTTGAGCGACGAGGCGCTCCACCATTTTCTCCAACGGAGCACTGCCAGCACCGCCAAGGTAGCTCGTCAGGCTCTTCTCGGCGTACTTTGCCATCATGTCGACCTCGACGTTGACCGTGTCGCCGGGCTTCTTCCCCGCGACGACCACCTTCTCCTGGGTGTAGCTGATGAGCATAACCTCCCACCAGCCCTCGTCGTCGTTGACCTGAGTGACGGTGAGACTGGTGCCGTCGAGGGCGACGTAGCCCTTGTAGACGACGTAGCGCAAGACGGCCTTGTCGCGCGGCGCAAAGCGGAAGGTCAGGGCGTTGCCGTCGGGCGTGACGGCGAGGATGGCGGCGGTGGTGTCAACGTGGCCCTGGACAAAGTGCCCGCCCATGCGGGTGTCGGCACGGACGGCGCGCTCTAGGTTGACGCGGGAGTCCTGGGCCAGGGAGCCCAAGTTGGTGACGCGGAGAGTCTCTGGGGCGACGCCTACCCGGAAGGACGGCGGGGAGGTCTCGAACTGGGTGACGGTGAGGCAGACGCCGTTGATGGCGATGGAGTCGCCGAGGTGGCAATCCGAGAGGAGCGTGGAGGTCCCGGGGAGGGTGATTGTGAGGGAGGTGCCGCCAGTCTCATCATTGGGGTTGAGTTCGGAGACGACTGGGGTATGTATTAGTTGAGTGGCCATGGAGAGAGGTAAGTCAAGGGGAGGTTGATGGGTCAGGTGAGGGGCAACGGACCTCCGATGTCTTCGACGATGCCTGTGAACATGACTGTTTTTTGTGTTTCGTATGGGCTATGACTTGGTGTTTATTTTTTCAACTGGATTGGATATGTAAATGCCAAGATCGTGAGGGTAGGGCAGCTAAGTGAGTGAATGGTATGGCATGAGAGGTCGTCAAAGGCCTTCGGAAGCTATGCGTATCGGATCGGTGACCCCTCAAAAAAGAAAAAAGAACAACACCCCTCTCCCCTCCCCACTTTCTGCAACGGACTGATGGGCGTCGTCCACTAACAAGAAGCACTGATGCACCGCCTGTTTCCCGTGGAATTCGCAACTTTCCTGCTACGTTATCATCGCGGTGCCCTTTTCCCGCTCTATGGATGAGTTTCTCTTGTTCTTGACAACCACCTTGCGCCGGTGTATCATTGATTGCGTCCCCTATCATTCTAGCATTCGGAATGCCTTATTAGCACCGGTTAGTCAGCAGCGTGTTCGGGCGCTGTCGATAGCGGTTCAAGGTTCGGTGGGGTAGATATGTAAGCATCATCACATCGGACAGATATAGTTGATGGGACCTTTCCCCTCCTGCTTGATGCGTGTAATTTCAAGTCTGCCCTGGAACCCCTGAGTCATGGCCATATAGCCTATGATGCAAGATGCTTGTGTTCCGGCGCCGTTCGAGTTCCTTATGCATGCTAACAAGCGTTGGCAGATCCGAGACACCCCTATTGAGGCACAACGTTTGTCTGCTCAGGGATGTCGTGCTAATGGTATGGTTCTAATGGGACATCGACTCGCTATGGATGTATTCTATTGGCATGTTTGGATCGTTGCCTTGGGCATCTCGGTCATGTCTCTTCACTGGCAATGCCGAGGCCGACAGAGTGGGAATTCAAAAGTTGAACAGAGGGGCGAACAGAACAGTCCATCACGTGTAGAAATGAAGGACCGGGTGGGCAAAGAGCAATTGCAAGGCTATGTGGGTGTGTATGTGTGTGCGCACGTGCTGCCGCAATGGTGAAGAGCTTACAAGTCTACTATCGGCCTCTCGAAAACAAGCACCTACGCGACAGCTATTGATGTTCCTTGCTAATACATTCACCAGGTTGCCAGACAGTCTCGATTGACTCTGGATCAAATCCTAGCCTTGAACTTTGTCCGGCGTCCAGTTCGCAAGTCGTCATGTCCAAGAGTTGACGCAAGGGTTGGTGATATCTTTACGCCCACACGAGCAGAAATCTCCGAAGAGTAGTGCAGAGGATGATTGTCATAATATATCATAAATATTTAGGCAGTTACACGACATGCCTCTGTGGTATGCATACTTTTATCCAAAAGGGAAAAAACCTCCCGGCCCAATGTGAGCCAGCCCGCCGTCACCCTCATTAAGACCCTGAACCGGCTTTTGGTACTCCGTGATTAAGATACAGGGCTTTCGTCCAATCCATCCATTAAGCCCGCTTCTCATCCAAATCCGTCCTCGCCTCAATGACAGGACTGGGCTGGAGCTGGTCACCCGTCTCCTTCTCCCTTGCGGACGACGACGACGACGCCTCGGCAACGTCGGCCAGGACGCCGTTGGAATTCTTGCTCTTGTGTTGGTCCTTGAAGTAGCCGTGCATCGCCTCGGAGAACATGTCCGGGTCCTCCCATACCTCGGGCTCCTTCTCGCCCTGCATCGCCTGCCTCTCCTCCCACTCCTTGCGCATGTCCTCGATCTGCGCCTTGTGGTCCTTTTCGGCGTCGTAGTACTTGCCGACGCCACGGAGGCGCTCCCAGACGCTGAGATGGGTGGGGTGCACGGCAACGCCGTGGTACTCGGCCTCCTGGCCATTACGGATGTAGGTCCACCGGCGCTCCTGCTCCTTGAGATCCAGACCCGTGGTGTCGGGTAGGAAGAGCCAGGTGAGGAGCATGCCGGCGAGGCCGAACCACGGAACGACGTAGAATTTGGTCTGGGTGTCGATGTAGTTGTACAAGACGGAGGCGAGGAGGGCACCGGCCTTTCCAATACAAGCGGAAAATCCATGGGCTGTGGCGCGGATGGGGGTGGGGAACACCTCGCCGGCGACGAGGAAGGTGACCGAGTTGGGGCCGAACTGGTTAAAAAAGGAGCTGAGGAAGTACATGGCCTGGAAAGCGTGGATGCCGGCGGGGCTAGTATAGTATTCAAAGTTGAAGGCCGGGATGACGAACATGATGAAGCACATCAGAAAACCGACCTGCTGCATCATCTTGCGGCCGTAGAGCTTGTTGTCGATCAACAGGGAGGCTAGGTAGTAGCCGCAAAGGGAGACAACGACGTTGATCAGACTCCAGGTCCACTTCGTCAGGAGGGAATTGGGGTTGCTGGAGATGATGGAGATGAACTGGCCCTGGAAGAGCTTGTTGCCGTAGAAGAAGACGTCGTTACAGAACCAGGTGCCGGCGGTGGCGAGGAGACGGCCGCCAAAGTGCTGACAGCAGTACTTGAGAGCGTTGACGTCGTAGCCGGTGACACCCTGCTTCTTCTTGGCGAGGTCGAGCTGCTGGTTCGCACGCGGCATCTTCCAGATACGGTAATAGACGAGCCACAGGGTGCCAATGGCGGGCAAGGCGAACGAGATGCGGAAGGTGTACTGAGCGGCGGAGACGGAGTACGGGCCGTCGCCGTAGCCGCGGTTGAAGATGACGAGCAAGACGATGAGGACGACCTGGTTGACGAGCTGACCCCAGCCCTGCATCAGGAAAGCCATGGTGACCTTGCGGCCGCGGTGCATACGGTCATCGCGCGTAGACATGCGGCCGGCCGCGACCGCGTTCTCCATGGAGGAGGTGGCGGTGATGGGATATTCGCCGCCGACGCCAAAGCCGTAGAAGAAGAGGGACCAGGCGTAGAATATGACCCAACCCTGGAGAGAGGCGGCCCAGCTGCCGGTCAAGAGCAACAGGCCGATGAACATGATGGCGGCATCCTGGATGAGACCATAGCGACGACCAATCCAGTCACCGATAACCTGCAAGAGTGTCAGAAAATGTGCTCCAACAGCGGGCGATGCCAGCACTTACACCAATGGCAGCTTGACCAATCATAATACCGACAATTTCGAGGTAGGTGACAGAGGCAACCCAGTTCTGGGTACAGACGGTGTGCGACTTTCCCCAGCATTCGGGCCAGACGGCAGCAAAAAGCGGCTCTAAGTTGCCAATGGAGAACAAGACGTAGCCCTCTAGACCGAGACCGGCACCAGGGAGAACGGCATTGCGGAAATACCAGGAGACGGGCGAGAGAGGGTCTTTCTTCATCATCTCTGCGATGGTCCTGAGCTCCTTGAGGGTCTCATCGCGGTCGACCTTGCTAACGAAGTTGACGCGTTTCCACCAGGGCAGGTCAGCCCAGTAAGTGCCGTCGGGCGTGTACGAGTCGTCGGGGCGCGTGACATGGCCGAAGATCTGACGTTCGTACTCGGTGGTATGCTCTGTGGGGTAGTCGTCGGTCTCAGGGCCGTGAGGCACGGGAAGGACGCCAATGGGCGCAGAATGGCGATGAGTTGCCATTGTGTGAAAGAGAGTCGACCAATGTGCCCGAAACAATTGCTTGTGCGGTAGGTGAAGAAAAGGAAACCGGACAAAGATGACCTGTGGTGGCCCGCGCGAAGATGATGACAAAGGGAGGGCGGCGGGTGGTCTTTGGATGTATGTCTCGTCGGGTGTACCGTGGGGAGACCAACGCTGAACCTTGTGATGATGGGACGGTACCCAAGAACACTCACTGTTCACTCAATGAGATGGTTCCTGGCTTTCACCCTGGAGAACGAGCAGATAAGGGGAGAAGTGAGATGATGAGAAGGGGAAGATCAGGTCAAAAGGGAAGGGAACAGATATAAGCAACGTTGATGCTGGGATGGGGTGTTAGTGGGCTCAGGTGGGCGTCCTGCCTGCGGATACTTGGTAGTGCTAAGACGTCTAGAGAAGTGGAAGAAGACGTGGTAGCAGCTCGACCTCTGGACCAGTGCCAGTGGAGGATTCGATCCCGTGGCAGCTTGACCTGCTTCAGCAGCGGGCCAACAACGGTTCTGCTATCTATGTGCGGAATGGTCCCCTGATTAGTGTATCCTTAGACAGGGTGGTCTCGAAGCTTTTGCCAAATTCAGTGACCGACGGCAAAAAGGGAGGGGATTAAGAGACTAGGGGACAAAACAATGGGGGTCCAATGGTCCGGGGCAGCGAGCAGAGGCAAAGCAATGATCAAGAATCGAAAGGCGAGAGATGTACAAAAACCTGTCGGTATGAGCACATCCATGGATGGGGCAAACTAGAAGACGGCTGGCGGATCGGGGGCCGGCGTAAAGGCGAGAGACAGACAGAGAGAGAGAGAGAGAGAGAGAGAGAGAGAGAGTGTGTGTGTGTGTGTGTGTGTGGCAACCCAGTCCACTTAGACCCTCACCAGGGGTTGGGGTGGAATCCATGACAATCGGGCGGACCATGAGATGGCAAGGTGGGATGGGGACCTTAACTACTTACCTACCCACCCACCAAGCTTTACTGCAGTTACCTGTATATAGCATTAAAATTAGATAAATCTATTAGAAGGAGGCACCGTTGAATAGAAGATGGGGGAATAGGACCCCTCGGGTGATCAGTGGATCCTCACACACAATCCACATCACCGTCACGCAGGCAGGCAGGCAGGCAGGCAGCGGAGAGGAGTGCCCGAGGTGGCCGCGAGGCCTGGACGGAGAGAGAGAGAGAGAGAGAGAGAGAGAGAGAGAGAGAGAGAGAGCAGCAAGAAACGATGCTGAAGTAAAGAAGGCAAGAACAGCGAGACATGCAGAGATAGATAGACTACAAATACACTACAAGGAGGGACCAACCGCGGTCAACCCCAAAAACGGCGGGGCGTACCGGCTTTACGTCACTGGGATGGTCTAGGCTTAGGTAGTTTGGCGCAAATCCAAGCCAGTGAGCAAGCAAGGCCCAGGCACATTGACCGTTCAGATGGCAGCGCAGCGCTTTAGGTTGTCGTCTTCTAGTAATAATACCTACCATGGATACCTAGGAGTAAGTAGTGTCTGCACCCCTCGTTACCCTCATTGTCAACACGCCGAGGCCAAAACCGTCGATTTGCGAAAGCCGTCTTCTACCTGCCTGCAGTGTACCTAGGTAATGAGTGGTGCAGGGAGAAAGAATATTCAAAGTCCAGGCGTTCCTCATGCATGGCGCCCTGCTGACTCGCCCCACCATTCTCGGATACAGAGCGAGCCCTTCTGCAGGAAGGGCGGCACTCGGGGGACAAAAAACAGAATACCTTCTACTATTACCACCCACCCACCCGCCTCTATGACTACCAGCACTATTACTACAATCGGGCCATCCAGCCAGCCCTTAAAAAAAAAGAATAATTACAAAATACCTGTAAGTGTCTTGAGATGAGATATACTAAAAGAAACGACATTGTTATTGACTTGAATGTATAATGGGCTTCTAATCAACAGTATTTGTGGTGTTTTGGTAGTGGGTGGTGAAAGGTATCCTGTTTTTTGTCCCCCGAGAGGGCGGCCAGATGCTCTCTTTCCTCCCCAGAAAAATGGGTGAGGAATTCGACAGGGGAGGAGGATGAAGAAGAAGAAGAAGAAGAGGGTGGAACCGACCAAGGGATTGGCGAACCAATCTCGTCTTCCCGTCGCTCATCCACCCCGTTCCCATATTATGAAAGAATAAAAAAAAAAACAGCCGCTGCTAAGCCCGTCATCCTGTCATCTATCCTCCCATGCATGCGGCCACCCGCCCCCCACCCCACAATTCCCTCGACGAGCTTAAAGGAATTACGTCTCAGGCTCAAGAGCCGCCGAAACGAAACCTGCCCAGATAGACCAATCAGCTGCCCGAAAAGGAAAACGTGCCAGATCGATTGACTCCCGGCAAACCCGCACTTCCGGGCCTGGCTCCCCCCTTTTTTTTTTCCTCTTTTTTTTTTTTTTGCGATGGCACGGCGCTTTTCGTACCATCAACTCCTGGGACGGGACAGCAGAAAATTTTCGATGCCAGACGGACGGCTAACTTGGCCTGCCTGTGCCAAGCCGTTGCCAAGCCTCGATTGTTTTCCTGAGGTAGGCTAGCCGCCTTCAAGAAACTGCTCGTGTGCTCGCCTTCCCCTTCCTCTCGTCGCTCCCCTTTGCGCCGCCCGCCAAGTGCCAAGTCTTGGAGTCGCGCCTGCCACGCACATTGGCGAAGCTTCTTTGCACTCATCCTCTCACTCTGTCCTTCTCCTTTCTCGCTTTCCTTCCGACGTCGCCTCGCAAACTGACTCAAGCTTCTACACATGATAGGTAGGTATGTGTACGGAGTAGTATCGGTATGATATAGAGTAGCATCCTTTCGTCGGCAGCGGAGATGAGAAACCATCCATCCACCCGCCCATGAATGCGTGGGGTCGGGGAAAACCGGCCGTAGTTTTCAGCGCTTCCACTCACAACAGCGATACCATACCACCAAACTTTACACCCCTCGCCCTTCCTTTCCATCATCCAAACGATGGGGGATGGCGGATGACAAAAGCCACAGCGGCAATTACCGAACCACACACTCCCACGACATCTCGACTTTCTTTCCATGTCGCCCGCCGTTCGCCCGCTGCATATACCCGATTTTCAATCATCACCCTTCTCTCTCTCTTACTTTTTTATCTTTTTTTTCCCCCTCATTTCTGCTACAACAGCCGGCAAAGCGTGCGGACGCGTCGCGATGGCCGAGGCCATCCCGCCGCGAGTGATAAGCATGGCAGTGTCCCTTGCCTCGAGATCCCTCCTCCCGCAAAAGCTTAATTCACCTTTTGGAGCCGACCAGCCCAAGGTCCCAGCGGGCAACGCAATCACGGACACAGTAAGCAAACGAAGAGAAGCTCCGTGTGCAGGATGACAGACCGACACCGTCCCATCTTTCCCCCAAAATGCTCCGCCCCCTTCCCCGCGGCCAAAGCCCCTTGCCTGCGCCTCCCTCCCATCTTCAGTCGAAAACCGACCTGGCCCCAACCGCCAACCACACACTCAATGCCAACCTACCTGTGCTTACCTCCTATTGTATATGCCTATCCCCAACTACTTACCTTCCATCCCATGAACGGACCTTGCCACGGCGTCGAAGCACGCCCGCGCGTATGTCCATTGCCGGCTGCAGGCGAGCACTCGTCACCGCCGGCCGACTTCGACGGTCTGAGGGCCTCCCCCCTCCCCCTCTTTTGCTTTTTCTTTTGACCCGTGACGTTGCCCGGCCATCAGACAGCTCAAGCCAACGCCACCGTCATCCTCTTCCGTAGCCTCTTGCTGCGTGTGTATGGCTTCGCGGGCGGGGGAAGGGATAGAGACGAGATATCAGACCGCCGCCAAGAAACGCCCCCCGTCACTATGCATCACCGCACTGTGAACTTTCGATGGCCCCTTGGCATCATGCGTTGAGACAGAAGACAAGACGTCAAACATCAGACCCGGACAGCCACAACGAGCGGCAGCAATAGCATCATCATCGCCAAGGCATTCGAACTACGGCTCAAGCCGCACTTTGTGCAATCTGAGAATGATTGTATTCAGTCTTGTTTTCCAGGGCTTTTTTTTTCCTTTTTCCGTTTCAGCCATGACATCCCTGACTTTTTGGCGGTCACCTCGTCGGACTAAAGTACAAATGACTGAACGCAAAAAGCTCGGCTCGGGGACCCCTCCTTTTGCTCGACGCAATGATACTGCGTTGAGATGCTTGCCAACTAAGTTGCACAGTCTGCATCTTCTATATCAAAGGTTAAGTTGTTGTGACTCCACCCCGCCGCGCCAGGGACCCTGATCCTGCCCATCCCTTTTCATGACCCAGATGCAGTTTGTAAGAGAGAGCCTAAATTTTGTAGACACAGAACAATATAAAAAAGGAAAAGGAGAGGAAAGCTTCCAGAGTGGTGTGTGGTTGTGGGTGAGCGGTGTCATCGCCGATCAAGAAAGAATTCTGTGCAGAAAAATGAAAGTCGGCACACGCAAGGCAAAAGCAACATCCTCGCGTCCGCCCCACGTCGCAAAACGCAAACAGTTGAAATAGAACCCTTCCCCGTCGTGTGATTCTACCCCGTCCCCTCAGGGGCCTATGAGCTGAGCCATTCCACTTAAACCCATGAACGCCAAATCCTTTCGAAACTGTGACAAACTCAAGGAACTGATGCAGTCTGCGTGTCGCTGTTGTCCCCACTAAACGCCTCGCTGTCAGGAAAGCAAATGGATTAAAAAAAAAAACAAGAAGGAGAAAGACAAAGAAGAGAAAGAGATAATGGTCCATCTTGGTTGGAAACGCACCGACCGTCAGGATCTTCGGTGGCGCTCGACCCTGTGCAATCCTCGTCGTTGCCGCGTGCAATTTCGTTCTACTGGTGACCCAACAAACCTGACCTTTCCAAGGGCCGCGGTGTTGGCTCCTCATCCGCAACATCTTCTCGGTTGATCGGTTGCGGTCTTGGCGTCTCGTCGACATCAGGGACATTGGACTTGTCTTCCGAGTCGACACCACTCTCCGGAGGCGTCCGCGTGGCTGCATCCCGTAGCGTCTCGTACGAAGGCATATCAATTTCCTTCGAGGGTGTGACAACTTGGGTAATCGGCTCCGGGGTGCTCTCCGATCCAACCGTGACACTGTCGTGGCTATCGGCCCTCATCATCTCGATTCCAAGTTTTGAACTAGGCAGTAGCGGCTTGCCCCGGAATAGCTTGTCTCGACCAAGGCCGAGCTCTTCGTCCTCGTCGTCGGCAGAGTCTGTTCCCTCGGCAAGGCGCTTCTCCATATGCTCTTTTCTTGCCTTCAGCTTTTCCACAGAGTGCTGCGGCGCTGACCTTCGGGTCTGTTCCAGTTGCCCCGGTGCGGACTGCTGCGTGACAAGTGGTGGCAGGGACTTGGGCGAGTTCACGAGGGGCACGTTCTCATCCTGGGTAATGCCCAACCCGCCTTCGTCCCAGTCGCCAGTGGCCTTTCGGCTAATGACCACCGGTACATCATCAGTTGACACCGACTCTGAGTCTCCGAAAAGGCTGGAGCTGATAGAGTCCTCTCTACTCGAAGTTACCAGACTGCTGCCCGGTCGTCCAGCGTACAAAGACGAGCTTGATGTCGGGCTATCGTCCGCTCGCGAACTAGTCTGACGAAGACTGGATGGGACGGGTTGCGGGTGTCCCAGGGACATCGAGTAGTTGATGCCGGGCGACTCTGGTTTCCACTGGCAGAGATTCTTAAGTACCTCGGTCAACTTAGAGCTCGAGATCGGCTTCTC
The DNA here is from genome assembly GCA_016807845.1 of Colletotrichum eleusines. NCBI lineage: Eukaryota > Fungi > Ascomycota > Sordariomycetes > Glomerellales > Glomerellaceae > Colletotrichum > Colletotrichum eleusines. The sequence goes on from JADEZO010000007.1 coordinate 1,436,097, forward strand.
GACGAGGGAGTCGAAGTAATGAGGGGCTTGTAGCTCTTTCAGATAGGCTGTGATGGCGACAATGGGCGTGTGGGAATTGATGTTCTTAGTCTCCCGAATCATCCGAGCCACATCGGCGCCGTTGATCTGAGGTAACCTATACTCCAAGAAGATGACGTCGAATTTGATCTCGCTCATAGCGTATCTCACGGCCTCGGACCCATTGGCCACTGAAATCGTTCGACAACGCAACTTCTCGAGCAGTTTCTCCATGACCATACGAGACACCGGATGGTCCTCACAGATCAAAACGTCCAATGGCCGGAACATTGGGCCGCCGTCAAAAGCGATTTGAGAAAGGCGACGGGAACTCTGGCGGCGCCGCTGCACCCGAAGAAGCGCATTATGTTTGTCGCCCTCGTTGTCGGATGAAGAAGGGGACATGTCGAATACCTGGCTACGGCGATTGCGGTGGTGCGAGAGCACATCTGAAGCGATTGGGCTGCCCTCTTGGGACTGGGAACCCACGGTCAAGGACCTGGACCGACTGCTCGATGCCTGTCTGGGTGTCGATACCAATTTCTGAGGCGACAGGGCCAACGGTGGCGGGGGCCCGGAGCCACGCCCCTTTACTGGAGAAGCAGCCGCACTCGTCGCCGCCTTCTGCAAGCTTGGCGGAACCCGAGGTATGTCAAGGGACGTAGGCTGGTGAGACACACCGGATTGTTGCGAGAGACTCGAGGAGTTGCTTGATGCCTTGCGTCTTCCTTCACTGCCTTGACCAGCAACAAAGGAGACGAGCAGAGGCGATGAGGGTTGGGAAGCCCTGCTAGGGGACGAGTTGGCGTGGCTCAGCCCTGAAGGTGACTGTGGCCGGTTTTTCGCATTCGAAATTGTACGCTGAACCGGGTTGGACAGCACTGGGCTGCCCTCAAGGATGGGGCCAGGCGAGGTGACGCTCGCACCAGGGCTGATGACGGTTGGTTTGTTCTGGGACGCCAACGCTTCTGCGCGGAGTTTTTGAATCACATCCTTGTTGGCCTTCTCCAGCACTGGAAGGTTCTTGAAGGTGAAACTGCCGAAGTCATCTGCTACGACGGGCTCGCTAAGCCGCCTGCTCTTCAAGTCCCTTACGTGCGGAGGGATGTGAAGTGGCATCAAGTTACGTTTGATCGAGTTAACCTGAGATCGGACACGAGATAGAGCATCGTGCGGTCGATTGTGGTAGTCGGAACCTGTACCAGAAACAGGCGGCGACAGCTGATCTTCCATCTCTTCGGCAAAAGACTGCAGGACGGCTCCGCGAGCATCGAAATATTCCGTGTCTTCAGGGTGCTCGAGTTGCGGCACAAACTGCGCTTCGTCCTCAAGCAAAGTCTCCCAGTTGATAGCCTCGAACCAAGGGTGACTGCGGATCTCGTCGCCGCCGCAGGGGAACTTATCCTCTCGGTTGGCCCCGAGTCGTGACTGGGGTTCCATGCAGAGCAACTTATTTATGAGGTCTTTTGCCTCATCGGAGATGGGCTCGCACTCATTCTCATCGGGCCACTGGATCTTGCGTGCGAGAATGTTCTCAAAGACTTCTTCTGCCTCATCGGCGTGGAAGGGTGGAAAGCCGTAGAGGAACTCGAACATGATACATCCAACAGACCACCAATCGCTCGTCTCATCCTGCTTTTCGCCCTTGATTGTCTCGGGGGCCAAGTAGTCGGGTGTTCCAACGAACCGGCGGTTGGTGTCTTCCGGATCGAACAGAGCCATCGGAGGCGGCATCATGGATGACTGAGGAGGTGTGCTCTTTCCCAAGAAGTCGACGCTAGATTGAGTACTGGCGTGATGGAGTGCCGTCATGTCTGGCGAGGCCTGGCCAGCGCTGTCACTTGCATCTTCCGGGACCGGGTGGGAGCTTTGGGTTGGCGGGTTGTGCTCTTGGTCGTTCAGCGAAAAGCTGGTGAGCATGCGGGCGAGAGTTTCGCTGCCGCCACTATCGCTACGATGGCTCGATACACGACGGGCCTCCGGGCCTCCCAGGGCGAAGTACGAGGGCTGCCCACCACTGGAGCCAGTGTCAGGTGTCATTTGCGGCGTCGTGCTGGGCGAGTGAGCATGGCCGTGAAGATCCAACGAGGTGGAACGAGATGATGCTAACGACGACGAACGCGCGAATGGGCCCTGCTTGAGGAGATCGGGCGTGGGATCCGAGTTTTGGCTGTCAAGCGCCCGCTTTTGTCGTCCGACCAAGCCCATGCGTGACAAGCCGAAATCAGTAAGCTTCAAGTGGCCTTTCTGATCGATAAGCAAGTTATCTGGCTTCAAGTCACGATGGATGATGCCCCGGCTATGAAGGTGTTCCACGCCGAGAACTACTTCTCCAAGGTACTTCTTAACCCACTCTTCCGGAAGTCCGCCGAGCACCTTGATGAGGGATGCACAGTCGCCGCCATTAAGATATTCCATGACAAGATAGAGGTAATCCTTGCTGGAGAAAGTCCAATAAAGCTTGGCGACAAACTCGCTCTGGCCTTGCCACATCATAATGGCGCGTTCAGCCTTGACATTACCAACCTGGTTCTTGGCAACCATGTCGGCCTTCTTCAGAACCTTGATAGCAAAGTACTCTCCCGTTGACTTCTTCTTCGATAGGTAAACACTGCCAAAGGCTCCTTTGCTGATTGGTTTGATGATTTCGAAATCTTTGATAGACGGAGGCGCCGGTCGCGCTTGTGGCGGAGGCTGGTGGGCTGCCATTCTGGGGGATGGGGGACCCTTCATAACGAACTCGGACATCGCCGTCGAGGACTTTCGGCGGTGGTGGCTCCCCGGCAAATGAGCTGGCGAGCTGAAGTCGCTTCCGGGTAGCAGCGGCGATGCTTCAGGAGACGTGATGCCATCTTGAGGAAACGGGAAGTTGCGCGGCTTGATGATACGGAGTGGGGATGATGGCTGGTTGAAGCGCGAAGGCGATTCTTGTCTTCGGGGCGATGAGGTGCCAGGCAGGATGATGCTCCGGCGATGGTGTTGTCTAGAGCTTGCCGCTCGGCGGAGGTCCCCAAACTCGGATATCGGGGAATCGGTACGGGGTGGCTGACGCGAGGCCACGGAAGATGAGCGGATACTTCCATCGCTGTCTCCATTGTCACTCTCGAGGAGTAACGATTCTCGCCTTGACTCACGAGCAGGCCCAGCTGGGTTGATGCCTCCCAAATTGGATCTCGGCGTCGGGCACTCTCTCGGGCTGCTCGACCGTGCCGATCCCACGAAGGAGATTGGCCGGATTCTGTCCGTAGTGTCATTCAGATTGACATTTTGCAGCGCAACTGTGAGGGCCGAAGGGTTATCGAAGGAGCCCTGGAAGAAGAGTTCCTCGTGTGCGGGCGTGGCCCCCTCGTCTTCCTCCTCCTCCTCCTCTTCCTCGGTGGAGTCGCTGAGACGTCCGGCAGCAATCCGGGCGGCTTTCCGCATTGCCTCATCAATGCAATCCTGGACGATGACGGCGAACTCGATCCTGATGCGTTCAGCATATTCGATAATCTTGCGATGTCTGAAGACGGCTTCCACTTTGGTCTTGGCGGCTTTTTCGGTATCCGCGCATAGTAGAGCAAGGCCCTGCTCCTGTTCCAGTGTGTTAGTGCTGGGCGACTGCCATTGCATAACCTGTGAGATGCGAGACTCGGACTGTGGAGATTGGGTCCTGATCTCGCCAGGATTCTGCGAAGAAGCCTCCTTTACGGCTGGGGTGCTGATCTCAATCGCAGTATCGCAGAGGTCAAGGAGCAACTCCACAATCCTTGCCTGGGGACGTCGGATGGCAAAAGAACGAGCTCGTGAGTGTCCAAAACCGCCAGGCCTTTCCCGAGACTGTGAAACCGAACTTCCGGGAGATGATTGGGCCGATAGGGGTGGGCCAATCGGCAGGCCCTTGTACTCGGCAGCTGGGCCGGAGAGCTGATCCCCTGGCAGTGGTCTGCTTTTTCTTGCTTCGAGGGCATCGAGAACCTTGACAATGGAGTGCCGGTGATCGGTCAAACTATCTTGTGCCATCTGTACATCCATTTCCGCCCTGTGCTCCTGCAGACACAAATCGGTGTGCTTTTCAAACCACCAAGGCGAGATTTGCCGCTCGCAAATTCGGCACAAGACTGGCAGTGGGGGAGGATGGTTTTGGGGGTCGTCGACGCCGGATTCGGCCAGCTGCGTAAGGTAACTCGCAAGGACTTCGGCGCCAGATCCAAGAGAGTCCACAATGACAGCGGGAAGGTCGATCTTGATCTCCCTAGGCGCAATATAAGGCCGAATCATCCACATTGTCTGATTGGTCCGAGATTTAGCAAACGCACAGGATTATGAACAACGGCATCTGTACTTACGTGGCTCTCTCCTCCTGAGACTCCGTCGTAGACCATGATACCCTGAGCTTCCAGGTCGATCGTCTCAGAGGCGGGCTTCTCGGCGCCATCGAGGTCCTGGTCCTGAACAATGTCGATGGGCAATAACCTGGATAATGGGCCCATGGCTACTGCGAAACGGACCCTCTGGCTGCGGGAGTCGTCTGTCTTCATCGACTCCACAGTATCCGCGAAAACCGTCTTGTTGTCGCTGACAATCAGGTCGGCTATCGCAGTACCTTTGACAGAATCGGGCTGAGTGCCAATCACATCGGCCCATGACGGGCTGACCCAGCGGATGGTGCCGTCGAGGTTGAGGTCAAGAATGACATTCAACGTCTGCTCGGCAGCCTCTCGCAGTTCCTCTCTTTCTTCTCTGATATCTTCGCTCAGGGATCGCTCCATGACGCCGGCCTTTGACCGGAGGGCGGTCACGGCCGGGGGCGCCAACATGTCGAGTTGCGGTGGTTCCATTGTGGGAGGGAGACGAGTGCAATCCCCGGTTGAGGCGATACCATTGGCCGACGTGATTCGTCTCGGCGAGCGAGCACAGGCTGAATGGCGTTTGTTCGGCTTCGCACGCAGGAATGTTGTGGCTTCTGCAAGCCGTGAATTGGTTCAGCTCGGGAGAAAACCGAGAGGAAGCCAGATTGTCTGGCAAAGGGCCAAGACTACAGGCAAGTCAAACCACCAGACATGACGGGTATCGAAGTAGAATGTTTCGAGGCGCGAAAGGCAAGTGAGAGAGCCCTAGTGATGGACCACAAGGCGCTGCCCACTGTGCTGCGGAGGTTCGGGAGACGGCGTCGACGGCGTTCGGCAGCGAGAGAGCGAGGCGTTTGAGCCGAACAGGAGGGGATTCGGAGATGCGGCACACTCGAGGTGATGTGAAAGGGAGTGATCGAGAGCGGGTAATGCTGCCGGCTTGGGTCGGATACCTGACTGTCTCCGGGTCTAGTCGAAGCTGGGACGTGACAGGAAGGGGCGACGATAGGGGAGAGCAGAGCGAAGGCGGACGCGAGGATTGGCGTGCGTCTGGGACAGGGGCTCGCGATTCGGTTTTCGATGGCCGTCCTGGGACCTTGTGTATCGTCGTCAAGCAAGACAGGAAACAGAGAGAGGAGAGAAGGGGAAAAAAAATAGAGAGCCAAGGGAACAGCACAGGCAAAGTTCACGGCGCAGGGTGGCCCTTTGTGATGATGGTGTCAGTCACACATTACCGTCCGCGTTAGCACTTCGCACCACTTCTATCAGAGCAACGCTAAGGTAAGTACTTGGGAGGTACGGAGTAGGAGACAGGTAGGTTAGGTGGGGGGTAGGTAGGTAGGTAGTCATCGGCGGCCCGCCCAGAGCAGCAGAGGAAAATCATCCATGACTGAGCAGTGGTCGCGTCCTAATTATGGGGCTCTCAGCGCAATTGAGTGGTCGTGGTGGACGGATTAAGCGGGGAAGGGTCCTTTCTGGCCAATCATGCAGGGATTCTCTAGGGGCGACCTAGTTTATGTACATGCATGACAAGCCAATGCTGGGTGCAACGCAGCGTACCTATACTAGCAGGAGTCTAGTGCCCTTTCGGAGTTGGCTTGCTCGCTAAAACACAAGCGAGAAGTCTGGGAGTTGAGTGTGACTTTGTTTTTTTTAGGAGAAGGAGAAAGCGGAGAGGGGGGGAGGGCTTCAAGCAGCCATTACCAAGTACCAGAGCACCTTGAGTATTGGACGAGATGGGACGGACAGGACACTGGCCACCCCGCCCCCTCTCCCCGGGGAGGGCATTCGATCACGCTTTGCTGAAGGGCCGCAGTTTGCTGGGGACTGCTGGGCAAATCATGGACCACTCGGAGGTTTTTTGTCCGTGGAAACAAACCGGCCAGACTGCCGGCTAGGCAAAAGCTGTCAAGCCGTTGCCTCGATCCGCTCTCTCTCTATCTCTCTTTTTTGTGATTGTTCCCTCCCGTCTTTTCCTGTTTATTTCACCCGGCGGCACGTCTTTCAAAATGGATGGTGTTTTCTACATGACCAGGTAGATAGACACATACGCACACACTAATACCTACCTAGGTAGGTAGGTTGGTAGATAGGTCATAGCACCTACATTCTTATTGCCGCTTAGGTACAGCAACTCAACTTCCTCGTGAGCCCACCTCTTCGTATGGGTACCTAAAATTTCAGGCAAACACGCCACGAGAGGGGGATGGAAGGAAGAAGAAAACGACAACAAGAATCCTGCCTCTCGGTTTCCAAGGAACAGGACGTAGATCAACAACGACCACGCAAGAAATCGTGCGTCAGGGACGCACAATCATGCATTGGGTCCCTTTCCCTCACCACTATTGCCCCATCTGGGCTCATGTCCTTTGTGTTCTGCCTGAGTCTCATCTTGCCTTATCTCTCTTTTCCGCTTTCTCGTACCATCCATTGCATCCCCCCCCCCTTTTCTCATCATGCCAACAACCGGCGCACAACCGATAGATGTAATGGACAATCGAATGCTTACGTCTCTTGGGTGCTTCGTGTTTGCCTTTACATCCGACACATGATACACACGCGGTACACCACCCTCAATCCGATAGCCGTGTCTCCTGTTTCTTGACGCCAAGGAAGCAGCAGAAACAACACCACAAAGTTTGACACGGCCACATGGGAAACTTTGCTCCTTCGACTCCCTCGTGCTAGTTCAACATACCTGCTACCTGCAAAATGCCATCCGTGCCCGCTCGTTGCGGGCTCCGAGATTGACTTGACCACCTACTTAACTGGGCCCTCTTCAAGGGTCCAAATGTCAAACGCCATCCTGCAAACACGGATATCCCATCCTTGGGCGAATGCATTCCAACCCGTTCTGCGGACGCCGAAGCCGAGCCCGCATTCCCAGTAAAGTAGGCAACAGACCAGCCCTCTGGTTCGCCCAAGAAGAATCATTCACAGCTTCCTTGTCTGCCAACGGTTGATCGCTTGCCTTCTCTCGTCAATCCACTTGGCCGCCATCTGCGCTTTCCAAGTTGCCCCTGGATGACCCTACCTTAGCACCCAGCTGGGCAGCATGTTGAGGCGCCGCATGCCAACAGCCCCAGGGGACTAACTAACATGCCGGCTAGGTGATGCTTGCATTGGGCCCTCCTGGCCCGGTCTACCTATCCATGCCATCGTGCTAAGACACCATCAGCTGGTTTCCCCATCCAAGCCGCTTCTTCTCCTGCGGGCAGGGGGGCTCTCCTCTCTCTCAACCCACCACCCTCGCAACCTAGGTATGTATGTGGCTTCGCTTTGGCCCTATCGTGCTACACAATAGCCTCTTCGTACGCGCTACTCGAGAGATGCTGTCGCATCCGCGGCACAACGGCACCTCTGCCTGTTGGACCGCTACCTACGCGTTCTGTCAATGTAAATATAGTGTAGGTATGCAGCCTGCTCTTGGAGCCGCCCATGTCCAAGTCGGCACCCCCTCCTTTGTCTTGGGGCGGGCTGCGGATCCTGTGAGGGACGGTCGGACGGACAGATCGTCGATGGAACCGTCCCAGACGGATTCCTTCAAGAATGCAAACATCTTAGCTCAAGCGGCCACTTAGCACCGCGTTGATCTGCATTGGGCCTCCTTAGCCCGAGGTGTCTCGGTTTTAAAAAGAAAAGGCGGCAGAGATGTTGAAGGCGCGTCCTAGTGTAGTGCGGAGAATCAACTGGCCAGACTAGCTCCGCCAGAGCCGGGGGCAAGTGGAGTTCATCCAACAGGTAGGTAGTGTTGTTCACCTTTCGAATGTCAGTTGTCAACCAAAGACACACGAGTCGGACCCGAGTCTCCAGATTCTTCGGAACAAACAACATGGGCTCTGTCTATAGTGTATCTGTAACTCGCCTGGCTGGAAAACGAGAGTCACAGCCGCTGCCTCAGCTTCAACGCCACGCTACGCTTGGCTACGCAACCTACGTCTAACGGCGTTTGCAGAGCCTCCTGACAAGCCGAGAGTCGCTTCGTGCTACATAAATAAATAGATGGTATCATGCCTTGTTTATCAGTTCCTTCATATCACATGTACCGTCCATTCGACTTCTCGCGGGCTTAGCAACCCTCCCGCTCAACTTTTTATGTAACATGCTCCGGCCTGCAGCTGCATTCTCGCTCGCCTGCATCCATTCACCGTTGCTCTGCACACCTCACTCTGCCCCGACCTTGTGCAGTGAGCTCAACAGTCATCTTCCCACATATCCGCAAGTCAGAGAACCATAGCCTAGGGGCCCAGAGACGATGGCATGTGCTTCGTCGTACCGCGCGGAAACGCAGCTGGCCGTCAACGACTGCTATGTAAGCTCCAGAATGCCTTCCATCGCCCGGCATGTCGTGAAACGGTATGTGAGTTGTCAGCGGAGCAAAGAAGGGGGAGGGGCATCATGGTCCCGAAGCCCTGAGGACAACGGTAAGTAACACGTGCTCCATCCGCCGTTCCGGGTAATCATAATCCAAATCCAAACGAGAGACTCTGGACCGAGACAGGCTGGAGTTGAAGCTAGTCAGAAGCACGCTTGAAGGCGTCGAACCGTTTCGACTGCAACGGCAGACACAGCAGCCCGCTGGCACCCCCATCTCACGCCGTTCATGTGAGGTGTGACAGACGCATCCGTCATGGCCACCCACCGCCATGCTTCACCCACCCACCCACACAGGGCAGTGAGGCATCGCTCCTATCCAGTTGCTCTCCGTGGATCCTACTCAGATGCCGTACGGTTGCAAAGGCTGAGAGATCAACTCCAAGTTGCCCCCCCTCCCCTCCAAACGCCCGCGCCAAGATTACCACCCGCATGATGTCGCCAATCCCGTCATCCCTGGCTTAATCATCCAATCGGCGGCGGCGAACCGCAAGGATCTCACGCACAGCTCAATCATATGTACGGAGTAGTGTAGGTACTTATGTTTACAGGGGCATCCATTCCCAAGCACCGAACCACCTCAGTTTCCCCATATGGGGCGGGTGCTGCGGCGCAACACCCTCATTCCCCTGTCTACCTCCTTTTTACCTTGGTCTCTTCTGTTGTTCGGTATCTTTGCCCTGTTTTCTGGTTTCACCGGCTGGTACGAAATACTCATCTCTTGTTACAGTTGCTTTGATGTCTTACCCAGCCCATCCGAGCTTCTTCGTCATCTCGATGATCCCTGCTCGCTGGCTTCCCGTGCGCCGCTCTCCCCCCTTCCCTTCCCATTGAAGCAATAGCCGATATATGATAGGATTGCTCGGTAGCAGCCCTTACTATTTCGAGGACAAGGTAGCGGTGCTGAATTGAGCATCTTGCTTCGAACTGGGCTGTTCACTGCACACACGCGAGTTGCCCCGTTCAAGGGACATGCATCCCCCGTCTCACGCCGGTCTGGCCAATCGAGCCTTTAGCCTCGCCCGAATACTGATCGTCTCTTCGGCTCTCTAGTCAGCAGATCATCACTCGAAAAGGATTACTGCAAGCGATCGACGTCGCCTCGACTGTGTCGGGTGCTTTGAGCGAACTGTTCGTCCCAAGCACAAGCGATCTCCATCCCTCTCTCGCAGTACCTACCTTCCAAACTCAGCGGGTCTGAAGCCTTGAAAGATCTCGAGTGTGGGTTACCAATACTGTATGCCCGTTGAGACATTTCACGGCCTGTCATCCCAACCAAAGCATGCTAGAAGCTCTGGCTCTCAGAGTCATCTATCAGGCTTAGTTAGTCCCCTCTTTACTGCAACCCCAGACAACCTTGACGACTCATGCGACTGCATGTCTCTCATTGAGGTTGGAGCAGTCGGCATATCCGTGGTTGGAAAGTCACTACCTCAGATCCATCCTTGGCCTCGCCCCATGCCACTTATGAAGCCCAGTTCTTGTCCTACCTCTAGGGATGTGTAATGTCCATGGGCCGCCAAGTCAGCTGGCCGAAACCACTGCCTTGACCTCCAAACTCTCGAGGATCGTATGCTGTTCGGTGTCGATTCGTCCCCATCTTCCACCTGCAGTTGGATGGTTCATTATCCTGGACAGTGGATGACATGGGGGCGCTAGGACAAGCGAATGTCTTGTCCCGTGAGGTCTGTGGCTTTCACTTACACGAAACCCCAGGCCAGTCAAGATGCAAGATGCGCTCGGCGTTGGACTGGATCTTGGCTATCTCAGAAGGCACCACCTGCAATTGCAGAGATGATCTGGTACCTGTGGAGTGCCGCTCCTTGGGACCTACAGAGGTGCTCAAAAGTCTGATCGTCGCGGGAAGGGTATTTGTTGGAATTAGACCTCGCTTGGGCTAGAGGGGCGCAGAGTTCATACTTCCCAGCCTGTCGTTGCGGTAATTGGCTTTGCGGGCAGGGGACAGTGCCATCCAAGAGAGTTGAAGGTTGTGCCACGTAAACTTTGGAGCCCCGATGGATGTTCTAATTTGGTAGTCAAGTCATCGACACGCAGCCGCTTCGGGCTTTGGGGAGCGCGAAGAAAGTCAGCAAAACTCATATTCCCCGCCATGGAGGTAGACTAGATCGGCTGTGGGAGCAGTTTGCCGACGGCTTGTTCCCAAACCTTGGGAGCGGCAGGAGCTCCCACCGAGTCTCCCGTCGTATACTTCCGCACTTCATAGGAGACTAGACGCACCTACCCAACCTCAAGATGCGTTTAGGTTTAGACTTGTCGCAAGGCCAAGGGTCGCGCGACATCTTTGCATATCTCTGGGTGTAGGAGGTCCTAACTCATCCACGAGCGGGAGGCGGTTGCTTTCAAGAACGGCCAGCCGAGGGGCGGCTGACAGCGTCTTACCCCGATACACGGCTGGCGAGGGCTTGTCCCGTCCTGCCAGTCATGATGTGTGCCAGTGAGCGGTAGGTAGGCCAGCGACCACAACGGCGTCCCCTCGGTATGTACTTGGTAATGTGGTGCTACCACTTGTATTTTGCAAAACGTGTTGATGCTCGATTCGGCATATTAGGAAATGCCATGATCTGGGAGAGCCATGAGATCCAAAATGGTATGGCTGCTTACTTCTGTCTTCGGCAGACTCCGCAGGGGGTTGAGGGGCTTACATCCTTAATCTGCTTTTCCTTGTAGCCCATCCAGCTGGTTGTAGGCGAGTGAGCACAACCGAACTCTATGCGACTGGTTGCTCATCATCACGTTGCCTGTCGTTCCTCGAAGGAGGAGAGGCACCTCCTCGGAACACAGCACTGAGTAAGGAAGTACGGTGCATGCTGGATTTTGATACGATTCTAATCCATGGTCTCAGGATGTAACGCGCAATCGCGGGAAGCAGGACCGTGGCTGGTTACGGTTCTGTTGGCTGAGTATGAATATCAACCAAAATACCCTCTGAGGGTCGGAATTTGAGAGCCCTCAGAGCAAAGCGAGCTCTGGAATGTTCAACCCATTACATAAGCACACTAGTCCACTGATTCCCTTTTCCCGTAGCGACAACAGCAAAAGAACATGAATTATACTCAAACATTCGCCGGGCCACACCTCTCATGCCGCCAATCAAGTCACCAATGATGTCACCGGGCGCCGAAACACAACCAACAACGGTCTCCGCTACAGCCGTCTCACGGCCACCTGCACCGCCCGCTTTGACCGTTCCGGAAGGCGTGACAGTGGTCTTTGCGGAGCGCAAGCGGACCGGCCGCGTCACAGGCGCAAAGTACAAGGCCGACGGCACGCCTTACAAGCGCCCCGGCCCGCCGCCGAAGCCACTACATGAGAGGACGGCATACAAGCAGCGCGCGCCGGTGAAACGGGTGGAGCGGTCGTACACGGACCAGCGGAGGAAAGAGGTGATTATGTTCCTGGAGGGCCACGAGGTCGCGTGCGACGACATCGATGCGCAAGCGCGGCGGAACCGCGGGCGGGCGGACCAACAGCCGCCGGTGGAGAAGGGGTACCGGTGACCCACCCTCTATGAGGCGTCGGAGTGGTTCAAGGTGCCCGAGAGGACGATCCACAGCTGGTGGCAGAGGAGGGACAAGATCATGGGGAGGGTGCCAAGGAAGCCGACCAAGGTCGAGCAGAGGCGACTGGTGGAGGAGGAGGAGAGGAAGCGGAGGGGGGACGAGGACAGGCGGACGCTGTTGGAGGCCATTGGTTGGCCGGTGGAAAGGCTCCCTTCTGGTACTCCCGGGACTCCTTGTGCCTCAGGTGCTTCTGCCAGTTGCGGCGACGATGGACCAGGAGAAGCGATGGAGTGCGTTGAAGGACCTTTTCGGCCAGTTCCCGGACGACAAGAGACGCCAGAGGGTGCGCTGATGCAGGGGGAAAGGCAAAACGAGCCTTTGGGCGTGGAAGGGGTGTCGTCGTCGGGAGAGACGCCTCCCGTCACAGGGCCGGCAGCTATCTCGGAAGGATCGGCAGCCGGCGGCACATCTGCCACAAGCCATCCAGCTGCCACGCCCGGCAAAGATTGCCGAGGGAATTCCGATTTGGCGGCGGCAAAATCGGTCTCTCCCGGCCATAAGATTCCCGCGAGACTTTAGCGGCCCCGACTGGGCAAGGTCCTGGAGGTGAACGGGCCTTGTTGATCATGGTGGGAGACGCCGGAAACTCGCGGTCCGAGTCTGTCGCTCAGGGGCTAATCAAAAGGGGCATACATGGTAGAGGAGAAGAGACATCCGCGACCACGTAGGAAGCATCACATCGTCCGAGGCGACAAGAAGGGTATCAGACCATAGATCGGGGAAGGGTCTTCCCGTCGGCCATATGCACGCGGTCAGCACGGAGTTAGTGATGCCAAAAGGATGACATTGCGGATTCAAGTATAACATCTGCAACAGTACATGATAACATAGCGGGAGTGTGGCTTGGGCATCCTTCGACTGCTCAACAGTACCAAGCTTCATGTCAGGCATCTTTTGATAAAAAAACAAATCAGGAACCCCCCCCTCCCCCCTTTGAAATTCTTCAATAAGGGGCGTCGGTCTGTTGCCAAGTTCTGAGTGACCTGCTCGTCAATACAGGATGCGGGACTACAAAATGTCCGTTAGAGACGATCATCTACCATGAGTCGACGTTCTATCAACATGTGAAGATTACAACCCCTACCTTTTCGCGATAGGCTGGGCAGTGCGGCTGCGATTTTGAGATGAACCTTGCGAGAAGCCACCACCTCCTCTTCGGCGAGCTTCAAAGACAGCGAGCCCCCAACAACGGCCTTGCGTTCGTTACGCGGCGACGCATGCGATTGACATGCGAGCGACTGATCACGGGTTCAGGAGGGAACCACAGGCAAACCGAGGCGGAGAAGAGACCTGGCGTAGTGCGTGCTGTGCCCCGTCAGTTTCCTCCGGATTACGTGTAAATGACGAGTCCTCGCCAAGAACAAGCCCAGTCCAATGATGCGCAGGGAATGGAAGGGCCTGGTTCGGACAATGAACATTGGAAACACAGCACCATGTCTCGGTAAATTAACATTTCTTCGTTACACCTGCTGCTACAAACCTCGTACGCCCGGTCGTTGTTGTCTGATGACCCGTCGGGAAAACATTCGCCATTCGCACCCTGCATCTGTGGCTGACAGCACGATACCATCGCCAACCAACGCGTCGCGTTTCAGTGCCTCCGCTGCAGAACGGGCGAAGATACTGCGGCACTCCGCGGCATTGTATTACCTAGAGGGAAATAGCCCAGGGTGTGCAAACGTCTGCCTTCATTGATTCCGGCTTTTCGGCAACATCACAGCATTACGACCCGACAACCTGACAACACGCCAATCGTCCTTTCGATAAATGTGTCCGATCCAGTAACATCTGGCCCCAATCTCGACATCGAAGTCGACAGACTCAGCAGTCCTGGACGAAGAGAAGTATGTCAGGCGCCCCTGCCCCTCCTTCGTAACGTATCGGAATCAGCGGATCTCATGCTGTCGATGCCCACTCCGCCTTCTTCAGGTCCAGCCATTCTCCCTTCTCGACCCAGAGGTTCTCGAGCCACTTGGCCAGCTGCTCGTCGTCGTGCGGCAGAGTCTCGAGGGGAAACCTGCGGACGTGGACGTGGAATTTGTAACCTAGTCGAGAGCTCAACCCTGGCACGCTCAAAGTATCCCACATGGTTGGCGCGGCCAGGAACTCGCTCCCTTTCTGGTAGGCAATCGTAACGTCATACACGGCCTTCACATGAGGGGCCTTCCTGAGATGCTGCACTGTGGTGATGAAGCCTTTCGTCCGGGGATACAGCAGATGCTTGGGCTGCGGCCTGCCCGACTCCTTACACCATAAGAGCGACTGCTCGTATTTCTTCTTGGTGAAGCGAGTGGCCTCGCTGAAGCTAATGAGCCCTGTCCCTGGTCAGTCCATGTCCTGCGACGCTACATACGAGGGCGCCGGCTAAATCACTTACAGGTCGGCCATTGCCTATTCACGATGCCAGCAAACACCCTGTCAAGCTCGTGCCTGTCCTTGGCCCAGTTGCGGCTCACCATGGGCATGCCCATCGCCCACAAGCCCCAACCGAGGAACGGGACGATCCGCAACTGGATCTTGGCGAAATAACGGCATCGGCTCAGCATCCCGGCCTTGATGGCTAGAGCCTGGATCATGTAGAAGTCGGCCCATCCGACATGGTTGACGACCACAATCGCCGACTCACCGCGCGGGACGGCATCGCCGGAAAAAGTGAGGTTGGCGCCGTTGAAACGCTCGAAAATGACCTGAATCCAGCTCCACACCGTGACGGCGATGCGCGAGGACGAGTTGTAGACGAAATCGGGAGCGAACCACTTTAGAGGCAACTGAAGGGAGATGGCCGTGTCGGCCAGCAGCAGCCAGAGCACCCAGGGGGCCAAGATGGCGGCTCCCCGGAGGTGAGTGAGCACATTGCCGTGTCCAGCCATGGGCGGCTGTGTTCCTAGTCGAAGGCGGAAGAAGTCTCGGAATGGAGAGAGGAGGTTCCGAAAGCGTGACGGCACGGCACGGCACGACTGGGAAAAGTCGTGCGAGAGATTATCGCGCTCTAGGCTCTCTTGTTGCAGACTGGCGACGTCCCAAAAAGAAAAGCAAGAATGCTGGAATGCTGGACTGTCCGGTCAAGCGAGTCGAAGCGCGGCGGTAGAGAGATCTGCTATCTAGACAAGCTGTCTTGGCCTAGCCGAAAGAGTGTTTCGAAAGGGAGCCGCGGATGCGCGTGACTTTGAGCCAGCAGATCTAGGTAGCATAGGGCCAAAGTTTGAAGCCGGCAGGAGACAGACAATCCGGGGTTCAGTCGTCGTCCCAGAGAGATGGATGTGCCTCTTGCCGCTTGGTCGGCAACTCAATCACCGCCAGATTTCTTGTCACCAAGGGCGAGGTGGTCGGTTTGTCTGTTTTTGGACCAATAATTAATACTATCTACGCTCTCCAAGTATAGCACTACGACGGCACAAAGGACAGAAAAAGACCCCTCTTCTCTCTCTCTGGAAAAAAATAAAAATAAAAATAAAAAGGAGAATGCTGGCTGGTCTCGACTCAAGCAAAGACGCCTGGGCCCGCCGGATTTCCCAAGAGGGATGTAGTATGACGACATGGATTTTTTAACCCCTCCCTCTTCTTTCCTTTTGGCGAGGACCATCGTTGTTCTTTTGGGGCCGACGACGCGCTTAACTTGGTTTGAATAAATGAGAGCCGGTGCCTTTCATCGACTCCAAGGCTAACTAAGTCAGGATTCCCCTGCCTCTCTCTCTCTCTTCTTCTTATTCTTCTTTTCCTTTTTCCTTAAAAGAATAACCCCCCCCCCCCCAAAAAAAAAGGTATTCCCATCTTTCCACATGGGTCGGGCCCTGGGAGACCGAGTGCGATTCAGAGTGCTGGCAGTGCAGTCGATGAGAGGCCGGGCTTCCATCCATTTTGACGTGCACTGAGCTGTTTCACGGACTGATGCTCGTGTCGAAAGCTTGATACCAGGAACGTGGCGGTCAAAAGCACATGTGCGGGCTGAGTGGCCCCAGCTGTTGTAGGGGACGACGCTTGGCCTTTTCCCAAGTCGTCCGATGTCGACGCCGCCATTGGACCGAGAAGGCCTATGTGCGCAGGTGTGGATTGAGAGACTCTAAGATGGGATATTTCTAATATGGCCTGCATTGTAGAACGCCCTCGAACGCGTGCACACACTCACTCGCACAGAGGAGGTTGGGCCTGCTGATAGAGGAGGGCTGGCTAGCCCAAATATTGGGAGGGGCGGGGACGGGGAGAGTCGGTCTGTAGTGTAGGTATGAGAGGGAGTTCCATATCTTGATACGGACGTATGGAATATTTGGATTACGGCGAGAGCTGACGCTTCCAAGATGCACACTGTTGCCAAGCGAGCAAACAAGCAAATATGTGCTCGCGCAGGAACTGCCAACCGCCCACTAGGTACCTAGTACCCTCATAATAAACAAGATTACACACTTTTAAAATCTACACTTCAACTACCACCACCAGCACAACAATAGAGTGATAGATCTACCTAAATAAACCAATTAGATTAGATTCAAGATATCTCTATCTGCTAAACTCTCATATTAGTTAGGATGGAGAGGTAAAAGAGCTAACAGAGGAGTGTAAATTTTGAGCTATAATCTAGTGCTGTTTTTGATAGTATAGGTGAGGGTGGTAGAGTATGCCATCTTTTCTGTCATGAGGGTGCTACCTACCTAGGTAGGCAGGTACTCACTCACTGCTACTCTTGCCCGGAGCTGGCCCTGAAGGTACCTAGGTAACTATCTAGGCAGGTAGGCAGGTAGGTAGGTGCCAAAAGGGAAGACGGTCGGTGTCTAGTGCCGGGTGCTGCAACTGGTCAGAACTGCGCTGGGAGCATGAGATACCTAGAAGCCAAGCCTCCTCCTAGCTAGCTGCATCGTGCTCTGCATGCTCCTGTAGGTACGTAGGTACCTATACGGTACCTTGGTAGGCGACAGTCTCAGCTGCCGAGGTGCCCAAGCGCAAGGGAGCAGCCCCTCCAACCTGGCTGACTGCCAAGGCCGGCGGTTCCCAAATCACCGCTACATGTACTACTACGAATACCTACCGCTTACTGCCTACCTACCTCTGGATACCCTTTTAAAGCACAATAAAAGCTTGGGAGATAAATCTCTTTCCTTCTTTTCTGTGCTCATGGGGGCGGAGGCTTCCTGTTGCTGCTCCTCTGCGAATACAGGTGGGCCTCTCTCACTCCACTCTTCTGGATTGTCAACCCGGCCCGGTCGATCATGCTATTCTATACTATCCGTTCGTTGTACATGTATTGTGTGATGTATGTACCTGACCGTCCGGTCTCGTGCGAGCAATAGTTGTTCAGTACGGCAAGATGAGCATCTGATCTTGTGTGAGGTCGACGCATGTTTCCTTTTGGGACCAGAAAGCTTGACGAACTACACATCCGCGTCAGCGCTGGGTGGCTGTGAATAAGAAACCAAGGCTTCGCCTCGTCACTCCTCGCCATGCTTCTCTCTCTCTCTCTCTCTCTCTCTCTCTCTCTCTTAATGTGTACGACGTGAGCTGGACCATTTGAGGACACGCCAGCGGACGCAGGACAACCGGGAGTGAATCTAAACCGATCTGGTCCGTCGCCCGTCGCCCGTCGCCCATCACCCACGGAACCTTGTGTTTCCAGCCTCCCCGCGCCGTTGTCAGTGCCGGGTCTGGCTTAAACTCTTAAACTAGAAATTCCCATTATTTGTCACCATCCGCGGTGGGTTCCCCTCGGTCTTCTACCCCGCTTAGCTGTCTCCTGCTTAGTAGACCAGGTAGGCAGCTACCTAGTTAGGCAATTGAAATAGCATAGCCCTACCTGGGGACGAACGGCCTTTTGGTCAACCCGGGTATCCCAACGACGTCTTTCTCACGTAAGGCAAACAGAGAAAAGGAAGGGGGGGGGGTCTTCGAAGAGGACTGGGTGGAACACCGATGATTACGAAAAAGCAACAAAAGTCGGAGTCTTTGGTCAAGTCCCTGCACCCCCACCAAACTCAGCCAAGCCCGGCAACAAACCTCAGGGAGGCCTAGACCTGGCTTGACGAACTTGAAGGAACCGCTTTCGCTCCCACGTAAAAGAAGCCTGTTTGTGAGCCGGATATCGAACCATCCAACATTAACCCGTGAACATCAAGCGGCCCTTCAGACCTTTTTCCCGTCGTGTCGTCGTACGGGACCCCGGCAAGCTGGTTCTCCATCCGCGGAACGGACAGACGGGGCTGCTGCTGAAACCCCGCATATTCTTCCTCCCGTCAATCCTCCTGCGGCTCTTCCAGCCAGACTCGAGGTTCGAGTGTCGAGCGAGTAATTGACTGATTGGTTACCCGCCGGTTCACGTTTATGTCTCTCTTTTTGCCTTCGGCTTCCGCCATCTTGTCTTAGAAGAGGGCGGGGCGCTTCTTCTCGTCATCTCGATTCGTGACTGCTATTAGCCACCGACAAACAACACCACCACCCCGGAAGAAACGAAGCCAAGGGTAGTCGACGTCCCCCCCCCCCAGTCCCTTCCTCTCACCCCCCCCCTTCCCTCTCTCTTTCCTCTGCCTACCTACCTAATAGTGGCTTCTCCGCCCTCACCTCATCCCCTTGAGGGTCGACTGCTGCCCTCCTCCAACATTTTCCTCCCCAAAAAACATACCAAGGTAGACAGATGGGTAGAATTTAGGGCAACCGGAGCTAAAAGATACAAGACAGACAGACACTGCAACCGTCCAACCCCAGACGCTCGACGTCCTCCTCGTCTGGATCGTGTCAAACAAATCTCAAACAGGGCGGACCAACCTGCCTGCCTTCCTTGCCTAGGTACCCCTTCTCATCGCTACCTAGTTTACCTACCTACCTACCTACGGCAACCACCCTGTGCCCTGTTCCGTTCGTTGCCCCTCCCCTTCTCGTCGCAACCGCATAGCCTCCCTCCTCAGACAGCTCGGACACCAGAATTGGGTTTCACGTTCGGGAGCAACTTCTTCCCAAATAACCATAATCGCGGTCCGGCTACCCACCGCATGTTACAAGTCTTGGACGGGTCAACCCCTTTTCACTGCAGCATCCTTTTTTTGCTTTGACAGACGACAGCCACCGTCAGTCAGCCAGCCAGTCATTCATTCATTCATTCATTCGTTCGTTCGTTCAGCATCGCATTGCCAGACGAAGCTAGAGACCACATAATTGCGCTTCAAACCGTCCAAAGGTAAGTCCCTCAGCCCGCCCGTCTGTCCACTCCTGCATTGCCGCCACGTACTCGAGCCGAGACGTATTTGAAATAGAACATATCCACCCACCGTCGACGTCAACTTGCACCGCTCGCCTTTTACATGACGACATTGCCTTGGAACATCTCCCTCTCCTCTCCTCCCCCATCTCTCTTTCTTGAAAGGCTTCCTTTTTGCTTGGTCTTCCGCACTTTCGGCGACATGACTGACGTGGGTTACGTAGCAAGTTACCTCACACCGTCGAACCTGTCGTCGTCTCCTACACGCAAACAATCCGTGAGCTCGTCACACGAGGGGGCAGCGATGTCTTCCTCGTTATCGCCCGACCAGTATGGAAAGCAGCCGTCACAGGGACAGTATGGCGGCGGCGGCTCAGGCTCGGACCAGGAGAGGGGACCTCTGAGCTCCCTGAACCTGGGATTCCTCAAGTCCCTGACAGAAAAGAGGACAACCCGAGGTAAGGGAACAGCTACAGCGGCAACTGCACAGCACCGAGTAACCTAACTCCGGTCATTCGTAGACGGCCAACCGCCCAAGAGAAGAGGACCGAAGCCCGACAGCAAGCCTGCCTTGACTCGGCGACAGGAGCTGAACCGCCAGGCGCAACGGTAAGCTCAACAACCTGCACTGGAGACTTCGGCGATGCCGTCTTGCATACTGATGACGGGAACCTGCAGCACGCACCGTGAAAGAAAAGAGCTATACATCAAGGCACTGGAAGACGAGGTGCTTAGACTGAAGGAGATCTTCAGCAACATCTCTCAAGACAAGGACAAGATAGCCGAGGAGAACCGGCAGCTAAAGCAGCTCCTCGTCCAGAACGGCATTCCCCTCTCCCACTACGGCGACGACATGGTCAGCAACCCTAGCGTGGGCTACACGTCCAGCGCCAGCCAGTCGGGCAACAGCTACGGCCGCAATGCCTTCACGCCGCCGTTGACATCCACGACAGCAACCTCGGTGTCGCCCTCGTCTCACGGTCCGTCTCACTCCCACTCACACGGACCGCCCCCTCCCCTTCCCCAAATGGGCAGCCAGCAGCTGCAGAACAGGCAACAAGGACAGGCTTCTGGCAGAGGTGTGGACCTTGAACAGGCGGGCATTGACTTCGTCTTAACGTACGATAACCACCATCCCTCGAAGGCATACCTATCACCTCCCCCGCAGTGAAGAAAAACTGAAGAAGAAAGGAGAGAACCTGTCATAACCACCCAAGTCCTGGACACCATTCTGGAGCTCGGGTGGGCGTGAGAGTGGGGGGAGGGGAAAGATCTGATGAACTGGAACCGGGAAGAGAAGAGCTTGCTGACGAGTGCGATTTTTATCGAGGGTACGCAACAGTCTCGAGAAACCCTGCATGAATCATATGCCCTGGCTACTGGAGAGATCAAGCGAGATGGGCGGCGAACCCTGCGGCCACGCGCTGATGGCCTCTTGCCCGCCAGCTCCCTTCCCGGAACTGACGCCGGACATCCCCTTCGGGTACAGCAACGTCAATGGGGACCTGGACTCCCAGCAGAGGACGTGGGAAGTCAGCAAGGGCAGCCTTTCGGCCTTGCTCGACCTCAGCAAGAAGCTGAACCTCGACGGAGAGGTCACGCCCGTCATGGCATGGGGCATGGTCCTGGGCCACCCCAGAGCCTATGAGCTGCGGCCCGAGGACTTCCAGAAGCTCACTGACGAGCTCAAAGACAAGGTCCGATGCTACGGGTATGTGTCGACCACGCTTTCCTTCTTGTCGACGAAGGTTTGGTTGCATGCGCTAACCGAGCTTTAGCTTTGGCGCCGTCATGGAGGAGTTCGAGGTCAGGGACGCCTTGGAGAACGTCTTCTTTTCCGGGCCCGAGATGATGTCCTACACATACTAAAGGGTGCAACGCCGGCTTGTGAAGGAGATGCGATGCCAGTGTGTATAGAGCGGTTTAGGGAACGTTTCTGTCTGTGTCATTGGGCAGGGACTATTGGGAGTATGTTTAGGGATTACTTTTGATACCATGGCCACAATTGAGACTTTATATAAAAACAACAACCCAAGACACCCGAGAACGGTGGATGAGAGTGAGGCCGTCTCGGATAGCTGGCGGCACTCCCTCTCATCTAGAGCGCCCGGCCCTGTCAGTTGCAACAGGTCATTTGTATGTATCCACTGCCCCGGAGCCAGTCCATCTATCGCATTGGTTTTTGTGTTTTGCGACCATCCATGCCCACGGGCCCCGACCAACCAACCATCGCGACAAAGGACGGCAGGCAGCTGGCCTGTGTGTGGCCCCGCGACGCGTGGAAACGAGTGGCTGACAGACGTCGCCAATTGCCGAAACACAACGCTCTGAAATTTTGCCCGCTGTGCCCCACAAACTTTCCACCCCACCAAATCCGAACGACGAAAATCAACGGGCGAGGGAGGAGGCGCACTGCACCAAATCCTTGACGACTTTTTCCAATCCTTTTGCCTGAAGCCCGAAAGCGCTGCTGCACCCCCTCCCCTACCCTCCCCTCCCGACGCACAGCAGACGCCCTGATTTCGATTCGAGCAGTCTTTGAAATCTCTCCCGTCCCCGCATCCGATCGAAGGGAAACGCAAATCCTCCAACATGGCTCAGGAAACCGACTGGGTCAAGCTCGTCGAGACTTGCCCGCCCGGCGATGGTTGGGGCCCGCCCGTCACTAGCGACACCACCCTGAACGGCGTTCCCTATGCGCCCTTCTCCAAGGGCGACAAGCTTGGTCGCATGGCCGATTGGACTTCCGAGGGCAAGGACAGGGAAGGCCGAGGCGGAAGGCAGCAGTACAACCGCAACTACCGTGGTAAGTCTCTCTACATCAACCCTCTTCGTCGAATTCCGGCGGGCCGAGGGGGGGAGGAGGGAAAGAATATCGTCGCTGACCCTTGCCATCAACAAAACAAAGACCAGCAAGTCTACGGTGCTGGCCACGCCATCTCCTTCAACGCTCCTCCTGCCGAGGACGAGTCCACCTTCTCCGTCGTTAGCAACACCCGTGACAGCGCCAAGACAAGATTCGGCCGTGGTGCCGTCTTCACTCGAGGCGGCCGTGGCCAGCGGGGCGGTGCCAACACTACTGCCCGTGGCGGCCGTACCACACTCGCCCGCGGCGGCCAGCAGGGCGGCCGTGGCGGCTACGGGGGTGGCGGTTTCGACCGGGGCGGAAGAGGCGGCGGCCGCGGCGGCCGTCGTTTCGGCTGGAAGGACTACGACAAGCCCGCCCGCAACCGCGATGCTAGCGTCAACATCAAGGCAGACTGGAAGCTCCTCGAGGAGATTGAGTTCAACCGCCTCGCCAAGCTCAACCTGGACGCCGACGAGGGCGAGGACGTTGACGCCTACGGCTTCGTTTACCACTACGACCGCTCGTACGACAAGCCTGCTGTCAAGGGCTTCGAGCGCAAGCTCAACGCCATCGACCGCGCCGCCTACAATGTCACGACTTCTTCTGATCCTGTGATCCAGGAGCTCGCCGAGAAGAACGAGGCCTCCATCTTCGCAACCGACAGCATCCTCTCCATGCTCATGTGCTCCCCGCGGTCCGTCTACCCTTGGGACATTGTCATCTCGGTGCAGGGCAACAAGGTCTTCTTCGACAAGCGCGACAACGCTGCGCTCGACATGGTCACGGTCAACGAGAACGCTGCCGACTCCCCCATGGACGCCTCGGACGGCTCCAAGGACAGCATCAACATGCCCGGCGCCCTCGCCGAGGAGGCCACCTACATCAACCACAACTTCGCCAACCAGGTCGTCGTAGAGGCCGAGAACCAGAAGCTGGAGATGGCCCACGCTAACCCCTTCTACAACGCTTCCGAGGACACGGACCCGCCCGCCTCCAAGGCCTACAAGTACCGCAAGTTCGATATCTCCACCAACAGCGAGGAGGACAACACCTACCTCATCGTGCGCACAGAGGTCGACGCCGTCCAGAAGAACGCCATCAACGGCGACGACCAGCTCGTCACTCTGCACGCTCTCAACGAGTTCGACAGCAAGGCCCAGGGCAGCGGTGGTGCCCTCGACTGGCGGACGAAGCTCGTCAGCCAGCGCGGTGCCGTCGTCGCGACAGAGATGAAGAACAACTCATGCAAGCTCGCCAGGTGGACAGTCCAGAGCATCCTCGCTCGCGCTGATGTCATGAAGCTTGGGTATGTCTTCCCCTGTTTTCCTTTTTTCTTTCTAGACTAGAGCCGGCACGCTAACACACGCACTCCAGTTTCGTGTCCCGCGCCAATCCCAAGTCCAACGACAAGCACGTCATCCTTGGCGTCGTCGGCTGGAAGCCGCGCGACTTCGCCAACCAGATGAACCTGTCTCTCTCCAACGGCTGGGGTATCGTGCGCACCATCGCGGACATGTGTCTCAGGCGCGAGCAGGACACCAAGTACATCCTCGTCAAGGACCCCAACAAGTCCATCCTCCGTCTGTACGAGCTGCCCGCCGGCAGCCTCGACGACGACGAGGAGCACGAAGAGGTGGCTCAGGAAGGCGAGGGTGACGAGGAGTAAGAAGGGAAAGTACCTTGAATGGAAAGAGAAATCTCTTTCGACCCTATCCATCTATGATCATGAAGACACTGCATGTGGTCTGTATATGTGTGGGTGTGCGCGACAGAGAGATTGGAGAGACGCAGACGAAAGAGAGAATGAGGCGAGGAAGGGTGGGAAAAGGTTCAATCCCATTCCAAGATGCCTGGAATGAAAGGGGCCTGGCTTGAACAGTCGGCCGCCGGGGCGTCGGTCACGATGTAAAAAGTCTTTCTTCGACGGGGAGTAGGCATGTATAGACGTCTATGGAGTAACGCATTACGGACATTTCTTACCCGACAAGCCTTATCGTGACGCTTGTGACTGTTTTCCCTTTTTTTTTTTCCCTTTCGAGCTTTTTCGTCGTCTTTTCCTGTTTTTTTTTCCGGCTCCGTTTTCTCTCCCGTCCTGGAGGTTACCCAGTTTGGTGGTCACCGGCTCTAGCTAGTCGTCGCGGGCTGCTCTTTTTGCGTTCCGTTGCGCAGTGATCATCCTGGGCAGGCAACTCGGCCTTCCATGAATCTCGCCGTGACCAGTTCCTCGCACGCATCCACCCTCCCTAAAGCTCACGCTTTTAGAGATGTCGTTGGCCTCGGGGGAGAAAGGCTTGGACGGGCGCTTGGGAGAGGACGCTGACTGGGGAGGGTCTATACATGCGTCGATACTCCTGTCGAATAGTGGCTAGACTCCACACGTGTCTGTTCGCGAGTGGTGCCTTCCAGGCCGTTCAGGAGGAAAAGCGGCCAACACTGGGGGGCACACCTTCACAACATACCACCATCCGTGTTGAGTTGCTCATAGATTTCACCAAATGCCGGCAGTCGGACTGACTGAAGAGCGTTTGGAATATTTCCCATTTCTTTTCCTTTTCCCTGTCCTAACACAAAAAAACGTCATTTTTGGAATCTCTCTAAAATACCCACAACGCCGAAAAAAAATCTCCGTGATGGGATGCCGTTCATGCCAATCATTAAACCACCCAAAAGGGGCTTCCAGGATTTTCCTCTCCCGTCTCTTCTCCTTTTTGTTTGTTTGTCGATTGTCTAAGTTCATGTCTCCAATGCCTTAGAATCTCTCCTTCATGCGCGCAGCGACCGTCCGCAGGTTGCCGTAGACCTTGGAAGGCGGCTTTCCGAGAATCAGACTGACAATAGACTCGCGAGCCATGTGGATGTTCTTGTAGGCGCCGAGGATGTGGATCTTGCTGTCGGCCAGGACGATACGTGTCTTGCTGGCATTCTCGATGGCGACTGTTCCGACGTGTCAGTAGTTGCGACTCAGGTTGCGCGGATTTGAGAGAGGGTGCTAAATCTATACACTTCGTCTTGCCGTCCTTGCCCGCAATACGGCCGATGGCACGGCCTTGTGCCTCGTTACCCATGACCTGTTTGACGTCACGGATCTCGAAAGTCTCGACTGCGGGCTGTGTCAGTACCTTCACATCATAGGGACGTAGATAGTCGGGACCGTCTTACTGTATAGGTCGTCCAGACGCAGCAGCGCAATGGCGTCGTCGACGTCGAAACCCAGGGTGAAGGCCTTGACAAAGTCCTCGCCCTTCTGCAGGGCGCCATCCTCGGCGGTGTGCTTTGAAGTGCGAAGCTCGACCTGTTTCCGGCGCGGATTCATGCGAACCTGGAGCTTGAGGTGCTCGACGAGCGGCGGGTAGACTGGGCGCTGAGTGTCAGCGCGACTTGGTCCTCGAGTGCAATACAAAGTCCGGTGGTAGGGGTGAAAGCGTACTCTTGGGCCAAGCGGACTTGAGGGGTGTGAATCTATGAGGAGGCACGGGGACCTTGCGAGTCTCTATTCTGGTGACGGGGTCCTGGGAACAACGTTTTAGTTCCTGATTTTGGCATCATAAAAGACGAGGCAGGGGGTTGGTGTACGATGTCTCTGGCGGGCGCGAAGCGCGGGCGGTTCTCCTCGTCGACGACCATCTCACCCTCCTCTCCATTTTGAGGCACGCTGGGAAGAATCGCATCCATATCCTCGGGAAGGGTCGGCGCATCGAGGAGGAGCTCCTCGTCTTGCTGAGGCTCTTGGAGAGTAGCCTCGAATGGCGGGGCAGCGGCTTCTGCCTGCTTGATGGCGGTCGGGGCAGGCATGTTGGGCGTTTTGTGTTTTCTTTTCTTTCTTTTCGGCTACTTTATGGACTATGACCTTCAACAGGTGGTGAAAGACTCGGTCGCGAGGGTGTATATCAGACTTAGGTCATGGGAGGTTTCTTGGTTTGGGTTGTGTGTTCGAGCCGAGTCGGTCTGGCGGGGGTGTGCGGTGGCAGGCGGTCGTGGAGAAAAAAGCTTCCCCCCCCAATTGCCAGTGTCTTATCGCCGAATTCCAAAATTTTGTGTTCCGTTATCGATAAGAAGATAAGTCATGGGAGGGTAAGCCACACTCGCCGGCCAGGTACCTAGGCGTGCGACGGCCAGCATGAGGCCCAGACTCGATGCACGGGCCATGTTTTCTATGTACTTTACGAAATTTTTCTGATGTGAGGTGATGCCCCATACGCAGAGTGCTAAGGTACCTCTGGTGACGGATCCTGCCGGGTTCAGCGAGGTAAACTAGAGCTGCAGTAGCGCGTCATGGATGACTTTTCTCAGGTGCCCTTTCCCTGGCCTATCTTTGCATCTCAAGTCATTTCTGCATGAGCGCATGAAATGTGCCAGCATTTGCCGTGTGCCTCCCTCGACACGAATCTGCTTCGCCCCTCTTTGCGTCTCCCTTTGGATCCTTTGCGGTAAACAAACAGCGGCCTTCTTTTCCGTTTTATACCCTTGCCATTTCCTCGCCGCTGTCTCGCTGTTCAACCAAGAGACAGGATGAGCTGGAGACATGTCTAACGCTTCGACGACTCTATTCGGGCGTCGTGTCTGGTCCTGCGCCTGCGGATCGGCGCAGACTTTGAGTCTGCGAGGGGCGACCCTCACAACTGCGACTGCGAAAAATACCTGTCTGAAGGCCAGTCAGCCGGCTGCCAGCCCTTTCTACATCAGAGCGAACATTTTCAGAAGGTCAATACATTCGGGGTCGCAACACTCCTTCCCCCGGCCGAACATCCACACTGCGCGCCGAAGCTATACCGGCACCGGCCTGCTCCTCGTCGGCTTCACCACCAACCTCGCACCTACACAGGCAACAGCAGCATGCGCCGCTGCCGCCGCCGCCGCCGAGTCTGCCACAAGCAGCGGCCTGACCAGGTCCAATGTCCATCAGCTTGCCCGGCAAGCGTGGCGACGAGGGATACACAGCAACTCCAAAGGTGCTGGTCCTGCCGAAACAAAGCAGCATAGCTCCAAGAGTGGGAAGCAAGAGGAAAAGGGCACGACGGCCCAGCCGAAGCAAGATGCACCAAAGCCCGGAGAGCAGAGCAAGTCAGACGCACCGGACCCCGACGCCGAATCCATTACATCCGCCATGTCGAAATATCTGCACATACCGAAGATGCCACACCGGCCCACTCGGGACGAACTGTTAGCCGCTGCAAACGGATTCCTGGGTCGCATGAAGGTTCGGTTCAAGTGGGTGTCCATTAGGAGCATGCGGCCGTGGAACATTGATGAATGGGGCGCATTCCTGTCGTGGTTTCTCTTCGGTCACCTTGTCTGGATTCTCGTCGGAACCACGACGTTCTTCTCGCTGGTCATCTTCAGCATCAACACCGTTTTCGCGCAGGGTAAGTTTTATCCTACTGCTGGACCTGTTCTGCAACTGACCAAAGACCTACAGAAACCCTCGCCAAGTGGGTTGGCGACTCCCTGACCGAGTCTGCCGGTGTCACGGTCATTTTCGAGTCGGCCATCGTTCCCAAGTGGGGGGACGGCGTCATCAGCTTCAAGAACGTTTTTGTGTCGCGGCGGCCAGGACAGGTCACGTCTTCGGTCAGCAAGGGCTCTTCCGAGAGCGCCGCGGCGATAGCAGCCACCGGAAAGCAGGCCGATCAGGACGGCCAAGTCATGGACGAGGACGACGGCAACTACACCCAGTACGACCTGACCATCGCCACGGTAAACGTGACCTTGTCTTTCCTGAAATGGTGGAACGGGAAGGGTTTGCTGAAGGACGTCGAAGTCAAGGGCGTCCGTGGGGTGGTCGACCGCACATCTGTGCAGTGGTCGGACGAAGCGGTTGACCCCCTATCTTACCGCCACACCCATGAGCCCGGTGATTTCGAGATCGATTCCTTCAAGCTTGAGGATCTCCTCGTCACCGTCCACCAGCCCAAGGGCTTCCGGCCATTTTCGGTCAGCATTTATTCCTGTGAATTGCCACAGCTGAGGAAACAGTGGCTGTTTTACGACTTCCTCTCGGCGACGCACATGTCCGGGTCGTTCGACGGCTCTCTGTTCACGATCCACCCGCGCCAAGTCCACGGTACCATCGCTGGCGAGAACGGAGACGTTGCAGAAGATGTTGGTGAACCGTCAGCCTGGAAGAAGTTTAGCCGTCTGCGCATCGATGGTCTCAAGATAGACCACCTCAACCGAGGTGTCGAGGGCCCGTTCGGCTGGATTTACGAGGGCAACGTCGACATCGTTGCCGACGTCATGTTCCCCGCAGACGTTGACGATGGCATCACCAAAGTCATGTCGGACTTCTACGATCAGCTCGAAGACGTCGTCATCTCCAACCGCATGCGCCTGCTGCAAAAGGATCTCCTGGCGACCACTGCCTCGGACCTTTTAGGGCCCACGCCCACAGAAGGCCATCTATCTCAGGCTGCACCGGGGCTCACCGAGGATGAAGCCCTGGGGTCTGGCGACACACCCGGGTTTTTCGACTCTTCCGAAGAAGACCGAAGGTACTTGATCATGGATCTTCGGATTCATATGAACGATGTCAAGGCCGCCGTGCCCCTATTCACCAAGGACATATCGTACATAAACCAGGCTCTAGTGCGTCCCATTGTGGCCTACATCAACGCCAAGAAAACATACATCCCTATTACCTGCCGCATTGTTAAGCGGGCCACCGACTTTGACGGCAGCTGGTCAATCTTCGACTGTGGTCTCATGGACGATATGTCGGCCGAGACATACGAGGCATTCGCACGCGATATTGAAGATCAGCAGAGCCGCGTTCGTCGGCTCAAAAAGGTCGGCTTCTGGACCTTGAGTCTTGCCGTCCACGCACTCTTCATGGGAATGGCGGGCAACGTCATCTAAATGACGTGCATAGCGGCTCTCCTCTTCTGCTTTTGCTTATTTTGCTTCTTGCCCCCTACGCGAGCACGGCCGTCTGTAATGAGCGCATGATTTCTGCGAGGGGCGTGGTGAGGCGTTCCATCTTGTATAGAAGGGAAAGAGGGTATAACAACGTCATCAACTGTGTACAGATAACGGGCGAGGGCGGAGTTTCTCAGCTTTGCCCTGGGAGTGGTTTTGATACGGCTTTTAGACCCGCTCAACTCAACACTGCTCCGGTGACATTTTTCTATTTACTCTGGAGTCCAGGCGTTGTCTTTTGATAAATGGGAATACATACACTTGGTAGGGGAAGAGGCAAACAGGGAAATAATTGATACCCGTATTTTCATTAAGCTCGGCTGCCGAACGTGTTTGTGGCCATGCTCCCACCTGTGGTATTGTTACAGCCGCAAGACTGACTAACCATATCTGACTCATCCTGAAGAGGGGGAGGGGGGCACGACTTTGGTGTTGTTCGTAGCATAACGCATGAATACACGTATGTATCTTTCGTCCGGGTTCAAGGTGGCGGCAAGTAACGCCCATCGCACCAAGACCTTCCGCCCCACAGCGAGTCTCTGTAGCTAAGCTGCGTGTGCATGAGGTCGGGCAACGACACTCGGCAGCCCAGCGTACCTCGAGTCTGCTCGAAACAGAAACCAAACCTATCAACGAGGGAGGTGGTGAAAGGGGGTTGCCTGTTCGCATGGGAGGCATGTTTTGAACGGAGGGCATCTTTTCAAAAGGGGCTACACAACCGTATGTTGGTCGCGAAAGGAAGCTGTGTCCATGCCTAATCACACTTATTCACAGGTGGGGGAGGCTTTTCACATGGACCTGCTCTCAAAACTCGAGTGAGGCGCCAGCACGAGGAGTATGCTCGTAGATCGAGACAGCTAATCGTACATCGGCCGGCATGGGCCCCTGTGAAGACCCTTGAATGGTCCTGAGGTGTAAGCTGCATGGGGATGTGGGAAGAAACACCGTTACGGATGTATGTCTTGAATGATATTCGAATCTATCGTGGTTTGCCCATCCTAGCCTAGCCCAATTACTCGTCATTCGTACATGGCATTTTGCTCCATCACACCACACGTGAAAACAGTGCACCGAGAGCCCACGGACTCTCTATACACTGAAACGATGTCCCTTTGATCAGCTTCTGTCTGCCATTTGAATCGACGCTGACTCTCCATCCTTCAACAATCAGGCCCAGTCCGCACTTCCCAGCAGCACCAAACAGCCTGCGAGCCCTCCTTTCCAAGTAAACCGCTACTGCGCCATGGCACAGCGGAGGTTGGTTTCCGTGGCAGCGACGCTGGAACTTCAACCTAGGCCGCTGCTACACGCTTCGGTACGAAGCCGCGCCAGATCTGTTGGCACGGATTGGGCTTGCGGGGGTATAAGAGGGTGGAGTCTGGGTGTGGGAGAATATTGCAACCCTGCCTTCTGCTTCACATAAAGTCGTCGCTGGAAAGAGATTAGTATTGGTAAGCATTAACGGACCACTGGCCAACTCACTCTCCGAAGCCGTCATCCTCGTACGTCTCGGTATCAGCAATGGGGGCACGGCTGACAACGGCGGAAACCTTTGTCTTGGCCGCCTTGCTCTTCTTGTTGCCACCCTGAGCGGCTTTCTCCTCCTTCATTTTCTCGTTGCCGAGGGCGGTGAGGGTGCTAGCAATCTTCTTGATCTGATCGCTGGGCAGGTCCTTGGCGAGGGCTTTGGTAAACTCCTGGAGGAAAAGGCCGTAGTGAGGCTTTCGGGAGTTGTTGGCGAGGATGGGGGTCAGAGTGGTACGGAGGTGCTCAAACTGGGTCTTGGTGGCGGGGTTGAAGAGGGGCATGTCGGCGATGTTGGCCGTCTTGGTCGGGTCGTTGGGGTCGATCTGGACAGCAGTGCCGGCAGTGTTGGCCTTGCGGCCGGCGGGTACGCCGATATCGCCGAAGAGATCTTCGGCGTGCTTCAGGTCCGACTCCTTCTCGGTGCGGCGGAGGCGCTCTCTCCTCTGGGCCTCGGTCTCCTCCTCGTCAGAGTCATCGGCCTCGAGACGGGCGCGCTCTTCCTTCAGCTCGGCGATACGCTGAGCCTTGGACTTCTTGTTCTTCTTGGCCTCCTCGAGGGCCTTGGCCTTGGCCTCCTCGGCCTTCTTGGCCTTCTCGCGCTCGACCTCGGAGTCTTCGGCAGCATCCCAGGAGTCGAGGACCTTGTTGGAAACGACGTGTTAGTGGTCATGGGACAAGACGAAAAGGCACGGCATCGCCGACATACGTCGTCCTCATCCTCCTCATCCTCGAACTTGCGGCGGACGGGGACGGGGCCGCCAACGGGAGAGGCAGGGCCGGAGCTCTCGTCGCCGCTCTCCTCTTCGTCTGCAGGGAAGCATCATGGTTAGTTCTGTTACATAAGGGTAGCAAGCAAGATCGCATGTAGCGGGCCGAGAGGCAGCAGCTGCGCCGTCCAGACAGGACAGAACCATCGCGATATTTTGCAATTTGTGTGCGTGTGCGTGTGCGGGACAACCCAGGCGTTGATAACTCACCCCACTTCTTAGGAGGCATGATGTCAGATGGCGGTTGCGCGGGGCAGAAAGAGAAATAAAAACAGAGGCGGCGGATGTGAAAAAGACTGCGCAAAGAGCCAGATAGCTAGATAGTCTTGTAGGAGGAATTGAATATGGAAAGAACTTTTTTCGCTTGTCAAAGTGTAGGAGAGAAAGGGAACCCGCTAACCTGGCTGAAGTCGGAAGGAACAAATCTGTGGAGGAGGAGGGTGCGCCCCTGTGGTTGGGCAGGAAGGAAGTAGAAGGGAGACCCAAGGAAGGGAAGCCCCAGCCAAGCCGAACGCAGCAGTGGCCAGCAGCGGGGGGAATCGGCCGCTGGAGCTTCGCCCGTTCTCTGTCCAGTCCACTTACATCCATCCATCCATCTCTTCACCCACCCGCAAAGGCACGGCTATGGCGCTTGCGCTCATCAGAGGAAGCATCTCCTGCAGACCCTTGATACGAAACATTTTCATGAACTGTTTCCGTCTCTAGAAAGGGGTACTGCAAGTGAATGACGGCCCAAGTGTCCCTAAATTCTATGGGCTCCGATCAATCATGACGCGCCAAATCTCTCGCTGAAATGGCCTCTTCCCCACCGGTTGCTATACTGGATGGCAAGCAAGGGATGACTGCCTGTATTAGACTGGCATATCGGTTTGAGGAATTGACCTAATAAATACACACAGTAGAACTTGTAAATGCCCCAATGACATCACCGAACTAGCTCTAACTGGCCGCCAACCCCGCCGTCTGGAATCCAATCTCAGGATACCACATCTCCGTAAAGCTAGCGGTATCGTGGACTCGCTTTAGTGAGCGAGCCACCCTGATCCAAAGCGACAAGAAGTGCTTTGGGTGCACTGACAGAATCAATCGTAGGCCGCCTAGATGTTGTTGAGCGGACAGGTGACGCTCAAAGGCGCATACATCTGGTATAGGTATAACCCAGGCTGCTGCTTCAAAGCCACGTCAAGGCAGACAGGTACCTGAATCCTTCTAGGTGGGCAGCCGTATAACAGAAATAACGCTGAGAGGGAAACCCAATAAGCTATATTGAAGGGGACAGGGCAGGTCCGGGTGCCCAAACGCAAGTTGCAGAATACTGCAATATGGATTCGGGCAGCGTCTGGCAAGGTTCTGTTGACGGGAACCAACCCGCCATCGTCGGGTTTACATGGGTAGAAGCATCGCGGATATCTTGAAGTGTCCTCACGAAACGTATCTTTTGGCCTCATTGGCCTCATTGTATACTTTTCAATCGACTAAAGCCCGAAACTTCCTTACTAGGCAACATTCTTGCCTTCACTTTGTGCTGGACGAGTCTTCAACATCCTGCACCTTCACAAGCAGTGACTCACCTAGACGACCCCGCGCTTTCTTGCAAGGGGACAAGAAAAAATTTACTGGCAAGCTCCTGCCCCTCCAACCGAAAAGGTAACTACCCAAGGTACGTACCTTTTCTTACTGATTGGGGCCCACTTCCGCATGCCTATATAACCCCCTCCACTCACCATCCGTTTGCAAGAGTTTTCTCTCTTTCTTCTTCATCCGAGTGCAAGGGCATTACGCGTATCAGTGAGGATTCGTCCGAGATCGTGTTTTTGCTAGTTGAAAACTATAACTATGACCACTCCTGGTTGGCCTAGGCTGGCCAGGGAATTTTTGAAAAATCCAACATCTCCCTGATGAAGACTTCTTCACCTTATTCGCTTTCATTGCTTGCGGTCCCTTGTTGGATCGTGGTGAAGAAGGTCAACACGCCGCTCAGCGGCTCGGCAACGGACTAGGCGGACTTTGCTGTGTCGATTTTCGATGCGCAATGCTGGCTCGAGACAATGCTCGTCCTGTTAACAGGTGTTTTTGGATAGCGATCTCGAGGGATGATTAATATTATTCATCGCTGGAGAGCCTTGGGCGCGGCGATTGAAACGAAGCATGGCGAGGCATGTCATAGGCATCCGGCTCTCTACCTATTCCCAGCGAACTTTTCAAGACAACTTCTGGTATCTCGTGAACCCGCGTCGACAAATAAACGTATAACCCGCAGCCCGGTAAGTAAGCCGGTCGAGAGATCATGATCCAACGCGTTGGGTGTCGTCCTACGCCCGCAGAGCCGGCTTCTCCCGACAGCCCTCCGTCAACTGCCTCAAGCTCATTTCGACTCGCGGGAGCGTCATCCACCATACACGTCGCATCCCTGGGCAGAATCGTCTAGTGTTCGATGACATGAGACGCGAAGATGGGACGGCAACAGGCCACACATCTGAACCAGATTATCCCCTTTTAAAGGCTACACAATACGTCAATCAGTCGACGGGGTTCCGATTCTTTCATATATCGTCGCGTTTCCAACAGGGAGGAAAGCCAGCAAGGTGCCCCTGTTACGTCTCGGGTAATCATCTTCGAATTCAATGAGAGCAAGATGCCCGATTGGGGGAGTGGTCACAAGACGATCCAGCCTGTGTCCTCTTGGACCTCCGGGGCGGAAGGGTGGAGTCAGCCGGTGAATGCGCCCGGGCCCCGGAGCATTGTCAGTGGGATTCGCGGGATTTGAAAGTCTGGGATGTGCGGATAGGCTTCTCGGGCTTCCAAAGCCTGTCGTGTGGGGCTACATGCTTGCCTCTCGACAATCGCCGTTTGGGCTCGGCAATAAGCAGGACTTTGATGGATTTCTAGGACATGGTTCAGCTCGGTCGACGCGTCGAGGGACTCTCGCATTCTCTTATTGATAGTGTCCGCGTCATGAACGAAGGGATGTTGACATCGACACGGATGCCGACGATTTGGTGTTCGGAGGTATTTGGCCCCTCCCCCGAACAGCGAACGGCCGCCCACTCGCGCGACAAATACAGGACGACTCATACAAAACGTTACCATGTCAGAGCCTTGGTGACGAAATGCAGACGCATGTTTCGCAACGCCGCAGCCTGCCCATTCCTGTCCGAACCCGTGCCTCAGAAAACCAACCGGCGGCTCGAGTTGAATACGGGATCTCGAAAAGAAAGGGCAAAGAGGGGCTGGTAGTACTCTGGCCAATCGTGTTCGCACGAAAAAGGCGCGGAACCTCTGGCGAAAGTCTTTGAGAGCAGCTGGCCATTCCATCCCGACAGGACCCGATATCAGCGCCGCACAGCTGGTCCAGCTGACCCAAACCACGCTGCCGTCGCTCTTCCTACGGGGCAACCCCCCCACGTCCGCGGCCTTTGCTTTGCATTTGACCGTTTCTAACACCCCCACTGTGACGGCGTCTCCCACATAGCCCCCCCGCCCATAATAAACATTGGAATGGCGAACCGGAGGAAGAAGGCTATTGAACTTTATTTTTATTTTCTTTTTTTTTCTTCTCTTGGCGGCGGTCTCTCAGAGTGTCTCCCGGACGCTTGGGACCGACTGCCATACCTGCCTGTTCCCTGAGACTCGTATATACTATGTATGGTGACAATTAGAAGGTCTGTTATCCTTGATTCCTGCTTACGGTTACCCGGTCTATCTTCGTAGTGGCCCCGTCTCGTGCCTGCCGTTCCCCGTGCCAGCGCTGGGTGTAAGCCGTCCTTACCGGAACCGTCATCGTTCTCACAAGCTGAGGCACTGGTCGTTGTATGTATATAAGACTCTAGGCCGTGACCCTTCCTCAGGCCGTACGATCCCATTCGATTCGTCACCAAACAAAATAGCAACACCATTGTTGAATCAACATTATCCAATCTCGACACACATTTACCATTCCAACTTTTCAAGTCAGTGGGCTTGGGATAGTCAACACACATCACTCATGCTTTCATCACGAGCATCCGCCAGACTCTGCGCGCCGAAGCAGGCCGCCCAAGTTGCCCGGACGGCGGCGCTTCACAACATCGCCTCTTCCTCCTTCGTGGGCTACTACCACTCAGCTGCCGGTCTCCGCATCTCGGCGGTCGCCCCCCCGCAGTCCGGCAGTGGCGGCGGACGGTCCTTTTCGACAACGCCTGTCACCCGGC
Source organism: Colletotrichum eleusines (assembly GCA_016807845.1). NCBI lineage: Eukaryota > Fungi > Ascomycota > Sordariomycetes > Glomerellales > Glomerellaceae > Colletotrichum > Colletotrichum eleusines. The sequence goes on from JADEZO010000007.1 coordinate 1,471,822, forward strand.
TCAGGGATTTCTTCCCCGCCAAGGAGACGGAGCATATCCGCACGACGGCACCGGCATGGCCCCACCCGGGCTACACCGAGCAACAGATGCACGACATCGTGCCGGACCACCGCAAGCCGCGCTCCGCCAGCGACTGGGCCGCCTGGAAATTTGTGCGCCTGGCGCGCTGGTGCATGGACCGGGCCACGGGGCTGGGCAAGGCGCAGCAGGTCGACAAGAAGAACCCGACGACGTCGCTGATCGCCGACAAGCCCCTGACCGAGTCGCAGTGGCTGGTGCGGTTCATCTTCCTCGAGAGCATCGCCGGAGGTAAGTCTTGGAAATCCCGCCACCCCCTTCCAAACCTCACCGTACGTCAGGACGCTGACCCGCCATCAGTTCCCGGCATGGTCGCCGGCATGTTGCGGCACCTCGGCAGCCTGCGCCGCATGAGGCGCGACAACGGCTGGATCGAGACGCTCCTCGAGGAGAGCTTCAACGAGCGCATGCACCTGCTGACCTTCATGAAGATGTCGGAGCCGGGTTGGTTCATGAAGATCATGATCCTCGGCGCCCAGGGCGTCTTCTTCAACGGCATGTTCCTGTCGTACCTGGTCGCGCCCAAGGTCACGCACCGCTTCGTCGGGTACCTTGAGGAGGAGGCCGTGCACACCTACACGCGCTGCCTGTACGAGATCGACCAGGGCCTCCTCCCCAAGTGGTCCGATCCCAACTTTGTCATTCCCGACATCGCGGTTCAGTACTGGAGGATTCCAGAGGGACACAGAACGATGAAGGACTTGATTCTGTACATCAGGGCCGACGGTAAGCGATGCCCAATAATCACAATCCCCGGCAAATAACAGCGCGCTGACGACGTGTCACAGAGGCCGTTCACCGAGGCGTTAACCATACCCTGGGTAACCTCAACCAAAAGGAAGATCCAAACCCGTTCGTCAGCGAGTACAAAGACGGTCACAAGCCGAACGCTGCGCTGAGAGCCCAGGGGTTCGAGCGCGAAGAGGTCATCTAGGAGACCACGGCCGAGGAAGATTTGCGATATACCACATCGCCTGCATGGTTCGCGTTGCACTACCTATTGTTACAGGATAGTTTGTGGGAACACCAAGTTTACTCGGCTTTCGCCGAGAGTTGAAGGAAAGAAGAAAATCAAGGACCGAAGAAGATACCACTAGAAAAGGGGGCCGACTGGCACAGAGGCCTTTGTTTGTTGAGAGACGGGCAGCCATTCCCCCCACCACCACTCAATGTAGAATACTGGGAAAGGCGTTGGATATTCAAAATTCGAACGGAGTTGTCGATTTCCAATGTTGGCTTGGCTGATAGTGTGTGAACGGCTTTCAAGGAGGACACCCCGGCCTTCCAGCTTTGGACATCACGCTTGACCACGTGTCGGTCGCACCCGGAACCGCAACTGTTGAGTTGGCGGCGTCGGCAATGGAAAGTGATAGAACAGTGACTAGTGACAACTCGCTGCTGCGGGTAGGGGAGCTGGCGATACGCGAGATGGTTTGAAGGGCGCAGAATGCGCTTCCCCTGACAAAAGCCGGTGCGACGAATCACTTTGGAGACAAGCAGTTCAGTCGGCTTGGTAGCTCGCCTCTTCTCCATAATAATCAATAAGCACGGCCGCAGCATGGCACGATTTTGCTCCTCGATGCTGCCTCGCTTACGGAACAAACGGGGGGGATGAGGTTTCGAGAACCAAATGATTGAGTGCCGGGGCGTTGGCGATCCCATCTCGACACGCCTACAAAGCATTTTCCTGGATTGACGTCTTGGACGCATACCAGTTCCAGGTGTACGGTCCGGTTCGTATTTCCGAAAGGTTTTCTAAAAATGGATTTGACTAGACCGGGGTTGACACTGGCCCAAGGCCCGCCCCGTCAAGGGCCCCCCCCGGCATCGACGGGTGTGGAGAACGAAAGGGTCCTGGAAGGGCTGAAGACCAAGCATTGTGTTCTCCGGTGCCCTTGGGAGAGGGTCATTCCTCGAATAAGCTTCTTCCTGCCGCGCGGCGGGATTGCGAATAGCGAACAACAGCAATGTGCTCGATGTCATGTTGGGGCATGTCTGGCATTGGGGGCCACGAAGCCCGTGTGGCTGTGCCGGGCGCCATTCCTTATCCTGCAGCAGGCGGCGGGGTCGTTATTGGCCCGTTTGACAGGGAGAGTCGTGCTCCAGAGGAGACAGATTACACCGGTTTGTACGTAGACTACAAGGACGCGTTCAACTCTGTGGCAGCGGATGGTCTGGGTTCTGGCGAAGAGCTTGCATGATTGACCAAGGCGAGCAATCGGATTCCATTCCGTTTGTTGCCCAGGCGGATGATAATTTCCGACGCAGGTAAAGATCGAGGGGACGGGGGGGTGGGTTTCTGTCTCGTCCCAAATCCGCTGTTCCCACGGGCATCTCGTGCCATGCACACCAACAGAACTGTGAGGCGAGTACATGGCAACGATGACGACCATCACTAGGCCGTGGTCTCTCAATTAGTCTAACGAGGCAGGGCCTAACAGACGACGGTAGGCCGGATACGATAATTGTGGCAGCGCTCTTGAAATCTGGCTTGGCCTGACATTTGCAGTCTTGGGCTGGAACATTGCGATCTGTAGCTCTGGGAGCGATGCGTATGACGAGCTTGCGCAGAGTCGCTGATAAGTCGGCAGGGTTAGTTGGTTTTGCGGTGGTGGTTAGATGATGCTTCGCTCACGGACGAATAGGCAGGTTGATCAAGGGACTAGCCGTGATGAGCGTCAGCATCCTCCTGCGAGGGCACATTGGCTTTGGCCGTAATGCCCCTTCTACCTTTGGTACCATATATTGCCCCATGGTCAAGGGTTTAGCGAAAGGTGTCAGTCTGAGTGGCACAGGCGTTTGATGAAGTGCTCATCTGGTCGCCCACTCTCATCTCAAGTTTGGCGCTCATCCCCGTCGCTGCTCCATACGGGCTCTTCCATCCGATATGAACAGAAGGGGGCACCGGAGTTGAACACGCTCAGCTTTTTTTTTTTTTACGGCATTGGGGTTGATTAGAGATGGATCGTTACGGTACGCGGTACATCATTTTACCAGGTAGCCGGGTGAGCTGGATATTGACAGTGGAAATTGGGTGGACGGGGCCTGTCAATCATTATCTGACAGCTCGGCATCTGGCAAGAACGGGGAACGCGGTGATAGGCCGACAAGTCACCGGAATCTTGGTGCCGCTGGGGGAATGTGATGGGCACTGGCCGATGTCAGTGGGTGACACAAAACGAACGAGGGATGAAGAAGACCAGACTGAGCCGAGCCAGAGCTACCTGCCAAGGTACAGTGCAGAGAAGCAGCGCGTTGTCAGGCAACTATGGAAACTGAAACGTCCAAGTGAGCGATCAAGGTGGACTGTTTGTTCCTGCTGAGGCGGCATCTCCGTATTACAGAATCCGGATTGGCTGCGACTCCCTTTTCCAGGGGTCACGTTCCAACTTTCCCATGCCATAGATAGATAGGTACCTACCTAGGTATGGCAGTTCCGTTCCAGGTTTGGAACTGCAGCTGGCTGTGAGGTTGGGCGTTCTTCCTTTGCTCGAATCTGCCTTGGGGCGGCTTTCTCGTTTCGGACCCGTGCCATTCAGTCCAGTGCGCATGGTGCTTGACACGACCCGGTAATTTGAAATTACACCGTCTCTTGCTTGGCCTTGGCGCTTATCCTGCTGCGAAGATGCCCCCAACACGCGTGCCTGGGACAGGGAAGCAATCGACGGTCTCGCCTACAGACAGCCGTGGCCCAAGGTGGACGGACAGACAGCGACAAGACTGGTTAAAGTGCCTCTTAGTGTTGGAAAACCCCGTTGACTGGTCTGATGTACCAACAGTCATGCCATAGGTACAAGGGTACTCGAATCGATCGGTAAGCAGGTCGCAGGATGCCAGGTTTCCTTCCTTCCTTCCTACACGAATAAGACGACGGACAGACAGACGGTCCTTCCTGTCCGGGCATTCTTACCTAAGGTCAAGGAAGCCAAACCCCGCCCTGTTATTATTCCCTTACTCTGATGCGTAACACAGTTCCCATGCTACCTACCTGCCTATGCTCCTCAGCATCATGTATTACCTCAGTTATTCCAGGTATTCCTGTTCCTGTGCCCGTTCGAAACAATACCCCCTCCGTAAGGTACGCTAGAGTGGGTGTTCGTTTTCCGTTCGTTTCTTTGACCCTGGACGTCATGCGTTAGCAGACTAAGGTTTCTGTCGACTCCCTGATTGAGCATTGATTCCCTTACCTTTGCTGCCTGGAAGTACGTTTTACTAGCCCACATACCTGGGCCGCCCTCGGGGCTAACATCGTCGAGCTCGACCTCGGTACGAGCCTCTTCCGACCCCCCTCCCCCAACGCCGGCCGGTGCACTTGTGCTGCGACACCTGTTGCACCGTCCCGAGTCGCAAGCTTTCTCCAGCAACCGTCGGTACCGTCCAAGGCTCCTCTTTCTTTCTTTCTTACTTCTTCTTCTACTTCTTTCTTTTCTTTTCTTTTCTTGTTCCTTTCTTTCTGCATCTGGGATTTGCATTACGCCCTATCGCAGCACTCACCAGCTGGCTCTCGTGCCCGTCTACCTGAAGGCTGGCCAGCGAAAGGTAATGGCGCCGGATACACCGCCCTATCCCCCGCGTTGGAACCCAAGCTATGAGACCCGCGCAACTGTCTGTCACTGTCGCACTACTGGCTTTTCTTTCTAAAAGAGAGAGAGAGAGAGAGAAAGAGAAAGAAGAAGAAAAAGAAGAAGAAAAAAAAGAGAGACCAAAGTGCCTAGTTGACGAAGAGAAAGACAGTGGAAGAGTGGGAGTGTGAGAGAAGGGTGCCACCGGCAACCGACGAGCTAACCATACGAGAGACGAATCTATCGTACAGTCAATTAGCTGATGTGCAGAGATCCCTGCGCGCAACGTGAGGATATTTTTGGATTTCACTTTTACTGGCTCGCAATATTGTAGTAATCTCCCATCCTATCCCCATCCCATCGTGTCTTGTTCCACGCACCCGCACACGCGGCCGGTACACGTTAAACGGATCCTAGAGCCAACAAAACGTCATCAGCTGTGTTCTGGCCCGAAGAGCGAACAGCAGAGGGGGAGAAATTGCAAGCCCAGGTTCACTGCAGCCGGCGCTTCGAGGACATGTACACGCTCTCTCTCTCCCTCACAAGCGCGAGGGACGGGATGGCTAGCACAGCAGCACAGCACAGCACAGCACAGCACAGCAGAGCACAGCAGTCAGGACCCGGCAGGAGCAAAGCGCATTCCAATCCAAGTCGGAGCGCGCCGTTGCAGAGGTACCTCAACCTGACCCAACCGCAACAAGCCAAGTACGGAATACCTCATCCATACACCTATCCTAGACTCATCTGGAGGTACCGGACTACAAGTCAAAGACGACGGACGACAAATCCATCCTCAAACGTGCACAGCCTTGTGAGAACCACCCTGGTTGGGGCGCTCAAGTGGATCTACATGAGCCAATCACAGAGCGCTATAATCCACTTCTCCTTCCATTCTCGAGTTCTCATCTTCCCCATCCTTCCTGTTCTTCCACTCCGCCCTCCCACCCCCCCCCTTCCCCTCCTCCTCTTCTTACCCCCCAGCAGCAACCTGACCATAGAGTCACAGACCCCGATTCCACACATCCTGGTGTTGGGGCTGTCTGTCCGATCCACGTTCCTCCAGTGTGTTCTCTGCCCGCGGACCAGGTAATCGCTTCCCCGTCTCAACTCCTCCTCTTTCGCACACTGTAGCATATTACCACTTCGTCTCCCTCTCCCCAAACGCCCCCAACAAGCTGCCAACTATCTCCTCTCAAGTACCTCGATTTCGGCGCCGTTGCTCCTCGTCCTCCTCGCCCTCATTCAGTCGCCCTTATCCAAACCCGATTACACTTACGTAGACCTACTCGCGACAGCGAATAACAGCTCGTCGCACTCGATTCCCCCTCCGCCGTCTCCAGTTGGGTGCAGTCAGCTCGCGCGTCAGCACAGCCCCAGGGCGGTGCGGTGCCTGAAAGGCTGACTTGTGAACTGCCTCGCCCCGATCCTAAAGACAGCAGCGCAACACTTTGTACACGCACACTCGCTCACTACTCACACACGCATCGGCGCACACGACATCCATCCATCCCGACTGCCGGCATCCGTTTACATCATGGATCAACAGGGCCAGCGCGGTCGCTCACCGTCTGCGGGGCATCAACAGCCTCATATAAGACACCCGTCGCATTCTCCGTCTCCGAATCCGTTCCAGCCCAACACCGAAGCAGCTTCAATTGGTCTAGGTCTCGGCTTGGATCAGTCTGCTGCGCAAGCCTTCAACGGAGCCGCATCCGCTGACTTTTCTGCCTTTAATAACAATCCCAACTTCCTCAACGGCCAGCAGTCTTATAATCAGCCCGGCGCGACCTTCAACAACCAGGCCCAGCCCAACTTCCTTGACCCCAACTTCCCCTCGGGCGACTTCGCCTTGTTTCCCAACGCCGGCCAGGGTGATTCGCAGTTCAGTACTGGAGTCTTCGAACAGAGCCTCAGCTCTGACATGAACACCATGGCTATGCCTCAGAGCCACCACTCTCCCACTCCCCCGCACCTCCTCAAACCGGACCCCCACCAGACGCCTTCTGCGCGTCAATCTCCCGCCTTCAACCAGCACCAGTTCTCCTCCCCGCCATCAGGTCACTCTAGGCATGCCTCGCTTGGTCCCGAGGCAGCGCTCCTGCCGAATCAGCTGAATGAATGGAGCCAGCCCCAGTTCCAACGCCATAGGAGATCCCCTTCCGAGTACTCGGATGTTTCGTCGGCTGCCCCGTCACCGAACCTCGTCAGCGCCGACAGCTTCGACGGCCTTGACCAACGTCATTCGCCGATGCAGCGACCTTCGGACCCCGGCCTTTACCAGCAGATTGGCTTTGACAACTTCACCATCTCGGACCCCGCGCTCAACAGCCCTAACCTGCAAGGCCGGAGCCCCTCGCATAGTCCGGCCATCTCCCCACGCATTCTTCCCCAGTCGATGCCCGAGCTGAATCAACAGCAAAATTTTGGTATCGGGAACCAAAGTGCCGGCTTCGTCGGTGGTAATGGCTACACCGGGCAGGAAGCATTCCCAACGCTGCAACAACCGGAGATGCCCCAGATGGCACCGGCCATCAACATTGAGTTCGCGCCTACGGCAAGGCAAAACAGCTTTGAGCCTCCCAAGAACCAGATGGATCAGGATTCTCTGACTCCTCCCGAGCGAGGTTAGTAAGCCGCATTCCTGGTCGTAGACGATGAAGCTGACGAGACACATGACAGGCCGTCCTCGGTCCCGACCACGCGCAGTGACGGACCCCTTCAACACTTCCGCCGGGGGCATGGCACGCCAGACATCTGTGGGCAGCTTGTCGCCTCATCTGGGGTCTGACCTCTCTGGCCGCGACTCGTCCCGATCCCTCTCGCCGCTCGACCGAGGAGCCACAAGCCCTAATCGCAGACGACAGTCGACCTCTGCCGTGCCGAACAACGTGATCGCGCTTAGGCTGGCGGACCCCGAGTATCAGAGCTCTCAGGACAACGGCAACGCGAAACGTGCACAGAAGCACCCGGCTACGTTCCAGTGCACTCTGTGTCCGAAACGTTTTACTAGAGCCTACAACCTCCGATCCCATTTGCGAACCCACACCGACGAGCGGCCCTTCGTCTGCACAGTGTGTGGTAAAGCGTTTGCTCGTCAACATGACCGAAAGAGGCACGAGGGTCTACACTCCGGCGAGAAGAAGTTTGTGTGCAAGGGAGACCTCAAAGCGGGCGGACAATGGGGTTGCGGCCGGAGGTTCGCGCGTGCCGATGCGCTTGGTCGACACTTCCGGTCGGAGGCGGGGCGGATATGCATCAAACCCCTGTTGGACGAAGAAATGCTCGACAGGCAACGTGCCTGGCAGGAGCAGCGGATGCAACAACAAAACATGCAGAACATGGCGGCTCAGGGCGCTATGGGCATGGAACCAGGCTACCCCATGGACGCCAGCGGACAGTACATGTTGCCGGCTGCTCTGCTTGCTCAATACCCGGCGCTGGCTCAGATGAACTGGTCGGCGCAGGACCCCAGCAGTGGTCTCGACGACGACATATCAGGCCGGTCGTCTTTCGACGCTAGTGACTACGAAGGCGACGACGGCGGTTACGTTAGCGGACCTGGTACAGGATTCGGTGAAGGGGGCATGGGCCAGAACTTTGGCGAAGTGGGTTATGCCAGTGACTACGGTGGCCGTTGACAATGGACGTGATCTTTCTCTGGCCTTCCCCCGCCCCCCTCATTTTTTCTTCTTTTTTTTATCAGATTTCTCTATGTCTTTTTGCGGCCAATCGCCTACTATACGTACTTGATACTATTCAATTTTGTTTCTGGTGTGTGGCGCTACATGAACAAGCGCCGGCTGTAAGGGAACAACACTGCGACCAACGCCCACAGAGGGCGCTGAGCTGATGGTCAGGTCACAGAGTTTAGAACGCGTTGTTATAGATACCATCATGACGATATTTACAATTACCATTTCTCATTATTCAGCGTCATGTGCTTGGTGTGGAGTTACAAGATGGGTTGTGGAAGACGCTATTGGGGGGTAAACATGCGGCGTTAGGACGTGCTGCTCAAGGTACCTACCTACATATTGGTGATGATGGCTCCGGCATTTATCAGCAATAAGGCTGTGGTTACATCATTTGGCAGGGGCTGCGGGGTCGATCATGCGCCCCCTGATTTGTCACTTGAGGCGGGAGGAAGTTGTTGTTCGCATGTCGTCGGTGGCCTACCTATTCAATGAATCATCTCCCAGGCTGATTACTGTAGCAGGTCCTTCTGCCAATCTTAATCGGATCATCTCATCGCTGTGCCCAAACTGATGGATCAGTAGTGTACGGATGCTGTATTAGGTAACAGGGGCAGTGCCGGGGTCTCACCAGGAGGGGTGTCTGATCCGCCGCGTTGCTTTGTTGTGCGGGGCGTTTGGCACTTCGACAAGAGTCTATGATGTGGAATTTCATGGGAGGAGTGCTGTTGGCATGCAATGGACCACCATACACCCACACGCAAGCATTTGTAAGCTGGGGGAGGGGGGCAAGCAGGGCGGTGACGAGGGACGAGAGAGGGGGTTCGGCAGCATCTGGATCGGAGGAGGGGGGGGGGCCTGTTGCGATGCCGACGTGGGCTGTACTTAAGAGAGGGCCTCGGATGCTACCTAGAGGGACCTAGATTTGAGGCGATACAAACGCTCACAATTGATCTGAGTTTCGAACCCAAAGCTACCTACTTTAGACCCCTCCTTCCCTTTTGCCTGCACTACCGCCACACCTGGCCCACAAAACACCGCGCGCACTTACACCCGCTCATCCTCTACCAAAGACCAGATCCCGGGATGGCAACCATGGCGCAAAACCAAGCAGTCAAGACCGTCGCGGCGGGCGTCGCAAAGGTCGTCGACGCGCCTGTTCCTGCCCTCCCGGCCGACGACTACATCCTCGTCAAGACGACGGCCGTGGCCATCAACCCGACGGACTGGAAGCACGTCGATTTAGCCGACAAGGCGGGGTGTGTTGGCATCTGGGTCGGCTGCGACTACGCGGGCGTCGTTGAAGAGGTCGGCAAGGGTGTGACCAAAGACTTCAAGAAAGGGGACCGCATCTGCGGCCCTGTCAATGGATCGTGAGTGGAGTGGCCGTGTTGCCTTTGCTGCGCTGCTGTTTGGGCCGGCAAGGCGGGAAAGAAGTCCAAGAGTTTGCTGACGAGGGATGGCCAGGAACGCGCTGAGGGAGGTCGACGGGGCTTTCGCAAAGTACATTGTCGTCAAGGGCGACCTGCAGATCAAGACGCCAGACAACATCTCCGACGAGGAGGCCGCGACGCTCGGCATCGCCGTCACGACGATTGTATACAGTCCTCCTTTCTTCCAATCCTCCCGTCCTTACACATACATACACACACACACACACACTCTCTCTCTCTCTCTCTCTCTCTCTCTCTCTCTCTCTCCCTCCTACCCGGTGCGCGACAGGACTAACACGAAGCGCAATCGCAGGGCCAAGGCCTCTACCAGAGCCTTAACCTCCCCCTCCCCACCGCCCCGAGCACCGACCCTTCGGCCACGATCCTCATCTATGGCGGCAGCACCGCCATGGGCATCTCGGGCATCCAGTACGCCCGACTGTCCGGGTACAAAGTCCTCACGACCGCGTCGCCGCACAACTTTGAGTACCTCAAGTCCCTGGGCGCGAGCGAGGTGTTCGACTACAAGTCGCCTACGGTCTCGGAGGACATCCGGCGGCACACCGACGACGGGCTCACGCTGGCGTGGGACTGCCATTCGACCAACGAGTCCGCCGTCCTCGTCGCCAAGGCGCTCTCGAGCTCCAAGGGCGGTGTCATCGGCACACTCCTGCCTGTCGACAAGAACGTCGTGAAGGAGGCCAACCCCAAGGTTGAGGTCAAGATGACCTTGTACTACACCGTCTTTGGCGAGGAGTTTGGTTACTTTGGTAAGTATCCCCTCCCCACTGCCCTTCTCGTGATGTAATCGTCCTCCTTTATTCACTTTCCCCAGCGGCTACGTCTTCCTTGGTTTCTTCTTTTGTTCATACCGCTTATTGGACTGGCAGGCAAGAGGGATGCCGTCCCCGAAAACTACGAGTTCGGCAAGAAGTTCTGGGAGATCAGCCGCAGCCTGCTGGCCGACGGCAAGCTCAAGCCCATCCGCGTCGTCAAGAACCAGGGCGGCAGCGGCCTCGACGGCGTTGTCGTGGGCCTCAAGGAGCTGAAGGAGGGTAAGGTCAGCGGCGGGAAGCTCGTTTACACCATCTGAGGGAGGCGGCCGTCAATGGACCAAGAAGAAGACAGAAACGAAGCAAGCATGACGTGGGATATTGGTATTGGGTTGTATTTGGGCTCTTTGCCCATAGACAGGAAACATGAAAGTGCCGCTGAAACAAGCGAAAGGAAAAAACCGTGGTATCTAGAATCGTCCCTGGACAAAGTTGGGGGGGGAGGGGAGGACAAAAACGCCTGCCATCCTGCATATGTGCATGTGCGTGTGTGTACGTAGGTATTCCACTGCACACCGAACCCGCCTACATCTTGGCCCGACCGACCCTTTGCGCAACCTCGTCGAGCATCTTGTTCACCATGTCGCGATGCGCGCTCTCCATCTGCCCCTTGACGAGAGGCATCAGCATCCGGCTCGTCTCGACCCGCGTCGTCTCGATGAGGTCGTAGTCCCCCTCGACGTAGCCGCCGAGCTTTCCAGCGCTGTGCTCGCCGGGCCATCGTTCCTCGGGCCGCGGCACGACGAGCCACTCGGACCAGAGGCGGACGCCGGCGGGGGCCTTGGCCCGGGCCCGCAGTCCGTTGGGGATGTTCTGCAGCACCACGGGGAAGTTGATCTCTGTCTTGACGCCGGGGGCGACGGAGACCTTTTCGTAGATCTTGTACGAGGCGATCTTGAAGCCCGTCTCGAGAAACCAGTCATCGTCGACGACGCTCTTGAGTGGGACGGGCACCCTTTCGTACCGCGTCACCAGTGGCTGATGACGGATGACGGGCGATTGGGACTGCAGCATTTCGATGACGGCTTCCGCCGGGAGCATGCTGGGTAGCGGGATGCGGATCGTAAGGTTGTGGCGGGCGGGCATTGTGACAGAATCCGTTTCCCCGGACGTCGCTTGCTGGGCTCGCGCAAATGGCTCGTCCGTCGACTTTGTACAGCAGTAGCGGGAGCAGCACGATGCGACGAATTCGGACCGTGAAAGAAGAAGAGGTTGCCAGCAGTGACGGTGCCGGATAGCTGGGAGAAAATGGGATGCGTCCAAAGTACACGGTCAGGTCAGCTTGGTTCCCTGTCGGTTCAGGATCAGCGGGGAACCGGGTTTCCTCATGGCTGGAAGGCGTACCTAATAATGTATGGGAAGCAGAGAGGACCTTGTCCTACTTGAACTGCCGTTTCCCCAAGGAACAGGCACATTGGTCGAGGAAGCCGTGGTGGAGGGGTCCGCCATCTTTTGTTTCGTCAGACGGTCTGTTCTCCATAGGTAGGTAGGGGGCGGCATCCTGACGCTCAGTCGGTATCACATGGACGTTGCACAGGGCAAAAGCATCCGGCGAACGGCGAACAAGTACTGCGTAGGCGTCACTCGGAGGACTTTGGGATGGCGAGGTTGGCACACGGGAAGGGCAGCTTTACCAGATGCAGCAACCAGTGCAAGGAATACTATGGCTTGATCTGTCCCTGTATTGGCTAGGAGTCCGCCTGAGGTTTTGGAGCCCGTTGCCTGCTAGGCTGGCAAGCGCGGCTTTCTTGCAGTTTGCTAGAGAACTTGACACTCGATGTTTATACCAATGGCGAGATGAAACAAGCGATGATACTATTAACAACCCCTCTGGCGAAGGCGGCTGAGCCTTTGAGCAAGGGCCCCGGGTAAGCCCCAGCTGGGGCGTCACCACGGGATAACAGAGAAACCGATCTCGGAATCCGGTATGGGGACCAGCCGGACTGCGCCTTAGGCGAGAGCCGCTGTCGGTGTGGTGGCTGTGGCTGATGCTGACAGGCTCACCGGCGCCGGGGAGCCGAGCACGGGTAGATATCTGCTATCATCGCCCAAAGGGACGTGCGGTGGTGCATCATCGCATTTGACCTTGGGATGCAGGGTCGTCTCTCTCAGCGGCGGCGTACGCACGCTCCGGCGGGAAGCGGAACGGTCCATGGAAATCCGAACATGGGCCTTGGGGCCCGTCCCAAGTCGAGCCCCCGGCTTTTGCTTTCTGCAGCCGCCAGGCTTGTTTCCCCTAGAAGACCTGTCCTATTACTGCGTGCAGTGTGCGTGAAGCAACGCCAACCGACTTCAGACATGGCCGCCGTAGAGGAAAAATGCGGTTTCTGGTCGATCGTGGATGCAGAGCTTCGGCTTGGCCGAAGACATCCGTGATTTAGGGACTACAGAGCTTCACACATTATAGGTATATATATATATATATATCACAAACGCATCGCGCGGAGGCTGTGGCCATTCGTTGCCTGGTAGACGTTGATTTGAGGGACGCTCGCATCTTCTTTGAGTTTGTCGGAGAATACCACCAGCGGTACGATCTATGACTCTATCTATGCCCGTCGTTCTCCTGACCAGCCTCTGGCGGCTTGAAGTCCGGTTCGAAATGGATCGATGCAATTCCAATGCTGTTCGAATCGACTCTGCATCCGACCCAGTTGGTCAGTCATTCTGCGTCGTAACACTGCGTTGTCCCCCCCATCGACCCATAATTTCAACCTGACGGGACACTGTAGGCCTAGCGGACAATTGCTGCCACTTCAGGTCTGACCGCCAGAAGACACGTCGAGATGTTGAAGTCGACCGAGGAGCCTCCAATAACCGACACCTCTGTCGTGTGCATCAATCTGACGCATGCCCTTCGCAGGTCTAGTCTTCGAAAACGGCATGAACCCATTGTGAAAATTTTTCTTCTTTCTTTTCGTCGCTGCCTGCGTCATGCAGGGAAATCCCGGAGCGACATAGTCCATGTTAGTAGTAGTGAGCGCATCGTCTCGCCTGCGTTGCTCCCCTCCACCGACAATGAAGAGATGATTCAGCGTGGCTGGTTGGCGCGAATTGGCCCAGATGTTGTTTGAGGAATTGAAGCGGTGAAGAGACACTATGCCAATTTGGGCCGATGCTCATGGGATAAGTGGGGTGAGATGCGCCATGCGCTGCTGGAAGGCGGGACATGCAGACGAGACGATCCAGTAGAGAGAGGGGTGCAGTTGCATCCATCTCTTAGACAGGGCTAGATTTGGGATGTGCATGAAGGCCATGTAAGTTCCCGATGCGCAGCCTGGCAGCGCGCCGCCAGCGGCCTGGGAGCACACCTGTCGGGATGCGGTCTGCTGGCGCTGGCTCGAGATGACTGGACGGGCATCGGCCATCGTACAGATGCCAGATGGGGCCGACTCTGGGGTGGTGCGAATACCACACCCTGGCTGCAGACGTCCTTCTATGCTGGCGGGCGCATAGCTACCCAGCCGATAATGTATCAATACCTCATCTCCTGACTTGGTGCGTCGGTACGCTGGTACATCAATGTCAACAGGCCGGCCGAGCCGTCGTCCGCATGGCAACGGCTGCATGACTGACGGCGACTACTCTATCGATCGTGCTGTTTAGGCGTTATCACGTTTCCGGTGCGACGGCCAATATACATAGAAGACCTAATGTATCGAGACAGAAATGTTGTAGCAATGGGCGCGGGTGATGAGCATGGTATTGTCGCCTCTGCTCCTCTCCCGCCGACGTTTTGCATCCGCATTTCACGCTCTACCCTTCGGACTTGGACGTATGACCGAGCCTGCCTGTTATCAATAGGGTAATGATGTGCCTGTACACCACCTCGCAGGACTTATTCCGAAGGCAATCCAATGTTTGATGTGGTTGGTGCTATGTAAAAGAACATACAGGGGTGAGTAAGGAGTGGCTAGATGGGAATATGGCTCTGCCAGTGAGCGCCTTGGACGCATGTCGACCAGCAGACCGCAAGAGAGCATGAGGCAGGCCGGTTGAGATCAACTTTAAGGAGGACACGGAGATCCGGGAATTTTCGGATAAGGGCTTTGGCGGGGGGCTGTGATACACAATGGAATCATTCTCTGGCGGGATGCGGTTGTCGAGGGGCAGCTGGTCTCCCCACCATCGCATCGTGGGACAAGGTTGAGGTTGCGTGTGGATGACAGCAGAGCGTCACCAAGAACAGCATGGAAAACCGCGGTGCGAGAATGAAAACGTGTGTACAGCGAAGAGCGAAAATGCAAGGACTTGGCTACGTTGTTAATAGCGAGTTTCGATAGCAGGGAAGAGGGATGATACTTGCTTGGTAGGTAGGTAGTTTAGGAACTGGAGCGCAGCAGCACAACAAACTGACAGTTTCTTCTTCACTTCCGCAAGATGCGGATACGAGCTTTCCCCCGACGGAACACTGGCCAAAGTACCTACCTGCCCATGTAATGAAGGTAGGTACCTAGGTGGGTAGTTAGTTCTACACGCAGCATGAAAGAGGCAATCACCGTGTGGTACCTAGGTACGGTACAGTGTAGGTAGATTCGGAAAGGGAAGGCAGTACGGGAGTGTAGGGTGCTGGCGGCAAGGGCGTTTTGCTTGTCGGATTGCCGAGCCCAACTTTTAACCCCCCCCCCCCCTCTCTCAAATTGTTTTCCTCTATTTCCACTTGGATCTCCTGAAAAAGGAAGCTCATGACGTACCTACCTTGGATTACCTAAGTAGGTAGATAGTATACGGATACACTGCCTACCTATGTACTCGTTTGAAGCCGTGGTCTCGGGAGACAATTAACTTGTTAGGCATGTTCAACGCATCGAAACTTGCATAGCGAGCTCTCGAGCATTTGGTATCTCCTGGCCTCTTCCACTGCGTAGACCCTCCCGTTCCCGCATCCTGCTCCATGTGCTGCCCGAATGCCCACCCATAGCGGACGGGATGCTGGAGAAATGGCATCACCTGGACGGAGGAGAGAGGGGTGTCACGGTGGTGTGAACCAAGTCAAAAGACAGCACTTGCAGGGATTCGCATGGTCCGTATCACACTGGCTCGGCCAATGGCACGCCGAGGTCGCTCCCCATCACTGGCCAGGTTGCCAGGGGTCATGACATGCTGTTACCTGCCCTATCCACTGGCGTGGGACAAGGAGCAATGCTGCGCTTTTGCCGACCATGTCTTCTCCTCTCCAGTCTCCTTCCATCATCTGTCCATCCAGTGTGTCATGGGCCGCCATGCTGCTCTAAGGACGGGATGGTTGGCTGGGTGGATGTACTGTCGGTACTGTACCAACCAGGTAGACATGGGCAGTATGTATCCGTACCTCACCTAGCATCAATCAACATCCATAACCGGCTTGCCTTGCCTCACTTTCAACCTGCTGTGCACACTCCATCAATCTGTACCATACCTACCTCGACACACACACGCTCTCCTTGCTGACCCATTCTTGTGTATCTGTGAATTCATTTTTGTATCTGAGACGTCGTTTTGGCTTGTTTCTGCTGTACTTCTTTTTTGGTCATTGTATTGCACGACAAGGTGGAACTCCTAAGAATCAAGACGATACGATACGACACGGCACGATACGATCCAAGGCGGGGTTTCCGCATTGGAAGGCGAAGAAAGAATACCGGTTGGCCGTCTACGAGAGGAAGCCTTCTACAGAGACAGGTTCAATTCTCTTTGGCTCTCGACCTCGGGCGATTGCCTTCCAACCCGGCCGGCCCGAGCCTGAGCTTACATTGTTCGACGATTCGACGTGAGGACGCACCGCGACTCGGATCACGTTCCTGATTGGCACGCGAACATCGACAAGCTATTCGTCTAGCCCGTCGTTGGATGAGCCAAGCAGAGCCCGACGTCTATAGAACGAATTGCCTTACCAGCTGCAGGTGGTTTTGCCTGTCTTGACTCCTGCAGGATATTTGGCGGTCTGCAACACCGCCATCCATCCACTCGCCTCGCCGCGACGATCCAGCGACGACGCGCCAGGCCATTGGCTCCCTATGCAGAAGGTGGCTTGTAAGAATCCTTCTTTCTCACCTCTCCTTCTCCTTTTCTTATCCTAACTAGGTCGCCTCTGGCGTTCCTATTGCTCGGCTCTCCGTCTGTCTGGTTCAACCTCGCTTCAAGTCGGATTTTAGAAAAGGGGCCAGAGACGGCTTGCATCTCCGGGACCAGTACCTACAAACATTGGATGGCTGATCGACTTTCCTTAAACGGCTCTAGGGACCAGTTCGCCCGAGATCAGACGCCTGCGTGCCTGGTGCATTTAGTGAGCCGGACAGCACCAAACGGACGGCGACACCAGAAGCTGCATCCCTGTCTATCGCTTCCACTTGGCCCGTTATCGTCCAATTCCCCGGCAATTCCAAACAGGGAACCAGGAACATAGTTGATCGAGGGAAGCCCAGAGGCACCAGCGGAGCAGCGGGAGGCAAGTCTACTACTTACTTCGTCGCCCTGCCCTGCCCTGCCATTCCATATCTTATCCATCATTCTATGACTTCTCTCTCCCCTGCCACAACCCGTTCACCTCACCTTACCCTGAAGGTCCGCCTCCCTCCCCTCCTCTTCCCCCTCCCCCAGGTCCCTTGCTCTGCGTAGCGCCAAGTGGTCATCCCACCTCTGCATCCCAGCCCGCGCAATTACGTCTTTCACTCTACGCGCAAGCCCCCCCCCCCCCTTCCTTCTCTCCTTCTCTAATTTTTTTTAACTGACTTGCACCAGCTGTGTCTCAGCTTGCCTGCGTGGTACGAATAGAATTCATGGGACGTGCTTTATATTGTTCCGTCTTCCTCGCGCAATCAAACCGGTTTCACTTGTCCACGTCGTTCCTTGCTCCAACGACCTCACCTGGGCGCAAGTCTCCTTCCTCCTCCGATACCCTTTGTATGACGACGAACGCGACGACGACGAGCACGAAACCTGCCATACATTCAAATCACACCTCCGGTCGTTCCTCTCACTGACCCGACTTAGCTTCTATGATTCTTACGCCCAGCTGCTGTAACACGAGTTCTACTTCCCAACATGGCTGCGGCCGCGGTCTCGACCTTCTCCCTATTAGGGAGGGTAGAAGGCGCATATGGGCGGAGGACAACGATCCAAGAAGCAAGGATTGAGCGGGAGGAGGCCGATGTGCGCATTCGCTTGCGCATGATCGCGCGCGCTTGGGAATCTGCTTCACACCACCTTCAGGTATGACCCGAGGCTTTTTCGTCTGCCGTCATCCTTTTCCCCAATTCCTTCCCTCTCTGGAATTTTGTGCGCGCCAGTGTCGTTCCAGCCTTGACGCCGCTGCGGGCTCGTCGCAGGCCTAACGGCTTTCGTTCGGCTCAGAGAGTGGCCAGGAAAATCTTCTAGGTGGAATCGGTCGAAGTGAGGCGCATGACGCCCCTCGCTCCCCATTCCACTTACACTACACTGCCTTCAGATGAACTCCGGAGCTAAGCTGATCCGTCGTCACCCCTAGATTTCATCCCATCGCCGACCCTTCAAAACCACATGTGGCATCTCAAGTCCACTGAAAGCACCGGAATGCGGTCCGCGATGGTTGCGACGCTTTAACTCGCTACCTGGACCCCCAGAGTACTTTGCGCAAGTCATGGATCCGACACACACTGGCGGTTTCGCTAGTCGGCGACCCCCTGACGTCTCCTTCGCCCAGCCTCGGACTTCAAGCACGAACAAGCGAGAAGGACGTAGCGGCGACGCCATTTTTCACGATCCCACGCACAACTTCCTCGTCGACTTTGGTTCTGAGGAGGGCTTCATGCAGGCCGCGAAAAAGAAGAAGAAGACGCCAGCTAAAGCACCGGCCGCTAACAATAACAATAACGATGAAGATGGCGCCAAGAAAGATGACGAAGGTGCCGGCGACGGAGGCGATAAGGGCGGCGATGCAGGCAATGACGGCGGTGCCGCGGACGACGGGGATGGGGGCGACAAGGAGACGCCACCGCCTGCCGACGATCCACCTCCGGAAGACGACTGGGGATTCGTAACCACGAAAAGCAAGAACAAGGGTAAGAAGGACGACGGCCCGCCGACTATCCCAGCACCCGATTTGGACTCCTTTGACGACATCAAATTAGACGATGCGGGCGGAGGCGGCAACGGCACGCTTGACATCAATTTTGGCGCAACAGAGACCAAAAAGTCAGGGTTTGGTGCATGGGGTACAAATTGGACATCAGGCACGGGATTGGGGAGCACGTGGGATTGGTCCGGTGCTAACAAAAATGCAGCCGGGAACACGCCAGCAGAGACGAAGGAAGAGGTCGATTCGAATCCGTGGGGCCTCAGCACTGCAAAGTCGAAGAAGAAGACAACGACTCTCGGATTCAGCTTCGGGGAGGACGCAGCAGCCGACCCGGAACCGGCACCCGAGCCACCAAAGGAAGAGGAAAAGAAGGACGATCCCTGGGGCTTCGCTACCGCATCATCAAAGAAAGATAAGAAGAAGAAGAAAATCAGCATTTGGGGCGAACCTGCGGAAGAGGAAAAAGAAGACCCGCCCAAGGTAGAAACTCCCGCGGACGACCCATGGGGCTCATGGGGTACCACAACTAAGAAAAAGGGCAAAAAGGACCCTGAATCTGGATCGCCCAAAGAGGAGACGAAACAGGACGACATCTGGGACACCTGGGGCTTGGGCAAGAAGAAGAAAAAAGAAGAGCCGGAGGTGGTCCCAGAACCCGAGCCGCAGCCTGAGCCCGCGCCAGACCCACCAGCTGCTGAAGCGGATCCTTGGAGTTGGGGAACATCAACGAGTAAGAAGGACAAGAAGAAGAAAAAGGGCCTCCTTGATCTCGAGCCAGCCAACGCGCCGGAACCCGAACCGGAACCCGAACCACAGCCGGAGCCGGAGCCGCCAAAAGTTGATCCCTTTGCAGGTCTGACCAAATCGCAAAAGAGGACAAAGATGAAGGAGATAGCTGCCGCTGAAGCCGCTGCCGCCGAAGCTGCCGCCGCCGCCGAAGCTGCCGCCGCCGCCGAAGCTGCCGCTGAAGCCGAGGCCGCCGCCGCTGAGGATGCCGAGAAGGCCCGGCTCGAGGAGGAACAGGCCGCCAAGATGGCCAAGATCGCCGAGGAGGAGTCACAATTCGCTGCCTTGGAGGCCAAGAAGAAGCTCAGAAAGGGCAAATTGCTGAAGAAAGATCAGGCCCTCTACGACCAACTAAAGAAGTCTATCGACCAACGTGCCGCAGATCAAGCTGCTGCAGAGGCTGAAGCTGCTGCCGCCGCCGATGCCGATGCTGCCGCCGAAGTAGCAGAGGCCGCTCGCATCGAGGAAGAGGAGCGACTCGCCAAAGAAGCCGAGGAGCAAGCAGCGAAGGAAGCAGCTGAGGCAGAGGAGGCAGAAAAAGCAGCAGAAGCGGCCAACACAGGTGCGATAGCAGATGACTTCGGATGGGGTGTGACAACAAAGAGTAAGAAGAAGAAGAAGGGCAAAGCTGAACCCGAGCCCGAACCGGTCCCTCCACCGCCGCCACCCGCCCCTGAGCCTGAGCCCGAGCCCGAACCTGAAAAGAAGGACGACCCCTGGGGCTTCACCACCACAACATCGAAGAAGGACAAAAAGAAGAAGAAGAAGGAACTCCTTGCCGATCCTGAACCCCCTAAGGAACCCGAACCCGAACCCGAACCGGAGCCAGAGCAAGAGCCGGAGCCAGCACCAGAACCAGCGCCAGAGCCCGAGAAACCAGCGGAAGATGACTTATGGGCCAGTCTGGTGTCTTCCAAGAAGGACAAGAAGAAGAAGAAGGGCAAGACTGGTGAACCTGAGCCTGAGATCGAGCCGATTCCTGAACCTGCTCCAGATCCTCCCGCGGCTGAGCCGGAGCCGGAACCGGAGCCAGAGAAAAAGGAGGACGACTTCTGGGGCGTTGCTTCGTCCAAGAAGGACAAAAAAAAGAAGAAAGAGGCGGAAGCCGAAAAGCCTAGGGAGGACTCCTGGGGCATCTGGGGCCTATCTTCCAAGAAAGACAAGGATAAGGAGAAGGAAAAGAAGAAAAAAAGCAACGAGGCGCTGTCTGCAGAAGAATCAAAGGCGGAAACAGCCGCAGACGATGACTTGACTTTGGGAAAGTCGGAAAAGAAGAAAAAGAAGAAGGACACCATGGCCCTGGTTGAGTTCGGCGGGGAAGAAGAGGAGGCCACTCCTGCCGAGGAAGCCCCTCCGGCCGTGCCCGACATTTCCGACCCCCTGGATGGCGACGATTTCTTCAGCTCCTGGAACATCGGCAAGAAGGACAAGAAGAAGAAGGGGGCCGACGCTGAGGTTGCCTCAGTAAAACCTGATGCGATTGAAGAGCCGGCAGACGACGTGTGGGGAACATCGTCATCCAAGAAAAAGAAGGACAAATCCAAGAACGAACCTGTGGAAGTTCTGGACGAAGAGCCCAATATAGATTCCGTACAGCCGGATTCAGTTGAGGAGACCAAAGACAAAGGCGAAGATGACGATTGGGCTGCCTGGGGATCCTCGAAGAAAAAGTCTAAGAATCGTAAGGACATACTCGCCGACCCTCCACCGCCAGCTCCTACCCCTCCCACCTTGGACATGACTGAGCCTGAAGCAGAACCAGAACCTGAGAAGGACAAATCCAGCTTTTGGGGCGACATGACCTCTTCCAAGTCCAAGTCCAAAGACAAGGATAAAGACAAGGAAAAGGAGAAGTCTAAGAAAGAACCCAAGCTGAGTGAGAAGGAGCTTAAAAAGCTCGAGAAGGAGAAGAAGAAGGCAGAGAAAGAAGAAGCTACGCGCAAGGCTAAAGAAGAGGAAGAGGCTGCAGCCGCTGCAGCCGACGAAGCAGCCAAGGAAGAGGAGGAGCGTCTTGCTCGAGAAGCGGAAGAGGCCGCCGCCGCCGTCGCCGCCGAGGCCGCCGAGAAGGCTCGGGTCGAGGAGGAACAAGCCGCCAAGATAGCCGAGGAAGACGAACAATTTGCTGCATTGCAGGCCAAGAAGGACAAAAAGGGCAAATTGACGAAGAAAGACCAGGCCACCTATGACCAGCTGAAGGAGTCTATCGATCAGCGCGCCGCAGATCAAGCTGCTGCAGATGCGGAAGCTGCTGCTGCCGCTGAAGCAGCAGAGGCCGCTCGCATTGAGGAAGAGGAGCGGCTCGCTAAGGAAGCCGAAGAGCAAGCGGCGAAGGAGGCCGAGGAACAGGCAGCGCGTGAACAAGAGGAGGCCGAGGCCTCGGAGAAGAAGTCGAAGAAATCGTCCAAGACAGAAAAGGAGTCAAAGTCCAAGTCCAAATCCAAGGAGAGAGAAAAGGAGAAGGAGAAGGAAAAGAAGGAAAAGAAAGATAAAAAGGACAAGAAGAGCAAGGATAAAGACAAGGGCGAGGACCCCGAACCGGCCCCGGAGATCGGCAACGAAGATGACCTGGGCGACATTGAACTTACCGAAGAGCAAGTAGCAGAGCTCCTGGCCGATCCCGAGCCCGCAGAACCAGACCCTCCCCCACCTCCCGCTGCGCCGGAACCCAAGCCGTCCAACGACGCCTTCAGTTTCTGGGGCGTGAACACCAAGAAGTCGAAGAAAGGTATGTGGCCTTAGGCATGGCCCCCACTCTCCCTGCACACCACTACACGTACCAAAGCCTTACCGAGACCATTGAAATGGGACGTCTCGTCACCTCGAGTGTCGATCCAGATTACAAAGCTGACTCATCTTCATTCTAGCTCAAGAAGGTGCGAATTTCAGCTGGAATGATACGACTACCTCATCCACCATAAACAACGATGCCCCGACCTGGATGCAACCATCTACGGCTCGTAAGGGCAAGGGAACGAAGATTGCTGACAAGTTAAAAGCATTTGAACCAACGCCGCCTCCTGAAGACGAACCGGACCCTGTTGTTGAGGAACCTGCCCCCGAGGAAGCGCCACCAGAGGATCCGGCACCAGAGGAGGAACCTGTTCCCGAGGATCCCGTCCCGCCGCCTCCGCCTCCACCGAAAGCCTTGACGAAGGAAGAGAGGAAACGACTCAAAAAGGAGAAGAAGCGTGCTGAAGCCGAGCCTGCGCCGCCACCTCCGCCACCTCCCGTTGAAGAGCCACCGTTAGTCGATGTCGAGGAGCCAGCTGACGAGAACAAGTCATCAGAGCTCCCTGGGGCTTTCCCGGCCGATGAAGATGAGAACGAAATCATCGAAGTGATTGAGATGCCAGTGGAGAAGAAGAAGAAGAGCAAGAAGAACAGAGAGAGGGATCTTCTTGCCGAAGACGTTCCTCCCCCGCCAGCTCCACCACCGCCCCCGGCCGTACCTGAGGCCCCAGAACCAGGAGAACCCGCCGCAGAGGAAGAGTTGTTGTTACCTGACACAGAGGCGAAGTTGAACAAAAAGGATCGGGCCAAGATCAGCCGCGAAGGTTCATCATG
Source organism: Colletotrichum eleusines (assembly GCA_016807845.1). Classification (NCBI taxonomy): domain Eukaryota; kingdom Fungi; phylum Ascomycota; class Sordariomycetes; order Glomerellales; family Glomerellaceae; genus Colletotrichum; species Colletotrichum eleusines. The sequence goes on from JADEZO010000007.1 coordinate 1,494,805, forward strand.
GGGCATGTGGTCGGCCTCAGCGTCTCGCGACCGTGACAGGGAGAGAAGTTCCAAGCATAAGTCTGAAAAACGCGAGAGGAAACAGACAACTAGCGAGAAAAAGGAGGGCAAAAGTTCGTCCAAGGGTTCGAGCTCCGGAAAGGGTGACCGCGCCGAGAGAGAATTGGAGACGCCAGCGCCAACACGACCAAAGCTCATGTCCATGTTCAGCACCCCTCCAATCTCACGCACCACTTCAACCCGGGATCGACATCACGGATCTAGTGGCCGGCCATCGCGTCGTCACTCTGTCGACGTCACCGGCTTGGTATCGCCTCCAGAGGATGGGCCTCCACCGTCTTCCAAAGCTGCCAAAGTCCTAGGCTTCGACAAGTCAAGCAGACGCCGCAGGCGTGCGCCTGCTGAGGACGATGACATCGTAATGGTTGGGGCAAATGGTGACGGAGAGGGTGCCAGCCCCCCCAAGCCCTCTCGCCGGCGATCTAGGCAACCCAAAGACGACGACATTGTCATGGTGGACGCCGACGGCCCTTCCGAGCCACCGCCCATGAAACGGTCCAGCTCGAGCGCCAAGAAAGGCCTTGGTGGACTATTCAGCGGCCTCCGAACCCCCAAGGCAGAACGCCCGGACCCGTTGCGAAGGCGCCACACGTATGCAACTGATGATGAGACTAGACGCGAGCGCCGCAAGGGTTTCCCTGGCGATGCCGAAGAGGCCGACCAGGCCGCAACAACTGACATGGAACAGGAGGCCCGCCGTGCTGCTCGTCGTGCCCGACGTGCCGCAAGGGATGCCGAGGCGGAGGTTGTGGATCTGGATGGCGATGAGGCACGTCGTGCCGCCAAGGAAGAGGCTAGGCGTGAGCGTCGCCGCCGGAGGGAAGAAGAATACGCCGAGGCGCGGAAGCAAGAGGAAAAGGAGGCTAGGCGCGCAGAACGACGCGCCGCCCGCCAGCGTGAGGAAGAAGAGAGAAGAGCGGCCGATGATCGAGAGGCTGAGCGAGCCGAACGGCGACGGCGCCGCAAGGAACGTGAAGCTGCTGCTGCCGCCGCCGCCGCCGCCGAAGCAGATGCGGAGGCTAGACGAGTGGCACGTGAAGAACGCCGCCGCGCCCGTGAAGCTGGTGGAGCAGAAGACGAAGAGGCCCGGAGGGCCAGGCGAGAGGCTCGACGCGCTGCTCGTGCGGCCGGGGAAGCGACACACGCAGAAGAATTCCGCCATCGCAGCAGCCGGAGACGGTCCACCCGGGAGTCGGGTGACGAAGCCATGCATTCATCGCGTCACCGCTACCGGCGCGACGAGGAGGTGCGGCCGGCATGGCCACATTCCGGGACCTCATCGTGGGTCAAGGAGCATTCCGATGCGGGCCCGCCCCCGGAGGACGGCGGACAGATGGACACGGTGCCGCAGACCGAGGACGAAGCGCGTCGCGAGCGGCGCGAGCGTCGGCGCAGGGCTAAGTACGAATACGGCACGGCCGACGAGGCTGACGATCGCCGCCGCAGGGCCCGCCGCGAGGAGCGCGAACGCAGATACGGGGCCGGTAGTGGGGGCGTCGGGGCTGGCGGTTCGGAGGGTAGCGATGAGCGGCGTCGGCAGGCCATGTTTTCCGACGCGACGGCAACACCGCGGGGGAGCTGGTGGAGGAAGCTGACCGGCTGATGTTTTGTTGCGCCACGATGAGTACGGATGGAACCAGCCAGCGAGTGCCGGTGGATTTCTGGGGGACGGATTTAATGTTCTGCTTCTTGTTTGAGACGCCACGAGAAGACATACCAGCCCACTCACGATGTAGCTGGCGTATATACCCATCGTACAACCCGAGTTCGACCCGCCATTTCTGTTAAATACATGCACATTTTCTTGCAACATAAGCATAAATTCTCACCCGTGTACGCTCCTCTTCCGCCAGTTGTGGGCCTTGATCAAGACATGGATGTGGTGATGGGCACTCCGACATGTATGCACCTGAGGGGCTTGCTGCTCTGTAAAAGGAGAGAAGTTCGAGTCGCAAGCCCAAATACTCATCATATGTGAATGTGCACAGGAGAAAACGACGAGCCCATGGGTCGATAAGCAGCTGGTAGGGAGTGGAACGAGCCTGTATCTGGTACACCTTCGGCCGAAGTAACCGTCGTATCTAGTCACTCGGCGGGTCCTGCCCGCTCTTGTACCTAGCCATTGCCCTTGAGACAATTCGCGATAAGATCAACAAGACTAAGTATTAACTACATATGGCACTAGACTGCCGAGGGTAGGCATGGTTTGGATACATTGCAACGCCCAATGACGGGGTATGTGTCCTCTTCCTGAGACAACAAGACTGGGTAGAGTACTGCTCACACGTGAAGAATCGTCTTAGCTGAATGAAGGTAATGTTTCTCAACAGACCTTGCATCAAGTAACTATATAGGAAAATAACAGATTGACGCTTTATCGCAAACCGGTCAGCGTTAGAAGATCGTGCTGGTGGAAATAAGCGCGGATGCGCTTGCCGTAAATGTCTGAATGACGAGTCAGTCCTACCATAGTCACGTAAACGTTGAACGCGAAACTTACACATCGGAATGCTCGACGCGCAGATAACCACCTGAATACTTGCAATGGCAATCATGGTTGGCTTGATGCCACCCGCAATGATCCAATCATACGCGCTGTACGTCAAACCGAAGCTGAAGATATTCTTGAAGATGATCATGATGGTGAAGCCCTCAATAGCCAGTTCGCGATACGCGTCGACAATGTACAGGGAGCTGGCCACTGCACCGATGACCATACCGGCGACCTCGAGACCGAAAAAGACGAGCGGGACGCTGTAATGGTACTGCTGGTCGATGAGACCGGCGGAGGTGATGGCGAAGCCGTAAAGGCCCATGCCGCCGACGATGAACATGGGAAGCACCATGACGATGCGGAACTCTGGCTCGTAGACGCCGCCGTTGCGACGAGTCATGAATTTGGCACTCCAATCGGAGAAGGCGCCAGCAATGACGAACCCAACGAGGGCTCCTACGAAAGCGCCCACGTAGGCGTATCCGGCGTTGACCTCGTTCCAAAAGTAAGGTGGTCCCAGGAAGACGGCGGCAACAATAACACCAATGAAGACGGTCCAACCGATCATGGCGCCCTGAATCAAACAACCCCACAAGAAGGCGGGCTGGACAAACAGCGGGAACGGACGCAGAAGAAGCTTCCAGTAACTCTCGTCCGTCTTGCGGCCGTCGAACAAGGCAAGGGATTGTGCAAACGTCTTTTTGGGAGTGCGAGCTCCTTGGCCAGTTTCTAGCCCGGGTGCGTTAGTCGATGAGCCAGCTGTCAACTTCTCACGGTCGTCGCTGGGCGAGCTGCTCGGACCGTCCCTGAAAGAGCCGGGCTTGTTGGCAAGTTCAATGGATTCGGCGCCGATGTCGGTGTTGAGGGCGGCATCCCGGCGGTAGGCAGTCTCCGGGCACAGGAAGAAGACAGCGGGGAGCATAATGGCGCAAAAGATGGCCTCGAGGTAAAAGGTCCACCACCAGCCGATGGTGTGTGTGATCTTGCCGACGACGATGGGGGTGAAGAAGGCGCCGCCAAAGACAGCCAGGTTTGTGAAGGCCATGCGCGAGCCACGCTGGTGAACAAAGTATAAATCACCGACGGCGGCATTGACGAGTGTCTCGAAGGGTGTGCAGCCGATGCCCTGGACGATCCGGGCGCCCAAAAGCGAGTTGTAGCTCGTACCGACGGCGCCGGCCCAGGCGGAGGAAGCGATGAGTATGCATGTTCCCAGAATGAAGAGGTGACGCTTACCCCAGACACGGGCAGAGGGTACGAAGAAGATGGCGGCGGCGCCAACACCAAGCAGAAAGTATCCAGTCAGAAGAGCGACGTGGGTGAAGTTGCTGCGGAAGAGCAGAGTGATGGTGACGGTGTTGGCAGCGAGGATGGGCCCCAGAGCGGTCGCAAAGATGGCTGTGAGGGAGAGGACGAGGGTGATTAGGTCTCGCTTCCACAAGGGCCAGTTGAGGGGGTCATTCGGGTCGTCGGAGGGTTGAGGGATCTGGTAGGGAGACGCTATCAGCCATGGTGTACAGGTCGCGACGGGGGCGCTGTCGGCGGCTCACGAGTATAATGGGCACGTCGCCGCTCGAATCGACTTTCAATCCGTGGTGGGCATCGGTCGCAGTCTGTGGACGGTTGGGATCGTCGAAGTAGCGCGTCGTCCCTAGAGTTCCGACGTTGGGCGTCAGCAATGGGATGGCAGTAGGCCAATGCGAGCATCAGGAGTGCGAGCGCGCATGGGACGACTTACCCGGCACATTGTCCAAGGTCTTGGACTCGAGCACACCAAGACCCATGGCTGCAGGTGGTCAGGTTTGTTCAGATGCTGGTATGTTAGCAGTCAGTATGGGTGTCGAGGAATCATGACATGATAAGGCCGAAAAGAGGTAGACGACCGGCACAGGGGAGGCGGCTAGGCATTGGTTGTCATTGGGGAGAAGGACCTGGAGGGGGCACCAGATGAACAAAATGAATGGGGAGAGAAGAGGAAAAGTCTAATCCGTCGCTCCGGGTCCTTTCCCCCACCCTGCTTCCCTTGCTGGTTTCCCCATCCTACCTGGGTAGGGAGGTAGGTACCCAGGTACCTAAACTGAGTCGGCCATAGTGGGGCCGACGGGTGGGTTCCTTCGTGCAGTACGAATACTTTTTTAAGAGTCTTATCGAATCTATGCCGCAGCGCCTGCTAGCAAGCCATTCATTCAAGCACAATGGTTGCAGATAACATACTGATGTGCAAGAGAATAAGCTTTCAATTGACTATATTCTTTACATGTAATTCATTAATGATGTGGCCCTTTTCGTGTGATTGGAGTCAAAAGAGTGAAAATACAGGCAATGGGGGATATTTCAGCCCGTTTGGCATGTCACTGTACTGTAGGAGGAGGGTGGGTAGGCAAGACGTAGACAGCACTTGAGTGGTCCGACTCCAGTGTACCTTACATGATACCGTGGGTATGTTTCTTCGGCACCTGCGGACTTGGACCGCTAGGGGTTGGTTATTGACATGTGGGGGGGCCCATTAATGAATGTACAGGTGGCAGGGGTAAGTCATTGACCCCTATGATGTTACCCCCCATAGCTGACATCATAATACAGGGGCGATATTCACTAAAAGAGAAGCCCAGTAGTAGGGGGGGTGAACATTAGTTACCTAACAGGGGTCAATAACTTCGGCCGGATAGCATCGTACATCGTATCCGTACATCGTACCTAATTGTCTTTCTTCATTTGTGGCTCATCAAACATTAAAAAGTAAAACGAAATCGAAAGGAATCCCCCCAAGCGTCCTACCGGCTGACCAACCATGATTTCCCAGGGTTCTCCAACCTAGCTCTTTTGGGTTCGAACCCCCTATTGCCGGTACGCCGACACACCAATTCCCGGCGCACCCAGTTCGGGAGGAAGCAGCTGTAAAGCGGCCCAAGCTTGGTACTTGTTTTCTAGGCGCCCTATAAGCGGGGTCATTCTCTGCCTCGTGCGTTGGAGAGACCCAACGTCACCGGTAGTGATAAACTCTGTAATCTCAAACGAAGCTTGGTACCCATTCCATCATGTGAACCTTCTGCTCTAGCATCCCATGACATTGATGTTAAGCCTGGATTGGTATAATATATGCATGATATCCCGCAATGGTGTTTGCTGCGACAAATCAGATCACTTCGATCGACTTGGAATTTTCATGTTGGCTTGTAATTAATACCGGAGAATTGTCAGTCCTGTCCGCCGTGAAGGCGGGCGTACAAAAAGGAGGCTCTTAGATTTGTGTCTCGCTTCTGTGGTTTCACTATCTTCTAACGCTGTAACGCTTGGCTGCTTGGACCCGAGTTCGCGAGACCCTCCACCTCGGGTGTACTCAGGCCACAGGAACGGCAAAGTAGCTTCCGAGCTCTACCGGATTCCATGAGGCCACTCTAAGTTTGGTTTGCTACGCTTAGTTACTACATAGTGTTCCGCGTCCTTTGGGCATGGCTATCCGGCATCCCTTGAGCAGCACTGGAAACCTGCAATCCCCTTAATAGTGAATACTCTACCATAGTAGGGTGACTTCAGGCTCCAAGAACGTGTAAAAAGGAGGGGAGGCGCTCCGCCACCCTAGGCCTAATGGTGCATCTCCTCTTTGTCATGGTCACTCGCGGGATGCTCTATATTAGATTTCACCCTGCATTGATTGAGCATTGTCGAACAAGAGGGACTGCTGCGTCCAGAGAGGTAACAAACGGTCACGGTCCAGGGTTGATTTACACGTTTATGTCAACAGCGTGCCATCTTGGTTGCATTTTGTCCCTCAACCCGTCAGTTTCCGAAGTATTTCGACCTCGCATAAATGCAAGCCAAACATACGGTCTGAAGCTCGTACGTATACTCTGACCGGAAATTATGGGCTGTAAGTCAGATTCGGTTGGAAATACCCTAAGCGCCCGTAAGGGTATTGCGAATTCGAGCATGCCAGTTGTCAAGTATGGGTTGACCTGTGGAGAGTAGATTCATCGTTTATCCCGAAAATCTCCTTTGAATTTCAAGAGACGTGATTCTACACGCTAGATTATCCGCAACTGGGCATAGAAAGACAGGGTTGGAACCGACAGCTTACTTTGTACACGGGAAATCGACCCGGATTCCACACGCCGTTTTTTCCAACACCGCAACTGCGCATGTTATATGAACATCATTCGACAAAGGTTGCGAAGACGCCTGATTAAACGTGACAGTCACAAATTCAAGCATGCGGGACTCGGTCCAGCATCCTTCGGCCTTCCGAGCTGTTACTCGATTTGGCGATTGACAACCGCGTGGGGAGACGAGCAGTAAGTATTAAGGACACAAAACGACACTGACCTGCATCAAAGACAGCAATTCTCCCAATTCAGGCGCCTCCAGATATCACTTGTCACCAAAGAGCAACCAAATTCTCATCATCGAACAAATCTAGGATGGGTTTGGATAGTCGGTTTGTCTGCCCTCCCATCTTCTGTGAAAGGCGGAAAGAAAGTGGTTGATAATATCCTAACCATCTATAGACCGTCTACAGAATTCCATTAAATCGAGTAGCTACGCTGATCTTTTCCCCCCCCGCCTCCTCTGCCTCACGAAAATACGACTCTCCTTGTTGGGTTTCCCCTACATGGTGCAGTTTATATGGGAAGCGTCTTTGTTCAAGCCTTGTGGTTTGAGGCCCCTTTGGACCTTGGGACCTGGATGGAACCTCCGGGCAATGCCGACTCGGCTTAGGAGACACTGCATACACAATGTCGTACAGAGGGCCCGATTAGTCGAATGGCCGTACACGATTGGCCGCTATAGTCCTCGTACAGACTAGGTTTGGCGGCGACACAGAATTTCTGCTCGCGTGGTAGGCGCCGCCGCATGACAAGCCGCGGACGGAAGTCCTGCCGACTAGACGGTTTGAATTTTGCGCCTTTGGTAACTTTCAGAGGCCTATACCGGAGCCGGCCATTCCAGATGTGTGTCGGGCTGACTGACATTCGATTATGCTTGCCGCGAAAACGCGTCTTTACGGATTTAGTACTCCGACTGGCAGCATCTTGTGCGCCTCATCCGCAGACATTTAGGCCGTCATGACAGGCTTGAAATGGTCGTGAATTGCGGAAAACGTCGCCTTTGAACGAAGTCAACCGCCCCCGCAAAAAAAAAAAAAAGGTATTAGCCGCAATTTCTCTCGAAACCACAGTTTAGTTAACTGCAGAGAGCACACTCGGTTTGAACACAGCGATGAAGATTGGCATCGTTCCGAGCAATGGGTGTCAGATAGGGTTACGGACATGGCAAAATGCAATACGAGCACTGCGCTCATGCGTTCGGATATTTTGGCGTGGCGAAAAGAGAGTCCGAAGCAAAATGCCCTCTGGTGACTATGACGTAAAACATGATCTCGCAACATCCCTCGACGACGGCTTGTGCGGCATGTAATTATTCAAGCACTAACCACAATGCCACAGGCCCATCTCTCAGATCAAAAGAACGAGTCGTCCCCGAGCCCGAGGTGTCCCCCGCTGAAGAAGAACTCCATCGTCTCCAGGGAGAGAGCGCCGTCATAATTGGTGGTCACTGTTTCTCCCACAAAAGAGGAGAGGGTTTGGCCGTGCTGCTGTCCTGGCGTGCTACGTTGTAATTGCTGTGTCGTCTGCGACCAAGTCGGAGCTGCCGTCGCCGGCTCCGGTGGTTGTATTCCACCCATCCCTAACGAGACCAATCGCGCCCCCGACATCCCATGGTGATCCCCCCCGGCAACGGCGGGGCCTGGCACGGCTCCAGCGGCGGACGAGCGGCCCTCGATCCGTGAAGAGACCTTTTTCAGAGCCCTCTCGAGCCCGAATTGTATTGCCGATGGCGCGCTGTTCCCCGCGACCCCGTTGTGCTTCTGTGCGGCGCGGAGCAGCGCCAACACCTCGTCGTCCGCGTCGGGTGGCAGGCCCCCGGCCGCCCACGGCTTCTGCTCGTACTTTGAGATGATTATCATCGCGTACGCCACACACAGCCGGTGGAACTCGGGCAGCTCCTCGGCGCGGGAGGCCGGCATGTCGACGAATGTCCGGACGACGTCCGTTGCGAAGGTGCTGACACGAGATTGCGCCATGTCGGATGGCTCTTGGGAGCCTGACTGGTCGTGGGGCCCGTCGTTCGCCGCAGCGTCAACCGGTTGAAGCCTCGGCGAGCTAGATAAGGAGTCTTGGTCTGGCGCGGCCTGGTTGTGTTCGAGCGAGCGCCGGGCGAGGATCAGCCACGCGATGGAGTAGCTTATTCTCAGCGTTGATGCGGCAGGGAGTTCTGTTCAATCAACGCGTCAGCTCAACCCATTTCTTTTTCCTTCTTCACCAAATTATCCATCCCTAAACTCGCGCACGTGTGCCACTTTGTACTGAGAGCCATATTCGATACGTCCAGAAGGGTGGCCGTTTTTGCACTCTGGACTCACCAAGCAAGTAGTTCCACCTGGTCCTCCATGCGGAAAGCTCCGCGCAAGTGCCGTCGCTGCCCAGGTATAGCCTCTGCGAGAACTTGTCCTGCAGTATCAGGTACAGCATTATTTCGGCATATACCATGGCGTCCCGCATCGTCACATCCTCAAAGTTGAGCAGGAGTTTGCACTGACGGAGGTATGCGGCCGGGACAGTCGCCGGTCGGCTAGTTGTCGCCGCCCAGCTGGATGGTAGCTCGACGTCAGAATCCTATCTTCGGAAGTTGCCTACGAACTGTGTGTGGGGAGATTTCACGCATTCGAGTCCACTTCTCCGTCCCCTCCCTTTCATTCCCAGATGGGGGACGGACTTACTGCAGATTTACCAAGCAGGTATTGGCCCAAAGCCTCATAACCCTCTGGTCTCCCTCCGTCGACGTCCCGGACTTTGTCCTCGATAGGATTTCCGAGAAATTGATGCTCAGCATCGCCTGTTGTGCGCAGTGTCCGCTTACCAACCAACTATCAATATACTCGGTTCCCTAGCATCGTCGTATTAGCAGCCCACCCCGTCTGTACTTGCAATACCAATGTCCCCGTTTCTCCCGCGTTGCGATTCAGGATTGTCGCTGAACCGGGCCGGGCACACTCACGTACCGAAGGCGCTGAAGCCCACAGGCTCATGATCAGAATCCCCATCAACTCCTCCAGGGGCAGCGGGCTCGCAATCATCAGCTGGCCCATCTGCAGTCGAACGTGCTCAAAAATGCGCCGGTGCAGCACCAACGAGCTGTCCTCCGACAACCGCATCCCGTGCAGGCAGCAGACGTCGTACAGGAAGGGCGACGCGCGTCGGAGGTCCAGGTTTTTGGGGGCGAGGTCAGCCTCGCTGTTGATGAGAAGAGTGTGCCGGCGTCGGAGTACAAATCTGCAAAGTGCTTAGTTTATGGAAGGAGCCGTCTTCTGCAGCCTGTCTGAAATGTCGAGAAGGGGGCGTCTGTCCTCGCGTCCCTAAGCCCCTACCATTCCTTCCCACCTGTATGTATGTATGTGTGTGTGTGTGATTTGGGGGCCATATGAAGTCAGCTGAAGACAAAACTCACTCGGCAAGTAGATCACGGGCTATCTTGTCATCCAAAAGGCCCAGCGATACGACGTCGGCCTGGACGTCAAATGTCCTTCGATGCCCCCCGCTTAGCTGTCTCCCGACTTTCCGTACAACTTCTGCAGGTGACAAATAAACGTGCCGATCCGCCGGCTCCACGTCTTCGTTACTCGGCACCTTGGCAACATCGACTTCTCCGTTACCGTTCTTTTCAACAGATGTACAATTCGGTCGCGTTTGCGGTTGCGGTCGCGGTTGATGTGCCTGATGGCCAGTCGCCAGAGTGCGCTCCGTGTCTGGCCGGCTTCCAGAAGCGAGCGCCTGCACCGTCGCCTCGAGGGCAGCAATCGAGGCCTCTAGACTTCGAAACCTATGAATCACGAATGTTGTTGAGCCTCTCTACTATGTGCAGCCGTCGGCTTCGGGGAGTGTAATACATCGGAGGGAGCGGGAGCAAACCCTATTTACCTTCCTTCGATGTTGGGCTTGATTGGTGTTTCGCGGGAAGAAACCGAGTGCGTATCGCCGCTGTCGTTCCACGTACAATTGATCCTGTCACAATCAGTATTCTGCCAATTCTACTTCTTCAATTCGCGATTCGGCTCGCTTGGGATCGTTTGTCGTCCGAGTCGCTGCCGCAACCTCCCCACGTATTACAATGGCCGACCGACATACCTCAGCGAGCGGCACCGCGCACAAGCTTCCGAATCCTCGTCGAGCTCGCATCGGCACTTCTGCCTACGGCACGTATCACATGAGAGAATGCGCCTCTTCCTCTTACGGCCCGAGTCCTCTCTTCCCGCCTCATCCCGTCGGCTTCCGTCGCTCAGTCTGCGGCGGCAAACGCCAGGAGAGCGCGGCCCGTTCAGCATTTATCCCTTTCGAAGGCCCTCCGGAACTGATTGCCAACCAGACGGTTCGCGGGAAGCTGTGTGACAAACGGGTTCGTCGGGTGCGGATAGGGATCTCATAGAGGGTTGTGGTGGTTGGCTCGTGGCAGTTTCGGACAAAACAGGAGATAGGCGAAGATCTCAGCGACCTATCGATTGGCTGGGAGCACCCCGCAAGTGGGAAAGGAGTTAACCGGAGATCGACGGATCACCGCCCGAAAGCAACCTGGGGGGTCTTAGGCTTGAAACGCATATAAGGACTCGAGAAAACGTGGTTCCATTGTTGGTTTAAGCTTCTGGGAAACTCTCTCTCTACTTATCTAAGTATATATATATATATATATGTATATATTCCAAGGACCTGCGATCACCGGTGGGGATTGATCTGTTTGTGTATCCGGAAGACGACATATTAATATCCGTACCAGATCCCATTCCCCCACTCTCTTCACCACGTTGAATAGGGCGAGTCGCATCCCGCTTGAGTCGAGAAATGGCTACCATGACAACAACGCAGAATTTGCCGGTTGGAAAGAAGCGGATCTTCTTGAACAGCTACGACGGCCCGACGTATAGACTGGTGTCCACGAACCCGCCACGCGATTGCACGCCGGACGAGATTCCCATCGTCGACTTGGAAGGAATGAATGGGGACCTCAATGCCCGCAAATCTGTCGCTCGTGCCATCCTGCACGCGGCGAAGACGAGCGGGTTCTTCTACATAAAGAACCACGGCATCCCGGAGCACGTCACGGATGCCGCTCATCAGAAGGGCATAGAGTAGGTCCTACCAGTGACCAGGATCCGGATCTGTGTTGTTGGGCCGAGACCCGCCTCCGGCATTCCGGGGATCGTCAAGCTCACCCGATGACAGGTTCTTCAAACTGCCAGAGGAACAAAAGCGAAGGCTCGAGCCCAGCACCTCGGCCTACGGGTATTGTGGCTTCCGGGAGCGGCAGGCCAACCCGGCCGAGACCAAGGACAGGAAGGAGGCCTTCATGTGCCACTACGAGCCCGAGTTCGACCCCCTCCATGAGGGCGTTCTCGATCAAGTGCCTGCGCACGTCAGGCAGCATCTCCCCAAGGAGGACTTTGACTGGGCCGACAAAGGGAGCGCTGCTGTGCTCCCGGGGTTTAAGTCTTCAGTGCTAGCCCACTGGCGTGCGTGCCTGGCGCTTTCGCGCCGTCTGATACGCATCATCGCCCTGGCGCTCGACCTCCCTGAGGACCACTTCGATCCCTTGACAACGTACCCAGGCGGCGATTTCGCGATAAACTTTTATCCGGGCCACGGCGACCAACCGGTCCAAGACCCAGACGAGGTCGGGGTTGGCGCGCATACGGACCTGCAAATCCTGACCCTTCTGTGGCAGGACGGGCACAGGGGCCTGCAGGTGCTCAACGAGGCGGGGGAATGGATGTGGGCGCCGCCCGTCCCCGGCACGTTTGTTGTCAACATTGGGGACTTCTTGATGCGAATGACCAACGACAGGCTCAGCTCTACAGTCCATCGGGTAATCCAGCACGGCAGGGAAGATAGGATCTCGATGCCCTTCTTCTTCGGTATGGGCCATCTCTTCAGCGTCCCGGGGACGAGGACCAGGCCCCGCTCGCCGTTCTCCTGGTTTCGTCCATCTGCGGGTTTGTTTTGTTCTGGCTGACCCGCCTGTCTTATTTTGCACAGGACTCAATTTTGACGAGAGACTTGGCGTTCTGCCAACCTGCGTTGACGAGAACACCCCAGCCAAGTACGAACCTGTAATGTGCGGTGAGGTTAGTGTGTGCATCTTTGTTTTCGTCGAGGCGACCACCGAAGCGGCAGGGGTTTTCTGACGTGCAATGGACAGCTTATAGCGAAGCGCTTGGCCCTAGCGGAAACAACTTTCTAGCGAGGCTGCTTTTTGGGGGGGAGGGGGGGGGGGTTAGGCCGTCTTGGTGGTGGGCTGGTTGCTCGCAGCAGCAAAGGAAAGTCATTATGGTAGCTGGAAGAAGGCAAGTCCACTTTTCGGGTTCCTCGGGACAACGCGCTTACCATTGGTGAATGGAAGTCTCAATTGTCGCGCGGCATTTACTCTGTACGGCGGTGGACGGAGGTGGACGGCGGTGCAAGTTTGTAGCGACCCCCTCCCCACCCCTGGCGAAGGAGAGGTGGTTCGATGCTGTCATGTCAGCAATTACCATACATATGATCACGAATCAGTAACCCTCGGTAGCGGTTTAATGTGGATTGCAACTCTAGCTGTACAGGCATGGCCCCTCAACTACAGCTCGAGGCGACTTGATTTCTCTCCCACATGACAGCGTGCCGGCGCCAAGAAAAGGGGGGACTGGGCTCAATACAGAAGAAGTCGGACATGTCCGTCGATCCATCTCCGCTCCGGTGTCAACCTCGGGATAATTTTCAGGTGCCCCAATGGCCCGTCGCCGAAACGCTGTACAAGTTGCGTACTTAGGTAGGTACCTACCCAGGTAGGTAGGCAGGCCGGAACTAGGGCAAGCGCATGTACGTACCCGTACATGTGCTGCAGAACTAGTGTAGACTGCGATGAGCCAAGAATACCGCGATGGGGATGAGGGCGTTCCCAGAGGTTGTTGGAAGACGAAACCATCAAAAAGTCCATAAACTCTTATTCGGCGAGTTTCTTTTCACTATGGATCTTGCAGGTGACCCGGCTATTCACTGACGCAAACATCATTATCCATGCGGCGGAGATAGGGGTGGACGCACGATATCGGACGAACAACCGTCTTCTAGTGATAATATTGGAAGGTCTCGCCCCTGTCTCGGCCTGAACGTTAACTGAGAGCTTCTATCGTACGATATCCAAAGCCAAGAAACAATGCGAAGCACATTAGTGGCCGAGAGCGTCGGACTTCATCGAGTTATTTGAAGCGCTCATCATTGCGGCTGCTTAATACTACGTAAGTATGGAGTGTAGGATTGGCGGCCGTTTGACGTAGCAAACGCTTACCGAGTCCGAGCATCGGGTAACGCCTAACGAATCAGGTGGGCCACTATCCGGGCTCGAGAGAAGACTACATTGTTTCGCTTCCCCTTTGGTGGGAGTACAGAGTTGCCGTGTACTCGATGGCTCAGAGTGTGTCTTGCCCGGTTGACGCCCTTTTCGTCAAAGGTTTGTGATATGGTCGGCGACAGTCTTAATCTAAACGAGGGCTTTTATCCAACGTGACCAAGCGAGTTGTCTCGAGCAAGCTCTTCGCAATGCAGGAGCTTCCATGGCTTGGTCGAAGCCCTTGTGAGACCAGTGGCAAGGCCGTCTCACGAATTCATGATTCTGGAGGGGCTGGAGGGAGGGCTTTGTTGCTATTGTAAAAGCGTAGAATTCCATTCAAGTCAAACGCAGGGGGTTCTTTTGCAGGCGTGTCCATTGTCCGAGATGGCACACAAGGAGTAGCTAGTGTACCTGTACATACCAGCTTCCAACCACTCGCCCAGGTTCGTATAGTATCGTATAGCACGCCTGCCTCATATACGACCAACAAGTCACTATCCTGTAGAAGCTGAGTGATTTTTTAAGTGCCACAGAAGATGATGGTCTATCTGTAGAGAGAGGCGAGCTCTAGTCGGGAGGGGCGCTCGCCGGCTCCGATATCCGAGCCAAACATGCTGCGTCTCGTTTAGATACCTAGTCGGCGACGGCATGTACCATGGGCAGAAAATTCAGCCCCAGATTCTCTTTGGAGCCTTAGTTGCGCTCTCCAACTACCTAGGTAAGGTATCCGTACATCGATAGGTACCCACAATTGGTGCGAGACCTTCGGGTGGATAAGGCGGCTGTGGAGACCTGAGTGTCAAAGAGTCTACGTACCCGTCGTTTGCTGCAAGGTGAGAGGGCCCAACTAGGTAGGTACCTAAGAGAGAGATGACTGGATTAGGTAGTATACCTCATAGGTACGCATGTGGCATACACTACTGCTATGCAGGAAGTACCTCAGCGCGACTCCGAGCGGGCAGGGCAACGAGACTGCGTGCCTCAGTACATCGCATGTAGAGAATGTACCTAGCGAGCGGTACGGAGTGGGCACTAGGTATCTGATATGTCAACTAGGATCTCCGCTGCTTGACAGTGGAGAGATCTGACTTCTGACAAGCGCAAAGCGCCAATGGCGGCGTCTGGGGTCTTTCCATTTCGGCCCACTAGAGAGGCCCCCCCCTGCGACCGGAAAATTGAGGGCAAACAGGCTCGAATGAGTGGGTTGGGTTGCCTTGCCAAGTTTCCATCTAGTATCCGTAAGCTGAGATGAAGCGAGCTAACTTGGGGGCTGTTGACGCTGACAATGGCACGTTGGAACGGCGGATAGATAACGGTTGCATGACATGCAAACCATCAAGGTCTAGGCCTGCCAAAGATTCCCTTGTGGACAGGTTGCTCGTTGCGGCCCATTGGGCTTGATGTGCCACCAGTGCGCGCTTAAACACGGAACAGGGCTGTTTTGCCGACCTGACATGATGTGAGACAGCAAAGCAACGCAGAGAGTCTATGTATGGAAGCAAGGGAATCGTACCCTATCTACACCAGGGAGGTGCCTCGGCACCTCGAGTAGGTACTTACCCAGCTATTTAGGTAGTTACGTAGAGAGTGAGATGAACGTGAAGAAACAAGACTTCTTCCAAAGTCAGGTACCTAGGTAGTGTAGGTAGGTAGGTGGGGGTCTCAAGACGACATACCACCCACCCCCATTCCGAGTTGGTCGGAAAAACAATGGAACAGGAAGGAAAGGAAATAGGTAGTATGGGTTTGAGGGGAAGAGCGCACTGATCCTCTGGCCATGCTTACTTACCGTAGTGCGTAGGTATCTTGCCTACCTCGGTAGGTAGTTGCTCCCGACGTCTAGGTACTATGTAGGTAGTAAGCACCTTCCGCGATTACATCAGCATCAGGTACATGCATAGTATAGCCATTGGGATCCAGTGTATTGTGCACGTCGAGCACATTTCTGGCCATGAAGAGTCTCTGTTAATGCGGGCCATATATCCATACTTCCTGGCAGGGAGTTCATGCTTCCCCATACCACGGTAGTGACTACGGTTCGGAAGAGTCCCGGACCAACCTAATATTCGTACAGGTAGCAATCGTACCTATAGCTGACGTTACCAAGAAGGAGGAAGATCTGGATCGGTTCTGCACTACAATCTACAGAGTAGGTACCTAGGTAAGTAAGTACATAGTAAGTGATAGGTAGACTGATCCAGACGCAATAGCCGCCGCCATGGAGCCCCCTTGGTCCATTCCACCAGTCACTCCGTTGCCACGCCCTCTACACCTGCCGATATCCGGCACTGGCGAGGCGTCCGAGCGTCAACCGGCCCGAAGAATCACTCCACAGTCCAATTGTACAATTGTGAAGCCGAGCGGCTTTAACGCGCCGCAATCTGCCAAGCCAAGCCCCGGCAGCACACTAGGTAGGTAATCAAGCCAGGGTACCTAGGTATGCGAATGTACATGCTGGGAGTGAGAGCAAAGGTGAAAAAACGAGCATACTTTGTAAGTGCTGCCTGCCTACCCAAGTAGGTAATGTAAGGAGGGGTGGAAGGGGGGGGTGTTTCTGGTGGAAGACGAGACGAAATTAAGATGCATGATAAGCCACACGAGCTCCTCTTTCTTCCCCAAAGGAGGAAGGGAGGGTCCTTAGGGGAATGTGTACATACCGGGTAGTACAGTACAATGTCTAACTAGGTATCTGGCGACTTATTTAGCTACCTACTTAGGTATCTATCGATCTATCGGAACTACTGAGTACATATCCGTAGCTACATAGATACTGTACACAAGCAGTTTAGTGGCTGGATGCGCCCCACATGACGACGTTGGCGCCAAGGACGCGTGCGACTGGCGAAATGGGCATAGAGAGAGAAACCAAGGCCTCTCTTGCTCTCCCTCTTCTCCTTTCCAGCCACGACTTACACGGTACGGTATTCTTACTCCTTTCTCTTCATCCACCCGCATTCTTCTCCTCCTCCTCCCTTCCCACGCCCCTTTCTCGCAAAGCCTTCCAAGTACGTATCTTGTGTGTTCGTACACCACCATGGTGAGCCGTGAGAGTACCTACCTAGGTACCTAGGTAGGTAGCTTAGGGGTTACCTTCAGCCCCAGGGCTAGCGTCACATCAGTTTGGATCCAAAAATACCCATGCGCAAGCGGGCAGCTCGTTCGGCACACTAGGTATCTCTTTCTTCCTCTCTGCAGGAAGGGCAACGCAGACTTCTCGGGCCGCCACCTTGGCTACGTATCTCAATTTCAAAACAGCGTCTAGTACCTAGGAGCGTAGGTAGGTAGATAGTTCCCAAGGGACCGACAGAGTCGCGAGTGACGTCAAGGCCAAGCCGTTGAAGCCAACGTCACATCTCACCCATCTTCCATCCCCCTCCCCCCAAAACTCGAGGCCCGAGGCAGACCACGCTGCCACGCTTTGCTTATCAGGAAAGACACTGCCGGAGCCCACGGTGTCGTTTCCGACCGTCGGTTGCCTCTGTTTCCTGGGTACTCTCCATCCGACCAGGCGTTCCCTGTTCTGTCTTCATCCTTGGTTGGGTCCAGGGGCCACCCCCAAGAAGCCAACAGCCGCCGTCTTGGACCAACAGCAAAGCATCATCAGAAAACGGGCGATTAACCACTAGCCGAAGCCTGGGAGCCTGATACACCATGGTCGTTTGGTTCCAACGAAGAAAGAAGGGGCTGGCAGCAAGGGTAAAAGGGAGGGGAACCCCTCCCCCCCACAAGCAGGGGATGTCTCCTCAGGCCCTTCACCGTATATCCGCCGCAAAGACATCGGCCCCATCTCCCTCGCACTTCCTTTCTTTCTTCTCGAACTTGATTATCGTTTAATTCAGTTTCATATTGTCGATCCTGGGGCCTGTCTTCTTCGAGCTCAGTTCACTTGGGCAAATATCTTGCACAGGTTCTGCATCCTTGACAATATCCCAACAGAGAATACCCGCCCCGCAGCATAGGGTCAATGGAAATCCGACTGTGGTCGTTTCGCCCAATGTAGCCTGCCGGTATTATGCTCTACCTAGAGAGAGAGCTAGAACGAAAAGCTCAACGTTGAGACAAATTCATCTGGCCCTGGTCGCAGTCACCAAAAATGACGTGACTGGGCGGTCGACTAGCCGGCTGAGAAAGATCCGATACGTATCCAGCACCCGCCTGCTGTGGAGGGGCCATCCTGTCTTCTGTTGCAGAGCACGGCATCAGCTGTGAGACCAGATGTCTATTGCTCCTACGGTCTGGTGGTAAGCGGATTATGTGCAGAGCACGACAGCGGTAGATGACAGGCGACTTCCGAGGACAAGATTCACTATGCCTACACAGTACATCAAGGTGGTGACTTGTGTAAGTCTGATTGAGTTCCCGACTCGGGCAGACCAAGCCGGGCCAGGCCAGACCAGGTGCGGCAAGCAGAGAGAGTGCTCCGTCTCTTTGTATCAAAGATAGTTAGTTAGCTAAAGCTAAAAAAAAAAAGATACTGTCAGCCACAGTAACAACACCCCTCCCCACTCAGAAAACATTGCATACGCACGACACACATCTCTGTACCTAGGTAGTGCCTGCCTGCCCACACGTCCGCATTCGCTGCACATAACTGACTGCGCATTGGCGTGTCGCGTACATATAAAATAGTACAGGTATGTATGTGGTGGGGGCGTCACCTACGAAGTACCTAAGGTAGGCAGTGGGTAGGTAACGCGAAGACGCGCAGTAGGCCTGGGGCATATCCAAAACCTACTCACCCGTAAATTCACCACATGATCCTGCGTGGTCGGTCGGCCGGCCATGCTGAGATCTATCCATGCCAAGAGCCCTGTCACTTTTGGTCCGAAGTCACAAGTCGGACGTTTTGGAGATGATTCAAGCGACGCGGGACGCTAAGGTAAGGCAAGACAGGTGTAGTGTGTGTGGTGTTGTGGTGTGTCGTGGGTCTTCCGGAATCCGAATCCGAGGCGCGACATCTCTTCACAGCCAAACGAGCTAGCTGTACCATCTGCTAAACGGGGTTGCCAACAATGCCATAGCCGCCGCATTTGTGGCGGTGGGCAAGACTGCCCTGCATCGGTGATCATAAACTTCGTCCCACCGAAGCAAGGCAGAGTAGGTAAGTAGGTAGGTAGGTACTCAGGCCAAGCAAGGTGTCTATCGATCGGTGTCCATCAACATACTCCATCGCGGCCACCCAATACCTACGATGCGCAACATGTCTTCAGGCTTTGGCTTGCCATCCATCTGGCAGGTAACAACAGCAGTTACACTACCTCACTACTAACCACTTGACAACATGGGTCCACCGCAGCAAAGCTCTTTGACTGTTCCGATCGAACCCGGTGAACAACCCTGTTTTGCTTCTACCTGCTCGGTCCTCCTTTACCTGTCGTCTGATGCTGGCCAGACGGGGCGAATCAAGCTGGTTAATTCTCGTTGTCTGTGTTTTTATTTGGTTCTTTCTCCCTTCCCGTCCACCCATTCGCTGCTGGTGCGTTTTCTGCTTCTACAAGCATCGCCGGGGAGTCGGAGCATACTCCGGCCCCTATAAATCAAATTTCCCACCTCTTCCGTCTACCTTTCTTGTTTCCTTCCACGGTTCCAGGGTGAGAAGGGGGGAAAAAAAACACCACTCACTGCGCTCGGTTGTCGACCAGTGATGCCCCAAAACCAATCTGCGATAAAAAATAAAATAAAGAAATAGTCGACCGCCCCCCCCCCCTTCTCTCCCCTTCCAGTGTGCTCTCCAGGTCCGCTCGCGACATTGTGAGAACAGCTCGACCTTTTCCTGACACAAGCTAGGCATATTACAAGACAGATACGGAATGCTTTTCGGCTAGTGAGGGCCCGTCCCACACCGCACCGCACCGCACCGCACCGCACCACAAACCGCAAACCGCACTTTACGCTCCTGTTTCGCTCGGTCGTAGGACCGAGTCCGGTTCCGCATCTCCTCCGTTTCCCAGGTCTCGTGTGGCGCAGAGACTGCTCCGTCTACTACATCGTGCCACTGGAAGAGGACAAGACCGCAGGCTGGACCACCTCACCGCGAGGACGCCCGCATGCTTCTCGACCAAACTTCTTAACCCCAACATCCAGCATCGAGCCGCCTTTTCGCAGCGAAACGCGAATGCCCCCTCCCTTCGTCCAGTGCCGCCTATCAGTCGCAGCCGCTCCTCTAGTCGTTCCTGCCACTAAATTTTTCCGCGGCCTAGGCGGCCTGGACTACTTCCTCAAGCTGGGTTGTACCGGTGTGGATCGACCACACGCGTCCTTCTTGTCGTCCTGCTTAGCCTAGCATGCAACCCCTTCGTCTCAACATCAACTACAGAGTCTTGCTGAGTGATCCGAACCCCCCCGGGTTCCGACCGCTCTTTCACTGCTAGGTGAACAATGAACACTGAACCTTCTTCTGTAGCCTCGAGTTGGACGGGATCGGCTGCAGGCATGTCAGCCCATCGAAAGGAGCGCGGCCATATCGCACAGCGAGTAAGTCTGATTGTGTCTTGTCTCTCGTCGAGTGTCGCCGTGTTTGTGCGGCAAACTTGCTTTTCGTTCGGTTGCTGTATCAGATTCGACAGGATGGGCGCGAATTGGCTGTCCAGTTACTTGTCATAGTCCTCACAGTCCGGCCTTGACCCCCCCCTCCCCCCCCACCACCGAACTGTCAAGAGACGCATGGCTCGCCTTGGATACATATCTGATACAACGTCTCGATAGGCTTGTGAGGTCTGCCGCCGCAGGAAGCAGAAGTGTGACGAAGAGAAGCCGACGTGTGGCTATTGCTCCAAAGCCCAGCTGGAGTGCGATTACGGAAGCCCGAAGCCGACCAAGTGCGTGAACCCCCCCCCTCTCTCTCCCTCTGTCACCTGCTTGCACGTTCGATTCAACTGTCCTATCTGTACCCTGAAACCATCACACACTGTCTGTATCGGAACGGCACGCGGTGGAGCTGAGGGGTCCTCCGTCAGCATCACGTTGACTGGCTAATTTGTTGTTGCAGGAAAGACAAGACATTGGTGGAGTTACTTGACCTTGTAACCAACATCAACCAGCATACCAGCCATATTCCAGAAATCTTTGCCCAGCTTCAGAGGTTGAGAGACAACATCCCGACACTTCTGCCTACCGAGAATACTGCCGGCAGTGATGTTCCCTCTTCAACAGCCAACGTGCAGCCTTCGACTCAACCGGGCCTGAGTCTGACGCCACGACACCAAGCTGCACGCCGTTACGCTTCCTCCGCGGATGGAATATTGTCCTGGCCTGCAGTACGGCAGACACTTGAAGCCATTCAACCAAAGATACCCGGCATCCAAGCAATTTTCGAGCGCCCGGAATCGTCATCCGTGCTATTCGAACAGCGGAGGGATCCGCGGTCTCTCTTCCGGGGCGGCTTGGAGTCCATGGGCGCACAAGATCGCATTGCTTTGGGAATAGCTCCGGACGACCCCAGGCCCCTTCAGGTGACGAGCATAAGCCCACACATTCTTGCGGAGCGCATTAGGATATACTTCAACACCTTCAACCGGATTCACCCTGTTCTAGACCGCCAGTACTTTATGCAAGTGGTGTTCCCCGGTGTGCTCCACAACCATTTCTGCGAGGATGCGGCATCTACCTTGCTGTGCCTAGTGATGGCGCTTGCTGAAGTAGCCATCGCAGACATATCAGGTAGAGGGTTTTCGGCATTTCAAGGCCACCAAGATGGCGAGCCAAGCAATACTACAGAATATATCGAATACCGGCCACCGGGCATCGAGTTCTTCAACGAGGCGAGGCGACGCCTGAGCTTTTCCGTGGGCGAGTGCAGTTTGGAGAACGTACAAATGTTCATTCTGATGGGGTATGTCATTTTCGAGTCGCGCATTCTTTTGCACCAGCTCTGGGCCTGGGTCCGACCTGAACATGTTACTGATCAGGCTCTGGTCTTTTAACAGATTATATTACGAGTCTTGTTCTCGACATATGGTGCGTACGAAGAGAACAACCATTGTTTTGAAGGCTCGACTAAATCCAGTTGCGCAGGAGTTTTGGAAAATGGTCATATCGGCGTCCTTGGCTTGTCACGCACTGATTGTCAGGTACGAGTCTCCGTCAAGACCCGTTCCCAGCTGCGGCCGAGTTGAACGGCCATCTTATGGGCTGATGAGTTGACCAGAAGCAGCAGCAACTCGGCCGAAATGTACGCTGCCCACGGCGATCAGATCTGTCGGGCCTTTTGGTATTGCTCCATCATGGAAACGTACGTGCAAAGCTGTTTCGTTTAACCAACTCAATTCGTCACCCATCCTACCCTCTCACTGCATTCCTACCTTTGGTTTCCTCGCATCTCGTTCCAATTCCTGGCTGGCTGATGTATTGGTGCGAGGGGAGGGGGGAGCAAAACGCAGCCGCTTCAGACCATGACCCATACCACTGCTTCTGAGATCGCACTATAATTAACAACTGCCTCTTTGATATAGAGTTGTCCAAAGGGAGTTGAAGTTGCCCTCGTCAGGCCTCGACAAGCTCGAGTCGCGCATTCAGCTGCCCCAGTTTCCCGAGTATGTCACCACGCCCGACGAACTTCTCCGTGTGCAGATGTACAACGACAGGATGTCTCATTACGGCGAGATATTTGTCCATCATATTTCTCTCGGGAATCTCGCGGCTAGAATCCACAACAGTCTGAAGCAAGGTGAGTTCCATAATACCCACGTTCAGGCAGCTACATAATTTCCATTCCTCCTCTTCGCAACCTGGGCTAGTGTAGGGCGAATGTGTAAGACACCTATGCTTGCTCGCCAACTGTTAGTATTAGATGCTCTTGTCTTCGGCACAGTCTTGCCGTATCGCTCGAAGTCCGGGGTCGACGCCTACGCATAGGGCGGCGTCTTATCATGACTCTTCACACTGCATGACAGCTTCGTTTTGTTTTTATTCTTTATTTTCTTCTTTTTTACATTCCACTACTGATGCCTCGGGTCTCCTCCAGTTGCTGAAGCACCCATTCCCATCCCGGGTCGGACGATTCCGGGACCAGACGGCCTCTTACGAACCATCGTGGATAAATGGGCGAGGGAGCTCGAGGAGTGGCACGATTCCTTGCCAGATCACTTGAGCTGGGACAAGAATCTTCCCTCCTCTATGTATTCGGCTCCCGATCTTCAACCCCCCAGCTCGTCGTTTTACGCCCAGAGCATGTATGCAGCCGGTGCCATGGATGCGTTGCATTCGCCTCCTATGAGCAGCTTCATTGGGTCTGACATCACTAACCCCAATATAAACATTGGCTTTCCCAACTCGGACGGCGTGCTGCTTGCGATCATGCGCTCACGATACTACCACATCGAATCCATACTCTACAAGCCCTTCGCTTATAAAGTCCTTCATGAACACCCGGACGACCTAGACGAAACAGACCTCTCGGCGACGACGAGGTTCCTCCATTCATGCGTTCTCTGGCCTATAATTGTCCCGCCGACCTCTCAGCACAAACGCATGATCCCTTGCCTCTATTTCTGGTCGCAAAATATCCTAAGCGCACTCATCATTCTGCACCTGTCCCTCATAAACCCCACGCTCTCCAAGATCCGACAAAGCCATTGCCGCCATGGATTCGAACAAGAAGCCGAGTTGACGATCGAGTGGGGGACCGCATGGATTCGAGATCTGAAAGACACTGATAGAATTGCACGGCGTTGTTGGATGATCCTCAAAGGCCTGTACCGACTCGATGACTGAGCAGGCAACAAGACGCATCAGGGGCGCAAAACCAAAAGAGACGCGTGGCCGGGTAAGGAAGCACGATTCCAGCTCTGTAGTCGTTGGGGGGCTTCGCGCGGGATAGAGATGGCGGGACGAGATCGTAAGAGGCAGAGCATTCTCGGGCATTCGGGGCAGCCTCGAATCTCTCGCATCAAGCAGGGACCAACCAGCAGAGCGGAAGGTAATGAACGTCACAAAAGCCGACAACGAAGAGAACGGCAAGATGGTAGCGTTGTCTCATGTTCCCGCGTGCTTGCTCCGGTATCAGGCCTTTGCTCCACCCAACATGTCTTTTACAACCTGGATAAATGCAGATATCGTTCTCATGATGTGGATCAAACTAAATTAGGCCTCCTAAGCCGGGACTCGATTTCTTTGCGGCCAAGTGACTGTGGCCAAAGGCGCGTGATTGATGGTTTTTCTAACTCGTCAGGCTGGTGCCACATGGCAGTTTCGCTTTCAGGAGGCAAGATCCACGGGACCATGTGTTCAAGGGAAGGTGGCATCGATGCTGCTACGTCAGCTCCTCCTTCAGTCAATCAACCGGCCATCCTTTTGTCAACTCACTAACAGCATCAACAATCTTTATGGACAAAGCTTCCAGCATCACCACTTTTAGCACCGACACCCATGACTTGTGAGTTCCGGACAAAATCAACAAAGTCCAGATTTGCTAACCTACAGATACAGGCTATGTAACTCTCGTATCGCTCTTTGCACCGTTCTCAACCGCCGCAACTATGGCTGTCCGCAACGACTATCTTTTCACAAGCGAGACACAAGATGCCTCCTCTATTGGGTGATTCACGCTTCCAACTTCGTCATCAAGACAAACAGAAAGAGGCACCACTGCTGGAAGTCGCCCGTCGGGTTCAACACGTCTGGGACAGTCACTGTCGACGAATTCACGGACATGACTAGACTCATTGGAGAGGAGATGCGCTCCGTTCCGTCCACGGTTCTCGGATTACTCCGCTCGGTGATTCTAGCAAGAACGGCTCACTGGGATGGGTTTCAACAATATACCGAGGGAGAGCCCCAAGTCGAGAAGTCCTTCGCATCTAACAGAATATTCACGATCGCCCTCTACAAGGCTTTCGAAGACTTCGAGGCTCTTTGCCCAAATGACCAGGGTGCAGGTCGTGATTCGGGCAATGGGTCCCAAGTACCCGACGCTATCGAAGACATTATTCTCGCCAGCGACTTCTCAGTCCGGGACGTCAGAACATTGAACGACACTGATTCAGAGAATGCATCAAGTGATGATGTCTTCACAACTCAGAAGCGTGTTAAAAAAAGGGGCAAGACGGGCAGTAAAGGAAAGAGAAAGAAGAAGGCAAAAACGGCGGCTCGGGTTGTTCCTGGAGAGGTGGCCCTGGCAAAGGTACCATTGAATGACTATCGCTTCCTCAGAACGGACGACGAACAGATGACTGAGTACTCAATGGCCGTCTGCTCGTATTTTCGTGAGTGTTCCAGTCTCCGTGCCTACCTCCAGGGTGTATGGCGTGAGGTTGCATATGACGGCCTCAACATTGTTGTTGCCGGCGTGTTGGTTCAGCTGGCCATCGGGATGGTAAAGAAAGTCGAGTCGGACGTCTTTGCCGACTTTCCAGGTCGGGTGTCGTTTGAAACACTTGAGAGGGCCATCACGTTGGGAAACGTACAGAAGGCGGAAGATGAATTTGGTGCAGCCATGAACCTTCTGATATCGGAAGATCAGGGCCAAGCCAGCGACGATGCCTTCATCGATCTGAGAGAATACATCATGTCCCACACCTGCCGAGATCTGGTCGACTTTGTGGTCGACTACCAACAGAAGCGAAACGGGGAGCCAACCGAGTCAATGCTTGCCCAGATTACGGATTAGGACCCCGCCTTTGACCTGCAGCAAGCTACACGAGAGGAGAGGTTGAAATGGCGTCGAGCGTACACAATCAAATGGCTGTACGATTTCGTCAACGTCTATTCATACCCGGCCGCCAAAGATGTTGAAGGAGAGCACCAAGGCCTGGAAGACATCGACTGGTCCCTCGAAAACGAGAACGTACTTGGAAAAGCGGTTCTGGGTTTCCCGGATTTTGCGGGCATCATTACCTCGCTTGCAATGCAAAAGCCCGGCACCTACATTCCGGAACGCATTCTACCACACCAAGTCTTTGTTACACAGTGTATTGTTGACGCATTTACCGTGTCGCGCGGCTGGTCCATCGACATGTTGAAAGGGCATGTCCTCGTGAACCCACCCCAGAGTTTCAACCCGACCAGAGAGATTGAGCTGTTCTTGGATCGCGAAAACAAAAGAGGAAAGTCGGGGTGTCTGCCTGCCCTTGATATGTTAGAATATCTTCTCGAGGGCGAGGAAACAATCAGCGGGCAACCAGGTTGTCACCAGGATCTTCTCAACAGCCTAAAAGGATTCTATGATGCTTGGAGTTGCCTAGGCCGTTCAACCCACTTGCATGGAAAGTGCACGTTTCCGAATTCCGCCTTCTCTGAGTCTAACGCAAATGGGCTTTGGGAGTTCTCTCCTTTCCTATGCGCCGTGGGACTAGTGGGCAGCGTCGAGTCAGCATTCGGATACTCGATGAGGGTCTGGGACTCTCTAATTATGATTCCATCGATGTTGCATCTTTACAACATGCTTGTGAAAGCGGAATACCTCACAATGCCAAACCAACTTTACCACAGTCTACAAACCTTGTTTAGGGACTGCATTTTCCACAACGGTGAAGTACCAACGTACAACTTCGGTCGAAGCCTCACAAGACAAGTGAAGGATCGTTGGAGTATGGCGAAGCAACTGCAGAGGGGTGCGCAGCAAGCGATCGCATTTGAGCATCGAGGAGTGCACGCGGCGCTAGACCCCAGCCTGAATCTATCGTTCAAAAAGAAACCAAATTTGCTACTGTACCGAGACGCCAACTGGGACATCGAAAGCATCCCGGACGGCGATATTGAACCACAATCTTCACTTGCCATGCTCCGCATCTCCCAGACAAAGCAAGTACTCGACTCTCGGACAGGAAAGAAAACACTCGAAGAAACAGACCTGATCCGCCGCGCCAAAACGGAGCTCAAAGTAGACGATGACGAGCTCTTGAGCATGGCGAGTGCGCAGACTAGTGTCGAGCTGGCTAGCCAGGCAGGGTCTCTGCTAACTAGGGAACAGTTACTGAGGCTTGTCAGGAAGGACGTACACAAAGATGTCTGCGGAGATTTGCCCTCATCCGGCATCAACTACATTTCGGTTACTGCTTATGTCCTATTTCACTGCATGTGCATCGAGGAGGATATGGATTACTTGAAAATCCCGCTGTTCATGGAGGTATATTCATCCGGAGGTCCGGGAAAACGGCTGTTCTTGCTGACTCAGGCCATGAATCTCCGCGATGAAAGGTGTCTCCAGGTCATGGCCGGGGTATTCGAGGCCGTCGAAGATTCGTTGGAGGATTTCGTCTATTGGGGGGACATGGGCAGAGCAGCAGACGTGCCGAAAAGAGGCTCCGGGGAAAGACCGACCGACAAGCAATGCCCAGTCATGTGAGGAAGACTGATGGGCGGGTGACATAGTGTGTAGTTTACTTAGCGTTGGCTTGATTCGCCCGAAAGTTGATGGTGGCCCTCGAGCACCGGCCGTGGCTTGGGCCCAGCGAAGCATGCACAAAACGTATAGAATAGCAATGCATGGCGAATGAGTTGAACACGGCAGAACGAGACGTGCCGGCCTAGAGTGAACAAGGATAGATGGCTTGGCATGCCAGGAAGGGGGCGGGGAGACGTGCCCACGGGGCTCGAAGAACGACGCTTTGCGACGGTCCTGCCACGGGTTGATGCCCCGGGCCAGGGTGCGTTGAGCACTACTAGTTAACAATCAAGAAGCGACGACTGGAGGAGCGAGCCTCCGAGAGAACGAAGACCAGGAGAAGTGACGTAGCGACTAAAGCGCACCAGTTGATAGATACGGGAAGGTGGTGAGGCTGCGTCGTCGGTGGGACGCCGGAGGCCCTGGGAGACGTGCTCGGATGGCCAGGTGGAGAGCCCCCCCTTCTCCGGATGGGGAACGACGCCGGAGGGGGGCGGGGGGGTGTCACGTCACATGCTTGGGTCACGGAGACTAACGGATGAACAGTACTTGGCTTGAGCTGCTTCAACTGCCGACGAGGGCGAGCCCATTGCTTGTCTCGTATCGGATAGGCTTGTTTAGAGGAGAGGAGGGCGACGGGGCGCTGGATAATCTCGCGTATCAATGGAGTGGCTGCTCAGGCTCCGTGCTTGACATGCACTAGGAGGAGGAGGGTAGGATGGCTCGATGTACTAGCCAACTAACCGTATCGCTAGCTCACGGCTAGCTTACCAGCTCTCCGGCCATGCATCCAGCCGCCAGGGCGCGCGCATGTCCCCCGCCAGAGGGAGTACGAGCCCGCTAGGCCGGCGCCAGATCCGTCAATGACACGAGGCGCGGGCCCGGGTGCGCCGCTAACGATATTATAAGGGATCCGGCCACGGGAGGAGGAGGAGGGGGTGTGGGGAATGAGAGGAACATGGGTTCGGTCCGGCGCTTGCTGTGCGCCCCATGCGCTGTCCCCAGGCTTGGTGGCACCCTCTGCAGATTGGGGTATTACGGTTACGACCCCAGTTTGCCCGCGATCATGTTGGTGGGATTGGTCTCCTGGCACAATGCACGAGACCCCGTCTCCAGAGTCTCGCGATGACGAGAGTGAGCATAGGCGGAGACGGCTAGTTCCCGGCCGTGTCACCCGGTTGTGGCTTGCTGGTACAAGCCAAGACGGTCAGAGCCCCTTCCTCCTCCACCTTTCCTGCGGCTGGGTCACGTTGGTAGTTATTTCGCGGCATGGTTGTCAAACGGAGCGGGCGTGGAACCTACCACGCTCCCCCGCCTGCCTGCCTGTCTACTGAGGCGCGATACCGGACCAGGTCTGGCTGGACCTTTCCGGTCGACCTCTCCCCGAACCAAGGTCGGACGCGGGCGCAACCAGATCAGGAACCGACCCTGCCCAGCCAGCCAGCCAGCCAGCATCCCAGTAACTACGGGACAAGACGGGTTGTAACGCCGTTAAACGAGACCGACTTCAGTCCGGATGAGCGCCGTCCCCTCCGTCCCCTCCGTCCTCCTCCTTGGCTCCTTGGAGTGCCAGTCGAGGGATTGGGCACATGGGGTTCCATGTCGTACGTGTTCCCGAGATGCCATGCTATTTGTCTTTGTCTTCCTGTGCAGCTGGCTGCCCGGCAAGCTTCCTTGGCCACTGCTTGGCTTGGCTGGGCACCTCAGCTCCCCGACCCCCGTCTCCCTCTCCCGTGTGCCGAACCAAGAAAGACATTTCCCGCTTTCGTTCCCGCGGCGCGCTGAGAGAGAGAAAGGCGGTTGGGGGGGTTCGCATGGGAACGGGACGAGAGGGTTGGTTGCGCGGCGTGGTACGTCTGCTGCTCCGCCCTGTTTGTCTAATGTGCTTGTGAGATTGCGAAACCGGCAGCTGCGTGGGCAGCAAGAGCTTCTTAAGCTTCTTCTGCTTCCTCCTCTGTCCTTCGTCTCGCCCTGAATTGTTGGGGTTTTGCCGCTAGGAGAAGAGGATGAGCGGCTGGCATCTAACAGGAAGAAAGGACTGGAACGGAAAAAAAGAAGCGAGACTACGCGGGTCCCCCCGGGCCGGGCCATCATATTCACACCCTCCTCGCCGGCCAACAGGCTAAGAGATTAGGAGACATTGGGTCGCGGCCAAAGGAGAAGAAACGGCTAGGTTGAAGATTGGCACGGACCAAGCGCAGGACTCGAGATCAGACGGGCGTCCGTTTTCGCTGGCGCAGGATTGCCTTTGACAGAGCGCAAATCCCGATAGCCTCATGCGTTTTCGTGCTTGAGACGGCTGGGCGGGAGCGGCGCAAGATGCAGAAAAGGGCGGGTGGGCGGTCCGGAGCCGGGCGAGCGAATCTGCATGACATACGTAGGTAAGTAGTCTACCTATACCGATCAATGCCAATCAGTTCAACCACCCCTCACCTTTCAGTCGTGTGTGCTGTTGAATGAAAAAGATGGAGGATGGAAGTAGTGGGGAGCGAAAACGCGCTCTGCTGCTTTGCGTCTCCCGTGAGTGATATGCATGACGCATTCTTTCTCCTGTTTCGCTCGCTCCCGAGTACTCTTGGGGGGGTTGGATGTGAGGCCCCGGCACGGGGCTGACGTAGGGAGCTGACCGTCCGGCATGTGGGGACCAAGTTTGAGTGGTGGCGGCGAGTCGACAACCGAGCGGCCTTGAGTACCCAGCCGACGGAGTGGGAAGTTGGGTTTCTTCATCTTTTTACCCCGCCTCATCCTGCGGAAAAGATAGGTACTTGGTGACTTCGTCGTTTTTCATTCTTCTTTTTGCTTTTCGCGGGGCGGGGAGCTCTTTCGTCCGGAGATGGGATACTGATAGAGGCAGAATAAACGTCGGAAAAGGAAAGAAGAGAAAGGAAGGAAGGACGGGAAGGCTAAACTGGAAAAGATAAAATGAAGAAATGAGAATGTTTGCCCGCCTGCCCTGCTGCGGGCAGTGTTGACTGGCGGGGGGGAGCCAATGATTTAGGAAATGGGCGGATGGGACCACGCGTCAATGGACCTCACAAACTCTGGACGATGTTTCAGTCCCTCCCTGACGGTCAGACGCGGCGGTAACCCAAACAACGGATGACCGGGTGGAGACAGGGACGGGGGTAAGAACATTGACGGAGCAGCCGCCGGGCCCGGGTTCGGCCACGGCCAATGTCTGCCTTCTGTCGTCCAACCCTCCTTCTAGGCGGGTGGGGCTAGGGGGGAGGAGGAGGAAGGAGATGGATGGAACTTGGAAGGTAAGCGAAGGCGAGGTGCCCGTGAACACCTTCCCCCCTTCCCCCGGGGTGTTCCGGGGTGGTGGGCGCAATCTAAACTAAAACTATATTTACCTTTTCTCTTTCGGGGACTGGCCTCCTGGGCAACCCTGACTCAGCATGCATGCATGCTAAGAGTGTCTAAACCTTTGATTTCCCAGGGCAGATTAGGTCGCTCTTTCTCTCCCTCTCTCTCCCCTCCAACAGGCTCCAGAGCCCAGAAAAGTTTAGGCTTTATTGAACCCAAAAGACGTAGACACGATCGGTGGCCAATGCCTTGGTCGCGGCGTCGCGGCGTACAGCACTGGTGGTGCCTGGGGCGTTATTCATGATATTGCCGTGCAGCCCGTCTTGTTTTATTTTGCAAAGGGGGCCTGTCGACAGGACATGAGGACCGACACACACGCACACGCACACACACATCGGTAAGACGTAATATACAGTATGGAGCAAAGGGATGGATGGATGGATGGATGGATGGATGGGGTTACAAAGTGGAAGGGATGGCCCTCGAATCGGGCTAAAGCACCCCGCCACGGTATTGCAGACACCTTCTGTGTCGAGTAGCGTCAACAAACTTCAGCCTTTCGTCCCCCCCTCCCCGGGTTCTCGTTCTTCGTGCCCACCTGTTTGATCTTCTTTTCCCTCCCTCCCCTTCCCTCTCTCGTCGCAGCGTCTAAACCAGCTTTGTCCTCATCTTCTAGTCACCGCACCATAACTACGCTCGAACCCATCTACGACGACGCATCCACTCGCCCACCTGATCGAACCCTGCCGAACATCACGCACCTCAACCAACACAGACGAGAAAAGAGCACGCGCTTGCTTCCACGGTACAAGAAGAACAATAACAGGAAAGGAAGAGGAGAGAGTGCCCAAACATCACCCTCGTCATGAAATCCTTCGTCCCCGTAGTCATTGCTCTCGCCGGCCTTGCCGCCGCGCAGACTGACCTCCCCAAGTGCGCGGTACGTCGTCGTCCTTCCCCTCAACCCCCGGGCCCTAAAACGCCACCACACATCGCGATGGCTGCTCGGATCCTTCTTGTGCTGACCCCCGAGCGCGACCTAAATAGCAAAGCTGCGTCACCCAATTCACCTCTGGCAACGCGATTGCCGGATGTAGCAACCTCGACGTCAAATGCATCTGCTCCAACGGCGACTTCCTCAACGGCATAGCCTGCTGTCTCGCCCGTGATTGCCCCGAGGATGATCAGAAGATCGCCGTCAAGTACGCCCAGAATATCTGCACCGGCGCCGGCGTATCTGTTCCCGACCAGGTCGTCTGCAAGTCCGGCAACGGTTCGACTTCTGGCTCCCCCTCCGCCACCCCTTCCCAGACCGGCGGCGCTGCCCAGACCAGCGCGCCCGCGTCCGCTACCAACACACCCAGCTCCTCCGCCGCAACCTTGGGTCCCGTGGCCCTGCTGGGAGGTCTCGTTGCTGCTCTGTTTGTCTTGTAGTCTGGTTTCGACGGAAAAGCAAACGGTGTTGATGGTGGTGTCCAGAGTAGTCACCACAGATTTACTTCTCGTCTGATGGCTGGCCGCGGAGATAAGAAGAGACCAAAGCTCTCTGTTGCCGTTGTCGTCGGCTCTTGTGTTAAGAAAAACACGTAAGGATTTGCAGTCGGTATCATTTGTCTCTTCTATTTGTTCGTTTCTCCTGTACAATGAATACAAGGAATAAATGGTTGGAATGTGTCACCCTACGCTTGCGTGAGTGTCCTGATGACCATGAGGCGATGACGCCTGCTGCTCTATATGTCCGCTGTGAACGGGGAGAAGAAAAGCATGTTCACTAGCCAACGGAATTTAGGGCGTTGGGGAATGCTTTGTTTAGCATATCAGCGACCTTTTGCGGTCAGAATGATATTCAGATTATGTGCGGCCGACAAGTGATGGATCGACGCCAGCCTGCCAATCAATTCGGCAGAGCCGCCGTGAATGCGTCAGCCACGTCGAAGCGTCAAGACCCTTGGACCCTGACCCGTACATCACTCATCTGCCGAAAAGCCTGTTGCAGACATGACGCGTCCGAGCCTCACACCGCCAGTTTATCGAGCTCAACGTCAGTTGCGCCGGAAATGTGCATGTATTGCCGCGAGGCTGTTTTGTGTTTTCGACAAAACCTTCTCCGGCAACCATAAGACGGTTTTGGGGAACCTAGACCTTCCCCAAACGCCCACGAGCTTTTCTTCTTCCTTTTCAAAGCTGAGAGGGGTTGCCGGAAGGGCCAGGTGACGCGTGGCAGAACGTCTAATGGACGTTGTAGCAGAATCCCTGCCATCAAATGTGATGATCAACAGGCCGGCCGAGAGATTGATCAATCTCTCGGCCAAAAAGGAAGCGCAAGTATATAAGTCTCGTAGCTGATTGTCAGACCATTGAGGAGAAAAATTAAAATAAAATAAAAATAAAGAAGAAGAAGAAGAAGAAAACAACGACAAGGACAAATCAAGCATAGAATGAAGCTCATGCCTCGCCGATTGAACTACCCGATAAGCAGGACGACTGTCGATGATGACCCGAGCCCCTGTACGTGGTGAACCCTAAATATGAGCCGGTTTGAGGTTGTCGCCGCGTGTTGGGAATGCCACCAGAAGCGTGGGAACGCACAGCAGCCGGGCAGGGTGAATAGCCGCGTTATTGGCCATAAGGCTTTGCTGACCCCGGGATCCCCCGTTGGCCGGGGTAGCCGAGAGTGATGCGAACCAGATCCTCCGTTGCCATCGTTCGCGAAAAGATGAGATGCTGAAGAATGAATGCAACGGTACGGTGGCAATCGTTTCACTGCCGGTAAATCGGCATCTGCTATCTGCCAGTCGATGCTAATGGCAATTTGGAAGAACGAACTGGTACTGTCGGGCCAAAGCCCCGGCGGCCCATTTCTGCAACTCGGGTGACAACAAGGGCAAAAAGAAATCATGGTTTGCATCCTACTTTGTACAGCGGTCGCCTATCCGGCATGGTATCACAGCCCGTATAGTCTTGCCCATGCCGGCGTGTGCGGAAAGAAACGGGAATATTCCCATGGGTCGGTGGGGAGCCGACGAAGGATATCCATCTCTCAAAGTTTGTTGTCCTGCACGGGACCTTGGCATTAGCAAGCCACCTAGCTCGCGGACATGGCACTGTGAAATGCCCAATGTGTGTTAGCGGCCGTTTGAGGACGGCAAGGTATCGCAATCAGCATTTGTTTGACTCGGTCCGGCTTACAGAGCTGCTTCTCCCACAAAGCTGCCTGCAGGTGGGCAAACGAGACTCCCAGATGCTTTCCACGTGTAGTCATTCACCCGGTGTTGTTCCGCGCGGCATGACATCTTCTCAGTGGTGCTTCGACAACCCCTTTCTTCCCCATTGTCCAGACCTGCGATATCGACGCGAGGTTTCGTGTTCCGGATATTAAACACGTTCCCAGAGGGTTAGGCGGAATGGATCCGGCTCTCACCTTCGTTTCTGCTTTCTCACAAGGGCAAGGCTCCGCCCAACACCTTGCTAGCGCTACCTGTAGGCCTTCTCTCTCTCTCTCTCTGTCTCTCTCTCTGTCTCTCTCTGTCTCTCGCTCCACTTGCTCTGCCATACTCGTTCGGGCCTGGCCTGGCCTGGCCCGTGTGTGGTTGATCGCATGTCAATCAGTCTTGCTTTCTGGCCTACAATCGCTAGCAGGGAATGGGGAAGCCTCGTTTGCTAGGACTTATCGGGATAGACCTACCATGGTTCGCCCAGAGCCCCAATTGATGCCATCATTCAGCTCTACCAGCCGCCGTGCAGGGACATGGGACTGAGAGATCGATCAGATGAGAAATTTGGGGTTGTTGGGGTGTCATAGCGCTTTGATCTTTTGAAGTCTGGCGTGAAACCCGGCGGTGGGTTTGTCTGCGAACGCTTTGACGCCTCAAGCTCCTGGATGTCGGTTCTGCAAGGGAGCAGCAGCAGCGCAGCGAGGCGAACCACCGAGGTAGATGGAGTGGTGAGATCGGTTTCCCTTCTTGTAGTGCGTGACTACCTGGCAGAAATAGAGTTCGACTTGCCCGTTCTAGAGAAACCAAGGCGTGGCCTAAACCTGGTTTGCGCAGCGTTTTTGGTGCGTCGAGCAAGGCCAACCATCAGTTGTAGGTGCATCGTATTTCCAAGGTTTTGGCGAGTAAGGCTACCCTGCCTGACGCCGCCCCGATTATGGCGGTGGCCACGGATTGATTGTTATTGGGAAGCGACTGTGATCGTCAATCCCCGAATCCAGCAGGAGATGCCATGTATATGTATGTAACGCGGCCACGCATCCAACACGGTGCCGATCGACAGCCCCGGCCGGTGGAACAGGCGGGCGTTTGATGTTTTCCGAGGTATGGAGGTTGGCAAATTGTAGACCGGAGGTTTTCGGCTTCTGCGGTCCAGAGTCAACCCGGGTCGATGTCGGCCATTGACCTCGGGGTCCTGCATCAGGAAAGAACGGCTCAGCAATGAATTAATGGAATCCATTTCGTCTCGAAAGGTGACAACTTTTGGGTCATGAATCGGATGGCCGGCAACGGTTCACTGCAATGCGTCTCTGCTTCCGAGGTTTGTTACCGCGGCATACTTGTGCGTCGTTGACCAGGAGCCGCTGGGAAGCGGTCTGTTGTTCAGCGGAACGAACGGATGACGGCCTCGGACCGTTAGACCTTTTCTGGGGCGCACCGCCTGGTGTGGCAAGATTGATGGACCTGGTTGGCAGTGTCGGTCTTTGCTTCTGGCGATTGCGATGATAGAGGTCTTACAGCTCTTGTGGAGATAGATGACCGAGATGTACTACTAGGGTCATTGTCAAAAAACGGCATACGCCCCCTACATCGAGCGATGGTTCTACACACCGGGATTTAGAGATAGACACAATTAAGATTTTGGCAGGCCACCCGGAAGCTCGGCAATCCAGCCACGGCTCCTGTCCGTCTCCTTCAGTGCGACGACATCATGGGTGTCCTATTGCAACTGTCCCCACACACCGAGTCCATCCGTCCCATCATGTTGGTGTCGTCTGTGTGCGGTCAGACAAGCACTAGACCAGGCGACGACGGTCTTGTATTTGCGAGCATACCACCGTAGCAAGCAATGCCCTGGAAAACCAAGGCCGGCCCTGCCGCTTTGTGCTCGTCTATGTCGCTTTGTGCCCCTCCTGTCTATTGAATTCCGTTTTCTTTTTGCTGGTTAGCCCCGGTCAGCCCCGGTCCAGCCAGGATGAAATCGGTCACGCATGGAACCAACCATACCCCGGCCGGCCGGCCGGTTGGTAATGTACCGTTTGGAACCAAATCTTGCGACACTGCAATTGCTGTCGGTACCACCTGGGGATCACGACTACGATGCATGGCTCGTACAAATATAGCAAGCCAGTACGGATACGGCCTTCAAATAAACAACTACCAAAACGGGGCTTTCCAATGTCCGCGGCAGCCCTTCTCTTTCGGGGTTGTCGCGCAAGCGGGCCGAAATCTGTCCAGTGTTGCCCTAGAGTTGCGTGAGAGTGGAACGGATAGATCTAACCCGCAGGCATGCGAAAGTCTTCCTCCAAGCGCCTGGAGTGACGTTGAGAAGAACCCTGTGCGGGCAAGCTTTCGTTTTGAGGGGGGAAGGGGGGATTGCAACTTGTAAGCCACTGATCTGATCATTTTGTTAGCACTGACCTGATGTCCCTGTAGTAGACAGTTGATATGCGCAAAGGTTCCCTCGGCACGGTGGGTTTTGGCATCCTGTCATATCGGCCGCATGGCGTGCATGTTCAATAGTCAGTCCTCACCTCGCAAGGTAATCCAAAGTGGGCCCCTCAAGCGCCGTGGCATCTCAGTCGATTGAAACTGGAAGCAGTTGTCGGCTAAGCGAGAGCCCAAACAGTGGTCCTCCAGAGTTGTGATACAACAAGCTCCAGGCAAATGGTGTCAAAGGGGTCGATGGTCGGCTGAGGCTGATGGCGAGTTGATGGTATTACCTAGAGATCTTTCTCGTCACCATTACATAGGCTGTTGATCTTCGTCAACTACGCTCATTGGCACAGTCAGTTGAATGGCATGTTATTGGCGGCCGGGCTGGAGCCAAGGAAGAGGTATTCTTGTTAGCCGCCGGGGAAAGTTGTCACAGGTACACGGTCCTTGCGGGTCGTCATGTTGTAGGTGTTGCGGAGAAGGCGACAACCGTTACCAAATATGGGCTTTGGACGTCCATTTGGGATGTAATGACGATCGGTTCCCAGTGCCATGCTGTTTTTGTCCAAGTCTGACCGTGCTTCCCGTGTAATGCTTTCTGGCGCTTGAGGAAGTCATTACATCCAACAACACCCGGACCTGGCTCCGGCGTGGTGCAGGCTTGAAGGGCTGGCATGGTTTTCTCGATGCGAGCGCCATGACAGGTGTGACACTGAGGTAGCTTGCCATCAATGTGACAATGCGTTGGGGTTGTTTGCCGAAGGATATTGCCGAAGGATATGATTGCCATAGCATACGTAGATGGACAGTTGAAGTCGTACAACAAATAGTGGATGCATCATAGCATCCTGTGAATTGCGAGAGGGTCGAAGACGGGCGGCAGGGCGGCATAGTTGTTGTAAGCCACAGCCAGGTATTTCGATTAAGGTACCTCCCGCTACGGGGCTTCGTAAACCAAGTTGATGCTCTGCGCATAATATACAGTACCACCTTGGATGCAACATAACCGTCTGTGCACAGAATGGATGACTGCCGAGGCTGGGCCGCCCCGACATGACGGTAAACAGAGGCAAGGTGTGTCAACCGAAAAACCACGCCGAGTAGACCGCTGCCGTCGGGCGTGTTCCATCAAAACGACAGCTAGGCGTAAGGTGTGGATGAGAGCCATGGACAGAGATTAACCGCCGCTATGTGTAGTGATGGAGGAGCCGAGACAGCAGATGTGACAGTCGCGAGAACGAAGAGTGTAGGTGGACTGACGGACGGGTGGAGTATTTGTTTGTGCTTGGGCCCCGAAACGACAGAGGGCAGAGGTAAGATGTGTGTCGGCTTCTGGCTTGGAGCAGGTGGGCCAAAGGGAAGAGAGCAGTGGCGCCATAAGGAAACCCAGACAACAAGAAGCTGGCGACGACGGGGGTGATGGCGTGCCAGTCAGTCGGGGGGGGGGGGGTCGGCACCATGTCTGTGAATGATTGATTGATTGATGGTGGCGCAAGTCAAGTCGACACTGCAGGCAGGTAGGTAGGTAGTAGGTACTACTGGTGCTCCGTAGTTGGTTGATTTCTTGGCTCGCCAGTGCCTGCCTGCCTGGTACATAAAGTCGATGGAGATTGCTTGTTGCATGTGAGCGGGTGATGGTCTGGGTTCGATTCTAGCTTAGGTAGCTTGGAGGGGGATATAAGAATGGAGTACGAGGAGCAAGCGTATGGTGTGTGCGAGGGCACGTTTTGTTCAATCTTGTCTGCCCTTGCCTCAACATGAGGTCAACTTGATCATCGTATGAGGTCAGTATATACCTGTAGGATACATATAACTAACTCTGGGAGGATGCCCCCCCCCCAACCATCTAGGTACCTACCTAGGTAGGTAGATAGGTAGGGGTCCTAGGGAGAGCGGAGGGGCAAGAACGAAGCGGCAGAGGAAACGCAAGGTACGTACCTCTTGGAAACCGATAAGGTGGGAAGGGGGGATGGGCTCAAGGACGCATTCCTACCCGTTGGCAGAGAGCAATCCAGAGGGGAAGGTGAAGGTGTTCGGCGCTGCTCCTTTTCTACGCAGTAGACTACCTACCTAGCACCTGGGTATCTAGGTACCTAGGGTAGCTTGGCCGTGGTCTTGGACTGGAACTGTCTTGCTTCATCCGTGACCATCCATGC
Organism: Colletotrichum eleusines; assembly: GCA_016807845.1. NCBI lineage: Eukaryota > Fungi > Ascomycota > Sordariomycetes > Glomerellales > Glomerellaceae > Colletotrichum > Colletotrichum eleusines. The sequence goes on from JADEZO010000007.1 coordinate 1,533,202, forward strand.
ATGTGCGTGGGTGACTCTTGAAGGAGGATGGATGGACGGACGCTGTCCGGCAACACTCGGGCAACTAACAGCAAGTGTTTAGGGAATGCTCAACAAGTGCTCAGCAACCGCCTCGGTGTTGATTGATTCATGGGCGAATCAACCGAAACAACAGAAAGGGCCGGCAACGGCGACGAGAAAGGAAGAGGCACAGGCGAGGCAAGGTGGAACAGGCTGTTTCCGCTTTTTCATGTCTTCGTCCTTGATCCTTCCGTGGCTCGGGTGCCACATCTGGCGCGCAAACGTGTGTGTTTGGTGTGTTGCATTGAGGGCGGCACACACAGGGTCAAAGAAGCATCTCGGTAAGCGCAGCCCCCCGTCCAAGCTGATGTTCAGTCGGCAGCAGGTGAGCAGTGGTAGAGCAATAAGTACAGTAGAGCAGCATCATTGGCTGCACAAAGGCGGGAAACAACATCTGCTATCACTGAGCGAAGCCCATACCGAGAGCTTTTCGACGAGACAACAAGCCCCCTCACAGCCCATCGCCGTCCCAACTCCTCTTGCATCCCAAGATAATCAACTAGTCGAGTCCTGAATGGAAAAGGTGTACATACATGGGCCGAAGCGGGAAAGTGGCGCCAGACTGGGTTGGGTTGGGTTGGGTTTGGGGGTTGACGGGACATGGCGAGGCAGCCAAGAAGACAATGCATAAGGATGAAGAAGATCAACCCAAGTTCTTGCATGGCCGAGTCGGATCAGCTCAGGTCAGGTAAGCCACGCAGGTTAGCTTCCCGGGTCAAAAAAGAAAAGGAAACCCTTCCTCTCATTTTTTTTTCCCTTTCTTTCAGTCATCACCCCCTTTGTTTGGGCTACCGTAGTACTAGTAGGCGGCTTGGTTCTTGCCTTCCATCCCAACGCACTTACATAATAGTACATTAGGCTCCTACTCCCTTGGTACTCAATTACATGCACCTGCATTGCACCTGCAACTCCAAAAAATGTGAAAGATAATAAGGGTGAAAAAGAAAAGAAAAGCCCCCAAACCCAAACCCAAAGCAAATGATGCCTCATTCTGCAGCCATTTAGACGCTACTGCTGCAGAGCACGTCCTCATCACTGCCGCACTTTCCAGTCTTTAGTCTTTACTTGCATCTTCATCCTTATGTCTCTCGTACAGTACATACATATCTACCTACCTACGTACCCACGCCAAATGGCCCCATGTCGACGCCTGCAGACGGTCTGTCCACCCACGTACCTACCTACCTGTACCTCCCCGTCCGTCTGCTATCCATGTCGATTCCTTGGATCTCCTGCATCGCCTGCTGACTAGGTACGGAGGTCACGTCCGACCCTTTACCTCCTCCATCCCTCATCCTTCCATCGCATCATTCTGGGTCTGACACCACCACAACCTCGCGTTCCCCATCCCCTCGCCCCGTTTCGAGTTCACAACACTCCTTGCCCTTCACTTCCCTCGCTTCACTTGGTCCTGCCATCTTCCGGTGGGTGGCCCTACCCGTAACGTCTTATGGGCACTCCTGCCCACTGCCACGCCAATGGTTGCCAATAATTGACTGATACACATGTGCCTTTCTGCCCACCTAGGTAGGTACCTAGGTAACTGTAGACCTACTGCCAATACGTCGAGTTTGCTCACCCTGTCTTAGCCACTTGGTGTGGTGCCTGCCTGCCTGCCTGCCTTGACAACAAATACACACATTAAGTTGTTGGTACGGTGCGGCACGGTACCTCAATCAGCTAGTTGGCTGGCTATTGGGATCCTCGACTTCTTCATCTCTTTTGTTTTGACTACTCGCCTACCGATCCGCCGCATGTGACACTTTGCGTTCTAGCAGCGCTTTCGGGGAGAGGGAGAGGAAACCCAGCCTCTCTTGCCCGCCTCCCGCCGACGTTACCCCCCCCCCCCGCGGGGGGGCCCATTCGTCCATGCCAAGACGGCCCATACCATGTCATCGCCCTCTGCGTAACGCCAAAGCACACCGAACACAAGCAATCCAATATCAAGCATCAACCGCTGTTCCTCTCTCCGTTAACCTACCGCATCAAATTGTTCATGCACCTGGCCCGCAACAAACCACACATTGTCGCCATGGTTCAAGTTAGCGCCGCAATGGCACTGGGGCCACTGTGTGCGGCAATACTTGTCGGTCCGGATGGCGCATCATGACCACCCGCACTTGATAAAAAGACAACTTTATCGCGATGAGCAGCCTTGTCAAGTCCCGAGGTGCAGGTCGAGGTGGAGACGGAGACGGAGGCGGAGGCTGCGACTCGCTCTCGCAGGACCAGACACGACGACGACGCCTTCTTGTCTCGGTGTGCTCCAACGAAAGACATCCCGCCCGCTCTGACACTCCCGAGAGGAGAGACCAGCTTGGTCAGGTCGGTGCGCTAGCAGGGATCCCAGCCAGGATGCTGCCTGAAGACTCGAACAACGGCTCCTCCGTTTCCCGTCTCATGGAACCCGGTGCTGCCAATGGCCGCTGTGCTGTTCCACACTCGCAGTTCCCAGGCCCTCCGTGTATGCGCCTACCGACAAGAGGCATCACGTCTCCAGCACCCAACGTCTGTTCTCGCAGCTCGCGAAGCTCAACTATGTCACAACAGTGGCCGCCATTTTCCTGCCTTCTAGCCTTTCCACCAGAGACTTTTCAGACCGGACGCCATGCGCGGACGGACAGACGGCGTCAGCAACCGCCCTTCCCTTCCTTCCCTCCCACTTTTCAGTCATTGCCTGCCGAACCGTCCAACCAGCGAGCGGGTCCTCGGGCACTCGTCTGCGTCGTAATGCGTGCGCACACTTGAGGAAAGAAGCAGCAACACAATTTTTGCTTTTGGCCGATGTCAATTCGAGGGATGTACTCTTTAAAAGGAGAAGTAAAAGAAGAAAGAACGGAAGAAGAAGAAGAAGAAGAAGAAGAAGAAAAGCACTTGAGGTTTTTATCTTTTATTTTTCTTCATATTCCCTCGACGAGACGACAATAGCCTCCTGTAAATCTTCTTTTTTTTTCATTTTTTTTTTCAGTTCCTTTAAGCCCCAACCGCCAACCTCCCCTCTCTCCCCCCCTTCTTTATTTATTTGCATATATTGGGCTGATTTGGTCATGCAACCTGTAGATGACCAGGCCGGCCAGACCAGCTCAATTCTTTATGGCTCGACCCCCTTTGACCTCTGAGCCCGTCCCTGGAGCGTGCCATCAGCGCTCCCCACTCTCAGCACAGGGCGTGTCGATAGTAGATTTACCTTGCAGATGCCACGAGGTGTGCAGTTATGACCAGGGGTCCAGATACCTCCCCTCCCTCCCATGTATTCCTTTTCGTCCCCATGCCCCCCCGTCCACTATCAAAGCCCTCCGTCGCCTGATGGGGGAGGGGAATCTTGCACTTACGTCCACTGTCACAGACCTAGACCTTGCGAGGCGGAGAGTACCTCAACCCTGGACCTCGTCGTCCGTCCGCCCATCCGCCCGTCCGTCCTAACGACCGTTTTGTTGTTTTTCCTTCTTTTTCTCCCTCTTCCCCCCCCTTCGACGCAAGCGCTTCCGTCATGGCTCAGACATGGACAGGGTAGCTCAAATCCGTTCACAGTTTGCTCAATACCAATGCTTTTGCGCCTTGCTTCTCCATTGACTCCCAGGTACATACCCTACCTACCTCCCGTACACCCTTGCCCTGCTTCTCGTCTCACTCGTATATATTTCATCCGGCGTCGACCCCACCATGCGCATGCTTTTTTTCCAACAACAGCCTCTGCTGTCTAAGTACAAAGAGCCGCCGTGTCCTCTGACCTCTGATACCTCCTCAACTTCGCCATACTCTCTCCGTCACCCGCTTGCCATCCGTGTCATCTCTTCTCCCTTTTTCCGTCTGTTCAACTTCGGACCTTTGAGGCAGAGTCCCTCCAAGCCCGACCCGACTCTCACCACGCTCTATACAAATAGGACCAGAGAACATTCCCCTCGCCTTCCGGAGTAAATCAGGCTCGTATAACATCACATCATCTGTCACTTTCCATCTCATCCACCTCTTGCACATACGCATACACGTCTTTTTCCGCCCAACATTTATACGCATCTTGTCCGGACACGGCGGCACCCAAGCAACTCGTGCTAGACCCCGGCTTCTCATTCCTAGGTTGAGGCATCGACGTACTCCTACCGCAAGAGTCTCTCGCAACCAGCAGCTCAAGATGTGTGAATACACCAAGAACTACTATATATACACATCATGCATCGACCCTGGGGCTCACTTCTTCCGGACCTCGATGGACGGCAACCGGAGCCGAGCCTGCTGCAACGGGCCCCATGAGCGATACATTGTCGTTCCTGGCCACTGCCCCCTTTGCAGCGGCTAAGCGTGGCCCTGTCTCGGCGGAATAGCATCAAGGTGTCCTCTGGCTCTGGTCTTTCAGATCCGGAACACGGCACCCGGGCATCATGCGATCCGGCGCAGCTGCCAAGTTCGACCTGCCACGACATGGCATTGCCTCGGGAGGAATGGTTGGCACTCTCGCCATTCAACCGGATTCGCTCGATCTGGTATCCATATTTCCACACGAAAAACACGGCACAGGCGTTGAAGAAGGGTAAAAGGGGTTAGCCGGGGCTGTCCACTCAATGGGCGTTATGGTTGTATTCGAGAGGGGGTTGAGAAAGAGGGAGACAGAATGCGACTGGGCCGTCAACCGGGGGGAGAATTATGGGTCCTTGGACGGCGGATGCAACGACGGCCGCATTCATCGAGGCACCGCATCCCACGGCAGCCAGGTTTTGCTCGGGAAGACGTCAGGGTGGTGAGCCAAAGAGGGCAGGGTGATATCGTCACACCTGCCGTGTGTGGCTGATCATGAGAAGGGGTTTAGATTGGTCCCCCATTTCTCGACAACACGACGGCATATCTGGGCTCGACACGGCAGCAAACGTATCCGGGGGGGGGGGGCAAAAAAAGCACACAGCGAGCGAGCAAAGCGTTGTTGCATCTTTTTCTTTCTTTTCTTTTTTTTTGTTCTCTCTTTTATCTCTTGGTCATTTCTGGTTTGGTGTTCATTATTATTATTATTATTATTTTGAGGGGGGGAGGTTATGAGGAGGGGGATGGTGGTCTTTTCCCAACTCCTCCTCCCATCTTCATGCCTCACCCCAATCTCGTCCATTCCATTGGGAGGGGAGAGGGGGGGCGTCTCTTCACACCAGCATAGCAAAGCAGATTTGTGTTTGCGCGCCCGCGTACATGTGTGCGCGTCTATCTGTAGGTGCGTCTCTCTGTAGTTGTATCAAATCGGGGCCGGTAAAGCTGTTTATTCATGGGCGTTTAACACAAAGACATTGGGAAACGGCGCAAACGCAAAAAAAATGAGGGAGAGGAGAATAAAGTTCTCCATGACGGCCACGGCCGCCACTACACAGACACGCACACACATAGTCGCCGGTAGTGCCTCTGTTTGTTTGTTTTTTTAAAAAAGAAAGAATTAAATTTTTATCGTCCTATCCATCTTCCAAAGCTATCGAAAGAAAACCACGGTTTGCTAATTCCGTGCTACTATTCTACATTCCGCAAAAGGGGGAGAAATTTGACTCATGACATTTCAAGTCGACGACTCGTCGTCAATGTGCAATGCTCGACATTGTTCCGTCCACCCACCCCCACTTCGTCCATATATGATTCTCCAACGGGAGAGCCAAGGTGGAATGGGATCTTCGCTGCCTTCCCCCCCCCCTCTCTCTCTCTTTCTTTTTCTTCCCGATGTCTCCCTTGGCAGAACAAGGCGAGGAGAGTGCGTTGGACTGATGCGGGGCGCCCGCCCGCTCTCACATGCGCGCCTTAGGCGTGTGTGTGTGTGTGTGTGTGTGTGTGTGTGTGTGTGTGTGTGTGTGTGTGTGTGTGTGTTGCATTCGGCCAAGGCCAGCGGGCGCAGGCGCATACATGTTTTCACTTTTTTGCCTATATGTAGGTGACGCCTATTGCATCCCGCCCCTTCATCAGCGAGGGGTGTGGGTAGGCGAGAAGAACCAACAAACCAACCGACGCCTGGCCTCTCGAGTGAGTGTCCGCCAAGTCGAGTTGCCTCTCACGGAGAAGTCTCCGGTCGTCGCCTTGCTAGGGAAGGGAGGGTGCGGGGCGAAGCCGCCCCTTGGGCGAGCTAGTCCGTGGTCTAAGGAACACGGGCCGGGGTCAGCTATTTGCTGACTGGGAACCCGGATGGCTACGAAGCATGATAGATATAGCGAGAGGGGGTGGGGGGGATGCTGCTGCTGCTGCTGCTGCTGTAAACATCAGGGTGGGACTGTGTATGTGTGTATGCGCGCGCGCGTGTGCCCACAGAGACCGGTGCGGACTGGCTGCAACATACCGTTAGCCAACCGTGTGCCCACGCACCGCCCAGGAAGAGGAGGAGGTGGTGGTAAAGCAATAGCAGAGCTGCCATATACCCTCCTCAATCTTTTCGTCCTCCTCTACAACCTTCGTCTGTATCTCCGGACAGGGCTGTCTGTTGCTCGCCTGCCTCAGGTTTTATGGCTGCTTTAAGCCCCTCCCCCTTCCGGCCATTGACATGGCAAAACCATCGTCTTCGCCCCCGCCCGCCACCCGCTTCTCCTCGACCTGCCGTCTTCTTTCCCTTGGTCTGCAAACCGGTTCGGGAAGGGTTGCGAAAGTTATCGGCTCTGACCGCCTCTAGCTCCGCCTTTGACCAAGACGAAGAAGTTGATTCGAGGGACCATCGTACGGGCGGACGTACTACACTCTAGTATATATCTCGTCGGGCGTACCTATAGCTCATGTGGGGGAAGCAGCACACACATTTTTAAAGGTTGGCGGTTTTTGCATATAAGCGCTAGCTCCGATGGAGGGAGGCAACGCTGGGCCAATTGCACAGCCTTTGAGACCTGCATGTCACCCCGGGCATCCAGAAGGAGATGATGAGCTTCGCACAGAAGCCGAGCGCTCGTGATGCGCGCCATCTAATTTCTGGCGGGCTGCTTGCCTCTTCCGTCCTAGGAGTCTGTCGTGCATGCCCGCTAAGCCTTGCAGCCATATCCACAGCATGACGGCAGGCCTACAACGTGCGAGATGTCATGTCTCGCATGCCGTGGGGCGCAGCTTTCCTTTGCGACCAACTGTCTTGTTGAGAGGCTGTTGAAACTTGTCACTCCCTGGTTGCCTGACGTGATTTTTTAGGCCAGTGATCTTCGCTCGTCTATACTGATCTGTCAAATCGACCGTGACCCCGGGAGAGGGCCAACTGGAAAGGCAATCATTTCGTACTGACCCGCCTTGTGAATACTCGAACGGCTGGCCCTAGAGGTACGTACTACCCATATCTGGATCCAACCCGGCGCAGGCTTCTGCATCTGTAATGGCCGCGTAGCCCAGGGGTAACGCGATAGGATCACGCTCGAGACCGAGAATCGTGGGCCTTGGCGGGGACAGGACATGATGAGGCGCTTGCACTGTTTGTATGCTACGTGCGGCTGAGGCGTCGGGTTTGTCTATTGCGGAGAACCACGGCACAGCTCAATACGGTGATCCATCTGTTGAATGCGGTAGCGAATCCTGCAATTACCTCGGGAGTCACAGACCTCTCCTCCTTTGCCGAGCCTCGCCGCGGCCGCGAGATGGCTTGTGAAAGTCGAATCGAGCGCTCACAGGGGAAGACACTACGCCATCTAACCACACCGATTCGTGCATGACTTGTCCTTATCTCAGCAACTGAGTGCGGCCCGGTGATCCGAATGGGTACGTGGGATAGCGCGAGATACTGCTTCTCAAAGTCGAGGGCGTGATGTCGGTATCTTAGTACCATCGGGTCGGCTTGGCTTTGGTACTAGTCGCCAAACGTGGGGGACACCATGTCTCGGGGGCCGCTCCCGAGAGTCCCATGCCAATCAACGGCCGCCTGTTGGACGCGCATGCACAAGGCTTTTTTTCTCCTTGCTTACTTAGCTGACGTTGCACCCGGTCCAAGTCGTGTTAGCGGGAATAAGCCGCTGTCAGAGCTCACTCTCCCTCTCTCTTTCAGCCGCTCCATGCCTGCCGTTCGGGGCCGAAATAGCGGCCGCCAGCATTGTCCACGAAGGAGAGAGACAATATCCAATAGATCATCGTTTCCGGCTCCGCGCGCGCACAAGGTTAGATTGCCGATACGGTAAGGATCTGGCGACGTAATCCAACGCCAGCCGCCGTACTGTAGACATCTATCCGACCATGGGATTTCCCTAGGCTAGCAGGCAATCTTCCCGCCCTCCTGGGCCCATCTTTGACCGTCCCCCCTTCCCCCCAGCAACGGTGTGCTGGATTCCCGTCCACCCTGAATAGTGGTAGCCAAGGGCAAATGTTGGTTGCACGTTAGAGGCCCTGATTGCGCGACGCCCCTCAACCCCGGGTTATGTCTCGTGTGTTGCCGCTACCGTCTCGGCCGAAATCAAGGGAGGGGGGGGCGAAAGTCGAGTAGGTTCGCACCTTGCTGAGGCCGTCCGTGGTTGTTTGCAATTTTACCGTCTTGCCTTGAGTAGTGACCCTTGCCGTTCGCTTTGGCCTTTTTGGCGGGGAAGACCGAATTGACAATGACAGCTTTCTCCCCTCCTGTCCCCGGAATTCGCCAATTGGCCCTCGTCCTAGGACGAACGGTCCACGACGGTACACCGTACTCTCCACAGAGCCGCTGGTCGTATAAGGTCGGCGAGTCAGGCGGCTGATGTCAGGCCGGACGCTTCGTGCCTCCTTGTTGCAGATAGGTGGCACTAGGAATCTCGGTGACGGCCGTGTTCCCTATGTGTCCTCGGTGGTACGCGGGGTCCCGGACGTGAGAAGCCGACGTCGTCGTGTTCGTGGAGTACGGGGCGGTGCCGTAGATTGCAGCATACCAAGGCTGATGTATATGGTGTATATGCGGTGTGCATGCGCGGTGTGCGGCATGGACTTGAGCAAACGGCCGCTGGCAGCCGTCAAGGATGTATCAAGGAGCCCATACCCCAGGCTCGACACTTAACTCCACTTTGGACTTGAACCTGACGAGACGCGAGTATCATCAGTACCTGAAGAAGCAAAGGCAAGCTTGGGGAGCTAGAGCTTATCCATGGTTGGCGAATTCTTACCGAGAACCAGGGACTTGAGTGCGACTCATTGGGCCGGATTACATGTCTGAATTTAGTCTACACTGCCCTAGGCGAGATGCAAATTTCCGCTTTGTCGCGGTGATGTTCAGAAAAGAAACGACAAGAGACCTGTCATGTCGGGGCGCCGATCGATGAAGCGGAGCAACGCTAGTGGATGTGATGACTGACATGGATTCGGAGCGGTTGCGGGTGGCACTGGACCCAGAGGGAGGACTGACGGAATGCCCCCTGACCCTGAAGGTCACAGATTTGCTTTCTGGATCTAGGTAGTTAGCTCGGTAGGCGTCAAATGGGAGGTATTTTGATTCTTTGTGCCACGGCCATGTATTGCTGGCGTCGTGATGCTTGAAAGTGCGAGGTTGCAAAGTGCCGGCCTTGGCGAATGGACCCCGGGTGCTTGAAAGGTCATCAGTGGGGCCCTACCTAGAACGTTCTGTTCGTGTCGTCCCTGTCACAGGTCTGGCATGTCCGCAAGATGAGCTCTTGCTGTGATGGTGGGTCTGTCGTCTTGTTGCTTTTCTATTTTTCTGCCGAGACAATAGTGCTAAAAGCTCTCATGTCAATTCAGCTGCATACCTACCTAGGCAGGTAGGTACCTTACAATCATGAATGGCAAAGGGGTAGCAGGTTCTAGGCTTGCTAGCTCGCCAGGTGGTATACTAGCAGAACAATAAATTACAAAAATCAGCAACTCCTGACGGTAATGCCAGAGGTGGCAGTAGCGGTTGCACTAGGTAGCGGCAAAGATGGAAGGAAGGAAGAGTCAGAAGCTGAACCGGCTCTTCCTCTAGAATCTCCAGAACTCCTCCCTGCCAGCAGCCAGTCAGTCTCGTCTCCGCTTCCAGCTCTACCAACCAAGATGGCAAGAACGCGCCATCGCCCTCCGTGTATTCGCTCTGCTGTTGAAGCAGCTGTTTCCGCCTCTTTCATCGAACATGGCTCCTTCCCGCTATGGAAAGTTGCATCAAGATATCCGTCTCTACTGCGCATCGTCTTCTGCCTTCCTTGGGTACTGAATTACATGGTGCAACGGCTTTCGTCTCCTTGCTACCTACCTACCTTCACTGAACAAACATTGCTCAATCTTTGCCTCCGCAATCCCATTGCTAGGTATCGACCAATAGCACCACCTCCTGTTTCCCTGCCTCAGACTTCTCTCCAGTTGCGTTATGTATTGGCCTGCGACGCAGCGCGGTAGCAACGGTCCCATGGACACGTCTTCTTTCGGGAAGCCCATGATAGGGTCTGGATACAATAAATCAGCTTGCGAATATTCCAAGAGCGTCTCCCACCGAGCCATTAGCCAGGGGTACTCGCCATAGTTTCGTCAACCTCTGGTTGTACACCCCTCGTTTCTCGCCATGTTCCGTCCGCGGGTTCAGGATGAGGTTCTCGCAGTACCTGCTACCCCGTCTGAAGTCCGTCTTCAAAGCATCGTCATCCTCGCAGTAGCCGTCATATCTCTGGTCGGTGCAGGATGGATCATGGCTAACTACGCGGTAACCCCTGCGGCTGCTTCCATGCCGACCCCTACTGACAGTCACCTCAGATATTCCCCCACCTTCGCTCATTCCGCCACCGTCTGATCACTGGGCTTGCCATCAGTGACGCACATATGGCCCTCAATTTTCTGTGCTCCACGGCAATGAACGTACAGGGCAACCTCGTAGGCGCTCCCAAGAATGTTGGCTTCTGCACCTTCAACGGTTTCATGACGCAGGTCTTTGTTATCCAGACCGATTACTGGGTTTTGACCATCGCCATCTGCACCTACTTCATATTGGCTGGTCATAAGACCCAGTCCACCTGGGTTCAGAACCACGAACTCGTCATTTGGGCGTTGCCCTGGTTTTTCTCGGTTCTCTGGGCCTCTATTGGTCTCGGCGTCATCGGTTATGGGGACATTGGTGCCTGTGAGCGACCTTTTGTCAAATGCTATCCCGCCCTTGCGCGATTTCTGACGGTTTGATAGGGTGTTGGTTTACCTCGGACACTATCCGTCTACTCGTGAACTTCATCCCTCGATGTGAGTCCAGCACGTAGGCATTTGTGGCTTTGGCGGATAACTGAACTTCGTCGTCGTAGGGGCCATCATATTCATTATGTTTGTCATGTATGCACACCTGTCGTTTGTTCTCTACAAAGCACGCATTCGGCTGAGCTCGATTCAGTACGCTTCTCCTCGCCACCCTGAGTCCGGACTTACAACTGAGGAGGGAAGTCGGGTGACCAGCATCCACGAAGGGACCGAAAATCGCTCAGCAGTTTCAGTCCGAAGGCTCAAGAGTGTCAGATTAGCTTACTTCTTTTCACGCATGAGACTGAGCTAATATTCTTCAGGTTGCACGGCTCATGCTTCTCTACCCCCTAGCTTATGCAATCATTTGGTCTCTGCCAACCGCCATCCGGGTATACCAAGCGACAGAGGACAGGCCGGCAGCTTTTGCACTGCAGACGGTCGACAAGGCAGCCATCGTTATACAGGGTTTCGTGGATGCTGTGATTTACGGCGTGAACGAGACAACACTGGCGAGCTGGCGTGCGCGTTGGCTCCGTCAGGGATACCCAGTTCTTCAGGGCGCGGACTCCCACGGCGAGCACGGAGTAGCAACGGATGTGAACAGGGGAATGATCTGTCAACCACACAACAGAAGGGGACTTGAGACTACTATGTCAACATTTACAGGGCCATCGCATTAGGAAGAAGATGACGCTTCGAGTTCTAACGAGTTGAGAGACCTGAGGCCCTAGACTGCCTGGGTGGACGGCCTAGACACTTCAGTTGGAGGCTCTGTAACTGCATGCACAGGCAGGGAAGCAGACACAGGTTTTCAAATGGCACCATGGAATTCATGGTGAGGTGGCGCGAAGAGTTATTGACCTGAAGAAACAATATGTTCATGGTTAGAAGGGGCTCATTGCTTCCTACATGGGTTGCACTTGGCCTAATGCAGATTGCAAATGTAACAGATAAAAGGAGTCTTTCCTCGTCACTTCTCAACCCAACTTGCTGTCGTCTAGTAATTGTAGTAAATCTCATGACTTAGGCCATTCAAACTCGGATAGGCTCGGGTTGGCATCGACACATCATTTATTAGCTCATGTCCATAAGTATTCTCATTTTACAAGTTCTTCGTTACTCGGCGTCCCCGCGGACTCTCTTGGTTTTGCTACGAACCACGAGGCCCGTTCCTCCATGGCGTTTCGATCTAGTGCTTGCGGCCGGCAACCTCCTCGACGGCAGAAGCCGGAGGGATATCATTGGCAAAAGTGGACTTCTTAACCATGCGCAGGCCGCCGACGACCATGACTAGGCCCTGGATGCCCAGAATGACGGCCAACGTCACAAGCGCGCCGATGACACCGGCAACGGGCGCCGAGATGCCGCTGCCGCTGCCGCCGGAACCGGAGCCGGAACCGTTGGAATCGGCGCTGCCGTCCAGACCCAGCGCCGCGGCGCAGGTTCCGGTGGAGTTTCCGCAGACCGTGCACCAAGACTTGGTGTCCTCGACGGCGAACCGGCGCATCTCGTCGACGAAGGTGGTCCAGGGCAGGACTGTCTCGGCGCGACCAAAAAGCGGGTACGCCCTCAGGGGGCTGGCGCCGGCGGAGCCGTTGGCGAAGCGGAAGCGCACCGAGACCTCGTCGGCAGCGGGGCTAGCCGACGTGGCGTTGGTAACGAGCTCGAAGACCATGGACGAGGCGTAGTCGACGACGGCCTTGAAGTCATCCGACACCCTGTGCAGCTGCGCGAGGCCGAAGAAGGAGGAGAAGACGGCGTACGCGCCGAACTGAACATTGGCCTTGACGGCGCCTGGCGCGGTGGCGCCGTGGAGCGTCTCGTTGAGGGCCCGCAGGACCTCGCCCGCGAGTACCTTGCCCGCTATGGCGCGGACGGGGTCGCTTTCGTTGAAGGCGAGGTTCCACTCGTGGATGTTGGCGTAGTCCGTCAGCCTACGGACGGCGGCGTCGGTGAGCAGGTCCGCGGCGGGGATGCTCTCGTTATGGATGATGGCGACGTTGATCAGGTCGAAGATTGTGTAGGCGTTGGCGAACGACGCGGCTTCGTCGTCAAAGGTGCCGTTGATGACAGGCAGCAGGCCCCGGTAAAAGGCGCGAGACTCGGCCTCGAGAGCGGCATACTCGGGCGTGGCGAAGTAGTTGTTGGAGCTGACGATGGCCCTGCCGCACCCACTGCCGCCCTGGAGCCACTCGCTGCTCTCGGCCTCCGCGCTGGTCGCCGCCTTTCCCGTGGCTAGGGGGTTGACGGGGACGTATTGGTACCCGCCCAGGGGCGCCTCGACACGGGACCCGTTAGCGAGGGCATCGGCGGTGCCGACAGGCGGGTAGAAGCCCTGGAGGAAGGCGTAGGCCGAGGACTGCAGGACGACGTCACTGGGGGAGGTGACGGCGAGCTGCTCGGGGCGGACGTCGTCGGCGCTGATGGAGCGGACCTGGGCCGTGGCGTTGTCGCGGACATAGCGCTCGCCGTAGTGCAGCCCGGAAGTGTAGACCTCGTAGGCGCCAAGGTCAGTGAAGCGGACGGGAGGCGTCTTCTTGGCGGTACGGTCGCCGTGGCGGTGGAAGACGTAGATTCCCAGGACCGTCTCAGCAGCGGTCGGCAGGATTGGGAGGCTAAGAGCCAGGAGGAGCTTGAGTTCCATCGTCGGCAGTCTTGGGCCCGGCGTTGTGGACTATCCTTTGTGATGGCAACACGGGGTGTTCCTTGGCCTCGTCCCGTTAACTTGGATGTATGCCGCCTGGTTGCTGAGTGCTACACCGGGCAATAGACTTGTTCGGAAATCTTGGCTTTTTTTCCCCCGGAGAGGCGAAAGTGCAGCGGCGAGTTTATGTACAAGGGGGGATGAAATGGCTCACTGGGTGGGATTGCCGTTCGGGTGGATATTGCACCGTCAATAGCTTGTCATAGACACCCGTTCGGCGTTTGTCGGATCTTGAACAGCTAGTTGCGGAGACAGTGACCCCAGCCTTTTGCAGACGCCTTCGAGAACAGGAAAAAGGCGGTCCGTCACGACTACGAAGTGACCTGGCCGGATTGGTGTGACTGCGAGAGGATTTCAACAATACCCTCGAGAGCCCGAATGTCAACGCCCTTTTATCCTGTCATGGCCAGTCGAACTCTCCCAGCTCTCGAATCGGCGAGAGGCAGCGCTCTACCCGTAATCACATCTCCATTCCCCTCCCCCTCCCCCCCTCGCTCCACTTACAGCTTGACCCGCTGCCGACCTCCAGAACCATTCAAGGGCTGGCGATAAAGGAGGGGCAAGTGAAGCACTAAGCCACTGCGGGTGGTGATTGGGTCACGGCTAGCCATGCTCTATCAAACCATCAGGCGTTATTCAGCGCAAGGCCGTTCCCGCGGAGGATTGCTACAGTTTTTAAGCGGTGCGAAGGGAGGAACCACGAGATGAGCCGTCGTCCTAGAAGCAAGGCAAACTATTCGTGAAGCCGATTGGTCAAAGCTGGCCGTGATGATGTTCCCCACTCGAGCAGCAAGCCATCATGAAAGGTTGAGGGGTGGTGGATGCAGAGTTTGCTGGATAAACACTCGGGGGACCAAAAAGACCGCCGTTTTTCAAGAACCTCCTGGTGCTGTGTTTTAGAAACCTGAATTTAGGCAAAAGGGTCACTTTTTTTGTGTTAAATACTCTTTGGCCTCAAGGAAGCCATGAGTGCTTCGTAAAAGCGCCTTTTTTTGGTATATGCAAAGCTGTGTTACCTATTGCAGCAGCAGCCTTGGTAGTAGTGGGGGTGGGGGTGGTAGTGAGGAGGGAAAACTGGCGGTCTTTTTTGTCTCCTGAGCGATGGAGCTTGGGTGCGCCGCACGCGGGTCGAGAGGCTTGGCAAAGCTGATTTGTTGGCAATGGTGACGGTTGGGTGCAATGTCGGAACTACCTAGTGTACAGACGTAGACCACAAGGTCCTGATGTGCAACACATCTCCGCTCCTGTCCGCGGCAGTGGCGGCAGCCCCGGGCTCGGCATCGGCTATCGGCGACGGCTTTTTGGTCGTCAAGATATGTGGAATCCGCAAGCCCATCTCCCCCAAAATCGCCCGCCAGGGCGGGATGCACCAAGGTTTTTTAGCATCTTGCTACTTATACCTCAACAGAAACGACGTGGAACGGACAACAACTGATCAGGCATGGTGAGTCCCTGTGAGTCAAGGAAACCACCTGAGATGCACACCTCTCCGAAGCAACCACCTATCTTAGTTTTCACGCCAGCCTGATGCCATCTCCTTTTGTGTCTGCCATAAGGACACAGGGGTCGATCACGCCTGGGGGCGGAAGTCTAACAGCTCAATAGGTGTGGGCGTGGAAACCGATGTAGCCACGATGCGCGGCTCTAGTTCGACTCCACGGGCAACCCCAGTATGCTTGGGCTCGACCTCGTCCCAGTCCTCAATTACATCAACAGCAGCCTCTTTGAGGGCACTAACGCACATACCGTTGGCCGGCCGTGTTTGGGATCGTCATGTAGATTGTTCAAGACGTCTGCTAGGCGCCACCTGCTGAGAACAGAAAACAGCTTCCAGATGGCTCCTTTGGGGAACCACAATGTAGACGTACGCCTAGGATTCGCTTTCGCTGGAGTTGCAACTTCAGCATTAGTACGGCCGTAGCATGTTCAGCCAATTGTGCCTGAATAGCTCTCCCTTCCGAGGGCCGACTATACTTTCGACATCGTTCAGACACAATGTCCGTTGTCGCTGGTCACATAGCTGGAACCTTTGTCACCAGTGAGCGCCGGCCTACGTTTCCTGCATTCCATTCCGTACGCGCCCAAGAAAGAACAAGCTTGATCGGCCATTGTATTCAATAATGGACCCTCAGCGCTCGCCATTCGCAAAGCTCACCTAAAATTCGGCGTCACAGTCGCGGTACAACCTGATCCAAGAAGAACCCGCCAAGTGCCAAGAGGCACTGGGAGGGAACAGGAACTGGCACGTTCAAATGAAGTGATATTCTCCGCACTCTGAGTATCTAACAAGCAGGGCAGATCGGCAATTACTGACCATGCGATATTGATTTACGGTCTCGAGCATTATACCGTACCCGCGGACTCTTCGAAGCATTCTTTTGGACCTCCCAAACACAGGTTCACCGGGCGGTCTACAGCTTGGAATCCTTGCGTCCACTCTTGACGTTCTTCGAGAACTCTCCTCGCAGGAGGAAGTCGGGATATTGCATGTTTTCGTCAGTTCCCACTGCCAGCGCGCCTCCTCGCCTCCAGGCGCCGCCGTCAACAGGGATCGCCTGGCCGTTGACAAAGTTTCCGGCGTCGCTGAACAGATAAACGGTGGCGTCGGCAATGTCCCGTACAATGCCCCAGCGACCCTGGGGCACCAGAGCGTCGGCCTTGGACTGGTCCTGCTTGCTGCTGGCCAAACGCTGCATGCCCTCCGTGTCCTTGATCGGACCCGGGGCAATGACATTGCTCGTGATTCCGAAGGGGCCGTACTCCAATGTCACCGAGGCCATGAGGGCATCAACAGCGGCCTTGGCGGCTGACACATGGGCCTGTAGCGGCATGCCTGTCCAGTGGAAGGTTGCCGAAACGAAGATGATGCGACCGCCCGTCTGGCCGCTGTTGCTAGGCGTAGGGTTCTTCTTTGCCGACTCGACCAGATAAGGGATGGTGGCCTTGATGGTGTTGAAAGTGCCTAGAACGTCAATATCAATAACGGCCTTGAAGGCGTTAGGGCTCATGCCGGACAGGGGTGCGACGAAGTTGCCAGCGGCACCCGCACTGTTGGGCGTTAGTTCCGAGAAGACGCCATTTACATCGGTGACCTACATGACAAAGTCGATGCTACCGAGCTCCTTGACACATCTGTCTGCGGCATCTTGCAGGCTCTGGGGCTGGTAGGAACAAGTCAGATTTATCATTTCTTGACGCACGCGGATTCGAGTGAGTGACCGAATGATGAATGGATGGATACGTACATTTCTCACATCACAAGCACCAATGCCAATGACCTTGGCACCGGGCCGGGCAGTAGCCAGGTCCTTGGCCATGGCCTCCGTCTTTTCGACGTTACGGCCGATAATACAAGCGTTTGCTCCGAGACGGACGAGAGCCCGGGTTTGGGCGCTGCAGATACTTCCAGCGCCGCCAGTGACAAAGGCGACTCTATCATCTGTGATGGATTGGTCAATTTCGAAGCCGGACGCGAAGAAGGCCGGAAAACTCACTGAAGATCCCGTCCTTCCACACCGGGCTCAGGTACTCGGACTCGGGGACGGGCATGTTTGCGGAGCGTGGATACGGAGGATGGAAAGAGATGATGGGTGGCTGGTTTCACAATATGGAGGGATAGGTATGATAACGAGTGGTAAGGGCGATATCTTCTACGAGATGAAGGCAACGAACGAAACCAACGTGCAAAGTCGAACGATGGGGGAATGCGCGTGGGATCTGCTGGCTGCACAGAGATCGGAGAATGTGGGCGATGAGATGTAACACAGCAAGAGGAG
This sequence comes from Colletotrichum eleusines, assembly GCA_016807845.1. NCBI lineage: Eukaryota > Fungi > Ascomycota > Sordariomycetes > Glomerellales > Glomerellaceae > Colletotrichum > Colletotrichum eleusines. The sequence continues at coordinate 1,550,818 of JADEZO010000007.1, forward strand.
ACTAAACAAAGTCCGGTCGGTGCGATGCTTGGGTTTGACATGCAACGGCGACGGCAGTGCGCAGCTCCGGATGGCAGCGGTAGACTGAATGTAGCGCGACGAACCTCGGTAAGGAGGTGCGGAGCCTTCCGCGGTGCGGCATCATTTGTGATTAGTGATTGGTATGCTGAGTCATCGTTTCCACAAATGAGAAAACGGTTCCGACAAAACGGTTTCTGCAAGAGGTTGTTTCCTCCTATACCTACCTACCGGTAGGTACCCACCTACCTACCTACCTACCTAGGTAGGTACCTGAGAGAGCCCAGACGCACCTGGCCGCTCAGGGACTAGTTTAGTGCGTTTGCTCATCTGCGCAATCGTTCCAACCTCGTCTCCCCGCAAACACCTTTCCCAATCGCTCCTAGCGCTCGCTAACGCCAATTCCTCCATGTATATCAGCAAATGTGACCGATCAGCTGCAGCTCACACACCGACAGGTGTTCGGGAACATCTGCTCGGGGTGCTCCAAGCCAGAAGCCGACGAAGATCGGTGAAGCGACATGTCATCTCAAGGATTGTCTTAAAAGAGTGGATGACGGCCCATCGGCTCGGATCAACCAAAAAATACCAGAAGCCGACCGACGGTACCGATGGCAGCGAGACAAGTGAAACCGGAGCCGCAACTGCACGTCCCTTGTCTAGCATCAACGGCCACCCCTTCCTAGGTAGGCGTACAGGCTACCTGAAAAATCGGTCTCTTGTCACATTTTCAGTCTGTCGGACTATTGCAACGGTTCAAGCTCGCAGGGCGGCCGGGGCCGGCGATTGGCCTATTAAGGGGGGCGGTCCCCAGTTCTGGTCTGCCGCTGTCGTACGTCGGGCCTATGGTTCCTGTTGTAGAAAAGATGCGCGCGTAGCATGCTATTGGAACGTTGGAACCCAAACATTACCCTTGACTTCGCTGCGTCTCCACAAACAACTACTCACCTTGCTCTTCAAGAGTGTCGCTTCCTCGACCACGAGTTTGGCCAGCTCTGTTCTCCGCCACCGCATTGAGAATTGCAGAACGTACCATCAGTACAAGGATGGCAGTAAGCTTTCCAGCAGCACCAATTGTTGCCGTCCAAAGCTTACGGAACTGGAATACAGCCATCCCAACAATGAGAGGGAAAATGACAGACTAGGTATGCCGAAAAGCACCTACTCGCTTTAGGCTCGTCCTACAATTCACAAAGACTTGCATCACAAAGAGTTTCTCCCAACGACAACTACAAGCTTGGCCTTGCTCCTCCAGCCCAAGAGGATTATAACGTGAAGCGCGTCCTCGATGTGGGTACCGGTACTGGCCTTTGGTGCATCGAATTTGGCGAAGAACACCCTGGTGCGGAGGTCAGGAAACCATGCTGGACAATAGACACAGATGCCAATTTTGGTATGGGAGGACGGCGTGGACCTCTCGCCAGTCCAGATGGCCTTGTGCTACTCCCGTCAATGCTCTTTCCCAAGACAGCAAAGTTAATTCCTCTTCAGCGTTCCGTCCAATGTTAAGCTCGAAATTGATGACATTGAAGAGCCCTGGACGTACCGTCTGTCTTTTGATCACATCCACACCCGTGGTATAACGTCGAGTATCTCCGATTGGGAAAATTTCTGTAAGTAGAGCTTCGAGTGAGTGGAACCGGACTGTGCTGCTGTGATCCCATACTAACTTACTAGGCAGTTCCTTTTGAACCTGATGGTTACCTCGAGCTGTAGGAAGGCCATATTAGACCTGACTGTGATAACGAAGCCTTGAAGACAGTAGCTGCGATGATGAGGTGAGTTGACAAACTATAGGAGGACTGCAACATCCTCGGCCGTCCATTTGTTAACCGTGACCGTTACCTGCCGTCGTTGTTGAAGGAGGCTGGTTTCATTGAAATTCGACTCAATAAGTTCAAGTGGCCACTTAATCCATGGCTCAAAGATGCTCACTTTCGAGAGCTTGGTACTTGGCAACACGAGAATTCTGTAGAGGGTATTGAAGCTTGTACGATGGCTCTCGCTACTGGAGCCCTGGGCTAGAGCAAAGATGAGGTTGACGTGTTTCTCATCGACGTGCGGAAAGATCTGAAGAACAGGGGAATATATGTGTATCTTCCCATGTGAGTTGCTGACTTTTCATATCATTTTACGCAGTCTACCATTCCCCTTTCGGCAGCAATGTCCACCATGTATCTCCTCACCGCTCAGTGCCCCCCTAATTAACCGGCAGCTACATCATCCATGCGAGAGAGCCACGCGAGGAGAAGGAATAAGTTCCCTGGGATCCGATATGAAGGCCGAGGTATGGTACGGCCATGGGACCGAAGTGGTTGACATACAGATACCGGGTGGAAGATGGCATCTACGCGTGACAGTCGTTGCCATGTAATACGAAACTTGAGTTCTTTTCATGGAAAAGATACCGAACGACCCATAGAATGCAATTCGTGTCGGCTTGAAATGTTTGTGTAGGGACCACCCATGCCTATTGCATCGGCCCAACGCCGCAGTCCGTCACACCGATGGTTAGCTATTTAAGAAGATCATTTCCAGTCAGCCACATCCCACCACACTACAGACGTCTACTTCTTTTATTCTAGCGCTTCTGGCCACCGTTTCTGGTACGCCTGGTACCCTTGCTTGCTTGTTGGAAGCAAAGAATATACATGAGAAAACAGCAAGAGCTTGGCATCTTCAAGCACAACCTTGGCTAGCTCAGTTCTCAAACACGGCATTGAGGACGGAAGGACCTTCCACAAATGCAAGCATGGCAGTAACTCCGCTCTCGTTCTCTCAACCAAATGAGAACTATATTCTGAGCAACTAAAAGAATACGCCCACCCCAATGACGAGAAGGAGGGCGACAGGCTAGATACGTTGCGATGCTCGCTCCATGCTCGACCCAGAGTTACAGTACAACATGTATCTTCTCACTCTCGACTTTTAATTGGGTCTCGCTCCTTCAAATGACAAGAACTCTGGCGTCAGGCGCGTTCTAGACAATGGAACGGGAACTGGACTTTGGGCGATCGACTTTGGCGAGGAGCATGCTGAAGCCGAGGTAAGCCCATCAGCTACTTTCTTTGGAAGACGTTTATTCTTATGCAAAATAGATGATTGTGTTGATCTAAATCCCGTGGAGACTGCATTGTAAGGCTTAGGCATTCTTTGTCGATGCTTCTGCCGACTTTTTCTAGTGTCCCACCTAATGTCAGGTTTGAGGTTGATGATGTTGAAGAGCCTTGGTTGTATAATCGGCCTTTTGAATATATACACACCCGTGGCATGACTTCTGGTATCAACGACTGGAATCAGTTTTTCCACCAAGCTTATAAGTATGTGTTTGTCAGCCTTTGTGATAACTAAACAAGCTAACGTATTTAACGCTCTTACACCTGGCGGCTACATTGAGTTGTTTAAAGGCCACCTCCGGGCTCAAAGTGACGATGGAATTCTTTCGCAGTGTATCGAAAAGATGGGGGAATCCTGCAATAATCTTCGGCCGTTCGTTTGTTGAAGTCTCAAGTCGCGTGCCTGTACTTAAGAAGGTCGGCTTCGTCGATGTAAACGCTTCCAAGTTCAAGTGGCCCACAAACCCGTGGCCAAAAGACCCACGCTGTAAAGAACTTGGACCATGCTGTTTTGAGAACACTCTGGAGGGCCTTTGAGGTTTCAGCATGGCTCCTTTTACAAGAGCTCTCGGATGGACTGGAGAGGAGGTCAACTTCTGCCTCATTCAAGTGCGAAAAGACACGAGAGACGCAAGTATACACGCATATCTCCGTTTGTAAGTCGTGGTATTCTTGGTGATCTCTATTTTATACCATCTATCTGCATCCTACCAGCTTAGTTCGTCGTCTTTGTAGCTAGCCGAAAACAGGTGGACGATCTATGCCAGAAGGCCGCTGGACGAGACCGAGTAGACAAATGTAATCTTATGAGCCCAGGCCCAGGCCCTGAACAAAGCAGGTCATCCATCACATAGTGTACATATGGGAATGAAACTGGTGTAGATGAACCGGAGGCTCGCAAACCATATGACCTAGCAACCTGCGATCATGGTATCATTCAACGAGATGATGACATTAGTACGTATCATGTTGTCACTCAGTTAAAGATGACGATGCTATTACTTGGCGAGGTAATTGTATAGTGCTGAATTGCTAACTCAAAATACGTGAATTGCATGGTGGTTTTGGATAATGCTTATTTCTAATTGTGGCTTCGTCGATACGCGGTTCTTTCTACCTGGGTAGCAGTCAAGAATGACCGCATCTGGAATAGAGCCTGGCTGGGTTATGGGAGAAGAGCAACAGCTAAGGTGACAACCGTGGCGTATATCGAAGCTTTACCTTAAGCCGCGTGCTAAAGTCTCGCGTACAAGAGTGACGCTTTACACAGTTGAGCAGTGCTCTTCAACTGAGGGTGCCAGGATGTGCGGCGGTTATGCGCCTTATGTCGACGGCTTATGCAGGAACTTGTGCAACATTCCCAACCTCGGCGAAGCTTCGAGAGCGGATACCAATCAGTAGTGCACGGATAGGGAATTGAAGATCAGCCTGCTCCATACGGAAGACCCACACTAGGTACCCACCTAGTCCCGGCCAACCAAATCATCGCGAAACAAGCAAAAACAGCCCTCTGTTTCTGCTGTTCCCGCGCAAGCGGAAAGGCGGCAAGGCGGGAATGTCGTCAATTCATCCATCAATCAATCCAATCCGGCCACATTCCCCCCCCCCACCCCCATCTCCCTATTAACCACCACCTGCCTCGCCTTTACCACCTTACCATTCTCCCACACCTCACTGGTCTAACCCGTCTAACCCAAGGCACAGGCCAGGTTAGGAGCTCCAACAAAGAGCATTTCCGCCCCTCCCCTCCGTCGGCGACAGGCGGCCCGACTCCACACCGATCTCTCTACCTAGTCGTCACATCCTATCTCCCAAGATATACACGTACGACCCGACCCCAGGAACTTGCACGCTGTGTGCTCCCCATCATCAAGCTTCCGACAACACCTCCCGCACCCAAAGTCGCTGCCAACGATGGCTTCCAAAGGAGTTTCCCTCCTAAAGTTCGTGGGAACTGTTTCCCTCGGCCTTCTGACCGTACGTTGCTATTGTCCTCCCGACATCCTTTCAATCCGCCTGGGCCGTAACAGAACCCAGCTTGTCGGATCATCAGTGACGCCACTATTCCTGTCGCCCCTCCCCGCACTTAGCACTCCTGGGTCTTGGCAGATGCCCATCGCGCGAAGCGATTCACCCGTTCGGCCACCAGACCCCTACTGACATTGCGCAACTAGGGCCTCTCTTACTCCCTCTCAACCGTCACGGTCCCCTCGATCCTCTCTCTCCCCTCCGCGTCTGATGCCCTGCGCGCCTTCAACAACCTCTACCCCGGCGCGACCGCCCGCCTGCGCATCCTGACCGGCGTCTCCGCCACGTCCTTCCTCCTCGCCTTCTTCTTCTCCCCCCGCGCCTACCGCCACCCCTACCTTATCTACTCCTCCGTTCTCTGCCTGACCTCCGGCCTCGCCGAGACCATCACTCCCTACGTCATCAAGGGCTCCCCCGAGTCGTCCAAGGAGTCCATCGCCGCCCGCCGACAGGCTAGCCGCGAGCGTGAGGAGGCCCGCAAGGCCGCGCGCCTTGCCCGCCAGGAGGCCCGCATGGAGGCTAGCTACGAGCTCCTTGGCGATGCACACAGCGACGGCGCCGGCAGCGCCAGTGGCGACGACGCGGCGGCCGCGATGGCGGCTGAGGAGGAGGAGGCCTTGAACGGCGAGGAGGTCCGCAGCGAAGTCGAGGGCTTCAGGAAGACGCAGCTTGTGCAGTCTGCCGTTGCCTCGTTGGGTTTTCTCTTGTCCGTCATTGGCATCTGGGGCGACGGTGCCATTCAGGTCTTCCGGACCGAGACTGTCATTGTTGGTGTATGAGGCCATGTCCGGAGGAAGTTGAGGAGGGGGTGGGGGCGTATCAAGACGTGAGATTGTTTTGCAAATAGGAAGGAGTCGTGAGATTGCGTGGGCCCGGAAACAACGACGCCACACTACTGCTGATGCTACTGGAGACCGTCATACTCGTTACATATCCTTGTATAGCTACCCCGGTCTAATGAGGGGTCGGAGAACATGGTAATATAGACCATTCAAGCTTAACTAGACCCCAGGCCCGAGCAACCCATCTGCTGCGTGCAGCGGTGCTCTCCCTTATTACCGCTATTTTCTAGCTTCATTCGTGGCCACTTCAGAGTAAGTTGCAGGCGGGATACCATCGACTCCTGTCCCGGGTTTTTGGTTTTTGGACTCTCTTGCAAACCGCATCCTCACGAAGGAGTCAAGTAGGAGGTACTTTTGTGGTGAGCGGCCTCAAATGTGCTCAAGACTTGAGTCTCTCACTGCCAGCCATGTCATCCTGCGCATCCTTAACGAGAAAGCTATAGCAGCGTCAGCCCTCGCTCCTCCAAAATCGAACCAACGCCCCGTGATCAACTCACTTGTACATCAGTATTGTGGGTGGAATCGTACCCAGATGCCACAGGCTGTGCGCATCCAAAGCACCCCACAACGGCGGGAAGTCGAAGAGCTCCAGACTCATGACCGTGATGACGATCGCGACGACGATACTCGGCCAGATGGCCCAGCCCCTACGCGACTGCCTGTACTTGTTGAAACTGAACCACAACCACATGACGTTCTGAATCATGCCAATAACGACATTGGCCGCCATGTTGTACGTGTAATCCCAGCGCACGCCCTTAAGATACGCAACGTGCCCCGCGTACAGCAACACGCACAGCAGGGTCCACGCGCGCAGGACCGACCTACGGCGCGGTGTCGGGCGGTCGAGCCGCATGATGCGCACGACGGTGTAGTACAGCCCGTACAGCACGCTCGCGCCCGCCGCGAAGTAGTCGAGCTGCTCGGTAGCGGTGAAGTCACGGGTGTGGAAAATGGCGCTGAAGGTCCAAGAAGCTATGCCCACGCCGGCGAGCCATTCGTACCACGGCCGCAGAGGGTACGAGGCCGGAACGACGGCGCGGAGCTTGCGCCAGCCGTCGTGGTGCGCCCAGAGGTTCCCAAGGCTGAAAAGGGTGCTGAAGGGCTCCTGGATGCCAAGGAGGCGGTAGAAGGGCCATTTCCCATGAAACTGAACCACGGGCTCGCCAGCCGCAAGACGCTGCTTCGTGATTATGTGCTGGCACGTGTAGTCGCATTCGGAAGCGCAGGACCAAAAGAGGAGACGTCGGTGGAGGGCTGTGGTTGCGGAAATTCATTAGTTTCTGGTGCGCGTGAGGTCCGTGGACAGGGGGAAGAAGGTTCGGGAGGCATAGGACGTACGGATCGGCGTGGCTTCTTTGCCTGGAGCACAGTTCTCATCGTGGCAGACCTGCAGGGTACAAAGCCACATCTCAGTCATTGGACGCCGAAAGGGTTGGTCCTCACGCGGCGAAGATAGCCCGCGTGTGTGTAGTGGCACTAACCTGGACGCATTCTCGGAATTCTGGCAGCCGGTCACCGTAGGATGCCTCGGCGGTGACCGCGAAACCGAGGAGAGCAACGAAGAGGACCAAGAACAGAGGAGACTGTGATCGTCTCCCCGCTCGTGAGGCTTTCATGACGCCAGCATCTATCGCTTATGGAATCTCGCACGGTCGGAGGAGGGGAGGAAATCAAGAGGTAGCGGCGCGGTGTATGTGTGGGTGATGTACGGACCCGGCGTTCGAGAAGGCTGAAATTGGTAGATAAAGTGACCGAGTGGAAAATGTATCTGTGACGCGGTAGTTGGGACACAGTGGTTCGGAGGTCCCGGGCAACCACTGCTCTGTCACTGCTACACTGATCGAATAAAGGCAACGACTGGCGTGGAATTAGCACGTCTGATTGGTCACATTTGCTGGGGCAATCAACCTTGGCGGGGTGTAGCTGAACGTGGACAGGGGGCTCCTAGGCTAGATTCATCAAACTCTTAAGTCAACGTCGACTGTTTCAAGCAAACTTGAGCAGAGAATGATTCAAAGAAAGGCAGCATGCTCTCTTCATTTTAGTATGTTGACAGTTCGCTCCGCTCAAATGGAACGGTAACCAAGTCCCCGGAACTTGCTGGGCAAACCACGTCACGTCACTAGAGAGGGACTCGTCTCCTTCAGCGGACCCATTTGGAGGTCGTGGTGGCACCAATCCTGCTTCTTTCATCAGATCAATTTATATGATCTGATGCCTTCTATCCTACAGTTTTTGCTCAAAAACCAACCATTCAGGCTTCGTCAAATTCAGCGTTGCAGAAGTAATTCCAGGCGCATCCTCCACCACTTCAGTCATCCCTCGGGTCGGGTTTCTTCCTTGGTGTTGCGTCGCCATCGTTCCCTCTTGTCGTTGAATGACCTCTGTGCTCGGTAGTAATTATCGACGACACTGAATCGGGTCTTGGCTATCAAGCTTGTGGGTTCCCAAAGGCTAAAAGCCATAGCCAGGCTCACCTCTCTTGGGAAAGGGCTTCTGAACCTGGTCCCAGAGTAAGCGCTTCTCGACCAGAACTCCAGGGTCATCCATGGTGTCCGGGTCTTTGGGCAAAGTAGAGATAAGTTGTCGGCCATAGTTGAAGTAAAGCCATGGGTGGTCAGCCTTCGGTCCCCGAATCATCTTCATGGCGAATTCCTGGGTCCATACCGATGGTCCCCAGCAGTATTCTTCTGAGCCCTGTTGCAGCGCTATCTTGACAAGTGCAATCCATGGTTGTGTTGACTGTATCGCTGGCTTGTTCCTCCGTCTTAGGATGAGGTACATAATCTTGCGTTCTAGGCTCATGTTTCGCGCATCGGGGCAGTCGTCCCAGGTGTGATGCTTCGCGTTGTGAATGGGACAGCCCTTGATGTAGCCGCTGTCGTCCGGGAAGACACAATCACCTAGCCAGTGTCCAAAGTGGCCGCATTAATTGCAAACGTTGTCCTCGTGGAAGCGATCTCCCTCCAGCGACTGTACTGTCGTGATCTCGTTCAAGGCGGCTTCCTCCTTTCTCATCTTAACTTTGCCTTCAAAGGGCGGCTTGTTTCGTCTGTAATCGGCATCGTGCAGACGTGAGCCGCTTGGCGTTCTAGCCATCTGCGGCGGATGCGCTGTTCCAACTTGTTTGACTTGTGGGCTCATTCCACCGTAGCCTTGATTTAACCCACCGTCCGGGACCTGTCTGAGATACTTCTGTTCGCCAACGAAGTCGCCATTTGCTTTTAAGTCGTCGCTGTGATGACACTGCCGGGGGTATGAATGGTATTGGGTATGATCTCCTCCATCAAATGCAGGTTGCAAATGGGCGTTCGAGACAACATGGCCAGACCGAACAGAGATTCTATTACCCTGAGTCTCATAGCCATGATCGAGCTGGTTATCAATCTTGCATTTTTTCACTTGAAAAAGGTGGCTAGTCTTGCTGTCGTCAGATTGATGCGGAGGCCTACCCATGGCGACTGGCGGCTGATACTCTTGGATGAAATTGTTGTGTGGCAAACAATCATTGACCGGGAACCTCATGAAGCTTTCGTATCTTGTATTTGTGTCTCCGGTATCGAAAATCTTTCGTTTCTTGCTGCTGTTAAAACATTGATGGCTGTTTGCATGGGTGTATTGCTCCTCCTCCAGGCTCCTGGGAACTTGACCAGGATCTTTCAGCGCAGGCGAACGAAAAATTTGGATGTCCTGCTGATGTGGGAAGTAGGTTTCATTCATGTTTCTAGCGAAAGTAGGGTTGATTCCGGGCCTGGAGTCTGTCTGAGTGAGTTCGCGCTGGGGCTGGATTGGAGGCAAGCGGTCGTGGACCTCTATCATCCGTTTGTCTTCATCGTGAGGCTGTCGACGACGATTGCCAACGCGGTCTTTTTTCTTGTATCTCGTCATCTCACCGAGATTTCTTTTCTAATTCTCTTAGCTTTCTTGTAAGGAGGGAGAAATAGAAAAATGTATGATAGATTGATTGAAGAGAGGGTAGGATGGAAAACACAGACGAGATACCGTACTGGTGGAGGTAGATTCTTTCGGCAGGAACAATCAAGGGTGATGTGGCATCACATGACGCGCCTGAGTTAATTGACAGGAAGTATTGAATAGGTAGCTTAATCTAAGGCCGAGGTGAAAATATGGTCACCGGGGTATGAATTCCCTGGTGCATTTCTTATTAGCGGCACGCCCGACGTCAGAACATAGAACCAAGTGTGTAACGCAAGATTGAGAATCCCTCTTCTACCTTGTGCTGTATCAACCGTTCTCATCCCGTTTTAAAATCTGAAATGCATTTTATTAAAATTCCATTTTGCACGGCCAGTGAAAACAATCCAATAATCAAATACCCTGACAAGTTCCAGAGCATGGGGTCGTATTGTTTGATGACTCTGTTGGTTTGGCTACTTGTTTATGAACACCAGGCAAATCAATCATCCAAATAATTCAAACTGTAAGTATATATATGAACTATGTTTCTGGATTGAAGCCCTCGCAAACCATTGATGTCGAGGATGTTGTCCAGGGTGGCTCTTCCAAGAGAGTTGCCTGAAATGAGAAGCGAGAAACCAGCGTAAGCGGTATACAAAAAAGAAGGCGAGTTATTAAGACACTCTAGAGCTGTAAAAGCTCGAGAGGTGGCCCAAGTGAACTACCTCAGTCGGAAGTTCCATCAAGTTGATGTTTCCCAGGAGTTTCTACGGCAGAAGGCAGGAGCTTCCCATTCCGTTCCTCCAAGGCGGTCATCCCAATTCTCGACTATTTCTGATCCCTCTCCTTTTTTGTCTCACTTAAAACACACCTTCGCTCAATCTGTTCGAAACCAATGAGCTTTCCGTTCACAACCAAAACATATGTTGGTCTTCACTGACAGCCCGTCGTTTTATACCAGACCGTTTTACTAACAGTAACTGAGTAGTTTGATATGGTTGAAGACGCGACTGTAGGCAGAAAGAGGGTGAAATCACCTTCAGTCACTCTATCCCCGCCATCTGCCAAATGAAGCAGACTGTCTTCAGCCGCCGTTGAGCCTGTCTTTGGACGGCTCGAAGTCACCGCAGATGTGAACTCTGAGGATATCATCCAGATCCGTAGTAAGGGTCTAGGAGATAATAGATCCGTCATCGACCACCTTTCGGACGACACATTTGCCATCCTTGGTCCCCGTGAGCAAACCCACGTCATGCTCGACAAGATTCTCCGCCATAGCGACAAGCCTACATCCACGTGCATCGCGCGGCTCGTTGCAGACTCGGGGAAGGCGGCGCCATCCATCCACAACAGCATCGGCGAGACCGAGGCTGTTCCGGCACACGAGCTCGACGGTTTAGTGCTTTCTCGCGGCAGCCTCGATGCGGCGCTGGGAAAGTGGTCAGCCTGGGGCAAACCCAACATCAAGCTGAAGTTGCTTGTTAATGAGATGGAATCCCTCGAGCCGCAAGCCCGTTCCGTTGAGCTTCTCGTGATACAGCAATACGCCGCCAAGCATCCAACAATGACCGTTCTTTTCTTCAACTCTACGTTCTTGGCAGGACAACGATACTATTACAATCAGAGCGAGAAGCAGGGAAAGACGCAGGTCAGCAAAGATATGATCTGCTTCAATCTTCTCGTAGACTTTTGGTCAATGCCCATTAACCCAAATATGAGGATCGGCGATTCACTCAAGTCGGGCCCTGACGGCCCCACTTTTCCGTGGAACCAGTTGAGGCCTAACAACATGGCGGGTGGTCTTGATAGGTCATTTGAGAGCTTCCTCCAGGATCGCAAGTAAGAAAAGAGGCATAGAAGAGCATGTTGTTGATCTAGGGCGCCCATCGCACGGAGGCGGGGCCTTGTCACCCTCTTCACTCGAGAGCGACAACATCCTGGGCGCGACGGATGCGCGATACGACACACAAATGGGTGGCTCTGGGGACGACCAGGCTGGCGGTTTCCATGACGTGGGAATTGCACGGTGCCTAGGCGAACAGTCAAACATCGATAGAAGTTGATCGGACAGACCACCGAATCATCCTTCCTCGTCTTCCTGACGTTTCCTTTTATGGTGAATTACCTTCGTCCTGTGAACCAACAGCATTTCGCGTCGTCTCTACGCACAAGCAAACACCATGGCAAGTTGGCACGGGTTCTGAAACCAAGGGCAGTTCGTAAAAGATGTATATGCTTGTATGAACGAGGACAACGGGCTGAATTGTCGCTCCACCTTCTTCTTCATTTTTCCCATGACCACCCCAAAACGCCAGAGCAGATGACAAGACGTTAAATGAAAAAAAGAAATAGCCCAGACAGGCGTACGATGATAAAAGCCACGGCATCTCTGCGTGGGAGAGAGAGAGTGTGTGTCTCTCTCTCTCTAGGACTTCTTTGTGATATCATGCACTAACCCACTTCTACCGCCTACTCATTACCATCCATATCCTCGTCTCGCTCACCGTTCTTCACTGCTCCATCGCCTCGTCGTCACCGGCGGTGGAAGCAGCAGCAGCACCGTCGTCACCCCACAGGCCGTCGAGCTTGAACTCCTGGGCCCACTCCGTGACGATAGTCTTCTGGTCCGCCGCACCGACATCGTCGCTAACGGACGCCGCAGCGGCGGGTCCATCGCCCTGCACGGCTAGGACGGGGGCCTCGACCCAGCCCTGGATGCGGCCGTCGCGCCAGTCGGTGACGACGGTCATGGCAGCGGCGTTGATGTTGGGAATGCCGCCGCGGCCGAGGCGGCCGCGCTTCCGCGCAACCTGGACGAGGAAGTCGGTCGTGATGTCGCCGTCGGTGCGGCTCGGCAGCAGCGGGGGCAGGTCGTAGACGTCCGTCAGCTTCTGCAGCAGATCGGGAGTGGCAGACAGCCGGCGCAGGAGGAGGGTAACGGCGGGGATAGGATCCTCAATGTTTTTGGGTGGCACGGCGTTGAGCAGCACGAGGTGGGCATGGGCGTCGGTCGCGTTCTTGAGCGACACCAGGCCGGATGTCGTGCTGTTGGTGGCTGAGGGGAAGACTATACCGGGAGAGTCGAGGAGAGTGAGCTTGCTGTCGATCTTGACGGCGCGGATGCTTGTCGTAACGCCAGCCTCGGCGCCCGCGGGGCAAGCCTTGGAAGCGCCGCGGCCGCCGCTGAGGCGGCCGAGGAGGGCGTTGATGACGGAGGACTTTCCGACGTTGGGGTAGCCAATGACGCCGACTGAGACGGCACGCTTAAGCTGGCGGCTGGCGGCGTACGACTTGAGGGCGCGGAACAGGTCTGCCGACGTCTTCTGCACCGTCAGCTCCTTGTGGTTAAAGGTCTGGGCGTTGGGCGCCGCGTTGGAGGCGCGCAGGGGCAGAGTCGGGAAGTATCGGCGCAGGTGGATGAGCCAGTCTTTGAGGACCTTGGGGGGCACGAGGTCGATCTTGTTGACGACGAGGATGAGGCGCTTGCCGCCGTTGGCAGCGGCCATGACGCTGCGTTCGACGTCGCGGGAGCGGGTGGACTCTGGGTCGCGGGCGTCGAGGACGTAGAGGATGACGTCGGCCTGCTCGACGACGTTCTTGAAGACCTTGTCGAACGCCTTGCGAGAGGTGGCATTGCCGACGGCGATCTCGGGCGGGGCGTCCGAGTCGTCGTCCATCTCGTCGTCGTCCATCTCGCCGTCGTCGTCGTTGTCGCCGTCGCGGAGGTCCTTCTCGTAGCTCTCAGCGGCGGCCCTCGCGCTCGCCAGCAGGGCGGCCATAGGGTTCGACTCGTCGACGTCAGCGTCGTCGTCGTCGAACATCATGTCGTCATCCCCGACATCGGCCATCGCGCCCTGGCCCGTCGACGTAGCCTCGGTGACGCCGCCCGTCTTGGCGGCCTTTGCCATTTCGCGGCGCTTCTGCGCCTCCTCCTGCTTCCGCAGCTTCTTCTCCTCAATCTCCTCGAGGATCTTCTCCTTGTAAGGGAACAGGTTGGGGATGCCGGGATCCTTCTTGAGCTTGGAGCGCCATTCCGGGTTCTGCTTGGCGAGCTTTCTCTGTTTCCTTTGCTTGGCCGCCGACGCCTTTTCGATCTTGTGGCGGAGGCGCACGGGGGTCCTCTTGGACTTTGGCTCTGCGATAGTGTCAGTCAATGCGGGACAGTCGGTTTCCTTCCTCCAGAGTGCGACGTACTCTTAGGTTTGTTGATTGAGCCCGCCATCTTGGAAGCTGACCCGCGTGACTTGAGGTGAACTTTTTCCTGTGTAACTTGGAGATGCTTCCTGCTAACCTCAACCACCGTAAAATTTCCTAGCGCCTCGGTTTGGCAGTGCAACTTTCAAAAATTTAGTGGGAGGGCAGGTTCTGCCGCCCCACACCGCTCGCTATCACTATCGGACCCCACTATCAACGCTCACCGCCCAGATCTAGGCCTGTTATGGAAGTCCCGCCATCAACCCAAGAAAACCGGCCAGTCGTGGAACCAGTGGGCCGGAGACGCTTAGCATAGGGTAACGAGGAACCTGGCCTGGAAAGAGAGCCTCTGACGGTGTCGAAGAGGAGAGGGGGGGGCGCTGGCTATGGCGGATTACCAAGGCTGTCGTTGCCGACTCAGCGATTCCTCCAAAGTCATAAGTCGTCTCATAACCTCAACTTCAGCTTCGAGTCATGCTTTCTCATCCGTACAAAGAGTTCGTTATAATTAGAGACACTTGAAGTCGGTCTTCAGTTGGAAACGCACCACGAAGGAACACTCACAACTAATCAATCGTCTCTACCTAAGCCAACCCGATCATATCTTGCCAGGTAATGTTGTGTTTTCCAACCCCCCCCCCACCCAAACCGAAAGGGAGACAACTGCTGAAACCTCCGCCGTCAGTTACACTTCAACCATGTCGTACACAGCTCCCCCACAACGCATCGCCTTCGATGGCTTCCTCTTTGACATGGACGGCACCATCATCGACTCAACAGAGGCCGTCGTGAAGCACTGGCACACGTACGTCCACCGACCCGACTCTCACCACCAAGGTCTCACGGTCGGCGTCGTCCCTTGCATCGTGATACCTCCTCCGCCCGTCTCCTGAGCCATCCCCACTAACACCGCTCTCCCTTGCAGAGTCGGCAACGAAATAGGGGTTGCGCCCGAGGTGATCCTCGAAACTTCCCACGGCCGCCGGAGCATCGACATCTTGAAGATTCTGGCCCCTGAGAAGGCGAACTGGGAGTGTGAGTTGCGCTCAGATCTCTTCCCGTTCGTCCCCTTGCTTCCCTCTTCACTCACCGGCCGGTCGCCATTGTTTCTTATCGTTTGACACTGTTTCTCACTTGGAAAAAAAAAAAAAAAAGAAAACCCATAACACAAGCAAGGGGCCTAAGGGGGGGGGGGGGAGTTGGCTGACGTGTTTACTGCAGATACTCGTGAGATGGAGGGCCGTCTGCCGAAACTCTACGGTAAGGACGCGATCGAGATTCCAGGAGCAAGGGCGCTGCTGGACGCTCTGATCAAGGAGGACGCGCCCTGGGCCATTGTAACCTCTGGAACTGAGCCTCTTGTCGGCGGGTGGCTCGGCGTCCTCAAGCTGCCCCAGCCCGAGCACCTCGTCACCGCCGAGTCTGTGGAGAACGGCAAGCCGGATCCGACCTGCTACCTCCTCGGCCGTGAGAAGCTCGGTTTGCAGGATGCGTCGAAACAGATCCTCGTACTCGAGGACAGCCCGGCTGGAATCAGAGCTGGCAAGGCGGCCGGGTGCAAGGTGCTTGGCCTCGTCACAAGCCACACCGTTGAGCAGGTTGCGAGCGCCGAGCCAGACTGGATCGTCAGAGACCTCGACTCCGTCAGGGTCGTTGAAAACAGGGATGGTGTCGTTACTTTGGAGTTTTCCAACTCCCTCGTGCCGGGTCTCAAGGCGTGAGGAATGGAGGCTCTTGTAAGTAAATCGATAGACGGAATTAGACTTTGCGTGCCTAGACCCCAGTATCACAGAGCCGTGGTTCGCCATTCCCTTGGAGCAAAAGAAGGGAGAAAGTCAGGCCAACTCAGTGACAGACGATCGGCCAGTGCGTCTCGAGGATGGCACTAACCAGATTCTGCCTGCCTTGGCTTGTCGAGAGAAGTCTGAATTCGAAAAGGGGGGGAGGCCTCGACGGACGTACGCCCACGGTGGTGTGAGATGCCAATCACAAGCAGGCTCGTCGGCTACGGTGTCTGCTTCAACCCGTCGCGGCAGCCTAACAACAAAACGTCATTGATCTCTGCGCGAGGTGAGTCGCGTAAGCCCAAGACCTTGTCTCCGACCCAGAGACAAGATGCACCGGATGTCGTGTTCGGGACATGTGCGACCTCAGGATCCGAGAATAGCCTTACTACACTCGCGTGTAGTGTCGCCGACGACTCGGATTGCCAAACTGCCACAGCTTTGCACAGCACGCTGTATCGGTGTCTCGCTCAGCTGGACACGAAAACAGCGCAGGAGCGTATCGAACTCCCGCCGACGGCCTTGTTTTTCTTTTCTTTCGCAAACCATGGGGCAAAAAGTCCACAACCTCAAGGTTGACTAGGGAAAAGCAACGTTCAAAAAGGTCTCAGTCCGGCGAACGCACCGCTTTTGGACGCTACAAAAAACAAACGGGAACGACGGCAGTCGTTTCATGACAGCGTCGTGCAAGGAAGTCCGATGACTTGCCGAACGCTCCCAGTTGCCTCTTTGCCTAGCCTGTGCTTGCAAAAACTCAGCGGTCCCGAGGCCCTGGTTGTGGCGCAACTTTGCATACCTTTTGACGACAAGACCACCATTAGCGGCATGCTACTATGTATGTAGACGAGACGAGCCGAGAGTGAACGGTTTGTAGGAGTCCATATGAGTCGGAGGTGTAAGGTCCCGAACACACAAGAATACCCTGCCAGCACCGGGCTTCGTGCTGACGGGCCGGCTGGCTGCAGATTGCAACCGCCTAAGCACAAGCACGTCTTTGCGAGAAGGTGCAAGTCGAATCAGAAACCAGCATCTTGCAGCAACTTCGGAGATCTTCATGTCTTAGCCTTTGGGGTGTCGCTCAAGCCGGCGACAAGTGTAACGGGGTGAGCGGTACGGTGCCGGCTTGGCCCCTCGCCGAACGATGATGTTTGGCGAGAGTTGGAAGAGCAGCAGCGGAAGTCCTTCCCGGCCACCCCACCTTCCACGCCATTTCTGGCTGGCGGGCGGGCAAACGAGGCTGTCGGTGCTTGGCGGCTGCGGGCACATTCAGAGGCGGATAACCCGCGGACGATGCCGAGACAACGACACGTCAAGGGGATCGCTGTGTATAAGTGTTGCGTTGAGGCAAGGCCCAAGAGGAGTTATTTGCTAATTTACTGCTTCTTAGGTGCCAGCAGGCGCCCGAAGACACCATTCCTACACGTGCGACGGCATGGGCCAACTTTTGGCGTGGACGGATGCAGTGAATCAAGGGACCAGGCCAACACAGGTTTCGCCTATGAGAGCGTCGTTTTCGGGGAGAGCCACGCAAAGGACTGCTTCGGCGAGTCTTGAGGCCTGGCTGAGTCTCAAGTCCTAGTCACCGTCGTTGCGTGCTCCAGGCATAGACTAACGATTGCTTCCAGCCATAGGCGGCCACCAGGGCAGCGTGTTTCCACGGCACTGGAAGTGGTGAAAGCAACCTCAGTCTCCCCCACTAACAGTGGTTGTCATCTCGACTGCCACGACGAGGACATTGGAATATTGAGTGGTGGCGCACCCATCATTAATGAGGATTCAGGGCGACGAGTCCTCAAAAGTGACCACTCTTGCTGGCGCCGTCGGATTCGATTAGTGCAAAGCCATGATTGGCTGGGGTTCTGGAGCCAAGCTGCCGGGCCGGACGGGAAAGCCGCGCGCGTCAGTCGTCAATCAAACGATGACATCGCAGGTATGCAGGAGATAGTGATGCCGAGAGAGAGGAAGAGAGAGGGAGAAAGCTCGTCACTGGCACGCGGCTTCCGGCTGCATCCGCGTCTTTGCATGGTGCCTGGAGGCGGTTCTCGTCGGCGGACGGGCGTGTTCTGACTCGAGTCGACCCTGCCGAGAGGCTGTGTCGTGGTTTAGCGAGCGAGAATGAAATTGTGCCGTCGCAGAGATGGAGGGGGGAGGTTCAGGTCGGCGTTGGGGGGTGGGTGGGTAGGTGTGGAAACTAACACGGGCAGCAGCCCAGCCGGCATGCAGGTGTTGCTGTTGCTGCACGCGTGTTTCCACAAGGTCCCTCGTCAACTTTTTTTTTTCTTCTTTTCCTCTTTCTTTTGCCTACGGCCGTGACGAGGGTCCCTGATCTAGTTCAATGAGAAAGGCAGGGGGTGCCAGCGGCTTGTGCTCATGGGATGAGAAGATAGCAAAGGAACAGTAATAAAACAAAGATAAAAAAGAGACAAGAAGCCCCCAGCAACTAGCCCTCCCCTCGCCGCCGGCAAAAGGGGACGAGCTTGCTCCATCCACAATGCAGGAGGGGCACAGGCCAGTATCCCATCCATTTCATCAGTCGTCATGGCCAGTATCGCACGTGGCTGCCAGGACCCGATGTTGACCACGCCAAAGCCATTCCATATAGTGCTACGTCGTTCGTTTGCCATGTATCCGCATTTGCTACGGCACATGATAGGACCAAGGGAATGAGCCACGCTGTGCCTCGTATATCGTCATGGACCTCGACAAACCGCGTCGGTAAGCGCAGGATTCGAGTGCCCAATTTTGTGGTTCTTGTGACCGCAGGGGAGTCTAAGACATGGTTACGTTACGGCTTTTCGGGGTCAAGCTCCCCCGACAACAAACCGACTGACTGAGCGAGCCCCTTTTCTGCGCATATACGGTCGGGAAACAAATCATCTCCCAGGTGCAGATTGTGCCAGGCGCACGGTTATGACTCCTCGAGTCCTACGTGGTATCAAGTAAGCAAAGCCTTGTAGTCATTATCCCATGCACCTCGTCAGTCGTCTTGAAAACTCGAACTCACGCGAAAGGTCGGTCAGTGTAATGGCAGGGAGGGGGTTGGTCCGTTGGCGTTGTGCTGTCTTCCTCATTCGAGAAGGCGCTGCTGATTTGGTTAGGTATGGCGCCCTGTACGCATATGGCAGGCAGATGTTCCCGACCGGACATGGTCCTCGACGAACAAATCTGGATGAGGGAAGGCATCCCGATTCCCTGGATGAGGGCCAGACACTAAAATAGAAATGGTTACACTCGGAAGTCTCCCAGGTAGCCCACATAGGACAGGGCCTTGAAGAATATCATCTCCGGAGGCGGGCTCTTCGAATCGCCAGAGTGGAATAGCGGGTAGATGTCTGATAAGTAAGTAGTAGATGAAGATGACATCGACATCTGTAATCTCTGTAATCTTGGGGCACAGCAAGATCTGGGTCGGCACTGCAGGGCTAGCAGGGACCGACCGATCGCAATGTAGCCGGCAATAAGTACCTACCTACCTACCTACCTACCTGTCCAGCACAGGTCGCTGCACATGACGAATGACTGAGTCGCCGAAGTGGAGGTTGTGCTACCTACGCACGTTGGCTCGTTGTTATCAATGCTCATGTTGACAGTGGCAGGTGGCCCAATCCACGCCGTCGAGTATGATGGGGGAGAGCTGAGACAAGTGGTCTGGGGACTTTGATAGCTTTCCTGGCGGTTGAAATTATCGGCAGCACTAAAAACCATCCAGTCAGTCTGGCGCCGTTGGCCCATCGCTGCGAGTGGCAGGAAGGGATCGGGTTTGCAGCGCGAAGGGGTTCGTTCGCCTTAGCCTAGCCTAACTCGGTTCGTCCGTCAAGCACGACGGCCCGATACGCTCCTAAGAGAGCTTTCGTAACGAGCAGCTAGCCGGGTACCCAATGGGAAAAAACCCTCCGCATGGTGCGTTGATGTTGTCTCCCCGCCCTAGTCTCGGCGAGACCAATCGCATCTTAGGACGAGTAGAGTATCTATCCCCTGGAGCAGTAGCAGCAGCAGCGCGTTGGCTGCGGAGTGATCAGGCAGGCGTACGGTACTGTGACACGACGGCGGACAGTGTTGCAATGGGCCTGCTGGTCAGAGTCGCCCAGCGATGAATGGGGTTACAACGTCGACGGGGCCGTGACGGGCCGGAACCCCAATAGGTACGTACATCGGCTAGGCCACCGAACCTATCTCACATCACGAACGGACATCGAGGTACTTGTATAATCTAGGCCTCGAAAGATCAACGGTACCAAGTAGGTGTGTTGCACTTGGCTGTCAACTAGTCTCTTTCTGTATATGTACAGGTCGTCCTGGCGCTGTGTTTTGAGTGGTCCATACTCCGGGCTGATTCGATTCGTCCATGCTGCATGACGAGCCAGCTGTACCGCGCATCATGCATGTCCACGAATGATTTTCCAACCTGGTCTGGTGCGCAAAGCTTTCCTGTACTTTAGTCCAGACCGTGGCATCCGGGTGAAGAAAAAAAAAAGCCGGTCTCAACCGCATCAGGTGGAAGAACGACCGGCCATTCTTTTTTCACCCGAGTGCGTGGGAATAATCGGCAGTGTAAGTACTGTACGGATATCTGACCAAAAAGTGGGTGGATATTGCCGCGATCGAGACTATGGGATCAACGGGCTGGAGATGTTACCCTAGTGCCGGGAAACCCCCCCGCGCCCCCTCCCCCAAGCCAAACCAAACCAAACAAAAAAAACAAAAAGAAATCATCAGCCTGGATAAACAAAAACATGGATGGCCAAATGTCTCATTCGACATACCGATTGGACAACAGGCGAGCCGCTACCGACGAGATTGTGGCAGGGCTCGGGAGTGCGTCGAGGTTATCTGGCTTGCGGCAGCCAGACAGAAGAGAATGCCATTCGTACTGCAACGACGCGCCTATGCTTCCCCCAACTTGTTTGTTTCGGTATAGGGGTCCGGTCCTATAACGCACATCTTAAGAAAACCCCACGAACGAGGCTTGGTAAGGACCTACACTAAGTAGGTCTGCACGCCTTGTTTGTCTTAGCAATGTCACCCTGTAAAACGCGGCAAAGCGTAACTCTTCGCCGTAACAATCGCCTGGGAATGTTTGCCATCAGCCGCTGCCTTGGACAGATACTCGGGAAGCGCGATGTGACTCCATCACGCACAGCCTAGGAAGTTCGTGACGTTATAGCAGCCCATTCCCAGCAGCTTGGTTTTGATACCCATGTGCAGCATTTAGCCATCTAGTTGGTGAAAATCGTGGCATCAGCATCCCCAAGGGTTAAAACGGGAGGGTATTGTCGACGTTATTCTTGGAGGTGGCGGCGGGCACACTTCGTAGGCTGTCAAGTAACTCCAAAAACACACGAGCATCGTTAATAAGCCGTGTGAGAGCCCAGTGACGCTTGCATTTGTACTTTTCTGCGATGCAGCCCTTAAGTTGGGATGCAGCACCGCGTAGCTTTCGATGTCGACCCTGCAAGGTTGTACAACCCAGCAGGAGCAGACGGTCCAGAAATAGCGGCACACCTGTCCTTCCTTTGGTTCTCATCCTACCTATGCAACGTCGAGTAGGTAACCTGGATAAAGGATCGCAATCAAGAACAGGCCTAATGACAATTTCGCACCATTCGAAACGGTATATTGCTGCATATGGGACTGGGAACCATATGATGCTTCAAGCTGCTTGCTGCATTGCAGACCATCACAAACATTGTACAGAGAGAATCACAGCGTATGTTCTTCGCTGACGGGGTCGGTGGCGAGCCGTGAAGGAGGGGCCGAACACTGAACGTCTGCGCACCACTCAATGACGTGTGACTGTCAACATCGGATCTGCCAGAGCCGTCCGTGCATCATCAGATGTGGCAGCCGTAGTGCCGTAGTTTACGAGACGGCGGGCGCGAGGACAAACAAAAACAAGCCTTGATCGTGTGTATGCTGTGGCGGTGCGTTCTGCGGCGCGGGGGAAAGGAAACTGTGCCGCTGCACGGGTACAACGGGCTCAAAAACAAAACGCCGTAGGCGACGGTGATGGAACTCCGTTGTACATACCTACCTACCTACCTACCTAGGCACCTAGGTATCTAGGTAGGTAGGTAATACCGGTAATTAGGACGGACGGTGGGTAGGGGCAGCCAAGGTGCATGTTCTCGAATCCGTGTTACCTGGACGGACCCATGCGGTCCATGCGGTAAGGTTGCCAGCTGTAAACCATCCCTGGCCTGGCCTTCGGATGGGCCCACCCACACGACTCCGCTTCCCGACGACAAGTCGTTTTTTCCAGCCGACAGTGCGAGATGCGACCAAGGAGACGCTTATGCAAGTTCGGACGAGCTGCAGCGGTCCGCGGTTATGACGGGCTTGAGAGGCCACCAGGCCATTGGACCAGGTCTCCTTTATTATGCAGCAGCGGCAACGGCAGCGGTGCGGCGTTGAGACCGAGGCGTCTCTCAAGAGCATGTCTCAGCTCGAATGGGCAAGGCCATTATCGAGGTTTGACAACTTTGCGACCCAACGCAACGCCGAGTGAGACACGTGAAAAGCAGGTGGGGGGTCATTCGGGGCTAGCCTGCGGGAGCAGCGCCTTGTGCCTGGAATTAAGGGAGCCGGCGTCTTAGGGCCACTGGCTTAGACCGAATGGGGTGTAGCGAACGTGAAGTTAGGGACTAGGCCAGCAGACCCAGCTGAAAATGTGGTGATGAAGTCGCCATTCGGGTACTGATAAACCATGGCATCGCAGGTTGGTTGGGCTGCGTCATCTTTTCCGACCCGACAGGTCAGCGCCCGAACCAATCATCCACCATAGTCTCTTTGAGGCGAACTGCGCTGTAGCACAGCAGCAGTGACTATCGCATGAGAGCGTTGCATTCTGGGGGGGGGGGCTGGGAAGGCAAGTCATCCCCATCATATCATCAGTTGACGGGTTGATCATGACGGACGAGGGTTGTGTTCGTGGCCTGAAGCCCTTGGCGGCAAGGAGAAGGAAGGGAAGAAGGAAGGGGGGGGAATTCGAATAAAGGGAAATAATCGACGCGTTTTTGGCGTCGTTGAGCTGCGTTAGCGCGACGGGGGCCTCAGGGGCAGACAGCAAGGTGACAGGGGCAGCTTGCACTCACGAATAGCAGGAACCTATTCTGTCAGATCGGCCGGGGATGCGAGTGCGGAAAGGGTGGGATTAGACGCGGACTTGTCCTAATTCGAAGCCATCTCTGCTCTCTTTTCGTCCAGACCAGGCTTTGGAGCAGCACAAGGCAAAGAAATGCACCAGCCGGTCTGCGCGGCGGGCGGCCTCAACAACCAACCAGAACTGGCCGCAATGGTTGCTCGATTAGTCGCGTGGCAGTATGGCAGTCCTCTACAACAAGGCCGCGAGGGCAGACGGCGGAGGCGTGGCTATCGTCTGCCATTTGACGACTGCGAGGTGGTTCGGGATCCGGGTCGTGGCTCGCCCAGCTGACGTTGGCCGGCCGTGTGTTTTTGGCGTGTTCCGGCGTCATGGTTTTGCTTTGTTGGTGTCGTAACGCAGCCGGAAGGGAACGGCTGAGCGGAACCAGGTGGCAGTTACATTCTGGTCAAGTGTCGCTGTGATAGGACTCTAGGCCGTGCCATGCCTGGCGATCGATTCAACAGACCGCCTGGCATCTGCCATCCCACCCACCGACGGCTCAGGTCACCGCTCAAGACCCTCAACTGTGTCGCAAGGCAAACCCCATGGCGATGGGAGATTGTTCTGTGGCAGCGTTCCGAGACAAAGAGCGACGGAGTCGTCCACTCGAAAGCAGGGCCAGGCGTAGGTCGTGGGGAAGCCAAGGATGGAGCTAGATGCTGTCCCAGCCGCGATATGCAAAGAGGAAGAAAGTTGCCAGCCTGCATGCATATGGCGGTAGCAGGGATGGTTGTGGTGAGGCTGCTTGTGACCTTGGGCGAGCAGCCAAGGAAGCAAGTGGTGGGTGTTTGTGCGGACACGGGTACCGACGGAAGCAATGCGTGAGAGAGTACGTGTATCCGTACGGAGTACTCCGTATGAAATACAGCCTGTTGTTCAAAGGCCAAGATGGCCGGTTTGTGGGGTGGTTCATTTCGCAGAGATGACGATGGCGGTGACGTGACAAGCCTAAGCACATCATGGAGGATGATCATGCCCAGGGAGAGGAAGAGCTGGAGAAATCGATAAGATATCGACAAAGCACGGGGCAACAAATGAGTGATACAGGGCGAGTGTCGAATGCAGTGAACGACTAGGTGCAGCCCGAGGGGTGAAATTGTGGAGGCTTGGTAGATTGGAGAGAAGAAGGGAAGATAAGAGGTTGGTTGTTCTATCCATAGGGCCATACTGTACGTCCGCGATGTACTGTAGCCGTTCCTGTTCCCGTTCCCGTTCGTACCTACTTATCAACTCGCTCAGTCCAGAGAGCAAACAACCCATGTTGTGTGGGACGGCAATGCGCGCAGAAAATCCCCCTCCCGACCCCCGAGGAAAAGGGGGGAGGGAGGAGAAAAAAGAAAAAAGAATGAGGATTGATACTGCTAAAGCTGTCTGCCGCACTTTCTTCGGTGGGTCGCGACTGCTTTACGACAAGCGCAAGACAACGGCAAAGACGACGACGACGACGACGACGACATGGATCTGAGCCCTGTGGTAAAAAAAACAAAAAAAACGGGTTCACCAAGCCGATTTCCACTACTATATACACTACGCGGTACTGTGCAAGAGCTTGACAAGCGGAAGAGGGTAGAGCGTCGAGCATCTCCCTCTCTGTACGAGGATTCAATATGACCTCAAGCCCCGTGGGTTCGCGTCGCAATAGCGTGCCAAGGGAGCTGCCCTGAAGAATGAGGCAGTTGATGGTCTCGTCCGCTATCTCGACCATGGGGGCTCTCGATGTACTCTTGTTCCCTGTTGTATCATACCTACTTTCGTGATGGTATCCCCCCCCTTTCCAACAAGGCATGGCGGGATCAGGATCACTGATGCCCTCGCGGAGAAGGCGGCAACGGGGTCAAAGGCCGTACGAAGTACTACTAGTGTTGTGCCTGAGCACCGGCTCGCCTGGGTGGTGTCCGCGGTGCGCACTGTCCTTGAACCGGCGAGACCGTGCAGGTAGTCTGGTCCAGCCCAAGGAGTGAACCGTGTGTATTTGGGCCTATTGCATACTGTACTACCTGTCGGTGGGTGTGGGGTCGTGGCGCAGGGACAGGCACAGAAAGAGACAGTGGAGGGCCCTTCCTGCCTTCGGGGTCGAAGGAGGACGGAAGCTCGCACTGCAAGTGGGGTTCTTCCCCCACATGACTTTCCTGACATCGAGTTCAGTAAGGCGGGTGGGTAGACGCATAGTACAAATGGTGATGTATAATACATCTACAGAAGAGTACGGATACGTACTGCCGATTCCAAGCTACGATACTACGATTCTGCTGCGTAGGGTAGGTAGGTACGTAGTGTATACTGCGGTGCGGTACTCCTTTTCTGTAGGTACCTAGTGTACAGTACATAAGTAAGTAGGGATGCCGCCTCCCAGTCGCTTTCTCATCCCGACCAACACGTGTACCTGCACAGTAAGGGAAAGGAACACCTTGGCTCTCTCCCTGTGCCTGAGACTAGTACCATGCCGGGCCATCGCGACACGGGTCAGTGCCGCGGCATCCTATCGTCCTTATTACCTACTTACCTACCTACTTAGGTAGGTACCTTGGGCACACAGTACTTACTTAGCAAGCATAGGTAGTATCTGAGTAGGTACTCGTGTTGTCTCCATTCCCCACATGCCGATGTCATTCACGTGGACGAGCGCTTTACGCCGACTGCTGGCTGGTTAGGACGGAAAAGAAAACAAAAAAGACCGGTCCGAGGGGGTAATTCAGGGCGAGTGTCAGTCTTTCCTACTACTAGGTAGGTATTGATTGCCAAAGAGCCTTGGGGCCCTGCGCCAGCTCTCATTTTACAAAGCGTCTAGTGAGCACTAGACAGGAGCCGGACTTGTCAACTCGCCCGGCAAACTACCTACCTACCCTAGCCCGGCCGACGTCCGCCTGTCGTCGTTGCCTGCCTCCGCAAGTGCTACGCGGCAAATTCACACGCCAATCCGGCATATCCCACAGACTCCTTGTGCGTATCAAGGCGAACCACTTTCCCCTCCCCAAGTCTTGCTGCAGCGCCGTCGCTGGTCCGATCTTGTCGTATTCCCTTGCCCTCCACCCGCCCAAAACAACAAGCCAAGGCGCGCCGACTCGTACGTCTACTGACTTTGCTGCACCGCGCACTCACCGAAGCAACACAGACTTTCAGCTGATCTTTGCCTCCCGGCTCAGATGCTACCGTCGCTAGTATCGTCACCACCGTTCGGCTTGACCATGCCCAGCCCATCCCAGGTCGGCCCCCATTTAGGCCTGTTTGGTTTGGTTATGTTTTTCTGCTCAGTATCCGTGCACCATCTATTACCCTCTGCTTCCCGTACGCCGGCCGTGTTTCCTCGTTGCCCCTCCGAGTTGAGTCCAGCCAAGCCGAGGAAGGACCCGTCATGCGGCCATACTCGCCGACTGCCTAGCCCCATTTCAACTTCAAGGGCCAACCAGGCAGTGTCGGAACCATCAAAGTGCGCACAGTTATCTCGCCCTGCCCAACCGCTCGTCA
This sequence comes from Colletotrichum eleusines, assembly GCA_016807845.1. Taxonomy (NCBI): domain Eukaryota; kingdom Fungi; phylum Ascomycota; class Sordariomycetes; order Glomerellales; family Glomerellaceae; genus Colletotrichum; species Colletotrichum eleusines. Next base: position 1,577,327 of record JADEZO010000007.1, read on the forward strand.
GTTGATGCATTGCCCTGCTCATCTCTTTTCTCGCAGAGGTCAGTTCTTCTCCCCTTGAACCTTGGCTTGGCTGGCGGCGCATTGACTTGTCATTCTGCAATGTCTCGCTCTCGTCCCTTTAACCGTTCGTCACCGCCCTGTCATGGTGTCTGGTCTGTCTGTCAGTCCGTCTGCCACGGACGGTAGGTAGGTACCTTGCCTTACTAGCCCCTGGTATCTCCCGTCACACATCACCGCAAGGCCTCGTCCACCCACCCACCAGCGCGGCGCTTGCCGGTCTACCCTCAGCCCATAGCAGGGGCCTTTGGGTCCTGTGGCACCAGCCGACATGGGGGGACACCGGTCGTCCAAACCCAGGGACGCAAAGACGCTTCATGGACCAGGGGATGGGACGGACCCCGGTGGCCGGGAGCCAGGGTCAGGAATCAGAGGTGGTGTGGGTCGACATGGGATGGGCTGTGAATGGGACGGTGGATGTCCGTGTGGATGTGGAGGGTTCACTTTTTAATTCAGGTGGGTGCAACCTTCCTCGCCCTGGCCTGCCTTGGTGCTTGCCTTGCCTTCGCTGCCGCGCACCTACTCCCGGAGTTGGAGTCGGAGAGAGATACACAGTACCGCTGGGTAGGTAGGTAGTATAGGTGGGTCATTGCACAGATCGCTCAAGGCCCTTCTTCGAGTTCGCTGTCGTCTCCCTCCACCCCCCCTTTTTTTTTTTTTTTTTTGCTGACATGGGCGCACACACACACACACACACACACACACACACATGCAGACGGCACGCACTTTTCACCCACCGAATCTCCTCATACAGATACGCTTTACACCAAGATGTATGTACGCTACTCACACTCGCTCTCACAGCCAGCCTGCTTCAGCCTCCATCCACCACACGTCGTCCTTCCCACGCTTCTCCATCCTCATCTTCTAGGGTTGGTTGCCTGCATCGCTTTGTACAGTTTACTCTGCACTGGGCAAGTCTCTGCAAAGCGTTCCGCTACTCGGATCATGTCATCATACCCTGCCATGCCTCCACTGCCTTTGCTTACCTTGCCTTACGAATACATAATACTGTACCATACGAACAGTGCTACTGTATCTAGCTTTGCTGGCTTGCCCTGTCTGTCCTGCCCTGGTCCTCAGAAACCCTCTGCTGGGGTTTTCCTCTTTCCCTTCCCTCTCAGAGCCCAAGAGTCAAGAGTGGTGACCCCCTTGCTCCCTTGGTCCCCCGATACCTCCACCCATATGATCTCCTCGATGCTAGGGGGGGTACCCGGTGGATAACAAGAGAGTGAGAGAGAGGCACCCCCCTTCTTGCTCACCCATGTCCTGCCGCCACCCCAGCGCCTACATGCCGCGCGACTTACACCCACGTCGGCTTGCACACACTCGCACACACACACACTCGTACGCTCAGCGCTCTGTGAGAATGGGCCAACGAGACAAATGAATACATCTTCCGCCTCTCACCCCCCCTCCCCCTCCCGACACCACTTCCTCTCACTCCTTCTTGTCATTGTTTTCTGTGCCCTTTCCCTCTCGTCAATCCTAGTCTATGCTCCTCCAGGCCCTTGCCTACCTAGACAGATCGAACATCTCGCCCTCAGGCCTTGGGAGGACTTTGGCAGGTCTTGCTGTCTCACCTCGTCACGGCCCTGCCCCGTTTGATCTTAAAGCGGACAAGCTCCCCTCCATCTGCTGTTCCGAATCCCGCGCCTCTCATACATACCCACGTTCTCTCTTCGCACCTCTCTAATTAATGGGCTTTCAGCCTCCTAACCTCAAGTCATTCTTTCATCTCCAGTCCATGAATTGAGCCTGCGTCCGTCGTTATCACAGGAAAGGTTATATGCATGCCTACACTCGCCACCACGTTGATCACACTCTCGCCCTACCACATTCGTTCACATCGCCATCCAACCACGGCTTGAGCCATCCTCGACATTGACTGGTCAATAATCGAAGCTCAAGCAGCTTTGCCATATCAACAACAATGGCCTACTTCCAAGACTACCAGACAACATACGACTATGCTGCCTTCAGCACCCCGTTTCCCGGTAATTTGTACCAGAATGAGTACAACCTGGAGTTTTACCGACAGCAAGCCGCTATGATGAACCGAGGCGTATTCCCGGGCGTTGGTGGAAAGGCCACCGAGTCCAAGCCGAGACTTGCCAAAGACGAGGTTGACAAGCTCGAGAGGGAATTCCAGAGGAACAACAAACCCAACAGCAGTCTCAAAAAGCAGCTTGCCGAGGAAATGCGAGTCGACATCGCAAGAATTAACGTACTTATATACTTCCACTGTACCTATCTCGCGACATCCACTAACCAGGTCTAGAATTGGTTCCAAAACCGGCGGGCAAAGGCGAAGCAGGAGAAGAGGGCACAGGAAAACGAGGCTCGCCGCAAGTCGGAACAGACTGCCGAGGAACCTAGCAACTCTGAGATTATCAAGGAGTCTTTCCAAGACCACGACGAGGACCTTCGCCCATCCACCGCCCCCTTCCCGCCCGTCAAGTCACAGCCAGATATGGCTTCAGTCCGCGAAAGCTCGCCTTCCGAAGGGACCGAGACCCCGGAACAATCGGCAGAACAACCGCAGGCCGTTGCGGAAGAGACAGAGTCGGACTACGCCTCGCCCGAATCTTCCAACTCTTTCCCGCCCCAAGAGCTCAACATTAGCTACACTTTGGCCCCCGACCCGTTCTTTCCGGACCAGGCCTCGTGTGACTTCACTTCGTCCATGCCTTTGGAGGCCAACGACCAGACCCCTGGCCACCTGACTCTTTCAATACCCAGCCAGTACATGCCGCACCTTTCCGAGTCAGCGAGCGCTTCATCCTTCCCGTCATACCACAACCTGCCCAGTGCAAGCGACTTTGGAGATTCACTGGCCCATATGACGCCGCACGGTCTGTCCGGCAACTTGACTGAGCCGATACCCATCAATGTCAAGCAGGAGCACATGCACGCCGAGGCCCTCGACAAGTTTGACCAATTCTCGCCTGCGTCGATGTCTCATTCGCCACCCGATATCACCACCCCAGACTTCCGTTTCAAGTCGCCGTCGACCATCGACATTGCTAGCAGGAGAAACTCCAAGCGGCCCGCTCAGCTTATCAGCTGCGCGAGAAGCCAGTCGTACAACTACTCGGGCCCGAAGACGGGTATTGAGATGCCCAGGAGGATGGAAGCACCGAGTCCGATGCGTCGGGTGGCATCTGCGACGGGCAACTTTCCCAGAGGAATCCAAAAGATGGCCAGCTCGGGCCCAAGATCGCCCCTGTACTTTGACCGCAACCAGGAGAACCTTCTTCTCCAGATGGCCTCAAGGTCCCCGGTATCCCGGAGCCCGGCAGCGCCACCCACGCCCAACACGCCCATTGTTGCTGGTCATCAGAGCCTGCGTGAGACGACTGTATCGTCCATGTCCTCGGCTGAAGACGACAAGAGCTACAACCTCCAAAACACCCTGACAGTGCCCCAGTATAGCATGGACCCGACCATGAGGACGCCACCGGACACGCCCGGGATGCTGACGACAATGCCAAACTCAATGTTCCCGACTTTTGACTTCAACATGCCCGATGACCCTCTCCCTACGCCCAGCTTCGGTGGATTTGAGCAGGAATTTCCCGCCATGTCCACGAGCATCCCGAGCTATGTCGCACATGGTTGCGCAAGCCAGCCGGTGACACCTTCATACCCTTCCAGCAACATGGGACCGGCATTCTACTCGTCCTACGGCGGCAACACGGAGTACAATTGGTCGGATGCCCCGGCCGTCTCAGCCAAGCTGTCGCCCGACCAGTCACGGTCAAGACAGTTCCAGTTCACCAACATGACTGCACAAGACTTCCATGGAGAATAAGCCACTGCTTGTCTCTATGGCTTTTTTTTTTTTGGGGGGGGGGGGGAGGAGGGGGGTCTTACCTTCCGCATCTGCGTGGATGAGAATACTTCGGGCACACGAGCCTTGACAAGTCAGCCACGCTCTGGGGCTTTGTTTACCACGCCATCGCCCATGGGGCGCTGTACAACAATGACAACACAAAGTTTCAGGCACGCAAATGTTTTATATCACTTTGTACCTACAGCGACAGCAAAAATCATCGGCGACCATTGGCGATTGGCGTGTTGCCGGGCTTTTCGGGCATTCTTGCTTTTTACTTTACTGCTCTGTCGAGCAACGATTTCCGTTTTTTTCCCCATGATACCTACTGCATTACACATCAAAGAAAACATTCTCTTAACCTAATGTAATGATATACATACGGCTTATGTCCTGCTGGCGGCGGCGCTGTTTGTGGCTGAGGAAGGCAGCAAGAGGGCAAGGAGGGGGGGGGCGCAAGGACATGGATATCACGATGGAAGGAACAGGACAGTCCAGAAAGGGGAAGGATTTCACGGGGCTCAGTCAAGGTCAGTCAGTCATTGAGTCATGGGCGGGAAAGGGGGGGTGGTAGGGGTGTTGCAAATACAGGTTGGCACACACATGGATAACATGGATCCCGAGATTCGGGATGGTTGGTATGGCGTTAATCTTGCAGCGCGGTCTTGGGATACGTCAGGATAGGAAGTCAAAACAAAAAGAGAGAGAGAGTTGGCCACGACCACTGCCCCCGACTTTGGACCCCACAAAGTCCAGTGACATGAGTTGAAAGGGCCCTTGTCTACTATAGACGGCTAGCCAGCCTTCGGGTATCATAGCGGCCGGCGAGTCCACGGCAGTCTAGCTCGGATCTGTTTCTCTTGGCCCTTCTGGAATGTCTCGTCTTGTTAATGAAGCCTTGCCGCAAGCCCGAGTAGGTAGAGGCACCGTGTGATTAGGTAGGTAGTAAAAGCAAGTATCTTTGTGTGACCGACAGCGCCCTTAACTTTCCGTCTCAGAATGCTTTCATTTCCCATCCGGGTGCGCGCCGACAACATATTTCCCGCAGTCCACCCCCCCCTTCCCCCCAAAGGTGCAGTATGTGAGCGGTGGAGGAGGGTGTGAGGTTGCAGCAGAGTTCGGGCTGAAAAACGCCAGCGGCATGCGCCCCCCGCCTGCTGGAATTCAATTCGTCCGATGATCGGTCTTTGGTCACGAGGTCCTAGGAAGAGGGGTTGTCTTTGTTTACTGGAATGGGTCGTGTGGGGAAACAAGAGAAGCAGCAGGCACGCACCAAGCGATTGGGTCGGCGCTTGTTGTATGCATGCATGTGTATGTACATGTATGTATGTTTCACGGTCATGGTTTGGTGGCAGACTTCTGCAACGACATTCCTCGAAAGAGAGAGGGGGAGAGACACGCAGCATTTGGTTTCCATTCCGCATTCCCACCCTCCTTTGTGTTATCAAGCCCATTGTACGGAGGAATGTGGGCAAGGCTTTCCTAATCTCCAACTGCTTACCTACCTACCCAGTCCCACCCCCTTGTTTCTTGCTTGACTAGGTAAGCAGTCGTTGCGGTCTTTGTCCGGTACACACTGGCACGGGAATCCCCGTTATATGACCGCTGACCACGTTGCCGAGGTCACTTACCTTACCCGCCCCGAATACCACGCCGCTGAAGAGCCACGAGACTTGGCAACATTCTCCGGCCGGCACCCATTGTCGGATGAAACGCTCGAGAACGGTCCTTTTTCCTCACTCAGGAGGTCTTGTTACCTACCCTCTTCATACCTATCTGAACCGAATTGTGCCTGCTTTCCTCTCTCTTTCTCGGCACCTGACCGGCAGTTGTTGCTCTCTGGGCGGAACAATAAAGCCGACTGTCGTTGATCGGGCCAAGTCCGATGCCAAGGAAGGCTTGCCTGCATGAGCCGCTCTTCGTCTACAATTACCACCTTCCATATTTGCCCGCTCTCCGTAACACTTCCCTCAGCCATCCCTCTTAGCATTGAAAGCACATTCCTTACCCTAACTCCAGCCCCTACCTCTAGTCTCAACCTCAACCTAACCTCTGACCCTACGTATATTCTTTTCTATATCTTAAATACTTGTTTCCTTCTTAATCTATTCTAGTTTTTAGAAAGTGCACTTGATGTAAGTGAGTCTGGATGGTGGAAGTGTTGGTAAACTTCATGAGGTAAAATCGTTGGCCGTTTTTTTTTTCTTTTTTCTTTTTTATTGTATGGGTGTCTTTGCTAGAAGCAGTTAGACCAGCTCCGACAATACTCCAGTAAACAACCTCCACTCCCTCATTTCCTTTACCGTCCGTCATAGCCAGCATCCACTGTCATCCCCGCGGGGTCTATACATGTATTGTGTTATTGCACGTTGGTAATTACCCCCCCGGAAAGAAGTCATCATAGGTAGCCACTTGACGGCGTCATACTAGGCCGATTCGAGTGCGATTGACGTCTTCTACCTTCCTTCCCAGCCCCTTTCCCCAGAGTTCTTCCGCCTTCACGACGAGTGCCGACTTTCGATCCACGTACACGGCACGGGGATACAACCACAACTCTGCGACTGGGTTACCTACTTGGAGTGGACGCCCAGAGCGAGCAAGCTATCCTGCCTTCTCATTCGGTGTACCGTATTCTCCCCCTTCACCAGATTTCGGCCCGATATATCCTGTTTGCCTGTTTGTCTCCCCGCATCTTGGTAAAGCGTCTGTCTTGGCGCCTCCTTTTGGTCACAGACTTGTAAATGAGCTCTGGGGGGCAGACCCTATCTTTTCATTGATGAGGAGTTCGTGGTATAAGAAGGCCTACGAGGACGGCCGTCACGGCAGCTCCCAGCATGTCCTACACCAGCCACAACCCGATCGATACGTCCGCTGTAAAAGGTATCTCTCCACGGTTCTGAACATGGTCTTCGTTACTTACGCGCTGGCCACATGCCTCTACCTCTCCACCCCGGCGTCGTCTGCGGCTCTGAGGCTTAGGGACGCCGCTCCCGTCGTCCAAGTTAAAAATGGCTCCTACTTCGGGATCCACAACGCAGACTTCAACCAGGATTACTTCCTCGGGATGCCGTACGCAAAGGTGCGTGAACGTTGACCACGAACAATCTTAAATCCAGCGACCACACGCTAATTAATAGTCGTACCGTGCTACAGACTCCTGAGCGATTCCGCATCTCTGAGAGCTTGGACGCAACATGGAATGACACCCGCCCCGCCACGCAGTACCCAAAGCACTGCATCGGCTACGGTGAGGACATGATCGGCTACGAGTCCTCCGAGGACTGTCTGTACCTGAACGTCGTCCGCCCGGCCGGTGTGAGCCCGGACGCGAAGCTGCCCGTGGCCGTTTGGATCCACGGAGGTGGTCTGGTATGCCACTACCCGCCTTCTCTCCTTTACCGGTGCATTGACTAACACGAGCAAAGTTCATGGGAGGCTCGGCCGACAAGCGTTACAACCTTTCATTCATCGTTGATAACAGTGTCAAGCAGGGCACCCCGCTCATCGGGGTCAGTCTCAACTATCGTCTCTCCGTCTTTGGGTTCCCCGGCGGTAAACAGGCCCTCGAGGCCGGCGCCACGAACCTCGGCTTCCGGGACCAGCGCTTGGCGCTGCACTGGGTCAACGAGAACATTGCGAGCTTTGGCGGCGCGCCGGACAAGGTCACCATCTTTGGCGAGAGCTCCGGCGCCGAGAGCGTTGCTGGACAAGTGCTGGCGTATAACGGTAAGTTACTGATGATGCGCGTGGGAGAAAAAGAAGAGAAAAGGCTCCTCGACTGACATCATTAAGGGCGTGACGACGGCCTCTTCAGAGCGGCAGCCGCCCAGTCCGGCTTTGGGGGCGTCATCCCCCGCGGGTTCGGCGGCTTTAATTCGACTACGTTCCAAAAGAACTATGACCAGTTCGTCGGCAACATGACCTCGTGCGCTTCCACCGTCGGCACTCCCGAGTCCATCGAGTGCCTGCGCACCGCGCCCCTGGAGGAATTTAACGCCGTGCTCAGCGCGACGGGCGCCCCCTTCTCCTTTACCCCCGTCAAGGACGGCGACTTCATCGCTGACTTCGCCACCAACCAACTCGCCCGCGGAGACTTTGTCAAGGTCCCCATCCTCATCGGATCCAATTCCGATGAAGGTACCTCCTTCGGCGTGGGCAGGGGGCCCAACGGCGGCCCGGTCAACATGGACGATGACATGGCGTACGCCGTTGCCAACATCATCCCGTCGCAGGCCAAGGAAACGACGGGGAAGACCGTCGATGAGCTCGTCAAAGAGGCCTTGGCGCTGTACCCCAATGACCAGGCTGTCGGCATCCCAAGCCTCAAGACGTGGCCACACATCATCCAGCCCGGCGAAGACATTGCCATTGCGCGGGGCCTGCAGCAGCGCCGCGCCGCGGCCTTCTTTGGAGACATGTATGTCTAAGCCGCATGCTTTCTCCTTACCCTGTTTGATTTTTTACTGACTCTGTGGCAGGTACTTTGGGTTTCTGCGACGGAGAGCCAACACCGTCTGGGCAGAGAACGGCGTGCCCTCCTTCGCCTACCGATTCGACGTCACGCCGAACCCGTTCCCCAAGTCCGTTGGCTCCACCCACTTTGCAGAGGTAAGATTTCCTTTCCGTCTGCCTCCTCCTTCTCTTCGTAAAAATCTTCTCGAGACTGACAAACACAACCCCCTTCGCCCAGGTCTCCTTTGTCTTCGACAACGTTAACGGCCTAGGTTACGCCTCGAACCCCTTTGGCGGCAACGACACGACGTACACGACCAAGGCTGTCGCTCTCGCAAAGACCATGTCGACCGCGTGGGTCAACTTTTTCGTGTCCCTCGACCCCAACGGCGCGCCGGGCCTGGGCGAGTGGCCCGTCTACGACATCAAGGGTGAGGCCAAGGTGGGAAGCGACGTGGTCTTCGGCATCGACGGCCCCTTCGTGGAGACGGACGACTGGCGCAAGGAGGGCATGGAATGGATGATGGAGCACGCACTGGGCATATTTGGAAACTGAGGGATGTGATTGCGTGGTGATAATGGCGGCGGCTAAGGCGACGTTTGTCTTGCACGGTATATATTTAATCACAGTCTCGGAACATGAGCAAGCCACGAACAGACGACCGACTGGAGAACCTGACATCCCGCCAGAAGAGCGGGATAATACCATGCCAAGTGACCTGTCGCTATCTGCTATTAAGATTGGCCAGCCGGTCGGGTGTATGTTACAGAGCAAAGTAGTGTGCAAGCGGGCATCCTGTTCGACGGTCATAACAAGCCCCCCTCGCCGACTCATCACCACTAGCGAGCAAGCATGTCTTCGCTTTCGCGCTCATGGAATTTCACATACATGGGTATCAAAGCTCTATCTACATTCTTGCTCCGTACTCCACCACCTCTACCATCCCCCTAGCGGGACTTGCGTCCCAAATGTTGCACGTCTACCTCGCCCCTCCCGTAGACGCACAGCACCTCAAGACACCCCTTCGACGGCCGCCGACTGTCCTGTCACATGATCTCCTGCTCCGTTCACACAAGAAGGCGGTAACCCGCTGGGCTCATCATAGGACGGCACCAGCGACGAAGGCGCCATAGACTCGCACGGCGCCAATGCGCAGACCTTCTGAATGTGCCCGCACTTCCATGTTTCCCCTGCCGCGGAGAGGCACGCTTCCCATCGGAGCTCATGCTCGACCTTCGCGCAGTATGCCACAAACGTCGGCGCGACCGTCTTGCCTAGGCTACCATGCCACTCCCTCGTCATGTGACGGACGCAACCCGAGGCGTCCACTTGAAGGTCCAGCACGGCGCCGACGTCTAGCGGCTCCTCCTGCAGCACGATGTCCCCCTCTGCGGGGTGAGGGTTGCTTATACTCGCCAAACATATCCTCTCCGTCTTGCTCACCTCGAAGGGGTCTCGGCTGAAAGGATAAATGGCGCTGAACTTTGAATGTAGATCCAGCTGGATGCTCTTTACCCTGATGGTTGGCGACATGTCTTTGAAGACGTCGGCGGTCTTCTCCCTGTTCAGATCTCCATATAGTAAGAAGGGAATACCGGGCTCGCTCCCCATCTGTATGATGGTAGGATATCGGACATTGAGCGTGTAGTGAAACGACGGCACCTTGGACGAGCCAAACAGCTTCTGCATCTTCTGCGCCAAGGACAATTTCGCTTGCTCCATCCCCGGGAGCAACCGCTGAGTCTTCACACGCCTGGTCATGGTCTTCTCCGCCAGGCCAAAGTTGCTGATGGGCGGTACTGGCGTGAGAAGCGGTAAGACTTTGACGGGCAGCGTGGCCTTGACGTTGAGACCCTGGCCCCGCACCACCACCAGCTCGGCCTCGATCCAGTACTCGACGAATACGTGCCACTGCTTGCTGCCCCCGCCATGTTCAAAGTGGAAGCTCCCGGGCAGCGGCTGTTCGGGGATGCCCGCCGCAGGCTCAACCCTCCCTTCCGGGTATGAGAAGCACGGCCTGCTCTCGCTGTCCCCCGCACAGTCGTTTAATGACATGGCGTTCGTGTGCGTCGGCAGTGTCAGCGCGAACGGCCAGGCCTGGTGGCCGCTGCCGGAGGCGATGTGGATGGGAGCCCTCGTGGATGACGTCGGCGGCGGCGGAGTCGGGCCAGAATCTGAAGCGGCTGCGGTGGTAGCTGTGCCCGTAATCGCCTTCGTCAATGTGAAGCTTGGCCTTGACGCGGCCAATAAGGCGGACGCGGACCGTAGCCAGAGGCGCGTCCATGTCGGACTTGCGCTCGACTTGGCCCTGGATGACACTGCCACCGTACAGAGGCGCCTGTGGATCGAAGAGCTGGATCGAGAGGTCAGGGCTCTGTTTCAATTCGGTCTGTGGTATGATGACATGTGCGTGTTGAAGAGTGCGCAACTATCCAGTTCGATAGTCGTTATGTAAAAAGGACATGTGTACTAGAGTCGAGTTCGCGCGGTTACGAACCACTCCCACTTTGATGGGGGATTCCTGATGTGCTCACAAAGGAACACAAACAAAGTCCCAAAAGCGGCGCCTCGACACCGTACTTATCAGCCCGAGAATCCGTCATGTAATTGCGGCACAGCCTGCGCCAAATAGAGCGACCGTGGTGCCGGAACAAGGCGACCGACAATGTAGCCAGCGGGACGACTCAAAAAAGTGCTTGACACGCAGGGTGACGAACCGAGGCCACTCGGGGTTCTGCCGGTCGTGGCAAGGACCCAACACCCCATTGGCCTCACTGATCGATCAGCTGATCGATTCGGTGTTCTTTAGGAACCGCCGAGATCGAACATTGACATGGGGTCCCGTACACCAAATTGGGGCGTGCTGGCGACCGTCGGGCGTGTTCTGGACCCGGCCCTGTCGTTTCGCAGTCATCACGCGCCCAACAGTTCGACGCCTATTCCATCATTTACCCTGTTGCCCGGACTGGCCCATGCCGCCACAGCTGAACCAGCCGGCCTCCGGATATGGAGCACGGTGGCCGGGCGCAAGGGCGGCGCCGGAGAAGTTCGTGTCGCCGCTTCCGGCCCCAACTGTTGACCGCCAGCAACATATCACTTGACAGAAACAACCGCCCTCTTGCCATTTTGACAAAGGTGGACTGATGAGAGAATAGCGTGAACCGGTTTGGATAATTGGGCGACTTCACTAATTACCTACCCCGATAAGGCGAACCTTTCGGCAGACCGAGTCGGTCATCATGAAGTCGAGCGGAGAAGCACTCTCGACATGGGAAAAATATGGACTGTAGGATGAGAGATGTTCCCGTAGTGAACGCATCACTTTGCGTGTAAGACCGGAGGAGACGGCACATATTGCTGACAAAGTGCGGGTCAACCCGAATGCGAATGCGGGCGGTCGCCAGGTCCGAATCTGGACCTTTGACCCGGTGCTATGTAGCCCCCGAAACGCCTGTATACATAGTGCATATATCGCATCGTATGCACAATGTAATTATCCCCCCCCCGCGCCTCCTCTTGGGTTCGAGGTTCCCCGCCGTGATTGCAGAGTCAGAAGATAAGAATTCTTCTAACTTTGAAGTTAGAAGGGAAGCTTTGAAGTTGGAGAGGGGGGGGGGAGGAGAATTGGTACTTTGCTCACTGAGCGCAGCTGAGTCAGACACCTAACTATCCACCTATCCGAAGGAGGCAAAACCCATCGCGAAGTACACCCCGAAGGATTCATGCCGTTCGATCAGGTTTGCCAAAGAGGACTATTTGTGAGCTGTTCCTGCTTAGATAGTCAGCGAAGTTCTCGCTCTGTGAATCCTCGCGCGCCGGAGGATCACCATGCCTGAACGTCGAAACTAAGTCCTTGGTCCATATGGAATGATATATACATACCTGCCTCCCTTTGCGACCCGTGCCCAGACTCGGACTGTTCACATCTCATCCACAGAGGCCATCCGCACCGTCGCAATCAGGGATTTCGCGTAGAAGAAGGAAGGAAGGAAGGAAGGGACATCATCCAAAGCAACAGTAACAAAACCCGCCAAACATGTCCTCCTTCCCACCCCCCATCATCCCGAAAGCCCTTCGGCCTGGCGCTAAGATCGCCCTCCTCTCCCCCTCGGGCCGCATAGACCCCGAGGCATCCGCCCCGCTAGCCCGTGCCGAGACCCTCCTGCGCTCTCTGGGCTACACCGTGACGACGATCTACTCCGGGGAGGGAGAGCGGACCCCAAGCGGCGGCGTCAACCCCGTCGATGCCTCCATCCGCAACCGCCTCTCCGAGCTCCGCGCCGCCTTCGCCGACCTTACCGTCGACATGATCTTCTGCACCGTTGGCGGCTCCACCATGACCGAGCTCATCCCCTATATCATCGAGGACGTGGCCCTGCACGCCCTCGTCCGCACGAACCCCAAGATCGTCGTGGGCTACTTTGACATCACCGTCCTGCACTGGTGCCTCCGCGCCCTCACGGGTCTCCGGACCTTTTATGGGCCCTGCGCGGCCCTGGAGCTCGGCGGCGACGTTGACGTCACCGCCTTCACCCCGACCTCCATCTCCTCCTTTTCCCTGTCCGCCTCGGTCCCAGAGGACCCGGCTGAGGGCGCCGCCTACATCCACGAGTTTCACCTTGTGGCCCTCCTCGAGGCCATCTCCCACCACGGCCGGCCCCTCGGCCCGGTCCCCCGTTCCCGGTTCTACGCGCCCCTAATCCCCTCTTACTTCTTCCCCGCGCCGTCGCCCCCACCGACAAACACGCGCGCCCTCCTCCCCTCCCCGGCCTGGTCCTGGTTGCGCCTCGGCCGCGCCGAGGGCCGCCTCTTTGGCGGGTGCCCCACCGTCGTCTCCCGCATCCAGGGCATCTCGCGCATCACCCCCGACTGGCGCGGCAGGATCCTCTTCCTCGAGTCCGCCACGGGGGAGGGCGACCAGAACAAAGGGAACCCGCTGGGCAGGGTGCAGCAGGCGGTTGCGGACCTAGCGGCGCGCGGCGTGTTTGACGAACTCGCAGGTCTGGTCATCGGGCGGCCGTACGGGTACAACACGGAAAGAGAGAGGACCCGATACGCGGCCGCGTTCCGGGGCCTCCTTTGCCACGGCCGGCTAGCTGACCGTAAGTTTCCCATACTGATGAACGTTGATGTCAGCCACACCTCGCCCAAGGTGACATTGCCGATGGACGTGCTGGCTGTGTTGGACTCGGACAAGGACGAGTTTGTCATCACGGAGGCTGCCGTGCTCTAGCAGCAGCAGCAGCAGTAGCGTTGAGAATCAGGGGCCAAAGTTCAACAAACTCCAGCCAGAGGGAAGGAGTTAGGGTATACAGGTGACCGGCTAGCCTTTGGGTATTATTTGTATTACATGTTTATGGCATATCTCACCCAGGCATACTCGTGCCTAGTCTCATCGCTTCCCGACTTTCCTGATGTTTCCCAATCATGTTCGTGTTCTTCATGCGAGAGAAGAAAAGAAAAAGGGGGGGGGGAGACAGCCCCCTTCCCTCAGCAGCGATCGACTACCTTTTGAACCCCCGCCAACCAGGAGAGAAAGAAAAAAAAACACTCGAGGAAATGACTCCGAACGCTTCGCTGATGCAATTTCTGGGGGCTTCCCGGTATGTATGTGTATGAGACAAGTGTGATCGTGTACTGAGAAATAGAAAACTGTCGAGGCACATGCGGTGCTTCATGCCGAATCGTCCGTTCTCGTCACCAGAACTACTGGCTGATCGACGCAATGTGATGGTGCTTGATGCGGCCCCTGAAAGTGCGCATCGATACATTTGTAGTGGTCGAAACCACAAGGCGACTTCTGCGCCTAGTAGAAACCGTCGTTGGTGTTGCTCCTGGAGCTGGGCGTCGACTGAGCCGAGCTGCTAGCGTCACTAGGCGTGGGCGGCTCCACGACTTGGCTGCGTATCGTCATGATCCATTCGTGCTGCAGGAGCTCAACTGCGGACGCACGATGCTTGGGATCTCTGGTGAAGCACCTCTTCAAAAAGTCGATACCCTGAGGGCTGAGCTGGTCGGTCGACGGCATCTGGGGAGGGTTGCCCTGCGCAATGTTGTACATGATGGCCCACTCGTTGTCCAAGTTGGCCCAAGGACGACGACCAGTTGCCATCTCAAGAATGACACAGCCCAGAGACCAGATGTCGACTGAACCGGCCCTGCCGGGATTCTCGCCCTTGATGACTTCGGGAGACATGTACATTGGTGTTCCAGTCATGGACTTGTTAGGCTTTGTGGAAGAGAGGTCCTGCACGAGGGTCTTGCCTTGTCTGGCAATGACTTTGGCGGCTCCAAAGTCGACGTACTTGATAATGCCGTTATGATCGAGGAGAATGTCTGCCAACGATTAGCATCACATCATCAATCCCAAAAAGGGGCACACTCACTCTCAGGTTTAATGTCGCGGTGGGCAATACCGCTCTCGTGGAGGTAAGCGAGACCCTCCAGCAGCTGCAACGCATAAACCATGATGACTTGCTCGTCCTCGATACGGCCGTGCTCCAGCAGGTTCGCCAGAGACCCGCCCTGACAAAACTCCATGAAAATGTAGACTCTGTCGCGGTGGACCTCGATACCGTAGTACGAGACGACGTTGGGATGGTCGAGCACCTCCAAGACACCCATTTCGTCCTTGATCTGCTCGGCAATGGTAGGGATCAGCTTCGGATCCTGAAGACGGATCTCCTTGACGGCCATCAGGTGGCCAGAGTCGAGGTTCATGGCGGCGTAAACGTTGCCAAAGGTGCCGCCACCAACGAAGTGGCCCTGTTGCCAGCGCATCGTGATGTTGGTAGCCGAGGATGAGAGGTAGGCCAGGGACCGGTCGACCTCGTTATTTCCCTCGAGCACGCGGCCGAGCGCCTGTCTCTCGGCCTCCTTGGCCCTCCTGATCTCGTCGACCTTCTCGAGCTCCTCCAAACGCTGCTCTGTAATGTACCTGGACGCCTCGTGGTCGTCAAGCATCCGATTTTTATCGAGACGCTTGAACTGACCGACTAAAGCCTCGATGCGCTCCTTCTCCGCCTGCGCTGCCAGGTTGGACCTCGCTCCCATGATGTCAAAGTGCGAGATGAGAAGAGCCATGCAGCCGGCTACCTTGGCACGAAGTCTGGCATATTCCTCCTCCCCCAGAGCCAGGATGTGTCGTCCTCTGGTCATCCCCATGGCAAACTCCAGAGCCAGGACCGCCCAACGGAACGTCTTTCGATCCGATGCGATACAGTCGTCGCATATGAAGCTGACCCAGTCCAGTGCAAGCTTGGTAAGCTTCAGGTTGTTCATTTGTTTCCGGTTGCTGTCCATGACAAGCAGCGAGCGCTGGCCGAACTCCGTCGCGAAGACGAAGCAGGTCTGAATGAGCTCCTGAACCTGCCTGCCCTCGGTCTGCTTGCGAATGATCTCTACGCTGTCCATGAAGTTGTTGGACAGCTTGTATGCGACGCGCCTGATCTCCATAAGTCGCGTGTTGACCTTGTGCAAGTTGGACCTCTGTTCTACCACCAGATCCACGTGCATGTCGACTGCATCGATAAAAGCCCTCCTGGCGTTGACAAGCCGCGCTTGGGCGCCCACAGCGACCAGTCTCATGTGGCCCTTCTTCAGGTCGATATTCCGTTCCCGAACTGAGAGCTGGACCACACCGCCAAACCAGTGAGGGCTGCTCTCGGGACGTAGTATCAAGAGATACGGGTCGCTGGGGTCCTCTGCGAACTGCTCGGGCGAGCTGAGACCCAAGATGGACTGAATCGCGTCGTGTCTGTCCATCAGAGAGGGCGACGCCATGATGAATATGCCCTCCTGCTCGTAGAGATCTGTGAAGACCTGGAAGTGGCCTGACGCGATGAGCCTGTCATAGAACTCCTGCAGCTCATCCGGCGCGAATGCAATGCTGAAGTCGGACGCGTTTTCATAGTTTTCGCTCAGCATCTTGGAGAAACGCTGCAGCATTCTTTGTCTCACTCGGACCGAGTCCAAGCACTGCTTGTACCTCTTGCTCATCTCGGCGGTGCTCTCTCTCGGCTTGACCTGGAGCTCCTTCTCAAAGGTAACGCTGAGACGGTTGATGGCCTTGAAAGTCAGCGAGCTGAACTGCTCAGCGACCTCGACGTCTCCGCCGAGAAGGTGACTGCCGATTTCGTTGGCAAAGTCCCATTCCGCAAACAAGAGCTCGGCCTCCTTGAAGGTGTTTTTGTTGCCGCTCAATTTCCAATTGAGCATTTTGAAGTAGTATTTGAGGGCGTCCAGCACGACCTGGTCAAAGGATTCGTCGATGCAGGGTGGGAGCTCCCAGCCGGGTTCCGGTTGGGTGACGGCAAGGCATTCCAGTTTGATACGGATAGCCAGCTTCAAGAGCAACTGGAACTGACTGATCATCTGGTCCTGCATCATGGGGTTCTGCTGCGCAGACTCCTTGACTTTCTTAGCGTAGGCGAGCCGTACTTTGATAATCTCTTCAATCAGTCGAGATGGGAAGCTGATGAGCGTCAGAAGCTCTTCGATATACGGCGGAAGATGCCGCTTCTGGAAAGCGGCGAAGTTGCGGATAAGCGTTTCCTTGGATTTGTTGATGACGGTGGAGATGCCGGGCAGCATGCCCTTGTGAGCATCCTTGTTTTTCTCGTCGTCGAACTCCTCGTCGTAGAGTGACCTCAGGCCGTCCTCCTTCATCAGTCGGTCGAGGAATGAGGATTCATCGCCAATGCCGTTGCCAACGGGCGAACGCTGTCTTGTCCGTGTGAAGTCCAACTCTTCGTTGCCGACCCACTTCTTGAGAATGGCGAGCTCGGTGTTGATGAGCTCGTTGGTGTTATACCACGCAATGATAGACTCGGATGCTTCCTGGAAGAGCGGGGAGCTGGCTGACTGGTGCTCTGCCGCCAACGAGGTCCACGAGGGGTACAGGCCCTCGGCCTTGTCAAGCTTCTTGACCACGTCCTTGACCTGCTCGTACGGCGGCTTCCCGGCCTCGCTCTCACCCTTGACGGAGAAGTTGATGATTTCATCCAGGGTTCGGTCCAGCGTTGCGCGCGCCTCTTCCACCATTCGCCTTTGCACCGGGAGATGTCTCCCGCAGACTTTTGAGCGGATACCCAGCCATAGTTCCGCCTTTTGTCCGCTCTTCCCAACTGCTTGCTCGTTTGATCCGATCAAGCGCTTCTTTTCCTGCTTGACAACGTCTCCGGTCAGGACAGCCTCCAACATGCCATGCCACTCGAGCCGTTCCCGGTTGCTGGGATCTTTCAGGTCTTCGTCGCTCGGCTGCAGTTCGTCGTTGCCGTAAAACATGATGGTCTCCTGGTCGTATCTGTCGTCGAAGTGACCCTCGGACGAGGGCGTCTCGCCTTCCGAGTCGGAGTCGCCACCCTGGACCAGCCCGTTTATACCGCTTACATATCCGCCGTCGAAAGGGTATCCGTCGTTGTGATCCTGACGCAGCCTCTGGACGTAGGCCCTCTCCTGCTGACGGAACCTCTCGCTCGGACGAGGGCGGCCTCTAGAGGACGCCCGAACCGACTCGACGAAAGAGGGTGCGGGCTGAGGTCTGCGGTGGGCTGCTGGGGCGTAGGTGTTGGAGGGGGTCCTAGCTGGGGCGTTGGGACGTTGAGCTATGCTCGCGGCAGTGCCGTTGGTGTAGGTACCATCGCCGTCGCTGGCGTTGCTTCGCAGACTGCGCGTGGTGCCGCCGTTGGCCGTGGCAGCCTGGACGAGGTTCGACATGGAGCCGGCGATGTGGCCCTCGGAGTACCTGGCCAGGGAACCAACCTCATCCTGGCGCTCCAGTGCGTGGGGGTCGTCCGGGTGGGAATCGGCAGACGAGGCAGAGTTGTCCGAGTCGACGGCAATGGGCAGGGGGCGGTGAGGCATGATGTTGTCCTGGCGCACTTGGTCGTCTCCGTTGGAGAATCTCACGGCGCGAGGAGACGGCTCGGTGGACATGATGCGAGCAAGGGCCAGCCTGTATATTAATTCGGATTCGGGCTCGAGGCGGGTCCCCGTGCTGTCCTGTCGAGTGGTAGTAGCGGTGGTGGTGGTGTACGGGCGTGGTCAGCCGTTCGCGCCGCGCTCTGCCGCTCCAGCGCTGCAGCTGCGTGTGGATCCTCTGTCCAAAAAAAGAGGGACAGGACACGGCAGCATGGAGAGGCGAACGGGAGCGGAGGGGAGGCGATGGAGGATGCAATGCAAGTCAACCGTTTGGGGGTGTGAATGGAGCGGAAATTAGGATGACAAGAGGCAACCGTATCCGCGGTGGTTGAGAAGTTGGGAACTTGAGATGGATGGAGGGGGCTAGCTAGGTAGAGCAGCTCGAACAGCGAATTGGGGCGGTTGTATGGTAGCACTCGGTGTGGGCGGGAAAGCGGGAGGAGCAAGAATGGGAACAGAGCAGGAAAAAAAAAAAAAAAAAACGACGATGCAGTCGGAGCACCCACAGTCGACATAAGCTCGACGTGAAATTTGATATGGAGTGTACGGAGCGAGCGGATGGCGCGCAAAAGCGTCCGGACGGTGCTAGCGGGCGGCGATTGGCTTAGAGATTCGACATGGGAGAAAGACCCAGCAGCCAGTGCGGCGCGCAACCAGCGCTAGCAGCGCACGACTGAGACGAACGAAAGGATACGGTAATTAGGCAGGTAGGTACGGAGCGATATTTTGTACAGTACCTACCTACCTAAAGTACCTACTACGGTAGGTAGGCAAGTAGGGTAGCACGGTAGGTAGGGATGACTGTTTGCAGAGTCAGTCGCCAAGGGGACAGTGCAATTGGGTAATCAGCGCATGCAACCCGTAAAGAACACTCGCTCTCTCTAGGTAGGTAGGCACGTAGGTAGGTATTGAAGCCGAGTAGTTGGAGCATCGCCCCTTTGCCAAAGAGAGGAGCCACGGTTTCTCTTACATTAGCCACGTCTGGACGTGCATAGCTATGTGCCTACTACCTACCTACTACGTATGCTTGGCGTCCACTACGTGTACGGGTGGTTCAGAGGTGTGGCTACGTGGCACACACCCCCTTACGGGAACAATTGATGCGATCCCTCCTTCCATGTGTGGCCGTGGCCATCGAGCCGTCGGCTGTGCGATCGAGAACAAAAAGCCCCGACTCGATATCCTCGGAAGAACGACATCTGACAGGCCCGCCACGCTCCCAGGCTACCTACCACCCACCACCTTACTAGTCCCTCATCTTATTGTCTGGTATTACCTAGGTACCTACACTCAGAGCTGTGTGGCGAGTGCCCACGTAACCAGCCCCTCACCCCACGGGCGCGTCGCACACAACCTCCGTTGCATATCATACTAGCTACCTACCTTGGGCAGTGCATTGGACACATACTAATTGTACAGTCTACGATGGCCTGCTTCTTTGTGCTCTGCTATTTGTCGACAACACGAACTCGAATAAGCAGCCGGCATGCAGGCTTGTCACGTCCGTGTCTTGCCTCTCGCGTCTTGTGAGCTAGCTTCTTGGTAAAAAGCGACCTGATGCCAATCTGACGCTCTGCGGTCCATCGAGAAAAAAATCCATCGAGGGGCTGCGGCATGGGCTTGCTTGTTGAGTTGAGACAGTGAGCGAAGAACCCGCTTGTCTCTGATCGAGATTGGTTTGCGCCTTGGCGACTGGACACACGTCCGGCTGAGCTGTTAAGCTTTTTTTGTGTGTCACGAAAGGCTGTCAGTGGCTGCCAGTGGCTGCGAGCTGGTAGCTATCTACTGCGTAGGTAGGTAGCTCATTCTGGGGTTGATTTGGAAGAGAGCAAGTAGGTACTTTGACGACCGTGGGCCCGGCCACATTCGCCGGCGATACCTACCTGGCCAGCCCATGGTACCAGTCTTGAGTAAATTAGCTATGCATTCTCTTCTTCAACAAGAGAGGTTGTGTTTGTTTCCAAGTAATTGGTAGAACCACAATGATAACGGCAATGATGAATATCATTTACCTAGTGGTGGATTACTAGTAGCTCCTGCACTAGCTACCTAAGTAGACAGACCACCTTGTATCAACCACTCTCACTCATAATATATTCAGACTGAGATGAGACTCAACTTCAAGTACTTACCGTACGTCGTCCAAGGCAGACAGGTCCTTCTTGGTACTACAGGCAGATCCACGATAGAAGATTACCGCGCCTGCGCGGTTGTCAGACCGCAATCGCCGTAAACCACTCCGGCACTTCAACCCCATCCCGCGGATGTCATACCGAGCACTCGGGTCCTGGACCGAGAGCACGATCCCCAATTCGCCAATCAGGAAGCTGGAAGCTCGGTTCGCATCGGACCCGCACCCTTCTTATCGCATGCCGGTACCTTATCGCTCAAGGGAAAGCTCCCCGTTCCTCGGACGTCCCTCCTCTCCCCCCGCGCGTCGACGCTCTAAACTTTCTCTTTTTTACTTTCTTCATAGGAGACTGCTCCTTATCCCTTCTTCCATTCTGAACCACAAGGACACATCCCAACTCACTCTGGAAAGATGACACGATCCCGATTGGTAGCAGCCGCGAGGACGGCCCGGCCGCTCTTTGCCTCGCCCGCCCGCCAGAGCCGATCCCTCGCCGGACTGACGACATCCTCCACCGCGGGCCCGGCCCCGAGAGCGGCGGCCGCGCCGGTACGCCAACCCGCACACTACCGTCTCTATTCCTCTTCCTCCGATTCGCGCAAGAACTGGAAGGAAAAGCTCGCCGCCTTCTCCAAGCAGGACAAGACGCCGCTGTACGACTTCCACATCACCCACGGCGGCAAGATGGTTATCTTCGGCGGCCACCACATGCCGGTGCAGTATGCCGGTCTCTCCCTCACCGAATCCCATCACTTCACTCGCAACCACGCCTCCCTCTTCGACGTCAGCCACATGGTGCAACATCGCTTCACCGGCCCGCGCGCCGCTGCCTTCCTCGAGACCGTCACCCCCTCTAGTGTCGCTGACATGGACGTCAACACCAGCAAGCTCAGCACGTTCCTGTGGCCGGGCACGGGCGGTATCGTTGACGACACCATGATCACGCGGCTTGGTGAAGAGGAGTTCGCCGTCGTTTCCAACGCGGGCACCCGGGAGAAGATCTTCAAGTACCTCACCGAACAGACGGCGGGGCTGCAGAACCCCGAGGGCAAGGAGTTCTGGTGGGAGGTGCTCGAGGGTTACGGGCTGATCGCCCTGCAGGGGCCCCAGAGTGCCGAGATCCTCCAGGAAGTCGTCGACCCGGCCGACGGCGTGGACTTGACGAGCCTGCACTTTGGCAACACTGCTTTCGCCCGGCTGAGGTACCAGGTCGACGGCCAGTGGAAGTCGACATCAGACAAGGCCATGATCAGCCGCGGAGGTTACACCGGAGAGGACGGCTTCGAGATCTCGTTCAAGTCGACCAATGGCGAGGCGGACCCGCTGGCGAGGACGCTGCTGCAGGTCGCCGGGCCCGAGAGGCTCCAGCTTGCGGGCCTCGGTGCGAGAGATAGTCTGCGCCTTGAGGCTGGCATGTGCTTGTATGGACACGACATTGACGACACGACGACGCCGGTGGAGGGTAGTCTGTCGTGGATCATCCCCAAGGAGCGGAGGACCAAAGGCGGCTTCCACGGCGCCGAGGTCATCAACAAGCAGATCGTGCCCAAGAGCAAGGGCGGCACTGGCATCGAGAGGCGGCGCGTGGGTTTTGTGGTGAGCGGCGCGCCCGCCCGCGAGGGCGCCGACATCTTCACCAAGGACGGCGAGAAGGTCGGCGTCATCACCAGTGGCTCGCCCAGCCCCACGTTGGGCAAGAACATTGCCATGGGCTACGTCAAAGAGGGCTTGCACAAGTCGGGCACCGAGTTGGACGTGGTGGTGAGAGGAAAGAAGCGGGCAGCGACGGTGACGAAGATGCCGTTTGTCCCCAGCAAGTATTACAAGGGGCCGACTCCCGCCCCGGCGTGATACCCGGCTGCCTGTATCAATAGAAAATTTAGAAAAAATATCCCAGCGCCAACCCGACTCTCGTCTCATCCTCCCCCACGTGCAGCAGGCAACATTATCCGCCATAGGGCATTCCCGCCGGCCCACGCCATTCAAGAATAGATTCGCGTCTGATAAGATCAAACGTCGGGTAAAATGTCATGCCCACAAATGTGTGGTTTGAGACATGTAGCCACTTCTTCATGGGAAGCCATCACGGAAGCGCAAAGCGATGACGACCCTCAAACGAGCGGCTGGATGATCTGGCAACGATGACCTTGAGTGCGGCAAACATGGGAGAGGTTGACTGGCAGCGTGTGTTGACAGGATCGTGTTGCGTTTGAATGTGAAGAAGGAAGAGAGGGAAAAATGAACGAGCGCAGAAATCTTTTGGTGTTTGGCGAATGGAGCTATGACGCTAGAGCGGATCCGGATTAGTTTCGGGTCTCTTGGCCGCAGTGGGGCACTCTGGAACTGTGCTCTGGAGGCATCTGAGCCGAGTTTTGTTGTGCTTCGACTGCTTCTCCCGGTTACACTTGCCCGACCGTTAATCCAGAATCCAAAACCCCAACTTCAATGCGCGGCGGTTAGGTAGTGACCGTGAGCGGGCTATTCTGAAATGACAGATTGTGCGTTTTGCCAAGCTAGCCAGGACATCCGATGGTTCCAGAACCGGCTCGAGTTCACGTCGATCTGACTGGCTGTTGTTACACTGACAGCGAAGGACCCTTAAAAACGGATCGGACGTGCTGGCCAGTCGACTGACCGACTAAGGGGGGGTCCACTGTGATGTATTCTGGTAGTCCTCCTGCTAGCTTTGTTCTGTTGACATTCCAGAAGGGTTCGGCCAGCAGATCACCAAGACTAAGGTTGACTGGCTGATGGACTTGGCGTCAGAATTGCCCGATGAGAGACCTGCACCAGCCGATGATGGTATGAGAAAGAGTATCGAGATGGTTGTCGCGAGTTCTTGGGGTGGGAGCATAAAGAGATGTCTTGGCGCTGCCAGGCAGGAAAACGAGAAGAGACAAATGTGTCGCGCATCGAAATCACGCGGGCCCTACGACGAGAGCAACGGTTTGGAGTAAGTGCCGGATTGACTCACGCCAACCAGCCCACCCCAGAATGCGATGATGCGGATTTTCCGTGCAAATCAACGATCACGCTACCGGTATCCATCTGACAACCTCCAGACCTGCATGGCGACAAGAGGGGATGAGATGGGCCACGGGGGCCGGTCAGAGGCCTTGACACCGGCAGCAGTAGGATGCCCGACCGGCTCGCGTGCGGTGCTACTATTGAGGGGAAGCTTGTCCGGCTCACGGGGGTGGGTTGTCTCAGTCATTGGGGCGGAGTGCTACTGGGTGTGTCGTAGGAGGAACACACGTGTTGGAGTACAGCAGCTCAATTGGCTCGCGTTCGATGCTTTCAGCCTTGTGGACTATCTTTCCTTCGTCTCGGTGGATTTTGGATGTGAAGGCGGGGGTGAACAGTGAGTTTTGCCCAGTCAGGAGTTTCACTTCTGACCGTGTGTGGACCTTGATGGCCTTTCTGTGCGTTGTTTCCAGCGACCTGCACGAGGACGACGTGAGGCGGGGAGGAGGGGAACCGTTTCCCTTTTCCGAGATGCATCTCTGGAGGAGATTGTGCACATCGTCCTGGCCAGAAGCCCCGGCCTGATTAATCAGGGCAGACGACGGCACTCACGCTGCTTCCGGGTTCAGACAATGCACCTGTGATGTATTGATTCCTTCTCTACTCCCGCTCAGGTCCAATCGTACCAGTCAGCAGCAACATCCACAGGATTGGACGCCACCGGACATCATCACTTCCTTCCCACTTCGGCCGCCAACCTTAAAGAAGGCTATCAAAGCGGCTGGCGGGCAACGGGAGGATCACTCCTCCTCAGGTCTAGCTGGTTTTTGGTCAGTGTAAGGTCTCCCACCGCCACTAGGTGTTCCCTTTGCAGAAATAGGGCAGCCGGGTTGTTCCCAATAGCTGTGACTGTGACGTGGACCCCAGTCGTAGTTTATGTTTCTCTTTTCCACCCTCTTTCTAACCACACCATCCGAAAAAGTGGTCCCAGCATCTCCAGCTCCCCAGACCCCTGTTGACCACCTCGTCCAAGTCCGTCCTGGAATCCTGGAACGTGGGGGAAGGGGGGAGGGGAAAAAAAAAAGAGAGAGAGAGAGAGAAAGAGAAAAGTAAAAAGAACGCGAAGTCACGGTTACGTAGAAACCAAGCCAGTCCCTGCCGGGGTCGTTGACCTACCCAGTCCGCGCCGCGCTTACGCTTCCATTTATTTCCTACGGGGTAGCAAAGCTCGGGATCGGTCATTCATGATTTAATAACCTCGAATCGGCCCCCGTCATTCATTCAGGAAAATATTACTTATTTCCAAGTTTCTTGTCGCGCGACGGTTCACTTTGTTCATCACCTTGTGAATTCACCCCTTCACAACACAGAACGGCCGTCTGTCCTGCCCTACGTCCGAGTTACGACATCATTGGATGCAGCCCGTTGTTGAACGGCTCCCCTACCCTCAGTTCCTGGCAATGCGGTCTTTACCTGCAATAGTGGGCTTGTTGCCGCTGCACCTCGCCCTGCTTCAGCAGTTCCTGCATGCCGTCCTTGCGACACCCGTCGCCAGCGGGCAGCAGATAGTTATTGGTCCCGAGACTGTAGACGCAGATGCCGTCGCTCCAGAAGGGTCCCGCCGTTTACATGGGAAGTTTCTACATATCACAGGTATGTCCAAACCCTACCGGAGAGCATTCTATGGCGACTCGACCGTCGTGACTGCAGTCTTGACATTCAGAGGCACTCGACCATCGCTGTCGGTCTGTAGACTTGGCAGAGAGATGAACAAGGCATCAAGACGGCTAACAAACGCGCATCTTAGACTTTCACCCTGACCAGTTCTACAAAACTCACTCGTCTACTGAAGAAGGCCTCGCCTGCCACCGAGGTGATGGATCAGCCGGTTACTACGGCGCGGAAACATCCGACTGCGATACACCAGGCTCCCTTGTAAATGCCACTTTCGACTGGATCGCCGCCAATATCGCAGATGATATCGATTTCGTCATCTGGACCGGCGACTCTGCGCGTCACGACAGCGATGAGGAAATCCCTCGCAATCCTGCGCAGGTCCTCGGTACCAATCGGTGGATCGCCGACAAGTTTGCCGAGACCTTTGGTGACCCGAAAGACTCTACGCGCATGGCTGTTCCCGTAATTCCTACGTTCGGAAATAACGACATCCTTCCACACAATATTCTCTTGCCAGGACCCAACAGGTGGCTCGGATACTATGCCGAGATCTGGAAGCGCTTCATCCCCGAAGAGCAACGCCACTCGTTTGAGTACGGCGGCTGGTTCTACGTCGAGGTGATCCCCAAGAAGCTGGCAGTCTTCAGTCTCAATACGCTGTACTTCTTTGACCGAAACGCCGGTATCGATGACTGCCAGCAGCCTTCCGAGCCGGGCTTCAAGCAGCTGGATTGGCTTCGCGTGCAGCTGGAATTCCTACGTGAGCGCGGCATGAAGGCTATCCTCATGGGCCACGTGCCTCCTGCTCGGACGGACAGCAAAAAGAACTGGGATGAGACCTGCTGGCAAAAGTACAACCTTTGGATGCAGCAGTACCGCGACGTGGTTGTGGGTTCGCTCTACGGCCACATGAACATCGACCACTTCATCGTGCACGACACCAAGGAGATCAACATCAACATTCTGGGCGGGTACGCGGTTGACGACGATGTCGGACGCGAAGCATTCGAGGACGAGCTTGAGATCCAATCGGCGCAGGATTACCTGACAGAGTTGCGACAAGGCTGGGCGAAGCTTCCGCCTGTCGACGTCAAGGCGCTGGAAGAGGACGAATTCTACGACTTGGACGCGCAGGGCAAGAAGGGCAACAAGGACAAGAAGAAGAAAAAGAAGCAGGGAAAGGGCTTGGGCGGCAAGTATGCGGAGCGATACCACCTATCTTTCGTCGGCCCCAGCATCGTGCCCAACTACTTCCCCACGCTCCGTATCATGGAGTACAACATCTCCGGCTTAGAGGACGCAGCAGTCTGGGCAGACTCCTTCACCAAGACGCGGCCGTCAGTGCTCCTCTCTGCCGACGACAATCAGATTCAAGAGGACCTGAAGTACGACATTGACGCCGCCCTGAAGAAGAAGAAGGACAAGAAAGGGGGAAAGGGGAAGAAGCCGGCGCCCACGGACCCCAACCTGGTCGTCCCGCAACCACCACCTGCAGGCACCGGCCCCGGCCCGGCTTATGCGCCCCAGCCCTTGACTTTCCTTGGATACACCCAGTACTTTGCAAACCTGACCTACCTCAACAACGACATGACGCAAGAGACCAAGGACGCGTCTGAGACAAGATGGCGGGACGGCATTCACAAGGACAAGGACCCCAAGTCCAAAAAGCCAAAGCCGCGCCCCTTCGCGTTCGAGGTTGAGTACAGCACCTTCACCGACAAGATCTACAAGCTGTCGGATCTGACGGTGCGGAGCTATGTCAAGCTGGCGAACCGCCTCGCCAAAGAGAATGGCAAGGGCAAGGCGCTTGCCGAAGACTTTGAAGAAGAAGAAGAAGAAGAAGATGATCAGAAAGACGCGATAGACTTGGAAGAAGAGGACGGCGACGATGCGGACGAAGAAGTCGTAGAAGAAGAAGATGATGATGATGATATAGAAGCAGAGAAAAAGAAGAAGAAGGGCGGCAAGAAAGGCAAGAAGGGGAAGAAGAAGAAGCACAACAAGGTGTGGCTGCATTTCCTTAAGCACGCGTTCGTCAGGACGGTGCCCCAGAAGAAGCTCAAGAAGTTTTAGAGCATGGCATGGCTTAGAGAGCTGCGTAAGGTTGGGGGGACGCTTTCGTTGGGGATCGTTGCATCGTCGGCCTCTGGCATTTTCTTTATTTTTGTTTTTGCGTGTTGGTTGTCTCGTGTTATTGCATGACTAGATGAAAGCACATCGGCGTTTTGAGGGGAAGGGGCATTGGATCTCAGGGTAGCGACACTGCTCATTTTTCTTGTTTTGAGTCTGGCCTTCTTTCTATTTTCTCCAACGTTTTGAGCCGAGCCGAGTCGCTAGTCGACCCGGCCTTGCTGTAGCATTTGCAAACCAGATATGCCTGTTTGTCGAGACGTTTCTTCTTCCTCAGTCTCGGTGGCGAGGTCAGGACCTAAGGGCACACATAATACCCAAGCATGCATACATAGTCTCGCAAGCTTCGATAGGTAACGTATCGAGGCGAACGGGTGCAAAGGAAAGGGAAAATAGACAAGAGGGCATCCATAGTCATCTCATAACTTCTCGTCTACCATTGACCCCCATCCGACGTCCGTACCGTCCTGCCGCCCGGCTTTAGTGTGCCGAGAGCTGGCCTTTGGCGGGCCGGCACAAGACCGACATCTCGAGATTCCGGTGCGTACAGCAGAGAACGACTCAATCGCTGTCGCTCTCCGCCGCCGGGGAATCAGAGAAGCCGTTCCACTCCTCCTCGGATTCGGCCGCGTCGCCGGCCTTGCTCCCGGACCCGCTTGCCTCGTCGCCCTCGCCCTCGTCCTTGATGTCGAGCGCGCCGGAAATGTCCCATCGGTCTCCCTTGGCCGCGCGGCCGACGTACTTGACGAACCGCAGCGTGCCGCTGTCGCGCAGCACAAGCGTCAGCTTGTTCCACGCCGCCGCCTGGAAGAAGAGGATGTTGTCGTCGTCGCCGCTCGACTTGTAGATGGCGGCGTCCTCGTCTTCGTCACCGTCGTCGCCCGCCATGTACACCTCGTGCCCGCCGACCTCGAGCTCCTCCTCTGGCTTGGGCTTGCGCTTGGCCTTGTCCTTACCCTTGCCCTTGCTACGCTTCTTGCTCTTCCCCTTCGGCCTCTCTTCAGCCTCTTCTTTTTCTTGGTCCTCTTCCTGCTCTTCGGACCTCTCTCTGTCCTCGTCCTCGTCGCCCCAGCCCTTGGACGGCGTGATGCCGAGGTTGAACTCTAGGCGCGGCTTGCCCTCGTGGCCCGTCGCGAGGGTGTAATCCTGACCCCGGCGAAAGCGGCGCGCGAGGAACTCGTGGCTCTCGACGATGGTGCCCGTCGCGATCTGCAGCCACTCGCGGAACTGGTGCGATGGGAGGAGGTGGTCCAGCAGCTCCGTCAGCGGGTTCTCCTCCTGCGAGCTGCGCAGCTCGTCGGCCCCCGCGGGCTGCTGGTAAAGGAACCGGTGCTTGTGCGGCGGGCGAGCGACGCGCCACGCTGACTCCTTCTCGATGGCCGTGCTGCCCTCGGGCAAGGGCGCCTTCTCCTGCGACTCGACGTACTCCCGCAGCCGGGCGGAAAACTTCTTGGACAGGATGTTGGAGAGCGTAATGCTCGAGTTCTCCTCAAAGTGTTCCGAGATCTGCTCGAGCGTGTCCGGGGTAAGGTACGTCGGCGCAATGTACTTGAGCAAGAACTCGAGACCGGCCTCGTCGAAGCCCTCCAAGCTCGCCTTGAGCTTGTCGACCTTGACGGGCCTCGCGGGCGGGGTGTCGTGCTGGTCCGGATTGCCCTGGAGCTGCATGAGGCCCGAGTTCTTGACCTGCTTCTCCTCGGCGCCCTTGACGTAGCCGTCCTCGCCGGTCTGAGGGATGTGGAACCAGCCGGAGATGGCCATGCGGATGCGCCCGCCCTCGCGCTCGAGCTGCTCCTTGGTCTCGGCGTGGTACACCTCCTCGACGTCGTGGAAGGACTCACCCGGCTGCACGGCGAAGAAGGACAGCTGGTTCCACGCGGGCGGGATGACCTTAGTGTGGTCTGGCGCCGGCGTCTTGGCGATCTCGCCGTCCTTGCCCTTGCGCTCGTCGACGGGGAACAGCCGCAGGGCGCCGCCCCATTCGGGCTTCCATGGCGTGTCCGGGTCGGTGAGGTAGAGGATGTAGCTAACCTTGCGGCTCCCGATGACATCGTCGTGGCACAGGAGGTAGCAGCCGGGGTTGTAGACGTTGATGGCCATGTCGGTCTTGCGGCCGCTCAGGGGGCCGCATCCGGTGATGTGGGAGACATAGTTCCGGAAGGTTTCCGAGTAGACAGCGTCGCGCAGGGAGAGGAGCGAGGGCAGCTTGGCGAGAGCGTCGTCGTCGAGGCCGTCAAGGTTGGCGAGGTCGCCCGACTGGTGGATCTTATAGATGTCCGTCTCCTTGGGGGTGAAGGAGACGTTTTCGCGGATCTCGTCGCGGACGGAGCGCAGGAGGTCGTCATCGACGAGGCCGTTGATGACCGAGTGCTTGTAGGGGCTCGAGGTGGCGTACTGGCGCGTGTACGAGTCGAGAACCTTCTTGTCGAAGAGGCCCTTGCGGAACCTCGACTTTGCGACGTCGGCCGAGAGAGCTGTTAACGTGGGTATTAGTGGATGGGTGGGCGGGCACGGCAAGCAGGCAAGCAACATTCATTGCACAGGAGAGAGGGCTGCTAACTTGTCTTGGACTTCTTCTTGGATGCCTTCTTGTCGTCGATCCGTGAGTCGGCCTTACGCTTCATCTTGGGCGGTTTCGATTGCAGCCTCTAGAGGAAAACTGGTTTACTGCGAAAAGGAACGGAGGGGGGAAAAACCTGATTTGACAGCCTCCAGGTTCATATCTGGGACGAGCAACATCTGCTCTCTCGCCGATCGGAACTCAAACGTGGGCTGAGGTCCCACAGAATTTTTTTCCCATAGCAGCTGTTTTCGCGGCAAATCGTCCCATGGGCGGCGTTGGCCCCTGCAGTGTGCGCCTCCAGCCTCCACGCTCAGCATGGGACGTCTAGGTAGGTAGGTACCTAGTCTCGTTCTCCCTTACACCGCCGCCGCCGTTAACTTCCGTCCCCCAGGGTGCGCAAACACCCCCCTATTTTGGTCGCCCCCATCAAGTGTGCGACCTATCCGTCCTAACTGGCAGCAAGTACCTGGTAGGATGCGAATCTGAGGAAGCTTCTCAGCTCTGAGACGTGTTCAGGGACTTGCATGACATACCAAGCACCGTTGCGAACCGCCAGCCTGGCTGGCGAACAACCAATGCCGTCCTGTAGACAGACTGTGTGTATCCGCTATGCGCTTATTGTGTAGCCCCAGGCGCCCGAGATTTTATGCGCGCCCTTTCAAGCAATACGCCAACCAGATGGGCATCTGACTGGTTGTGCCTCGGCCGTTATCAGTGTTTTGTTGCTTTGTACTCCCACCGGCCGCCTCTGCAACCCTTACTCCCGTCACGGCAGCGGACGCGGACCCTCGGACGAGCCGTCGCCGACCGCCGACCCCGTGCCCCACAGTTCTCGTGTCCCTCTATCCCCGCCGCAGGAGCAGTACTGCCCCTCGCAGAACGTCATGCATCCGTGAATGAATGGCGCCTGAATTTGCGGGTTTTCAGTAGACTAGGACGCCGTTCTCAATCGGGCAGCTCGCTCACTCGAACCCAGATCCAGCGCGTAATTTTGTATCGCACCCTGCTCTCCGCTTTTAAGGTGGATGTGCCATCGTTCATCTCAGCTTTCCTTGCGTCCCTGCTACCTTTTACTTAACTACCTACCTTCGAGATAGCTTTCTTTGCCTCGTCCTTCTCACGAACTGAAACCACTTCCTAAAGCCTCGTATCATACGTCTTACCGACCCACGAGACCTATACCATGTCGGCTCAACTAGACATCGTGGCCACCAGAGCCAGGTTCCCAGCTCTAGCTCAGAATCAAGTCTTCTTCGACAACGCAGGCGGAAGTCAGACTCTAGGCACTGTTATTGAATCGTGCGTCTATTTATCTCTGTAATCGTGGTGCAACACCTCGCTCACACTCGCCAGCATCCGGGACTATCTGTCGCAGACCAACGTTCAGCTGGGTGCCTCATACAAGGTCGGTCAGCAGGCAACGGCCGCTTACGGCGAGGGCTACCAGGCCGGCGCAAAATACATCAATGCATCTCCTGATGAGATTGGTAGGAACCAATCCTTCAAAGGCACACCTTATGTGAACCGGCCCACTGACATTGACGCCAGTCTTCGGTGCCTCGACGACCCAGCTTTTCCGTAACCTTTCCCACGTCCTCGCTTTTCACAAGGGTGATGAAATCATCGTTTCCGCAGTCGACCACGAGGCCAACATCGCCTCCTGGATAGATCTCGCCTCGCGCCAAGATCTCATCGTGAAATGGTGGAAGCCCGTCGGCGCGGCTAGCCCGAAACTCACCGTCGAGAACCTCAAGCCCCTGCTCTCAGAAAAGACCCGTCTCGTGGCCCTCACCCACGCCAGTAACATCCTCGGCACGATCCACGACGTTGCTGCCATCGCCACTGCCGTCCACAAGGAGACGCCAAAGGGCCTCGTGTGCGTTGACGGCGTGGCCTACGCCCCGCACCGGCCCCTGGACGTACAGGCACTCGGTGTCGACTTTTACGCATTTTCTTTTTATAAGGTCTATGGCCCCCACACGGCCGTGCTATATGCCAGTCGCGCCGTGCAGGACGGCCACATGCGCTCGCTGGGCCACTTCTTCAACCCGTCCGACTCGCTCGAGGGCAAGCTTGGGCTCGCTGGGGGCAGCTACGAACTCGTCTCGGCCGTGCCGCGGGTGCTAGAGTACCTCGGCACGCCCGATTCCGAGGGTTGGAAGGACAAGGTTGAGCAGGAGAGGCTGCTACAGTTGACGCTTCTTGAGTACCTCAACGGTCGCAGCGACGTGACGGTGTACGGCGAGACAGACGCCGGGACGGAGTGCCGCGTGCCAACCATCAGCTTCAGGGTGAAGGGGTGGGGCGCCAAGGAGCTCGTCGCAGCTGTGGAAAAGGAAACCGGCTTTGGCTTCCGATGGGGCCACTTTTACTCCTACCGCCTCGTCAAGGAAATCCTAGGCCTCGACCCCACGGATGGTGTGGTGAGAGTCAGCATGGTGCATTACAATAGCCGTAAGTCAAACAAGGTCCCCTGCCCCCTCTCGAACCCATGAGCGACGCTGATTGTTTCCAGTCGATGAAATCAAGAGGTTCGTCGCAGCCCTAGACAAGGTACTGCGTCAAAAGGAGTAAGATGGTAAAATATGTTTGAAATTAAGACTGGAAAGAACAACAACGCCAGCCTGCTATTGGAAGGTTGATGTCCGTCTGATATCTATGTACGCTAAATTGAAAACCTAGGGCTCCATTGCTTTTCCCTTGTGACAAGAACAAACAAGAACAAAACAAAAACTGCAACTACGCAAGGAAAAGGTCATAAAAACGTAGCCGCAAACAGGGCGTCCGAAGGCGTGCCTCAGAGCTTGCCGTTCTTCTTCTCGACGGCTTCCCTCAGAATCGAGATCACTGCTGCGGGGTCCTTTGCACCAAAAACAGCGCTACCCGCGACGATCACATTGGCGCCCGCATCAGCAGCTTGATGGACGGTGGAGCCCGTCAGCCCGCCATCGACTTCAATGTTGAGCTCAGGGTACTTTTCGCGCAGGGCCTGAACCTTGGGGAGCTGCGAGGCCATGAACTTCTGACCGCCAAAACCCGGCTCGACCGTCATGATAAGAACCATCTGCAGAGGAACCCTTGTCAGTCTGATGCGCGTCCGCGGAAACACCGTCTTCTACTATTACAGAGCCTCGTAAAATCAGAGTATGGGTGGGATGGGAAAGCACTCACGTCAGGCCTCTCGAGGGGGTCTTCGGCCTCGAGGAGCTCCCACACCACGTCGACAGACGTCGCAGGCTTAAGGGCAACACCGGCCAGCATGCCTTGTTCGTGAATAAAGCGGATAAGCGCGCGGGGGTTCGTCTTTTCGCTGGACTGGACCTCTGGGTTGTCGGAGTCGGAGGAGAAGGCGGCCTCATAGTGAAAGCAGTACAGGTCTGCGCCGGCGTCCTTCATGCCTTTTACCCATTTCTTGGGCTAGATTGGCGACATGGGTCAGCGGGACTGCGTCTCTGATGCAGGACAGCGTACAAATGGACATGTTGCTGCCCGATTACGCATGCTAGGAGAGGGAGGGGTATTCTTACCTCGGAAACCATCATGTGGCAATCGAATGTGCCCTTGGCCCATATCTCGACGGGCCTCTCAACATGGCCCCTAATCTTAGCGACAACACCAGGTCCCCATGAAATGTTGGGAACAAAGTGGCCGTCCCTAAGATGACAGGATGGTTAGCTTGACGTTTTTGGAAAAAGTGCGAGCGTCGGTTCTACGACCAGCTCCTCTTGACAGAGAGCTGGTGGCAAGGTGCTCGTGTGCTTATTTTTCATGGCGGCGGGGTATCTGTACATAATGTCGACGTGAAGCCAATCAGCTCCTTGCTCAATGGTTTTGGAGCATTCATGGCCAAAATGGCCAAAATCGGCTGCGAGGACCGAGGGTGCTACAATTGCCTTGGGTGCCATTGTGTCGACCGCGAAATAGGCGAGCAGGTGGTTTGTGGTAAAGAGTAGAGAGTTGTGAGTAGCAGGGAGGGAAAGAGGGAGGTGTGCGTGGGTGCGGGTTATGTTGCGGGTGTGTTTGGTTTTTGTTCGTGGGCAGACAATGGCAGCACCGCCCTTCGGCGTTTGCGAAAGGGTTGGGAGGGTACACGATCGGACATGCGGCCGGAAGCTGTGGTAAGCTATGGACCCTGAACCACGAGAGCTCTCTCTTGGTGGGGTTTCTGTTGGGTTCCTCCCACACTGGAGATTCTAGAATCACTAATCAATGAGGGGTCTGCGCTTGGGTGTGGGGTGAGGCCCCCACTGGGCACGTACCGCCCGTATGCTAAGCTCCGGAGTGTGAATACATGTGCGCCATGAAGCTCCCTGTATTTTACTATGTACTAGGTATGTAGGTAGGTACCTAGGTGCCTTTCTGGGTAGGTACGTATCTAATTCGGTCCCACCTTTCCCACTGGGCCAGCGGAAGTCGACATATGGAGCCGACCCTTGACGTTACCAGAGTGTCATGATGGGCCTCGGGTGATTTTCCGCCGCCACGGGCTTGCTCGTTAGATGGTCACACACATGCCGTAAGTCTCTGCCGTACCATCACCTTTTTGGTAATACCGGGCCACCAAGAGAAACAGCCACGCAGCTTGCAGAAAAAGGCAAAACACCTAACAAAGCTGTAAGAGCAGGGCCCAACTTCTCACCTAAAACGTACACTAGAAACATTGAAAATATATTGGATAATGACAATTAGTAAAGAATTAGTTTGAGTGTTTGTTTTTGTTTAGTGATAACTTTAATTTGTAGAGCTGTGCTTGATAGAGAAATCACTGACGTTGAAAAGGATCTGGTAGTCCTGGGCTTATAGTGTTCGCTTTTTCTTCTTCGTGGTGTTAAGTCTTGGCCCACCGGCATAATGCTCCACTTGGGAAATCACTGGGCTCGACCGTCGTCCGGACGAGGTTTTGTGGAATGGCCAAGGTAGATACATAACGATGTTTCGGCTGAGGGCGTTGGCCGACTTAAAAACATGCAAGGGGGGGGGGAAAGACTCCCGGTCCACTCTAAACAGCCTAAGTAATGCTTGTCCCCCGTTTATACTTACAAAACAGCGCCTCGCGAGGCACCAATAGCCAGCCACACTGGTCGCCATCGAAACACTCTCAGTTCTCAAAACTGTACTTCAACCACCCGCCCAGTGCCTTTAGACTCTCCCATCGGACGTTCTCGTCGGGTTCTCCCATTAGCTCCATGATTCTTGTCTTCAGGCCGAGCTTCTCCAACTGGTATCGCTTCTCGGGCACCTCCTTGACCAACGCTCCAACGTCATTGCAGGCAATTGCCAAGACGGCCTTATCGTTGTCCCACGGTTTCTTCATGATCTCGGCCAGCTTACGCGTGATTGCTCCGTTCTCGTACTCCAGAATTTTGCGTGCATTCTCAGCCCAGAACACCTGGCTTCTGTGAGGCGGTGACCAACGAAGGTGGCCGGACTCGACCTCGGCAACGTATTCGTCGAATGTGGTCTTTGTCTTGGTGTACTCCTCGAGGAGCTCCTTCAGTTGTTGGGCGTCCTCGAGCAGGTCAGGGTCGGTCAGGTGGCGCCCGCTAAGGTTCTCGAGGAGCGAAGGCAGCCTTGCGAGCACCGCCGTAGGGAGGAGAGATTTCTGGTTGTTGCTGAGTAGGTTAAAGAGCGTTGAAACAACCAACCTGGTCGTCTTCTCCTTGGGGGACAGACGTAGGAGCTGGGTGTACAACAGAACAATATCGTATTCGCTGTCACAGGGTTAGCTTTCAAACCATCTGCAAATGGGCTTGGACATACTCGTTCAATTCATCACCGATTTGCTCGGCCTCAAAGCTCATTTGCCAAATCACCAGCAGAACATGGTACAGCAACTGCAGACCAACACCGCCGCCGAGCGAACCCTCAAAGCCTGGCGCTCTTGTAGGCGCAGTGCCGCTCCATATGCTTGCCGACGAGCTGCCGTTGCTTCCAATGCCGGCCGCTGTTCTGAGTATCTCAATCAGAGGCGCGATTGTCTCACTCCTTTGGTTCCAGAACTGCTGTCTAGAGGCGTGGCCATAGAGAATTGAGGAGTACTCCTGGACGGCAATGTCCTGGAGACCAGCATCGGAGCTCTTGGCGAGGCCAGATAGGTATGAGAGAAGTACGGGGATGGCATTCTTGGTTGCCTGCGACTCGTCTCCCGCGAGCGACATGAGCTTTGTCAAAGCCGTCGAGGTGAGCAGCGGAATCGGATCCTCGGTGTTGTTGGAGTGGGCGAGCAAGGGCAGGAAGTGTTTGTAGGGGTCGCTATTCTTGAATATGGCCTTGGAGAGCGATGGTACACCTATACAGGTTGGAGATAGTGGCATTAGTTGGCGGTTTCAAAAGAATAGCTAGACCTCAACGTGATCGGGGACGGGAAGTGAAAGAGGCAAGAGGTTCACAGGAATTGTCTCGAGAACGATGGGTTTGGCTAGTAGAAAGGTGCAGAACATACTGGACAAGAGGTCGGCCAAGAGGACGAGAATGTACTGAACGATTTTGGCCTGCTTCCCCGCAGACTCAAGCACGGATGGCTTCCCCGGTTCGCCCACAAAGAGGGAGCGGTAGCCATCGAGGTCTCCTTCTACAATTTCCTTCCTTGACTCGGGTTTCTTCGCCTTGTCGACGGCACGGATGCGGGCCAGATGGTCCTCAGTGATGGTGCCTGCCCGAACAGCGCCATCCCAGGGGATTGGTCGCTGGCGGATGTTGTCCTGTAACGAGCTCAGGTACGTGGGAGTATCGAGCGACATGGCGGGCGAGTCGATGGGATGTAGCAACCCAGGCGACTTCAATTCGAGATGGACCTGCGTCACCGAGAGTTGTGCTGTTGAAGAAATGGATAGAGGGGATGGTTTCGGCGTGCTGAGGGTCGCAGGTGGTTCGCGGCTGCACACTGTCTGACGAACGTAATGCTCTCAAGCCACAGCCGCAGGCGCAACCGCCCAGTTTTTGGGGCAGTTCCCTGCTCCCGGTCACTGTGTCAAGTTGAAGGCACTTGATTGGTTTGGGATCCAGTTCTACATCAGCCACAGGCGGAAGCTCTGTGTACCCCACCACAGCTTGCCTGTGGCCAATGAAGACAACTCGGCGCCACCAACAAGGTGATTGCGGCGGTGCACTCCTTCATTCGAACCCATTCACGAAGTTTGGCCCGCCGTCTCACACACCCTCCCTCTGCTAGGTACTCCGTACTCCAAATAGCATAGCGGCGGCTCATTCTGCCCCCATCATCCAGCCACCCGATTTTTTCCAGGAGTAGTTATCAACCGATAATGATTTCGCTAGATGGAGCCAGAATAGGCTGCTGCTATTCGTTTGCTCTGCACGAGCTATCCATGTTCGAAACTGGCTTGCTAGTCCGCGTCATATGCAAGGTACTCGCGGATAGAGTCCCTTGAATATCACGGAGGGCATCGTTAGCCAGGGCCTCACCGTCACTTCGTGATGATGGGCCGTGGGCTCCTCGCCTGCCGGCATAGCTTCCGTCGGTCAGCCATGTCAAACTTGCGGAGCCCACGGACTGGTACGTGCTGAGATCTCATCACGGCGTAAGGAATCAAGACAGTCGAAGCGCGACAGCTGTCATTACGTGAAGAGTTTGCGCTATACGATCAGAGAGGCTGTTCGTCCCGCACCTGTTGTGTGAAAGTTAAGACTAGTCTCATGTCAGACAGGATGCGCATGATCTCATTGAGGAAGCTTCAGAGTGGACGGCCAAGCGAAGGGGCCCAATGACCATGCAAGAGATCAGAAAGAGCAAGGAAAGTATACTAGACGGTGTAACAGCAGACAGGGCAAACAAGCATACTTGGGTACTTAGGTACGTTGCCTGGGCGCTCTCTCTCTCTACCTAGGTACGCACTACGTCGAGTGGTAGCCTAAACAGGCTTTCTCTGCCTATCGATTGTCGTCCAGTGGACGGACCGACCCCTGCAGGTAAACATGTGGAAACGAGGCGTTCTGGGCTGGGGCAGTCACAAAAGCGACAATGACCCGTCTGCCAGCTCACACAGGCACCCCCCCGCACCGGGCCACTCATAACTCTCTGCCTTCCGGATGTCTTAGTCTCCCGGTACAGGGAGCCACCTTTCGGCGCCCGATCTTCAGGAACCAGAGCGGAAAACCGCAGCAACCGTGACGGAATCGCGCAATCGAGACTAATCTTCAAAGCCCCCTTGTCAGAGATTGACCAGCGAGGAGACTACTATTATGAAGCTAGATAGACCCCTGCGAAACATTGCATTAATCGAGGGTTGTATTGTGGGATTGTCTGTGTGGGTGCGGCTGTACGTGTGTGTATTGACAGCGGCACCAAAATTAAAAGGCTGGACTCGGACGAAGAGGGGAGGTTGGGGACCGACCCGCGAGGGTAGAGTGACAAAAAAAAAAAAAAAGGACTGCCTCTCTGCCCAAACCAAGCAATACGACACTCCCACTTCGGCCGCGCCTTCTCTCTTAAACCAAACCTACTTGCAGGTTTCGTTATTTCTTCCGATTTCTTGGTTCTTCTCTCCCTTCCCACCCCATCTATCTACGCCTAAGGACCCTACAGCATCCCAACGACTCGGCCACGGCTGACACCTCTGCACACTAATAGGCTAGGTCGGCCAGCACACTCACACTCATACGACCATTACCGCCTGACACTCACTCCTCTTTTTCCCGCCAACCATTAATACCTCATTGTTTTTGCTACAACACAAAATCGCATCCCCCCGCTCCTTCTCTGCGTCCTTTTAGAGCAGGAGACACTCGCGAGGCTATAAGACAGCGTATTCCACGACATCTTCCCATTGAGCTGACCAACCAGGCCAGCGTGGGCGAGAGCTCACTTACAATCCCCACCCTTGCCGTACTTTGGACTTCCTCGCATTCCCGGCTCTCGACAACCGCCCGGCGCTTTCCGCCAGTATGAGCCGGCGCAAGCACTCGGTCGCGGTCCCTCTGGTCGTCGGTCTCCTGCTGCTGGCGTCCGCACCCACCCTGGTTTCCGCACACCCTTATCCTCTGCAAAATGTGGCCAACAATCTCTTCTATGAACTTGGAGACAAGTTCATGAAGCGCGACTGCGTCCAGCGTTGCGGTGTTGACTCCCAATACTGCTGCGGCTCTGGCGAACAGTGCTACACAGTCAACAATATTGCTGGCTGCAGCACCATCAACGGTGGTGGGGGCTATGGCATCTTCACCACAACTTGGACCGAGACAAACACTTTCACCAGGACTATCACAACCGATTGGCCTGCGACAACAAAGGCCGGAGGAGTCGGAGCTGGAGGGGCCGATTGTATTCCGCAGAAAGAGGGAGAGACGGCATGCGGCAGCATTTGCTGCGCCGAGTATCAGTACTGTGCCTACGCGGGGCAATGCGCCCAGCGAGCTGGTTGGGGTGGAGGGATCACCACCATTACCTCTGGAGGCGTGACAATCACTACTCAATTCTCAGCCCCCTACCGCATCACAAGCACCAGAGCCACAGGCACCTATGCATCGGCAACCTCGACTGGGACCGGAACCGTTGCGCCCATCACCGACGACGAAGGTACCGGCGGAGGTTTGAGCGGCGGTGCCATCGCGGGTATTGTTATCGGCACTCTTGCTGGCCTTGGTCTGCTCATGCTGCTTTGCTTCTGCTGCATCGCCCGCGGTCTTTGGGGCCTCATTTTCGGCGGCAAGAAGAAGAAGGAGCACAGCCGTGAGCGGGTTGAGGTCGTCGAAGAAAGGTACTCGCGCCACGGCAGCCGTATGCCCTCGGCCCACTCCCACCGCCCCTCGCATGCCGGGTGGTTCGCGGGCAGTAGCCGTCCCGCCCCCGCTGCGCGCCGCAATGAGGAGAAGAAGGAGGGCGCTAAGTGGTTGGGCCTGGGAGCCGCCGCCGCGACGTTGCTGGCGCTGCTGAACGTTAAGAAGGACAAGCCAGCGCGCAAGCCGCGGTCGAGCTACACGGATTCATACTACACGTACACGGGGACAAGCCCCAGTGAGTCTTCATCGGATTCTCGGACTCGATCGGATCTGACGTCCTACCTAGGCAGCTCCAGCTCGGGTGGAAGAACTCACCGAACCGGCCAAACTCGTGGTACCCGCACGACGCGCTACTCACGAAGGTAGCGAAGCATCCTTTTCGGAGATCTTCCCAACCTCAATACTTTGCATAAGTATTCGGCCGCCTTCTTTATAAGGCCCTGCCGAAGCCCCGGACATGCTTCGATACGTATATAAAGTGGTATTATTGTCTTTTCTTTTTCTTTATTTGGTGTTACGGAGGTGGTCATTATGACTGTGCGTCTTGATTCCTGACGACTCGGGAGATGGGACAAAACGTCGTACGAGAGACGAAGAAGTGTGTTTGGCGACGATGAGGGGATGAAAGATTGAACGGGAAAAATGTGAACGTTGGACAGACGAGACCAAAAGGGAGCTATCTAGGCAGTTTGGAGACGGCAACGATAAGGAGTGTCTTGGCGAGGATGGAACATCTCTTTGGACACTGAGCGTTTTCCTGCGTTTTCCTGTTTCCCCCCCCTCTGGTGTGGCTCTCTTTCTTCATCGCAAGCATTACACAATACAAATCCAGATGTATGATGTCCGGAACGATTGGATGAGATAGACGAAATTTTGGTAGGCAGGCTGTCGGAAGCAGCTTCTTCAGAGCCACCTGTAATGCAAGGAATGGAACAAATATCTCTAGTCAAGTCAATCTTCTTCTTCTTCAGCTGGTACATAGGTGATGCTGGCTCAAGCTTAGTCCTGACACCACGGCTTTCTAGTGGAGTTGAGGGGGGGCCTCCCGGCGCGCGCGGCCCGAGTCTGTCGGGAAAAGCAAAAGTCGGGATGAACAAGTACCGCGCCTACGTGAAGCCAGTGCGGCGGATCCATGGACTGTCTGTGCTTGCTGCCGTGTGGCTCCCTCCTACCTTAGTTGCCTAGGTACCTAAGTTGATTCGCTTCCAGAAGGCGGCTCTGCTGCACGGCAGGCCTATACACTTTCTGTTCGTACCTATGGTCCGAGTCGCTTGAGTGGCCCTTTCATGCTTCTGGGTTGGGCTACGACAACCGGGCACCAAAGGTTCGTGGTCACAAGAATTAGGGTTGTAGTGAGGGGCATTGATTGCTATGAGCCTGTTGGACGAGAATTCGCCGCTACTGCTGCTGCTGCACACCACATTCTAGGCCCGTCAAGCTGACCCACATACATAATCACGCTGACAGGTGCGGGAAAGGGTCTTTTTCTTCTTCTTTCTCTTCTTCTTATTACGCTTGCGTGGGTATCATTTCACCATGAAAATATTCATGCAGGTAGTAGGTATCGTAAAGTGTAGAGGGTGTAAAATCCGCTCGGCGAAAGGGAGCTGGCAACCGTCTTTCTTAGACTTTTTGATATGATTCGTACGGTAACCCTTGGGCTACATGATGCAAAAAATGGAACCCCGGCCACGCCTATGTTGAGACCCAGAACCCAGTTGCTCTTTTGCAGTCCTCGGAAAAAAACATGACCATTTGACTTTTTTTGGTTTTCCCGCTCCCCTCCATGCCCAGCTTCATTACATCAAGAATCCTTAATTTCTCGGGATTTCGGAGATGCACTTAAGCATCCTCCACGATGTTGCCCTTCTCGGAGACGTACATACCGTCCAAGAACTTACGGATATCCTTGTTGCGGACCTTGCAGATCTGCTGGATATCGGCGGCGGACTGGGAGACGGCCTCGAGAGAGTTACCAGAGAGGACGAGCTCATCCTTCTGAGCGGTGGAGATGACAACGTCAACACCCTCGCGCATGACGACGCGGCGGACGAGCTTCTCGCCGATGAAGTTGCTGAGATACGTTAGCCGCCTTTAAGATTCCACGTCGTCACCCCAAGCGAACATACCGGATCTCAACCTCCCACAGACCAGTCTCGGAGTTCTTGTCCAAGTTGACGTTGATGGGGAAATGGGCGTAGACGTAACGCATCTTATACTTGAAGC
Source organism: Colletotrichum eleusines (assembly GCA_016807845.1). NCBI lineage: Eukaryota > Fungi > Ascomycota > Sordariomycetes > Glomerellales > Glomerellaceae > Colletotrichum > Colletotrichum eleusines. Next base: position 1,619,019 of record JADEZO010000007.1, read on the forward strand.
CCTTGGTGACACCGACGATCAGGTTGTTGATAAGGGTGCGAACGGTACGGAGGGTGGCAACGTTCTTTCTTGAGCCGTGGTGGATCTCAATGTTGATGGTGCCCTTGGTCGGCTGGGAAAAGTTGACAGCCAAGTGGGACAGGTCCTTCACGAGCTTGCCTGCAGACGGTGTCAGCCAACTAGGCCTTTGACAGTCTCTCGCCGCGAGGCACATTGCATTTGGGGTCGAGGTGCTGCCAGTCACGACCCTAGGAGGGAGCGCGATGGTTGGAACGGAGGGGAGATGTTGTACTTACCACGGGGGCCCTCGACGGTTACGACGCGGGACTTAATGTGAACCTTGACTGTTGGAGAATCCAAGTCAGCATGCATTCAATTGCGTGCCACTACTGCTCCTTTCGAGCTCATCCACAGTCTAAAACTTTTCAACCCAAAAAACCCATGCCGCGTTGTCCGCCTCGAGCGCTCGCTGGTTCCCCAGTTTGCCATATTGAGTCGCCTCAGACCGGGGTCATCGGCGCCAAAATACAAGGACAGAGGAGGCCGAGGCCCGAAGAGCGAATGGCGACACGAGGTGTTGTAGTATCCCAAAGTTCAGAATTCGGCGGAGCTCGCAGGGGGCCGCATCGTAATTGACGACTTCTCGGTGCATTGTGTGCTTCATCGCTGCGTATCTTTGAAGACGCTCACGGCGTCAGCTTTGCTTTTTCACGTACCATCCTGAGGGACCGTCAGGCTCTCCTGGGAGTGAATGTATCTCATCTTGACGTCGGGGGGGGAAGAAGGGTTGTCGACTGGGCGATCTACTGGGCGACGGGTCTGTTTCGTTGGGCGATGGACAGCTTTTTCTCGAGACCAAGGGACGAACTTTTCGTGTCTCGCTCAGAGTTGCGATTGGGGAGCCCACCGGTGCGCCTAGTGATGGGGGTTTGCAAGCCCTGTATGGTCCGTGCATCTTTTTTCGAAAGTGGTAAGCGGTGGAAAGGGTGGCCAAGCCATCATCTCTGGTTTGCCTCAGTCAAGCCACATAGCTTCTGTGACCAGCCACTCTGTGGCTGTTGGATGAGTGCCATTCTTACGTGTAAATTATAGCCAATGAGAGGGGTCATTCCCGACAGCTCCAATACCTAGTCCGCCCACCTCGGGCGCAATCCAGCAACCAGTGCAGGCCGAGCGCACGTACAGTGAGAGAGAGAGAGAGAGAGATACGTCAGCCACAAAGCTCTCCAACTCCCCTGACTTCCGGTACCAATCGCTCTAATACACGCCCCCATCACCAGCCTCTGAATCGCGACCGGAAAGCTCGTAGCTGGAACGACGCCCATATCTTTGCCTCCAAACCGGTACGAACACCTGTCGCGCACGAGATCCGGGCATCTCCGCATACGCCAAGATGTCGTACTTCTTCTCGACCCCCGTCGACATCGACATCGTCTTGGAAGATGCCGATGAGCGGTCTATGGTGGACGTCAAGCTCGACAAGAACCGCCGCGAAAAGGCGCCGCTATACATGGACGGCGAGAGCGTCAAGGGCGCCGTAACCATCAGACCTAAGGATGGCAAGCGGCTAGAGCATACGGGTATCAAAGTACAGTTCATCGGCACGATAGGTAAGTTGTCGAACCACTCCCATCTGCGCGTAACCAAATCGAAGCCTCCCCCCCCACGCCTGATTCTGACAACAACCCTTAGAGATGTTCTTCGACCGCGGAAATCATTACGAATTCCTTTCGCTCGTCCAGGAGCTCGCCGCCCCTGGCGAGCTGCAGCACCCGCAGACGTTCGACTTCAACTTCAAAAACGTCGAGAAGCAGTACGAGTCGTACAATGGTATCAACGTCAAGCTGCGCTACTTTGTCCGCGTCACCGTGTCCCGCCGCATGGCCGACGTCATCCGCGAGAAGGACATTTGGGTCTACTCATACCGCATACCCCCCGAGATGAACTCGTCCATCAAGATGGACGTTGGTATCGAGGACTGCCTGCACATTGAGTTCGAGTACTCCAAGTCAAAGTATCACCTCAAGGACGTCATCGTTGGCCGCATATACTTCTTGCTAGTCCGCCTCAAGATCAAGCACATGGAGCTGTCCATTATCCGGAGAGAGACGACTGGCGCGGCACCGAACCAATACAACGAGAGCGAGACGCTGGTGCGGTTCGAGGTAGGCTCCTCCGTTCGTCTTTCTTAATGTGCTGGATACTGACTGTCCGGGCAGATCATGGACGGCTCGCCTTCGAGGGGAGAGACCATTCCCATCCGCCTCTTCCTTGGCGGCTTCGACCTGACCCCGACGTTCCGGGACGTGAACAAGAAATTCTCGACCCGATACTACCTCAGTCTTGTGCTCATCGACGAAGGTCAGGAACCCTCCCAGCCCACGCTGCTCATATGATATCATATCAGACCATGCTAACGATAAGGCGCGTCAGATGCACGGAGGTATTTCAAGCAATCGGAAATCATTCTCTACCGCCAGGCCCCGGACGCGGTCGCCGGTCCCAACATGATTATGGCCGCTGCCCCGGAGAACCCCAAGCTCATGGGCCCCCCTCCCGTTCAGGCATAGAGACCTCTGAAAGTGGACGGCGTGGTTTATAAGTAATGTGCCGTGCTCGTTGTGTTGTTGATGATGATGATACAAGGGTTGTTGGGAGCTGTCATGATGGGTAGTCTTCGTCCAGTCGGTCACGCGCAGTTTTAGCATAAGGTCACGGCGTTTTGGGGTAAAGACAGAGCTGGGTCTGCTGCACTGATACGAAAAAAAAATATGAGGTTTATTCTTCCCTTCCACCGCGAAACCTATAAGCAAACAAAAGCCAAAGCCCAATCCATGCAGTTCGTGAGGTATCTGGTACCCAGGATCATTCTTTGTGTCCGGGATCGTGTCGATTACTTGTACAGCTCTTTCCTTTTCGTTCTTTTCTTTTATCTTTCGTTGGTATCCTTACGTGGCTGGCTCTTTGACGCTTCTACAAAATATCCATGACGTCGTCCGTCTCAAAGACGAACTGGTTATTCTGGATGGCGGCAATCCTATCCAGCTCGTCCTGGTACTGCTTCCGCAAGTCGGTCAATGTAACGACCTTGCGTTTGCCTCGGAAGTTCGTGGTCTCCCTCGAGTTGGGCGGCGGCAGCTCCTCCGAAAAGATCCACGCCTGCTTGGCGTCGACGCAGCTCAGGGCGTTGATGAGTAACAGGTACTGCTTGGTCACGGCTGTGTCGAGAATATCCTCGCCAATCAACCTGTCGCCCTCGCCGGCATGCTGTAGTTTCTGGATGCGATCGAGCAGCACGGTAGCAGCCCCGCGGTAGTCGTTGTGTTTGATCCTCCAGGAGTAGAGAATTTGGTGATACGGGATGCCGCTGAGGACGTCCATTGTCGTTTTGCACCTCTGGGCGAGGATCTCGTCGATCGAGTCCTGCAGGCCGGGGAACGGCAGTGACATGAGCTCGCTGTTGTGGTAGGATTCGCACATCTTGTCAACTAGTTTGCGGAGGGACGAGAGCTGCATGGCCTTGTCCTTCATGGCCAGAAGACTTGCGTGGGCGACGTCGAAGCGTGAGAGCGCCGTCGCTGCGTTGAATTGGCGGCTGAGCATTTCGCTCCTGACCAGCGCAGCTTCGGGGCTGGCGTGCGAGTATTGGATGGCAAAGCCAGCAAACTCGATGACAAAGGAGTAGGCCTTGGCTTTCTCGAAGAGAGCTACAATGTGGCAGTGGTACCGAGCTGGTCCCTTGTTGAGTAGGTTCCATTCGGTGTCGTCTAGGAGACCACTGCTGTGTCGGTCGACATCGACATCTTTGACGCCTGCATCTCATGTCAGCAAGGATTCAGGTTACAGGGAAGGTCGGACATACTCATGCCAATCGCCGCTTTGCGGAAATAGAAGGCGGCTTGGGCAAAGTCCTTCAGAGCGAGGAAGACGCGGCCCTGGATATAGATGGCGAACGGCGTCTGGGCGCAGTAAGGTGTGAGCTCAAGAGCAAGGTCGGCTCGCTCTCTTCTAATGAGTGAACACTGAATCAGAGTGGGCGACACTTCGACGTCGCTGTTGGAGGCGCAGAGATCTGTGACGATATGCGTAATGCTCGCCGCGAGGGGTTCGTTTCGATTGTCGCCGAAACCGAGAAGGTGGCCCACGTTGCCTTCCAGCGCAGTGACCGTCTGAGACTCGTCGCTCAATCGCTTGGAAGCACTAGGCGAACCAGAGAATGAACCGTTGCGCTCGTGCTTGTTGCTGAGAGGAACAGTGATCTCAGTTTTGGAAAGCCAGCGGAGCAGCTCCAACCGGCGAAGGGACTCAAGAAATTGTCTGAATACGGCGCCAACGTCGAGCCGTTTAGAAAGTATGTCTTCTTCCTGCTCCCAGTCGAACTCCATGTGCACCAACAACAAAATCTGGCTGAAGATGACCGTCCACTGCAGGTCAATCGTCTCCTGAACGGCCTTGACAATTAACTTTCTTCCAAAATCCGTCAGAGGTTGACGGGCTTTGCGGATACCGGAGTCGTCTGTAGCCGCAACCAAGCCAGATAGGCTCTCGTATAGATCCATTGTGACGCCGGTATAGTTTTGTCCCAGGCTCTCAATGACCTGGGCGCAGTCTTCTTCGCTTACGGTGCGCCATAGAGCGGTGGTGTCGAACAGATATTGAATTCTCTCGTAATCCGTCCTAGGCGTCTCTTCGAATATTTCGGGTCGCAGTGCAGCCGTGCAAACCTGTTGAATGCCGTCGGAAATTGCATCGAGGAAGCCAACTCCTGTAGCCACCAGGTTTGCTACCCTTTCCGTCCCCTCGTCCGGTCGCGAGAGGTTGTAGTATAGCCGCTCTAGTGAGCTACATTCTCTGACGGCAGATATGGCGTCTGCACAAACAACCCATGTCATATCTGAGTCCGCATCGAGGACTAGAGAGACCGCTTCGCCACGCTGCTTGTCCAATTCGATGAGAAGGCGGTAGAACCTCCGCCATTGGGTCTCGCTGCTGGCTCGGAACTGCTCGTAATCCATGCCACCAGCCGAGTTCCGGTCCAAAGACGCTGTGGAGGCGAGTATGGAGCAGATTGACTCTGCCAAGCCCTTTTGGCTTTTTGCGCCTAAGCCTTCCTTCTGTGAGTAAAGTCCCTTTTCGTAGATGGACAGAGCTGTTTCAAGGGTAGCCTTTGTGAAGCGACCAGGCGCAAGGATGAGTTCCAACCACTTTTCGGTCGGGTCGGTCGGATCAGACGGCCCAGAGGTTGGAGCTGCTGGATAGTTGGTATCAATGTGCACCGAAACCCACCCACTTTCCCAGGACTCGGCGATGCTGTCCCTGTTGAGGTCAAGCTCCTGAACCCTGTACGTCATGTTGTTCTTCCACAGCGTCCATAGCTGGATCCCACCATCGGCAAGATTCGACAGGACAAAGTCTGCCAAGGTCCAGACATCTGACAGCGAGGGCGACGAAGGAATAAGCGTTGTGTCTGGGAAGGCGTCTTCCACGTAAATGGTGTCACTATCGCGGGCCTTGATGTTCCAGAACTTGAACTCCCCAGCTCCAATGGGCGAGTATGTAGCACACATCCGGTTGCCTGTGCCGTCGCCAACCACCTGCAGAAGATTTGCTTGCGTCGGCTCAATCTGCCACTTGCCGACCTCCTGAGGGTTGCGGTCGGCGTTGAGAATGTCTCCAGTGAACAGGATCTGACCGGTCCGCAGGTTCCAGATGCGCATGCGGTGGTCTAGACAGACCGTGAAGAGAAATGCCGCATCATCGAGGCCGAGATCCGTCACCTGTATCGACGTCGCTGCGCTTGCATCCATGTGGATGTTACGGTATCGGATGGTGTGGTTCTGTTTGAAGGGAAGGTAGCTGCGAATGCCTTGAGCCCAGCCTTGAGAGTTGTAGATGGTCTCTTTCCACGGGTTGCTTGTCGCTACAAAGTGTCAATCACGAGCTCGGTTACAGGGGAAGACAAAGACCTACAATCGTGAGTCTTATTCCGGTCCAACCGCACTAGCCCTCCGTCGTGTAAAGAGATGACAACCTGATCGGTGCTCGCAGCGACCATGCGGTGCGGGTGCTTGAAACCGAAAACCTTTGGCTGGTAGGCCTTGCAAGCGTCACCCGGGCCGGCTTCGATTGCGGAGCGCTTTCTAAAGAAGTCGGGTCGTAGGGTGAAGGAGTATAGGGAGCTGGACTCGTCGAGCACGAACATGGACAGTGCATCGTGTTCCCGGGGATCAGCGAAGGCCACGCATGAGGGCTGAATCGGTACGGTAAATCTGAAGTTGAGGATGAGAGGCGCATCGACAACCTTCTCCTGGCGGCAGGTGTCGACGACACGAAGGCTCAGGACCAGGCCGTCCTCTAGCAATCTCCACAGGAAACTGCGCGGTGCGGCGTGCCATTTACGGTGATACACTGACGAGGCAGGCGCCAAGCTCTTCAGACGAAATGCGACCTCATCTTCGCTAACGTTCTTGTCCCCGTTCGTGAGCTTGCGGGCCGCGCCCCTGCCATTATACGTGAGCGAGGGGACGCGGATGTTGACAATGGACGAGGCGGAGGCCGGTTCGAGATTGAGACGGGTCTCTCGGTAGAGGTATTGGGTGTCTATGGAATCCATTGTAGTTGCAACCCTAGCCTGTGAAAGCCTCTAACGCCGTCGAAGAAAGGGAAGAAGCCGCAGGAATCGCGGGTCGGGCTCGGCGCATCAAGCAATCTTGCGACAGCAAAAGTTCGTCGCGATTCGAATTGATGGAATTTCCAGTTTGAAAGGCTCCAACGCGCTGGTGGGGCTAATCCCAATACAGCAACCAGCCTGTTACAGTGTCAGTATACAGTTTTGATGTGTTTGCACGGTGTGCTTGTTGATGCGGGAACAGCAATGGCTAAGAATCATTCACATCGCTTTGAGCATTAATAGGCATTGACGGGTCAAACTGATTGAATTGTTCCGTTTCAATTTTATTGTTTTTTTGTCTAGCAAGTGTCGAGGACCTAGTTTCCTTCCGTCAAAACAGAAATACCACAACTCCATAAAATAACCTGCCGACCAACGCCAGCACCAATGTATGCCATCTTTCCCAACCGGGGCGTATCAAAGCTCACTCATATGCGCATGACGCCATTACAACCGCTCTCTACCAGTCATGTATCATTGCACTTCGCCTAATCCTTCTCCAGGTCTTTGGGGCTAGGGTCGCCGATGCCGTCCTCATTGATCGCGAACAGACAGTCGCTCTCGGGCAAGCAGGGACTGTCGTAGATTTTGGCGATTCGAGTCTCGCCACGCCCCTTTCTCAAGCTGATTCTTGTCGTGCTGGCGTGAGCAATAATGTTACCGCCGATTGGCTTCTTCGGGTCGGGGTTGAACATGGCACTAGGTCCGCCATCGACCTGAGCAACGACCTGGTTGGTGATTACGACAGCAATACCAAACTCATCAGCGAGACGCTGGAGTGTACGCATGAACTTGGCAAGATGAGTCTGCCTCGAGGACAGTTCACCTCTGCCCAAGAAGTCGGTTCTGTAAAGTGCCGTAGCAGAGTCGACAATGAGCAGGGAGAAACGTGTCTCGCACATCATGGCGCCAGCCTGCTGGAGGAGCTGGAGCTGATGATCAGAGTTGTACGCACGCGCGTAAGCCACGTTGTCCAAGACTTCCTCTCCAGAAAGGCCAAATCGGTTGGCGACGGCAAGCAGACGAACAGGCCGAAACGTGCCCTCGGTGTCGATATACAAGCACTTGCCCTCACCACCACCCATGTCGAAGGGTAACTGGCATGTCACCGCAAGCGTATGACAGATCTGACTCTTTCCCGTGCGGAACTCTCCAAAAAGCTCGGTCACCGAACCGGTCTCGATACCACCAGCAAGAAGTGTGTCGAGCTGTTTCGAGCCCGTTGTAATAGAGATGAGCTCACTGCGTCGTTGATGCATCTCAGTGGCGGTCGTGAAGCCCATTGGAACAAGTTTCGAGGCTGTACACAAAGTTTCAGTCAGGTTCAAACACATAGGAGTAGTCAGGCTTACCTTCGGCGAGGATCTTGGTGGCCTTCTGCTCGGAAATGCCCTTGATTTGCTCAAGCATTCGGCGCGGGGTATACGCGACCGACTCTACCGTGTTGTAGCCTCCATCGACCACCATTTGGATATCACGCTTCGTCAAGCCCGCGACTCCCTAATAAATACAACACCACATCAGTATTATCGGCGTTAAAGGGGCGATTCGCGGGTATATTATACCTCAAGTGCGGAGAGTGGCGTTGGCGCGCCGGGCCCGGTTCCGCCGCCCTCGTCGCCATTATGGCTTTCTTCGTAGTCGTCCACTTCGGCCATCGCTCTTCCGGAGATGAGAGATCGTGTCACTGTCTGTTTTATGCGTGAAAATGACTGCGAGCTGTCAAGATTCCAGTTGTGCATGCGACTAGGAGAATGTTGATTGAGGGGGGGGGGGAGGGGCGAGCGGACTCTTAAGACGCGTCAGGCAGTACCGTGGGGTGGCGATGGGCAGAGGAGAAAACACGCCAAGTCACGTGTCGCAATTAAGAAGCCTCCCACCCCCCCCACCCCACTGTGTGCCTGGAGTTAGTGTCACGCTAGAGCCCCTCTTTCGGCTTTTGCTTGCGATTACTCTGTACAGGATCCCGATGTTCCACCTGGCTCATCTCACCAACTCTCGAGATGCTGCTCCACGCCTAAATATTCAAGTATGCTCACACAATGCTTCACAAGTGCGAGCAGCTTTTGCAAGAGGCACTAGGTATACCAGTCTAAAGTGTCATCTCCGACAGTGCTAACAGCCTTGAGTGATAGGGAGGTTTAGTGACGAGATTCCATGATATCGTGTTTCTATCTAGAAACCTTACTATTGTGTTAAGTATTGGGTATAACAGTTATACTGTGTTTACCCGACTGTGTTAGAGTACGAAAAAAAGAAAGGAGGGATCATGAATGAGAGAGAATGAACTTGGAAGACGGGTGCATACTCTATACTGCGAGATTACCATGGAAAGAAGTTGTTGTATGCAACGCACCAGACATCCATCCATCGGTGGGCCTTCAGGGGTTAGAGCTTAGATGCAGGAAAGGTAAGAGGTATTGGTTGGAAAGCGGTTCGCCTGTATTTCTGGTGGGTGGGGGATTTGACATTTCATCCCAGTATCGCCCGGTGTGTCACGATTCATAAGGCAAAAAGAGAAATTTACTGCAAATAGTTTGATGAATTAATTGCTAGCTACCAATGCCAGAAGAAGACTGGGATCCCTCCAAAGTTGACTCAGCATCGCGATGCGAAAAGTGAAACGCTGAAAACATTTGGCCATCTTGAAATACAATACACAATTGACAATGCTGCTTCCTCCTCGATGCACAATCTCCGTCCGTCGTCTCGTCGGTGTTGCTACAGTAGCGTGGTCATTACATTATCGTAGGAAATCGTTGTCAGTCGCATCCGTTCGATTTAGTTGACTTGGATACGGCGGGTCTCGTGCTTGGGCGCCTTGGGGACGCGAATCGAGAGGATGCCGTCCTTGAAGTTCGCTGAGACGGATTCCTGCGAAATCTGTCCGGGGAAGTTGAAGACACGGCTGAACTCGCCGACGCTGCGCTCCGAGACCCAGTATTTGGCGTTGTCGACCGGCTCCTTCTTGCCGGACTTCTCGACGGAGTTGTTCTTGTTGCCGTCGTTCTCATCCTCGTCCTCGACGGTGGGCTGGTGGGGAGCGGAGCGGGACTTCTCGTTGCCGTCAGTGATGGCGCCGCTCATCTCGGCACCGGTGCCCTGGAGGAATCCCGCGGGTGGGGTGCCGGCGGTGTATGATCTCTCGACACGGCCGCGGATGTGGAGGGTGTGAGGGTCGGTGAACTCGATCGAGACGTCATTCTTGTTCATGCCGGGGAGCTCGCCATACAGCTCGTACGCGTCCTCAACTTCGCGAACATCAAACTTGGGCTGGAAGTTGGGGATGTGGTTGCGGTGGGTACCGCGTGCGCCGCTGTTGCTGTTAGCACCGCCGGTGCGGGAGTAGTTGTCAAAGTCCTCGAGAAGGCGGAAGAGAGGGGTGAAGGAAGCGTCGGAGGGGGTGTTGTAGAAGTTGCGGGGGAAGAAAGCCATTTTAATGTTGTTCAATGGAAGGTGATAGTGTGTAAGTGGTTGTCTCGTGATTTTAGATAAGGGCGAAGAATTCGCAAGAGTGATGAATGTTTTGTAGTTTTGAGCGTTGCTGAATTGTTTTGCTTGTTGCTGTTGTCTGCTTGATTTGATCTGATGAGGAAAAAGGCAGTCTCGACTGAAGGGGATCAAGACGGTCGATTTATACACTGATGGCCGGCACTGCCGTGACTTCCTCAGAGCTCCGGAATCTTCGTTGATGGATCCAAGAATGATGTGCGAGGTGTTTCTCGAAGCACCTCGCACATTAGGGAAGGAACACCATCAGCCTGGTGGAGCCTGCTTCTGTAGTGATTTGGGTAAGCAGATGCGTTGGTGATGAAGCCGTCGCGATGCTTCCAGCATCTTCCACTGTCGCGCCACCAGTAAAGGACCTCTCTCACTAGGTAGTGTAACAACCACACACAACTTACAGGAAACATTTGGAAACTCAAGTTCAGTTCCACTGCATCAAACCGGCCGACAACATTCAACCATCGCATCATTTTGACATCACTAAGGTATCCCATGACATGACCTTCGAACACTGTCGAAGCGCTTTAGATCGCCAAAGCCTTTCGGGCGAGTACCTTCTCCTTCCATTCTACCTCGCTTAATTTTTAGAGTTCGGGCCCCGAAATGTGGACCGAGGGTGCCCCGCAAGCACCGCAGCGATGCAACTCCCTCGACCAGCCAATGTACCTACTGTACATAGGTAGGTACCTAGTATGGATGGTCCGTGTCGGCAGCCCCACTAGCGCGGCCGGCTTTCCAGAGTCCTGGCATCCAGCGCTCTTGCTCCTCGCCTCTCCCTTGATAGGTGCCTATCTAATGGCCAGGTCTAGGCGCTTCGATTTCAGCACTAACAACACTCTTCCCCCTCAATTGACCACCTTATCTCCCAGATGCATATCCACACCATTTGCAAACGTGTTCGCGATGCCCGTGTCTCATACACGCGTCCGCATCGAGAAGGCAAGGGGCGGAGAAGTGTCCGCCATGGGTCAGGCAATCTGGGCCTTCTTAAGGGACTTACTATCATCGACCTCAGGAGGTTCGCTTCGGGGAAGACAGGCAGGGGATGGGAAGCCTCGCTGGAATGCCTCCGAGTCGAAAGTAGTCCCTCCTTCGCAATCACTTTGACGGCTATGTCGAATAAGATGGAGAAGAGACGAATGCATTAGGGGGCCGTTGAGGAGTGTCTATTACCTGCTACGCGAATGGTGAACTACCTAGAACCGAGCCTAAGCATGCTCAGTAGCCCATTGCGATGTGACGACGGTAGCCCCCCCCCCCCTGCGCTCAGCTCCCCTCATGGTTACACGCCTTTTTTCCAGTCAGTTCTGGGGTATTTGGCAAGTAGGAGCACAGCAGGTGGCTCTCTGGGACAATCTCACCATCAAGAGACGGCATTCAGCTTGGTTTTCGCTTCCATTTCTCTTCATCGGCGACAACCACGACGAACAAGCCTGTAATTGATGAGTAACGTACCGTCGCCGCTGCGAAACCGCCCGCACAACGCATTGCCCCGGCTCATTTAAGGTTCAGAGCTGCAGACCGAGCTGTGATCCTGACAGGTTCATCCTTTTCAAGGATCAAGCCACAATTGCGGAGGTCGCCACAGCAAAGGTGCCACAGTTGATCGACGACATGCCTTGGACTCACGGTTCACAACAGGAAGCATATGATCCAACGGGTTCCTGGACGTGTTCACCTTTATTAGCAGATCTGAATAAAAACTGACTGGCAAGTCCGGAATCAACAGAAAACATGCCAGACCAATCGATGTCCTCGCGCTGTTTGCAAGCAGTAAACAATTCGCCCAGGCATCTCCCGTCCACAACTCTAAGTTGTAAATTGTGTAGACGGAATTCTCCCGCAGAGTTGGAGTCAAATTAGGTACAGTGAGGACCGATGTCCAGATAGTCATATATGTTTTGGTTGCCACGGCCCGCATGCGCCCATTGTCGCCGTAAGATGACCAACCCTTTCCCAACCGTGCAGAGCCGAATCCAGATGGACCTGACGACCGGGGGAGAATGCTTGAGAGTCGCATCACCCGCATAATGATATCGTCTTGACTCGGCTTATTGCTGGTAATGGGGCCTCATGGGGGGGTAGCCTGCAGTCATGGCCATACCGGGGCGCATGGCAGCCGGCACAGACCCGGGACCGGGACTCTGCACCCTGTTGAAGAGTCCAATCAACCTTCTCCCGACCGATGGCTCCAGCTCCGTACCATCTCTTGCAATCTTAACTTCGCGGTTCGAGTTCCACGGGTTTCGCAACCCTCTGGTTCGGTAGAAGGGCAGGCGTGCGGTCGACAGCCATTCGAGCTTGAACGGCTTACCCCAAGCCTTCGTGGTGCCATCCACTTCCTGGTTCCCGCTCTTCCGGCTGCTCGCGTCACTCTGGTCCACCTCCTGCTCCTCCTCTTCATCCGCGCTGTCGCCCTCCTCGCGTTCTGCTTCCCAGAAGATGGTTCCTCTCGCAGAATCGTCGATGATTCTGCCCTTGGGTGCGAATTCTGTAGGTTCGGTTGGGATCGCCTTTGGCAAATCAACGTCATCCACAGAGTGTACCTTAGGAGCGAACTCGATCGCGGCATCCGGGTCCTCGTTGATCTGGGAAGTCATTCTCGCATATCCAAAGTATTCGCCCGATTTATTCGCAGAAAAGACAAGGTACACATTCTCAACCGCCTGTCTACATTAGCATATGCTCTGGATTGGAGAAAAACGGCACGCTTACATTGAAAGCAACATTGAGGGTTTCTTCGTTGTGAGACTGGGTTGCCCAAATGCCTGTTCTGACACTGAGCTCCAAATCCTCCACAGTCAAACTCTTCAGGATGAAAAACTTGTCCTTCTGGGATACCGTGTCAACGGCGGTGGTGACTGTTTTGGCCTCTTTGGTTTCTGGCGTTACGTCTTCTGTCACGTTCTCCTTATCTGCCGGCTGCGGGGTGACATCGTGAGGGGTTTGCGACCCAGACGATGCTGCTGGCCCAGTAGGCGCTGTGACACCAGTTGCACCTTCGACAGTGCTCTTGCGCAGACGGCTGACTAGACGTACGGACTGGAACTTGGAGTCGTGCAGTTTCTGCTGGGCCGTCATACAGGTATGTTCGTCTTTGAAGTTTGCGAATGCGCAATTGCTCTTCGATATCAGGAATAGGGATTCGAGGCCGTTCGCTTCCTTACACACATGGTGAACTAGGCGCATCAAGTCGGTCTGGGGTGGGAGATTTCCAATCCAAATCGCGTGACCTAGTTCTATTAACGACTTGTATCCAAAGAAGCCACGGCTCGCTTACCACTTTGACGCGGCTTCCGCGGTGGCCCTCGAACAATACCAGACCGGCCTTCATCTACTTCTATATCCTCAATTAGCAACGACCTGCTTTGCAGTGTCCATGTGTAACTGACCGCTGGGTTTGTGACTTGAAGGAGCATGTGCGCCATTGAGATTAAACCCGTCCGAAACTTGCGGCATGCCTCTTGGGTCGCCGTGTGTCACATTCCCTCCCATGTACTGCGCGGAAACCATTGGGTTCTGGATAGCCTGACTTTGAACATAGTGGCCGGCCGGAGAATAGTAGTACCCTTGGGGCATGTGGCCGCTTTGCGGGTGGTTCATAATGATCTGGTTCGGGTAGTATCCCATGTTCGGTCGAGTTGGTTGCTGGCTCGGGGAAAGTTGATTGGCATAGTAATGCTGCATCTGGGGATGCTGTGGCATATAGTAGTGAGGATTCCCCATGGGCATCGTGGCTTGGCCAGGGTATTGAGGAGCCACCTGAGGCATCTGCGGCATCATCGACGGGGACGATGTTGCGGGGCTGAACCGCTGTTGTTGATGCTGCTGCTGGCCTCCGTGTGCGTAGTTATTGTGTCTCATGGCAGCCTGTGGCAGCGCGTTCGCCATACCGTTCATGTTGAAGGCGCCGGGGCGGACAGTGGCGGGTTGCTGTGCAATGTCCAGTTGGGAGGAGAAGGCATGCTGCTGCGGGGGGGCGTACTGCTGGTGCTGAGGGTAGGGGATACCTTGAGCCTCTATTCCTGGTTTTTCGTCAAGGTAAAGTGATGAGTGACCTACAGCGCTCGAACCTTGATGAGAGTCCACGGTAGGATACTCGGGGGCGCCGGAGGAGGACTGAACATCTCCCATTGGTAACGTGGTTGCGCGACCTTGTGTCGGAGTTTATGCCGTCCACAAACTGTTAAGGAGGAGTTGGCGAAAAAAAGCTTCCGAATCCGGTAGTAGGGATCAACGGCGCCAGAAACAGGTCCGTCTATTTGTTTATACCTTCGGCGAAGCACTAGTCCAAGCCTCAAGAGCTATGAGTTGACGAGCTCCGGCAAAGCAAGCCCGGGCGGCAAGGGAATAACGGATGGAGTAGAATATGACGGGTGTGTGATTCCAGGCGCCACGAAGAGGTTGAGCTATTTGCTGCAAAGGATCGAATGCCCAAGTTGTGGCCAATGTGGCTAGTTTGCACAGCCTTTGGAAAGGGGGGGTTCTCCTCTGGGAAGACACACCACCTCCAAGCGCCTCAGGGTATATGTGGCAGTTAACCCTGCTTTGATGAAGACTGTGTATGTAATGCGTGGGCTCAATGAAATTCCTGGAAGGCGATCAGCTCGACTGGGCGTCCAATACGGATGCAGAGAAGAGCCCGAAGCAGGGGGGGGGCACGGCGTAGCCTCTCTGGGACCGGGGTGATGGGGGAGCTGCCGAAGAGGACGGGACGAAGGGACGAGACGCGAGGGGCCAGATTAGGGAACTCCAGGCATGCACATCGTGTGGAGAGGCGCGGCTTCGGTGTGGTGCAGTTGCCACTAAAGGAGGGCTGTCTCTTACCTGAACTTCGGGGCCCCGAGGCAGGGGTTGCTGCTCTAGGCTGCCGAATGGGACTGTAAGGTCCAGACTTTGCGGAACGCTAATCCGATGGATTCGGAAAAGATTGGGATGCAGAAGACTCTCAAGTAAGATGAAGGATATTTGCTGTGAGCTTGTCCGAATGGTGTTCAGGAGCGAGAGCAGATGGGGCACCGGGAGGCAACAAAGAAAAGCGATGCCGAGCAGAGCGAGCGATCAAACTCTGCCTGTTGAGTAACAAGTCGGCGTAAGCGAGTGAACGTTTGGCGAAGGCTTCTGGTATGGTCGCGTTAGAGTTCCCGCTGCTGCCGTCTCTACCGCGTGTTTGAGTGACCAAGGCAACACAAAGGTCTTGTTTGGTTGTCGAACGTTCAATGATACTTATGAAGGAGGAAGAGCAAGAGCCAGCATGAGAAGCGGGAAGCGAGGAGAGGATGGGACAGAACCGCAGCGCAGAGGAGGCGCCGGCAGGACGGTGGCCAAACTCCCAAGTAAGGGAACTCTTACGAAGACGAGTATGGGTCTTTCGGGAAGCCCAGTCTATTCCGGAGCAATACCGGGGCTTCTGGGCAAGAGGCGACAGGCTGCTGATGGGGGGCTAGAGTACCGCGCAAGTATTTGTGGGATGCTGAAAGTGATAGCACGGACTAGTACCAGTGTCGAAGCCCGGGGAGCTGGCAAAGGAGAAGCAGAGGCGGCTCTGAAGGAACTTGTAGGTAGTTGATCGGATTAAGAACAAGTCCGGGATGCAGATGCTAAACAGTTGGATGCTCTGCCGGCGTTACAGTGGGATACGCCGTCTTGGAAAGAGACGAGTGTATGGCAGGCAGTGTACCCTAGAATACCGGCACACACCTCATGAGCTGTTGGAAGAGAAAAGACAAGACGATACCTACGAGACTGGGGTGACTGGCAAGGTGAGATGGGAACGGCCGGGCCAGGCGATAGGTTAAGTGGCGTTCAGGAAGGGGTGGGCTTAGAAAATCCGAGGTGTAAGCGTGGGAAGTAAACACAGAGAAGAAAACCGTGCAGTGGAAGAGCTTTGTGGTCAGTTTGGGCGAGGGATATGTCCATAGGTAGGGTGGGCAGCCCAGTTCAGCCCAGATGAAATGGGGTCCAGAGACGGCTGGGAGAAGGAGGGGGGGAGTGATGGTAGAAGAGGCGACTTGGGGAGCAGCGGGCAAGGGGACACCCTTGACGTGGGAACGAACTGATGTGCATGGTTGGGTGCCCGGTCTGGAACATACAGCAGCAAATTGGATGAAGAAAGATGGGATTTTTTTCTTCGATCCTTGGCTGCCGCTCCGGGATGTGTAAGGGACACAAATGTGGCTGCCCACTTGGTCGGGCTACGGGGTTAAGGCAGCTTGGGTCAGTGTAGGAAACAGGGACGGACGAATAAATGTATAGATGAATACTTTATAGGCAATCGGGCAATGTGTTGTAGATAGAGACGGGGTTATACATAAGACGACAAGCACCAAGGAGTGACAAGGCATCTGTGGGCGAGGAAATCCATCCCTCGACCCTCCCCTTCTCGTCGTTCAAGTCTAGGACGAGTTGACTTGGCGCCAGCAGTGGCAGGCAAGAAGACCGAGAAGGGGGGAGAATAACAAGAAAGAATGAAAAGGTAGAGCAAACAGGCACATACGGAAGAGGGCCGACGGGGCGGCCAGTTAGACTGAACCGGCCACAAGCAGCCCGCTGAACGAGTGGAGGACCATTTGCCACTTGACCCGCTGGACCATCGTTCCCACCGTCAGGATGGAGGCATTTGGATGGTGTGTGTGTGTGTGTGTGTGTGTGTGTGTGTGTGTGAATTGCGAGCTAGGTGCTCGACTCTGTGACCAAGCGAAAGCCAAAGTGCGAGGGGCGAGACATGGGCCGCGCTTGCTTTGCTTGCCCACTCGTTCGATCTGGCTCCGTCTCGTTACTGTGTAGTTCCGTGTCCTGGCCTGGCCCGGCCCCGGCGCCCAGCCACATCGGTCTTGGGGTCCATCTCACAATCAACCCGACCACCCTGGGTACGTACCTGCTACAGGGTGCTTCTCAAGGTACCTACCTAGGTAGCGTGGCCTTCCCTGCCATTGGAACTTTGCCCTTATTCTCTCTGTTGCAGTGTTTCCTGGCGGCGGATCGCCACCTCCAAGTCACAAACGCCTTGTCCAGCGGACGAATGCCGGGAACTGTACTTTCAATAGACAGGTTATGTGGTCGAGGCGGTCGCTCTTGAGGTCGCACAGGTACACAATGGTAGTGTGCACCCAACGTCATGAGGACTCCAAGACCCTTCAACGGATTATTGTTTGTCTTTTTCATTGCCCACACCCCACCCTTTTTCTTTTTCTTTTTTCTTCTTCCTTTTTTTTATTGGTCTTTAGGGTACTGCCGCACTGCTGCAACGCATGACCCTGCGGCACGGCGATGTTGTCCAAAAGCAAGCATTGAGCTTTAGGCCTGGTGACGCAACCACCGCCTCTTCCCTTAGCTCGAGTATCCTGTAGGCTCTTGTGAACCGGACCTTGTGTGGGCTTGACATTACCTTATCATTAATAGGGCCTGGTTTAGCCTCGTGCTGTGTGTCGAATGAATCTGGGGGCGGCTATGCGCTTCCAAGGCCAATCAGTAGAGCGAGGCAAAGTCTCACTCATAGCTGGCAGAGTGTACGAGTGGCCAACTCGACGTCAAAGCCCGTCACTCTGGCTACGCCAAGCTAGGCATGTGGAAAGCCTCATGTCTCTCTTTTCCCGTCCACCAACACTGCACAGTCTTCAGGATAATTTGAATTAAGGACTGGGGATGCCCACCCTCGACTGCTCGCTTCGCTCCCTACAAAGCAGCCCCCCTTTGGAAGTCATGACGTGTTGGAAATGCCAGTCCGACCTCAGACGCACCAGGAAGCTGGCCAAGCACGTGTTATCCAGCGGCATGGAAGCCTCTGCCCCCTACCAGCCAAGATTGCCGAAGGGTGCTAGTGGACCAACAGAACGGCCCGGACGCAGCTCTGAAATGGACCAAACAGGGTGTGCACCCCAGAGGAGAGAGGGCGGAGTTAGGTTTTCAGTCCTTTTCGCAGCCCATCTTGCTGTACCGTTAATGTACGTCTTCCGAGAAGGCCCAACACTAATAACCATCCTCCACTAGTCTGATACTCCCAAGGGTTGCAGTCACGTCGGGAGCGATATAGGTAGAGGTTCAGTTCGCAACGCGACCTGGGCTGGCAGTCAGCCGCATGTCCGAAACGGAGCTACCTATCCGTGTTTTGCGGGGAGCCCGGCGGTCTAAGCTCATCTCCCCTAACCCAGAGCCTATGTAGGTAGTTTGCCTAGCATATCTGTGAAATCTCTGGGCAACAAAGGCTTCGTAGGCACTTTATTGAGGTCCACAAACTCTACAAGAGACGGTTGTAGGCCATGCACACTACTTTGTACCTAGGTAAGATGCGGGCGTGCATCCATAGGTGGAGGAGGCTGGGGGGGGTTTCAAGCCGTTGGAGTTGGAGAGGAGCGAACGAATCATAGTGAGATGGAGATGTGCGATATATCATATCTGGCTGCGTCGGGAAGTGTGTGCAACATGGACTGACTTGAGGACGGGAAAACGCAGGGAGGAAATGGGGTCGCGGACACGGACACGGGGGGCGGCGATTACTCTGCCAACCAGTGAACGTGCGACTCAATCGCGTGGGGCGGATGGACGGGCGGGCCATCACTCATCAGCATCCAATGTCCATTTTCCCTGACCTGTCGGAAACGCGGACCAGGAAGAGTGAGGCCAGACACCGCATGGGCATCTGACAGGGTCTGTTCCACGCCTCAGTGACTCTCTCTCTCTCAAACTGTTGTCTCCAACCGGCAGGCGATAAATACCTGTAGAAAGGCAGTATAGATAATCCATTATCAAACCACGCACGTACGCCAGGATACCGTCCACGTCCTCGTTTTGGTATTAAGTATCAAGCACGATGTTTATACTGTGCTTATCTGACTGTGTTTGAGTATCATTGTGTGTACCTGTGCGACCTCCAAAGGAGCCGCCTTGACCAAGTGCCTTCTTACTTGTAGGACCGCCTTGGATACGTACCTTAGTCCACGTCCTTGTCTTGTCCCTGTACCCCCTCTCCTCCTCAATCCCCCGAAAATCTTTGGTAGCCACACATCACTCCAACCTGGGCGCACCAAATTTTGACGACATGTCCAGCATGGGATTCTCCAAACTTTTCGATTTTTCCCCCCTAGTCAAACCCCACTTGCGCTGCGCCCCCTGCTTCTTCTTGTTGGACGGCCCCTGTCTTTACCAGGCCTGATCCCTTTCTTCGCGCCTTGCCGGCGAGTCTTGGCCTCCAGATAGCATTTCTTATCCCGCAAGCATACCTGAATGCCAGTGGCAAAATAAAAAAAAAGTCATCCTTCATCGCATTTGATTGTCCAATCAATCAGTTTCGTCGCAACTTCTTATACATTAAGTTCTTATACATTAAGTACCAGAGCGCTTTCAGGATTCAAACACCAACCGAACCCTTACCTGAATACGAAAGCTCCCTTATCGATCCAGGTGTCAGTGCTTTTACATGCTTCAGACCTAATCAAGCGTGTTGCCTCTACGATGCAGTACGTACCTAGGTACGTCCGGCTACCTAGCGCCGACATGCGTTGGCCGGAATCTTTGCTCCGGAACAAGTACCCATGTACAGTACAAGTGCGCTTCCCGCATTTTCTGCCCGCACCTCGGACAGCTATCCTGGAATCCAACCATCAGTCTGCAAAGTGGGTCCAAGGCCTTGCCCCAAAAGCCTGGAACCGCTCGAAACGGAAATGAACAAGCGACAGTAACATACAGGTACGGATACATAGTATATATCTATATCCAGGGCAGCCAGGTCGAGAACCCCGAGCCACCGTACGATACGTACTCATTCATTCATACGGGCGGCCGGGGATAGCGGCTTCGTCGGTCGACATGCTCGCCACAGGCAAACAGGACCACACTCACTCTAGCTGACCGACGCAAATCTATAACCCTATCGGCATCGCGATCGTCGTTGTGCGTATCATGCATGCCTGTTACAATCGTCACGACTTCCACATCATGATCTATAGTGGGATCATGGCTAGACCCTTTGGGAGCAACATCATCCAGGGTCAATGAGGAGAGTAACCCAACCCTGCGTGGCTCAATCCAAGTTGCCAAGATGGACTTTGAGGTTCCATGGAAGGCAAATACGGGCCAAGCAATTGTGCAAGCCAGCAATGCTACACTAGGCATCCTGGTAGATAGACCCACGCTGTGGAGGTCACCAAGTCCACCTAGTGTACCCGGCCGGCAGGCAAAGCAAATTCTACTACCTATCACTACGTACCTGGTGAGTGTGTCTACAGTCCATCGTATATCTAGTCCATACACACACACACTGCTAGGTATAACCTGTGTGTTGCATCCTCTTTCCCTCCATTTTCAGGCATCTGACGGTTCTCAGCCGCGACGGAAACACCATCTTGACCCGGACCTGGCTTGTTGCCTTTGGATACCGTTGAGTGTATGGTACTCTGGCTCAGCATTGAGAAGAAAAATGTACCGAGAGACAGGTAGGTATGTATGTAGGTAGATCACCTCGGAAACGTTTGCATGTCGCATCATCTCAACTACTCGTGTCACCTCATCATCTCCGGAATGTGTCGTGCACAGCGTTCAGGCTGGTGACTGTCTACAACTACCTACACTACCTAGGTAAACTACCTGTACTCTTCCTCAACCCCTTGGGCCAAGTGACCCCTCCCCTCCCTAGACACATATTAGTACATAGTAGTTGCCTAGGTGGGTTTACTTGTATTCTTGGCGAGTTGATGCGCTAAGCCAATACTTGACGCCACACTCAAATGCAATGGCCAGCTCTTGTCGTCGAAACATGGCTTAGTCGCGAGCCGGGCCACATCCTGTCCGGTGCACTGAGCCCGCACGACTGCAAACCCGTCTAAGCAAGAGGCAAGAGGCAGAGAGGCCCATGGGGAATTGGCAAGCTCCGTGTATCGTGTCGATACCCCCGACCTGGCACTGGGTAGCCTTTCACTGTACGATGGGGTTTGCGTGTCCAATCAGTACACTAGGGTATGTACTGACAGGCACGGGATCGATCAATGCATGCACTTCCAGCGGCATGTAAGCTATCAAGCCACATGAGAAGTGCCCCTCAGCCACTTCTAGCCCGAGATGCGCAACGATTGTCTGCAAATCCCAAACGGCTACGTTCCTCGGTCATGGAAGGCACTCCCGCTGACCTGCTGGTGCCTGGTGTAGGTAGTCCCAACCAGCTTGACACGGCCGTCATGCCGGCTTCATCCTCTCAAGTGGCGTACGCCAACGTTGAGATGTGCCCGGTTTCGGGAGGGGGCTCACATGCGACACGTTGGAAACTGATTCCTAGGACCCTTGAGCTGCCAGCGACACAACCGGGCTTGCCAGGGTTCAGCTCTTCAGGCCCTCTGCCGCCCCCGACCATCGAGCGTACACACACATAGCTTTTCGGTAGTTTCTCGTCTGCATTCGGGGTACGCCACCGGTGGCAAACAGACTACCTGTTTCATTCGTTGCCGAGATATTCGGCGTTGCTGCGGCCTGGTGGGGGTTTGGAGAGTAAGCTTCGACGATCATATCTAGAAACTCACTGGCCCGCTGCGGCGCCGCACCTCATCAGAACAGGCTTATGCGAGCTTTCCCGAAAACTAGCCGCTCCGACTGAGGCTGTCACTTGTATAATGTACTTTGTATTTTCGCCTCTGGGACTCGTGGGTGCGTGCAACACTTTGGTGGCACGGATGGATGGCTGTTGGGTCGTGCAATTGTGGCGATGGCAGCCTCCACCAGCTGCTGTTCAGGAAGGTCTCCCCGATACCCATGTTGCCGTGCTAGTAGTTATTTACAATTAAACACGCAGGTCATCGTTCATACCGCCAATGACACTGAAGCTCGGCGGCCCTGGTAGACGGAAGCTCCGTCAGTGGTTTGTGGCCCGCAACCGCCCCTCCATTTCCGATATTGTTCTCGGCCTGGCTATTTCGGTCAAGTCAGACACCGTGACTGCAGCGTGAAGACATATGCACGCGGAAAGCACGTAACTCCGAGGAAATGCTATCACCAGTTGTTTGCTGCCACTGCCGATCTCACGGACTCTTGCCAGACCCGAGCCCAAGATGTCGGTCGCGCGACTCGATGCGGAGTACGGCGGGCGGGAGCCGAGGCCACCAACGGCAACGCCCATTCGTTTACGAGGCGAAGAAACTCGTGCCTTGCGCCACGCAGGTCCGGGCCAAACCGTGGTCTGAGGGACGGCGGGCCGACACCGAGAAGCGTCACCGTCCGTTGCGGCGACTTCGTTGCCAGAACTGGACGGGGAGGTGCGAAAACGACGTGTGTGGCATCGTGATGGGCAGGCTCTTGCCTCGTTGCGGGGCGTCTCGACACTGGTTGTCGGTGAATTCGTGCATCGAACGGACCTTATAACTCACCCAGTTTCAAGAGCCCCCGGGGAAGTAATAACCAGCCTCCCGTTCCATTCTTCGCTCTCATGTTCGTATCTACCTTCTTGGCGAATATCTCAGAGTTCTACATCCATTACACGAGATGAACAGAGGGTGGTTAGCCTGATGCCATCTACCGATGCATTGCGCGAGCTACCTGGCATGGATGCATGTATGTCATCCGGAAGCCCTGTCGGGGTGGGCGCTGCACGCTCACCAGAGCCTCTCGATGGTATTGCTGCTTGCGAACATCAGGTGGTATCCGAGTACAACATCACGGACGGAGGTGGGTTTGTCGTTTTGCAGCATTAACAACCGCATGAGGCCAGGGCGACGGGCGAAGGATCAGATGAACAGGTGCCTCGTGGAAATTGCTACATGCCTTGTAATCTACAACGCTCTCACCCTAATCATGAGACTGCCCGATGACCTTTTAGTCCTTCTTCAAGGGGAGGAGGACCTCCTCAATACCTTTCTTAGTGATAATCATCATCTGCAGATGGTCACCGACCTCAATATGTCTCTCGACCGCCCCGTCAAACGCATCCTTGACGAGGATCTCAGCTTCCTTGCGCTCCAAAGGGATGCGGGGGCGCTCCTGCAACTCGTGTCCAACGCCGCTGCCGGGCACATACTGGTTCTTGAAGTTGACCTGGTTGTCGAGGAACGGCGTGATAAGACTGGCGGCAGCACCGCCGGCTCTGGACTGCTCCCTCTCGTAGCTGCCGACGGGGTCGTAGGAGAAGACGGCACCGACGCCCTCCTCGTCGAGACCTCCAAGAATGGCATAGACGTAGTAGGGGAAGAAGCGCTTCTGGTAAAGGATAGTGGAGAGCCGCTTCGCGCAGGCGGTGACGCTCATGGGCTTGCCATGGCGGTAGCGGTAGATTTTGCAGATGGTGTCGAGGCGGTCCTTGAGGGCCTCGCCGTCGGCGGCGAAGCCGACCACAGAGAGCAGAATCGTCGCGTCTTCTTGTGTTGATGTGGTGCCACCGATCTTGAAGACCTTGGGGGTGTATCTGGAGTTGATGCTGTAGCCTGAGGTGCTACGGGTGTCGCCGGCCATGATGGCGAAGTCGGCGCCGGCGATGGCCAGGGTCGAGCCGCCATTGTCCGTGTA
This sequence comes from Colletotrichum eleusines, assembly GCA_016807845.1. NCBI lineage: Eukaryota > Fungi > Ascomycota > Sordariomycetes > Glomerellales > Glomerellaceae > Colletotrichum > Colletotrichum eleusines. The sequence continues at coordinate 1,642,675 of JADEZO010000007.1, forward strand.
GCTATGGTGGAAAGCATGTTAGCGGGAGAATACTGTGAGAGGGCCGCTCGATGAGAGGAGAGATTCGCGTACGGGTTGAAGCGGCGCTGTCTGAACTCGCCGTTGGCCGTCTTGGAGCCCTCGGAGAAGGAGTAGTTGGGCCCGTTCATCAGGGGATTTTGGCTGAACATAGCCATGGCTGCGGTTTATCTGAATAGGGAAAAAAGAGATTATTCGTAACTGATCGTGAAGAGCAATGCCGGTCGTCTATGAGGTTCTCGTGAGACGATGGGTTTCGTTTGTGGTGGGGTCTGGAGACGTCGTTGCTGTTATGGAGTTTCGAGGCTGCCGACTGGTGAGGTTAAGACGTCCCGACTGCGTTGGAGCACGCGTCAAGCTGGCAGCCTTGCTGATCTAGGTAGCTAGCTGGGTTGATGACTAAGGCGAATCAAGGTTGAGGAAAGGGGAGGTGCGTGCAGGGGTGTTGTAGCCTTCGAATGGGTATGGGGGACCCTATCGTTGCTGTGCAGCTCACAGGGAACATAGATGCGAAGTCCAACTAAGAATATCCCAATCCACCAAATACTCCAATCAATCGCGAAAGTCTACCAGAACAATTCGGATAGTTGACCACACGTCTCGCGCTGCCGGGTTCTAGGGCTCTCTTGGCACTCGCTCCAACATGACCCGCGACATTCGGCAGAGGGCGCTGGAGAAGATCGCTTCTCTCTCAGCTACCAGCCCCCGAACGTCGTTCGATCGCTCCGATCTTGACCGGTTGTGCAAGGCTACCCAGGTCTCTGGGAAGGGCGTTAATGGGCACTCGCCCAAGCAACCGTCTTCGTCTCTTGGGAGATTCCCAATGGTACCGTTTCTCCATTCTCGTTGCCCATTACCGGCGTTTCCATGCGTTCGTTGGCGTCGAGAGCCCTGGCTAACGAGCTTCTGAACACCGTAGACAATACGCGAATTCGAAGTTCTACTGTCGCTATGCAAGGCCGCGCCCGCTATCCAGACGAGCCAGAGCGCCCAGAAGCTCGTTCACCAGCTAATTCCCTACATCCTCGAGGCGCACATTCAAGTGTTTGTCCCATCACCCTTCTTCAGAAAGGTCGAGCCTTCGCCAACCGAGGCGTTGGCATTCCACGTCACAGCCGCGCTGCTAACGCTCGCCTCACATTACGATGACTTGCACGAGGTCGTTTCGGACAACATATGGATCTTCATCAATGCTTGCAACCACGCGGCAGACCATACTGTTCCCCCTCATGCGGACGACGAGGACCCGAACCTCGAAGACGCCATCAGAACGGCCACCATTGCTGTCTCTCTGCTCGGTTTCCTTGACGCAGCGTCAGCGCAGGCGGACTTCTGGAAAGCTGGAGGCCGGTTGGCTTTGCTACAACGATTCAGAGACATACTTTCGGAGTCGTTCTTGATTGCGGTGGAGACGGCCTTCTCTACTATCAGGAACTCACAATCCTCGGACCGCCATGCACGAGAGTGGAAGAGATATCTGCGTCACTATTCGGCTGCTGGACGACCGCTCGGAGCCATTCTGCTGCAGAGAAGCTACATGTGGCTTCTTGTTGCCGGGACGTCACTGTTGGTGACTGACGCGTCGCTTTTGCGCGGGACTCACATACTTGACTTGCTCATGTCAGGGGATGAGGCTTTCAGGCCGGGCTCCCCACGCAGCCCTGATGCTGATTACCTGTCTCTCGACTTGTACACCACTGTGGCTGTCGATCAAATGAACTACTTAGAGGCTGGCGAGGATTACCTCAAACTTGGGTCTGCGTGGCAGCAGAAACTAGCCTTTGCTGTCAAATCGGCAGCTATAATCAGCTACCTCAACTGTTCGCTCATTAATGAGGAGGTGGCAGACATCGACGTGCTCATTACCTGGTTGGAAGAGACTCTTGCGGACCCCCTTCAGATGGCAGACGAGAACCTGGCGGCAACAGTCCTGAGGTCGATTGCGCTGGTTTGCAAGATTTCTAGAGGATACGCTGCGACCGCTAGTCGCCTTTTGCCTCGCTTCATTGTACAAAGCGTACCGAACGCTCGGACGGTTGCAGTCGCATCCAAGAGTCTTGCGTATGTGCTGCAGATGCTCTCTCACGATGCCGTGATCACCACTCTGTATACCCTAGGCAACGTCCTCAGCCCTGGTTCTGATAGATCCATGACGAACGGAACGAATGGCGACCTCGGCGTGGATGGCGCCCATACTCTCTATGCCAACCGCCACTCTACTGGCAGTAGCATCTCCATAGCAATCACGGGCGAGGAAGAGACGGCCATGGTGTACGGCAACGTCGTCCAAGCTATCTGCGGTATTGCAGCCGCTTGCAACGACGAGAAAATCACCGCCTTGGCGCAGTCCATGTTGTTGCAAAAGATTGACAAAGTCAACAGCAACGTTGACGCTCAAATCATTAGCGGCGCTGCCGCCCTTGCTTTGAAAGGCGGACAATTTGAGTTCCGGTCGCTGCTGAAGGTGTTTTCCAGAGTCTGCCACCTTGGAGTTGTCAGCCACAAGGACTCCTTTTTGGCCGCTGTAGGTTCCCCCAGATGCCAGTCACAACATAGGTAGTGGATGCTGACACCCAGCAGGTAATGAAGGCACGAACACACATATCGGCAAACCTCCATCGCGGATCTCCTCTTTACGACATTTATTGGGAGCATCTGCTTGAGAGCATCATCTCCATGGGTGATGTCCATCAGTCAAACCATACCAAGGAAGCAGACGTTCAGCTAGCTGCGAGAGAAATCGCTGAGTTGCTGCATCCCTTGGCTGTCTTCATGTCCACCAACGATTTGGCATTCAACTCAGTAACTGATGATGAATCGTACTCCATGATCAGAGACGCCTGGTTTAACATCGTTGTCCATGGTTTTACCACACAGACTGACATGGGCAAGAAATACCTTGACGAGCTTCGGATCATGGCTGTGCACTCTCCTCCTTTGGTTGCAGAACAGCGGGGAGAACAGATTGAGAGCGACATTGAGCTGAACACCGTTCTACGTCGAGGCATGTCTCCCGATCGAGAGTCGATGCAGAAGAAACATCTCACCGAGTTGATTCCCAACAAGGCCATGGAGATCAAGGGGTTGAGCTACCGCAAGATCATCTTTTTGCATGCTGCCTACCTAGTAGAGAGCTTGCGCGCCGACGCCGGCGATTGCACCAAAGCTCTCTCCTACTTTTTGGAGCCTAGCATGCGTAGAGGAGAAGTCAGCAGTACCATGGAGGGTATTGCCGCTGCGGTTGTTGACAAGTATTTGCGCAAGACCTTAGGTGGTATAGATGCTACTTTTTCCGCACAGTACGCTGCGAGTCAGCTCGTCGCTATCTTCTGCGGCTGTTGTCACCGGATCGAGCGCGTCCAGCAAGCTGCCTTCACTTGTGCCGACCGTATTATTAGCCAGGTCCCCTCTGCTCTTTGCCACCGGTCCTCGCTCTTTGCTCTGTTGGAGCTCTTGTCTCTGATGTGGTCGAGTTGCCTGGAGGCAGAGACTGATCTCTATGCACCACGATCGAAGTTCACTTCTGAACTTGGAGATGTGTCTGTCGAACTTTCAGATGACTACAACTTCCGTCGTCATACATTGGAGGTTCTCAACCGTAGGACCAAGAAATGGGTCTCCAGTGCAATTAGTCTGGCCCCCTTGGACATCAAGGGTCTTCTCCAGACGTACTTGTCCGAGTTTGACAACGAAGGGGCGTACGGACATATCTCCCTGGGCCGATCTTTCGCCATTGAGCTTGGCTCTCTCATGCCCTCCACCGACCAGAGATTACAGTCTCTAGACCGAGTCGGAGATTGCAGCATCAACACTGGCTCCGACTTCATTGCTCAGTACACGACTCGCCAAGAGTATCGATACGGCGAGACTCTGCCCGAACACGGCAATGAATTGGTGAACTTCATGCAGTTGAACCGTAGAGCGTCATTCCTCAAGTCATCAACCTCGATCGCCAGCGACAGTGCCAACGCGGCCACCGCTCTGGCACATGTCGAGGCCCGCATCAAGAGTAAGAAGACGACCGCTCTTAGCGAGGTTCGCGAAATCCTACGCCGAGCAGCAGCCCTACTATGTCGCAGCGACCGGGACGAGTCTGCCGTCGCCCACCATCTCGTCACCATTCCGTTCGCCATGTTTACGAAGCAGTCCATCAAACTGGGTGTCTCCTTGTGGCTGGGTGTGATGAACGAGAACCCACGCCTTGAGCCGAGGCTTCTCACCGAAATTTCTCAGCAGTGGGAAGTGACCATTCAGAATGGCTTGGGTCTGTTCAGCCATGCCATGTCGTGAGTTATTCTTGAACCTTGACCCGAGCCCGCTAACAAACATGCAGACACCCTGATCCCTTCTTCCTGAAAGAGGAGTTCGCGCCCAGTGATCTAGAAGCCTTGGCCAAGCGGAAGCAGCTTGTGCACAACTTGCTGTCGCCACACACACGGCTGCTGCAGTTCTTTGCAAGTCACTTTAACGCCACTCGCTTGGGCAGTCCGGATGTTCAGCGGGTCTTCCTGCGCATGCTCGATGTCACCTTGGACGCCGTGCGCTCATCGACACCGCACCCGATGGCACGAGAACTGCGGTTTCAAATCGTGTTGTTCGGGCTGAAGGTGCTGCATGTGTGTACGACCATTGGCGCCATCGCGCAATGGCGTTTCAAGGAGAAGATTCTATCGGCTGCTCTTAGCTGGTTTCGATTCGCACCAAGATGGTCCTTTGGCAGTAACATCCTGCAGCTGAAGACGGAAATTCGGCTCCTGGCCGATATTGTGGCTGCGTTGAAGAACGTTGCGTTCATTGGGGCCAACGCTGCGGACACCATCAAGTCTTTGCAGGCTAAAGAGCATCTCCTTGTCCTCCTCTTGGAAAGTGAGCAGGCGCGTCTTTCGGTCTGGGTCCACCCGCTCGGCGAGCAGTCCAAACCCCACGGACAGCCTAACAAGGCTGCTATTGAGGTGAGTATTCCAGCAGTCCTTTCGTAGATGTCACTTACGTTTGTAGGCCACTCTTGCGCCTCTCATCCGAGTCGCCTGGGCCGAGGACCCGTCCGTTGCTATTGAGCTCGTCACGCGGTTCCCGTATCCCCGGGTTCAGCGCGAGGTAAGATGGTTGTTGATCAACTTTCCGCAAAAGGCCATTTCTGAGCCGGAGGGTCTGCCCATCCTCCTGGGTGGCTCTTTGCCCAACGACGTCAGCTTCCAGATGAAGGTTAGTTACACTTGTGACAAGCTACTGCCTGATGCTGACCGCAGCAGTACCTGTTGTTCTGGTCGCCCGTGAACCCTATCACGGCCGTCACGTACTTCCTACCCGCCTACCGTAATCACCCGTTCTTGATGCAGTACGCGATGAGAGCCCTGGAGAGCCACTCCAGCGATGTGACTTTCTTCTACGTCCCGCAAATCGTGCAGACGCTGCGGTATGACGCACTGGGCTACGTGGAGCGGTACATCCTAGAGACGGCTCAGTTCTCGCAGCTGTTCGCCCACCAAATCATTTGGAACATGAAGGCCAATGCCTACAAGGACGATGACGCAACCATAGTAAGTTCAGTGAAACCCATCTCCGGGTGCGACGCTAATGTGTGCCAGCCTGATGCCATCAAACCCACGCTAGACAAGGTCATGGAGAAGATGATTGCAAGCTTTAGTGACGTGGACAGGACCTTTTACGAACGCGAATTTGCATTTTTCGACGAGGTCACGGACATCTCGGGTAAGCTAAAGCCATACGTCGGCCGGTCCAAGCCGGAGAAGGCTCAGAAGATCGAGGAAGAACTCCGTAAGATCAAAGTGGAGATTGGCGTCTACCTGCCAAGTAACCCCGATGGCGTCGTAATCGGTATCGACCGCAAGTCTGGCAAGCCTTTGCAAAGTCACGCCAAGGCGCCTTACATGGCTACATTCCGCATCAAGAAGACCAAGGGCAGCCTCGAGGATGTCAATGACATGCTCGAGGATGCGCACAAGAAGGACTCGCCGCCTAAGCCGGAGAATACCATCGAGGTGTGGCAGTCGGCCATTTTCAAAGTGGGTGATGATTGCAGACAAGACGTGCTTGCCCTGCAGATGATTGCGGCATTCCGCGGCATCTTCCACAACGTCGGCCTGGACGTCTATGTTAATCCGTACCGCGTCACGGCCACAGCCCCCGGGTGCGGTGTCATTGACGTGCTGCCCAACTCGGTTTCGAGAGATATGCTGGGCCGTGAAGCCGTCAATGGCCTCTACGACTATTTCATTTCCAAGTACGGCAATGAGGACTCGCTCCGCTTCCAGCACGCACGCAGCAACTTCGTCAAGAGCATGGCGGCCTACTCCATCATCTCGTTCCTACTACAATTCAAAGACCGTCACAACGGCAATATCATGATCGACGACGCGGGCCACATTCTGCACATTGATTTCGGGTTCTGCTTTGACATCGCTCCTGGCGGCATCAAGTTCGAGCGCGCACCGTTCAAGCTGACGACGGAGATGTTAGCGGTCATGGGCGGCAATCCGAACCACCAGGCCTTCAAGTGGTTTGAGGAGCTCTGCATCAAGGCATTCCTCGCGTCGCGGCAGCACTGCGAGAAGCTCAGCCAGATCGTACTCCTCATGATGGACTCGGGCCTGCCGTGCTTCAAGCCCGAGAGCGTACAGCACTTCAAGGAACGCTTTGTGCTGGAGCGTAGCGAGCGCGAGGCGGCAGACTTTGTCAAGGACCTCATCCGCAGGAGCGCTAACAGCTACTCGACCGGCGTGTACGATCAGTTCCAGCTTCTGACCAACGGAATACCCTATTGATCTGGGCCCAGATGCTTGATCGGAGGAGGTGGTGGTCGTTATGTTGGTCGTTGTTGTTTCCTGTTCCTTGCTTTGTGTCGTTTCTTAGGTCTTTTTATTGTCCACTCCCCCCGCCGCTATTACTTGGGTTTGCTAAGGGGGGGGGGGGGTCGTCCCTCATCCTTTTCGATCGCGGTCTCTGTTATACTATCCGCCGTCGCCCTGGTAAAGACCGTGCAATTAGCAGACACCCTTCACGAGAGCCGCCTTCTTTTTTCCCCTTTTACTCCTTTGATACAGCAGAACCCATAATATGATTTCACAGATGGAAAAATTTGTGTACTCTTTTCTTCTCTTTCCTCTTGGCTTGCGCCGTTTTTCTCTGCTAGGGTTCGTGGTCAAGGCGGTCCCTCCTTAGGTCGCACAGGTACACAATGATAGTAACACAGTCGGAAAACACAGTATAAGCATCATGCCCAACGCTCAACACAACAAAGCTCCGTCTCTAGCTGGAGGAGCCGTTACTCTCTGCTGCCCTTTCCTCAAACCCCCGTCTCTTGTTGATCCATGCCTAAAACGTGAAGAGGGTGTTAATTGGCGGTTCCCCGACAAAACAATGACCAAGGGTAGAGACCCTCTCGATCCTCTCCTTCTGCTCCTACTTCCCACCCTTCAGGTCGTGGTTTGGCAGGGTTGCTGCGGAAGAAACGACACATGTCACCCTGCTGCATAAACAAATTGGATACGTTGAGAAAATAGTTAACGTAGTAGAGAAAATGATTTTAACTCCGGCTGCTGGAGGAATGCTACGAGATCCACTCCGGTACGATGCTACCCCCCCCCCCTTTTTTTTCTTTTCTTTTTTTGTCTGAACCGCCCCATGCCGTTTCCCGCCCCTTATTTATACATTTTTTTTGGTAGGGTTTCCTGTCTGCCGCTTCCGCGTCCCGTCCCGTCGCTCACGCTTCTCCCGTTTCGATAGATCTACAAATGCTCTCCCATGCGCAAAGGAAAAAGGAATAAGGAGATATCACCGGGGCTTAAGATTTACAAGACCTGCGATCGATTTCGCCGTGGTTGGTGCGACCGTCCAGGTTAGCTGTGTTACGACCTGACCATGACCATAACCAATATCTATGTACTACGGATGGTCGGGTTATTGGTTGATGTGCGTGTCGACATTGTAAGTCGCATAGTCAACATGCACAAAGGCACGGTCGACAATCGGCACCGATTCGAGGAAGTAGGTCAAGACCTCACTGAGGTCGTGGCTGTCCTTGAGCGGCATGTTGGCGTCGAGGACGATGTCGACCTCAACAAAGAGCTTGTCGCCCGCGTGGTAGGCCCGGAGGTTCTGGATCTGCCTGATGGACGTGGCGAAGCGCATGGTGAGGTATAGCACTGTTGCAGCATGGATTGTCAGTCACAGAGTCCCCTTGCTTGGCGTGCCAACCATGAATGATTGTGGCCACAAGTCCCAGACATGGCGAAGGTGTCGAACGCATAGGGGTCGAGGATCAGTCAAGAACAAGGGCATGGCATGGGTGCGGCATGACAGGGTCCAATTATAGGCCTTGTGGGGGAGGCGAAACGGCAGGGAAAGCAAAAAAGGAAAGCTTACGGAGATTTCTCTCGTCCGATGTCGCCGAGAAACCCGTCAAGTTTCGGACATGGTGCGCCGAGGTCTGGCTCCAGTTGAAAACGACGACGACCGACAAAAGAAGACCACCGAGGGCGTCGAGCCACCAAATTTTGGCAAAGTAGCCGACGATGGGGAACAGGATGGAGCCGGTGTTGAAGATGACGTCGGTCATGGCATCGTCGGCCCTGCGTGGAGAATGTTTTATTAGCCAAATGCGCCGATGGTGTATCGCAATCGTCGATCAGGAGGCGGGAACGTAAACATTTGGCGACGAAGAGCGACAAGGTTGCAGCGAAAGAGAAACAGGGGGGGCCGGGAGCACTTACAAGGCACGAACGCTCGAGTTCTTGATGAGACGACACCAAAGCCAGCATAAACCCTTGATGACCACGGTGCCCACCATGATGGAAATGGCAGGAATGCCTCTGTTGTTCCCCCGGGTTAGCATCAGAATAGCGGGTAGCGACAGCGTCGGATGAAACATACAGTTGAACGATTTCACGGTCGGGAGACATGAGACGATTGATGGCCTCCAGGCCGACCTGGCAGAACGATGTGACCATGATGATGGAGAAGACGAGAACGCCAAGAGGCTCGAGACTGTGACGAGTCAGCACACCGCGCCTCGCCGTGATGCAACACAGAGTCAGTCAGTGGAGCGGGGGCGATTAGTTGCTCACCGTCGTCTACCCACGGGGTAAGAATGCTGGTCATTCTGGCTGGCGGCAATGAGCCGGGTTGTCGTCCATACAATGGCGGTGCTAAGGAAGTCGAGGACGGCGTCGACCAAACTAGCAAGCACGGAGACGGAGGGAACAGAGAGGACTACGAGGATTTTTCCGAGGAGCAGGGCGGCGTTGGCGGCGAAGTTGACCCAGATGGCCAGGGTGACGATGGGGTCGTCACTGTCAAGGTCGCCGTCCTCGAGCCAAGGGATCTCGGGCTTAGGCTGATCGGCTAAACCTTCCTCCTCATCAGTACCGTTCAGAAGTGGCGTGGACTCGGTGGACCGAAAAATGTCCTTGGGTTTGCGCTTCGCCTTTTGCTGTATGCTGTTTGTCGAACTGCTCTGCTCCGTGCTGCTGTTCTGGAGCGAGGCAGGGTTGCTGGTAGTGCCGTAGGCGAGGCCGCCGCGCGAGGGTGGTGAAGATGGTGTCGAAGACTCTTCGGTAATGGTCTGGGGCACGTCAACGGGACGGTAGGCCGAGGCGTCTAAAGCTTGGTGGTACTCGTTGAGCAGGTCGTGGGGCACGGATGAATCCAGCAGCTGATCGATGTAGAGATACATGCGAATCAGATCGTTGTTTCTCTCGTAGTAGTTGCGTCTTGAAGGGATTGGCAAATCGGCGTCAGCATTTCTGGTCCGTTCACTGCAAGAGCTCGGATTGGTCGCGCATGCGAGTCGAGCTGGGCGGGGCGCGCACGCGCGCATCGTCTCTTGCACTTGGCGACGCAGGGTTCAGGAAGGATTTGCCGACGGCGCGAAACTCACATATGCTTTGGCATGGCCTCCAGCTCGGCCTCGGTCTTCCAGTAGCGCTCCCACTGGTAGCGCGGGTTGCTGTTTCCGATAAGGCGCATGCTCCTCATCTGAGGGCCGAAGATGAGTTCGCTGAGGCGGCGCTCCTCGGCGGCGGACCGGTGGTGATGGTTGTCCTCCGAGTGATGTAGGAAGCCCAGCAGTGAGGTGTTCTCGTGGTCTTCTTCATCGTCGTGTCCCGGTTGGTGGTGGACAGGGCTCTTGAGAGACTCGCGCAATGTGGCATTGGAGCGGTTTCGAATGAGCGAGACCAGGGCGCCATTACCTCTCGTAGCGAAGGGATTCGGATCGGTGTCGGGACTGAGCATTGAGGGACGCTTGAATGACCCTACCCGAGGACTACTCGAATAGTGAGATTCCTGCGGCAAGGTCATCTTGGGCCGCGAGGAGCGAAAGGGACGACGGAGATCGGATATGGGCTGGGATTTGGTAAGAGAGGAAGGTCCGACCGAGGGAGGGACTGAATGTGTGGGCAGAGGAACAGAAAGAAAGGAGTGAGAGAGAAGAGGAAAGAAAATATTAGCCCGCACGATGTGAGGGAGCAGCCAAGATAATAGATGAGCTTGATATTGTCGTGGCCCAGAGCGCGCAGACAGCTTAATGTACAGAGCGCCACCCTAGCCTGGTCCTGCGAACATGCCAAAGCAGACAGCTCCAGTGACAATGGACCCGGGAGGTCTGAGGTAAAGAGAGCCGGGGAGGGTCCCCCCCTTCGCCTAGAGCTTCCCTGAGAGCCCCTTCCACCCTTCCGTTGAGGCTCGGTCTTGACGGTTGAGGGGACGCTTGGCGAGGGACGCGGTGGCACGGGCGTTGGTAACCCGGCCAAGATTGTATCTGAGGAGTGGCTACTCGCGTTTGAAGCTGCCGACGCACCATGGATGCAGCTTTTTCCTGTCCATCCCCCTCAAGAGGGTCCTACCCAGCACATTGTTCAGTCTCCTGGCCGAGGGAGATGGAAAATAGGGCGGGCTGCAGGGGACGGCAGTTTCGACCATCCTCATCACGCCCCATAAAAACAAAAAGTTTATTCTATTTTACTACTCTGCACAGTCAAACATCAGCACATCATCTTCGTCTGGAAACGGGGGGACGAGGAGCCGCCTCAGCACAGAATGCTCACTTGGCGAACAAGTCTGTTCCACTCTACCATCCCGAGGAGGCGAAGGCGACGAGCTGGACCAAGAACCTGCTGTGTGCCCGGATCTTGAGCCTCGAGTGTTCAACTGTTGCAGAGTCCGTGGGCATGTTACCCATCTAGGCACCTTGCGTGCTTGCCTAGTAATACTACTCAGAAACTGCCCGGGTGGAGGTTTTTTTATTTATTTTGTATTCTCGATCTCCAACTCAACTACCCGCACACACACACAATGCGCCATTACTTTCTTGGCTCATTTCCAATTGTGCCCGGTTGCAATTTTAACCGTGTCTGAAGATGGGGTGGGGTAGAGGGGAGAACGGTCCCTGAGTCGGCCATTGCCACTCCCGACAAGACTTGCCTTGCCCTTGTGTGTAGCGCCAATTCGTAACCCTCCGTCTAATGTCGTGCAGCGCAACTGACTAAGTTCGCTGCAGCGAGCTGGTTGCCAGCATTCAAAGAGGGAAAGCCTACTCGAGCCAAGATTGGATCAAACAGCAAATGTTTGCCTTCCCTTACCATTGCGCCTTTCCTCCAGCATTTTGAGACTCGTCCGAGGCGCAGCACCTCCGGCTCCAATTTCGAAAGCGACAATCACGCAGTTGCAGAGTCTCAAGTGACAGACAGGAGCCGCCCGTCTCAACTTCCGCATTGAACATACCTAACGGAGCGAGGTGTTCTTCCTAGGTATTTATGCTGCCGCGCGGGCTTGGCATCTTTGCATAACCGAGATTTGCCCAATTCAGGTCTCGATGGCAACCTGATAAGCAACCAGTGATACTGGTTTACGCACGAGGGGACGACAACGAGGCTTGCTTCGAGGGCTTATTGCGGTTGTCTGGATGACAAAAGGGAGTCGGAACTCCCCCCCCCCCTTGTTCAACTCTCCAACTGCTCGATTCCTTCTAGTCTGTCTATGCCTCCCATTGGCCAAGCTTCTAGCGCTTTTGGGTGTGGCTCCCCCTGTTGTGGTTCTGCAGGTCACGTCAGAGCCGCAGCTGCTGTACAGCAAGTTTTGGTCGTTTCTACCCCATCTTATCTGGTCATGCCCCTCTCCAGCACGGGTCTAGTTTCTCAATATCTCTCCGGTTGGATGGGACGCTTGTCGGCTGCATAAATCAATGACTGGCTGCCATGCCGGGCGCTGCCCGCAAAGGTGCGAGTCAGAAATTTGACAGAATTTGAGCCGATCGAGGCGACGCTCTTCTTCTTTATATCGATTGGCAGCGCGTCACTATAACCTCTAGACTATGGCTCTACCGGTTTCCCGACCCCCGGAGGCTGCCTTCAAACTCAAGGCAGGTTACCTAATTATCTTGCCCGTTCGTGTGGTCTCCAAAGTTGAAATCGCCTACAACGTCGTGCACAACACGTCAAGGGTGAGCGAGTTGAGGGCCCCTCTCATTGGCGCGCCCGATACCAACACTCTCGAGTTTCTGGCAAGAGCCCACAACGACATATAGCGCCCAAACCCATACGGGGTGTCTCGCCGGGTTATATATGTATCCGGTGCGAGAAAGCAGCAGCGTCGACACCGATGCCCTAGGAAACCACGACAGAAGACTACGTAACGGATGGGATCATGTAGACAAAAGTCCATCAGTTGGATGTTTTACGCTATTTCTGCATGGTGGTGCTGACTGCTTCTCGGTGTGACTGTTGATGCCCGCAAGATATATGCAAGTACGTACGCCACATGGGACGTGGACGCCGGCGAGAGGTGGGGGAACAAGGCTGGGTTAGGTGAGCTCTTACTATGACAGAACCATGACAGGAAGCAGGTCTTTGAGGAGCAAGAAGAACCACGGACACAATACCTATCTGAAGAAGGCTAGGGACAGCAATCGTCGAGGGGCCCACAACACATACAGTACACAACTATTACCTGTACTACCTACGTTCGTAGTAGTATGTACCACAATGACGGATGGAGCCGAGTAGAGTCTAGGCCGTCAGGCCAAGAGGTCCAGATTGCTCGGGGAGGAATCGACGTTTCCACCTACCCCTTGCCTACGATGTACTGTACTACTATGTATGTAGCTACTCGGGGCAGCCGGGCATTGTCATTAAATGAGGGCCCTAGAGCTCGTATGCGTTATTGGGAAAGGAGGGGGGGAGGGGGAATCGACAACGCAGGATAGCTTTGGGGAGAAAAGAAGAAAAAAACGCCCCTTCCGCCGCCCCTCCTTTTCCTTCCGTGGGTTCACCGCTCGATGCAAGCAAAAATCATAAGGGAACGAGGCTGCGGGCACCTTTCGACAATACTTATTCATCATTCGTGCCTTGCTTACAAGCTTTGCTCGACCGGTTGCGGTCGCATTGTGAATTTGCCTGCTTGTCGGTGGCCAGTACCGAACGGGTAACGGCCCAGGTACAAAATGCACTAGGTAGGCACTAGGCTCAGGCACAGTACGCGTTGCCAATCGCATTGTCAGGGGCCCTCGGGCAACCCTTGCACCCACCCACCCATCCATCCACGGTTGTGTGTGCGCCCGACGTCAACCAACCATCCGCGCACCAGCGGCCATCGTCAGATGTCTGGTCCCCGACCCCTGTCGCCTCAGGCGCCTGAGCTTTGTCCAACCAATGCAGGAGAGAGAAAGAGAGAGATGGAGATGGAGTATGTACATCCAGAGGCTCTCCTCTCCCCTTCTCCACAGCGGAGGGCTACAAGACGCCAGCTGACCGTCCTTCACGATCTCGCAAATGGGAGCAGATATTCCTGAGCGGTCAACCGGAGTGTGTGCACCAATACCGGGGAACCAAGCCAACCGATGCGCACCAAGCCGGACCAAACCAACATCGGGTGTCCAAGGCGATGTAAGCCTTCCCTTTTGAGACCCGAGCTGCTGCCATTCATTTGGTTGCAGCGCCGGCGGACAGCGCAAAGAAGAGGGAAAAAACAAGTATGGAGCCTTATGTCCGTCGGCTATCAACCATGGTTAGGTATACCAGTGTCACCGTCACACTCCACATTCTCCACTCCTCTGGAAGATTTCCTTGATCGTGGTACCATTATCTGGACAAACCTGGGTCATGTCACTCTGTCGGATGCGTCGCGGACTCGCGTTGGATGAGCTTGTCTCGAATCGAATCTTCGGCCGCGCCCAAATTCCAGGTTGCTCCATTGATCGACGGCATTTTGGCCTGGTCTCTTGGGGCTCTTGGTCAAGTTTCCCCAGGTGCGGCGGCATGTCGCCCGCCCGCCCGCCTGTGTAGAGACCCCCGTAGTGCACGCATAACAGTTGTAGCGTGCCAACGGACAGGTACAATGGGCCGTCATCACGTCGCTGCTGGAGGAGGAGGCTCCAGCGTGTTGCACTCTATCGAGTACGCTTACCATCCAGAAGCGCGTATCCATTCTCGCTGCACGGTAGTAGTAGCAAATGGCAAGTGAGGTCACGTCAGTAGTAGCAAGTCGGATAGACCATGTCCCGTTTCCTTCTTCTTGTGGACTTTGACAAGGCCCCTACCTGGTTGGAAGACTTCCACCGAGACAGTCGACACCTAGAGACACGAGACAACATTCGGTCCGGCAGTGAGTGAGTATCTTGGTTGCAGTTCGAGCTTGGCTTCTTGTCAAATGGCCAGAGGCTGTGAATCCCTCTGCTTTGCAGGTTTTTTTTTTTTTTTTCATGCGTGGCCGAGGATCAGTCCGGGGTGGGGGGGGGGGCGATACGAGGAATGCGTTGCGGAAAATCGTGCCAACTAGAAACGGGAGGAGAGTGAGTGACAGTGATTTTTACCCGGAATCGAGTGGAGAGGTGAGCTGGTCCGTTCCAGGTTGAAGGCTGCCCTGGTCCCCCACTCACCTCCATCGCCAGCAGCCACTTTTAGGTTCGCTGGACTCGATTACCGCGACAGACCTTGCGGCGGGAGTCAGTCCGCCGGGACGTCCCTTCACCTCGTGTCAAACGTTGGCTGGTTTCCATTTCGCATGTTTCGGACTGTTCTCGATGCCTTGCGGAGACTTGAGAGTGAGCTGTGTCCCTACCTCCCTCGCTTGCTTGTTGAGCTCTCTGGGCCAAGCATGTCAAGCATGCGTAGATGGCAAGGACAACCCGACGACGTACTCCGGCTTGAAGCCTGGTGTTGCCCCACTAGCACGACTAGTATACATGTTCTGTACATGGTAGGTTCACCACATGTGGGCACGTGAAGCTCCAACCCGACTAGATGGTATGCGACAAATCACTTGTCGACCAGCTTAGCTCACGCGCAGAATCAGTGGGTGTATGAATGAATGGATTGATGTATCCTTACACACACTACTATAATGAACGTGTACAGATACAGTAGGTAGTTTATGGATGGAGAGGGCCACTATTCAAGCTTCCAGGATTACCTTGGACGTTCGGGTAGACGTTTTGAAGTTATGAGGAGGGTAGCGTTAAGAGTCCCTTCCTTGGTGACTTTCTCACGTCTTCAATCGTATAGGACATAGGAATCGACTGGAGACGAATGGAGGTGCGAAACAACTTGTACGAGAAGATTAGTCGTCCAGAACGGGGGGCAGCACCTACCTATACAAAGTCAAGAGTTACAGAAATTACAGAGATGGGATGTGACTTCCAGAAAAGCACACTCTCTAGGCGTCATCCGTCCCCGTCTTTTTGCGTGATTGCGGGAAAAGTATCAAAAACATATGGATTTCCGGGTTATGGACACTCTGCAAATCGATTGCCCTATGAGCGTTGTTGAACGGGACGGATGGTGCCTTGCAGTATGCATCCTCCCCCGTACCCGTCCATTCATCCATCCACCTGCTGCTCCTACCCTCCACTCTGAGCCTCCGGGCTCTAGGTACACTACTACGAAGGTATTTCCCTCCGCGGACACGCATTGGTAGGTTCACACTGACTGGCCTCTGATTGTTTTCTTCATTCACGCCCCCCTTCCAAAATCACAAAATCGCAGGCCTCGACCTCGCCTTTCCCCAACACAACGAATCGGCATTCGACTCTTCGCCCACAAGGTCTCCAAGTGTCTTCTTAATCGTCTCTGGAGATATGCAAGCCCGGGGCTGCCGATAGAACGGCACCCCACCTCCACTCCTGCGTCAACGGCCATCCGTGAAACGTCCTTGTTCCTCGTGGCCCCTCCCCGTTCTGCGCAGCGCTGCCTCTCCGCCAAGCCAGCCGCTTTCATCGAGATCACCATGGATATGGTCAAGCACGCCGGAAGAGAAGACCGTGCTCGCAGCCCTTGGTGCTCTTGACCTCTTTTCAGTGCCCAGATTCGGCGTACGTATCCTTCGGTCTGGGCATCTTGACTCCAAGTGTTCCCGACGTACCCAACAAGAAACAGACGCCGACTCTCCGAATACGCTACTTACCAGGAAATGGAACAGACATGTCGCTCGGCCCTAATAGACCGCCAGCCATGGGTGGGATCAACACATTACCCTGGCGACAGGGAAACTCCCGTCCCCATCTGTCCGCTTCCAGCCGGGTTATTTGGAGACTTGCCTTCAAACCTACTCCCCAGACTTCAAGCATCCATGAGAAACGACCGAGCTCAATTCTAATCACGTCTAACCATTCCACCACAGCGTCATAACCAGAGAGGCAAGTGCCTTCTACGTTATGCTTCAGCTCCATGCAATCCTCCCCCACAGAGACATTGCCAGCACTGATATATAACTGCGCTCTTGGCGGGCCTACCTCGTGACGGGCCTGACAGACTGAACATGCCCAAGCCTCGCGCGCCATGCCGAGCACAGCAAAACAAGGGCATTCGTTTGGACAGCCTAAGCAGATCGGCTTTCGGTTCGGTGGCAGGAACACCCGCATACAATATATCCCCAGCAGCCTTGGCGATCGTCGAGGTCACCGAAGGCTACCAATCTCACAGCGAAGACACGCAACCAACCATCCACTTAATCTACAGCCACTTCTCGAAGCCACATCCCGCATGTGTAAAAGTGAATACGAGATACGGTATGGGCCCAACGGGCGCTTTCGTCGCTAGAAACCGTTATCCCAACCCGCCAATATAAGAGTGTCTCGTCCCGCGTTCGTCTCTAAATGCGATGGCGGCGGCTCCAGGGTTAGATTAGAACCCCGAGACTACACTGCGCATCGCGGTCGTGAAGAAGGTTTCAGGCCTCGCCTACCGCTCAGAAGTCTAATCCGCCCGATCATCTGCGGAAGCACGTTCGGTCCGCGTCTTGCGGTACCACTCACACGACATGCCAAAGCTTGCTGATAATTTTCCCCGAAAGCTTCATGTGGCGCATTTCAGCCGATGTCGAGGTCTTAGGCTGCAGGGTGAGAGGTTGGGCTGGAAGCCCTAGTGCTGCAGCTGGGTGGCGGTGTAGTGTACGTGAGGAAGGGGGGGAGGGGGCACTTTGATCGGTAACGGGAACCTTGACGGCGGGCGACGTAGTGCAACGTGCAAGTAGCCCATACCACACGACGCTACTTTGCAAGAAGGAAGAAAGAAAGAAACAAGCCGCTGCGAGGATTGTTGCCGCCGAAGGTAGTGGTAGAGTAAGGGGCAATGGACGATTGTGTCAGCGCCACCCAACGATGCTAGACCGGATGGGTGGGTGAGTCCTCCGAAGGAATGAATACCCCAAAATGCCACCCAACAACATACTCGACTCCAGTCCCGAAAAAAGGACGATGGCGAAATTTCCGGCGACAGGGGATCACACGATACTTACTGCTCAAAATGTGTAACCTTGGCCATTAAACATCATCACAGTTGTTGTTGTTGTTGTTGTTGTCGTCGTCGTCGTCGTCGTCGTTGGCGGTGGCGGCGGCGGCAAGGCTTCGAACCCCATCTCCGAATTTTCATGCGCGTCCGATCTTTTGGGTTCATACTCCGTACAGCATTGTGCATGTGCTATGGTTCAGCAAAACAGCAGGGCGCCGACGGACCATTGCTGAAAGGCAGCGGTGCAGGCCGTCTCCGGGCCATCCCATCCCAAAGCTGCCCATCTAAATTCAATGCCACGCCGTCAAGCATCTGCCCACTCGTCCCTTCTCCGCACACGCCCCCCTTTTCCCCCTGGATCCCTGACCCTGGGCCCCCCGAGCCTAGAGAAATCAGAAGAAGCGAATGAGAAATGGTGCACCTACCTGTAGTGTACATACCCAGTACACGGACGAATACAGAAAGCGCTGAAGAGAGAGGACAGGGCAGGCATCTCGTCAGCTGGGTCAGGGTGGGCTGGCCGGTGGACTAGCTCGACGTTCGTAAGAAGCTATGCATCAAATCAAGCCCACCTTTCCTAGCAACTATTGCTTGGTCTCTCCACTCCTTCCGAACGAAAATAGGCCCTTCAAATGGGTGCGTTGGAGGAGGGAGAGGCAGGGAAGTGCGTCGAGGAAAGAGCTGGACCGAAGACGTACGTGGTGGTGGGGGAGACAACCGCCTTTGAGATTTTCCCTCACACACACACCCCCCCTTTTGACTGGCATACCCCATACCCCCTCGCACCCCGGCTCGGCCTTTACCCTGGCCTGCCTTAGCCGTTGCTAAATTACTTTACCTACACACACCAGTACTTACTGGTCTGATCGCCTCCTCCTTTCCACATTCCCACCCGCTCCCTCCAACCTCTCCTCCCATCGACTGCTTCGCCGGCCCTGGTTGTTGCTGTCATCATTCGTTGCGTATCCTTTGGTGTCGTGTCTATCTCGTCCCACGGCTCGTTCGTATCTCGTTCATTCGTTTATCCTTCATATTGTAATACCCCAATCACCATCACCTACCCGGTTTACGGCCCCGTAGTTCTGCCCGCTTGCCTGTCCATGATCATCGGGTTCTCTCGCTTTGTACACAGCCCCGGCCTGCATCTTTTTTTGCTTTGGGGTCAAAAGTTGAATGAGATCATACGGCTTCTGTTTTTACGCCCTCGCATACGTTCTATAGACTAATAGCCGTCATATCATCTTTTGGGTCACCGTCGACGTCGTTGTCGTCGCCTCATCTCTTTTTATCTCGTCCCGTTCGACAGATCCCCCCTCCGGTAAGTCAACGAGCCAATCCTCTCGTCATCTCTCATTCCTCAACCCGCCCGCCCAACCCTATACATAGCTGCATTCCCTCCATTTCGTTTCGCGACATCGCGGCGCGCGTTGGAGAAGGCATTGCACTGTCAGGCCAGCTCCATCGCTAAGGCTGCTGGCGGGCTCCCTTGCCGGAATATCCTCATTCCCCCCGTCTGTCGGGTCCCCACGGGTGGCCACATAGCCCCGACACGCATACCCGTGCCGCGTACACTCTCACGACACCTCACACAGGCTCTTGCGCACACCACAATCCATCCATAGTCGCAGCAGCTGACGCCTGGGGTTCTACCGCTACGCAGAACCGCTTCGCTTACCCTTACTTTTTACCAAGCTCCGCGCGCCGCCTGCTGACACGAGCCACAAACAAAGCCCATTCGAGTCTCATCTTTCTGTCGTCATCCCACATCGGCTGACCCGCCTCGTATCGCAATTTTTTCTGCGGCCCCGACCCAAGGCGAAGAACAAACCCCCAGGGTTTAATCTTCGCGAAGCTTGCTGCACGAATTGCTGCGTGTAAACCCGCGCACTGAATTCATCCCGCTGGGAACGTCCATTCACCGGTACTTCACATGCCTAGATTCTCCGTCTCTTTCGGCAGGCGGCGATCAACCGTCGACTCGGACGAGTTCCATGATGAGCCGGTAGCGACAAAGGAACGGCCTACGTCGTTCCGTGTCTTGGAAAGGACCGAGGTTGGAGGACAAAAGTCTTTCGACAGTGGACACAGACTCGTCAAGGCGACCACAACCGCAATTCCTCCCAAGAACAATCACTCGGACCTGTCTCTCGGGGACAACAACAATCATAACAACAGCAACATGTTTGCGGACATCAAGAACAACCGGTATGTGCATCCTGCCATTTTTCTTGAATCACTCCTCTTCCCAACCATGTCAAAACACATTCTCGGCCATGGACAAAGGGGTAGATGAAAGTGGGATTTGGAGAGAGAAAGCGAGACCTGGAAAGCAAGAGTACATGGGAGAAAGAAGTAGAAAAGAAAGAAAAAAAAAAGGAAGGAGGGTTGGCTGGCATTCCACAGCGGCATGTCTCGGACTCGGCGGTCTATTGCTGCCCTGTTTGGCGGTGGTCGGTCCTCTTTCTCTTGGTGGCCTACACTATTTTCCCCCTTGTCTGCAATTCATTTCAGGGCCACCGCAAGGATTGTGTCTAAACGTCGACTGACTCAGCTTAAGGGGAAGTGGGTCATCTAATACCACCAAAACAACCTCGACAGATACTTCATCGCGCCACAGCAACGTCTCGACCACACCGTCTTCGGCTGACCTTGGCCATCAAGGGGCTCAGGAAGAATGGAAATCATCGATTAGAAAATCACACACCGACGTGCCAACTCCCAAGCACAGTTCCGGTGGGTTTCTTAGCAAAGCCGGCAGGACCTTTTCCTTTGGCGGTCAGAAGAAGCACCAAGCCGTAGCAACCTCCGTTGACGATCATCCTCTTCCTCCGCCGCCTCCGCCGCCCAAGGCGTCATCGGACGAGGACTACAGCCGGAGACCGCGAGGTTTGACAGACTCCACTGACAGGACTGCCACGCCCCCGAAGCTCAGCGACGAGGACTTTGCCCTCGACTTCGGTAGCAACTTCGGCACTATGTTCAAGGGTTCCGGATTCGATAAGAGAGCCAGCCAAATGACGCTTCCCGGTAACGACAAGTCGAACCTGGGGCCTCGGTCCCTTACGACCAACAGAGTAAACCAGCCTCAACCCTCGCCCATCAAGATCGATCATTCCGCGAAAGTGGAGGCTTCGCCTTATTCGTGGAGCAGCCAACACTCCCACGACAACCTGCTGCACTCCTCCGGCGCTAACTCCCCTACCACCACTGAACGCACATTCGTCCCACCACCTGTGCCCCGACACGGCTCGCCGTTGGCATTTCGCAACAATGTCCCATCGGACATCATTGAGGATGAGGATGCGAACCTGTTGAAGGACTCGCTGGCAGCCAGCCGCTTCCTAGGCGGTTCAGGTCAAGCAAGCAACCCGCACCCACCCGGCAGGTTCCGCCGAAATGAGGACACGTTTTCGACGGCGTGGGAGGCAACCGATGGGAAGAAAGAAGAGGAGAACATGTTTGATAACGGGAGGCCACAATTGCCGAAGCCGCCCACGAACCACAACCGCTACACATCCAGCGACAACCAAAGTCCGGCTCGCAATAAAGTCATGACTCCCGCCGAGTTTGAAAAGTATCGCCGAGACAAGGAACGCGATGAAAACACTAGCGAGACAGCCAAGGCTTCCAACAACAGCCGCGATGATGACGAATATCAATATGACGATGATGAGGATGACATTGAGAAGGCGAAGCTGGCTGCCAAGCAGAGGAGGAAGCAGGAGGCACACATGGCAGTCTACCGACAGCAGATGATGAAGGTTACGGGCGAGTCCCCAATGTCCGGTCCTTCCGGTCATGCCTCTCGGCCAAATCTCTCTGTATCGCTCAGCACGCCAAACCTAGCCGTACCGCCGGGCCCAATGACGGGCAGGTCTGACGGCTCCGAAGGAGAGGAGGACGAAGAAGTACCCCTTGCCATCCTGGCCGCACATGGCTTTCCGAACAAGAACAAACCCCCTGCCCGGGTTCTGAACATGGCATCGAACCCCGACCTGAGGTCGTCGGTCCATTTGCAGTCTGGTCAGCCTGCCAGGCCCGGATCCAGCATGGGCGAGGCGACTGGACCCAGAGGAAGTAGTGGCGGACACCTGCCCGCCTTTGCGAGAAAGCTGCCACAAGACCCATTCTTGGGCGCCGGTCTCATCAACGCACCTCCCCGAGAGTCTCTGACGTTCGGCGGGGGCTCACCGGCACCCGGCGCCCAGGCGCCCTCCGTCCCCATGGGCGGCTTAGTCGGCGTCATTGCCAGCGAGGAACGATCTAGAGCCATGCGCAGAGGCAGCCCTAACATTGAGGCACAGAATGTCAATCCTTTCACGGGGGCCCCGGTCGACCCAATCAGCGGAATCCCGCCGCAAATGATGTACGCCAACATGAACGGAATGAACGCCATGGGCGGTGGTATGGGAGGCATGCCGCAAATGCCCCAGATGCCCCAGATGCCCCAGATGATGCTTACACCAGGAGACCAGGCACAAATTCAAATGACACAGCAGATGCAGCAGTTTATGCAAATGCAGATGCAGTTCATGCAGATGATGGCGACGCCGGGTCAGAACATGAACGGCATGCAACGACCGATGAGCCACGTCGGTACTCCCACGGCCTACGACAGCCAAAGACAGTCGTACTTTGGCGACTCGATGCCTGAGCTTCCGCGACTCGATCTTCGAACGAGAACGATGAGCATGGTGCAGCCCAGCTCTTCGTCCTGGATACAGCCTGGAGGAGGGCTTGCTCCATCCATTCACGGAGGCTTGGGTGGTGGCGGCGGGTACGCGCCCAGCATCCACGCCCAAGGTGCCGGGTATGCCCCCTCGATCGCACCCTCGGAACGCAGCAACGTGGGCTTACCAGGCCGTTACAGACCCGTAACGCAAGCGCCCCGACCTCTGGATTCTGGCCGACGCATGTCAATTATGTCGGGAGCCATGGGATGGGACCAGCCGCCCAAGGTCATGCAGCAACAGGAGACGAAGGCGCCTAACAAACTAGACACTCACTCAGACGATGATGATGAGGAGGGATGGGCCGCGATGAAGGCCAAGAAGGAGAAGAAGAGGGGCCTGTGGAGAACGAAGAAGAGCATTGGCAGCGAGATCGGGGCATTGATCTCGTAGAGCGAAGGGAACGACATGGACATGTCACTTTGAAGAAGGGGGGTCGGGGGGTAGAGAGACCGATTGGGATGCAAAAACGAGACTGGACATATCGAGGAAAATAGAAAGAGGAGGGGGGAGAGGGACAGAAACTCCACGCCTCCACCAACGTTGTGTTGCTTAACCCTTCAATGATGCGGTGGGGTTGGCCTTTTGTTTTTGTTTTTTCTGTTTCCGATTTTTGGATAATTCTGCATGCCCTGTGTATATTCTATCAGACATTGTTTACTGGGCGTCGGTGATGATGGTGAAAGAGCAAGGTGGAACGGCTTGGTTATTGGCTGCAAATTCCTGATAGACAGCTCTCAGTGCAATAATCTACTAATGTTGGAGAACGAGAGAGAATCGTCACGAACATGAGGGCGTTGATTTATTGAAGTTTGAAGCCCCATTCCCCGCGCTCGCTTACTGGTGTGTGCATCGGTTCCATGTCACTATTGTAGCTTGGGTCAGGTCGCTAGGACAGTCTCTCCTCGGTTTTGATGCCCGTCCGTATTAGATATCCCCTAGTATGATTCTTTCTTCTTATTTTTTTTTATCTTGACCTTTCCCTTTTACTTTTGGTTTTCCCATGCCTTTCCCCAAGGTCTAGGTGTCGTTGCCCTTCCCATCTGCGCGTTCTCGGGCCGGGAACCTAACCTACTCGATCTTGCCTGCGGCCCAGGCCTTGCGCTTGACGCCAAGCTCGACGGCAGCGAGGCCCCAGTCCTCGCCATGGTTATGCCCTCCCGAGGTGAGCCCGGCGCGGGCCTGGGCCTGCTCGTCGTTGAGGACAGTCAAGACGCCGAAGACGACAGGGACGCCCGTGTCGAGGCCGACCCGCATGAGACCGTGGGAGACGGCGTCGGCAATGTATTCAAAGTGCATGGTCTCGCCCTTGATGAGGACGCCGACGGCGATGATCGCATCGAACGGGTGCTGAGACTCGACGGGAAGGGAGGTCAGGTCCGTGGTTGAGGAGCCGAGAAGATCACCGGCCGATGTTCCGGTGCCGGATTGTGCTGATTGGACTTGGGAGGCTTGGTAGAGTCTGTAAAGGGGAGATGGGACCGGGCCGGGTCAGCTCTGGCTCGCTTTGGTTTGCCGCAGGTGGGTTGTTCATGTTCCTGGCAAAGCCGGCGCAAGAAACCCAAGCGAGCTACTAGTAGCTTAGTTACTAAGTGCGCATACTCACCTTTGCACGGCGATGGGGAGCTCCCAGGACCCCGGAACGGACTGCAGGACGATGTTGGACTCCTTGACGCCGCAGGCGAGAAGCTTCTCCTTGGCACCCTTGACGAGAGGCTCAATGATGGTGGCATTCCAGCGGGCATGGACAATGCCGATGCGCAGGGCGCTGCCGTCGTGCTCTTGCGGGGTCGGTCCCTTGATGCCGGACATCGTAGACGTCTTCAGGTTGTGAGGTTGTGGTGAGGAGGGGAGGGGTGTCAAAGTAACGCAATCGGAGGGTCGCTTGTGGCGTTTGTTGCGGAGGATGGTGCGCGGCGTCGTCAGCTATGTGTTGTTGTCTCGCGGAAGGGTTGAATGAAGCTTGGAGTTGAGAAGCCGGACGTTATGGACGCGTCTGTCTGGCTTATGATTCCCCTAGCACAGCCAACGTTCTTTTGTCAGAGTAGGCGGCGGTGGTGGGTTAGGTAGGTAGCTCAGGAACGAGAAACGAGGGCCTCTGCGATGCGGGGTATGCGTTTTGAGGTCTTGCGTGCCCGGGAGTGGGATAGCAGCAGCTGCGGGGCTTTGACGTCCCCCTTGGGTCTTGCTATGACCCCTGCAGGGGAAAAGGCTTGGACTACCTAGGTAGGTACCTAACAGCCCAGGAAGGAAGCTTCGGGCGCGTGTGGTGGCTGTGGTACATAGTATTTGTGGCACGTCCGGCTGTTTGGCCAAGGGCATCAGCGTCAGGGTGCCCAAGTATCTTGTGCCATATCACGGTATCGCCGCATATGGGTTTTCTTCGCGTACTCGTGGTGAAGTGGTCAATTTCCTTTTCCCGGGTCCGGGGGCGCGTCATCCGCACCCTTGCTTGCGTACGGCAAACGCAGCCGCCGCCCGGCCTTCGTCCACTGGGTGATATTCGAGCACTTGTTGGTCATCTCTTTTTTCGATGCATCCAACGAGGGAATGGTCTGCTCGACGCAGACAGTTGTTGCTCGGGCTGGTATCCCACCAAAGCCCCATCTTCCTTCGTCTTGAGATCACTTTGTGGTACTTTATTGTTGTTGTATCGCTCGCACCTTTCAACCTTACTTCAGCGGTGCCGTACCCCTTCGATTGCCACGGGTTGAGTGCCGGCCCAGAGGTTGCCGACCCAGAGGTAGTCGCCCACGGGCGCTCCGTATAGGTCTCTGAACCACGTGGGGTTATTGAATACGTGATTTGTTGCGCCTGAATCGAGTAACGCCTACGTTGGTGGCCAAGAGTGGGAAATCGCGGGAATCTTTCCACGGCAGTAGCTATATAGTCAGTTGTTCGCTTTGAGGCAGTGTTTTGCACCCGCTCCGTGAGGTTGGGCAAATCGTTGACTCGCTTCAGTGCGAGCTTCTCGCGGTCGGCGTAAAAGGGGCTCGCGGTGTTATCCCATCGAGCGCGCTTGGACCTCACATCCTCTGGATCCATTATACCTCACCATCGGACGGTCCAGACAGTCTGTTCCCTTGCCGCCCACACAACGTTGCTAGCAGTTACCGATCTGTAAGCCTAGGTACCTGTCACGCTGAACCTCTCCTACGTTTGACCGGGTATTACCGTAGAATAGACCTCCCTCACGCACGCGAACGGCACCTATAACGTACGTACGCGGATAACCCTCTGCCCTTTACCATGGTTTAGCTCCTGTCCTATCGTGAGGCATTGGCGTTGGCACGAAGTCGATTGCTGTGGGGGGCGTTGCGTCCCCTACGGTGCCAGACGTGATCACCCATTTACCTTCTATAGCTTTTCAGCAAATGACTTGTAATACATTCTTTGAATACCTTTCAGCATCCAACCTCGGGGACTCATTGACGAGAAGCTACACAAGCCACCCTTACGACTATTGACCACGCGATGGATCGCCGGATGATCAACAGGCCAGCAAGCCAACAACACTGTTACTAAGTATCGACCTCAGCTATACTTGTAGTCGAAGCCCTACTGCAGGCGGGAAACAGATACACCTAAGCACCAGTAAGTGCTCAGAGGGCCAGAAGAGTGTAGTACCCCATGACAGACAGTAGGTAGAACAAGATGTAGGATAAGGCGTGTGAGGACTGCCTGACTTTCGAACCTAATGTGCTTGAGAGGCTAGCCGTGCCGTCCTAATTATATGCCTGTCGGCTGGCCCTCTGCGATACTCCCCTCCACTCCTAATTTCTCCCAGAGTCTCGTATTAACGCGTTTACTACCTAGATAGGTAGAGTAAGAAGTAGATAGATATATAACCTACTAGGACAACAGGTACTTAGACATAGACAGTGCTTCCACTGAGCTTACTATATACGATTTATATCTATAGTGAGTTGTATATAATAGAGCCAGTTATTAGTTATTTATATAGTAAGCTTCTATTAGGAGAAGCTCTCGTTACGCTACTTGTAAGATAGGGATATTAATCATACCAAGACCTACCGAAAGCCGAGCCGTGTTCAAGACTCTGACAAGATGTTAACCAAATCTAGCAGCGGTAGTTGTCTCACCGGAGGTGTTATTCTAGCACCCTTGCCCTATCACCTAGATTACCTACAAGACGGCGGGGTAGGAAGCAAGAGCAAAAAACGGCCCAACTGATAGATAGCCAATATCGAGGCCCTATAGTAGAAAGAGGCGGCGTACTTCCCGCGTCCCGGGCCCATATAGACGACAAAGATTCACCTATATGCCCATTAGCGTCATCCTTACCCCCTACGGCTTTCTCTCTTCACACTTCTAGTGTCGCCCTCTCCGTCCACTGCACCACATATTCGCTATATAGATCTAGATTCCGCGTGATCCAAATGTCCTCTACTGCAAGCTACCCAGATCCTTCCGGCCTACCAGACATTTTTAACATAGAAGAGATGCCAGGCAATGTTAGTACCGGCTTTATACCAGTCAGCTGGAGCAGGTTATACAAAGCGATAACGACGTGCTGCTTCCCCAAGGTCGTCAGCACCGCCAGCAAATTGCTACTACCGGTATAAGCTGCTAAATAACGCGCTTAACGGCTTATGGTTGTGTCTGAAACGCCACGGGATGGAAAGGAGAATCATTAGGTCGCATGAGAGCGGCTCTAGCTGGTTGATAACGGGAGGTAGTTTGGTAGGACTTACGGTGTGGGTGCTACTCGTTACAGGGGCATTGTCCTAGTGTCAGAGGGTTTAAGGGGACAGGGTAATACAGTGGGAGTTCAAATGAAGACAGCCGGAATACGCGAGCTGTGGGACGGAAGGCAGCCGCCGGCTTGTGGTTCGTGGGTGGAAGGAGGTAGGCGGAGAGGCGGAGAACGGGGCAAAAGGGTAGAGGTACAGACAGTGCAGAGGAAGGTCGCACAATAAGAATCACTGCTTAGTCAAACTACTTTGCCTGTTGCCGCCTTCTTTCGTCTTCAAGAAGGGTCAGACGTTTTTCTCATTTTCATGACTCTCCCACTTCGTTGTGAGCTCCTCAGACCACACGGTTATTTCGTTCTCGGACATCTCGGTTCCCTTTTGCGGGGGGGTTACCGCGTTGCTAATCCATTTGTTGCCTTCTGCTTTTCCTTCGTCACAAAAGAATAGTACTCGCTATACACCATGTCCATTTCTCAACTTCCCAAAAGTACTTGTCACCTGCTAAAGTCCACAACCGTCGTAATATCTCCTTTGTCACTCGTCAAGGAGCTCGTCGACAATGCCATAGACGCCAATGCCACCAACATTGAGATCGGCATCTCAGCCAACACGATAGACAAGATCCAGGTCCGAGACAATGGTCATGGCATCAGCCCTGAAGACTACCACGCCGTTGGGCGAAGATCACATACCAGCAAGCTTCGGACCTTCGAGGAGCTCCAGTCAAAGGGCGGCAAGACACTTGGTTTCCGCGGCGATGCCTTGGCAAGTATGAACACCTGCTCAAAGCTTACCATCACGACGAGAACAAGTCAGGACAAGGCTGCGGCTTTGCTGGTGCTCAAGAAGGACGTGGGAGGAATTGTGGACCAGCGACTGGCTTCAGGTTCTGTAGGTACGACAGTCGAAGTCTCCGATTTGTTTGCTGGCGTGCCGGTCCGGAGAGAGCTTGCCATCAAGGAGAGCAAGAAGTCTTGCGGGCAGATCAAGGAGCTCCTTCAAACGTATGCCCTTACTCGACCACACATCAGACTCTCACTCAAAATTCTCAAAAACCACAAACTTTCCTGGTCATATGCTCCCGGTCAAGGGGCCAATGTCAGAGAAGCGGTACTCCAAGTCTTTGGTCCCGATCTGGTCTCGCAATGCGTCTAGAAAACGTACAACTGGCCCACAACTGTGGTTCCGGGCACTTTCTCGACCAGACCAGACACCCCGGCACCAGTACTGCAACTTGAAGCCTTCCTTCCGAAGGCTGACGCGGATCTCTCCAAGATCTCTGGAAAAGGCTACTTCATCTCTGTCGACTCGAGGCCCATGTCTACTGTCAGAGGGACTATGAAAAAGCTTGTCAACTTATACAAGACCTACTTACGCCATGTCGGAGGACTCGAACCATACTTGAAGACAGTCCCCAAACCTTTCATACGTCTGAATATCCAATGTATCATCGGAAGCTACGACCCGAATGTGACAGCGGCAAAAGACGAGGTCCTTTTTGCTAATGAATCCAAGGTACTGTCACTTTTCGAGGAAATGTGCAAAGAGATGTACTTGCCAACAGAGCCTGGGATCGTGACTGAGGTTGTGGAAGAGTGTGCCCAAATAAAAAAGTGGCAGAACAAAGGCGAGAATTCTTATATACTATCGGACGATGATGGAGAGCCACTCAATGGGCCCCTGGAACGGCTTATACCAGACACAGCAGCCAGGGGAGAAGGTCCCGACTTCCTGTCAGATGGCAATGAACCGCATTTTGCCGAAATTATCCAGGAACACACGCTAAACCAACCGGTCAGGGTGGGTGATGACCTCGTCGGCCCGCCGTCGTCTATTACCGAATCCCATATCGCAGCCCCTGTTGTCAAAGGGGGCTTTGGCGAGTCTGTTTACAATAACGTTGAAACACATCAACAAAACCGAACCGACCCTATTGGTAATGAAGAGGCACTTTTCGGAAGCCCCGCGACGGCCACAGATGATCCCAGTCGGGCACCGCGTCCGTATACTGGTGGGGAGGTGGCGGGGATCAGTCATCGGGAGCAACGAAGCCAGCCCTTTCCCGGAAATGCAGAGCTGCAGCACAACACTGAACCGATTCAATATCTACTTTGGACCGGCTGGGAGGTAGATATGGCAAGAGACAAAACTGCAAGTCCCGAGGGAAACACTCAGCCAATTCTTCTCGACCCACCCCGGACAGATCTTGTTGAATATCTGCATTCGCAGCGCCTCCATCAAGAACATCGCGAGAAGCCAAATCCCTGGACCATTGCCAAAAAAGCAGCAGGCAAATGTGGCGCTCATGAACATGGCAGCTCTAGCTATCCGAGTGGCGTTACACAGCGTGATGACACTCCAGTTAGCACAAGTTCCTGTGAACGGTTGCCGCTTCCTAGAGCGGAAGATTCTACGCAGAGAGGGTCTGATATGGCCCACTCGAGCGTCGAAGACCAAGACCACATTCAACCCCAGCATCACCGACGTCAGCGGGAGCCTGTCTTACCAAGGGAGGATGTGCCTATAATGCAATATTCCGCCGCCCCACAAGGTGATTTTTTCAGGCCGAGACATCAATGCCAGCGAAGAATTGCTAGAGATGATGGGCCATTCCAGCCGGCCGGTGAGAGACATGACGTTAACAAGCTAGATATTCAACCTGCCAGGGGTCCTGGTGTTCGCCAGCATGCGTACGCCAAAACGCCACATCCTTTTGTCAACTTCGACAAGGAAATTGCGTTAGGCACGCCTCCCCCTTCCTCGAGCCCATTGCATAAATCGTTCCATATACCTGCTCGGGTTGAACCAAGAAAACAGCAGCAGCACAGACAAAGGCCTCGTGGCGCTCCACGAAGGGCTACACGAGCTGTGGATCCCAGGACAGATGGATTGAGACAGGGCAAGATTGCTCTCAGCGCCAGAAGGTACCAGGAGCCGCTGACGCCGAAAGGCAGCGCAGGCGATTGTTTTGCTACGACGGATGCGGACCATGCTGGTCTTCGAGATAGCTACGTGGTTTCCGAAACATTGGCAGACCCCCATCGCCGCGGCAATGATGATCTGTCGCCGAAGGAGATGGAGGAGGCTCTAGAGAGGCTCAGCGCGCTCCGTCCAAAAACAGGGAACACTGACTACACCGAAGAAAAGGGAATGGGCAAGGAACGTGGCAGAGCTCTCAGTCGAAGATCGGCAACAACTGCGCCTGGCACGTCGCCGCGAAGCTACCTGAGACGAAGACTGGCATCCAGGTCCCGATCGAGGAGCAAAACACATAGGCGTATGAAGTCGGAGATGTTGCCGTTCGAGAAGCAATGCTCTGACGCCTACACACATATACAGTCACTTACACTCGATTTAAGTAAGATGCAAAAACAGGCCTTCAACGCATGCGATTACGATCTTTACGTTCTCAGAGGTCAACAGGAGGCCGCATTTCCATTGGAGCCAAGCGAGATGGAAGATATCAGTAACAGACTTCAAGAGGTTCTCGGGGCATGGGCGTGCAAGGAGCATGGTGTGGAGCTGGAGCTTGAGATCAATATCAGCGCATTGTTCAAAGGAAGCGATGTGGGTTGCATGACGGAATGAGTGCAGCCTGGGACAGGTATATTGGGGCGAATAGACTTTGCTATCGATCAAGGAACTGTTGCACTTAATGCGTAAGAGATCAGAAGACCCGGGTGTGTTGCATATATGCTAGCTTTTATGAGTGGACTCACATCACTATTTGCTCGATGAGTCTGCCGACGTTGCTCTTTGCGTCGTAGTAGATCCAAGGTTCAATAGTAGGCCGGTTTCGCAAAACCGCCTCTTGAGTAGTCGTCCAGCCCTACTTGGTCCACAGCGGCTCATTCAAAACGGCCCCCCCCCCAAAAAAAGGCTAATGGGATGATATCCGAAGAACGCCTTGTCGCCGAGCCCCTTTGCTCGTCCGGTGTCCAATTCTTGACTCTGTGGCTACGTCGTCATCGGAGATCTCCCACCAGCCATCCCTTTCGAGTTACCAGGACGGCATCGAGCCGGTTTCCTTCCGACTTCACGCAGGTAGATGAAGCCGAGAAGGCGGCAGGTCCAGCCACGACACTTGTTAAAACCCTCGGACTTGACAGGTTTTCACACAAGATAACAATGTCGGCGTGTCTGATTCGGCGTATGTGGGATTTGAAGGACTCCCCACGCTTTTCAAAGCGAAACCACAAAACCACGGGGCAACGAACAGCAGGCGTACACATACATGCTATGTACAGTGTGGATGGTGACTGAGTTTACACGTGCGTCACCTGGAAGACAAAGAGCACAGGCGGCCGTAGTGGCTACACTCGCCATCAGAGAGCATATACGCGGGCATCGTCTACGGGATTTCACGTTAGTCGTACTGTCTTCACGTTCTGGATTGTGGGCGGAAAATCTTAGCAGGCGATGGCTTTAACGCTTCCGACCCTCCTCGACAGCTAGCCGTGGAAGTGTACAGGTAGAAAAGAGGGGCTAGCTGGGGATCGCGGCACACCATGACGCAGCAGCGCGAACCAGCTTGGCAACGGGTGGGGGTTAAAAGAGGGTGCGTCGTATTCGTGCGCCGGCCTACCTAGCTGCTTACAAGGGCCGCTGTATCCGTATCCGATCCATTTCTGCACCACGACCGGCGACCTAGTAGGCAGGCTTCCCGCCGCGTTTGACGCAGGACAAGTGGTTGTCATTGACTCGGCAGCAGGCGATTGTAGCTTGCCGTAACAGTGCGCGCGTGAAGACGGCCGGCGGCGGCGCCCCACAGCTCCGGTTCTCTGGCGTCGTACGTGTCTCACTCCCCTCGCAAAGGCAGGGCTAGATTGGTCAAGAGGCCTCGTAACGCTGGTATGGCAGACAGCGGCCCGAAGGAGAGGTCTGGCTAGGTCAGACCGATTCCGCACGGCTTTCAAGTACATATGTTTGTTATTAGTCCTACGACGCTGCCTGGTTTTCGAGCCCTCTATCAAGTTCGCATTTTGGCGGTCAACATGTGCGCATGTCCGGGGTCCTTGGATCACGGCCCGGATGAGGCGCACAGGTCGATTGAAATCTCCCGCCACGCCAATGCTGGCCGAGCCGCCCACCCGGAGGATACCTACCTTGGACTCACCGCCTGTGATCGGGTGTGGGCCGAAGAACCTGGGATCAAATAATTTCCTCATTCATTCATGTCGTTAGTGTTTCATGGCCCTCGGTTTCTGGGGGAGTATGAACCAAGAAGGCGATGGATACTGCTGAGGAGGGGCTGCCAAGTGAAGGCATCATGGTTCTCCTCAAGGGCCGACCTTGAAGCCAAGTGGAAAGTAGCTCTGCTGTTCGGGATGGCGGTACACAGACGACGGGAAGTGGTGACGGTTGAACGCCGCCATTGCATAGCTGTACACAGTACAGCCCCGAGGCAAAGACTCTTGACTGTTTTCTTTTTTCCCATCTTTTTCTGCTGGACCGTCGGACTTGCGCCTGATGCTGAAAATAGCTGCGCCAGTCGGGACCTGTGATTGGCTCGTGCTACAGTTCGTATTAGGGATGCGAAGGATTCAGATCATCATTGATCGTCCTAATGGGCAGTGTGATTGGGCTATTAGTCAACGGTCTAGAGAGACATGTGCAACTCTTGTCGCTGTCAATGATGGGCCGCGGTGCCTGACACGACTAGTGATGTCAAAAGAGGCAACGTGTCGCGGGCGAAGCTTGAGTAACATCTGCCCTTTCTACCTAGGGACTTCCATGAACGTCGTTGGGTTGGCAACGTAACAGCCGGTAGTGTATTGTCAACGTCGAGCGGATACGCGAGAAGGGTCAACGAATGCTCGGGAATGCGGACAGACTCTGCTGCAATAGGGTTGTTAGACCTGGCTATGCCAATAGTCTGAGTTTGTGTCGTCCGAATGAAGTATCGAGTGGTACAAAAGGGGATATAACAAACCATGTGTTATACATGGGGAACCCGTTAATCACAAGTGAAAGCTGGTCCTTGCCGTCAGGTTTTTCCTACTGACTTTTCTGGTTTCTGTGGATCGGGTAGCAGACACTCGACAGGACCTCCTGGGCGGCCGTGATGCGAGCCTCCCTTTGGGCCCGGGGTGTCGCACACGGTGACACGGTCGGACGATCCTTCTGGAATGCGCGCGGGCTGGCTGCTTGGTGCCTTGGAAGTGGGCGTTTCTGCAATCCGTTTGCCTACGGTCATTGCTACTCTGGGGCTTGTGGTTGATGCTTGGGTTTATGGGGGCAGCCCGGCCATTTGCTGCTGGACGCTTCCCTTTCCTCTTCTCAGGAGTCAGCATAGACCAGACCACACAGAGGATTTGGCAGGCGTTGTATCGATTGGTGGCCCGGAGTTTGTCTAAAGATGCCACATCCATTGTTTAATCGATCATCCTTGTCGGTTGGCCAATGCAGGCCCGTCTTCATTTCTGTCCGATTTGTTCTCATCATGGTGGCATCGGTGTTCTCTTTTGGCAGGAGAGTTGAGGTGAGAGTTACGAAAGCGACTCAACGGCCGAGAGCGCCCGAATGATAGCAAGAGTGTGGCGATGTTCGACGTTTGATGTCTGGATAAGCACGCGATCACTTTAGATATCGTCAACAACTGTGGCCTTTGGAGCGATCGTCGCGAGGTGGTGCCTTGCTAGGTCGTTTTGAGGCTGGTGTGTTCTTGGTCTATGTGAGACGGCGCGATTATCAAGAACAGAGACAGAGGTCTCACGCCAGATGATGGTGTGGAATGGACCGGGCAAGAGAATAAAACAGTACCTGGCAGTAATCACCTACCTACCACCTACATACCTATGTACTTGGAGGTTGTGGTTGGCTAATGCGGAATACATACCATCGGCACGTCATAAGGTGGCAGTACTGGGGTTTCAGGCCGGGCGCTAGACAAGTGCCCTCATACCATCCTTTTTGGACGACGACGACGACGACGATGGGGTATCCCGTTATCTATCCATAGCGTGGTCGTAAACTGCTGCTGGATTGAAAAGAAGGGTTCAGCATCCAAGGCGCAAGGTGCATGCTACGTATCGCTACGGACAAACTGCGACTGGGCTTGGCTAGGCCAAATACAAGTCGGCTGGCTGCCATGGGCGACAAGAATACCTAGTAGGGACCGCAGGGCGGCACCGCGTCTGGACAGGAACCTTTCCTAGTGCAAGCTACATGACCTGAAGGTGAACGAGGCTCGGCTGCGCCTTACTGGGTGGAGACAAGCAAATCCGACTGGGGGATGTCCAACGGGCAGCCAACCGGCAACTCTGAATACACCCGGGGACACCCTTGGGCCTGTGGCTTTTTGGGGGAGGAGAACAGCCGGATGGATTGATGGAGAGGGACACGCGGGTGAGGGACGAAACGGAATCCGGAGCAGGCAGACACCCAACGAACTGGCAGTCAGTGGGCAGGATCACGGGAGGAAGTACATGCCCCTATGTGCATCTACCTTAGCTAGGTACCTACCTAGGTAGGCACGTAGGTAGGTAGGGGCCTGCATTTCGTGCAGCACTTTGAGGCACCTCCTAGGTATCGTAGTTAGGCATTCATATCACCGGCTGCTGCTAAATCCCTCCCAGCAACCGGTCAACGCACTGATCAGTTGTCCATGACCGACCAGCGCCGAGGACCGAAGGGATTGAATTCATGCTGGATACGGATGATGTACGCCACTCGGTACCTATCCGTACTGTCTTCAAGCTGTGCGTGGGGCCGGACGGGATGGCATGTCATGGAGAACAGGACCCAAAAGCTCGAGCGCAGAGCATAGGTATTCACACAGTAGTTTATTTCGGAACATGGAGTGAGGAATGCCTGTACCCGGGCACCTTAGGTAGGCACCTGCTTAGGTACATAAGTAGGTACTGTGCTGTGCTTACGCTGAGTTGGGCGACCGAATCCGCATGGACAGGGCCCTGCAAGGTAAGTACCTAGGTAGGTATCAGAGGTACCCATACCTTAGCTTCGAGTCTACCTAGGTACTTTTCCGCATCTCCATTCCCTGACCTGTACTGCTCTCTTTCGCGCGACAACATACCGTCTTTCCTGCCTGTCTCCCTGCTGCACCAGCACCTGCACCGCCGACACCACACACACACACACACACACACACACACACACAAGATTTCTCCCTCTCCCCTCCTCAAGTTTCTTCCCTCCTTCACAGCACACGCTATCCCACTGCCCATCGATCCTGCCGGCGGTCAGCGGCCAGACATCACGCAGGAAGAAAATCCAAACAGTACACCATCGCCATCAACGTTACGACACAATCCGCACCGAGACGAATCGACGAAAAAGCAGACCATCAACAGCATCGGAAACAAGGTGGCTGCTGCAATTCCCCCAAGATGCCGGCATGCTAGCACACGACTCCCGTGTTTCTCTTCTCTTCCTCTGCATCGCTCGCCTATCACCCACCGCGCCGCAAGCCTTTTATCGACAGCGTTTGTCGACTACGCTACAACGATACGTCGGTCCGAAACATGCGAATGCCTCTTTCCGCTCCTTCACAACACCTGCCCCCTCCCGAAACTCTTGCAAGACATGCAGTCGCCGCTTACCCTGAACATGGAAAACGCGCCCTTTCGCTGTCATCCCAACCCATGAAATCTTCGTCCTTGCTCGCCACTCGCTCGCTCCGTCAAGGACCCCGATCTTTTTCACCACGACCGCTCACCATGGATTGTGGCCGCCCCTCTCGAATGCGGCCACTGCCATCTTTTAAACACCCGTCACCCTCCAGCTCGCCCGCCACACTTCTTCTTCTCCTTCTCGCTTGCCTACTAGTACAGCCCGTGTCCGCCGTTCTGATCCCTTTCGACAACTGCCTCCCCGATAGTTACAGGAATTACGAACCGTTGCCTTTGCAATGGAGCCCTGTTTACATTGACGCTCGCTTCGACACCGAAAACCCGGATCACTCACTTCAAATCATTGTATGGGGCAACGTGTCGGGCTCGTACTATAACGTCAGTCTACCGCCTGAAAACGATCCGCACTGGAAGGATCCTGGTCAGCACGATGGCAAAATCCTCGATTTCACCAAAGAAGGCAACAAAGTCACTACCCTCGCGAGCAAAGTCAACTTCTTAACCTACGAGCCTTTCAGCAATGTCTCCAGCTTCTGCAACTACAGCCTTGTTAACGGCTCCTGCCCCCTCAGCCCAGTCTTCAACTCTACGCCCATGTAAGACCAAGAACCCCCTTTTTTTTTCGGCAACCTGAGCCCAGCTAACCTCACTGCAGCACGACCCCGTATGGCAACTTACCTTCAGTGAACATTACAACCAAAATGGGCTCGTCGTATGCATTCGCCTCGCTTGCTGCGACTCTTCAGGTCATCTATGGAGACGACTTGGCGAAGCATATCGGCTGTGCTTCTGCCACCGTAACCCCTGATTTGGGCGGTATTCGCGATCTTTTGCGTTACTTGCCGCTCGTCGTGCTTCTTTTTGTGGGGTTCGCGACCATGTTTGCCTCCGTGTTCAGCCCGTGGGGTTCGACAGACATTTTTCACTGGACAACCAACTATGGCCGGGATGCCGATTTGCTGCGCTTGGTGACGCCAGGATTCGGGGACTGTCTTCAATACATCCAGTTTGTGGCCCTTACTGGTGGGCTTACTCTCAACTACCCGGGATTTTATCAGCCTGTCGTCAGCCAGGTGAGCTGGTCCGCATTGATGTTTAACGAGAGCTTCGTGAGCAAGTCCCCGGGATGGCAGCCCATTCAAGATGGTATCTATGTAACCAACGGCTCCTATGGATTACATCGCTACGCACAGATGGTGGGCATGACCGATGTCGAGGATATCTGGGCTGGGACCATGGTTTGGGTTTGTGCCATCGTTGCCGCCCTGCTCGTCCTCGCTCAGATCGGATTCTTCTGTCGCTGGGTCCTGCGCTTTATTAGCGACACCCCTGAAGAGGACCTCAGAGCCAAGAACATCCCTTTCTCCGTGGGTAATGTTGTGCGGATAGTTTTCAACTACCTGCTGCTACCTATCGTAGCACTGTCGACGTTTCAACTGGTTGTTGCCAGCCAGTCTCGAGACTTTGCTGTAGCTTTGGCCGTCATTACTCTTCTCATATTGGTATGCTTTGCTGCATGGCTCCTATACTTGATTTTTAGGACTAGACCGAGAGCCGTTCTCTTCGACGACCTGCCGACTGTGTTGCTCTACGGACCGCTTTACAACACCTACTCAGATGAGGAGGCAGCCTTCGCGCTCGTCCCAGTTACGCTCACATTCATCCGCGGCATTGCGATTGGCGCGGTACAGCCCGTTGGGATTGTACAAATTGTTCTGCTCGCCATTTGTGAGGTCATCCACGTATTGACCCTCCATGCGTTCCGGCCTTTCCAGTCTCCGACCTCCATGAACGCCTACCACACTCTTTTCTCTGTTTTACGGTTCACCACGGTCATGCTCATGGTCGCCTTCGTGCCACAGATGGGCGTGACCGAAGGCCCCAAAGGGTGGATCGGCTATACAATTCTGTTAATTCACGCCTGCGTTTTGGTTCTCGGATTTCTCCTGAATGCATTGATTACGATTATTGAAGTCACGGCACGGCTACTTGGCGCCGGGGGTGACGACGCCCGCGGCCTCACTCGTGGTGGTCTGTCAAAGATCTTCGGCATGCGCCAGCTCCAGCGCCGTACGTCCCGGAGAGGCCATGGAGGTCCGTCCCGGGCCAGCCACTTGTCTACCACGGGCATGCTCGATGCCGAAGAAACGTCAAAGACTGGTTATGTAATGCGTGGTGGCAGGTTAAGGAGCGAGTCGGCAGGTAGTGGGTTTCTCCTCCGGAGCCAACAGCGCAGCTCCTCCGCTCTCGACAGCATCGACCCATATACCGGACATGTTCGTAACTTGGACAGTGGCAGCAACTTCACGCCGACAACGCCCGGCGAAGTTAGCACGTTCTCTTTCCTGCCATCCCCCGCTGCCGCCACTCGCCCCCCTGCGGCTGTTACTGTCGAGTCTGCAGACCCGTATTACCGGCCACCGAGACGCCGTGGTGACACACTCAATGGCTCGTCTACATCTTTGCCGCATCGGACCTCCGTCGCCGATTCCCGTCGTTACAGCCAGCCTGGCGCACACCTCGGGGATGCTGCGGCAGACCTGGAGGCACAGTTATCGAGGGGGCCAACACCAGCTCCCCAGGCCATAAACCTCGCACCCAGAGCAGACTACTCGACTAGAGAGGTCGATTTCTACTACGGAGTTCGAGGCCCCGCTCTCAATTCGGAGGGGGCTGGCCGTAAGCTCAGGACAGGCCCCGCTGATCCGACAAAGCCCATGGCCACAGCTGCGGGGTGGTTCCGTACCATGTTTGGTGGAAAGAGCAAGGAGAAAGGAAAGGGATTCGAGGTGGTGCGAAGCTCTCGGATGCCGCCAGCTATGCGTGCCGCAGCTGATGCGGAGTACGATGCCGAACTTCCACCGGAAGGCATCCCGGTGGCTATGGGTGTCTTGAGGAACGGGCCCATCGATTCCGACGATGATGAACCGAGAAACAAGGCGGCACGGAAACACCCTAGCAATGGGGAGAACGCGGAAAATCTGCTCAGCGACGGTGTCTCGGTGGTATCTTCCGAATCGGATGTTGAAGAGATTGGCGTACCGAAAGTGTCTGATACACCGCCAACCCTGCCGGGAATAGCAAGCTCAGGCAGCTTCAAGCTACCAAGTCGGGTTCCGTCAAAAGCAAGTCGATCTGCTTCACGGAACCACAGGCGTCAGTCGACGGAATTCGACATTCCGGAAATTCCCCGGAAGAGCTCCAAGAGGGACTCTGTCACAGCACGTGGGCACTCACCAGCTCCTTCATTGAATCTGATCCCGCCGACTTCACCCACAGGTCCTTTGAGCGGCGAGCCATCCAGAGGCATACCTGCACTGGGTAGTCTTGCGTCGTCGCCAAACACTGGGCGACTCCCCTTCGAGCGCTCAGACTCGCATCAGAAACGCTTGTCTTCCAACGGGTCATCTCTAGAAGATTTCAACATTCGTAGGACTCCGAGCACTGAACGACCGACCAGTTATGGCGTTGTTGCCCAGCACAGCATCAGCAGAGTTGACCCTGGGTCCGATCAGCAGGTTGATCTTCTGGGAGCTTCTGCTGAGCTCGTTGATGAACAAGGACCTCCCAGCAGGAGTTCTTCAGCCAGAGGTCAAGCTTACTGAGAGGCTGAAATCACTCACCAATACACATGCACTTTCCGGATTACTCATCTCCGCAAGGCAAGTGCTTTTCCTACTTAGTGTACGCGATGTATAGATCACAATCGCGAAATACTCGAATTTCCCAGGGCTGAGTATCGCATATCGCGTTGGAGATGGAGTTTTGGGTATCATATTTTATGCTTGGATCTTTTGTTAGCGATGGCGTCTTAAAACGGGACCAGTCTGGTTAACAGATGGGCGGCCTGTTGTCACCTATAAGTGATTTTGCTGTTTTGTGCACAGCGCTGGCTGACAGGGCCAGAGCTGTAATTAGTCATGACACTGCCTCTCCAAGGCTGATCCGTCTCCAATCTATACTTTTAATTACCTAGCGAAGCCTCAATCATTTAGCCCCCTAAACACGAGCGCATGTATGTCTCCATGTTGAAGCATCACAAACAGGTAGGCTCGGACTGCTAGCCAATGCTTCATCATCGGCAGCACAGGAATGGACAAACTACTAAACTCATTGTATGTTTCGCCTTTGTGTGGAGCTGATACAAGTTGACATTTCCCCAATCATGTTGCTGAAGACGACACCGTTATGTCGGGTTTGCCATCCGAGGCACTACGGTGCTGATGTGGCATTCCGGCCATGCTTGGGAACACAGCCAGACCACTACCCCCGATAACCACAGATACCCAAGTGGTGTCAAGAGAGAAAGAAGCTGACGATACAAGAAGGAAGTGGTCCGAGGTGGTGTTGCGGGATCGGTGAGTTGGGCTGTCATCGTCGGTGTAACAACCCCGCCATTGATATCACCGACATCTTATCGATAAGACCACAGCGGTGCGATAACAGTTTTTTTTCTCATTCTTTTACGGCCCAGTTGGAACCCACCACGGGCGAGTGTCAGTACAACTCAGCTCTCACTCTCTCACTCTCATCGCTCACTTTTTAACAACCCTCGTTCAGTCATTAAACTTCTATGACCATCTCCCCCAGAGACCAGACGGTGCATAAACCATCAAGTACATAACCACCCAGAGGGGGGATCAAAATGGCGCCAACTCGCCCCAACAAGAAGGCGAAGAGGAGAACGGAGAAGAAGTCCGCCAACCCGGCCCTGCTTCTCGTCGAGGCCGCTACAAAACTGCAAGAGGGTGACCTGGAGAACGCCTTCTCGGCCGCCAAGAAGGCACTCGACGGCACGGGCGCGGGCGGTGACTATGAGCTGGCGGCGGTGAACCTCCTGGGTCTCATCACCATTGAGATGGGCGAGGTCGACGAGGCACGGGTCTACTTCCTGCGGGCCGTCGAACTCGACATAGACGGCGCCCTCGACGAGCGCATCGGCGGTGGACCGGAAAAGTTCCTCTGGCTCGCACAGCTCAGCGAGGAGGGCGGACAGGACAGCGTCAAATGGTTCGACAAGGGCGCGCAGTCGCTCAGGGGTCAGATCCAGGTGCTCGTGGACCTGCCGAAGCGAAGCGCCGAACAGGAGGCGCAGCTGGAGGACCGCAAGAGGAAGCTTGGCGGGGCGCTGTGCGCCGTGGCCGAGGTGTACATGACAGACCTGTCGTGGGAGGCGGAGGCGGAGCAGCGGTGCGAGGCACTCATCACCGAGGCGGGCTTGGTTGCGCCGGAGTCGGCGGAGACGTGGCAAACGGTGGCGAACGTAAGGATATCGCAGGAAAAGGTGGAAGAGGCAAGGGCGGCGCTAGCGAGAAGCCTGGAGCTGTGGGTGAATCTGCCACCGCTGGATCCCAACGTGCCAGACTTCTCGACGAGAATCAGCCTGGTGCGCTTACTTCTAGAGGTGGAGATGGAAAAGGAGGCGATCGAGGTGCTCGAGAGGCTCGTGGGTGACGACGACCAGAGTGTGGAGGCGTGGTACCTCGGCGGC
The DNA here is from genome assembly GCA_016807845.1 of Colletotrichum eleusines. Classification (NCBI taxonomy): domain Eukaryota; kingdom Fungi; phylum Ascomycota; class Sordariomycetes; order Glomerellales; family Glomerellaceae; genus Colletotrichum; species Colletotrichum eleusines. The sequence goes on from JADEZO010000007.1 coordinate 1,683,961, forward strand.
TGGGCCTTATTCATCATCGGCGAGAAGGTTAAGGGCAAGGGTGAGAGCCAGCTAGACGAGGACGACGAGGACTGGAAGTCGACGTGGGACACGTCGAGGCGGTGGCTGATGCGGTGCCAAAAGCTTTACCAGGAGCAGAAGTACGAGGACGAGCGGCTGGGCGAGCACGCCAAGGAGCTCCTCGCCTCCATCAATAAGGAGCTCGGCGACCCACCGGAGGAGGATGAGGATGACGGCTGGGAAGATGCCGGCAGCGACGAGGATGAGGCGATGGAAGGGTGAATCTGGGGCAGTTGTGTTGGAGACGAATCATGGCGGCATCATGACCATTGGGGCTCGGCTGACAGAATCAAGATCGCGGAGTTTTGGGAGTCCGGAATCGGGATGGAAAAGAGAAAAATAGGTCCAAAAGTCATAAGAGTTACTTCTTCTTTTCCGCATTGTAGTCGTCACGGGTTCATTTGTGGCGGCGTATACCTAGATGAGGTACATATACCAGAACCACAGTTGTTCCTTGTTTAGAATCCAAAATCAAACGCCAATGGAATGAATGCATTTCTTCCCGCCCCTTTTCCCATCAAAAGACCAGCAGCCGACGTCTTACGCAGCCTCGACCTTGAGCCTATCAATACCCTCTGCCACACTCGCGCCATCTTCCTCGTCTTCGTCAGCAACCTTGCCAACCAGGCCGCGCTCCCACAGCTGCTTCCCCGTCAGCTTGACGGGCTCCTTGATTTTGGCCTTCTTCAGCTCAGCGAGGCGCTCCTCCTCCTCCCGCTGCTTCTGCTCCTCCATCTCCTTGATGAAGTCAGCGCGCCACTTAAGGAACGTCTCGGGCGTGACCGGGGTGCCGTGGAACTTCTTGTTCTCCTCGCGCTCCAGTGCCGCAGCGCGCTCCTCATGCTCCTTCTCCCGTGCCTGCTTGCGCTCCTCGATGAGCGCTTCAGCTGCCTCCTTGAGTGCCGACACGAGTGAGAAGACCATGGCCATGCCGAGGTTCTCTTGGATCGTCTCCTCAATCCCCTCTAGTAGGCGCTCTCGGTCTTCCGACACGTTGAACCACTCGTACGGCGCAGCGTTGGGTACGGACTGTAGGTCGAGCGTAGGCGGCTCGTCGGGGTAGGCTTCCGGGTAGCGAACCTGTAGGAACATCTTGGGCGGGTCTTCCTCCTCGCCGGGAACATCGAGGGCGATTTGTATTCTAAACTCGGTCTCTGATATATCTATGATGGCGCCGGTGATTAGTGACGGTGTTGCTTCTGATGGCATGGCGTGGTATGGTGGGGTAAATGAATTGCAATACACACCTGTAATCTCCTCTGGGAAGATAGACTCGAGCACCTCGCGCTCTTCGACCTGTTCTTCGCGCCCCATATCCCCAAATTTTCAAGCCCCTGGGACTTTTTTTTCTCTCGGTGGCTTAAAAGAAAGGTGTGATGGTGCTGTTTATAGGTCCAAGGCTGTTGCTCAAGATGCAGCTTGTGGTTGGAAGATGCCATCGATAGCAGAGGTACGTACTTGCGTGTTGGTGGGGTTGAGTGCTCGATACAGTCTAGCGCACTACTGACCGCCCGGCAATTGGAATAAAAATTTCCAAGTTTCCCAAGCGTTTTCGTCCTGCGACCGCTGTAAGTTCGCATTCACCAGTCGATCGCCCTCTCTTTGTCCACGCATTGCGATTCTGCGGCTGTCCACAACTACAACTTGCACCCTCTCCAACCAGCCACGCACACTCTTCTCTTCGCAATGGCATCCTCCAACGGTGTCAAGAGAAAGAGTGCTCCCGCCGGCAAGGGTACTTCTGACGGAAAGTTCTCCAAGAAGGCCAAGATTGACTCAAAGAAGAAGGCGGAGCCTGTCCAGGCCCCCGAGAGCGACAATAATGACGACCTCGACGACTCCTTTCCGGACTCGGATTCGGATGATGGGGGTGTCCAGCTGAATCCCCGTGACAGGGCGCAGCAGGCTCAGACCAAGGGCAGAAAACAAGGCGCTTATGGTGCTGACAAGAACAAGGCTTTCGAGAGAGGTAAAAGGAAATTCCCAGGGGAATGATGCGCTGGCTATGTCAAGCGCTTACAGAAATTTGCAACAGGTCAAAACTCAAAAGAGTCCCATGCCATCCAGAAGAAGCTGGCCCTCGAGCGCAAGGCCGCGAAACCCCTCGCCGACGAGCTGGCACGAACCAAGAAGATCTGGGAGCGATTGCGGAGGAAATCTCATGTGCCATCCGAGGAGCGGAAGCAGCTGGTTGATGAGCTTTTCACCATCATCACCGGCCGGATCAAGGATTTTGTCATGAAGCACGATGCCACGCGCGCTGTCCAGACCGCTCTCAAGTATTCCAACGCCGCGCAACGGAAACAGATCACCCGTGAACTGCAGGGAACCTACACTCAGCTGGCGGAGAGCCGATACGCCAAGTTCCTAATTGCCAAAATGGTGGTACAGGCCGACGGCGAGATCAAGGACCTCATCATCCCTGAGTTTTACGGCAAGGTGCGCAAGCTGATCAACCATCCCGAGGCATCATGGATTCTCGACGACATCTACCGTCAGATTGCGACGAAGGAGCAAAAGGCCATTCTTCTGAGGGAATGGTACGGGCCCGAGTTTGCTCTCCTTGAGCGTAGCAAGGACGAGAAGCCGACCTCAGACCTGGCCGAGATACTTGAGAGGAATCCCAACAAGAAGCAGCCCATTCTGAAAAGTCTGCACGACATGATCAATTCGCTTGTCCAGAAGAAGATGACCGGTTTCACCATGCTGCACGACGCCATGCTGCAATACTTCCTGAACATCAAGCCCGGCACCGAAGATTTCAACCTCTTCATCGAGATGATCAAGGACGATGAGGAGGGTGACCTGCTGAAGAACATGGCGTTCACCCGCTCTGGATCCCGGCTGGTGGCGTTGCTATTGGCCAACGGCACCTCCAAGGACCGTAGAAACCTGCTCAAGGCTTATAAGGACAACTTCGTTCTGATGTCGGGCGACGCGTTTGCCCACATCGTTATCCTCACCGCCTTCGACGTGATCGATGACACAAAGATGTCATCAAAGGCCATCTTCCCTGAGCTGATTGGCGACGACAAGGAGAAGGCGACAGAAAACATTGTCGTCTCTACAACAAATCCCTACGCGAGAGCTACCCTTCTGTATCTATTGGAAGGCCAGTCTAGAGCCCTCTTCCCCGCCAACATGAGTGAGGACTTAGCCATCCTCAAGGAGGTCCACGAGATCCGTAAGACAACCAGTAAGAAGGACGCCGAGGTGCGGAGAAAAGAGTTGATTGCTGTTATATCACCGGCGCTTTTGGAGGCTGTTGCTTCTGCCGCGCCGACTTTGATGGCAGACCCCTTTGGCTGCCAGCTGGTTGCGGACGTTCTCCTCTCTGCTGAGGGTGATAAGACAGTTGCTCTCGAAGCCGTAGCTGCGGTTGCTGAGGGTGACCCGAGCGCAGAGCCCATGCAAATGGAGGGCATTGCAACCCCTGTCCACGTCTCGCGGACACCATTCGGAGGTCGGTTGATCAAAACGCTCATCGCGGGGGGCAAGTTCAATAAAGAGACCGGCAAGGTCGAGCCCATTGAGCCGCCACTGAAGTTCGCCGACGTTCTGTACCCGGTCATCAAGTACTATATTCTGGACTGGGCAACAGGACCGAGCTCGTTCGTTGTGCTCAACATGTTGGAAGTTGAAGACTTTAGCCACGCTTCTGAACTGAAGAAGATGCTCAAGAAGCACAAAAAGGCCCTTGAGAAAGCGGCCACGGAGGAGACAGCCGAGCAGAAGGAGGCCAAGGAAGCTAAGGCCCAGAAGGAAAGCGAAAAGGGCGACAAGGACACAAAGAAGGGCAAGAAGGGCGTTGCCAGATCGGACAAGCCCGTGGGCAACCTTGGTACCAAGCTTCTGCTGGAGAAGCTGTAGGGCGGTTTCTGTACCAAAAACGAACCCGGATTGGCGAGTAAAAAGTTCTTCCTAATGTTTTCAAATACCCACACGCGTGGCAGTATATGCGTCGACAATGGCGTGCAATAGGCTTAGTCTTGGGGGGACGGCATCGAATAAATGGAGTTTGGTGGTTTAAACGTATAGCAGTGAGACACAAGATCGCAAGTGAAGCGCCATCAATGTGGATCTGGCATTTCGCAACCGTTCTTGAATCCAGCCGAGCGGTGATCGGGACTTGGCCATCTTGTCGAGGGCCATTGTCTTGGCCCGTGACTTGGTGGCAAATGCAACGGGCCTGCTGCATTTGGTCCCGTCCTACCGTGTCCGTTTCCGTCGGTGTGGCTCGGCTCTTGTGTTGTCGAATCGTATGGAGCGATGATACGGCTTTTGCTACTCGTCCATGGACAACACTCATCCGGGAGCAAACACCATAAGGTGGTCCTCTCCCGGATACGGCCAAACGGACAACAAGCATCAAAGAGAGAATTCTGGCCACCCTCCTCCGTAGTGTGAGTTGGCGTCTGGTGTGAAGGTCGGCTCTAGACTGGTCTGCGAATCCTCACTAGTGACTGTGGTACTGTCTTGGCGTGATCATTTGCCCAAATTCGAGAACCCTCGGTTGGTAGCTCTGCCCACGGGAGAGAGAAGAGAAGAAAGAACCGATTGATCTTCAGAGTTCCGAGATCCACCCAGACGAGAAGACTAAAATTGGGAAAGATGAAGACAGGTAGGTGTGTTGCAGCCAAACACAGGGCGAGGCAGGTAACACCCATCGACCCCTCCCTTCCTCCACTCCTTCCTTCCGTCCATTCATTTTCAAGCGACAGGCTGTAAATACCTACCTAGGTGCTTCGAAGGTCTTTCATCTTTCTCTTGACATTTTCTTTCGAATACAATAATTTAGCTCGTTGTCGAGGTGCCTTGCGGACGCCGCGGTTCTCCTGAATCATCTTGGGGAATTCATTTTACTCCAACTCTACCTACCTTAACCCCATCATCGCTCTTTGGTTTACCTCACTTCAACCTCACTTGTATCCATTGCCATCCGGTTCCGATACTGGTGCACAACTCGTCAAGTCATTGACCAAGTCGACCTTCTTACGTTGACAGTCGCCGCGCACTTATAACGATTATTCGCCAAGACCCTCCATCTGCCGCCGATATGCGTATCTCAATCGTCGCGAGAGGCGAGGACAACTGCGATGCCGGCCTCACATACTTTGAATGCGAAGAGGGCTATCGCGGTTGCTGCCACTTCAACCCTTGTCCCGGCAACACCTGCCCGCGTGAGTTGCCCGGGGTCCAGCTAGGCAAGACCATCGCATCCGTCGCCGCTCCTGTTCTCATCCCTGCTACGTCGCTGCCGAAGATATCGAAGATATCTGTTGTCACCAGGACCTCAACAATCACAGCATATCAGTCTCAGTCGATGAGAATCATGACCACCACCGTCTTGCAGGCTGGTTCGAGCGGCCCCGGAGGCGCCTGGTACACTGACCCAAAGGGTCGGCTCTCCTCGTCAATAACCTCTCTGGGCCCATCTCTGTATTCTACGGCCACTCCAGCCTCTTACATCCCGCCCACCCCCGTCGAGTCTCGGGCACTTGTTACTTCGACATCGACCGCTCCTCCTCAACCCGACTCTGAGAAGGAAGGCCTCTCCACTGCCGTACAGGTCGTGATCGCTGTCTCCATCCTAGCCGTGCTTGTGGCAGTAATCACAGCCTGGTTCCTCTGTACCAAGCAGAGAAGGAAGCTCCGAAGTTCGCGGGAGTCCATCAGCTCTATCTGCAGGGATGGCAGCGGCACATATGAAAGCAGGAATGGCTCTAAGGAGGACCAGAGCAAACCGCCTATGACTGCCAATCCAATCCGATCCGATGATGGTCTTTCTGCTTTTGGAGGTAAGTGGTCTCCAAAGTTTTGTCCTTGAGTTTCATGAAGCCAACCACGCGCAGGGTACTACGAAGAGCCTCAGATTCGCTTCAACCGAGCCAGCGACACAGGCTCAAGCAGGATGATGAACCACCCGACCAGCCCTGGTACTCGTGACTCTGCGATTCCGCAGCCGCCGTTGGCTGGAATCATAAGACCCAACACGGCCAATCCTGATCCTATTTGCCGCACTGCCAATGCGACGCCTGACTTCATTTGCCGCAATGCCAACGCAACTCCTGACTTCATATCTCGCCTTGGCACAGCCACCCCTGAGCTTCAGGGCCCTCCCCAGCAGGCGGCCATCGCCGAGCTGGCTTCGCCGGGTCTGCCCAGGGTCGTCGAGATTTGCAGTACTCGTAGCGGCACGGAGATGTACAAGGCATACCGCCCGAATGGTAACGGTTTGTACCCTGTCGCTGAGATTACACCGAGACATCTCAACAGGACGCTGAAGCCCACCGTGGACGAGCGTCTCAAGGATCGACACGTGAACAGCTGGACTAAGTGGGGTCCCATCGCCTGAGGGCATCGTCGGATGCTTCTCGGGGATCGTCGGTCGATGTTGCGTCACATTGAGTGAGTTTGAGGTGGGTTAAGGGGAGGCGGGTTGGGATTTCGGCAGGCGTTGGACGATACCCAGGATTGCTTTCGCATACACGATTTGCCTGATAATGCTGGTCCTTGTTAGAGTTATTTCAAACCAGCACGGACGGAAACAATTGAAAACAGCAACAAAGTTGGAGACAGAGAGCCCTCAGGGTCGCCCATAGCTAGACCTACTAATTGACATCTCTACTCCAATCAACAACAAATGGCCACGTCCATCCTGTTGCGCATATAATTGCCAATCAAGATAGATGAGAGTGATACAGCTTGCGAGAGCGCATATGCATGGCCTTGCTATGCCGAATTCATGGGTATTCTGGTATTCAACACATACTTAAAAAGACAATCTGATCCCCTCCCTCCTGTGTACGCCAATCATGCAGTGTATGCTTCTTGTGCAGAAGCGTTTTTCGTAACCCTTTCCATTTTTCTTCTTCTTCTTTTCGCCCTGCCACAGATATTGAAACAGCTCCCCACTTCTCTCGTCGGTTGGTCGTATGTGCTGGCGAATGCGAGACCCGGTCGCCTCCCCAGCGTCGCCGCGAGTGCTTGCTGTAGATGTGCCCCTCCTCGGCTACTGCGAGTTCGCGGGATTAAGGATCGAGCGGTGCAAGCGCGTCATCGGCTTTGGAGCTTGCTGATCTCATCGAGGAGTACTTGCAAGTCATCGTCGCTGATCTTGTCCTGTAGGGAAGGAATGAGTGTCTTTGCTTCCTCCGCGGTTTCGCAGCAAAGGGATCCTGCCTCCGATTAGCAAACAATGCCTTTGAGCAAAGGCTGTCAGGCGATGTAAGGCGTAAGATGGCATTCTGCTTACCTATTTGCGCTCGCTCGAACTTGGCAAGCTGTTTATGTGCACTGAGCAATCGCTCAACGGCCTCAACGTTCTCCTTCTGGCGGAACCGAGAGAAGGCATCGAGATAATTCAAAGTCTGCGTCAACATTCTAAACGAAAGCAAAAGCTTAGCTACTCGGGCCCTCGAAAAGTGCCTGCCTCAACTTTGGCGACAAGTGTAACGGTAGGTGGGTGCATTGCGGCTTACTCGGTTTCGTTGATGTTCTTACGGTCCATCTTCCGCTTCGTTACGAGCGCATTGATGACCAGAGACGCCTCAGATAGGGTGAGGGTATCTACATGTTGGAATTCACCGAGATTCAGGATGGTCGAGGCTTCCTCGCTGCCCGGGGGAGGAGGCTTTGGGCGCGAAGTGGGAGCATGATGCGACATGGTGGTCTGTGATTTTTTCTTGCGATTTAATCGAAGAATAGGGCCGATCGCGGAGTGATTTACGCGCTGGCTGGGCTAGAGATATTGCGCAGGTGGATGATTGAAGGAAAAACTGGAATCTCGTGAAGCGACCGGTGTCGGCGGAAGCTATAACGGGGGGAAGGTAGGTGGGTGGTTGAGGCTGAGGATAATTTCAAGAGATGGTTGGCTTCTTTGGGAGAGCCCACCTCTGTGTGCTCTGGTGGTGCCTGCCTTGTCGTCCTTCAGGTCACTTCCCCTAAGGGGGCGGAAGAGAGAATGTGTCTGTCCGCTAAGCGTGTCCCTCGGGGCTAGCGCAGGCACCTGTAAACTGTAAAGGAGAGGGGGGGGGTTTGATCCAGAGATATATTGGGGTGTATTTAGCGACCTATGTTCGCCGGGCGGGAAATGTGCAGCTTAACCACGTAGCCTGCCCGAACCTGAAGCCAAGCGGGATATCGACATTAAGTTTATGAGTGTGATATTCAGAAGTTCATAGGTATATGCAGAAGGAATTTTCTGATCTCGCGCTTAAACCGTCATCAGCCGTGAGCTGAGTTGACTTTCGAAGCCATGTATATCGTCCCCTCTCCCTGCATAGTCAGGAGATATCTCACTGACCTCGACAACAGGACTGTCTTTGCGCTCATCATCATCAACAAGGCTGGAGGCTTGATCTACAATCGCACATTTCATGAGGGTGGTCTCAATCAGCTGAGCACCAATGACTACCTCGTCCTAGCAGGCACATTTCACGGGTAAACGGAAATCTTACTCCTCTTCACCCAACCCTCTTAAGTCAAGGTTCGGACAGACACTCACACACGCATTACCAGTGTCCACGCCATCACCGCCCGCCTGAATCCTTTGATGAGCCGGCAAGACGCTACGGCGGTAGCGACGGCGGCCAGCGTGATGGCGGCGGGTGGCATTCCGTCGCGACCCGAACCGCCGACGGGGCTGGAGGTTATGGAGTCGGAGAACTTCCGGCTGCAGTGCTTCAACACCATGACTGGCACCAAGTTTCTGCTATTCACCGACACGACGCAGACCAATATCGACGTCACTTTGCGGAGGATATATGACCTCTACAGCGACTATGTCATGAAAAACCCCTTTTACCAGCTGGAGATGCCCATTCGTTGCGAAATGTTTGAGCGCAAGCTGCTGTCGTACATCCGGGAGATCAACAATCGTTAGGTTTCGAGGACAGCCGCTGCGAATTACGGGTGCGAGGGAGGGGATTCAGTAATGGAGCCTTGTTTCGTTTGGGTTGGGGACAATCTTTATCGTGAAATGGCGTTTATAGGAGTGCCGAGCCTTTCTATCGAGCCGCGTGTGCCTTGAGGACTGTGCCAATATTCTATTTTACATAGTCGAGGTAGTGGTCAATCAAAAGAATGGACTATTCCCACCGCCTTACGAGGTGTCCATCATGTCATCATCTTTCTTGTCGTTCTTCTTGCTTGACTCCCCGTCCTTGTTGAGGAGGGGTGCATTCTCGCCCTCCTCCTTGATATCCTCAAGCGATCCCTTCTGTCCGGCCTCGGCCTCCTCCCGCGCCTTCTTCTCCTGCCTTGCCTTCTCGTCCTCCATACTCATGCGCAGCGCAAGAGCGAGCTCTGGATCCATGGCGGGGTCAAAGTCAAACTCGCCAAAGTTGCCGCCGCTGCTCTCGCCGCCACCGCTTCCACCACCGCCGCCACCACTTCCACCAGCAGAGTCACCAAGAAGGATCGGACTCGAGATGAGCTGGTCGCTAAGAAGCTTGCTGCTCGGGGGGATAACGACTAGGTTAGAGCCCTCACCACCCTTGACGCTCTCGTTGAACGCCTGTAGCTTCTTCTGCGTATCGTCATCGTCCAGGTCGCCAAAAAGCACGAAATCGACCGAGACGTTGCCCTTCTTCATCTTCTTGGCCAACTGGACTAATTTCTTCTCTTCCTCTTCGATGGGCGAGCAGACGAAGACAATTATCCGTTGCCGTTGAGATTTGTTCTGACGGTGCTTCAGGGCAAGCTAGAGGGGTGGGCAAATAGGTCAGCAGAGCTAATAGAAACGGGCTAAGGAAGTTGTTGAACTCACACCGGCGACTTGTATGCCCGTAGCCAAGTGTGATGTTCCCTTGATCTTGGTCTTCGTGCGGTGCAGGCCATCCAGGATCTTGCCCTGATCTGTCGTGAGAGTGACCAACACCTCAGGGCCTTTGCCACCCATGCTCATCAAGCCGACCGAGGACTCGGGGTTTCCGTTGGTAATTGTCTGGAAAATAACGTTGACGGCATCGGCCTGGGCGTCGTATCTAGTGGGTTGGTAGTCGCCATTGCGACTGCTTTCGCTGTTGTCGACAACGACCATCACCGCTTCGAGGACCATCTTAATGGTTTATGCGGTGATCCGGGCGATAAATTGGGGAAATTAACTCTTAAAAACTTGTTGCAGTCCCGCTGTGATCAACGTCGTTGAGGTCGTTCGGGATGTGTAGAGAAGAACGTGGTGGAACGAGAGGTTGAATGGGCGAGCTTTCGGATGGCGGAGGGAAGCTTGGTAGGCGGGAGCTCCTGCGTAAGGCAATTCAGCCTGGTGACGCTGATTGCGTGCATGTAGCGGTACCTAATAAGCACCTGTCACTTTGCAGCTTTGATATGTTCTGAGACTTTCAGGCGGACTCTCGAATAAATTCCCAGATAGGCAAGTATGCCTGTGGGGATCTAACCACGGGTTGAGTATTGGGCTGCTTGTACGGATAGGTCATGAGGTACAACTGAATTAGTTTCACGACATACGACTATTGAATTCTCGTATCAAATATTCCAAGTATAACATCATCTTGATCAGTGATATGGTCTACAATACCGAGAACAAATTGATAATTAAGTCTACCAGCGCAGCATGTATGATAGATAGTAGTACACAGGGTCAGCCGATTCAGCGCCGTAACGAGTTTGGAACCCCTTGCTGATTCAGTGCCGGGAGTGGTCTGGACAGGATTATGTAAGGATTCCTAACCGCCGACGGGTTTGTTTACTTTCTAGAGAACTAGCCACTCACAACATAGCCTCCGCCCCATCACCCTTAGCTTTCAACATCCTTCACGCTTTCGTCGCGATTAGGCACGTTGCTCCAGCGCCAACCACCATCCCACAATACCGTCTGCAAATCCAAACAACAGGCACTACGACACTATATCTTCCGCGCGAACGAAGAGGAGAACTTCAGACGAAGTTGACAAGCAGCTCGCAATGTCACAGAGACAGGGAGTTCCTATAAAGGCCGGCACACCTTTGCTGAGCAGCAGTCCCAGCAAGCGGCAAAGGCTTGGAATCAGCTTAGAGCAGAAACAGGCGATCATCGATAACCTGCAGCTAGAGAGTGAGTGTACAAAGCGAGATGATAACTAGACGCGTCGTCTAATGGTCTGGCAGTTACCGATCGCGCCAGGCGGCTTCGCGCACAATACAACCAGCAGGCACAAACCCTTCGATCACGTATACAGATGCGTGTCAACCGCGTTCCCAGATCCATGCTCAAGATGACTATGGCCGACTTGGTTGCTAGAGCCATCGAGCAACAACAGCGCCTCGAGGCAGCTTCGCGACCGCCTCCAGTGCCTGAAAAGGACTTTGCTCCCCGGACGAGCCCATACAAGCTAGCACCGCCAGCGCGCCCTACCAAGCGTCCGAGGTATGTTGTTGATGAGGGCGATAACGTGAACGTATACTGATGGTGTATGGTAGTGATGCTATGGCGGGCGGTGACAAGGAGAATGAGCAGATTCTCAATCCCAAGAAAAAACATCGTGCTGCTCCGGCACCCCTGAACTCCTCTCAGATACTGTCGCCAACGTCATCAAATACTAGATCGCTCGCACGCGAGCGGCCGCCTTCCTCGCCATCAAAGTCCTCTCAGATCGCTAGGCCCACTTCATCCCCCGCAAAGCAGCACACGAGTGCTCGATCGGCTCTCTCAAACATGGTTGAGAAGGCCAAGAAGACTGGCCGCACAGCCCCGTCGCGTCCTCTGAATGCCTCGACAGCCAGCTCCAACGCATCTGCACCTGCACCTGCTACAGGTACCGCGCCTCCAACAAGAACGCGGCGAGCCAACACGACAACTGCAGCCAAAGCACCGTCACGACCTGGAACGCGAACGGGCAAACGAATTAGCGACTCTAGTGAAGATAGCACAGGAACCGTTGTAAAGAAGACGACAGCGTCAGCTCCCGCGAAGAGAACTGTCATGGGCACAATCAGGAAGGGCGTTGGCGCCGCGACCACAAGGAAGCCGGCAGCGCCCAAGTCGGCACCAGCATCTGGGGCAGGAACTACGAGAGTCCTACGGAAAAGGGGTTAGCTTATTATGTACGAATTGAGGGAGGGACCCTTGGGTATAGGGTCTTACTAGGTAGTGTGGGCGGCGGGTATACAGCGCACCTAGACGTGATCACATATGGGATTTAAACAGCGTTTTGGGAATAATGACAGAAATGATGACGGTCAGGCATACTCATAATCAATTGATGGATTACGTCCCCTCTCTTGCCAACTGATCTAAGCCGGGGCGCTGGCCTTCTTCTTCTTGTCCTCCACTAGCTCTATGTTGTCCTCGGGTATATCCTTGTACTTCTCCAACAAAAACTCCTCAATCTCGTCACTGACATCGCCTTGTACTACAATCTCTTCGCCGCCGCTCGGGGTCTTGGTAACAGATGAGCCAGTAGCAAACTTCTTTCCGAACTCCTTTGCGACCTTCTTGTTTTCCAGCCCAAACGACTCAAGACCCGAGACGGACGTGACGTACTTTCGTTTGTTGCGCTCGATCCTCTTGATGGTGACGACACTCTTGGCCAACTTGTCGGCTTGTTTGGCTTCGGCAGCCTCGGCCTTGGCCGCCTTCTTCTGTGCGTCTTTGGCAGCCCGCTTCTGGGCGTCGACGGAGAGGGATGCAGTCGCTGCCTCCAAAGCCTCTATATATGGTTTATAAGTATCTCGGCAACACCAAGAAAATAAGTGTGGTGCGGGGTCCATACCTGGCGACCATATTCTGGCATACAAGTCGGGATGGTGCTTCTCAAGCCAGTCCTGGCACTTTTTGACAGTGCCGCCATATTCGCAATACTATACCATGAACGGGAATAAGCACTGCTGCTTTCGGGTGAGATTTTCGAGTGACCATAACTTACCTCTGGGGGAAGGGTGCAGACTACACATGGGGTAGTAAGTCAGAATTCGCGCCTTGCATATGTTTGGGTTCATGCGTCGCAATGTAGGAAACTTACCCCCGCAATAGATTACATGGCGGCCTTGAGGCTCACCAATGGATTCTGACTTGTCATTCTCGGCCATGACGATTTGGAAGGGCCGGTTTTGACAGTGGATGGGTCGCTTGCAAAAAGATGTCAGGCGGAGGATTCAGGGACGTAGAAGACGCGTGCCTGTCTCTGTCTTCTCTCTTCCAAGGATGGCCGACTGCGGGGTTGATTGAGTCGATGGCGGGGCATGCATGAACTGCCACAGCAGACCACCCCAAATTGGAGTGCTTAAGTAATCAACTGTGGCTGAAGCTTCCAATTCCGCCACCGACCCCAATGCCGTGCTCCCCGATCCGCTTTTCTCCGGCCTCCGTCTCCACGAACATCACCAACACATTCACTCGACCTGCCTGCACAAGTGATTTAACCTGCTTACTATGTACAGGCTCGGCGCGCTCATCTCGGTCTGTGCTGTAACACATGCATGCTTCCAACCTGAAGACGCCGTGGTTGCCACTTGCTGCAGCACCATAAATGAAATCGGGCGTCACGGCGATCGGACCAGTGACATCTCCATGTCATGTGTGCTTGACCCAAGTTGAATCACGGATTGAATAGTCAAGACCGATGGTCCATTGAAGTCTCACATACTGAATCCTGATGAGGTTCATGCGACACTTAATAGTCTTCTCTTCGCGAGGCCAACTCAGGGACCCGTTCAACTCGGCGACAGAGCTTGGTCAAGTGGCCAGTCGTCCAATCGATGTCGCTTCTAAGCGCCCGACCAGCGTTAGCCATTGTCATTGGCGGGTGGCTTGACAGCAATGCGTTCCCAATCAGGATTTGCTCCCACCTCCTCACCTTTAGTATTCGCGCGCGCCAGCCACTCTTCGCTCATCCAGACCATGCTCGCCTTCTGGAACCCAAAATTAGATACGCTTCTGTGGACGCCCATTGGGTAGAGGTCTCGCTCATGAACTGATGGCATAACCTTTTGGGATGGAGATGGGCCCTTCGTCACTCCATCACGGTCTCTCACGCGCCGGCTGCACATCCCCATTCGGGCCAATGCAGTCTTTGCAGCAGGCGCGCCGCATGGTGGGTGCTGCCGAGTGAATGCATTTGGTGTGCGATGCTATGCTGCCTTCTCCGTCTTGGGTGCGCTCAGTTCACCGTCCCATCATGCGTGGTGAGGATAGCGTAGTTCGCAACCCACTCGCGCGGCTACCACTAGGTTAGCCGCCTCCCGCCGTGAAGGAGCAGGGTTTCGCGAGATTATATCACTCGCTCCTGGCCAGCCGTCAGGCCTTCTTCCCTCTCTTCTCTTTTCCTATCTTTTTTGCCGTGTCCTTGCTATTGCAAACCCTCCCCCTGAAGGCTTCGTTGATCGAAGCAGCCTGTCGTTTACACGAATTTCTTTCCTGTGCCCTTCATATTCAGACATAGACGCTGGTCGTCCTCGAGAGACGGTCATCTAGACACAACGTCGTATTTTGTCTATATTTATACCGTTACAGCACATTCAACCGCAAGTCTATATCAGGACATCTGACTTGCATAGGGGAATATGGCTGAAATTACTCACTTACCATCGTCAACATACAGACCTCCCTCCCCTTCGCAGGCTCGAAGGCTGGGGAGGTCGCTTAATACTATAATGGAGGAGAGCGAGGATACACAGTATGCTACCGACAACAGGCAGCTCCGGAACCCAACATCGAACCGCAAAATTGAAGCCTGGTTATCACCGCTGAGCGACCACTTTCCCACACCAAGAGGCTTCCACTTCCTCTCTGCTCCGATCTTGCCGTCCTCGCCGTCGACCATCTCGGCTGACGAGAGTACTTCACCTTCTACATCCTCAAACCCGTGGAATAACAACAGATCAAGCGTAATGACCGACGTCACCGAGTTCGATGACCTATACGATGTCACGGATGAGGATGAGTCCATCGAGATGCGCCGAGTACCGTCGCGCAAAAGATCAGTGAGAAGACGCAAATCCGGTCGTAATGAGGTGGCAAAGCAGACTGCGGCTGGCGCTCGTAGAACTTTGCCCCCTTTAGTCATTCCCGGCAGTCGAAACATATCAACAGAAGACTGGTCTGCTGCCAGCCTCAAGAAGGCCCTCGCATCACCAGTGCCTCCTACACCGCCAACCCGTGTCGAGATGTCTCCCCAAGTCTTCTCCTTCATGCAGGCGAAGCAGGCTCAGGAGGTGCCTACCATTTCGGCCCCGCCATCTCTCGATGGGAGCTTGAGTTCAGAGCAGTTGGCTCAAATGTCCGCGCCACCGACCCCTATCATCGACGGCGACAACGGCAAGGAGGCAGACTGGTCCGGCGTGCGACTTCAACCCGGCGCTTTGGCGACTTTGCACGCTCTATCTGGCGATAACGACAGCCTACATGAACACAATCACGAACACTCCGATCAGATTCTTGAGATCCCTCAAGAACCCGTCCCTGAAATGCGTCAACAACCTTTACGTCTCCTCACAAACCTCCTTTCCCAGCCGGCTCGTGTTGCCGAGCTCACTCCCGGCTCCCACCGCCGGTCTCTTGCCGACCTGACCAAGCTCGATATCCCCTCGCCCGGCGGATTCTTTTCTGGCCTCTCGCCCAGGACAAGGACGACATGGCACATGCCGGCGAGATCCCCCGAGGACATGGCGCCCCCAACATCAACCACCGCAGAACAGTTCTACCGCTGCCCCTGGAACATGGATGCCTCGATACCTCCAGTGCCAGCTGCACCGGCTAAGCTCATCCTCAAAGATGTTGCCGAGCAATACTACCGCACCCCAGCATCATCTGCCTCTGCCATCGTTGAGCAGGTTGTCGAGGTCAATGACAAGGAGATGGACGAGGACGACATGCCCACTGCAAGGCCAATTGTTCCAGCGAACGGCTCAAGCTCTTCCGTGACGCTGGCTGAGCCAACTTCTCCCGAGGTTGAAGATGCTCCAACGGAAATCGTTACGATTTACGACCCCGAGTATGCGCGCAAGCAACAGGAGGTCGCCCTCTCCAATCTCGACCGCACTGAACTTTGGCTCATGGCCCAGCGCGCCTACTTGAAGCCTGTCGAGGCCGACCAAACCGAGGAGCATAACCGCAGCCTCGGCACAATCCTGGAAGCCGCTGACGAGGAAGTAGAGAGCTTCCAGGAGCAGGAATTCACATCGGCACCGAGGAAGAAGACGGTCCGCTTTTCGGACATCATCACCAAGACCGACATCCCCCGCCGCCTACCTTCCAAGCTTTCTAGACAGGAGTCCGCCTACTATCGCGCCTTCCAGGACTACGTCATCCGCTCCAGCAAGCAGGACGTCTTCGTACACCAGCTTCCCCGATTCGAAGCCCTCCAGGCCCAGCGTGCGTGCCTGCGCGAGTTCCACCGCAACCAGCTTCTCGGCAAGCACCAGCTCAGCGTCGTGCCGCAATCTGCCAAGAAGCGCCTCAGCGCCAACGTCGCCCGCGGTGACGACATCCTTGTCGACGACCCGGAGAAACTACGCCGCGAGAAGGAGTGTGAGGCCATGTCCCAGATGGCCATGCCGACCTGGCATGTCGCCGCTATCAAGATGCTTAACGGCGGCAAACTCATCTCGGCGCCCGTCGCTAAACGACTTGGCCGCCTGTCCCGCATGGCCCCCGGCCGCGACGGCGTCGCCCGCGACAGGGCGCGTATCCTCGACCTCGGCGGTCAGTCGGCGTGCGACTGGGCCTGGCATTGCGCCCTGCAGTACCCCAACACCAAGATCTACACCGTCACCACAAAGGCCATCCGCCAGCTCTCCAACTCCAATGTCCGTGGCCCGCCCAACCACCGCCAGGTCGCCGTTGAGCGCCTTACTCGCTTACCCTTCAAGGACGACCAGTTCGACCTCATCTCGGCTCGCGAGTTGCACAGCATCCTCAAGTTCGTTGGCGAAAACGGCGAAGACGAGTGGGAAACTTGCTTGAGAGAGTGCCTGCGCGTACTCAAGCCGGGTGGCTACCTCGAGTTTTCCGTTCTCGATTCAGACATCATGAACGCGGGCCCTCTTGGGCTGGCAAAGAGCGTCGAGTTCGGTTTCGATCTAAAAACGCTGGGCTATGACCCCAGCCCAACAAAGATGTTCCTGGGCCGCCTCTCACGCGCGGGCTTCGACGAGGTCCGGCGCGCGTGGGTGTGCCTGCCTATGGGCGCGCGCCCACCCTCCCGACAACAAGAGAAGCCTCTCCCCTCACTTCCTGCCGTCAGAGCCAACCCGACGGGCGAAGAAGTCAGAACGGTAACGATGGAGGCCATGGTTACCGGCAGCACGGACGGCGTGGCCAACGTCACAGGCATTGTTGGCGGCTGGAGCTGGGAGCGCTGGCTGTTGCGTTGCGAGATGGAAAAGGTCAGCGGCGAGTTACGACTCGCAGACACAGTGACTACCGGTCCGGCGATGAGGGAGGCCGACAAAAGCGTCGAGGGTGTCGCTGCCATCGTTGAGGAGGGGCGCGGCTGCGGCGCCGGATGGAGGATGTTGAGCGGGTACGCAAGGAAGCCCAAGACCGGCACGGGGCTCATCTCTGTGGGCTTCGAGGTTTAAAGGAGCTTCCCCGAAAAACGCATATTCTCCTTATGTTCCTCTTTTTTGTTTGTATCTCTGTCTCTTCCCTTTGTTCCTCCAATCGCCTCTGTGTCAATCTCTTTTGTACGAACGGTCGATGACGAATATAAGATGTGACGAGCAAAGTATCTGCGGTTCATAGACGCACATGTAAGTATGGATGATGAAGTATCGAGGGATGTAATTCAGTTGCCTGGTATTGCGTGGCTGGTATTTTACAGGCGCTGGAGGCTTATCGATGGTAGTTATCGGGGGCTGCTTCTAATTGCTATGTATTCAACAACCCTTAAGTGCTTTCTGTCCCTGTCCGTTAATCGAGAGTGATTGATATTGGGGAAAAGCAAAGATGAAAGAGAAGGGTGAAAACAAAGCCGCTTTAGACTTTCAGTCCAGGTATGTACCTAGCGGAAGTTGATGAGCGAGTATTCTTTCTTATGGGCTCCATTCACTAGCAGCCTACGAAGATATGCCAGAGAAGACGGAATGAAATTGGATGATTTGTAACAAGAAAAGGAGTTAGGCCCCCTTGGACCAGTGGTATCGTATCATTAACAGGTTATGCTATATCAAATGGTATTGCAAAATTGTAACCAATGGGGGTATTCGAGAGAAAAATAACCATCCCATACGTGGGACATAGATAAAGAAACTTTCTCTGGATTTTATTGGCGCCAAACACACCATTACATTATCCGTGAGTGTCCATCTTTTTGCCCTCAGGCGACCCGGTATTTACGTTGATATTCTCGCCATCGCCTAGTCGGTCCCTCTCGTCCAACCTCGACGTTGATGGCAACGCAGAGGCATCTCTGGGTGTTTTGGCCGATGTCGGCACAATGACATTGAGAACGCAGTCATCCAGATGTTCGTAGAACTCTTGAGCCGTTCCAAAGTAGCTTTGGCAAATTGAGCACTTCGCGCCGTCGCCGCGGACGTTGCCGGATCCACTGATAATGAGCTTCCGGCTGTTGGGGGGTGTCTGTTCAACGTTGTGGACCGACGTCAGGTGACGCTTGAAAACATCGGCTCTATTAAACGCTTTCTCGTATGCCGTTCCCACTCCAGGGCAAAAGGGACAGACCATTGTCCCTTTGTAATGTGTCAAAGCGTGTCTGTTTTTGTCATACTTCCGCGCGAACCCCTTAGTGTGGTACTCACACGTTTCTATGGGGCACTTCTCCGGCCGTTCTTCTTGATGGGTGAGCATGTGAGCCGCGAGATCCTTGAACACCCGACCGCAGTCTGGGTGAGGGCAGCGCGTGCGATTATCCAGTGTCTTGGTCGATGGGCTACTTATCTGGGTCGAGCCCATGGCTTCCGCAGGAGCGATCATTAAGGGAGCGTTTGGCGGCACTGCTGCCAGCATCGTTGGTCCAAAAGCGGGGGAACGGGCCGGCGGCGGTGGCAGTGGTGGCGCTTGGGTAAAATATTCTGGCGGTGGTTTGTAGTCAACCTCCTCCCCTCCACTGGAATCGTCCTGGTCCTGGATGTCGACAGATTGCCGCACTTCTTTCATCCAGTCCTTCAAGATGGTCATGGGGGGCCAGTCTCCGCTAGCCTTTCCGCCCCTATGTGGGTTGAAATGTGCCCTCCTCAGATGTGCCGCTGCATTGTAATATGCTCCATACCGTTTCTGCGTGACGCAAGCCTTGCATTTCGACAATGGAATGACTGGTTGTGGCAGAGTCGGACTGTAACTTTCTGGCTCGGTGCACACCCAACGCCTGACTAATGAGGCGTGCTTCGCGTCGGTATGCCTTCGTAGTTCGTGCTCGCCCCTAAATCCCTCTGGGTATTCATTACATTTGATGCAGTAGACCCGACGTAGCGGCGGCCGCTGGTATGCAGGTCGCCCTCTTCCGCCTGGAAGCGGAGACTCCAACGAACGCATGGATCCCCGGGGGAAGGTTGGGCTTTCTCCAACTGTATGCCTGCGACCTAAAGGGTCCAGTCCTTGGGTGGAGCTAAGATAGTCGAGTCCACCAGTCGCACCAAAAGGATCTCGGTCCAAAAGCGGGGCCGGGTGCGGAACCCAGGGATCGCCCAGAGCCCGGGGGTCATACATGTGACGCCTTGGTTCTTCGCCAGATTCAACAATAGGCGGCAGGACGAACATGCCGGTCCGCGGAGGAATCCTCGGCCTCAGGAAGCCGTTGAATAGGGTTGTGCCTTCCGTATCACCATCTCCCAGGTGCATCAGAAAGTCCTTGGAGGACGCAAAACCCTGCTGGGTCCAAATGTCTTTCCGGACAACCACATTGAGCGACTCCATTACAGCCCTGTCCCGGTCATCCAAGTCGAATACTTGCTCTTCGAGGAGCATTGGCCCGGAACTAGCAAAGATCGTAACCAAGAGCTTGTAGAGACCGTGCGTTGCATGCATACCTCCTGTCCCTCTCCAAGTCGGTGGCGGCTGGGATGACGGGCGTCTTGACAGGTAGGAGGCATTGCCCGCCAGGATCGTGCGGACAACACTGAAAATGCACAATGCAATGAATACGGCAAACCAGCTTTTGGGTTCTTGTGAGACTTTTTTGACGGTTGCGCCTTCAAAAGCCTGAAGAAATTGCGCCATACAGTTGTAAAGCAGACGATGATGTGCATCTTGGTCGACCTCGTCGATGAATAGAGGTCGGTGAGGCGGCCCGCTTTCAAGACAGATCGATGGTTCCGGTTGTTCGAGGTCCCAAAATATGACTTCTCGCAAGAGCACTTTCGCTCGATACAAGACTGGGAAAACGGCCTCTTCCATATCTCTCGTTGCTGCGATCAGCCCACTGATCTTCAACAGATGGAGAAAGTTGTATGCAGTCCCCTCGCCGTTCCAACTCGCTGTAAGTATGCTTAGACTCGGTGGCGGTCGCTCAACTGCTTCCCTGGAGGAGGCTGAAGTTGTAGGTTTGGCTGGGGGAAGGTTCACGAGCTCTTCTGCCCACCAGAAGCCGTCATCATAGTCGAGGTTCGACTTGACAGCATGTAGTACGTCTGGAGAAATTCGATAATGGTTTTCAAAATGCTCGTTTACACTTCTCCGTTGACTGAGTGGTGATGTGATCGGGGTATGGGTTTGTCTCGGGGACACCAGCGCTACACCTGTTAGATCAGCCCGACACTTCTCTCAAGTCACTCAAAACTCACCTGGAAGCATGATGTCGGAAAAGGTATCCAGAGGGCCACGATGGCACCCAATTGCTTTCCAGAAGTCACTTCCAGGGCTTAGAGGATAGTCTATGCAGTAGTAACAAGGATCGTTGGAGTCGCACTGCCAACATCTGTTAGCCGCCACGACAAGCGCTGTCACAAATGCTAAGTCTTACTGGTTGTTTTTTTACCAGGCAGCGCAAACAGGGCCCAGAGTCCTGAAGCAACCTGAGCTCGCCAATGGACTGTAGTCGAGACTGGCCAACCCTACTACGCTTGAGAGGGGGGAGCAAAGGGTCGACCTCGGAATCAACAGAGCCTCGCCCAGGGCCGGAATGCTCGCTAGCCATTGAATAGGACTGCAAAGTGTCCCGACGGTCCCTGGGCTGACTAGTTGCCAACGGTGCGAGTTGGGTGCCAGAGAAAAGTTTCGGACGTTGAAGCGCCAGAGGCTGCTTTCCAGCATCGGAACCCCATGGCCGAGATATCGTGTGCTCGGGAAAGGCGAGTGGCGGAGTGTTGCCAACGGACATACCCGAGTCACGATGGGCGTGAAGGTTATGCTCTCGGACGTGGCTGTCTCGGTCATCCTTATTGTAAAAGCCGTAGATAAAGTGTATACAACGCTCATCCCAGCATTTGAAGGATGTCGGAGGTCGAGATGACGGCGACAAACTTTCTCTTATTTTCCACCCACGGACAACTGGATCATAACTAGCAAGATTGCGATCCAACCAGGCTGTGTATCCTGACGGCGCTTCGTCGTAAAGTAATCGCTTAAGGGCGTCTACCATGCTGGGGTCTGACAGGTCATGGCCTGAACGAGTGATTAGGTACCTGTCAAGAGGCGTCGCACTTCAGACATGCTAGGTTTCGCAAAACAGCAACTCACCTTGTTCCAGAAAAGCAATCTCGATGCACTCGCACCGATGTTGCAACGATCTAGCCTCCTCGAGCTCAGAGATTATAGGGACACCTGAAGAAAGGTCTGGAGGAATAAGCCGAGTCGTCAGGACTGGGTCGCGTAAGCATCAAGAGAGGGCAAGGGGTAAGCTTACGATGAGTTTCGGAGTAGGTCTGCAAAACTCGCAATTTGTGGCGGAGCATATCGAGCTCCAGCTTGACATTAGGACCATACTTTTCGGGCAGAAGGGCGGCAAGTCTGGCTTGGATATCGGCCTGCTGATCGAGAAGTTGACGAATGGCGGCGTCGAGGCCCGGATCGGGGATGTTGTGAGGATCGGCCGCCATTCCTCCCGGGCCTCGAGGGCGTCCTCCTCCAGCCGACGACGACACTTCAAGCGTTCTTCGAGTCGGTAATAGAACGGAACGTATATGAAGCAGAGCAAATCGACATGAACTTTGTCCTTTGGTCTTTAGAGGCTTGCCCGTCTACAGGTCGCTTCGATTTGTACGCATCAGATGAAAGCTTGTAGCGGTGAGACCATTCTGTTTCTCAGAGGAGTTCTTGGTGCACAGGTGCTGCGCATGCCATCAGCTTTTGAAATGGACAGTGGTGGTTTTGGTGGTGCTGTATTTGTTGTTGCTTCTGCTTCTGGCGGCGGTGCTGTGAGCGTGGGGTGGCTGGGTTCATCGCTTTTCTAATGTCAGATGCGTATCCGTATTCTTGCCCCCTCGCTTGTTTTTCTCCCCGTCTCTTGCAGATCCTCTTCTGTCTTTGGCGAATTACAAAGATTTCACCCTTCAGTTGGTCTCCAGCCTTTTTGCCTCTTTTGCACCAGGGAGGTCCGTCAGGGCCCAGCGAGATGATGTAAGGCACAATAGGCGAAACCGGGCACCGCTCGCAGGACCTGATCCGCCGAGCTTCCGTCCCAGATCCAGTTCCAGTGCAGACTCCCAGTCAGAAGAGTCTTGCTTCCAATGCGAGCTCGGTTCTCTGCGCCAGGCCGTATGCCGTCTCTACTCTGGGCAAGGTTCGAGAGAAGCAAAGGTACGACCACCGACGAGGTCAAAGGAAAAGGGGGTTGAGAATTTGTCGAGAGGCGAACTGCGGTGCAGCGCAGTCGGGGGGTTCGGCGGTCTTGGACAGAATAGCGAGCGAAAGCACGATACCCGATCGCACTACTGATCTCCTCCCTCTTTGGGGTGATGGCTCTTCTTATTACCTTAATAACCGGACAGGGTTGATTCGGGGAAGTGGGGCGCGTGGTTAACGGCGTTGATTAGATAGGCATGGAGAGCACGCTCCGTGGAAGGCAAGGCCAGGCCGAGAGACATTGAGAGCCTGCACCGGCGACAAGGTCGGGGTGGAGTGTGGTGGATGACGAGAAAGAGAGCGAACAAAGAGGGCGCAGCCTGGAATTGAGAAAGGGACCCCAAGTGTGCTTTTGGACTCGGCTCCCGGAGGGGAGGGGGTGTGTTGATCGGAGTGAGGATGGAGGCCTTACGGACGGTTGGAGTGTAATCGATGGTACATCACCGGTACTGTGTACTCTAAGAGAGAGAAAGAGGCGAATCGTCCATGTTAGGTAAGTAGGTAGGATGGGACGGAAGGACCTTACAAAGCGGCGACAGGCCCTGCCGGGGGGTCTGGGAAGGTTTCTTTTGCTTGCGCAAGCATTGGATGGATCAGATACGCACGCAGTACCTGCAGGCAAGGCAAGGCAAGGCAAGGGAAGGCAAGGCAAGGCAGGAGCGGAGAGGAGAGGAGAGGAGAGGGAGGAGTGGACAGGACAGGACAGGACAGGGCAGGGTCGAACTGCGGTTATAGATGACCAAGAATGAAATAAGAAAGGAAGAAGAAGAAGCCTACGAATGCTGGTTGACTAATACTCTCCTCTGTACCTCCTCCCCTTTTTCTTCTCATCGTGGGGCTGGGTAGGTAGATTTCGGCCAACAGTAAAGTAAGAACTATACCTGCGCAACCGAAACCCAAGGATTTGAATAGGTCCTGGGCCCGACTCCGTCGAGAAGTTGCTCTTGCCACATTCATCCAGGTTCCATCCACCAAGCGACCTACCTACCCGCAGTACATCCCCTGTCTTATCTTAGCTACGTACCCTTCCGCACTCTCACCCATCTTCTGACACCAGAAACGGCTCCAAACATCGCATTCCCTCACAGCCTTGACTTCCCCTCTTTACCAATCCTATTACTACAATTTCGTTTGATTTGCCAAGGTATGGCTCGATCCTACGCAAGGATACATCGATATCCCGGGCTTCCTTCTCGGGAGGGGTATCCAATCTTGCCCTATTGCCTTCCGGCGTCGCTCTCCTTGTAGGTCTCTTTCCTTGTTCCGCACTGACGGGAAACCAGCATTAGCCCTGAGCAGCCGCGAACGGATTTTCTTATCATGCCCCCCCGGGCCTGTTCATCGATGTATACCTCTCAACTGTTTGCAAAGTGCGGATGGCCAGCACAAGGCTCTCTCTCTCTCTCCCTCCCTCTCCCTCTCTAAAACCATGCCCGGTGCCCTGTGGTCAGCCGCCACCCGACCTTCGGGCATATCCAAGGGTCCTGAAGTACTCTTTCGCCTTGCTTCGCCTGCATCGTCCACCAGCTCTCAGCTACTTTATCTATCGACTTCCTTCACGAATCAGCCTCTCCTCTTCTGTACATCAGAGCCGTCCTCCAGCCTACAACACTCGACCAGGAGCTTATCCACTTGCCAAGGGTTTCGACTACTTTGTAAACGATCTGTTCGAATCTGGCAGGCACGCGATGCAGGCTCGTAACAGACACCAGACATTTACCCCTCGCACAACTTGCGATTCTTATCAGCTCTCCTTCGGCCCTACTTCGCTCGTCTTGGGACAGTCCTACCCCCAACTTGCACAGGCCATGGACTATAGGCACTGTGCCCTCCTACAGACCCTGTCAACTGGTATTATATGCCTCCGACCCATCCCAGCTCCCCTACCTGGTTACATGAGCCACTTGCTTGGCCAGCTGCAGTAGTAGCCCGCAAATTACGAGACCTTGTATACGCTGCGTGCCGCTGTCGTGCCCATAGCGAGATCTTGAGCCGCCTCCATGATGGCTGCTGCATCGACAAAATATCGGTTGTGAGGGGTGGGGTGGTGGGTGGTCAGCGGCCGCACACTCTACTGCGTGTTGGCTACAGCCAGCCTCGCTTCCAGCCCCCTTCGGCATTATCTGTACATCTCAGCTACTGCCCTCGTCGCTTCGGGTAGGGCTTTCTTGTAGGGCCTTATCGTTTACCGCTTTGTTTCCCGTCCTCCGTGGTGAATGCCCTGATAGGGAGGCGTTTGGTTGGTTTCAACACGACTCCCACTCGTTCATCCTCGTCCCCGAGGACCCAGAGGCTCCATTCATAATCGAATGGGGGAGGGGGGGGGTGGGTCGACGTGGGGCTGCTTGCGTCTTCTCCAACTCTCCGACCATTGAGCCACTCCCAAGTTGAACAAAAGCCGACCAAGGCAAAGAGAACATGAGGCGAGACCAAGCGAGCGCTTGCTTGCTTATCCTTATTGTCTGTCCATGTCTCCATCCTTTCTGCAGTGTATTATATCATCTCCGGCTCCCGTCTTGAGAGTGTACCCAGGTATGTCTACACCTCGCTCAACTCGAGACGTCTGCAAGCTGCATTGGAAACACAATCAATAAACTACGAGCAATGCCCCCTCTCCTACACTCAGGCCTTCGGCTGGCTACTTTCCAAATCGGTAAATCTCGACTACCAGCGCCTGGGCACATGGATAGCTGGGCTTGTGTGTGCTCTCTGTTGCGCTGCTACGCTGTGTGGTTCCTCTTCCAGGTTCGGGGCCGGTTCTCGAAGCATCACGGGAATCCTTCCGTGGGCGAGAGATTGCGACATTTCCGCCTCGCACGCCTGCCTACGCAACCGTGCAACCTACTATGTATGCAACAGAACAGCTCTCCGTAGTCAAGTGCTTCTGAAAGGCCGCCGTGTGGTCTTCTCCTCGACTCTCATTTCGCTTTTGTTACCCTTTCCCCTTGAGAATTCCCTGCAGACGTGCCAACAAGGCGATTGGAGCCATCTATCACGACCGATATACCCACGCCCACACGGACCAAGTCTCCACGTGGGTCCTAGAGTCCGAGGTGGGATACTGGGGGGTCAATCCCGGCAGAAATAAGCATGTGCCGAGTCACCGTTGCAACCTGCAGATAGCTGCAGCACGGCTTGGAGCTCCTTACCTGTGTAGGCAGGTAGTTGAGAGCAAAGCTGCCATTAAAGCGGCGTAAGACGTGCGCTGCCTGCGTCGACCGTCGGATGGCGAATGGGTGGCACTTGACATCGAGCCACCACCAGTGGCAGGACGATGCTCTTGGCGCCGTTTCCTCGCCTTCCCCCTCCCTCTTGCGCCGTGTTCTCCTCAAACAAGGAAGTCAAAAGTCAACCGACTGATTGAGACAGAAAGAAGATACAGGATCAGCGCTGTTCGGACAAGGTCTCTCTCACATGCAGCACAGCCGTCATGACAGAATATTTTACCCTGACAGTTCAAACCGCAGCCTGCGTTCGTGCGTTTCAAGACATCTTTCATCATCATTTTACCCAAAATATATAAATAAATAAAAAATTAAAAAACTTTCGATCAAAAAGCTGCTCTAAGCGACCTGATGCCAAGTCAACCCTAGTTCCGCCCAGGCGGCGGGCATTCGATAGTATTCAAATGCAGGCGCACCATGAGTATTCTACGGTAGCCTTGCACGCGTGCTTGCTACCTGATCGGTATTCTTTCTACATGAGCAATGCCTTGCTAAACTGCCAGAAGATCTTTCTGCGTAAGGATATTGCTGAGATCGGTGTTGAGGCTCATGGGTGGTGGTAGCATGCATGAGGGGTTAGGGGAGAAAACATGTCTACTTGTCCCTTGCCGCCATCCCCGGCGGTGACTCCGCCTGGTGGAATGGGCTGTCAACGGTCAATCAGCACCCCCCAATACTCGATTCAACACGTGCTCCGATAACTTCCCTCGAGACCCTTTGCTGGCTTGGGTCCGATTCGGTGCGGTGTGGGAGTTCGTTCCCCTGGCGAGGCAAATCGTCCTGGTTTCGGCAGCCAGTATCTCGATTCTCGGGTCTGGTAGCAAATAAAACATCATCTTGCATACACTGCATTACAGTAAGTTGCTCAATTCGATGAGCCTCATGGGCAGAAGAAATGTCACAAGCCGGGTGGGGCGCTGGCGACCAAGCAAGTCCTGTCTGCCATGGCCGGCCTGGTAAACGCGCGTTTTTCGTAAATCGGCCAGCCGTCACCTGGCTTTTCGATCGACCAGCCCGCGCCCGCCAGGAGCAGCACGGTTAGCTCGGCGGCTGATGCACACGAAACGAAACTTTTGTAGTGTAAGGGGGCTGAGGGATGGGATGGAACTACCTGAATTGCTGCACCATTCCTGGCATTTTTGGCCTTCCTAGCCATTAGGCTTCTCTTCAATCTCGACCACCTACTTGCGGTCCAGGACTCGAGAGAGCTCGACCGATCCGTTGTTTTTTGTATTACTCACTGCGTTGCGTGACGATTCACCCAACTGCTATTGCTATGCCGGGAGTTGGTCACAGTGAAAGCTGCTTTGGAGGCTATTTTACCTGGGTCCGGCGGGATAAAGATCCTTACTATCACGGCCGGCACCGCCGGCGCTAAGTGAAAGTGTGGGAGGTGGCGTGGAGTTGTCAGCAAGCTCAGCTTCTCTTCGACTGAAGCCCATTTAGCCTCTGTGCCGTCAAGGCACAGATGATTAAAGGGCAGAAAAAGAACATGGCCAAGACTAGACCAGACCAACCCTTCCCCCTCCAATTGCCCGTCGAAGAGGTGGTCAATGCAGGGGCTGAAAATGGACGACATAGGAGGGGGGGGTCCCATGGAGACGATGGTTGGGTAGGCAGTATTTCCTTGACTCCAAACATGTGCACACAGGTCGCAGACACCTCATACACGCGTGTGTGTAGCGACGACGCTGGAACCATTCAAAGTAGCGCCCTCTTCCTCATGTCATTTTTTCTTCTACCCCTTTCCGTTTCTCGTGTCTTGAGGCTGCATTTGCCCACCTGCTTGACTCCCAAGTAGGCGAGCGTTCGTGGCATGCGCACAGTCGGCCATGGAATTACTGCGCCGCCCCCAAACCGAGTGGGTGGTAATTAAAAAAGGGAATCAGGGACCAAGACCGTATGCCGGCACATTACCTCACCTTGGCTTTGCTGGAAAGTGCCTGCTTATTGATCAAAAGGACGGGTTTGTTATCGAGCAAATCGGAGGCTGGTCGTGATTTGAATCGAATTTTGGAGCCTATTCCCTTCCCCCTCCCGGATGTCTCTTGTTTTTCGGACTGTGCAGCGAGTGAGAGTTCATGTACGTTCTTGTAAGGTCACTCCGCTTAAAGTATGTTGAAGTGCGTACAAAGTATCGCGTTGGCGCTGTCATCCATCGTCCCCTCCACCCCTCTTTCTCTCTTGATAGCAAGTTCTTTGGATTATCTCTCATCGTGGTAATAAAAGTCGTAGTATAGTGGAAACCCCGTCTAAGGACACCCGCGAAACGCCCCAAAGCTCTTTCCCGGCCTTCGTCGAGCTCATGTTGAATGACGCCGGCCCGTGTCGATATCATGCTTCGCTCCCATCGATCCATTTCTGTTTCGCAGTTGAAGTTAATGTACAGAAACCCTTCCCAAACTCCCGCGACATGGATGTTTTCCCCCTCGGTGCTTGTGTTTTCGCTTGTTTGCCGTAATCAATATCTCCCTCGAGGCGAGATCCTGGTTAGGCTAGCTGTATCCCTCCCGATCGCTTTACTCCACCTGCTCCCATCGTCTCTCGCGTAGGGGCATTTCTTTGCCGGCAGCCGCCCGGCTGCCTTGTTTCTCCTCCTTCCACGCCCAGTACTCGGCGAGGCGCGTCTCCGCATACGAGGCATAGTCAAAGTCAATCTCGGAGATGACAGCCTGTATCAGTGCCCAAATACCCCAGTAGAACCCCGGAACGCCGCGGAAGAGATCAACCTCGTCGTCGAGTTTCCTGACCTCGGCCTCGATGTCGACACCCGCGTTACCTTGGGAGTATCTGAAGTATGAGCGGACATACTCGTCGATGAACTCTCGGCGCTGCGACTTGGTGGGCAGCACGTTGTAGTCGCAGTCGAAGC
The DNA here is from genome assembly GCA_016807845.1 of Colletotrichum eleusines. Lineage (NCBI taxonomy): Eukaryota > Fungi > Ascomycota > Sordariomycetes > Glomerellales > Glomerellaceae > Colletotrichum > Colletotrichum eleusines. The sequence goes on from JADEZO010000007.1 coordinate 1,712,795, forward strand.
CACCCCACTCAGCAAAGTGGTTGGCGATGTCGAATGCCGCGGGGGAGGGCGTGGCATATTCGTAGTCGATAAAGGTGACCGTGGCTTCCTTTTTGCTACCCTTCGCAGACAAGCTGCTCGGCAACACAATCACGTTTCCGCTCAGAAGATCGCAGTGGGCAAACACGAGCTATCAGAGGGCAGCAATCAGCATTCAAGTTGGGTTTGCAGTTTATGTGAGTGCAACTTACACCATCAGGACCGAGGCCGGGGCGCTGATTGAACTCTTTGACAATGTATTCGAACTCTTTTTGAAGCTTGTCTTGTCTATCCCTTTGAACCTGTGTGTTTGTAGGCAGGGCCAGGATCCACTTCTGCATCACAGTCCACAGGTTCGGGACCGGCTTGCCTGGGGCGGCGTTGTCGATGATGGCGGCGTCCGGGTCTTCGTGGCCATTTGCCCCGTTCTCCTTGGCGTGACCATCCATTGACGTCGACTGAGTAATGCAGGGCACAGTCGCGTGCCACTGGGCCAACCTGCTGGCGACAGCCCTGTAGATGGCTGGCTTTCTCAGGTCCTCGGGAGCTGTCACGCTGCCCTTGATGAAGCGGTACAACATGCCATTCTGGAAGCGAGCAAGCAGCTCGGGGGCCAGCCCGTACTTCATAAGAAGCTCATGGTTCTGGGCCTCGCGCTCGCGGTCGATGAGAACAGCGGTTCCATTGCCGTACGCTCGCAACAAGATAGCCTCCCTGTCTATATCCTCCTTGGACCAGCCCTTCCGCTTGTTGATCGCCTTGAGCAGGGTATTGGTGATGCCGTCGGTAAATCGAACGAATTCTATGTTCGAGTCGTCGGAGGCCCAGTCTGGTCGAACAGTCAGGATTAGACGAGTCGCAGATTGCTGAGAATCTTCGCTGTCGTAGAAAAGGGGAAGTGTTCGAACATGTGGCAGCGTCAACCCGTTAGGGCGGCCGTTGCTTACACCTTGGGTCATGATTTGACCGAAGGGGGCTGAAGGGGGCTGAAGGGGGAAGGGGTATGTGTGCGTTGTGTCGAGAGGGTAGGGACAATACCGAGAGGTCAATCGTTGAATGGAGAATTGCCCCGGTGGGTTTTAAAGACGCGGCGACTGGGGGGGGGTTCTTGAAGCGGAAAAGTCGTGCGGCTCCAGGCTGTTGTGGAAAGGGGGAGGCAGAGGCGGTCTGCGAGAGGTAAGGTTGAGCAAAGGGAGAGAGACAGAGAGAAGAAGGTATTCGAGGGAGGGCAGGAGGTGGTGGTAATTACGGCGTCTGTGGTTCTAGGGCAGGTGCGAAGAGAAAGAGGAAGTAGAGACGGTGGTATGGGGTGAGTGGGTGTTGGAGGATTGATATTCAAGAGGCGTCAAGGAGGTAGACAAGTAGGTCATTGGGGGGTTATTTTAATTTTATTCTTCTCCCTTTCTTTTCGTTATCTTTGTTTCGGCGCCGTTGACAATCGACTCGAGCACGAGACCCTTTTCCTTGCTTGTGCGGACCCAAAATCTGTGGGGGAAAAGTTGGTTGCTAACGTATTAGCGGCAGTGAAAGTAAAATTGTCGTTGGGGAAATTACGGGTGGCGCGTCGTGCCTATTCTCCTTTTGTCGTCGGTCCACGAATTGAGGCCAGAGAAAGCAGGAAGGAGCAGAGACAGCAGCAGTAGAGAGAGCATGTGAATGTGCAGAGCAAGCCACCGACATCCTACCTCACTACGGTGTATCCGTACACTGACTGCACTGCCTCTACCTGTACACATGTGGATTGGCCGCAAGAAGGGTCTTCTTTGTCGAGCGGGGGGGTGGCGAAATGTGGTACATCGTAGGAGAGGGCGGGGGTGCTCTGGGACACTCTTGTTTTGCCCAACACCTTTACACCTCGACTACCTTACCTTAGTGCTGTCGGTCCAGCAGTTGCTTGGTGTTCGGCTCGGATACTTGTTGGCCTTGTCAGTCTACTACGTAGGGACGTGGGCACCGAGGGCCAAATGAAGAGCACTAAGCGATGCAGTACCTACCTAGGTGCCTAAGGTAGGTAGGTACCTAGGTAGGTAGGTGTCTAGGTAAGTAGGTACCTAGGTAGGCAGGGAACACTACTCCGCACCTACGTGGTAGGTAGATACCTGTGTAATGTGAGCCGGATAAGAGTCCGGCACATTGGAGTTGGTTCCCCACACCGCGTTGTTCCCTTCAAGCGTTCTCGACTCTTCTGCCACCTTCCCATCTGCCTTGACCGAGTGCTAAGGTTATTGCCTCCTATCCACTACCAACCACCACAGCCACAGCCGCATATCTGTTTTCTAAGAGGCCCTTGAGCATCCACATCTCAGGGCCTTGCAGCTGCTGGCTCATGCAGTGTGACCGCCATCACTGCGTGACCTACCTACAGGTACGTAGCCCCAACAACGTGTGGACGAATAGGACGGTCTGCTATCGCTGTCCCGTCCGCTCACTGGGCTATATTTTCTTGGGCTCGTCGTCATTGTTGGAGCTGGCCTAGGTATGCGAATGTGGATGTGGTAGGTATCCTTTCCCTTCTTCTCCGTCGTCTGCCGAGATGTGCCCTCTTGCCCTCCGTAATCCATATATGATCGACACGGAAAACAGGGACAATTTGCTGATCCTTCAATGTGAACTGCGTCGTGGCTAACGTGCCTAGGTAGGTAACCCAGCACTGTGCTGGAGAGTTTAGTCTCAAATGTGCCTCCTGCCTACCCAGACACACGCGTTCAGCGCCTCCCCGCGCCTTGGATGCATCTCCAAAGTCCTCGGGTCGTTCTCGTCACTTGTGGCCCACCCCACGCCAGCGCTGCTTGTGTCCTTCTTGATAAAAGTTGGGCGCTGGAAGGTTCTCCCCGATATGTCATGTCTTTCATCTGATGCGGTCTAATCAAGCCCCAGCCTACCTAAGCGTCTGAGTGAACTGCAAAGCCAGTGTCTGACCTCAAACCAGCTGGCTGAGATACGTAGCCAAGCCGGCTTCCCCAACCCCACCCACCTTTATTTGCTTGTAGTGTAAAGGCATGTGACGGACGCAGCTTTGGGCACGCAATTTCTAGCCAGATCCATTTGCTAGTGCGGCTGGCAGTAATATAATCGCTCGGGTTAAAAAAAAAACCCCCGGTTGCACTACCGGATACACTCCTGCCCTCTACCAACACATCACTTTTCCTATCACTCTATACTGTTATTATTATTATCAGAAAAGAATAGCACAACACTATAATACATGTAAAAGAGGGTTTTCTTCATGATCAATTTTTTAAACAGGACATGGGTATAACAGGCTTTTAAAACATAAGGACTTCTTGTGTTTTAGCAATATGATCAAGACCGGTCTTTCTTTCTTTTCCCTTTTTTTTCTTTTTCGGAACCCGAGTGCCTGCATACCTAGGTGCCTACCTACCTGTACGTGTATCTCGTACAAGTAAGATGTAGGTACTACGTACCTACCTAAGTACTCAGGTAGGGAGGTACCTAGGCGGCGTGCAGTTGGACTGTGCTGTCTGCCGCCGAACCCTTGAGAGCCTCAACCCCCACCAGTGTAGGTGCATAGTATACTACAAACGGTGCCGAACCAGCTGTCCTCGGACCACTTTGCGCTTCCACCGCCTTGGACGCCCCACGTTGGAGAGCCATAACTCGGCGTCCATCGGTCGGCCATGATGCCTCTCGCCTCGACTGCCATCCTCTCCATTCAGTACTATCTTACTGCCTAGGCATCCCGCCATTTCCTCTCTAAACATCAGACTACCGGTATATCGATCCCATCAACGGAACGGAGGACTACATAGCCGCCTGTTCCGCACTCGCGCCCAAGTTCAATTTCGGAGAATGTAGGGTGCTGGCCTGTCTAGCGCCAATTGCACACATTGCTTTCCCTGTCTGGGCTTTCAACACAGCAAGAGGCCCGAACATGACCGCTGAGGCACGGCTTCATTGACAGACCGGGCCTAGTCACCGCCCATCTATGTGCTTGAGCTCATACATCTGTCTTCTCTTATCGCTCCCGAGATGGCGCCGCCCGTGCTCCCGAGCCCGTCCAACTTCCTGGCTGTGGCACTGGTGATCAACAGATCCCGTGACGGGCCCAACTTTGTCTTCCACTACCCGCCACACGTTTTACCGCCCAACGCCCAATCGAACAATCACGAGCAAGCCGATGTGTCGGCTGAATATGACGAAATCCTCCTGGAGCGTCTCAACCAGCCCGGGTTGCTAGATGGCGACAACAACGGCGACGACCTCCAGCAATGGACCGCTGGAGATGACCACCTAATTACAGACGAGGGCACACAAATCGTGCCTTGGGAACATGTTGCTGGATTTCCCACCAAGGACCTCGCCAGCATCCTGACTCCGGGAAGAGCCTACCACAAAAAGCTCTTCCAACTCTCTCTGGACCCCCTCTACTGCGTCTCTTATCCCATACACGTCCCAGAAAGCGGGACTTGGAAGAAGAAGAAGAAAAAGAAGAAAGGCAAGACGGAAAGAGCGAAATCCGTACGGACAGAGGAGTCCGCGGTGCTGGTCGATTTAGACCCCAATGAGGACAGTCAAGATGCGCCCAATGGTCCAGATGCGTTGCTGGCCGAGTCGAAGGAGGAAGAAAAGTCTCTGCAAGAAGAGGCTGACGACAAGCGCGCCTCCATGACGATGTTCAATCTGGTGTTCATTCTGAACCCCAAGAAGCACGAGGCAAAGGAACTCATTGCTACTCTGTATCTGAACATCATCAAGAAGGTCAACAAGGCCTACAAGTACTGTCAACAACACAGCGAGTTTGTGTGGAAGGAGTCGAAGCGCATATCGGCCTTGAAAGACAAGGGTAGAGAAGACAGTAAGTCATGTTTCTGGTTAGCTTCCCTGCTGTGCTGACATGGACGTAGAACGTAAAATGAGCTCACTATGGAACGAGATCCTGGCGACGTCTTCACTTGCAGCCTCTGTCCAGGACATCTACGAGGCCGTCTCTCAGAACAAGATTGCCGCTCTCCAGCTTGATACGGCCGCTGGACCGATAACCCCATCAGTCCAGATCCCAGTGCCGTTCTACATCACGGACCTGCACAACTACGGGCAGACGGAGCAGCGGGGTCTCTGGCTGACAACCGCCAATTCTTTCATTGGCGAAGACACTATCGATGAGTCCGGGTTTCTGGATCGTAACTTTGCGCTGCTCCTGATGGGTGACGAGAAGAAGATCATTGCCGAACTGCAAGCAGATCCGGATCCGAGCACCGTAGCTATGGTTGAGTTTGCGCGGCTATCAAAGCCAACGCAGTCGTAAGTGCCGCCAGTATTCCTGGTCTTTTTGGGAGATTCGCTAAGCGGTCTAGTTTCTACCAAGTTGGCCAGAGTAACGTCTTGACATTGAGCCAGGTACGCAAATACGCCCAGCACTTCATCTTCTGGCGCCGCGCCATCGCCATACCCCCTCTCCACGCCCGTGACGTCTACATCATGTCACCCAACTGCGATACACGCAACCTCCCCAAGGCAAGCCTCGAGTGGCAAAAGGCATTCCCTTTAGCACCGCCACTTACAAACTTCCTCGCCGAACTGTCATACGCCCCGCGACCATACAAGCACTTCTGCCCAAGCAAAGCCCACCGCCCGACGTACCTCGATATGCTGGCCTGGCTCATGCGCGGTGCTTGGGTGACCCAGCTATGCACGTTCGCATACGTGGTAGTCTGGCCCGAGATCATTTACGAAGTCGAGCATAAGATCGAAAGTGACGAGCTGCGCAATGCCGAGGATACGTCCTCCCTCAACACCGGCAGCAAACCTTTGGCCAGCTTGGACGCCGATGCAGTTGACGAGCATTCCGAGGTTGATGGTGACACTAGCGGCGGTATGGGTGGCAGCGGCAGCAGCGGCAGCAGCAGCGACGGTGACGGCAACAATAAGAACAACAATGGCGGTACAGGAGCGCACGTGCCGACGCAAATCGAACAAGCTGCAGAAAAGGCGCGTCTGGACCGCATTGCGGAGAAGACCCAGCGCGAGGCCGCTGAGAAGGCGACAGCACACGCGCGCAAGATGCCGCCATCGGCGACAGACCACCCATCGACCAACGACGCGCCGCACCTGGCGCGCATGTCTCCATACATCATCGTGGACGCCAAGAAGGCGACGGGCAAGGAGTCGCTGTACCTTGCGGCCATCACCAGGCGGCTCGGCAGAGATCCCAAGGTCGCCAAGGCATGGCAGGTCTTTTGGAAATACTTCAACGGGCAGACGGCGCTCGAGAGGATCGCATTGCAAGAGGACATGAAGCGTAAGGAGGCGTGGAATCTGTTGACGGCCATGAGCGAGCACCTTCTCTGCGTGAGACACTGGTAGTGTCACCACGGAAAGGGTGCCGTTCTGCTCTGTGGGTGGCACCGGGGTTGAGAAGTATTTGGGTACTAGAAGAAGAGAAAAAAACCGTCACCTCCGGCTCGGTGCTCTCTGGTCGTCTGTCACTACTGTATTATTTTCACTCGGAGAAGCTTGTTTTGAGAGTATAGGGGACTCGAAGCCTCAAATCACTCGGCGAGATATTGGACAATTGTCATGATATGGAGTAGGCTATGGGAGGGAGCACGCAATGCAAACAAGAAAGGGAGGGTATCAATGTACAGGTACATGCGATGGAAACAGAGGGGCACCAGCAGATGCCGCCGCCATGAATGCCGAGAGGAAAAGCGAACCAATCACAGCAAGGGATGAGGGTGAGATGGAATGGGGCGGAGGGCAGGTAAAGGAACCATCTAGATCTGAACAGAATATGATTGAGACGCACGAGGGCGCTTGCGCATAAGAGCATTAAGAGAGAGGGGAAACAGAGAGATGAAGGATAGTTGCATAGAGCAAAAAGATAGAGCCCATGAAAGAAAGCAGTCAGCCTGTGGAAATGATAACCTGCAAAACCGCCCTTATAGATGTGAAAGTCGAAAAGAAATCCAGTTCAAATGCCCATCCCACCCCGCCAAAGGTATCATGTCTGCCGATAGATGAATGCTTGATAGGGAAAAGACACCAGAGAAACCAGAATGAGAACCGAAATGGAAAGAAGAAATACCCCATAGGTCAAACCCGTTCGCGCACGCACCATTCCCCTTTCCCCACGATATTGCCGCACTGCCCAGCTGGCAAGCACCCAGCCCACCGGATAAATATCCCTGCAACGCCGTTCCCAACCGAAATCCTTAAACCCCCAATGACCAAATGGATGCAAGAAAAGAAAGCTTGCCTGCGCGAATGCAAAGAAAGAGAGCAGGCGAATAAAACAAGGAGAAGAGTCGTCTCTCTGCAACAGGAGACAATGCCTAGATGGCGGCAACGTCACTGCTGGAACAGAGGGAAGTCGGTAAGGACGCCACAGTCCTATTGTGTCAGGTCCATGCCGAACTCATCTTCTTCCTTGAAATTCAGCGACGCCGGGCCGCTGTCATCATCATCCGGATCATTCCAGAACTCGTTGCCGGCTCCCAGGTCGTTGGTCAGGCCTGTACCAGTGTTGTCGCCGGGACTAACGGAGACACCCTCGACCGAATTGCCCGAGCCGTTGATGGGTTCGCCGCGGAAGTCGGTGTGATGGGGTACTCTAAGGCCGGATCCACTTGTGCGCGAGTAACCCATGGCGTCGTTTTTGGAGATGGCCTCCACCAGCTCGGTCTGCATACGCTTCTCGTCCTCGGTCAGCTCGAATGGGAAGTGGCCTCCGAGTTCCGCAATGACGTTCATAAGCTCTTCCTGCTGCTGGAGCTTGAGGTGCAGCATCCACATCAAGTCTCTTGTCCAGCTGACAGCGCCGTTGAGGATGTCTCCCTTGTTAGGGCCCTTGTCTTTGTCCTCGAGGGGAAGGCCGGTTGTGATGTTGCCTGTTGCGCCAGCTGCGCGGCGGGCGCCTGGTCCGGCTAGACCCGAGGTAGCCTGGGAGGGATTGGAAATTCCCGACAACGTCGGGGACAGAGGAGTACCGTTTTGAATCATCTTACGTATCTTCTCATCCTCCAAGCGATGAGCAGGCACCAAGCGGCTAAGGTCCTGGATTCTCTCGTTGATGTTGTCTCGTCGACGTCGCTCGACAAGGTTGTGGGACTCTCTGCGCCGCTTACGCTTCATCTCCTGAGACGAGACCGCACCGCCGGGCTGGACACCCAGCTTTGCAGGCATTGAAGTACCGCCCTTCATCATGACTTCATTGAGCTGAGCAAGCCCTGGCTGAATGGGTGAGGAGAAGCCAGAGCCGTACGATGCCGCCATACTGCCCGCAGGGGTCTGCATCCACTGGCCACCAGATGGCGATTTCTCGTGGATAGCCTGGGTTCGAATGGACTGAGGGCCAAAGCCAGAAGATTCCTGCGTCGTCATGGGCACAGAATGCATCGCTGACTTTGGAGTCATAGGGCTACGGGTGTTGGTCGAGGAGCCCTTTCGTTGCATGGCTTGAGCCATTCTGGCTCTATTCTTGGCGTTGAGGTAGTTGGCATCAGCCGCCTCGCCAGTCAAGTCGGAACCTGTCAGGGGTGAGCCAGAGTAGGAGATGGGAGACTGAAGCGATGTGCCAAGCGTCTGGCGGTGGTGCATCTGACCGAACTGCGAGTTGTTGAAACTGTGAACAAAGGGGCTCTGGATCGGATCGCCGTCCGGAGTGTTGGAGTAACCGTTGATGTGATTTTGGTCCAGGCCGTGGTGGGAGCCGTAAATTGTCTGGTTGAAGCCCATACCCATGTCTGACATCCCACCACCGCCGCCGCCGCCGCCGAAGTCCTGTCCATGGCCATGTAAACCAGGCGGAGCCTCAGTCGGGCTGCCGAGACCATCAAGGAGCTCATCGTCGCCAAAGAGAGCGGAGCCACTCGAGAAGCCGTTCGAGTTGTTTGCAGAGTTTGAGTTGTAGTTATTCGAATAGGATGATCCATAGTTTCCTCCCATGGCCAGGTCGTTGGGGTCGATGCTTCCACCGCCGCCGTGGCCACCGCTGAACTGGCCGAAGCCGTGTTGTGCCATTATGTGCACTACTCGTACGGACTTGAGCTAGGTGTGTTGTAGCAGATTGAGGTTCCACAATCGTTTAGGGCCGCGCAGACTTGGTACTGTTCACCCCGCTTCCCTTGGGTGAGAACAGATCAAAAACGGAGCTCCGACACTTGGAAAAAAGTCGAAAAATGTTTAGCTCGAGGTAATGACTCTAAAAGGCTACGAGTCAGCAATGCGACTTGTTGCGGTAGTGATGGGGCAAAGGTCAGAGTTGTGCTGCCCTTCAGGACGCGCAGGTGGCAGTTCCCTCTGTCGCGCACACATACGCAAGTCGACGGTTAGACATGCAACTGTGCTCCAAAGGCACAGGCAGCTCCAAACGCCACCGAGGGAAGAAAGGGAAGTGAAGAGAGGAAAATGCACTTGAAGAAGGACTGACTCACCGAGAGAGGGAGAGAAGGGGGGGGGGGGATGGAAGAGAGAGAAAGTCGGAACTATGTAATGTTGGCCGACAGCACACAGAGCCGTTGTTACACGGCCATTCAACGCTGTGCGATCGATGTGCCGTGGGGGGGAGGTAGGATGGCGCCCTAAGTAATAAAGGCGGCGTTGGAAACCGGAGAGAGGCGCGAGTGAGCAGGAGACTGTCGGTCTGTCTGTCGCACAAGGTGTAGATATATAGACGTGATGGCTACTTGGTTTTCTACTGCAACAGAGAAAATGAGGAGTGAGTACTGGTGGGAGGTGGAAGAAGGAGAGTTGGCTCGTTTTTGATGCGACGGGATGGAAATGCGGTGTCGGGGAGCCGGGTGAGAGTGTGAGTAAGAGGAAGTGGAAGTGGTGGTGTAAGTAGCCTCGGGGCTGGGCTGGCTGGCTGGCGAATAATTAGTTTGGTACTTTGCGTTTTACGGGTAGACGTGTGTGGTGTCAGGTATTCGTTAAATGCACGATGCCCAAGTGCAAAAGTAGCCTATGCGGGACACCGACGCCGAGGGCGACGAGGGGATGGAGGAGTGGGGAAGAGAGGCGAGGGGTACTAAAGGTACGCTGTCATGTATCTTTTTTTGGGGGGGGAGGGGGGGGGATGGGGCACAAAGTTTCCTGTGGAGGTGGAAAAGAGAGGTCAAGCTCGTGTTGGCGGGTTTTGGTAGAAGGTACCTTTAGGCTGAAGATAGGCGGGCAGTGACAACCGCCGTTCCCTCGGTTTGAAGTGGAAACTGAAGGGGGGGGGGGCTGTCTCTGCTGTGCTGCAAGGGAGGGAAGCGGGTCAGGACTAACTCTCAGTCCAGTCTCTGGAATGTGGAATAAGAGAGCAAGGCCTGCGGATGATGCAGGTTCTAGGCTCAAAGACAAGGGGTTATGAAAGGTTTGGGAGAGAAGAGGGGAGAGCTGGCTAGGATGCGACAAGACAGGACTTTAAGGTGTTGTCGGGTGTGCTGAGGGCATGACAAGTCCCCAGACTGGGGGAGGGCATGCACTAGACAGAATGAGAGGACAGCAGAAGGGGAACAGGGGATGGGCCAGTCGGAGCGAAATGGAAGGAAAGGAGCTGACTGACTTACGGGAGGAGAATACGGGTGGGGTGGGTAGCGATGAAGGTGCACGGCGGCTGGGGTTCCTTTCGCTTTCAAGTGGTGACGAGAACGCTTTGGCTCGGCTTGTGCCTGACGCTTGACGTTCCACAAGAAGTAAGGAGCCGATAGTGGCAGTGGTGGAGAACGAAGAGGACGAGAAACAAGACGGCAGCCCGTTCTTCGCCTCTTGCCCGGTGGAAGAAGGGAGGGAGGGAAACAGTCCAACAGAGAGCAAGGCGGTGTGCTTCTGTTGTGTGGGTGGTCTTAGTCCTGCTGCTATGCTTTAGTTGGCACTGAGGCTGTTTGTAACGAGCTAGAGAAAGGCGGGATAATCAACTGAGGTGAGGGTGGTGAGAGGTGGACAATAACGGGCAAGAGGAGTAGGAGGAGGGAAGTTGTTTGGGGGCGATGGGCCTAAGTGGGAGGTGGTGGTTGCGCTGGTTCGGACGAGTCGGGGACGACTCACAATTGTGTCTGCGCAGGTCGGCGGCGGCTGTCGGTCCTGGGGGCTTCGGTTCCTCAACCTACCAGACTTGCCAACTTTGAGGAATGTACTTGAGACTTGGGATGAGACGACGACGTAGCGTTGTGTGATGCGCGGACACCAAAACAGAACGTGCAACCAAGTCGAGGCTGACGGCTGTCATTTACACCGGTCAGAGAATAGATCCGTCGCACAAGTGGCATAGTCAAGGGAAAAGAAGGGGAGGAAAGCACTGTGAGAGGGAACAGCGCCAGACCGCCATGTGGAAAACCGGTGGCGGAAGAGGCGGTTGCGTGAGGCTGAGTCGCGGGAAGCAGGGGGAGAGAGGAGTAGAGGAGATGGTGGTGCAGCAAGCGGTCCACTAACCTTAATGACGATGTGCCTCTGGATCGAAGAGCCCGGGGGGATGCAGTGCAGCGGCAGCTTGGGTGGAATGAACGGTAGACGAGAGTGAATACCTTGAGTCGCGGTGTTCGAGATGTTCCGGAAGAGCGGTACGGTTGACGTGCAGTGGGTTGGTTCTACGGTCGGGCGGGCGGGTTAGGTGTTGTTGGGGGCGCTATGGTTGGAAAAGCGTCTCAGATGAGATGATTCCTCCGCGGGGAACACAGCCTGGGTGCCACTCTGGAGGGTAGAGAGAGAGAGAGAGACGAGACTAGGGATGGATGGGGCCAAGATCGGGGTCGGAAGCCGGCTCGGAGTTGCAAAGTGCAACGATCCCTGCCGATCGCCGGTTGTGCGTCTTTCCAAGGTTGTCTTTGGGATTGTTGTTTGCATGCGCCGGGGCGGGGGGGTGCAGGGTGCGCAAAGAGACTCCAGCTTGAGTAGGCTGGAATAGGTAGGTAAGACGAGATGGAGAAGGCAGACGTAATGAGTATGATAGGTAGGTACCTGGGTATTTAGGTGACAAACACCCTGCCAACGCGCGATAATCTAGATAGTTGAGATGGTGAGGCTGTGAGGCAGGAACGTGGCAATCAATAAGGTGTCAGTGTAAGTCGCACTGTTGATGTCTACGTGGTAGCAGCTTGCGAGTCGAGCGAGGCAAGCGCCAAATTTGACTTTCGACCTGCCGAAGGCTGGAGAAAAAACCCCGGTGGTGCCCCAGTGGGCCAGTTGGCCAGCGGAGTATGGAGATGTGAGGGTGAGTCGCAAACGAGGGGGTTTGCCTGTTCTGAAATGCACACGTCGATGTGATGCGACAAACAGGTGGCCTTGGACGGACAGCGTGTGGTGTTGGAGAGGCCGGAGTGACAGCTTTCAAGAAAGAAACGGATGGATGCCACTGTCGCTGTTTGCTGTTTGATGTTGCCGTTGTAGATAGGTAGGTTGTGCAAGGGCTTCGGAGCCTGCGGGCGCGAATCCCTTGGACAGCTTACGCAAGAGTGACCGTAATCACCAGGTCGTGACCGAGCTCTGGACCGGGGTGTTCCGCCTTTTTCCCTGAGGATCCGGCCAGGTTTGTCCGGCTAAGTGCCTTCCCTCCTATTCTGCTTGATCTCGCGATTCTGTTCCAGCGTCTGCGTTGATGTCGGCGGTGGCGGGTATAATGGGTATATTATGTACGCGCGCTTTCCTTCCGCGATTGTCTATATGGTCTGTGCGTCGGCGAGTCCAAGTAGGTACTTCCAGGGCTCTGATGCATTGGATTAGGAAGTAGTCGTCTGGTCGGTGTTTCTGTCCTTTCCATGTCAACAACCAGCTCTGTGCGCCCTTTTATCTTTTCCTCCTCTTCTTCTGCTTCCTCTCTCAGAAGGGTCAATGTCACCTACCTCCTCTTGATCCTCTTGCTCCACATCAGTGTAGATGCATGCATGTAGTCTCTTGTGTCGGGCTTTGTTTCTGTCCTTTTACCTTCTCTTCCCTCTTCATTTGCCTCTGAGGCAAAGGGAAACAGCGCTAGCATTTATATGAGGGCAGCATCCTACTAATAGAAACACTATATCATCTGGTCAAAGCTTGTCACTTCGCCTGCGTCTCCTGACTCATCTCATATTCTGGGGGTGGGCACCCCTGGTCGCTCCTCACCGGAGCATTCTGGCAGCCTTTGGCCAGCCTTTCCGACAAGGTCGGGACTTGATGGAGGGCATCGGCCGGGCCCCGTGATGCCTCCAACCAGCCAACTAAGACACCAACCCACTTGGACCCGCGCCGGCCACGACGACTCACCACCCTCATCGGGACCTGCTTAACGATCGGCCAGAGTAAGCTGGTCATGCACTCCGTAATGTCTGGCTCGCCCTCAAAAAAGCACATCACGAACGGATTTGAACTGCGCTATCCATGGCTCCTAAACAGGTCGGCCAGGAACCCGAATCCAGAAAAGCCCCAGACGGCCCTTGGCTCGATATATGGGATTCTGTCTCATCCGCATCGCCTTGTTTAAAAACCAGTTTTCCATGCTGCGAGAACACCTTACCCATGGTATACGTGACGCCCTCGGCCCCTGGTTGGACGAGAGGAGCGCGCCATCGCTTCTGAGGCCTGCGCGATTGCGACCAGCACTTCCCATTCTTGCCAGGGAAGGCGCTGCCGTCGCCCAAACTGTCGGTTTGTTGGCATAAACATGAAAGGAAAAGCCTGTAAAACCGAGATCCTGATACATTCAGCCTCGTCATGGCGACCGGCTCGTTGCGGGTGTCCCGGGGTCAAAGACTTGGGCGACCCTGATCAGACACGACATCCTTCACCGCCGCCTGGACCTTGTTGCACCTGGCCTCTCTGTATTGTTGCGGCTGTTGATGTAGCGGACCGGCATGGGTTGGGGTAGTGCACACCCACCCGCACATCTCTGTCAGGCAAGCAAGCACATTAGACACTCAAGAGGCCGCCGCGCTGTGGTGATGTAAGGCACGCTCATGGTTTATACCATAAACCATACCGTGTGACCCTATCTCCTCGGATGACATCGCTGAGTGGATTGTTGGTGTAGCTCTTGTTCTTCACTCTGTCTTCTCGATCCAACACAACAATCATCGTGTCGGCTGTCTACGGGTAATGGCCCTTGGCGGAGACGTGATCATCGGCACAGTACCTGCAATGTCGCGAGGGAATGCTACCCTGACTGGCCTTAACTTCTCGATATGGCCTCGACTTCTTCCTCATGCACGGCTACCAGCAGCAGGTCTCAGAGCTGCATCCGTATTGTATCAACTGGATAACAGGCGTGTAACCCTCATCACAGCTAACGTCTCTACAGTCTCTTGAGGGTTGCAAAGTGCGTCTGGGGGGGAGGTCGCGTTGGGGGTTAGGGAGAATGAGATGCTCCCAATCATGTATCGCCGATTAGGCGATAAGAATGACCTGCAGACCCAAAGAGAGAAGTGGAACCAAGCCGCCGTCAGCTTTGGTTGGACGGCTGCCAAAAACGGTGCGGGGCTGTGACTTGAGGCTTGACAATAGTACCTGTACCTATCAACTCTTAGCAACGCCCACCACGGGTTGAAGGTAGGTATCTAGGTATACAATGAGCACGTACCCACCCCTCGGCTCCAGCCCGGGGGAGGGAAGGCAGAAATGATTGGCCAGGTCCAACCGCACCTAGTGCACTCGCGCTGCTGCTCTGAGACATCCTCAAGCTTTACTCTCTGCCTTGCCTTGCCTGGCACTTTCAATCTCCATTCAGTTCCATCAACTCCATTCTCCATCAATCAGCCAGCCAGTCAGCCAGCCCTTTCGTCTTCGTGTGTAACAGCTGCCTAAGCGACCCTCCTTTCTCCTTCGGACCGCAGTCTTGCGCCTCTGCGTTGCCTTCGGCGTCATCGCCTTCGGCTTCGCCCCCACCCTCTGCCTCGACGACAGACTTACGTCGTAACTACCTACGCGGTGCGGTACGCGCGGACACTAGGCGGCCACCACCAGAACGACCACCCGCGTCGTGTCACAAACCGAACAGGTGGTCACCGAATAGTCCACCCTCTTTGCACATTTCCCTGTAAACCTCCCATCAAAACCATGGTCATGGATGGCCCTGTGTACCAAACAAGCTGACCCTTTTAGCTGTGGTGAAGAAACTCGACACCCATTTCCCTAACGCTCGTCTGCCGCGCTACACCAGTCCTTCTTCCCCGTGCCCTTGTAAGAATCAGCAGCGGAGATCATCCTGGCCTCACCCTTGGACCAATTACGTCCCTCCGCAAACCCATCCGCGAGCGAGACCCCCCTTCCGATACCGTCGAGTCTGTCACTTGACCTTGAAGTTGTCAACCCGAAGGAAACGATCCTGCGCTTTCTCCCATCTTTGCGATATTCGAGACTTCCCGAAGACCCGAAAGGACGATAGCTACGCACGACTACGTCATTGATATATCTCACGGCTTTCAGTCCCTACCGACGACATGGCGTCCACCTCGTTCAGAGATTCGATGAATTCCCTGGGTTGGTCACGGCGAGATCAAGATGTGCCTGTCAATACGGCGCAGCAGAGCGGCCTCATGTCGTCCATCAAGTCGCTCAACCCATTCCAGAACAACAGCTACATCCAGCTCCCGACTACTGAAGGCGCCGGGGCGCCTCTGCCTGCTGCCAACAGAAGAGAAGAGGAGGAGGGGTTCGCGACCCGTGAGTCATCCCGCTTTTGCTCATGTCCCAACCTACCAGCTCTAGGAGCTCTAGGAGCTCCTACCCAGCTCTAGAGTTCTCGGGTCCCCTGCAGCTGGTACATTCTCTAGCTTCCTCACCATGTCTTGGTTTGCCATGTGAGCAGGCGGACTTGTGAGTTGGTAGTGTCGTGTCCGCTTCTTCTACTCCGTTACAGCCGCGCTGACGTAGAATATATCCATTTAGTCAGTCGATGGGACCGTCTGCTCATTTTCGGTGCCTGCAACCTGGGCGCTCTGGTCTGCTTCGTCCTATGTTTTGTCTTATTCCCAGTGCTATCTTTGCGGCCGCGCAAGTTTGTCATTCTGTAAGTTCCCTCTTGTCTCCGATTCTGCTCCCATCGTCTGGAGTTTCCGCTTTCTCTTCCTCCCCCCTTTCAAAATGGGTGCTTCCCGGCCTGGCTAGGTAGCTGCCGGCACGGCAGATCGACGAGAACAAGGTTGGATCGGGCAACGAGGCGCCTTATCGCAGAGCTCCGCCCCTGTTGCACCTACCCGCTTCTATGCCAGATGATCTCGCATGGCCCACTAGCCATGAACACCTCATCCGGTGACAGACCGGCGTGATTAGCCCCCCCCCCCTTTCTCCCTCCGGCTAGCAAGAATCAAATTTCGCTGTGACGATCGTTTCTTGAGATGCCCATTAGCTGCTAACGTTATTGTTCTTCCTCCCTCCCTCAGATGGACACTCGGCTCCCTCCTGTTCCTGGCGTCCTTCGCGGCCGTAATGGGTCCGATGGCGTACGCGAGGCATCTCACATCTGGCACACGTCTTCCCTTCACTGCGGCCTACTTTGGATCGCTCGCGCTGTCCATGTACTTTTCGCTCGGTGTAAGTTCGACTATGACTGCACCCATACTGGCCGGATTTCTAACCTTCTACGCCACAGCTCCACAGCACCTTTCTCACATTGATTTCGGCTCTCATCCAGCTTGCCTGCCTGGTGTGGTACCTCGTCAGTTACTTCCCCATGGGCTCGAGTGGCTTGCGGTTGGCCACTACCTTCGGAGCCAGAAGAGCGGCTGCCTGGATGACTGGGTAAGGTAGTAAAGTCAGCTGTGCAATGCATATATTACCAGGAAAAGAGTATCGCGCCTTTTGTGGCAATCGACTGATGGTAAAATAAAACAAAAAGCTGGGGCGAGTCATGTAACAAAATCTGGGGAGGGATTTGTTTCTTGCGGTTGTATAGAATGCCGGGGAGGATCGGTTCGAGGAAGAGAGTTGCGAAAACAGACAAATTCCAACCTTCACTTTGCAGTCGGTGTACATCACGTTTGCTGTCGTTGGCGTTTTACCGTACCGTACCTTCTGTTTCAGGCGCCTCCTGCCCTCGAAAGTATTACGATTTGAAGTCAACCATGGTTTTCTTGGTCAGCACTGCATGACTGAATGGATGGGCGAAACTCCTCGGAGGCCACAAAGCTAGAGCTTTAAGATAAAACCTCCTCCCGGTGCTTGTGGACTTTTGCGTCTCTCGCGCGTGCGGCCTGTCGCTTTTCACACATCACCGCCAAGGCCAGCATCGAGGGGCGCGACCAGAGAGAATATCGATGGAAATTGTACGGCTACTCAAGAGGGCATGAACGCTAGATCATTATCTCCTGGCCCGTTACCTATTACGTACTCTTCTTCATGTGGCCCTTGGAATCGGACAAGAGGGCGTACTGGCGTGACTAGTTCCGTGACGCGGCTTGATCTTTGGAGCAGACAGCATTCCGGTCGTCTAGGGTAATATGGCAAGGCATTCGCTTGAGGGATACAGAAAACTATGCCCATCAATTCAAACATGAAAATGGATATTCGAGTCATGGTGATGGCGTGGAAAAGAGAGACCATGGCCGTTGGACGCCGTGGAAATCTCCGCCGAAGGGTTAACCCTAGCTGAAGAGGACTTTAGCGTAAAATAGCACCTTGTTCAAGCCTGCTTGCTGCATCGAAATCGATGCCAGCGGAGCGGAACCCATACATTGCCGAGAACGCCGACAGCAGAAATACCGATGCGGTCGTCTCTCGCCGTCTCTCTTCTCTCTCTCTCTCTCTCTCTCTCTCTCTCTCTCTCTCTCTCTCTCTCTCTCTCTCTCGCGCGCGCGCGCGCGCATGCGCTGGCCGTCCAAACTTTTCTTTTTCCACAAGCCTCTCACCGAGTCAGGCTAGGTTTGGATATGTCCCCACAATGATCGACAGGCAGTTGCCGTCCGTGTAGGTTGAGAGACAGAAAAGGAATTATAAACATATTGACTTGGGGACACATGACGCTCTCCTCTCCCTATCTCAGTCAGCCTACAAATTCCGGAAATCTTCCATGCCGCACTCGCAGATGGAGGCCACAGAAGGACCCCATCCATGGGTACGAAAGGTGGGCTCCATCCCACAACGCGGTCGAGTCCGGCACGGCCAGGAAGGCTCGGAAGACGAGTCAGTCCACTTTGTTCCAAAAACGAAAAGTGACAAAAGAAGTGAAAATAGATGAATCCCAGGGCTCCGGTGGAGAATGGATGGCTGGGCCCATGAGCGTAACCAAAGAGAAGGCTGAAGAACCGGTGCCATTGTGTATCATTTTCCCCTGGCCCTATTGCTTGCCCAAATTATCAATGCTTATTCTTCAGGCTATCTAGCAATCGATCCAAGTGTTGGCTTTCAGTACGTTGCTTTATTGTTGCAAGTTCATAATTTTCCGAAAGACGCCCACGCGGATCTCTGGGCGTTTCCCGATGCATGGCGGAGCCATCCGGCTTTCCGCAACGACACATCAGGCCGCCCTTCCTTGCGCCATCCGCGTGATGGCAGAAGCTTGGGAAGAGAAAAGAAGGAGAGAAACGACGTGGCGGGTTTTGATATCTTTGGTTTTCCTTCTTTTCTATTATTTCCCCCATTTATACACATATATACATCTTGTTGTGCGATACCGGCGTAAGCTTGCGGGCATTGCCCGCTTTGAATCGGTCGGCAATCTATTGCAGGCAAAGCCGTGCTGTTCGTATGACTGGAACGCGTTCCAGGTCTCTGTAGCAGAAAAAGGGCGGTTGGCCGGGTTGTTGTCAGTCGGTAATCCGCGTTGCGGTAGGTGTACGCATCGGACGACAGAGCCAGCCCGGCACCGGAATAGCCCCACTATGTCTACACTAGGTACGTAAATCAGGCATGGAAAATCATTGTCTACCTACCTACGATACCTACTGCGTAGGTATGTCGCCGGCGGTGTAGATGATTACAAAGACGGGGTTAAGAGGCGGACTTGGCCGCGCTTTCCTTGTTGGCAGATTAATAGGAGCAATGCCGAGTCCATGGTTGAGGCTGTCGGAAGGGCGGTGCTCAAACGCCGAGAGGAAAAGCCCGTGGCGGTGTGATTGTAGTTTACGTGTGTGTGTGTGGCACTAAATGATGTGAAAGCACAATCAATATTTGTGGCACAGCGCTGCTGTCCATGACGGGTACTCTGCAAATGTGGCATGGCGACAATTCCCTCTGGTGACCTGGATAGGTACTTTCGATCCTTCTGAGTCACGAAATGCGGGCAGCGTCAAGCAACATGGCCAAGGACGGTGTGTCTTGATCGTTGGGTACCTAGCCGCGGTTACCTTCGCCGCAAGCTAATTTGGAGTACACCAGGTATGGCCAAGGTTGCGTTGGGGATGCCCCTTTGGAAGCCAGCGGTGCAGAGCTGCGGCGTTTCGGAGTATGGCTGCAATGCGGGCTGCAAAGGTAGGACCCAGCCCTCAGCCCTGCTATTGCAAACAAATACCTCGCTAGGAAAGGAATTAGTTGTGCGTGTGATTCATGTCTGCACGTGTAGGTAGGTAGGTAGGTAGCGAGGTTGTGCAGTCGGTACTGCACTCTGTACGCTCTGTACCTACCTCAGTAGGTAGGTCAGTACCACGACGGTATCCCGTAAGCGGTCATGGTCTCGGATAGAAAACCAGCAAGCTTTGGGTTGATTGTGCATCCTGTCCGCGGTAGGTACGTACCGAGACGTAGTTTGTAAGGTTTGGTGAGCAAACGGACCTCTTGTCCAACAATATCAGATGAGTTCTTTTAGAAGGAGTCGTGCTGTCAATGGTTTCCTGTTCCAACGAGGCAAGGAAAGGACCTGAGGCAGGCAGGAGAAGGAAGGAGACGTGGCGCGATTGGTTGCTTTCGAATTGGAAGGAAGGGACGAAGGAGGGAGACAGGGGGGAGGCCCGTTTGATCGAAACCCGTCCATCTACCTACCCGCTCGAGCGGGTAGGGGAGCGTGGTGCGATGCAGTGCAGTGCGTTGCGTTGCGTTGTGTTGTGTTATAGTGCGATACATGCGTCTGTAAGTTGGCAACACACACTCGCATCACATCCCAAAACTCCATGGCACACGACGCGAGCTAATAAGACCCAGGTAGAAACCCATCACCCACAAACAAAAGCACATGAAATGAGTCCAAAAATGCCTTGGCCTACCTACCGAGTGACTAACCGGCTTATATTCGCGCAACCCCACCAAAGCCGACGAGCATACCTGTACCAACATTGGCATATGCAGAAGCTCGCAGCGGGGTATGACAGTTGAGGGCAAGAGGAACGGCAGCCGCAGGAGGAGCCAGAAAACCTTGCAGGGTCCGGCCCCCAGGACAGGACTGGTGTAAAGCGAAGGTGGTGAGCGTATGAAAACGGTGTCGTAGTGGAGGCAATTAAGCACTTTATCCAGAGAGGGGAACGAGAGGAGGGGTAATAATTAAGTGTTTTCCTCCCTCCTCTTTTGGGTTTATCTTTTTTTTCCTCCTTCTTTTCTTGATGGGGCCTCCAAGTCCCATGTAATTCGAGACCCGAGATTGACAATGAGTATGCCAATTGCACTGAACCGTCTGCTGCTTCCCGCCTGTGGTCCGCTCAGTCCCCGGCGATACGGCCCTGAGCAGCGAAGTACTGGTGCCGTGCCGGAGAGATGGTCAATTTCTGCCCTTACTACATGTACCTACGCTTTACTCGGTATTATTCCCTCTACCCTTGTTGTCGCCCGAGGCCATCAGTATGTAGGTATCTGTGTTTTGACTGGCCAAGGCACTTCGTCGGCCTGCCTCATTGCCTCAGGTAGGAAATAAGTCAGTCACCGCCCGCCCACTACCCCCAACGAGACGGACGGACGGGATGGGGACACTGAACCTCCTCCCCCCCCCCAGGGCAGGGCTACTCGTTCATCCCTCTCTCTCTTTTTCTCTCTCTCACACACTTCTCCACTACTTACTCTACTCAATACGCGGCATGGTGCCCCCCAAGACACACTTGCTTTCCGTTAATTGCCTTCGTTAGCTAGTTACCTACCACCTAAAGGCTCCTGCGTCTTCGCTAACCACCGATTCGCACTTTTCTCTATCACTGGAAGCATTCCAATGCATCTCATTGCGCATGCTTCACCGTAATCCTCCTGCCTAACGCTGAGCGATGTGCCCTGTAATTGATTTACCAATTGTCGGCCGAAGCACTGTTCCCATCTATCTACCTTGCCTTGCCTGCCTGCTCCCCCCCCAAAACATTTCGCAGTTATCGTCAAGGCCAGAGACTGTCCCCTCCCCTCCCCTCCCCGCTAAAAAAGTCAGGAAGACACTCCACCTTTCACCTCAAGTACCAACCTGGTAGCGGCTTTCCGAGAGGGAAAAAAAAAATTCATTCACAAAAAAAAAAAAAACTACCTCGGACCTCAGATTTTATTCCTGCAACCTTTCTCTCCTCTCCCACAACCGCACAATCTCCTCTCTCTTTCTCTCCCTCCCCTCCACAAACCTACCCCTACCCGGCATTTTTGTGGTCATTCTTCAGTTCTCTCGTCTTGCTCCGGCCGAATTCCCTTTCGCCATATACACAGCGGACATTTCGTACACGAAGACCCTCAAGCCCAACAACAAAGTCGTCCAATCGAAGCTTTGCGTTTACCGTCGTTCACATTTTCCTTAGATTGCCGCAACCCGAGCATCTCCGGAACGCCACGCTTTCCAACCCAGCCTTTCTTCTTGACTTGCCCTCAACCCAACCCTGCTACATCGTTACGAGGAACTCAGCTTCCACGACCTCTCGGACTCCCTCGTCGTGCTCGCCCTTGCTGAAATTCAGTACTTGCGTGCCTCCGTCGGATCTCTCCTCCCCGCATTTTGCCCAACCGAAGCCTCCACATCGGCTTCACTGGACTAGTATCTCCCGCTCGTCCCGTCACCTTCACCTTCGGACTTCTCAAATCAACTCGCGACTTCTGGCGACGTCAATCCACACTTGATCCTCTCGACGGCCCACAAAGCCGCCCTTCGAATTTGATTCTACGCTCCGCGGAAAGGTTACTTCGCTCTCGACGGCCTGTCTCCGCTCGGGGAGTTGCTGGTACACCTCGGTTTACCCTCCAGCAGGATCCAACACAAGCCCGTTCGTGGCTACTTACTTCGGGGCCTGGTAGGATTGGATCTGTTGATCGTCTTTCCTGGTCCGATATACCCCCGATAGTCTTTCGAGGCATGCCCATTTCTGCATCAGACCTAGCATCAGACGCGATGGCTACTGCATTTTCCTACGCTCAGGCTGCCAAGGGCCAGGCGGCCACCACATCCGCAACCCAGCCCACTGAGAACGGCAAGGATGCCACCAACTCGGTAAACGGCGAACCAACCACTGCCGAGACCAACGCCGTCAAGGGCGGCGACTCCGTCGACGACGAGACTTCGAGAAATACCCCGGTCAAGGCCCATATCGCCTCCGCACAGGACGTCCCATCTGTCCTCGCTGAGACGAACACCAACAACACACCCACTGCCGCCTCCGTCACCGACTCCCGACGCGATGATGAGGACGTGGTCACCGAGGGCTCCGCCCGTCGAAGTGAGAAGAGCGTAAGGTCAGCAAGCGCGTC
Source organism: Colletotrichum eleusines (assembly GCA_016807845.1). Lineage (NCBI taxonomy): Eukaryota > Fungi > Ascomycota > Sordariomycetes > Glomerellales > Glomerellaceae > Colletotrichum > Colletotrichum eleusines. The sequence goes on from JADEZO010000007.1 coordinate 1,735,283, forward strand.
CACGCGTGTGACCGACGATGCTGAGCCGAAGAAAGGCTCTAGGAAGCCAAGGAAGGGTAAGGCCGGAAAAGAGTCGGGCGAGGATGCCAAAAAGGATAAGCCGGCAGAGCAGGAGAAGGAACAACCCAAGATTGAGCTGGTTGAGGCACCGCTCCCCTCGGTCAACATCTGGACCCAACGCAAAGAGACACAGGCTGCAAAGACATCCGTCACCCTGCCCGCCAACGGTGCTTCTGAAGTATCCAGCTCCGGTGACGCCTGGCCCAATAACCAGGAGCCCAAGAAGAAGAGCAAGGCCGCCGACACCACCGAAGCGGCGAACGGTGCTGCTGCCTCCAACAAGCCTCAGCGCAAGGTTGGCGATGGCGAAGCGGCCGTTCGTAGGAACGGGGCTCGCGGTTCTAGAGTGATCGACAGAGACAGCCGACCTACCGAGGTGCCCCCTCCCGTTGGTGATGTCCAGTCATGGCCTACGCCCGAGACGGCGGTCAAGGAGACCGTCAAGGAGGAGAAGCGCAAGCCCTCCGAGAGGGTCGAGCGGCCAGACACTGACGCCCAGGACGACGCTGCCTCAAAGGGACGTTCCAAGGACAAGTGGGAGCGCATGGACTTCGTGCCCACTGTTCAGTTCTCCACTCCCATTCCTTCTGTGAGAGGATCTCGAGGTGGACGCGGTGGCGCCCGCGGTGGACGGGACGTCACCTCCCGTGGTGGACACGGGGTTTCGGCTGCCGGCGCTGCCGCGGACAAGCCTGCCGGTGCTGCCGCCCCTTCTAGCAAGTCAGGAAGCGAGACTCGTGAGCGTGTCCGAGACGCCAACGCCCCGGCCAGAACCACCTCTCAGCCCCCTGCTACAAACAAGCGTGCCTCTATGGAGACGTCCAGCAAGGAGCAGCGCAAGCCATCTGCACCTAGCTCGGGCGAGCGTAACAAAGAGCCGCAGTCCAGTGCTATCAACGTAAGTCGTCTTCTTCTGCTCTTGTCGCGCGATTCCAACCAACGACGGCACTAACCACAAAGCAGGAACAGGCCGGACCTGTGAGGGAGAGGGGTGAAGGCCGCGGTGATAGGGGTCGTGGCGGATACCGGGGCCGCGGAGGCCACCTGGGGAACGTGCCCATGCACTCTCAGCAATCTTCCTACATGGGCAACGGTAACTCTTTCGGCTCCCAAGGTCCACGCCAGTTTACTAGCCCCCCTCAGCACCAGAACGGCAGCTTCGCTTCATCATACGGCGGTTCCCAGTCTCGGGGCGGTCGTGGTGGCCGTGGCCAGTCCAACGGTTCCGGTGCTTTCCGTGGAGCCGGTGGCCCTTCGAACTCTGGCCGCATGCGTCAGGTTCAGACGAACATGAGTCAAGTTTCCTGGGACTACGGCATGCCCATGACCCCCGGCTCTTACCCTGCTTTTTACGAGCAGACCAGACACCTCATGATTCCTCAGTTTGAGTACTACTTCTCCGTCGAAAATCTCTTGAAGGACGAGTTTTTGCGTAAGCATATGGACAGCCAGGGTTTTGTGCCCTTGGACCTCGTACTTGGTTTCTCCAGGGTTCGTACTGTTGCCGACCCTCAGACTCTGCGCGCAATCTGTGCCGAGTGCCCCCAATTGGACTACGTCATTGGAGATGATGGTGTCGAGAGGCTGCGCTCTCGCACGCACTGGCAGAAATTTGTCTACTCCAAGATGGAGCTTCGCTTCGAGTCTGCACGCAACGCCGGGCCTCAGTACTTTTACCCACGCTCGCTTCATGCCATGGCTCCCTACGACCACGGAATGTTGGGCGACTACCCTGTTGTTTCGCCGTCCGCGTACCCGAATGGCACGGAGAATAGCTACGTTGCATACTCTACTGAGTTGCCTGCGGGGCAGACCAACGGTCTGGTGAATGGCGCTGGACCCGAGACGCAGCTTTCAGCTCAGGTTCCCGAATTCCAGCCAGGAACGTCTGAGCAGGCCGGTGCCCACTCAGAGTCCGGGTCCAAGATTGAACAACTCGTCAATGGCTCTGCCGAGTCTCACGCGGAGGGCGCGCCCTTGATCAACGGCAACCACGCTCAGTCCGCCGAAGTCCCCCACTCCTAGTTGGATGAAGGCACTGTCATGGCTTGTGGCGATGAGGCAGCGTTGGGTGGCTACGGCGGCAGCAGCGGCAGCAGCGACATGTCAAGTCCGTCCCAACGCGCACATCTAGTGATGCGTGTCCGAGGCGAGAACTCGGTCACAGAGTCTCGCATTGACAACATTCCGTATCCTGAATTTCGTATACGCGCGCTCTCCAAAAGGAGGGACGCTTTGGCTGGGGAGATCCCTGGCGACATGATATCCCTTTATCGGTTCTGGTCTCATTTCTTGGCCCGGCATTTTGATTTGGAGATGTTTGAGGAGTTTCGGGCATGTGCAGTGGCGGACGCCACAGGGGAGACGGTCAACATGACTGGTCTCGAGAACTTGATTGCATACTACGAGGCAATCATCCAAGGCGACAAAGAAATACTTCTGGACAACATTGAGTTCCTCTATGAAGAAGCGAAAGAGCTGGCCAGGAAGGCCTAAATATCCCGAGGGCAGAGTGCGGCAAGATAAGAATGTTTTTACGAATTGCGCGGCTCGTGTGGGGTTTTCTTTGACGGCTGCCAGGCTCTGGAGGTTGCGGCCTGACGTGACCTGATTTCGGGCAATCTTTCTCTCTTTCTTAGTGCTGCTAAGGTTGCATCGTTTCTTGGGATCAGTCGAAAAGGGCCCGCTAGTACTGTCGTCATTGGATGATTGGAAAAGTTCTTTGCTTCCTTCTCCTCAAGGAAGGGGAATGGCAGAGAGATCCTGCCAGGTGGCCTGCGATATACGCCCACGGGCGTGAGCTGGGATGGAAATAATCGAGAGAGCGCGGATTAATCAGAGGCGAATGCGATGGGGTAAGAAGGTCGGGTCTCTGATTGAAGTGGAAGCAAGTTCCTCTTCCGCAGGAAGACGGCTTCGGACATGGGTTGATGAAAGTCTCTTCTCCGGCGTAATCGGTATTGGACCGATATGGCAATCATCGTTCTACTTTTTTCTTTGGCGGGGTTATTTTATTTCATGGATGGATCCATCTTCTTCCTCTCGCCTCTTGCTTGCTAGACGAAGAAAAAAGTTGTCTTCCGTTATTTTCTTTTCTGTTTTCTTTCTGCACATAGTTTCTTGCTCTTTTTCAGGGGATCAGGAGGGGACGGGGGAAGGGTGGGTGGACATGAAATGCATTCGAGCGGTCACAAGAGGAAATTCCGTGGGCGGTGACTCAGGCTTCTGCTAGACTTATCTCTTTTCTTCTGGTTCATCGGTACAAAAAGCAGGAGAAAAGGATGGAAACAGATTATCACCACGCTGGACGAGTCACGCTGGTGTTGGATTTGTACGAGTAGTACTTCACCCAACCATAACAACCACAACAACAACGACGACAACAAGAACAAGATCTAAAAAAGGGGGGGGGACTTAAAAACTTCAAAAAAAAAAAAAATGGAATAAACACGGAACGGTTGGCGTTTACTTGGGTAACCATTTTGGCTTCCTGCCCTCATTCGTTTATGATAGGCCCCTAGGGTGATCCTACTTGGTCATTTAGCCCCCTAGCCGGGCGGGCTTAGACCCATCATGAGTTTTGTATTGCTGTCCGCAAGTGTTGATCCGAGGAGAACATCCAATCTGGACGGAGCCTGTTCCATGGAAGAAGGAATTTGCTGCCTGTTCGGCCGTGAATTCTTCTCCTTCTCCTCCTTCTTCTTCTCCTTTTTCTCCTTGTCCTTCTTCTTGCCCTTCTGCTTTTCTGATTTTTTGAGATGCTGACTGCCCCCCATTTCTCAAGGCCCGGCTCGTTGCCAAACACGTTCCCAAATCTGAGACGAGACGCTCTTGTAGACCGCCTCTCACCCTCGCTTCCCTCACCACATCCATCGTGTCTGCAAAACCTTTGAAGGGAACTGTGTCCTCCTATGCTTGATGGTCCCTCGGTAGGGCTGCTATCCCCTAGCAAGGATATGTGACGGAGAAATAGACCTGATGCTACGACTCTCGCGCTGTGCTAGCTAGCAATGGCGCTCCTTGCCTCAATAACCCGAGCCGGTGATGAAAGTTTGGTCACCGAGTGAGGCTCCCGAGATGAGGTAGAGAAGCTCGAGGCTGCGCTACCCATCTGCGAAGTTAATGATGTTGGGAGGAAGAAGAAAGGGCCGAGTTTGCCCACACGCAAGGCCCTTATTAGCCATCACTGCATTGTATAGGAACAGAAGCGTACATCTTCTACACAGAGATATATTTGCCTCACATTAATCATTATTATATTGCTAGTCCTGGCAGAGGGCCGTTTCGCCACTGCAGCGCTGCCGCAAAACGGCCCTTGTACCCTGATAGAAGGGTGGGTGTCAATCCAAGCAGTTATTACATACAAGAAGGCATGCCATTTTCTCATAATTCCGAATTTTGATGCTGGGTAGGAAGTACCACCCATGCTACTCATGAAGTCCCTTAAAGGGCCATGACAAGACCGACGATGGCAGCAACACCGGCGAAGGCGTTCACCATGACAGTCGGCGCAGCGTTGGGGGCATCCGTGGAGGCGGGGGCGCTGCCGGAGGCGTCAGTGCCGGTAGGCTCAGGAGACTCAGTTGCGGAAGCGTCGCCGGTCGCGGTCTCCGTCTCGGTGGCAGCAGTCTCGGTGGTAGTCGCGGTGCTATCGAGAAGAGTGTTAGTGGTATGACAGCCGAGATGAGAAATCAGGCAGAGCAAAGAGGGCGCTGGGAAGCAACTTACGCGGTAGTGTCAGCCTCCCCGCTGGTGTTCAGCACGGTCGAGGTGAAGGCACTGCCGGCAGAGTCGGTGCCGGTAACAACGCCAGGGGAAAGCGTGGGCACCAAGTCGGTGGTGATGGTGGTCGGGACGGGCGTAATGGTAGCGGAGAGGCTAGTGGTGATGGTCTTGCCGTCGCTGTCGGTGGTGGTGACGGCGATGACAGTGGGTACAGGAGTGCCAGCGGCGGCAGTAGGGCGGAGGCTCCCAATGGCAGACTCCAGGGCGGCGTACTGACTGGCATACGCAGTGGGGATGGCGGCGAGGAACCAGGTCGGGGTGCTAGTGGCCTTGAGGACAGAGAAGACGTAGGACTTGACGTCCCCAGTGACGCTGGCCGCGCTGGCGGCGGAGCCGAAGGCCGAGGTCAAGGAGCTCCACTGGCCCTCCGGGATATAGGCCGAGATGAGGGCATCGGCAGCCTGGGTGAAGGCAGGTGCGTCCGAGCTAAGTCTTTGTCAGTTCACGCTCCAGTGGCATTAAGGCTCTCACCTCTTGGACTCGAGTGACTTACGCTTGACGGGCCTCGATGGGGTTGGCAGCGGCGAGCTTGGCGGCGAGAGCCAGGGAGAATATGGCAGACTTCATGTTGACTACTGGCTGCCCTTTGGAGGTATATCCGAAACTGAGGTTGGGTATCACAGGTATTTTAGGATGAGGGCGGCAAGGTTTCCCTTGGGGATATCACTGACGGGCCGAAGCAAACAAGGCGAATGGAGAGACAGAGAGAGAGCAGTGTGGGAAGGACGAGGGCATTACTGAAGAAAGCATCAACAGGTTGCCTGTTGATTTATATAACCAGCAAAGCTCGGTGATGCGGTCAAAAAGCAGATGACGCCGTATGCAGTCGAACAGACCGGGTGCGACCAGGCCAGCACGAATAGGGAAGCATGTCGATTGCGCGTCGCTGTGTTTGCGAGGGGCGGGACAGGAGAGAAGTGGGCAGAAATCTTGATGTTCACCCCAGCCGGTAGGTAGCCCTGGGAAAGCGGAGGCTGGGCAGAGATGCTCAATACGGAGAGTACGGAGTACTAGGGTCATGATGGATGCCCTCGCAGCCGCAGAGCCAACAGAGAGAGGGCGATAGCTGCAGGTCGCAGACGAGGCAAGGAAACCGACATTGAAAAAAATCAGGGCAGAGCAACAGCCGAGGCCTGGCTAGGCTCTCTAGCGTGACGTTGACGGTTGGCCCGTTTGGCTGCGCTTGTCACGCAGGCCATCGAATGAGACGCACAGGTTTTGATGGTCTACCTCGCACAGCGTGTGAAGGCATCAAACGTGTGCACGGGTGATGGCATCGTGGTGTTGGCTCATCCGAGCGAACAGAGGATTTGATTGGCGCCTGGTTGCGTGTTTGCCGGCCACGATCGTGAAATGGGGTTGACGAGAGATTGGGGGGCGACAGAACAAGACAAGGATCAGAATACCTACAAGGCAGAGGAAATACGTCAGGATATCTTTCCCTTGCGCCTCTCTTGGTTGCCCTATACCAATCCTCGACTAGACCAGTGCTCAAGAACACAAGATACAGAAAGACTGCTCTCGACACGTGACTTGATATTTCAAGGTTGCAAAATGGACTTACAAGCCCGGTTTGTGGAGAGAGGGAATGCGTGAGTGAGTTTGTTGCAAGGGCGGACGGCGTTGTGAATCGTGATGCTGGGTGATGGAACCCGGGGGTGGAATACCTAGGTAGGCAGGTATTAGGCAGTGGAGGGATGTGGTTGACCGTTGGACGGATGATACAATCGGGATTGCTTGTTTTAGCTGGAGGAGCCAGGAACAAGGAAGGAGGCCCCACCATCGGCTGTGTCCCGTTTCGCCGTTTGCTAGCAACGGTGAGCCAGCCAGCTTTCTTTCCTAAAAGGATGAACCATCATCCAGTATCAACTCAACTAAAATGGCCTCCGACTCGGCCAAGGCACGTGACAGGTACATAAGAGAGCTGCAGACGCTACGCAGGCACAGCATCCAGGAGCCCAGCTGCGCCACCACACGATCCGATCCCGCCTCAACGGTGTGCAACGATGATACGATGTACACTGTACATCTCACATCCATGATACCTGGGTAGACACGTAGGTACCTACGGAGGTAATTTACATTGCAGGTACGGGACAGACGCTCCAGCTACAGACTACTACTACAGTACCAGGTCAAAAGTCTGGCCACACCAATAAGGGCAACCAATCAAAGCAGCCAGCCAATACCCCTCTACCTACATTATTACGAGAAATCGCGCAAGGCAAGGCAAGGCATTAATCCATTTATCTATCACCAGCAACCACTAATTATTACACTTTATTAATCCTTAAGATACCTTCTTAACAACGTTAATTTAGTATTAAAATAAGCAGAAATCGAAGAAAAAATCAAGAGCTTTTAACTGATACCTATTCTGCAATTCTTACACTTCATGCTAAAGGCAAACTAAAGGCTGTAATTACCCGTCAATTTAGAATTAACCGGAAAACCGTATATCGTACGGTTGACTGTTAGTAATCCACTAAGTTAAATATAAGCCGGCTAAGGGCTAAAGCCCCTTAGCAGTTAACTACCTAACAAGAGTATTAATTTATTCGTCTTTTATTTTGCTTTCCTAAGATCCTATAGAGGAATCTGCTTGCACAGTCTAAAGTCGATACTTTAAAGTCAACTTTACAGCATATTCTTCGCCGTCATCACATCCAGAAATAACGGTTAGCCCGACGTCCAGTATTAACTACTAGGGATACCTAAGATCGGCTTGCTTTTTGCTATGAATAGAGGGGGAAAAAGTATATCCTTACCTAAGCCATCTTTAGCGATAAATGCTCTATCTAGAGCTCTCTAAACAGAATAGTTTAGGTATAGCGATATAACTATTAGAAGTTTCACAAAAAGAATATCAACCTTACAACGTATAGTAAAGATATTAAGGTTATAATCTAGGCAGGGATGACCTAAGATACCCTATCGCCTTTAGTCTTTATAGAAAGAGATAACAATACCTTAAGGAAAGATTACTCTTTATAGAGTTACTATACTGCTCTAGAAAAGGGACTTCTATCTATTTATAAAGCTAGACAGCTCTTTTAATAAGATAATACCCTAATCCACACATCATACTATACCTAAGAGTGGCTTAAGGTAAGGGGTATATAGGTTATTAACTAGCCACGTCACAGCCTAGACCTTAACCCTATTAAGCATGTATAAAAGGCTCTAAAGAACAAACTCTATAAGTTATATCTAATAGTTAACAAGCTTCTAAAATTAGAGGCAGGGCGACAAGAGCTATAGAGGCGGTTATATAAGGTATATAACGCGTTACTATTAATACTTACTCATAGGCTGGTAGATTTACTAAGAATTAAGAATTAATAACTCTTATTTCTTATAACAAAATCTCTATATAACACTATAACTAAAGGTTATATAATAATATAAATAAGATAACTAGATTCTACTAGTAAAATGGATAAGAAAAGTATATAGGTTGTCTCTAAGACATTAGTAAAACTAGTAACTAAGCTAGTCTTACTTAAATAACCCCTAGATATCTAAAGCAGCTCCTAGATATCTCGAATAACCCCTAGATATCTAAAGCAGCTCCTAGATATCTAGAATAACCCCTAGATACCTAAAGTAACCCCTAGATATCTAGAATAACTCCTAGATTCCAAAGATAAACCCTACATACTTTATAACCCCTAGATATCTAAGATATCTAAAAAATAATCTATTACAATATATCTTATAACCTTTTATATAAGAAGATAATATTTCCCTTATAGAGAAAGAATTATGATCATGAATATCAACACTTTTACCTCTACCTTTTACTCTTCTCTATCTTTCCCTTGACCATCGTGAATTTATATTCTTAGTGGTTATGAGCCCAGCTCGATAGAGAAGGACTTTATCTCTTTACTTCCCTTTTTTACCTTTAAGACTTGCTACAAAAAGTTAAAAAAGGATTTATTTATCCAAAGCTCAACCTTATCAGGGGACAAACCACATTGATAAGGGAACTTTATGGAAGAACAACTCTAAGGCTACTACACCTCATACCCAGCAATCCATATTCAACGGAATAGAGGGATCGGCTTACCGGGCAAGTTACACACCAGCTATATTTTACGTCACTACAGCTCCGGACGGATAACCAACCCAACAACGCTCAGAAGGTCTATCGGTTACTTTAAGATCCAACCGATAAAGGATCTTTCTTCTTGCCTCCAGCTGGAATTGAACCCAAGACCTCTCAATTGGTAGTCAATCGATTGAGTTAATTTAGTAGTTGACTAGACTACTAGACTAACTGGTCTGCTGTCTGGCTGGTGAAAGCTTTGGTGGATTACGCCCATATATATCATAAAATCGACTTCCAACGCAACGCAAGCCAAATACAACAAACCCACATACTTTCAATATCTATTTTTCACAACAAATCCAACCATAACCTTCAATATCAAATCCAACCACTTCCTCATCTTTTAAAGATGGAAAGATCTATCAATATCCCCCGCCTTTCAGGTAGCTCTAACTACCTAGTTTGGGCAACCAGATTTGAGGCTTTACTTATAAGTAAAGATATAAACTCAAGTCTTATAACACCTCCTATAACTCCTGCTCAGCAGAAGTCTGATAACAAAACTTTAGCTTTTATGAAGCTGTTTTGTGAGGATGCCCCTTTACGGGTTATAAAAGATTCAACTACAGGATTTGAAGCAAAAAGAAAAGGCTCTTCTACAGTCCTATATACTTCTTTTAGGCCTAAGAAACCTTGGAAGAAGATAAAAGGATTATATTGCACATATTGCAAACTAAAAAACCATTTGGTTGAAGATTGCAACTTTTTACATCCAAATAAGGCTCCAAAGTCCTGGAACCATAAGGATAAAGAAAGAATAGAAAGAAAGGCAAATAATAAGAAGAAGAAGCTTTATAGAGCACAGAAAGCTCTAATAGCTAGAAAGGCTATAATAGAAGAAGATTCTGATTCTGATATACAAGAAACAGTAGATAAAATCACTGAAGAACAAGAAGAAGATCAAGAAGATCAAGATCTTATAGATCTAGACTTTGAAGACGTAAGTAATTCCTACGCTTCTATATATATGACTTCTTCTAATAAGACTATAGGTTGTAATATAGCACCTATAGATAGAAATTCAGTTCTTTTCTGCTTAGATACAGCAGCTACTGTAAATATTATAAATAATAAATCTCTTTTTATAAAGACTACATCTATAAACCATAATATAAAGGCACCTTATACACATGAACCTAATGGTATAATAGAAAGAGCTATAAGGACTATAACTAATAAAATAAGAGCTTTATTACTACAAGCTAACTTACCCTTATATCTATGGGGAGAAGCTGCCCTTACAGCAGTCGATTTATATAATATAACTCCTCATAAAGCTCTAGAATATAAAACACCATATGAAATAAGGAATAATATAAAACCTAACTTAGATAATATAACTACATTTGGATCTATATGTTATTATAAGAATAAAGATCCTAAGATAAAGAAGTTAGATAATAAAGCTATTAAAGCAATAGTGTTAAATTCTAGAAGCAATATATATAAAATATATGATTTTCAGAAGAAAACTACCTTTTGGACTAGAGATATAGTAGTTCTAGAAGATCAATTTATGCCTTCTCCTATAAATAATCCCCTACGTGACAATAACAGTGGAAGGGAAGCCTTGAATCTAGGAGAAATAGATAATAATAATACTTAGATTCCACATATAGGTAATGATCTTGTGTCAATTGATAACATCAATGGCGCGCCACATCTTTTGTGCAGTTTCATTTCTTAGTGGTTATGAGCCCAGCTTAGCTCTGTGCACGAGAGTGTGCGAGTTCGAGTCCGGTCGCACGCACGCATAAAAAATAGGATTCTTACCTAGGAGTTGCTTACCTAGGGTTCTTGCCTATCATAACATAACTGTGCAAGGCCAATAGTCTCTATAGCCCTTGAGGAGGTGACTTAGATTCCACATATAGGTAATGATCTTGTGTCAATTGATAACATCAATGGCGCGCCACATCTTTTGTGCAGTTTCATTTCTTAGTATAATAATAATAATAATAATAATAATAATAATAATAATAATAATAGTCCTATAACTAATAATTCCAAGATAGTAGTAGAAATTCCTAAGCTAGATAAGGAAAAGCTTAAAGAATATACTTGGGTAGCAGAACAAGAAAGCGCTTTATATACTATAAAAGACTGCCCTATAATTAAACCAATACTTTCCACTATAAATAATAAAGATAATCAAATAAATAGGTTTAATAAAGCTTCATATATCTTATCTATAAATACAATCGATGAACCCTCAACATATAAAAAGGCAATAAACTCTATATATAGAGATAATTGGATTCAAGCAATGGTTGAAGAGGTTAATAATCTTCATAAGATGAATACTTGGAATATACTTCCTCTACCTAATGGATATAAACCCTTAGGAGGAAGATGGGTATATAAATTAAAAACAGATATAGCGGAAAATCCTATAAAATATAAGGCTAGATGGGTAGTACAAGGGTATAACCAATATATAGGTATAGATTACCTAGAAACCTTTAGTACTACCTGTAAGCCAGAAAACTATAGAGCTATATTAATAATAGGCATAAAGCTAGGATGGTATTTTAGACAATATGATATCTCTAATGCTTTTTGCCATGCAGATATAGATAAAGAAATATGGGTACAACTACCTACTGGATTTTCATATAACCATAACATAAATACCCTGGAATATACTAATAATATAGAAAAAGTCCTATACTGTAAGCTAAATAAAGCTCTATATGGACTAAAACAAAGCCCTAGACTTTGGTATAAATGGTTAAGATCTATAATAAATAAGATAGGCTTTAAAGAATCCCCTTATGATGAAGGAATCTTTATAGCAAATAATAAGAATATAAGAGCTATAATAGTATGTCACGTAGACGATATAATAATAACAGCTCAGTCTGAAGAAGACATACGGTACTTTTATAAGGCTGTATATAAATATATAGAAATAAAGGACTTAGGAATTCCGCATACGTTTTTAGGGAACGAAATAACTATAAATAGAAAAGATAAGATCTTATATATACACCAAACAAAATATATAAATAAACTACTAGAAAAGTATAATAAAAAGGATATAAATCCTTATAATACCCCTATATTACCTTCTATAAAACTAAGGAAAAATATAGAACAAGCAACAAAAGAAGATATAACAAGATACCAACAAGAAGTAGGATCGCTACTATATGCTAGTTTAAAAACTAGGCCAGATATAACATATCCAGTTAATTTATGTGCTAGATATATGAGTAACCCATCTAGAGAACACTTTGTAGCTCTAGATAGAATATGGGGATATCTTAATAAATACCCTAGCCTTGGATTAATATATAACTGTAATATAGACCTACAGTTAATCTTATTTTCAGACTCTAATTGGGCTGGAGATCTAGATGATAGAATGTCTACAACTGGATACATAAGTACTTTTGGTTACTATAATATAATAAGTTGGAATAGTATAAAACAGAAAACAGTTGCTTTATCTACATGTGAAGCTGAATATATGGCTCTATGTGAAGCTATAAAAGAATCTATATATCTATATAACTCTTTCTCTTATATATATAAAGAGTTAAATTTAGAGTTAACTCTTAATAAGCCTATTATATTAATAGATAATGAAGCAGCCCAAAGGATAACTGAAAATCCAGAACTGCATAAGAAAGCTAAACATATAGATATAAGATACCACTTTTCTAGACAAGCTGTTAATAATGAGTTAGTCTCTTTATATCATATATACACTGGAAATAATATAGCAGATATCTTTACTAAACCAGTTAATAAAGAAGTATTTAAATACTTTATAGAGACAATAAACTTAAATATAAAGGGGTTTTTACCTAAAGAAACTATAGATAATAAAGAATTACTTTCTAAAAGAAAGGTTAAACAGCTTATACACTAGGTTTCCCCTTATAATTTTTTTATTTTTTTATAAAGGTTTTTCTATAACTATAACTATACAATTTTCCCTTAATAAAGGTTTTTATAATAAATTTTTTTTTATAAGTTACACTTTATAAGTATAACTTAAGGAGGAAACTAAGAATTAAGAATTAATAACTCTTATTTCTTATAACAAAATCTCTATATAACACTATAACTAAAGGTTATATAATAATATAAATAAGATAACTAGATTCTACTAGTAAAATGGATAAGAAAAGTATATAGGTTGTCTCTAAGACATTAGTAAAACTAGTAACTAAGCTAGTCTTACTTAAATAACCCCTAGATATCTAAAGCAGCTCCTAGATATCTCGAATAACCCCTAGATATCTAAAGCAGCTCCTAGATATCTAGAATAACCCCTAGATACCTAAAGTAACCCCTAGATATCTAGAATAACTCCTAGATTCCAAAGATAAACCCTACATACTTTATAACCCCTAGATATCTAAGATATCTAAAAAATAATCTATTACAATATATCTTATAACCTTTTATATAAGAAGATAATATTTCCCTTATAGAGAAAGAATTATGATCATGAATATCAACACTTTTACCTCTACCTTTTACTCTTCTCTATCTTTCCCTTGACCATCGTGAATTTATATTCTTAGTGATTTAATATAGGATAGGATTACTGAATGTATTAAGGCATGAGGCTGGTATACACGATATTAACAGTATCTATTTTAGGTGGTATCTACACTATAATATTATGACGGATGTTTTATTAGCCTTGAATAATGTGGGGCTAACATCATGTGATCCTTATTAGTGTGGCCAGACTTTTGACCTGGTACTGTACCTACCTACCGGTATCTCACTGTTACCTACCAACTTGAGAGCCGCCGGTGACGTAGACTACCTACCTAGGTACCTAGGTAGCCCACCCGTCCGCACTGCAGGCCTCCCTTCCCCTCTTCGAATCCCTTCGCCGCGGGGCATTCCACTTTCCACTTCGTCATTCGTCTATGCCCGCCCAGCTCGTCACTATGACACTATTCCCCATCGCCCCCTGGGTTTTCTGTCTGCCACCTTAAGCCATCCACCCATCGCTCTACGTACCTTGTCGCTAATCTTCTCTGAGTATGTACCTACCTAGGCAGACTTGCACTCTCCACCTGATGAATTTGCATGATGAAGTACTTTCTATCCACATGCCGCAATCGCAGTCATCACGAAACCGAATACTCGCCCGATGTATTTTCGGCTGCCGGAATACCACCTACCAAGTGTACATGGTCCTCGTCTCCCGTGAAAAGAGGAACCAAATGAACCTACACCATCAGTGCGTGTGACGGAACTCTCGCGGACTCACCGAGCACCTTGCAGCAGAACCCCTCGCACCAACACAAGAAGTACCGCTCCTTCGAGGGCCCCTCTGTCGGCGCTCGGCCACAGGCAAGGCTTAGCCCAACTCCATATTCCATTGGTCGACACGTCTGCCCTTATGAGGTCATTTGCACGGCTGCCTCGCTGTCCCTCCCTCCTTTTTGCACAGATCACAGGTCACAAGGGATGGGGATGATGCTACCTACGTGCTACCTACATGCATTGCTGCGTGCTGCGTACATGCTTTTCCCTCCCTCGTCAATACTGTTTGGCTCTTCACTCGAACCGAGAAGTTTCAAAGAATGCAGCTAAGTAGCTCTTGGTCCCGAGAGCTGGCAGCAGCCGCGAATTCCCACCGGCTAACGCAAGACGTTGCTTCTGTCGCTCTCAGTGTAGGTAGGTAGTTGTGGTGTGGCATTGGGCTGGCTGTCGCAGGGAACACCCATCCTCGAAGGCCACTTGCAATCACACCAGCACAGCATTCGGGGGCGCACCGGGAAGCCTGTCCACCGTCTTTCGTGTCTCGTCTTTCGTAGCCCAGCCAATCTGGCAGAGACCAAATGGAAAATCGGACGACCAGAAAACAAGGCCATCCGTGCACGCTATTTTTTCTTCGGTCTGAAGGGTAGCTTGGGGACCAACGACATGGCTAAGTGACCTTTTTGTTATATTCTTGTTTTTATAAATGATTTTGTCTTGTGTAAATGATCATCTTCCAGATTGGAACATGCGTTCATCTAGCCCTGGTTCGCAAGTACCCGTCGCCGCAAATACGGGCATCAGATAGATACATTTGTCGGCTGGGCTGAGCGTATCTAGTGCAAAGACCGTCCATCATGAACATACCTAGTGTAGGTACGCATCCCTGAATCCCGCACCCTCCGCCTCTCCTTCTGCAGCCGCGCCTCTGCAAGCAATGCTGAGTCGTCGAGATGCTGCGTCCATGTCTTTTGCCACCCAACCCTGTCCTGCCCTGCTCTGTTGCCTGCCCAGTTGTTCCAGTCCAGCCCTGGAGTGGGGACGGTTTCTAGCTGCTCTGCCTGAACTGTCCACCTCATGCCCGACACCCACACTGATTTGCCTTTCCCTCCCGCCTCCGTCTTGTTGGACCCTGGCCTCCCCACTCACCACTCCCAACGCTGTGCACCCCCGGTCTACGGGCGTCATTTCTTCCCCTCCTTCCTCTCTTCCGGAACTATCCTTCATTCTTCTACCCTCTGAAATACTCACAGATATCACGAATTTTCTCGTCATAGACGTCTCATCACATCACATAACTCGATAACCTTTACCAGCCGTAACTCTCTGTTTGTGTGCTTCGTCCGTATACCATATCGACACTGTGTCACATCGCTCGGAGACTTACAACGCCCTGCTTACTTCAACATAACCCCCGAGCCTTTTCAGCGGCTCTTCCGATACTTTTTATTGACAGGCATGAGCTACGACTACGAGCCCACGCGCACTCGTCGCTACGTGCGAGAGGAGCGTCGGGACGAGAGGATCGATCCCCGTTACGCAGACGATGGTTACCTGAAGGTCTACCAGTCTCGCGAGGTTATTCCCAAGGCCCGAGAGAACAGCGATCTTTCCATCGAAGAAGTTCGTCGCGATTTTCCTCCCCCGGGATACAGAGACTCCCGTAGAACCCGTTCAGCAGAGCCGGGGTACTACGATGACTACCGAGGCTACGACGACCGAGATCGATACTATGACCGCGACTATGACCGTCGAAGCAGGAAGGCCGGAAGCATCCTCTATGCCGAGGAGGAGAGGTCCCGTAGGCGTGTGCTCAACCAACAAGAAAAGATCATAGCCGCCGTTGCTGGCGCAGCTTTAGCTTTCGGTGGCAAGGAACTTTACGACAGAAAGGAAGCCAAGGAGCATGGCGGTGAAGTCGAGCGCAACTACCTGAGCTCCGCAGCCTTAGGAGCTGCCGGAGCACTCGCAGGCTACCAGGGTGCAGAGTACTACAGCAAGCGGAAGGAAAAGGAGGAAGACAAATCCACCTATGTCGTTCACCGCGGTCGTGACGGCAGGATCACTGAGTACTACTCCGACGATGAGGGGGAGAGGGAGAAGAAGAGCAACAAGTCCTTCCTAGAGAACGCCCTGGCGGCCTCTGGCCTGGGAGTTGCGGTCAAGGCTCTCACGGGAGCAGGCGGTGGTGATGACAGGCGCAGCGACACTCGCAGCCGACGAGGCAGCCCGGACTCGAGAGGCTCTCGGTCCAAATCTCGAGGACCGGGCGGGGAGGCTGCCAGCAAGATGCAGAAGGCGGCTATGGCTTCCCTAATTGCCGGGGCCACTGAGGCATTCCGTGTTGCCAAGGAGCCTGGCGGCTGGAAGGGCGAGAAGACAAAGCGCATCATCACTGCGGCTGCCGGTGCTGCCACCATCGATGCTGCTCACAGCGGCGAGAAGCAAAGCAAACTGGGCTTGGCTGAGTCCGTCATCGGTGGTTTGCTGGGCAACCGTGTCATCAACGGATCCAAGCGCAACATCGAAGAAGACCGAAGCACCGGCCGAAGCCGATCCCGATCGCGGGCTCGTTCTGATGGCGGAGGTGGCGGGCCGGGCTTGGCAGCTCTGGCTACGGCTGGCCTCGGTGCTTTCGGCGCAAAGAAAGCAATTGAAAATGTCCGGTCTCGCAGCCGAGGCCGCAGTGCCGATTCTTACGATAGCCGGGCTTCTAGCCGCAGCCGCGACGGCCGACGCCAGCGGAGCAGGAGCCGCAGCGTTGTTGACTCGGCCCGAAAGAAGCTCGCCAAGATCGGACTTGGCAGTGACCCCGAGGAGAAGGAGAGAGATAAGTATGGTCGAGACGATAGCTACTATGACGACCGTAGCTCCCGCCGTAGCGTAAGCCGAAGATATTCTGATGAATATGACGACGGCTATACCCACGGTGGACGCGATGCCGCCTACGAAGACGACAGGTCCTCGTACACGAGCCGACGTCGCGACCGTTCTCGTCGTAGAGGAGGAAGATCGGACGTGAGTTCGGACTCAGACCTTGGTGACTCGGACGACGACGAGAAGCGTGCTAGGAAAATGAGAGGTAAGCAAGTCATTACAACGGGCCTCGCGGCCGTTGCCACCATTCACGCGGCACATGGGGTCTATCAGAGTATGGAGAAGCGCAATGCACGGCAGAAGGCTGTCAGAGAAGGACGACTTAGTCCACAAGAGGCGAAAAAGCTCAAGACGAAGGCGATGCTGCAAGACGCCGCGTCTGTTGGAATCGCTGCTCTCGGTATCAAGGGTGCTTGGTCTGAACTCAAAGAGGCCAAAGATATGACCCACGAATGCAAGCAGTTCCAGCAAGAGAAGGCTCTTCGACATCAGAAACGTCTCGAGAGGCAAAGGAGACTAAATAACGGCTACGACCGCAGAAGGAGCAGGGCGGATGACTGGTACTCTTCCGCGTCTCCGCGAGAAGACCGATACGATTACGGGTCGACATATCACGACGACAACCCGTACTCTGCCGGCCGCTTGCCCGCACCTCCTGTTGGCTACGATGACAGGAGGTACAGAGACTGAGGAGGTGGTGCGAACGGGGGACAAGCCCTTCCAATCACCATGTTTCTGGTCTTTGCCGCACACCTGAACGGCGGCGTTTTCTGCATCCCGCTCTCTTCGCCCTCGACACACTGGGTAGATTTACGGATGTCTATGTCTATATCAGATTTTACGACGTCACGGCATTTTCGCAAACTATGATTCCAGCGCTAGCCGTGACTATTATACCCATCAAAAGAATGAGAGAGACCGAATAATGAGGGGGATAGAGAACTGGCGCTCACACTTGCCTTTCAACGAGCAGCCGTCTTGCATTGCGTTACTCAGATAGATGGACCCTCCCCCTTTCTCCCCCGTTGCCAAATCTACACGCATTCTTCTTCATTGTACTACAAGCCAGACAGATTCTAATTGGATTGTGACAGACCATCGCCGCCGTTACTAATCGGCCCACGCCGTCATCCAGAGCCAGATGAATCAGCAGCTGGTTGGAACCTGTCTCGCTGCTGACGGGTCTTGCGAATGATGGTCGCACCGACCCAAGAGCGATCCGGCAATATGCAGGTCAGACAGAATGAGCGCACAATGGAACCAGTGTTAAGCTGATCGCCAGGGTCCGATTGGAACGAGGAGGCTTTCTTTTCTTTCGTTTTGGAATTGTAGGGAAGTGGCGAGACAGGAGAGAGAGGACTGGCTAGCCTCCGTTAGAAAGACTTGACTGATCGAGCTGCCTCGAAAGGGACCCCTGTTCCTGAGACAGACCGGAGTTTTTCGCTAGCGCAAGAACGGGCAAGCGGCGGTGAAGGGGCGACCACCTTTTGGGGCATCACTTTTTCTTTTTCTTTTTGGCGGTAACGACTGCGGATTAGACGGGAAGGGAGGGGACCGATATGCGGGTTGATGATACACGACAGAAAAGACGGCGTCGGTATGGGTTTCGTAGCTTATGCCAGCGCCTGATTAGCGACGATGGGGCGATGGAGGAAGATATACTCTCGGGTACTTGTCGCCGACTGAAGATGGGTTTTTATTTTTATTTTTTATTACATATTGATTTGTTTTGCAGTCTACCAGTTGTATTTCTCCTTAGTAATTTCCTTGGATAGGACAGGCCTTAAGTATCTGATATTGCACTGGGCAATCCATGCAGTTTTCGACAACCATGACATACCTACATATGGACTTTTGCGCACGCTTGCCTCCCCACATGGCACCTACTTACCTGCATTATGTGCCGGCCGTTCGTTCGCCTCGCTATCTGACACCGCCGAGTGTGGTACAGCAGCGCCTTGGCGAGGCGGCTGGCGCCGAAAGAAACCCCACGCTCCCTTCCTCCCCCTCCCTGTCTCCAACAGGGACAATCAATGGCCTGGTCAATAGGCATGAATCAAGCTCAACACCAACAAGCTGTCTTGTTGTGCGGATGCCACATGTGATCATCACACATGGGACACGTGACACAACCTCGCCATTTCATACTCGACTCGGTTTTTAGGAATCAAGTGGAATGACAAAATTGGAAGAAACACAGGCTCAGAGGAAAGTACAGAGCAAGCCGATGTGATGTGATGCCTACCTATGTGTGGGATGGAAAGGGTGCAGGGTGGGCGGAGGAGCCTAGGCTCATTCGGAAGCCCGTTTTGCATGTCTCACTCAGCCAGTTCAGTGTGCCAGCCTGCATAGCGAAGCACATGGGGAAACTTCTGGATCCTCTGTTGTTGGTTCAACATCGGCTTCGGGAGTCTGGCGATGACAGGCAGCTAAGTGATCAGAAGAAGAATGACATCATTTCACACCGCGTTTGGGGTCGTGATTGGTAAGACACTCGTCAGATGACTGGTTTGACATGTCTCGTTTCTCGGTGCCAGCATGGCAGCATCCCAACGGCAAGATTTCTGTGTCTCTAGATTTGCCGTCCTATTTCGGTGCTGAGTGCCAGCTAAGCGTCCTGTCGTCAAGTGGACAGGGCGCTGGAGGCCCCAATGTATTTTGGGTTCGCCCGCACGCCGTCCAGCGGAAGCTTCGGATGACTTGGCAGCCCGGGATACCCTTGGGACAGAGAGAAACTGCTTTTTGTACAATCGCGGGGACTGGGTCTTTTATTCTCTGTTTAGGGCATATCGAATTGAACATGATTTGATGTCATGTGTGATAGTATGCTACAAGGATAATTATACTAATGATAAACATTCTGCCATGCGTACGGGGGTGTCTTCTATGACGCGGCATCTCCTCCCTGCTGCTTCCAAGCCTGTGCCATGGCCAGCAAATTGGACAAGTTCTGGGTCTGCTTATCGTCGGCCGGGAAAACGTAGTCGATGTACTCTTCGAAGCTGTCATCGTCAAGGCGCCTCCTGCGCTTTGTCTTACGCGGCATCAACTTCTGTACCTTCTCCACATCATCGTCCGCGCCGTGCGTCCTCTCAAACGACAACCAAGCATTGAGTAGCGTGACGGCTTCCTCCTTGAGATCCTTGTCGCGCATGCTCTTGTGTGCGCGCTCGAATACCTTGCGCGCCCGCGCCTTGGCCTCATTGCTAATCGGCGCTTCCTCCTCCGTCTCCTCCTCGTCCTCGGGTATGTTGAGCTCAAAGTGCGCGAAGCTGATCCACACCTTGACATGGTCCGTCTTCTCGAGAAGACGCTCATAAAGCTCTCTTGTCCTTTCGTACTCACCCTCTTCCTCCTCAAAGTCGATGTACGCCTTCCACAACAGCTCGGGCATGTCCAGAACCGGTTGACTCACAGCTAGCTCGAAAATAGCTCTGGTACGTTCGAGATCATCAAGACCGCGCTCGAGCTCGGCGAATTTGATCCAGGTCTGGCAGTTGGACGGGTTCCACTCGATGTGCTTCTCGTATAGTGTCCGGCACCGCAAGAACTCGAAGAGCTTGAGCTCCAGCTCGATGTAGCCCCTAAATAGCTTGTCCTTGGGGCACATGCCGATGCCCTGGCCTAAAGTCTTACGGGCCGAGGTGAGGTCGCCTTGCCGGATCTCAAACTGCGCCTTCAGCAACCAAATTTTGGCGAATGTGAACTTCTTGTGCGGTATCAGCTCCAAGCACACCCTATAGATCTGCCGTGAACGCTCGAGATCCTTGGCTTGCAGCTCCTCAAAAATGGCGTAGTTGATCCAGAGGTAGATATAACGCCTCCAAAATCTCTTCTCCTGCGCTGGCGGTACTTGGGCAACTGCCCTTTCGTATACATCTCGAACTCTGTCAAGATCGCCAGCGGCTTCCTCGAGACGTGTGTAGTCGAACCAAATATCGTAGTTCTTCGGGTTTTCCTTGACCTGGGCCTCGTAAAAGACGCGGCGCTTTGAAAGAACAACATCTTCAACACCGTCTTTATCTCCAAACTGCTTCTCAAACGTCGTATAGGCCTTGTGAAGAGCCATGGACCGGGAACGAGGTAGACGGTCCAGGGCGTACTTATAGATCGCCCTGGCTCTCTCGTACTCCTTCAACTTCGCCTCGTATCTTGCATAGGCAATGAAGAGCTTCTCGTCCACAAATTCATCGCCCAACTCTTCGATGGCAGTTCCAAATACGTCACGAACCATATCGCTGGTGCCAAACTCCTCTTCGAAACGTGCCCATTTGATCCAGTTTCTGGGTTCCGGGTGGACAAGGGTGAAGGCTCTGAATATGTCTCTGGCCCGGTCGTATTCGCCATATCGCTTTTCCAGCTTGATGTAGGCACTCCATGCGGCTTCATCGGGTTGCCACTGCATCCAACGGTCAAAGACTTGGCGGGTTCCTGGGACGTTGCCCAACATCTCTTCCATATAGACGTATTTGTACCACAGCTTATCAACACGGGGTAGCCGCGTAACAGCTCTGTCGAGGAGGTTTCGCGCATGGTTGATGTTTCGGCATTTCACTGTAACAATGTTAGCGTTCTGGTCCAGTATCTAGTCTAGCGCAGCTTCCATACTCTCCGACTCAATGTATCTGATCCAGAGGCGGATATCATTCGGATGCACATCGAGCGCGCGCTCAAAGACTGATCGAGCGCGTGCAAACTCCTTCTGTTCTAATTCCCATTGGGCATATCGCATCCAGTTGTTAAGGTTCACTCTGTTGCGCCGGACGTAATCCTCAAACTCTCTACGTTTTCTGCCCTGGAACTCATGCAGCTCTTCCAAATCGGCAAAGCGCTGGGTCGGCGCCTGCAGCGCAACCTCTTGACGGTCAACGGCCTCCCGAAGAAGTTGCTCCGCAGAGATTTGAACGGGCGCGGCGGCCTTGTTCTTGACCTTGGGCGGTCCTCGCGATGCCTCCATTATCGCGACAGTTTGGTGATGGTGGAAGGTAGGGTTGCCGGCGACTGCGCAATCGTCGCGTTCCTCGGCTTCAAGGGTTGATGCCGTGATCTACGAATCGGATGAAATGGTAGAAAATCTAGTTGATTCGCGTTGCCTTGCAGCTTTCGTTAATCGTCAATGGTTAGGGGTGTCGTATCGTGAAATGTTGTTTCCTCTCAAGGCTGAGCTGTGGTTGGAAAAAAGCAGCTCTTATCGGGGTTCCAGCCACATCGATAACGAGCTGGTGTGGCTAAGGACCCACCTGCCACACGAAAAGCGACGCAGAAGCAGGCTCGCAAGGCTTCCAGGAACAGAAAGATAACTTTTTGTAACACAAGCTCACTTTTTTCGTTCCTTCTTTTCTCATCACAAACGATACTACGATCAAGCGCACATTGCAGCATTTGAGACTGGCATCATGGCCACTCTCGCGGACGAGCTTCTTCAGGACTTCGAGGACTCTAGCTCCGAAGCCGAGGACACCCAGCAAGACGATAATCCTCTCGGGCTTTTCGACAATGCGCCCGAAGCAAATGGTGGCAAGGCCTCGCACGACATGGACCTCGATGGAGATCAGAGCGATCCTGAGGGCGAGGACCATGCAATGGAAGGCATATCAAAAGGCGCTGTCGACCCTGTCGAAGATGCCGAGGATGCTAAGGCAAAGGTTGAGAAGATGCAGCTGGGCAGTGTCAATGACGTTCGCAGCGTCGCCAGTCTCATGCAGACCTTACAGCCCATACTAGAGGTTAGTGAACTCCACAGAAACACTTATAGCTCTCATGTAGCAGTGTTTACATCCTCTTTGGAAGAACTAGCCCTGACATCGTGACTCGAATATTACAGAAAATCGCACACTACCAGTCACAACCTACGCCAACGCAGCTTCTCGGCAATATTGAAGACCATCCTGAATACCACCTCCTTACTCAGTCGAACAGTCTATCTACACTAATTGACAGTGAGATAGTCTTGGTGCACAAATACATCCGAGACCATTACTCGATACGGTTCCCAGAACTCGAGACCCTTATTACCAACCCGCTGGAATATGCAAAGGTTGTTGCGATACTAGGCAATGGGCCTTTGGACTCGGAAAACATTAAGAAGTTACAGCATGTAACGGAAAACCCTCTTAAAGTGTCTTTGCGCTCAGTTCTCGACGGCCCATCCCTGATGATTGTGACGGTGGAAGCCACGACGACAAAGGGACGAGAAATGTCACAGGATGAACTGGAGCGCGTGTACAGAGCATGCGAAATGGTCATCTCCCTCGACAAGGCGAAGAAGACCCTTACGGAATACGTCCAGTCGCGCATGAACCTATTTGCGCCGAACCTAACCGCTTTGATCGGTTCGTTGACGGCGGCGCAGCTGTTGAACGCTGCTGGTGGCCTCACAGGTCTAGCCAAGACACCCTCTTGTAATATTCCAGCGTGGGGCTCGAAGAAGGGCGCTGGTGCCGCAGGCTTGGCCACGAATATCGGTGTTAGACAACAGGGGTTCCTCTATCATTCCCCCATCATCCAGGGCATTCCCAACGACCTCAAGAAGCAGGCCATGCGTATCGTAGCAGCCAAGCTCGTGCTTGCAGCGCGTGTCGACCGTATACACTCCAGCCCTGACGGCTCTACAGGCGAAGACCTCAAGGAGCAGTGTCTGACACGGCTTGAGAAGCTCACGGAGCCACCTCCAAACAAGGGCCCACGAGCTCTGCCGGTGCCGGACGACAAGCCATCCCGCAAGCGTGGTGGAAGAAGGGCAAGAAAGGCCAAGGAGGCGACAGCCATGACAGAGCTGCGTAAGGCACAAAACAGAATGGTCTTTGGCCAGGAGGAGAAGGAGGTGGGCTACGGCACGGGGGAAAGCACCGCAGGCATGGGCATGATCGGCCAGGTCAACGACGGTAGGATTCGCAACTTGCAAATCGACCAGCGCACGAGGGCGAAACTCAGCCAGAAGAACAAGGGTTGGGGCGGCGCTACGCCCATGAATGGAGCCGCATCGTCGCTCAAAGGGTTCGGGCAATCTACAAACTCCAACATTGACCTCCGAGGCAAGGGCCTGAGGACGTCAGGTGTCGGCACGTCTCTGGGCGCGGGAGCAGGCACAGCATCGTCACTGGCTTTCACACCCGTGCAAGGTTTGGAGCTCGTCGACCCCAAGGTCCAGGCTGAACTCAGTCGCAAGCGGAAAGCGGAAGAAGATCGGTGGTTCAAGGGTGGCACTTTCACGCAGGTGGCCGGCTCTCCGTCCAATGGCGGAGGAGGCTTCAAGAAACCCGACCTGCCCCCCAACAAAAAGGTAGATACCGGCGCAGGCAAGATGGGACCCCCACCCCCTCGAAGCGGCTGAAAGAGCCCAACTGCATAGGGGAGGGCGGGCCTCATCAAGCAGGGTGCGGTGCAAGCAGTAAAGTATCATGAAATGTACTGCGTATCTTATTCCACCCGAACAGCTAGACCTGGTAGAGGGAAGGGCACGGTCTGATCGTGAGAGGGGCCAGCGGCAGGCATAGCTCTCAGCCGGCATAATTGGCGTTTGGCGTTTTGGGAGTGTTCATTTACAACATTTTCTTCAGTTCAGGTAAAATCGGCAATCAGCATATCCCCGGGGAAGGAGGGGGGAGGATGGAATGAGACGATATCGTTGCTCAGGGGTGGTATACCGAAAATAAGGGGACCAAGACGTCGTGATGTAACCACCCCCTTCCGCTTCTCACCTACCAGTAGCGATGCAGCGTAAGTGTACTGCCTGGCCTTTCGGCAGGTCTGCTTTCTATTTATCATCTCGGCTTTCTGATTTAGAAACTTTTGAGATGAAGAGTATAAATCCTCATGTATGGAATGGCTCAACGGCCGTGTCGATCAAACGTCTTTACTTCATAGCGTGGAAGGTACCATGGCATCTGTGTTGCCAGTAGGCCGCCATGTTCTTCGTCTGCGACCTTGACGTTTTCTTTCTATCTTCACTTCCATGAGCGTCCTTGCGGTCCATGCTAAGTCTGGCACCTCGCTACGCCTCCACCCCGTTTTGTGGAAACTTTCCCCCATTTGTTTTCTCCTTAGTGTCCTCGTGACTCTTGGAGGGTGGAGAGGGCGTAACGGCGTGATCATCCATGCTCTGTGCTGAAAGTGAGTTGGGGCTCCCAAGAGAACGGACACATCAAACGCTCGTCCCTCCGACTGGGACAAGCAGCGAGAGGAGAGGTACATGAAGGAAAACGTTGGCCGCTCGAGAGTCTATTCAGGGCCTGGGAGTGCCCGTGATGGCCATTTCTTTCTTTTTCTGCCCCTATGGCCATGTCTTTTGTGGTCGAGGCCAGCCAACGGTTCGGTTTCTTCTGTGCGTTCGTTCCTCACCCCTCAATGGCGTCCTATTCGCAGCGCGCAAGATCTCTCTTTAACCTAATATTGTCTGATGATGTAGACGGAGGGAGAGGGGTGTCTTGGTGGATTCCAAGGTTTAGCTATTGTTAGTTTTGCGGAGAAGCTTACTCCTCACCAACTTTTGATCCCTCTCTACGGTACCCGTACTGTGACAGGTTGGCCAACTCTGCAAAGGTTCGATGGCACATGAGGCATTGAAAGCGCGAACAGGGCGGAGCGGACGAGACAGAAAGTCGAGTGCGAAGACACAACCCGTAGAGGTTGAGTTCAGAGCCCGGAGCTCGAAATCCTCGCCGTCCCCGGCCCCATGTTGAACGTCGCGTACCTATTAGGCTAGCAAAGCTGCACACCGCCACGCGACTGAACGCCACCGTGCCTGTCGTCGTTGCCAGTGACTGAAGCCCGGGAGGGTTTCCGGGGTAGGTACACAGTTCCTTGAAACAACGAGACCCTCAAGCCTTCGCCTCCCCCTCATCTTCTCGTTTTCTCCATCCTTCACCTCCTATTGGGTGGGCCCCGAAAAAGCCGGAGTCGATTCCGGGAACGAAAATACATCACACCTGCAGAAAAGAGAACAGATCGACATTGGATAAAAGGTAGTGTTCGACGGGGAGGGGGGCGCAAATATTGACGCGGTGAGCTCCTAAGGGTGCTTACTGGCTTAGTCTTTATTTATCCCGGATACCACTGGTTCCTGGCCGCGGTCAGTACTATGTAGAGATCTCGTCACACGGTATACGATACCTAAGGTATGTTGCCTAGTCGTTGATGCTGCTCGATCAATTTGGGCGGAGGGGGCACCAGGACACAGATCCTCATGAGTGCGGATACTTTGACACGTGTAGATATGTTCCCTTGTCCTCCTTTTACCTGTATTTGTTAAATATTTTATTTGACCAGGGCAAACTCGGAATGCTGAACCCAACCCCCTCCTCCTTGGGCCCGGCATCGAGGAAGGGTTGTTGGTGATTTCGTCCACGGCGGACCATGAAGCGGGGCCGAGCATGGATTCCCCTTATGTTACAATGACGTAGTGAGCATCAGAGTCAAGAGCTGCAGCCGAGTCCCGTGGTCTCTTGAGAATTTGCAAGGTGGAGCGGGTATCGACACCGGCCTGAAGCAAGAATACTCCATTAAGCGGGGAAAGGGAGGGGATGGTGCCATGGGTGAATTCCCTGCCCCAGTGATGGTAAGCTCTGCTGAGGTCCCTACGTGTGTAGTAGTGTGTATGTATTTTAGTAAAGGCTGGTTTCATTATTTTCCCTCTGGCACCATTAAAAAAAACGGCCAATGTTGTACCTAGTAGCAAGGGCCTCGGATCCTATGCTATGCCAATGCGCTTTGATGACAGCTCAAAGATTCGACTTTGTGACTGCGGCTCAGCCCATATCGAATTGACGGTCCAGAACGTCAGGGACCAAAGGATCTTCCAGACGTCCACTAGGATTGCCCCAGTTGAGGAAAGACTTCCTCGGAGTACCTTGGACTCCGGTGCAGGGGGCCACGAAGCAAGTGGGCTGGCTGGAAAGAGGAATTGCCCAGTGTTGTACGGATGGTATATAGTACATCGTACATACACAGGTACGTACCTTTTCACCACACAACGGAAGGGCAAGGGGGAAGTGGTCACTGTTGGATGAATAGGAAGGATATCTGTTTCTCAGAAGAGTCCATTATTTGCGCAAACCCCCCCCCCTTCCCCTTCATCGCGTGCTATTTTGTAGTTGTAGAGCCTCGAATGGGATAGTGTAGAGCGGTTGCGAGCAAGGAAATCCTACCAAATAAGTGAGAGGGAATGGGGCTCAGAATTGACAAAACCGAACGATAGACGGATCATGTCACAGGCCCACTGTATATCGGTCGGGGAAGATGCAGGGATGAAAGGCCAATGACGTGTGAATGATGCCTAGTTATTTCAACGATTGCCAGTAAGCTGCGGGGAGAGACCAGTTCCCTCTCCCCGGTGGACAAGCCACAGCACAAAGGGACGCATGCTACCTACGTGGTGTGGCGTACACCCGTGGACCAGACCGCCGAGCCGAAAACGAAGAGAAGCCAGAAAAAAAAATCAGGAGGAGATGTACGTAGTGATGGAAGAAACAAGAATAGAAATCTGCCAGAGAACAGCGGGTAGAGTCGCTGCCAAGGTTGGCACCGAACTAAGGGGTCTGAACGGCAGGCCCAGAGCCAAATTATAATAGCAACAGGTTGCCTTGTGTGAGAGACCGTATGGCGAACTTATGCTGTCTGGGCAACCAATAACGTACCCATACATTTTACAATATGCTTAACAACACGCATTAGGCACGGCGTAGTCTGATTCGGATCTGGAAGGAATGAAGCTCCATCTCGAGGTGGAGAGAAGGTGCCGCTTTGGTGGTTCGAGGTGGAGAAGAATTGAGTTGCGGATCAGTCCAGGCCCTGCCAAGGTGTACCGGTGTACCCGCCCGGCACGGCAGAATGGTGAAGGTACTGTGGTGCGCCGGGGGGTTTGGGGAAGCCAGGGTGCCTGGGCGTGATATCGTCCGTACCTATGCTTTGGGGATGAGGATACGAGTGGGGTTGTAAGAAGTGTGGGAGTGGAAGACTCTAAAACTACCTATATATCCAGTAGCAGTGTAGGTGCAATAGCTTACTATTGGGTGTAAAATAATTACTTCTTCGAAGCTCCCAAATGCGTCGCCATATGATACAACGTCACCGAGCCCCAATCCCGAGCCGAGCAACGGAATTGGAGACGGACGAGTATTGTGACGCCGAATTCGATCAAGGCACCGTACGGCGACGGAGGGGGCCGGCCAAGACTCAAGGTTTCAACTTCGACGGGATTAAGCTGTTCCTCGGCCGACACGCGAGACGAGATTGAGAACCGATGCACTGTTTTACCTCTCGGCGCTGGATCACGACATGTGTAATCCCCGGGGTGCAGATCCATTAAGCGACGCATATGCGATGGCAGACGTTACCGGAAGAAGTACTCCGGGCTGCGTTGCCTAGTTACCTGCGAATCGAGATCGGTGATCAGTTGTGATCAGGTGGGAACATTCAGCGGCTGGTACGTTGTCTTCAGGGTCTAAAGTTGGCACAGAGGGTGTGGGTTTGGGCTCTGTTGACAGCAAAGAACCTTGGTGTCATAGGGGTCGTGATCGTCGATCTATCTGATGGAGGGGAAACGAGAAGGGAGGCCGAGACGACAGTTGGCGGGAGGGGTGCGAGTCCGCGTCGCGCCACACGTTCTCCGAGAAGAATGGGAAAAGTCAAAAGGGGAAGGGAAGGGGGGTGTGCGCGCATGGCTGGCGGATTAGACTCGCGGTTTATCCGTACTCTGAACTGGGATAGGTAGCTGGGTTTTTACATACACCGATGGCGCAACAAATACGACCTGTTTTGTACTTTGAGGAAGGAGGGGAGCAGAGCAGGCCCAAGAGGATACAAGTGAGACCCCAGCAGTCGCCGAACACTGCTGAGATAAACGTCGGGGTATGTATGAAGAAAAAAAAGGGGAAAAAAAGGGAAAAGAAGAAGAAGAAGAAGAAGAAGAAGAAGCACAATTTGCGGATACCAAGGGAGTAAAGCGGAAGAGGAGGCGTCAGTCGTCATCAATCATGGGGCGAAGGGACCAACGCTGCAGAACGGCACCCGATACGGAGGGAGGCAGTTTTCGAAGGGGAAGGGTGGCCAAGATGGAAACGAAAAGAAATAATAAACTGAGAAGAAGGGTTAAAACACGGCAAAATCTCAAGCAGGATCCG
Source organism: Colletotrichum eleusines (assembly GCA_016807845.1). Classification (NCBI taxonomy): domain Eukaryota; kingdom Fungi; phylum Ascomycota; class Sordariomycetes; order Glomerellales; family Glomerellaceae; genus Colletotrichum; species Colletotrichum eleusines. The sequence goes on from JADEZO010000007.1 coordinate 1,764,473, forward strand.
TATCTGCACGTACGCTATGGGATTCCCAGTCCAGGGATGGAGAATTGGTTTGGGGACGCATGATTGACTTTGACTTTGACGGAACCGGTGGGTGTTCCGTACCTATGTTATTTAATTGAACGGTACTGGACTCGGCGAGGAGCTAGGACCCTGGAGATCGAGAAAATCAACGATGTGCCATAGACATCGGCGATGGGGGGGACAAGTAGCCACCACATGGGAGCGGGGCACTCTCACTAAGAAGAGGGGTGAGCTCTCTAGAGCATAGGTACACTACGTAGTAGGTAGGTATGTGGAGCTCTGCCGTTGGGGTAAGGGAACAAAGGTTAAGAGGTACGTACCGGCCAGTGATGTGCCAACTGCGAGGAAGTGGGGAAGGGGGAGGGAAGGGGGGCGGGCGGGAAAGAGAAAGAAAGACAGAGAGATGAAGGGGAAAGAAAGTAAACAGCAGGGGAGAGAGGAGGGACCATGGCAACATTGAAGTGGGGCTCTGGGTACGTGCCTATCGCTATACTGCACTACTGGAACTGTCCAGAATTGAAGAAGAAAAGAGTAAGGGCAATTTCTTCTTCACACCCATCAGCATGAAGGGGGGGGGGGGTGTAAGATTAGCAATGACAGGGACCAAGGTCCGGAGGCAAGGGACCCTAGGTCCCCAGTGGCAGCTGAGGGGTCCAGTACATACACCAACACACACCCGGTGGAGCATCAGACCGTTTTTGGGGCAGTGGGCGCAGGCTTGCCATACCGATTCACTGCCATTCTCAAGATCTCCATGATAACTAGGCAGTACAGATAGCCGGCCGCAGGACCCTTCTTCTCCGTGGCACGCTTTGCTCAAGTTTTTCGCCGGGATTCAGAGAAAGAAGCAGGAAAGAAGGGAGGGGATCCATGCTTTGCCAGCCCGCCGACTCGTTCCTTGGAAATGCGAAGCATTAGTGCCGCCGACCCTCTCTGAAGCTGAAGGCCCCAATCCCTTCCGCTCTCTCGCCCCGGAGCCTCCATGGGCGCAAAACCGCAATCGCGATCGCATATTGATGACTGTCTCGCGTCCAGTTTGCTGAGTCGCCCACTCGGATGCCAGCCAGACATGACGACTTGGCTTGGCCGCGCCTCGAGAGTAACCTCAGCTCTAGGAGCTCCTTCTCCGCACTCACCTCTCAACCTACCTCGCCAGGGTTGGATCCTATCCGAAAGGTACTAGCTACCTGCATACGCATACATACCCAGGTGTCTTTGAGGTTTGTATTATCTACATGGTAGGTATCTAGGTAAGCTCGAGCAGCCCGTGCACCGACAGCCCAAAGTGGTTTTGTTTTCTTCAATGCTGCTCCGAGCTCACCAGCCCCACGAACCCAGGTACAGTGCACTCACTACATGGTACCAAGACATACCTACCTAGGTACTTACCCAGGTGCCTATTGCAGTAGCCGGTCGTTGCCTACCTGCTTCGTCACCAACAGAGGGCTCCTGTATTCCACATCCCCTAAGTCGTCCACCGATGTCATTGGTTTGCGGCGTAGTATTATCCACCTAGTGAAGGGCACCACCTGTAGGTACACTAGGTTCCAACAACGGAACCTTAGGTACCTCGGCTGAACGTAGTGTAGCTAGGTACCATCCATTACGGGACGCTGCCGCCGCGTCCCCAGCGTCCGGTACGTGCACCGCTCGCCGCCCGGCCATGTTGGTCGGAGAAGACTCCGCAACCAAGCGAGAGGGAGTGAAGAGTCGAGAGGTTCGGTTCTGGAGTTGCGTCGGCCTTGGCCCATGCGGCGATGATGATTCAATTCCGGGCGAGTCCACCACTAACATCGTGGATGCACACCCGGTACCTACACCACGAGGAGCAGCAGAGACTTTCCATTGCCTGCTGGGTCATGTGTCTTACTCGCGTGCCTGGAAACATCGCAATGGTTCTCCCGGTAACAGTGACTGACTACCTACCCTTACGCCGGCAAACCACTTTCAATGTCACTGCCATTGCCATGGGAAAGCGACGGTCTTGAGTCGGTTTCTGAGGACATGGGAGCTTCGGATGACCCAGCCGCAGCGGTAAAGGGACCGGCAAGTACGCATGCATACGTAGCAACACTAACAAATACGATCAAGTACGTGCTTCAGTGCGTCTACCTAAACAACTTGGACTACGAGAGACGTGGTTGAGAGCAGGCGCGGTATGTCGAGGAGAGTTCTCAATAAACTTTACATATGGACGAGTTGTTGAGGATGCATTTGCGGGAGAATGTCATGTCACTGGCCTCGGATTCAATACATGCAAAATCGAGGTTGGCTAGGGTGCTAGGCTGCCAGCGCAATGTAGACTTAGCTAGTGTAGCTCCACGTGGGCGGAGAGAGGCCATTTATCTGTCTGTATCTGGTCTCCTCGTGGCCTGTCTGTGGTATCTACCTAGGTAGTGGAAGCAGTGAAGCAGTGATGGTGGCAACCCGTGATGATCACCCTCTAGGGATCATAATGTACTTAGGCTGCTGCCCTTTGGGGGACGGACGGTCTCTAGATGGCGCAACGCAAACTGACCGGCGACGGGAAAACCACACAAAATCAGGATGAAATAAAGGATACTTATCGCGCTGTTGATTGAAACGGCGCTACATTTTTGACACGACCAGACGGATGGAAATTACAGGTTTCCACCCAAACGGCAAAGCGCGTTTCAGGGATTTTGGGAGCCTTGAAAATAGGTAGTACACGTATCTAGGTTATCTACAAGTACAATGGTATCCGGCCGAAGTTTTTTCCCCCTGCCAGGTATCGCCCTAATGTTCACCCCCCTACTAATTTGGGTATAGCCAACATTACGGCACTATTTTACAGCCAGCCAGCCGGCCAGCCAGCTAGCTGTTAATTTTCCCCTCTATCTATCCCACCTATCATCACCCATACCTATCACTATAGATAACCACCGCCAGCCACCTAATATCCATACAAAACACCTATCAGATATTGACCGTATACGGATACGCACCCTTTATTTTGATGGCAAGCTTAGTAGGCAAGAAATTGCTAACCGGACTGGATTTTCCTTTAGCCAAGTTCGGCATGCTCTTCGGGCATCTAGTGCCTTGGCCTGGCCCCGATCTGGCCGGCCAGCCGCTTTGTCTGATGAGCAAGAGCAAGAGCTAGTTGAATATGTGACCTCTTCCTATCAAGGTCGACTTGCCAGCTTCCTCCAGCTCTCTCTTATCCTCTTTAATGGGCTCTTTGGTGAGTATACGATCTGAAGTACTCTTCGCTGGCTAGGTTATTGCCGGTACGTTGCTTGGTAGAAACCCATTATAACAGAAGAAACCCGCCAGGCCCGGCTAGCCTGGGCTCTTACCCATATCAGCTGGACTATTAACGACTGGATAAGGATCCTCTGGATGGATGAGATGTGGGTTAACGGTAGCACCTATCGGAAGGTCTATGTAATGAGGAGGGCAGACGAGGAGCTGGATCCAACTTGCCTTATCTAATGCCTAAGGCAAGGGAAAGGATGGATGTTTTGGGGCTCTTTTTGGGGTATCCAGAAGGGCCCTGGGCTAGTATGGGATATGGAGAGATGGGGGACTATTAATTAGCATTCCTACTAAGAACACATAGTCCTATTGATCGCCGGATTCATTAACCAGCATGAGCAATCCCAAGGCTGGAGGCTTGCCCTTATGCAGGATGGAGCCCGGTCACATATGGCCCGGACTACGATGGAGGAATTCGCTAGGCAAGGGATAGAGGTTATCCCCTTTCCCCATACTCGCTAGACCTTAACCCAATTGAGCCTTGTTGGAACTGGATGAAGGACTATATCCAGATCCATCACGGGTATATCCAAGGGCAAATACCTCGCCGGACGTTATATGGGTGGGTTAGAGAGGCGTGGGATGCCCTTCCAGATGACTATTGCGCGCAGCAGCTCTATTCAATGCACGATAGATGCCAGGCAGTGATTGATGCGAATAGAGGGCATACGAGATAGTGAATTTTGGGGGATTTTGGGTTAGTAGAAGGGGGTAGAAAATGTAGTGGTTTCTATGAATCATAGTGTGTGTGGGCCGCAACATTACAGGGGGAAAAGACTTACCCCTGCCACCCTGTAGGTAATTATCATGCATACAGCAGTACTTGCTATGTACTACACTCTCGCTTCCATTTGTACTCTAACCGCACAAGGTAAGCGAGACACGTGCCAGCAGGTACCGCTGTTATCTTTGACCGTCAATCGTTTGGGATCTAAGAGACATTGGCTCAAAGTGCGACGGAGCTGCCTACAGAAGCGTCTGCCGACTGGTATGTATTTGCCATGCCCCCTCTTTGACCTGTAGTGTACGTCCATGTAATATGGAGTGCGGCGCACAAGCCACAGGCAAAGATCTCGATCGAGGCCGATTCTTTCTCTTCTCGGCCTGGCACGTAAGCAAGGCAGAGTAAGCTAAACGACCCTTCAACGCCACACCAAGACCAGTCCTTCCCACCTCGTCGGGAGCCTTTCAGGTCGAATCTGCGCTGGCCGATTGGACTTGGTCCTCGATCCCTACTTCCTTCCATTTTCTCTTTCCTACGTTCCGTCGCCAAGTCATACCCCTCCCGGGCCCTGTTTCTGCCACAAGGCCCCCATGAGACCCCTTGTTGCCCTTGTCAAACCCATGAAGCAGGCTTTTGTCTACGAAGTACGTTACACCCTACAGGTACCTAAGTCCCTCTTTACAGACTGGCTGCTTTGGCACTTGGGAGAAAGACCGTATTTGCCTGGCAGTCCAAGCGCAAAAATAATCTCATACACCCAGGATGTCGACGCGCCCGTCTCCATCGCAACGAATCACGCACGCTATCAGATACTTGGACGTGTTTCTCACCGCTGTGGCTAGGCCGGAACCGCTCTTCCAGGAGCCAATGCCGACCGGCACTCCCGCAGGCCAACTAGCTTCCCCTCTTCGGGGAGGGGGGTGGCTGTCATATCATGTGGGCATCAGACTGGACGGAGGGGCTCCCCGAGTCGGATCCGACGAGGGAGTTCTATGTGTACTACCTGTACTACCTACTATCCGTTACAGCATCCTTGAAAGCTACCCGCCGCTGCCCCAGCGCAAATTTCCATTTCGGGCAAGCTGGCCGGTGACACCTGCACTTGGAGGAGTTCGGGCTCAGCAAATCGTCCCAAGTTGGAGCAACTCACGCTACGTGCCTCTTAAATGACCGTCGTTTCCGTGCGCCATAGGGGCCACAAGGCTCCTACTTGATGGAATCGCATAGACTAAAGTCGTTAGAGCATAAAGACAACGGCTTTAGACTTCCCAGCCCCTTTCACGGTGTCGATTTGCGGATGGGCCGGAAAGAGGTGAGTTGAGTCCAACTTCAAAGCGCAACAATTCAAGTCGGCAACGGGCAACGGGCAACACTCGGTCGGCTCTGTTGAAACGATGAAAGTCTCTCGCAATCCGAGGCCAATGTTGCGAAACAAACCTGTAGCCTGTCTCCTGAGTCGACGCCCAGTTGGGAGAGGTTCGGCCAAGCTTGAGGTACCAACCACCACTCACTCTAGTCATCTCTCGGCTCCTGTATACGGGAGTGACATGCACTGCCTGCGTCTCTCTGGCAGGCGCAATGTACATGGTTGATCGGCCTGACCTGCCTATGACGACATTGGCAGGGAAATTTCCCTTCCAGAGCATGCACTGCGGTGCCCTGCAGGGCGTGCGTAGGGTCGGGGACTGGGGACTGGAGGGGGTGTATCCTACACTACTACAGTACACTAGACCGGTGACCCCTTCTTTCCTACCTGCCTGTTCGTAGGTTAGATACCTACTTTACGCTAGCCCGGCCAAGGTAGGGGGTGCGGCTGCGGTATCTGCCTCTCGATGCCGCATGGAATTCAGGTACCCTCTTACCCCCCAGGCCGAATTTTGGAGTCTCTCCCCGCCTCTCCCCCTTCTCCTGGAGGAAAGCAGCGCCGCCCAAGACCGACAATAGATGGATGCATGGTGTCGCGGGGACTACAATAAGGCGCAGGCAATGACCCGAACAATGCTGGTTGTTTCCAGAGTTCTAGGTTATTGATCCTCCCAAAAGGCAGCCTGATCACTGTGTTCCCGCTTGGCTGGGTCGAGGAGAGTCCCTTCATAACCCGAGTCCCACCACTTAGTGGGCTGTCTTGTGTTTAGGGACAATCTCGAACGCCTGGTTCGGCACCGCCATGCCTCAAGGGTACTTGTATTCAACTCTGTCGGACTTTCGCAACATTGTTGCAGGCTGACCGGGTACTGACGTCATACTCGCAGACCCTCGGTTTGTGCAGGGTCTTACCCATTTTTATTTGGGGCTAAAAGCACTACGGCCGAGTCAGGTGGGCGTCCACTTGAATTCGAGATCGCGATCGGTCTCTTGTGCTGCGTGCGATACAATACAGATTGATTCGTTCCCGGAGCCACCGCATTGGTACTACATTTTTGCAGGCTCAACGAATAGTGGAAACATGTATACTGGGCAGATGGACGGTCGGCGACTCACTCCGCAGCAGGTGCGACTGGCAGACAGACACCCAGTTGGTAAGAATCGCTGTCTCTCACTCCGGGATAACCGCTATATTTTCCGGTGAAGTCGGAAAACGTTGAGGACGACCCTGAAAACGAAGTGTGTAAGAAGGCTGGTTCAGGGTTCATGGACGGCCATCAGGATACCGTAGGCGGACGGGGTAGCTGTCGATATGCCGATGTGCCCAATGTGTTCGATTGCCGTGTTGAAATCGCCAATATACGCAAGTTAAGGCTCGGTGCGCGCCTGGCCGGAGCTTCAGCTCCTGAGCGCTGTTTGAACTCCCAGTACATAGATATTCGACCATCTCGATGATCAAGAAGGATACCATGGTTTAGGATTTCCCACCTCCCCAGACGAGTGGAGCTGGTAGCATCCTAGAGAAGAAAATGACGGTCTGCAAGTCGAAAGCAAGGAAGTAGGCAAACGGGATGCGCGATACGTGATTTACGTCGACGATAGAACGGGCCCAGAACAGAATGGAACGGGCAGGGAAAACCAAACTTGCCAGGTACGCAACAAGAACGAGCATGGGCTGGTTCCGGGAACCGCCTTAGCATTGTCAGTCTGCGTCTGCATGTGCGTACGGATGAGGGGACCCCGATCGAGTGACTAAGAACATACTGAGGAAAGGATATGGGTAATTGTAGAGAACAATACTATCTATATATACAATATCAAGTAAGGGGACTAGGGAATTCAAGAATGGAAACATGCCAGGTTGAGAGACTAAGAAACTTGATTTGAAATCGCCAACTCAACCCATGCAGTATTTCTTATCATTGATGGCGATTCATGATTGTACTTTCCAGGTAACTGCACAGGACCTTTTCCTTTTTTTTTTTTCTCTCTCTCACCTCTCCCCGATTTATTTTATGCCATCGAGGGCGGGCACTGAGTGCGCGTGTACAGTAGGGTTTGGAGCGTGTGCGCTGTACTTTCCAGCGGAAGGGATGGAAAACAAGTACAAGAGAAATAGTAAAAAAAAAAAAAAAAAAAGAACCCAGGCTCAGGCCCTGGGTCCACACTCTTCCCCACCCCGGGGTACGTAGCCGCCCGCCGCAAAGAGTCGGGGGGGCTACCCTGCAGAGCATGGGGGTTGGAGCCAGGGGTGAATGTAACATGGACAGAGTGTGACATACGGGTGTCGTGAGAGTGAAGTGAGAGTGAGGTATGATGAGTGGAGACTGGAGGGGACTGAGAAGTCCAGTCAGCGCGGCGGGGCGAGGGCGAGCGAGCGTGGTGTGTGTCGTGTCTCACGCCTCGGCCGGACCCTCAATCCGAAAGGTACCGGTCTTTCCTTGCTGCTCGAATGCTTGACCCCTGCTTGTCTACATTGTACATCGCAAAGCACGTACCGCAACGGACCAGCTACACAACAGACGTACGATGTACCTTTTTCTTCCTACCTAGCGTGTCTAAACACCTTGGACAACTCAGGCCGGGTACCTTCCAGCCCACGTACCTTTTACGGCATCCCGGTGAGCAACGAAAGGTGCGCAATTCTCCTTTCCCATGCCCATGCCCATGCCCATACCCAATTCTTTCCCCCTCCTCAATACACTCCCATACCTTTATCCACCCCATTCAGCTTTTCTCTCTTCTGCACAGTTCCCGACGATTATTCCCTCTGTACCGGCCGACCCTACCTAGTTATCCTCGTTGTGGTACTTCGCTTCCGCCCACCCCTCCCCTTCCAACCAGCTGACCCTTCCCAGCTTTCTCTCCTTCGTTCTTTCTGCGTCTGTCAAGCAGCTACCAGCCTGGTATAATACTTGACTTGCGCCTCACCCTCTCGCGCCTCGTCCATTACACCATCGCTCTTACTCTCTCCTCTCTCTCACACACCAACGTCCAGCTTGATCGGTCAACACCGCACTCTTCAAACACACAAGACCATACCAATATAGGAGGCATCCTTCGGCACACTAACATTGCCGACTCTTATGCTGAACGCGCAGTGGGAATAGACATCGCCGTCTGTCACTACCTAATAGCAAACCACCACCGCCGCCGGTACTGTTTGTTGAGGACGAGAATCCTTCCGCAATTCAACATTTTCAACTTGACTCTTGTCGATTTATGATCAACCTGGTCAAAATGCACGCTCGAGATGCCGCCGGCCGCCAGGTCTCCCTCCTCAACGATGAACCCACTGTCCAGCCTATGCCTCAGCGCCTCAGCTACCACACAGCAAACCAGGTCATCTCTCAACCTTTTCACCCGGCGCCGCGTAGCAACTCTTCCTCTCCACACACCCCCGAGCTCCTTCGCTCAGACTCATACGACTCCAACGCGAGCAGCGATCCTTTGTCGCCCATGACTCCCACCTCCTACGACCCAAGTAGAGTCGGCGTATTTCCTGGACAGCCCATGTACGACGAGTACGAAATGCCTTCGAAGCGCCCTGCCTACGCGAACACCAGCCGCGCAAACTCATACGAGGAGGATAGCTCAGCAACGTCACCTTTGCCCGAGCGCCCCGGAAAGCGGTACCCTTGCCGTTACCGCGACAGCCATGGGTGTGAAAAGACCTTCACCACCTCGGGGCATGCTTCTCGTCACTCCAAAATTCACACTGCTGAGAAGGCCGTACAATGTACTTTCCACGGCTGTCAGAAGAAGTTCACCAGAGCCGACAACATGAAGCAACATTTGGAGACTCACTACAAGGACAAGTCTCGCTCTACTGCCTCCGCGAAGGCCGCAGCCCGCTCTTCGCTTGGCGGGCTGGCATCTTCGGGTCGTCGATCTTCATCATCCTCCGCGAAGGCCGCTGCTAGCAGCCGCCCTCCACGCGACCAGCCTATGTGGGAAGGGGAATCACCATATGGATACCCTCCTGGTCAGGCACCGCTCCCGTCACCTGCTGCCACCGGTGCATGGGACATGCGTGGCCTCAATTTGCCCCTCCTCAGCCGCCCCAGCGCAACGAGGACACCCAGCAGTGGCCTCGATGCATTGGCTATGGCCGTCGCGTGTCAAGAGGGTGCATAAGAGGTTCCCGATAGTGTTTTTGGGCCTGCCCTCGCGCACCCCCTGTACAGTCACAACACGAACACTGGGCAAGGACGCAGCACAGCCCGCTTCCTTCAAGAGCGTCACGTTTTACACCCTACTTTTTCCAATGTGGCCCTTCCGCTTCTTATACACGATTGATGAAGCAATGGGGTTTCGTAGGGTTGTTTGGCGTTGGGGCACATTTGACGATACCTCTTACATCGGAGGCCATGTGGCAGCTTCCACTCTTCTGTCATTTTCTCTTTCCTTTAACTGTTACTACTCACTTGGGGTTTGGGATTAAAAGGTCGCAAAGCATACGAATGGCGCACCTGTACGCACATACACGCGGCGGATTCAAAGGCAACAAAATGGGAATGGCGTTGATGCTTTTCATTTTTTTTAAGGCTATTACCCCAGGGCGGATTTCTCTCTTGCTTGGCGTTATTTTCCGTCGCGGTTTCGTACACATACCCGAATCCTCGATTCAACCAGCTACTCGAGGGGCAGACGCATCACTGCGATTGTTTATTTATGGTGTGGGACAGACAGCTCTCGGGTTGGAGTGGAATACACATGATGGCTGTCTTGAGGAGGTGGTGGGAGGCCTCTATTTGAAGAGAAAAAGCGATAACAGCGGGCAGTTGCTATCAAATGGCGCGCTCGTGGACGATCCTTCGCATACGCGATGTCGGGTTACTTATGACTTGAACAAGGGTCTACGTAGGTGTCCAAAGCAACAAAAACGCCTATTTCTAAAAAAACATGTCATGTAAAGTCCCTCTGCAAGCTTGTCTCATTCAAATGTCTTGATGCCACGCCCTGCACACCTCACGAAGAATTCCAAGCAGTCAGCACCCCATAGCTTGTCGGTATTTGACCATGAGCTTGGGAGAATTCCATCGTAAACTGCATGGCGATCGTCAGGCCTGATCCAATCTTCCTACCCCCCGGATCGGGTTGCGGTTGCAGAGAGGAAGAGGAGGGCAGGGTGTAAAAGCCAGATGAGCTGGCAGATGGTTGGAGAAGGGGAGAACAGGTCCGTCGTTGCCACCCCCTTGCATAGGTAGGGTATAGAGGGATTGTTGTTCAGGGCCATCTCGGATCTTTGCTGGAGATCGAGATCTCTTCCCCCCCGTCTCACTCCTAGCTATGGTAGTTAACCCACATGTACGTGGTACATGTACGCACATATATTGGTACAGCCACACGGTAAAGCTCTGTAAAAACCTCTCCGGCCCAATCATTAGCGTTGACGTCAACGGCAAGCCACTATCTGTCCAGGAGAGGCTCGGTTGGTAAGGGGGCTTGCCCTTGTCTTGTTTTTTCTTCTTCTCAACCCTGAGAGACGGAAGAAAAAGGCCCGGTAGCTTGGGTGCATCGTGCCTCTCACCACGCTGGAATGAAGCACGATCGACAACCCGCGCCTCCTCCATTCCCTCCTACAGGGCGTTGCTGGGGAAAAAAGGCAACAGAAAGATGTTCACCTACCCACTTACTGCTGGGACATCCTTTGTTGCTCGTTGGTCCGAATACGCTGGATTGTAGTGCAAACTGTCGTTGCAGTCCCAAGAGGCGCCATCACACGATTATGCGGCTTGGCCTTGAGGATGGGGAAGCGTTCCTGTAGTCTGTTGGGGCGTGGCTCCTTGTAAAGCCTTGACATTCACTCATTTCTGATGCATTCACCTCCCGTTTCGTGTCCTTTTTTCAAAGACGTTAAGATCTAGGTATTATCCCCCATTGAGTCCAGCACTGGCAGCTCGCTCGTTCTACCCGTCATGGGCCAATGCCGTTCTGCCAACCCATATGCCGGTGGCTTCAATAGTATCCGCAGAAATGAGGACCTGCGGTCTCGAGCTGCCATCGCGATCCCGCCAGGATTCGTTCTTCTCCCCTTGCGGCATACAACCTACTCTTACCAGAGCGCTTCATTTTCCGTGCAGAGCCTTGCCATCTCGTATTGCTCATCCGTCTGGCAGACCAACATACGGTGCTTGGTGCCTTGTTTGCCAACCTCCTGGACTTTATCTACGATTTTCTTGCTGTTCAGAGCATCGTCAATGGTAAAGCCCAAGCATGCGCATTGATCGGCGACCCGCCTCCGCAGCTTATCGCTCTTCTCACCAATGCCCCCTGCAAAAACCAATGCGTCCACGTTGCCGTTGAGAGTAACAAAGTAAGAGCCAACAAAGGCACATATTCTGTCGACAAAAATGTCAAATGCGAGCTTGTGGATCGGCTCATCCGAATTCGCAATTACTCCGAAGTCGGTTGTTCCTGTAAGCGACTTCCATCCACTACGCTTGTTGAGAATCTCTTCAGCTTCAGTGAGGTGCAGCTGTGATGTTGAGTTGGGAGATAGCTTGCCCACGTCACTTGCGTAATGGAAGACGAGACTGTACGCATACAAGTAAGCTTTTGAGAAAGTAAATAAGACAAGAATGGTGACTGCAATCACTGACCTGGGGTCCACACTGCCACTTCTGGTGGCTCCAGGCAAGCCAGCAACAGGGGTCAAGCCCATACTGGTGTCCCAGCTCTGGCCGTTGCGGATGGCACATGCGCTTGCTCCGCTTCCCAGATGCAGGGCGATGATATTGAGATGTTTGGTTTCCTTGCCGAGAAACTCGGAGACGGCTCGAGTGATGAAGGAGTAGCTGACGCCATGAAACCCATATTTTCGCAGGTGATTCTTTTTGGCAATATCTTGGTTGATGGGGTACGTATGAACATGGGCGGGAATCGTTGTGTGGAACTGCGTGTCAAAGCAGGCAACATTGACAGTATCAGGGAGCTGCTTCACGCACGAGTTGACAATGTCGAGAGCGGGACCATTATGCAAGGGCGCAAGGTCACTCAGCTCTTCCAAGTGATGGTATGCGTCCTGGGTAATTATTTGAGAGCTGGGATAGTCGCCTCCGTGGACGATGCGGTGGCAGGTGAGGGCAATATCGCTCTTTTTCTTGATTTGCGGCAATTCTGAGTCCTCGATGAGTAGCTTGAGGAGAACCTTGAAGGCATCGTCCTGAGTTGATACACCATCCTCAAGAACTTCCTTCGTCTTGATCTTAACCCCGCCACGCGTGTATGTGACCTCTGTTGGCGGGGCTGTCAAACCACTGATGGCTGTCTCTGCGATCTGAAGAGGTGACTGGTTGGGCTCAGCGGAGTAAGCCGAGATCTTTACAGAGCTAGATCCCGAGTTGATGGCAAGAATGATCTTCATGCTGGGCACTTCAAAGGGTATAGAAATGGTGATGCCAATAGTTCGTCTCAGAATCCAAGCAGGAAATAATAGTAACGTTGTCGTGGGAAAGCTGTGTGTGTATCGGTTCGTGGGCTCGCTCGATGCTGCCCGTGGTGTTAGCTTTATATTGCGTTGTTACAATAACCGCCTGACAACGGAGTCGAGGCTGCAATTGAAATTCAGGCCGATGGCGCCGACTGGTGAACTGACTGAGTGATGTTGACTGGTGTGATTTTTCAGGATAAGGATCATCAGCAGATGTTGAGAGTGGGATGATTTTGAAGCAGGATGTGGACAGAGGCTCCCGAGCTGCAGTATGAAGGTATGACGTTAATACCACCTACCACACACATCAGCTCAGCACCGGAACCCCGCGCCAGGCCTTGTCGGTACATCCCTGAAAGTGCGGTTTAGTGGGTCCATGCGTACCTAGCCTTGTCAATCATGTTATCCTGTCAACGCCCGGACCAGAAAGTCAAAGGAATGACTTTGTGCCATGCACACGGGTTGCCCAACGCAGTGAGCCAGGCCAGTGCTCTCCGAGGCAGCCTTCGGGGAGCCGCTACCCACTAACAGCTTTCTTGACACGATACCTCCAGCCCGTTTCTCCTCGACCCATCCCAGGCCCCGCTGGGGTTGTTCGTCGCGGTACAATTTGGTCCTGGAAGAACCGAATTTGAAGTGAACGAGCATTGCAAGACAACACCACCCAAAAGACGAAGCAGTCTACGAAATTGTTACGCCCGTCTCATCTGACCCTTGGTCCGTACGCTGGAGCATTATGAATATCAGAGCTTGTCGTCTTTCAGGCGGCCAAGTCGGAATCGTATGAATCTGACGGTTCAATAACTGGCTCTAGGCCCCTCGAGATATCCGGTGATGGAAGTTCCGACATGTCTCCTGGCAGTATTTGCGGTGACGGTAGCTCGATATGATGTGGTGGGAACGATATACCGTTGAATTCGCTGTCGGAGCTGTGCGCCACGACCCAACTTCCAAGGAACCTACGATAGTCTGTTGGTTGCAGGCGAGATCAGCCTGTGACTGAATGATGGGCAGGAATAAAGGAGAATAAGACCAGAACAGTGGATTGCTCAGTTCATACCTTCGCGCTTACTGAATTGGATACCCAAGTACCGGAAATCAAAAGTGCCAGATGGCGAGCCAGATTCTGAGTTTGGCTGCCTTACTTGAGAACCTGACCGTACGCGCGGACGCATGCGATGCGAAAATGTGAAGCGCGAACGGGACGAGCCGCTGCTATCCGGTGCACTACTGCGCCGGCTTCCGCGCACCATCAGGCGGACTTGGCGATGCCGATCGTCGCGGTTGCGAAGCTCGCCGTCGAAGTTGTGTATCTCATATTCCCGGTATTGACGATCTCCCGCACGATTCGCGAAGACGGTCAGCGAGTGGTAAGTCGAATAACGGTCCCTCCAGAGTTTCAGCCTTTGTACCAGTCCCATACCTCTGATGTTTCCAAAGCCGTCTGTTCTTCCGTGAACGTCGGACCATACAACATCGGCATCATAATAGTCCACCAAATCCTTCCGACGTATGTCTCCTTGAAACCGGATCGAACCCTCGACGGCGGTGAACTCGTACTTGACCTCCATAAGGTGGTCGTGGATTACCACGCCTTCGCCGGTTGTGTACCGAACCCGGTGTGGCTCACGAAAACTGACAAAAAGTTCGAGCTCGCATGGATCTGTGTAGGGACGATGACGGGCATGGAGAGTATGAGGGAATATATCGGCGGGAACATCGGATGGAACTGGATTGCGGTCAGACTTGTGACAGGCATTCGGCTTGAAAATGGAGACAAGGTACGGAAATGTTCTAAAAGCTCGCTCTGGTAGCTACACTGCCAGAGGACGCGGCGCTGTTCAGAGCCAACCACCTCCCAGGGGCCCAGGTAGACGGTTCGTTCGTTTGGTGTGTTTTCAAAGAGAGTTCTGGAATACAGGGCGTGTCAGAAAGGGGAGCATGAATTGTCTTGGCGATAACGGAGCGAAATGTTCCTGGAGTGCGTATCTAGAGACAAGCAAGAGTAACAGGCGGGTATATCATACATGGTGGCTTGGTAACCAGGAGGGCCCAGATCTAGAGGATGGAGGGAAGCATGGGGCGCTGAGGCCTCGGATGCGAGAGCTGAGATTGTCGAGACACCTGAAGTCGGTGTCCAATTCGTATCCGGGGGGCTCGCGTATGGTTGGCCGTATGGTTGGCCGTATGATGGTGGGCGGCCTAGGGAAGAAGAAGTGAAGGAAGAGCCGGAGGAGGACGAGGCGGCCATACTTGGGCGGCCTGTACCTATTCCTTGCTTTGAACTCTCGACTCTGATCAACAAATCAAAGTAAGCTGCGCAAAGTTGAAAGCACAATCATGACATGGTCTGTGCCGATTGGGTATATGGCCGGCTCGTCTTGTCGTGGGTATCGCGGGCGGTGAGAAATCTTGGGATGAATGCATTCGCACGGTGAGGCGTCCGATAGCCTGCGTTGGCAACCGACGAGTCGCTTGGCATGAACAACATGCAATTCGGAAACCCTGGGACGGAGGGAGATGTAGAATGGATTCGGGTAGGGAAGAGAAATGCCTTAGAGGAGCAGGACCGCTCAGGCACAGGACGGCGGTAAGTCGGAACTCTGAATTCAAGATGCGGTGGGCTCAGAGCCGCCGTTTGCTCTATAGCCGATGCTTTGCCAGCGAGTCGGTCTGTAGGGCCTTGGGTAGGTATCGGTGCCGTCGCGACCTCGAGTAAAGACTGGTTCGGCGGAGTATGAAAGCCAGGGGTCGTAGGTGTAGAGTACGGTACCTGGGATAATTTCTCGAGACAGGGCGGCACACGGCAGACAGCCGCAATACTCAAAGGTCGAGCGAGGACGGGAAGGGGCTAGACCAACGGAGCGGGGTCATAATGCGGTGGTGGCGGTGGTAAGGGTGCGGAGTAAAAACGGAATTAATTCTACAGTACGGAGTACCTAGGTACAGGCCTTTGCGTACCTATTTGGTGTCCACGTTTCGACCGGTGCGGGATCTGATCCTCAAGCTGGCTTCTGAGTAAGTGTATATTGTAGAAGCTTAAAAGTACTATATTATACTACAAGCTGAACTTACTTGTAATGATGTACTATAGTTTGTAGATATAGAAGTTTACCTATCTCTTCAGATTAACTAGTAATGGCTGAAATGCCATTTCGGGCCGCAGAGGCAGCTGTATTAGCAATCGTTTCATAAGTACCTCGGCTTTCCCTACATGCCGTTCCATGCCCATCAAAGTCATCGACCGTATCTGCAGCTTCTATGAGACTCCGACCTGCTTGACAACAACCCATGGTCGATCGGGTCCATGAGGAGTCCGGACAGATGAGCAATGTGTTGGTCGCAATCGCCAACCAACCAACAAGGGTTGAACCCTTGTGTCATATGGCCAACAACCACGACCACAACCACAATCACAGTGACTTGAGTGGGGAAAGCGCGCGGGGAGGAGATGGTCCGGGCTCCTTAGAGTAGCAGACGACGCCCTCTCTGCCAGGATTCGGCCGGGTCTACTGGGGAGATAAGCCTGCAGAAGCCCTCCTGTCAGCCTAAAGACGCTAACGGTCGGTGCCATGGCTCGACTTGGCTGCCGCCGCCAGACTGGATCGGCCAATGATGGTGCTAACAACGACTGCATGCTCAAGCGACTGGCAACTGGCCTTCTCGTCGTGTATTTCAGCTCCCTGTCCGCACCAGCAGCCTGCATCACCTTCTGGTCTGTTTCTGCAGCTGCCTGTCGGACCTGTGCATTCGTCGCGAAAGGACCACGGCGTCTTGCTGAAAAATCCCCCATTGTTGATCGATCGAGAGGCTGCGCTCATGTTACAGAGCCTGGCATCCGGCGGTGCTTGATAGAAGAAAGGGTTTGAGCTCTCTCCTTTGGCAGGAGGCTGGGTTGAGCTTGTCGAGGAAGATTGACCCTATCTCTGCTCAGCCATCCAAACGTCAGTACCATTCCAACGCTGTTCGAGCCATTGATTCAGCTCTGTGCATACTATGTACGTTGTCGGGCAAGGAGACCCATGGTTAAAGTCAGCATGGCGAGTCTTTTGAGCTTTTCCTCGGCAGCAATGTCGGTTGCATATCGTACTCCTTGTACTTCCAAGTCGGGACAAGCCACTGGACAAAAAGATTATATCATACGGAAACTCAAGTAACCTGGGTTTGCGTTGGGGGTTGCAACATTAAAAAGCGAAGAGTAGGCAGCCAGCCAGCCTCTCTTCCCCTTTCCAGATTGGGACGGGCTGTGAATGGCCTCGGCTCAGCTGAGTTGAGAGCATCCAATTCCATACCAGATATTGAGCCAGGGTGTTCGGCCAGGTGAAAAAGGAGGAAGACACGGAGGCTCGAACTTGACTTTCCCTTCTCGCCTGCCATCTGCCGTCCCTTGCCCAGCTAAGATACCTAGATATCGCACCCTATTACCTTACTACCTAGGTATCCCGTCATGTCTTTGTCCTCCTTTCGAATTACAGGGTGACAGGGGCAACGTCTTATCCCGCCTGCCAGTAGGAGGGAGTGTATGTAAGTGACCTTGTAAAGGGGCTCTTATTTCGGCCTGTAACCATCGTACAGGTACGAACCAGCCCACACAATGCACGTCAATTGCCCACTCGTTTTCCTTATCCGCACATAACCTACCCTTGGAAACGCGTCTAGGAGCGCGACCGTTTTCTCCGACTGCCCAAACCTTCCTATCTCACTGTGTCTGCGCATACCACTTCCCAGTCACTCATTACCCGACGACCTTTATCTTTTCTTGTCACACGGCAACGCGGCGTCTGTCACGTTTCGGTTCCATGCGGGTTATATGTCCTCCCGTCCCTTTTGGCATCACAGTTTCTCACCCGACCAAGCGATTCCCGCCGAACGTGACCGGCCTTACCCAAGGTAACTGATCTGGTGAGCAAAGCCTGAGCCCTTTGCGCTGGAGCCATGTCGGCTCTGCCCGACCCTCTAGCAAGGAGGAATCGGGGCTTTCTAGGCAGTGATAGCTCCGCTTTGTCCGCCCGAGACCGCCAGGTACGTCCCCTCCCCCCCGTCGATGTACATTTTCGACACCATCGTCCTATGTAACTCAACGGCTCCGCTCCATGCGCCGCGGCCCGCCTTCGACGAGCCGCATCTCAACCCTCGCGCCATATTCTGCTGTCGCTTTCATCTCATTTTGTCATCATCGTTTTGCCCTTGTCTTCTTATCTCGAAGCTGGCCCCCCAGACGTAACATCGGCTCATCAGCCCTTCAGGACCGCGACCAGTTGCGCTATGAGCTCGATCTCAACTCATGGAATCTTCGTATTTGGGGGGTAGCCGCGTCCGGCTTTTTGACAGACTCGTAGGCCTGGCTTGTTACCATTCTCAACATCTTACACTCACGACTGACCACCCTTCAAGCTATAACCTTTTTTCCACCAACGTCATCCTCGCTTCCATAGCCTTTGTGTACTGGCCATCGCCCGATGCAAGATGGCAAGGTATGCTCATCAACTTCTTCACCCTGCTGGGCTCTGTCATTGGCCAATTGCTGTTTGGGTTCCTCGCCGACTTTTATGGCCGAACCCGTCTCTACGGTATCGAGCTTGTACTGGTTGTTGTATCAACCATTGGTGTGGCTACTAGCAGCTATGGTTTCGACGACATGAGCTTTTTGGGACTGTTCATCTGGGTATGCGTTCGTCCGTCTATCGTATTCGCCTCCTGCAACCCTTGCTAATTAATACTGGTTCAACAGTGGCGCTTTGTGATGGGGATTGGTTAGTAACTGTCATTGGACCTAGGTCTTGTACCTGGATGACACGACTAATAGTATCATAGGCATTGGCGCAGAATACCCTCTTAGCGCTGTAATCACGTCGGAATGGTCAAGTACGCAGTCGAGGGGAACAATGATCTCATCCGTAAGCTGCCTAGCTAGTTGGCTCTTGTTCGTACGTCTGAGAGCATCGCCACTGACTAACAACGCGATGCCAGACATTCATGATGCAGCCCATCGGCCAAGCTCTCGCCCAGCTTGTAGGTCTTTGGGTACTTCTCGGTCGCGAAAGGAGCGAAGGTCTGCAGGCCATGCAATGCGGCCTTGATATGAAGTTTGACAGAGAATGCCGCCGCACTGTGGACGGCATCTGGCGTATTGTTATCGGTTCCGGCGCCGTTCCCGCTCTACTTGCCATCGTGTTCCGTTTCTTCTTGTTCGACTGTGGACTGTATAGCCTTGAAGTTAGAAACAAGCCTGGAATAGCCCTGAGGAACACGCAGAGGGTCTATGGTGCTCCTTCTGGGACAACGACGGGGTATCCCATGGCCACCAACGACGGCATGCATACCATAAACTCACAGCAAACCATGCCTATTCAGTTTTCCAAAGACGACTTGTACAAGTATTTCATCGAGGACGGGAACTGGTATTACTTGTTAGGTAAACTGACTACCCTGCGTCGTGTGGCTTTTGACAGAGCCTTGCAGCTCACTGCCACCGTCGCATTCCAAGAATGGCTCCCAATACTGACTACGCTACAGGCACCGCCGCAACATGGTTCTTCCTCGATGTAAGCTTCTACGGTCTCAGTCTAGACAATAGAGGCACTTTGTCCGATATGTGGGCGACTAGTGGGCCGACACCCATCGACGACAGGCTACCATGCTGGAACTCAAAGTTTCCCGATGGAATCGCAGCAGCACCGATCTGGAATCAGACAGGCAAACTTCCTGTCTGGCAAACGGACGCAACGCGTCCCTGTAACACCATCTACGACGTGCTCCTGGAACAGGCGAAGCAGTACCTGCTAACTGTGTCCATTGCTTCTATTGCCGGTAGCGTCTGCTTCGTCATGGCAGCCAACCGTATTCCCCGCAGGCTGTGGCTGACCGTTTCTTTTTTCGTTTTGGCTATACTATTCGTGATAACAGGCTGCGTGTACTACGGTGTCAACCGCACCTCTGGCGCACCGGCAACAGTTGTGTTTGTGGCGCTGTGTCATTTCATGTTCAACTTTGGTGCGTCATTCAAGAGCCTTCTCTGCCGGACACTTGGCCTGGGCCGACAGCTAACAAACAGTATCATCAGGAGCGAACACTCTGACCTTTATCATCCCTGCCGAAATCTTCCCGACATGCTACCGCTGTACGTGTCACGGCATCTCCGCTGCTGCCGGCAAGCTGGGCAGCATCGTTGCCCTCTTCGTTGTCTATTGGATCAACTCGTCATACAAGGCTGAGAACCGCCAGGGGCTCATTTTCCTGCTCTTTGGCTCCTTCGTCGCCGTCGGCGCTATTTTCTCCTGGGCGTACATGCCCGACTCACAGCGGTGGGCTGTGGATGAGCATGGGCGCCGCGTGCTTGAACAAAAGACGTTAGAGGAGCTGGGCGAGGGCCGTGAAAGAGCGCGGCAGCTGGGAGAGGTCATCACCGTGAAAGAAAAGTGGCACGATTTGAAACGAAGGAGGGCGTCGCCGGTGCCATCGCAGGCTACGGGCCCATGAAAAATTGGTACATATGCGTGAGAAAAATGGCCCATCATGCTGCATTTCCTTACTAGAGATTCAGATACCAGTCACTTGGCAGATGCGGACATGCTGTTAGAATTGCGTATTTGCCTCCTCCGCATCTCCGGATTGTGCAGACTATCAAATACACAAGTGTCCCTCCGGATCTAGGGCGATCTGTAAAGGCTCGACAGTATCAGCATATACGTCCCTTCCGCTCGTTGTGGCCTTGACGTGCACATTGCTCTCTAACGCGTCAAGCCATCTGGCCCAACGTAATCCCGGCGTAGGAGCAGTCCAACCACAGCGGGGCTGTAGGATGCGCGAGAGGCGAACAGCGAATGGAGCGAAGTGGACATCGACGAGGGATAGGCTGCTGCCGAGGAAAAAGGGTCCCTCCTCATCGGCGGCGAGGACGAGATCCTTGATGGCCTCCTGCAGCCTTTCAATGTTTTGCAGTTGTTGAGCTGGGTCCGGATAACGTAGAAGTCGGTAGAAGGCCGGAACCAAGCGACAGTTTATCTATGACATGAGTGAGCTTCGTTCGTGTTGGTGAGAGGGGGTCGAGGAAGAGACGACGAACGTGGCCTATCCATTGTCTGCAATTTGCGCGGAGTTTCGCGTCGGAAGGGAATAGTGGAATGTTGCAGTCCATCTCTTCGAGCTGGTTCAAACATGATCGTCAGTCTGGATGTGTCGTCGGAGTAACTCGAGACAGAGAAATGGGCTCACGTATTCCAATATCACACCGCTGTCCGCGCACGCCCAGTCTCCCTGTCGTATGGCAGGCACTGTTCCTCGTGGATTGGCTTCCAGAAGCTCCTGCGATGCGGGCACCCTGTAAGGATCTTCTTCGCAATATTGATATTGGAGCCCCTTTGCTTCGAGGGCGATCCAGACGCGATGAGAAAAGGGGCTGGCGAGACACGATTTAGTGTGAGGGATCATTGGTAGCCAAGAAGCGTATGTGAGAGACAAACCAATAACACGCCGAGTATAGTTTTAGATCGCTCTGCTTTTCGTGTCTCTTGATGGTCCAATGTGCCTTGCCAGGCGCCTTCTTGGGTCCGTCGCTCTACAGCCACCAAGTCAGTCCATCAAGCTATAGATCGGCTGAGCGGCATGTGAAAACCCACCTTTGTCAGTTCATTCTTATGCTTGGCTAGATACCGCTGGATGCTATTCCGTTTCACCTCATCGCTCTTTGCCAAGGTATGCTGATGCGGCCCGGGAATCCCGCTAATGCTTATATGTCCGTTCACCCTCTGGATCGTCCAGAACTTCTGTCCTGGCGCAGGCAGATTGTCCGGCGTAGCGGGTGCGACGCGCAATTCCCTCTCGCCAGGAGGTGAGAGGACGGTGTGCGCGCCGTTGAGGGCCTGTCCCCCATTGAGTGGCACGTAAGTACCATCGTCGACGTCATGGAGCGTTGCACCGGGGAAGTACTCCGTGATCTTAATCTTGACATCGCAGAGGTTGAGCTTGCGCGACACGCGGTTGCGACGCTTCTTGTTGGGGTCGTCCGACTTCTTGGTCCCGGGCGGTCGGCCCTTGAGGCGACAGTCCCAGTAATGCGAGATGAAAGGTTTCTTCTTGTACGTTTGAGTTGATCTGTGGGAGTAGACATTGTCCACGTGTGGGAAGTAGGCCTCGAATCTGGGCAAGCATCAGCAGAAATACGCAGACTGTAAATCGTCGGGCCTACGTATGATCGGAGCTTACTGTTCATGAGTAAGGATGATGAGGCCATCTGCATCAAACAGCTTCTGACGCCACTCTTGGAGATTCGGAGGGTCTATGACCCACTTACTGCTGAGGAGACTACCGTGCGGCCGCCAGCCAGGGGCGGTAGTGCCGTCGATGGGAACAAAGCCGTTGGGCCCAATGAGTGACTCTTCCATCCCGACGGCACTCGGATCGGGGATCGCGGGACCCGGCGCCAAGGTACCAAATTGCCCGTGTTGATTCGGCAACTGCATGGCCTGAACATGGCCAGCCTGCTGCGGGTGAGCTGGCCGCCCCAGTTGCCCGAGAGGTCCGATCGCACCTGGCACGACGGCATGCTGTTGCTGCCCGTCGTGCTCGCCCCCGGCGGACGGCAAGTGCACTTCTTGACCCCGCATGAGATCCGCATGAAAGATCGGTCTTGGAGCCTCCATTGCGGACATGTCGATCGCGGTATCGGCGTCAGGGCCAGGGCCGGAACGGAAGTGGGCTACGGTTACGGTACCGTCACCGGGAGCGTCGTCCGACGCCGGTGGTGGCGGGACACGGAACTCCTGCTGCTGCTGTTGTTGTGGTGCGCCAGGGTTGGGACCCCCGTGCGGGGAGGACACGACTGCACCACTGCTAGCTGTAAGGGCTCCGAAGGGTGACGCCGGAGCCCCCGGTGGTATTTGCTGCATTGGGGGTTAGAGGTGCTGTGTTGCTGCTTTAATGCGTTGTGCATTCCATGAACCACTGCCGGTCCAGCTGGGCTCTCCGCAGCGGCCGGGGTGAGATACAAGTGGATGGACGTTGGGTGGTGGTTGCACGGACCCTTGGGGGAGACACTGGGGAGGGCGGCGAGGGGTAATCTGCGCACGGGCCGTCTGGCGAGGCCTGGGGAGCACTGGCCATTGGATGCAGTACGTCTCATCTTCAAGAGCTGCTAGACCAACTTTTCGACACAGGGTGACAGGATTGTGCGAAAGGACCAGAGCATCAATCGATTCAAGGCACGCGCCACTCATTTGGCAAATCAAGTGCTCCAAAGCTTCGGGTTCCAAAGTCTGAGAGAGTCGTGTGGGTTTGTTCGTAATCCCCATGATGATTTGTACAATTAAACTTGGCGTATCGATGTGTTAGTTTGTGCAACCCACGTGCTGTACATTTTCAAAGCCGCAGAGCACCAATCGAACAAGTATTCATTAATTGAATTGATGGCCAGAACCCGTCTCCATCTCAGTCGGCTCCTTGTCCCTGGATCTCAAGCACCGTAAACCATTCAAGCCTTACCTGATTCAATTTGTTGCATCCCACGACGAAAGGTCCATGGCATCCATCGGGCCCATGTTCATTAGGGATCGCAATACTCCCTCGGCTCCAGGCGTCATGCCGCTCTGTCCTTGTACGTCACCCCATCCAGTTGGCATCCCAAAGTCTGCCCCTGGTGTTTCGGGCATCGAAAATCGCGAATTCGGGGTCAGTCCTGTTCGAATTTCAAACGCACTTGTGCTGGTGAAATAGTTTGGGTTTCCATCTGTACTCCCATGCGGGTTTATATTCTGTTGTGCCGTCGCCGGAGTGGCGTCGAACGAGTTGTGGCCGGATCCTTCGATACCCCTCGCCGCCATGTTCACTCGCTGATCTGACGAATTCGAATTCGGCGTCGGTCGATTGGAGGAGTTGTCTCCGTCGGGCGATCCCGACATATTGTTGTCCCCACTGCTCTCGCTCTGCCCCAGCCCTGTCATACGTCCACTGCTCGGCGCTGACTTGTCGTACATAGAGCCGGAGCTTGGCGTCAACACGTTCCCATGCATAGGGATACTATATGCGTTATTTGTGCCATATGGCATGCCTTGTTCCGCAGACAACCAGCCCTGGCCCCCGAAACCAGTCGATGCAGATGGGGCGGCATCACTGGTTTGTTCGGGCTCGACAATGTTTGGGGCTGTGGCAAGGTTGCCGTCGTCCTCCACGACCTTCATGAAGTGGCATTCGTTTCGGTACGACATGATGCCTTGTACACCCTCGGGGTCGTCACAGATTGGCCCCTTGGTTCCGCCAGCGTTCGAACCCGGCTACAAACAAGTCAGATCGGGTGCAGGTCTCCTGAAGGTGGGTTACGCACACTTTCACCACTTCGTGGAAATGCCGTCTTGAGTTTTGGTATCCTCATCGCAAGAGCTTCCAGGTCCACATCCAGCTGGACGAGGAAAGACTCGGTAAGGGGGTTCCGTCTCTTGAGCGCATTCATGGCGGAAAGAAGAAATCGGAGCGAGTCGGCAGTTTGGCTGTCTTCGGGCCGGCTTTTGAGATACTGGACGAAAACTCTTGCGGCTACGTACAGACAAAATGATATGAATGGGTTCATCTGGAACGTGTTAGTGGCCGTGGTGTCTTTAGTGTGTATAATAGCTTACTGCCGAAAGATCCAAATGCGAAATCATCCTCATGATGCTCGCAATCTCGTTGGCCGCCGTAATGCATCGCACCTTGCTTTCTGCGCTGATTGACGAGGGAAGTCTATTCTTGTCGGCTTTGAAGATCGCGGCTTGGTGCAGACAGATCGTCGACGTGTGGATGCTCATATTAGTAAAGACGATGTTGGGGTTGCCTAGACCCACGGGTAGCTTGAGGTATGATGGTAGGCAGAGGGACGTGTTGAGTAGGATGTTGTCCATGTTCCGATGCCGTTTCCAGAACTCGCCGTTGAGGTCGTGATCTCGGTCATCGACGTCGGGGCGATGCAGATGAATGAGGTTTCGACCGAAGAGACATGCCATTAGCACGATTCCGCCAAACGAAGAGAGCTTGCCCGCTCCGGATGGGCTCATGCAGTCCTGCAGAGACTGCGTCTGCTCAGGCCTGCTCATTTCGAACGCCTCTTCCGAACAAGGCAAGTTCGTCATGATGTCTTTTTCATCGACAGTCATCGGCCACCCAGTACCAATGCTTGCGTAACGGTCCTCACAAAAAGCCATCCAAAATGTACGCCGCCTCTCCTCGCGCTCGGTCCAGTCTCGTGGCGGCGGGAGACACTGTTTGACATCCAAACCAGCCCCGTCAAGTCGGTGTAAACCCATCCTGGCAAATTTTAGCAGTGGTTTCAGAACACCAGCACAAGTCATCCATTGACTCACATTTGACAGAGGCGCACAGCAGATCCGGTATTCATCCAAGCCCGTGGGAAGTACATCATTTTGAACTCGTAGGAGGCCAGCAGCACATGCGTCTGAGCATGGGCCACTGAAATCATATGTTCTCCATAACCTTTGATGTAATCTCCCTCGACATACTTTCGAGCCCTTTGATAGAAGAGATCTTTGAGGTCGAGGTACTTCTCTGTGATGGAGCATGCTAGAGTCCATATTGCGTATCTGAGCGCAACCGGAGGCCGTTGGTTCGGAGCCCTGCAAATTGCGTTAGTGAGCTTGCTTTTGCGCCGAAGCGGCGTGGCACGGGCAGTGTTTTAGGAAAGTGGCCATCCTACAGGTTCATAGCTGCTAGGTATCTGTATTTATGAATCATAGGCAATGAGGGGTGGATCTTTTCGAAGTAGACTTGATGGCTGCAAAGTGCGTGTTAGTCCGAGATGAGGGGCACAGCTTGTTTGCAGCACTCACAGCTCATCGATGGTTTCCTGGGGTGGAAGAGGCTCCTCGAGGCCTAGGCCGATCATTTCCCAGGTGAAGTTATTTCCTGCATTGTTCATGCCCATTGTCATATTGGAGTTGAAGTTGAAATCTTCCATAGGCGGAGCAGTAACATTTTGTGTCTGGGGAGAAGATTCGCCGTTGAAGTGCCATCGGTCCGCGTCGTGGTCGGTGCCGAGACCGAGAGAAGGATTGGGTATGCTGTAGCTGGCCGGTGCAGCAGCGTTTTGTTCGCAGTTCGGAGGAGCGGCATCCAGGCTCTGAGGCATATTTCTAGAGGGGTCGACGGGTGCCGTAGGGGGATCTTGGGTTTTAAGAAGCGTCTCTACTTGTTCTACGGAGGGTCGCAAGCACGTTCAGTCAGCCAGGGGCCCTTGACGGGAGAAAACAATGGATAAGCAGACTTGAGAAGAGTGCAGAGTAGAGAGGAGCAAGGCGCAGGACGGGAGTGCTCACTCAAACGTTCCTCAAGAGCCTTGACATATCCCCGCTTAGGGCCGCTTTTCCTACGAACTTCATCGTATGCGCAAGTATGACCCAGCCTGGCGCAGGTACTGCAACTCGGCCGGACTCCGTCGCATTTCAACTTGCGCTTCCGGCAGATCATACATGCTAGGCGCTTCGGCTTGGGTACACTATTGTTGTCGGTCGCCTCTCTGCCGTTGGAATCGGCGCCTGGGCTTCGGGCTCGCTTGTGGGAACTGGCACCGTTCGTGTCTGGAGGCGTTGGGGTACTTGACGACATGCTCGATATTGACGGGTACAGTCGGTCTGTAACGGTTCCAAGCACGGATCGAAGGTTGGCTATCAAGAGGGTTGTCGGCGCAGAATATTTGCGAGAAGAGGCAGAGATCAATGGGGGTCTGACAGTCAGACGTCGGTCGGATAGTGAGCCAAGACCCCCTTGTGCAGGCAGGGCGGACTGCAACAAGTGTCACAGCAACCAAAGGTGCAGCGACGGCTTAAAGGAGGGACTGCTCGGTGTAGCACAGGGTATCGAACGTCATGGGGCACTTAAAATTGGTCAGCCCGACTAGGAAAGTACGTTTGAGGGTCGCTGCGTTGTTGTATATGTCGCCGGGTCGAAGAAGAAAGTGAATGTGGCGAACTGGCAGTCCACTGGGGGACGAAAAGGACAAAGGATGGGGGGAGCCGGGGGACGGATATTTGGTCTAGCACGGTAAAGGAGGGTGATGGAGAGAGTAAAGCTACTCCTAGATGTGGGTGGGGAGGGATTGGAACTGCCAAGACACATGATGGAAGGCACCCAACACAGCAAAGCACTAATACCTACCTGCGCAGCGCAGTCAGCAGTGATGCAGTAGAGTGTGTAGCTGTAATCAGTACCAGATAGATGCTGGGGACATATGAAGAGCGGTACGTACAGTACCGACCTACTACATAGGTAGTAATTAGTTGCAGCATGGGCTGGGCCACCATTCCCTTTGCGGCCGAGTAAATGATTAATAACAGAGAGTCGACATGGATCCCCCGTGTGGCACACGGCAAATAATAACCTGTCACCTGCGAATAGCTACCCTGCCACTCAGCCTTCCTCCACCGCCCTCCCTTCTTCTTTTTTGGACTCGTTAGAGAAGTGGTGTAAGGATAGGTAGGTAGGATTAGGTATGTACATAGATCGCACTGTAGTGTATCTGCCTGATCAAAGGAAGGCCTTGCCTCCAAGCGAAGACCCGATCAGCGTTGCATCGCACTTGACTGAGGTAAAAGTCCCCCCCTCCAACTCTGAATCTTGACTTAGTAAAAGGCCTTATGAACTTTTGTTATAGCAAGCAACTATTAGAACTAGACCACTGTCATTCTTAGCGGCACCAGAAAGGTGGGTTGTCGGGGTCGCACACGAGCCCCTCCACCTCCCTCAACAACTTTCGTTCACCAACCTAGTTGATTTGATTTTGGACTTCCGTTGACTCTTGTCTGTGGGATTGTGCATATCGCGAGTCTAGCCGGGCATGTCCCAAACCATTACGCAGCAAATCGCAGGTCTTCCCACCAGACAATACTACCCAAGAAATAACGCTGATGAAAAAGGGGAAGACGTCTACCGTTTCCTGGTATCGTCGCCCACTGGCCGAAGCTTCTCCTGGGCTATTCTTGAGAAATATTGTTGGCCGTTGTCGCCAGACTGGTCTCGACTTTATTGCACAGCAGAATGCTCCGAGGCTGGTAGTCAGTCACACACGTTTAGGCAGAGCACAGGGTCTGGAATACAAGCCCGTCCTACCTGGATGCTAGGCAAACGCCTGAACACGCACCTCCCACTTTTTCATGCAACACAGCCATAGTGCCCGGCCCATCAATTTGGTATCACTGTCCGCGACCCCGGCCGCTGCCATTGCTGAATGGACGCATCCATTCTGTTCGATCTCAATTTCCCTGCAAGCCACACACACTCACACTCACATAAGCCCCCGGAAGCCTTGCCTCGACAAATCGCATGCCCAAGAAGT
The DNA here is from genome assembly GCA_016807845.1 of Colletotrichum eleusines. NCBI lineage: Eukaryota > Fungi > Ascomycota > Sordariomycetes > Glomerellales > Glomerellaceae > Colletotrichum > Colletotrichum eleusines. The sequence goes on from JADEZO010000007.1 coordinate 1,792,610, forward strand.
TCCGTCTTCTCCCGCCAAGGGTATCCGAAGCCGAAGGTCCTTTGGCCGTACTCTTTATCGGTCCATTGCATGTATTCCGAATGCCTACAGGCAGCACGATGTGTGACGAGTAGGTCCGCGAACTTGTTTCATCACGTTACAATGTTCGATGTTGATGCTGCCATCTATCGATGTCGAGCACCACTGCGACAGCAACGAAGTTTGGCTTACCTATGCACCGCTGAAGGACCACCGCCAGGTCACACCCTAGCCTACTCACACCCATCGCTCGACTCGGCTTCAAGTTGGGCCGCGCTGACTTTGCGACCCAATTCTTTGCTTGTTCGATTTCATCGTTCTTGCAGATCAAGGCCACCTCCTCATTACCCCCCCTTTACTTAGAAATGCTGCCGAATGGTCACCGGTACCAACAAACGAACGCTTGGCCCATGCCATCCCAAGAAGCCCTTTTCAGCCTTGGCCAAGTTCCTCAAATGCCAACTTACCGATTCCCGGCTAGCTTTCATGTTTCTTGAATCAATACTTTCACCAGATGGCCGACTAACGTTTACGTTGTGTACGCTTATTTCTTCTCGGTGTCCACCCCCACAACGCGAAGAATGCCCAAATCGCTGTAGGCCAGACAGTACTTCGTCGGCGCCCAAGATACAACTGGACACGGCCCAGCTGTCTTAAAGGAGTGAATATGATCTCCCGACTCGGTATGTCGAACGTCCAGTCCAGGGCCTAGCAATGCGTGGTTAGTCTTTTCAAATTCATCTTGACAGATTGACGCTGTCTTGCTCACCTTCGTCGCTGCCTCCCACCAAGAAGTTACCATCGAACGTGAAACCTGGTTTGCAGTCAGGGCTGGAGATGCAACACAAAAGTTTTCGGAAACTCACTGAGAGACCGTACTGGGCCAATCATGCTAGTAATGGTCCGCTGGCATATCCAATCCGTCGTATCCCACAAAGAAATGATGGAGTCTGAGCCGCCAGTAGCAAGATAACGCCCTGTTGGCTGCAGTTCCACTGACAGGCACGACGAAGTATGGCCGTTTAGAGCGAACTCTCTGGGCTCTTCTCCGTCATTGAACTGAAAAGCGGGTTTGAAGTCTGGGTACGTCAAGATCCGTGTTCTGCCCTCGCCGGTTGTGAGGAAAATCTTCTCGCCGCTCCAACAGAAAGCAATCTGGTTCGTCTGCGTGTGTTGCTGATGTGATACGATGGGTGTCGACTGGGTCGGCGACAATACAAAAATGTTGTCCGCCTGGAGCAAGTGTGAGCGTCTAGCCTGATGGTATCAGTATACCGAGGCGACAAACCTTATTTCCAACCACCAATGACTGTCCGTCGGGTGCCCAAACAAGAGTGAAGGCGTCTCCTAACCCCTTGATTTCATTGATGCAGGTCTTGGATCGAACGTCCCAAAACTTGACGACTCCGTCGTTGCTAACACTGCACAACTCGGCATCCTTTACCGGGTTAAAAGCAACCCTTTCAATGGCGGCTGAATGCCCCTTAAGGTCGGTTGAGAAGCGTACATTTGGCTTCTCCGGGTTCCCTGCACAAGCGAAAGGGTCAGCCTCGCTGCTTTTTGACATTGAATGAATCCACAGAATGCCACGTACAAACACGCAGGGTCTTATCCGATGATCCTGCAGCAACCAGGGTTCCCAGAGGGTTCCAGGCAATCGATCGGATCCTATACGAATGTTCATCAAAGTCGTCTCAAGTCTTTTCTTGCAAGAGGGTGGTAACGTACGTCTGTCCTCTAGAACTCGAGCTCGGATCATGGTAAGGCTGACTTTTGAAATTGGTCAAGTAGGCAGGGAGCCTCTCCTTAGAGAGGCTCAGCCGTGCCCGAGGAGGTGGCATGGTGATAGGATAGCTGATGACTTTATGTCGTCGCGGCGGCGGCGTGAGCTCAACCAGGCCAGGGCAAGATTAAGCTTGTATTGGTGCTTATGACTAAACCAGACAACCCCGTGACGAGGCCGCAACGCGCAAGTGGCTGATCAGTACGAGCTGTTCGTCGAACAGTAGGTTGTCAGTTTAGTCGGATAACACTGCGACTGGGCTGATCCCGAAGCCAAGACAATGATCTCAAGTTAAATACACAGCTTTCGAGGCAGAGGGTTGGGCGCTTGATTAATTCCGAACAATCGCATGAAATACAGCGCCAATCTCCATGCTTAACTAGAAAACGTTGTCGAATGCTGTATGAGACCGAGAGAGAGAGAGAGAAATCAGGGTGACTGCGTGTGGATACTGCTACATAGGTAGGTAGGCATGTATGTAGGTATGCAGCTTCCCAAGCTTGAATAAAGACACCATGTTGGACGACGCGCTTGGTGGGGCTCGGTTGCTGTTGTTCCTGGCCTACACCAGGTGACCAGGTGTCAAATACGGATGAAATGCATGTACGATTACATAAGTCGGCTCGGGCAGCTCGGGCATGTACAATCTTTCGGTAGGTAGGTAGGTATGGACTTGTGCAACAGGGCACACAGCGGGCACAGCGTTTCAAGGTGGAAGCTCAATGGCGAATAGCGCAGCACTGGTCCACCCCATAAACGCTAGCAACTTCGCAAGCTCTCGTCCCGCCGTCGGCCAGAAGCTCTTCGAGGCCATGATGCCCATCCCAGGTTGTCGACCAGCTTCTCCAATCTCCCTCAATCGACTGTTCTCCTTATTCCGCACCGCATGCTGGGGCTTTTGAATAGAGAAATGAAGTTTCTGGTTTGAAGTCCATCAGCGGCCATGACCAAAGCATTGTTTGGCGCGACGACAAAGGATATCTACTCGCCGACTCGAGGAGGCTCTCCCCTCTGCAACCGACGAAGACTGCCATTGCGACGGCATCGCCGCATCGACACTTTCTTGTTGACCGCCGATATATGGTCCCACCGAGATGTATTGGCCCATCGGAACCCCCAGGATTTTCGCAACGAGCAGCAGGTCTGGTCCTTCGTTCAGCCTTGTCGTCTCCCACGATGGTCTACCCAATCCCTTCGACAATCGACCGACCGACGAGCCCTCTTCGTACCTCAATGTGCAGTCGCAACACTCACAACAACACGATGATATAGAGCTCGCTACTCCACTAACACCCGTCACACCTGCCATCCAATCTGTCGACCACGATGATGCCCACAGCCCGGAAACAACTCGGCCGTCACCTCGGCCTAATGCCAACATTCCTTTAAAAGATCCGGTACTTGCACTGCGCATCTCCCGGCCCGGTCACCTCTTTGCCGTAATAACCTCGACATCAATGACGATATGGCAGGTCAAGGTCAGTCCTCGTGCCGAATACGGTCTTTTCGTAGCGATCCATACTCACACCCTCCAAGCCTACAGTTATCCTTGCTGTGGTTGTACGCTCAGAGTCGTCCCTGTCAACCTATGGCGAGAATGTTGATCTTTTACTGCGTCCGGACTCGGCCATCTTCGTGGTTAGAACAAGTCTAGGCTATCTCATCACCTACTCTCTGGCGACGGACTCTGAAGCCTATGTATACAAGCCTTACTTCCCAAGCTACGCAAATATCCAGCGACGTCGCCAAAACCACCATGGTGGGCCCGGAAGCACAGCTCCGGATCAGTATCTTTGGGGTCCTGGCGAAGGCCAAGGGGTGCGCGATGTGAGCGTCCGCTTCAGGATGGTCATCAAGGTCGATGCCGGCATAGAAAGCGCTTTGGCACTGGATGACGAACTGGTTGTGGCTACACGCAAACCAGCAGCTATTCAGTGCATACGCTGGACCCCAGACCAAAGCGGCAGTCAGACCAAGACAGAGATCATTAGTCGAATGGGATGGCTGGAGAAGAAGATCACCATCGTTGAGATGACTCATGATCGACCTATGAACTTGTCGACTTGGATAACAAGTGACGGTAAAGTCTACGCAGTCCAGCGTCTGAATCCGCGCGAGCAGTCTCAAGGAAATTATCAAGGGGCGGATCCCAAGAAGCTGTTCAAGGGTTACTGTTTCCACACACCGACCAACCCGGAAGAAGATGCCAAAAATGCTGTCATAAACGCAAGGTTCTCTTTGATTGCTGTCGGATGCGCAGATGGCTGCATCCGTGTGTATTCCGCTCGAGACTACGCCGGCAACATCCCGCCTTCGCACACGCACACTACTCCGGTGTCAAAGATAGTCTCTGGCTCGATCACCACTTTGAGTTACTCCCCCGACGGCTACTGTCTATTTGCTGGCTTTGAAAACGGCTGGGCTACCTGGAGCGTCTATGGAAAGCCCGGCAGTCATAGTTTTGGTGCGCACGATGCGATCGTTGAGGCCAACGGTGAAAACTGGGCGGCTGGTGTAGGGGATGCTGTCTGGCTCGGGAGTGGCTCGGAGATACTGATTACACATCGTCAGCACGAGGCAATTTGGGTGCTAGAAATGGCCAGGAGTGCAGTGGTCGGTAACTACAGCGCGGCAAACCTCATGCGCACGGTACTACAGACCAGCACGAATGTCATGATATATCGCGGCTATGATCTGCCAGACCTAGCGAGCATCTCTGCAGAGCCTCATTTGTGGCATACGACAAAGGTACCTCCAACCTACCTTCTTCAGCATTGGCCCATTCGGCATACTGTGATTTCACCGGATGGGCGATATGTTGCTGTGGCTGGGCGCCGAGGTTTGGCCCACTACAGTGTCAACAGTGGCCGTTGGAAGACGTTCGCCAACGAGGCCATGGAAAACGAATTTCAGGTTAGAGGCAGCATGTGTTGGTATCAGCATATTCTTGTGGCTGCCGTAGAGGCCAACAAGTCTCATGAACTTCGCCTCTACTCTAGGGAGACGGCCCTCGACAACTCTCAGGTCCTATACACACAGCCGTTACCAGCACCGGTGGTTCTGGTAACCACATCGGGGGAAGACTCCTTGCTGGTATACACCTACGAGAATCTCCTGTATCATTTCATCTTCGCCCCGACGGGCGGCTCGGTTAGACTGGTTCAGCTTGGGCAGATTGCGTTTCACGGCATAGTGCGGTCGCCCGCCAGAGTCCGTGGGCTGAGCTGGATTTTGCCGGATAGCCAACTCGTTGACGGTGATCCGTCACAGGATGTCGCTGTTGCGTCAGTCTTATTCCTGGTTGATGCCAAACTAGTACTGCTCCAACCGTCCTATAACAGCGAAGGGCATCTGAAGTATGATATGAAGGTCATCGCTCAAAACGTGGAGTTCCATGTAAGCATGAGAGACCAGCCGCATTTCGACGCGATAGCTACGCAAGCAGAAGAGCCATTGTCAACGGGGGCAGACGTGACTCTGCAGAACTCCCTCTGGGTGTTCGATGGCCAGCAATTTAAGCTTTGGCCAGACATACAAGAGGTGTTAGGAGCGGCATCGACCGATTCACAACGGGATCTTCCCAGGACGATATCAGTTCCTCTGGACTTTTATCCTCTTTCAACCCTTCTTAGTAAGGGTATAATTCTGGGGGTCGAAGCCGATCTTGTACAGAGGCGGGACATCAGCTTTTCATTTTTCCGCTTTGCCATCAGGGTAGGTTTTCTTTTTGCCCGACCGAGACAAATTTGCTGAAAGCCTACAGACCCATCTGTTTTTGCCCGACATCTTGCGTTTCTTTCTGTCCGAGGGTAAGGCTGTTGACGCGGTCAAGCTGTCGGAGCAGTATCAGAACTTGGAGTATTTCGCGCATGCGCTAGAAGTCTTGCTCCACAAGGTTCTCGATGACGAAGTGGATTCTGGACCAAGCCCAGAGGAGGCAATTCTGCCACGAGTTCTGTCGCTGCTGTCTTCTTTTAAACAGTACTTGGACGTTGTGGTGCAATGCACAAGGAAGACAGAGGTGAGACAGTGGCGGACTCTTTTTGCTTACCTCCCACCGGTGCAAGAATTGTTTGAAGAATCACTTCAGCGAGGGTCTCTCAAGACTGCTGGTGGTTATCTCATCATCCTCCACACACTTGATGAGTTGGGATCTGCCTCGGAGCAAACCGTGAGATTGCTGTCAAGGGCGATGAAGGAGGGCGATTGGGACTTGTGCAAGGAACTGGCACGGTTCCTGGCGGCTATGGACGAGACGGGCGACACACTACGCGAGGCCATGGAGGGTGTGAACATCACACTGAAGAGCAATGAGGGCCAAACTGGGATAATGAGTCGGCTTGATGTGCCAAATAGCAGAAGGGTCAACGGTCTGGGCCTAAGATACGCAGAACAGAGCGAGGATATGGAGTCAGAAGCCCAGTCGGGTAGTGACGCTGCGAGCTTCAGTTCGGAAAGTCGCTAGATGTCATGTAGCAGTGAACATTTGAGACCCGGTTGGTTTTCCGAGTCATATGTCCTTTGTTCCTGCTTTCCCCCTTGATTTTATGGTCATTCTTGACATGCAGGCGGGGATGCATGCGCATGAGGAGCAGAAGAGCCGTCGTGTCTTCATCTAGACGTTGAAAACGCTTCGTGTTTGGAAAGGACGAAGAAGACAGACAAAGGGATTTTCGCCGGTCTTCAGACACTATCAAGAATACCGAGTATTAATGTGGGAGATGTTTTTATGCAGGGACGTTTGGGAAGACAGAGGGGAGGTACGTACCCTTCTCGAAGCTCCTCCTCCTTCCTGGTCTGGCCTAGCCAGCCAGGCACACCACAGCCCCGCCAACCACTTTCCCTGCAGATGAGCGCAGAGATTCGTTAACCACCACCAACTGCAACAGAAGACATTGATCACTAGCCCATCACTTCAACATCTATCAGCGACTCGGGCATACTCTCGCACCGCAGTAATAGAAATCATTTCGATATTAACGAGGGCTACGAACGCAGCGCTCCATAGCATCTCGCAGATCTGGGCCATGATCTGAGGACTCGTCACGGGCACGAGTCGCACCTTCTTCCGCCATGATGGACGACTTCGTCAGCGAGTCCGACAGTGACTATACGAGCTACTGGCGAGACTGGGTGAGTTAGATGTGGATGTAGTAGACGGGTTCTCGGCAGCAATCTGCGCGCGAAGGTGTTTCCCACGAGGCGGAGAGGCTGGGCCGGTTGCAACGCGCTGGCTCTTTGGCTTACGCGCAAGACACATCGGGACTCAAATATCACCACCGCAGGCTGCGTGCAACTGCTCGCAGAAGTCGCCGAAGGTTTCCTGCTAACGAGAATCACCGTCTAGTTTATTTCCTCTCGGGGAAACGAATATTTCTGCGAGATCGACGAAGATTACCTTACGGATCGGTTCAACTTGACTGGGCTAAACACGGAAGTACAATACTACCAATATGCGCTGGACCTCATCACCGACGTCTTTGACTTGGACTGCGACGATGAAATGAGAGAGACCATAGAGAAGTCCGCAAGGCACCTGTATGGTCTGGTACATGCCCGCTTCATTGTTACGACAAGAGGTCTGGCCAAGATGGTATGCTGCGCAATTTCTCAACCGCGTTCTTCCTGTCCCGGTCTATCAAGACGAATTGGAAGCGAGACAGAGGGGAAGACCGAAAGGACAATGGGACCTTGAGCGAATAGCACGGCTGACATGCATATTCTAGCTCGAAAAGTACAAGAAGGCCGACTTTGGCAAATGCCCCCGCGTCATGTGCCACTCTCACCCCCTCCTCCCCATGGGTCTTGCCGACATCCCCAACATGAAGCCCGTTAAACTTTACTGCGCTCGCTGCGAGGATATCTATAACCCAAAGTCGTCGCGCCACGCTGCCATTGATGGCGCCTACTTTGGCACCTCATTCCACAATATCATCTTTCAGGCCTACCCGGCCCTCATCCCTACGAAAAGCGCCGAGCGTTACATCCCGCGCGTCTACGGCTTCAAAGTCCACGCCCCGGCCGCTCTTATCAGGTGGCAACATCATAAAAAAGATACTATGCGTCGTCGCCTGCGCAAGATGGAGGTCGACAGCGGTTTTCGCGATGAGGACGTACTTGAGGAGGACGATGACATCGAGTTCGAGGACATAGATACAGCCCGCCCGGCTGGCGCCGATGAAGGCATCGCCATGGCCTGAAGAAATCGAGGGAAGGACGGTCTACGGACTACGCTGCGCTTTTACTTCATGGGCATGCTACTCGTACTGGACATGATGTCTACAAGGCATGCCGATGCCGCTGTCTGGTGAGCTCGCAAAGGGAGGCGTGTCTCGTGTCCCGTTGTGACATATGATAGGCACAGTGACAAATCGTCGACTCACCTTTTCTCAGTTTGGTATTTTCTTGCTTTGGTAGCCTCGGTCGAGCCTCCGGAATAATGACATGATGGCTTTCACGATCTATCTTCCTGCTTAATCATGATCCTACGACTTAGAATCAACCGGGGTAGCCGACCAGTTTGGTGTGGGTACTGCCGTCTTTCTAGGTCGTCAAACGAACGCCACACGTTTCATTGCAGGTGCTGTTCTCTAGTAAAACAAACATTCATCTCGGAAGGTTCTTTTCACGCAACGGGCGAGGTTCGGTTCAGCAAACGGGAAGTCATAACCAGAAATTCTGTTCCGTAACGGTCGTATCTGCCTGCCATGCCTGGCCCCAAAAGCAAGATTCCCCTAGGCCGCCAATCTTTTTTCAGGCGGATGTATACCGTAAAACTCCAACCATGCCCAACATGCCCATTCTAGAAATGCAATGGATGCTAATCTGACGCACCGTATTGTACGGCCATCAGAAACGTGTTTCAGGCTCCGCCCCTTCATTGGAGCTAGTCTTGCCTATGTATTGAGTCGACGATGCTTGACCCGCGACCGGTCTGGCCATGTATGCTTCCTCCTCGTCCCCAGCCCTGACAAAGTCGCCCTTCTCAGTCGCATAACTATAGGACCCGACACCAGACCACCAAGCCTTGTCGTGGCTTCGAGGACCCCAGGCCCAGCCCGCACCCTGGCGGATTGGGAGGTGATAGTAGCGAAACGAGAAAATGGAGGTGAAGATGCCAATCATGTAGCCAAAGAGAATATCGAAACCGTGATGGCGGAAGTCAAACCAGCGAGAGCCGGCGATGAAGATCGATGCGAACCATGGGAGGACCACGATGGTCAGAAGGTAGATAGGGGGCGCAGCGGCTTGGCGACGGACGGCCGTCACAACCTTATTGTGCTCCGCCAAGTTCCTGGCAGCACCTGCCGAGTCGGGGCTCAGAGAACCACCTTCACCAGACCGCATCTCCTCGTAATCGACGCCGGACTTTTGCAGACGAGATGGGAAGGCCGAGTGAGACTCGGCACCGTTGTCCGAAGCCACAAAAGGCATGGTAACGGCGAACTTGCTGGCGAGGAAAAGAGACAGATAAATCAAGCCGGCGGCAGCGGAGCTCGAGTGACCGGATGGATAGCTGCGGAAGCCGTCATCAAGTAGTTTAAAGTCAGTGTTCTTGCAAATGCTTGCAGATACGAGTTGGCCAAAGCCAGTTGCGCCGCTCAAGCCAGTGATGCCGGGATTGGTGCCGCCAACTATATAGTTCTGAATATTGTCCAAGTCGGGCTGGCATCGTGACAGAAGATCGGGTCTAGGCTTTCCAAACATGTTCTTCATACCGTTCGTAATGAAGAAGGCGCCGACATGAGCGAGGGCGAGACCGAGGTAGCCAACGTGCAACTCCCACAATTTACGTTTCCAGATGAGCGACTTCGGGGTTCCCTTGGGAACAGTATTTCCGGGAACGAGAACGAGGCATACGACAGCTATGGTTATGATAGGGATGCCAATTGCGATTATGGCGGCCAACCACATAGGGACTGTCTCATGTTCGGTGAAAGGGAAGCTGCGGGACGGGGTCAATAACGAGGCGTATTGGAGGGGGGAAGCTAAGCTTACGAGATATTGGGGTCAAGAACGGAAAAGGGGCGTTTGTTCGGCTCGACGATTCCCAGTGCCGTTGCAATACCTCCAACGACAGCAAGAACGAACCAGTCGAAGACGTAGGAGCCGATCAGGGAGGGCGTCCAGTGACCGCGGCGTGGACGCGTAGAGCGCCTCGTATAGGGCGCAGGCGATTCGGGCATTCTGTAGTACGAGGGCCTCGACGAGGACGACAAGTTTGTAAGAGGGATGGATGAGGACATGAGGAGAGGGACTATGAAAGAAAATAGAGGGAAGACAAGAAGCAGGTCATCCAAAAAGAGTGTTTAAGCTACTTCAGGTGAACGAACGAGTGAGGTAAGGGGAAGGAGAAAGAGAGTTTCATTGTTATGGGTGGGATTGGGGAAGGGATCCGCACAGACGATTAAGGCATAGGGCGCGCGCCGATGCTGGAGTGGGCGACTGGGGGGGTGGGGTCCGGATGGCCAAGGTCTTGGTACCTAAAGGTGGGTAGGCTTTGCCCTCGTGGTTGAGGTACTAGGATACGTAGCAAGCAGGTACCTATCCTGACTAAGCTAAGGGATCGGTCTGTCCGGATGGAGGTGAAGAGAGCAGATATCTGAGTTCAATACGGAAAGAACAGCCTAGTAAAATAATTAAAAATTAAAATAGAGGGAAAGAGTGAGAGAAAAGAAGAAGAGGGAGAAGGAGAGGAAGTTTTTCGAAGGGCGGAGAGTTGTCAATTGCAGATTGACGACCGGCCCGCGGAGTGGGTGCTGGTGCCGTGTGCTGCGGTGGGAGCAAAAATTGGCAAAAGAGCAGGCGGTTTGTTTGATGTATCTGGTACATAGTACTGCCGGTGAGTGAGTCAAGTGACAGGCAATTGGCAAGTCAAGTCAGTGTGTGTAGCTGGAATGCTGAGAGTTGGGATGACGAAGGGATGCACAGGGGGCAAGAACGAGGCTGGTAGGCGGGTTAGGCCGGCTGGCTAGCCCGCTATAGCACTGCTGAACTTATGCTTTGAGACAAGCAGGGTGACAAATGTAGTAAGCAGTCGCGTGGCAGTGTGGGCAGTGCTACATACCGGTACTCGAGGGCGGCGGCGGCAATTCAGCGAAGGAGGATGGATGCCTCTTTGGCAGTGTACCGCCGTACTCCGTAAGAGCTTGGCGACGGCACATACGGCAACAGGGGCGTTCATGTCAATGTGTGTATGTGATAGACAGAGACGCTTGCAACAGAAACAATCCATTAAGAGGTGCTGGATTTAAGCCAGAGCCACAATGTATGGCAGCCGTGATTGCGCAATATGTCAAATTGCCATTTTGGCCACGGTAAGACTCGTTCATCCCGTACGTGTTTGTGTCTGTATGGGCGAAGCGCGGTAAGGGGATTTACAGACAACTGGCGGCGGCCCAAAGCATCAATATATTGAATGCGTGCTCTGCAAGACGCGCATGCTCACGGCATGGAGAGTTGGTTGAAAGTCCAGAGCCTAAACACCACTGCTAGTGTTCGGATTTGGCGGTGCTTCTCACCGTATTTCACAGTTGTTGTTTACCCCTAAGGACAGGACAGTTGGCCCAACAGATCAGACGGCATTGCAAAAGGTATAACGCCAAGACAAACCACATCCATAAATACCCAAACTGAAGTGTTTGAGAAGCAGCCTGAGGGAGCCCATCTCATGTGCGACTCCAGCCAAGCGTACTGAAGGATAAACCGGAGAGGAACTGGTGGGCAGGGGTAAGATTGAAGGGCTCCAAACGAAGGACGATGAATGCAAATTGACTAAGGTGAACAGAAATAAAAGTAAAAATACTCAGTAAGTCGCAAAAGAAGAAGACGACCAAGGCAAGGGATCCGATGTTAATTGCTTGAGGCTCCTCCTTCGCCAGTGGCTGATATGCCGTCGCAGCCCCGCAGAAATCGCCTCGAAGGATAACCCCCTCGTTGGTCAGCGCAGCGTGGCTTAGGTCTTGGCTGTGGACCAGGAGCGGCAGTCGATCCTGTTACTTTCTTACTTTGCCAAGGGTTTTGTGGAACATCATATTGCGCAATGAAACGCTGATGATGGTATCCAACCACTCGGATGACAAAAAAGATGGACGGTTGCCATATAGCAGTGGTAAGGGAAAACGGCCATCTTTTTTGTCATCCGAGTGCCAACTCGACCAAGGTTGCACCAAGAGATTTGACCACTGCCCGGACAACAGGATATATTACTAATGCCTTCCGCCACGTCTCATCAACCTGGCCTCATCATTTTGGAGCTGATTGAACGTCGGCTTCATGTTTCGTACGGATAGCCTCCATCATACCGACGTTCCCGGCCCAAGCAGAGGTCGATTGGTCATTCTGAATATCTTCATTAATATTTCTTTAGATCTACGAGGTTCGCGAACAATGGCGAGACCTCTTGCTCCACCAAGCAGCTGGCATCAGAGGCGTGCGGGCCTGCTCCGGTCGTAGCAACCGTTACTTTACCTCTTTGGCGGCACAGTGTTTAGGTGCTCTTGGCAAACAAAGTACAGCCACCACCAAATCCAAGAGAGAGTGGTTTGACTGGGCGAATGGTGCCGGTATTCCGCGCGCGCAAGCCACGATAAGGTGACTTTCTTGGGCGCCGGTGCGATGGAGGGCGTAATGGTTCTAGGTAGTCCCCATCCTCCCTCTACCCGGTCGTCATGGCGATGCAAAACGAGGCAGCGCTATCAGAGCCATGCCTATCCTTTTGTTTCGCAATGCGTTCTTGGATCGTCTGACACGAAAACCATTCGTTCAACGCCAAGCGAAAGAAATGTTTACCCCACTAACGGTTGACCGAGTTCGTTCTGATGCCTCCGTCTCGTCATCTCCGGCATTGTTTATGGGCTCTGTGATATGTTGCGGCATGACCTTGACTCGATACCCCCAGCCCAAGCCCTTGTCCTGCACTGCTCGGGGCTTTAATGGGATTTGCAGATATCCGCTTGCTGTACGACCATAAGTCAAATGACGCTTGCCTTCCCGAGGGGTTCCGAAGGGTGACTGACCCCTGGGGACGGGATCGGATTTTTCCAGCATCCCATTCACGGCAGAGGTCATATCTTAGGTGAAAGTCTCACATCCTCCCAGCGGCATCGTCTATTGGCGATACGCCAGGACGTACACTCGAGCCCAAGACTGTATGATTGACACCAAACTCTTTGCACACAAACGACTAGTCATGTCTTGGCTTGGAAGATTGATGCCACAGCCAAGCGAAGATGGAAAAACCCAGGGCTTCAACTTGCCGTCGGCCCAGCACAACCGACTCCGCAACATCCGCGAGCCGGTCGGTTTGTGTTACTGCAACGTCCAGCCCCAGGCCCTTTTGGTGCTCATTGCTTGATAACTGATCTTTGTCAGAGATTACACGTCCTCCAGCCGTAGCCGTTGCAATTCAGCTACTTGTGCTCAACCAAGTTCAATCCTCCTCAATTGTCGTTCTCGTCCAGACGTTTGTCACTTGCCTGTATTGACCGAACCCCGTATGTCATGTCACTCCAACCAATATGTTTCTGCTAAAAGTAATACCTTCATCCCCCATCCCCCAGACATAATATGGAGGAATTGTCCCCGAGGGGCTTGAACCTCGACACACAGCCCTCTCAGGGAGGCGCTCACTGGCTGCATCCCACTTTGCGAAAGAGCACTTGGTTATCGTCAAAATCTGTACTACTCGACGCCCGTCAGGAATCTCAGTGCTCCCAAAGTCAATCTGGCATCGAATTGATTCTTAAGCATGATGATTTCTCTCCTCATCGCAGTGACGAAAGATACGCCCCCAATGCCCTTGTGAAGGGTCTCGCCGCTCACCGTTCTGGCGATCCACTGCTACCCCCATATGCGAGCATGTCTTGATGTTTTTAAGACGCCTCTCGTGCCACGCGTTTCTTGGCTCAACCTGACATTCCTGCTCTCAAACCTTCGTGACACTCGCTCGTTTTTGTAACCATATCACGCTCGTTCTATCCTGTTGTCTCAAGCACAATCTTTGTTTCGATTCTGACGTCCAATATGCCTACGCTTAAGCTTTTTGCGCTTGTCCTTGCCGACAGCGTAGCGGCCTCGTCCTCTTTGCTACTACGGGGTGTCTCGCCTGATAACACCTACGGCATGGCAGGAAATGGAGGCACCCCTTCGGCGTACACCCACCTGTCTGACGGACTTATCTTGCTGCTTGGTGAATGGCTGCTGTGGCTCTGCCGACGAGTACTACCTCACCTCTAACGGCTGCTAGCCCACTGTTTCGGGCGATGACAACAGCAACTCGGGTACTGGGCTCTGCGGCCCAGACACTGACTCTATTCGCGCCGCAAATGAACGCTGTTCTGCTGCTGGGTTTGTGACTCGCATTCATGGTCAAGTCTTCCCGCTAACATACTGCCAGATACTGTGGAACAACTCTGGGTTAGACAACGTCTCGAGATGCTGATAACGTTCGAACCCACACCCTGACTGACACGCTGTAGACCACCGTAAAGCTTCAGACTGCTCCTTCCAATTTGGCCCGGCATGTGATGCTGACAAGATCCCACCGGGTCTTAACACCTCTAGGTCCGCCCGAACCAAGCTCGGCCAGGTCGAGTATGGTGGTCCTGGTATATACAGTTGCATCAACCCGGGCGATGTTTCCCTGACGTATGACGACGTTCCGGCTTGGTATACCAATGACTTATAAGATCTACTGAGGAAGCACAATACCAAGGCAACTTTCATGGTTACGGGCAATGATAATGAGGTTGATCATGCGACGTTCCCCTGGGCTATCACCATTAAGTATGCTGCCTAGTATTATGACTCGTCCATTATCATAGGTAAAGCGGATATACACCGACAGCTACCAAATTGCTAGTCATACCTAGTCGCACCGACCTGGTTTGTTTCCCTACCTATATGTTGGTTGATGAATCCAATTATTCTGTTTCCAGTGCAAAATCAACTCGGCTCAGCGCAATAATGAGATCTATAAGCTAGAAGTGGTTTGTTGTACCGTCCCATCTATTCTTATCATAGCTGACTGCTGTTGAGGCTCTTCGTAACATCCTCGGCGTCATTCTACCTATATGATGTCAGCCTCTCCCTCTCTACAGGAAAGCAACTCCCCACCGCTCACGAACGTCCCCCACAAACCCCTATGACCCTTCCTCTTCCTGCACGTCAGAGTTTGGTTGTGAGGATGATTTGAAGGACCCGGGTTACTCGGTCATATATTTCGATCTCGGGACGGCCGATTATCTCCACGACAGCCGGGCTGGGATCAGAGGTCTGAGGACATTGTCGACCAGTCCATCGACGACAAGCCCGTCCCTAGCGATAACTTCCTCCTCATCGGTCACGATATCCATCAACAAACTGTCTATAACCCCACTGAATAAATGCTCAGAGGTTTTAGATCAAGAAGTTGTTCATTGTCGGCGAGTGCCTGTGTGACCCTAAGGAGACCTGGTACCGCGCTAACGCCCGTACTACGCTTGGGTTGTCTCGTAAACTGGTGAAATCAATGCGGTCACCGATGCTGTTCGCAATAGTATCAGTGTAGTCTTTATTTTCGTAGAGAACGGAGAGCCTGGTTCCACTTAACTCCAATCTTGATGTCTTGGACAATTGTGCGTATTCCACACGAATACCGTTTTCGATCCAGCCAGCATAAAGTATGGTCTGACGTGCTCACAATCTTAATGATGTGCATGGTATGGACGAACTTCATTCTTGCCATAGCAGGCCCAGTGTCTGGACGATCTATCATAATTACCTAGACCGCAATAAAACTTTCGTTGCTCCTAGCCAGAACCCCAACGGCGGGCGTATATACACGTATATATGCCACCCGCCGTGGAGGTACCGGGACGCTGGTTATCATGCGAGTTGAGGCGTTGCCGGGCCATCGAAAGAACGACAAGGGAGTGAGCCAAAACAAACCCGACGGACGAGAGCAAGGAAAGCCGAATCGGAGAAAAACAAGAAACCAAAAACATAACAGACGAACTGGTGGTGTGGAGGGAGCGGTAGGGTCAAACTCGTATGAGCGCAGCAGACTTTGTCGAGGCTTCTGCACATAGACACGTCGTGACTCAAGCTCGTTCGTCACATCTCGCGAATATTATTAGCTGCACTGCGTGACCAGTTCCAGTTCAAGTAATCGATATGGGAGGGGGGAAACGGTTCGAACAGAACGCAATGCAATGCATTTACCCTTCCTTGAACCCTATTCTCCGAACAGATGTATGTACAACTTCTTTTTTTGCACAATTGCCGTTGCCCACGACCCCCGAGCCCCTATCCATGTATGTGTGCTCCTTTCCCTATCAGGGCCAATCCTCCCCAACTTCCATCACCCGAACGCCCCCAAATTGGAGAGGATTAGACGGCGAGTCTAGAATACGCAAAACTAACGGATCTCATGTCTAGCCAGCCCAGTGGAAGACAGAGTCAACGAACTCCAGCCAAACCGTCCACTTTCGTGATATCCTTGACCCCTGACTCCATGCGCCGTTCATGAGACAAGAGCAACAGGGTCCCAATGCACTGGAAAGACGTATAACCGACAAAAATAAGCAGCACACAATAGCTGCCCGTAGTCCGACAACCGAGTCTAGACCGTGTAATCCAGACAGAAAAAGCAATAGGCTCTATCATCCCCTTCCTCTCGCTAAGCAACATGAGCTGTCGTGTGCAAACCTGGCGAGTGTGGCGATGGGATGATGCTGCACTTATGAACGCGCGGGTCGTCGATGTATGCATTCGTAATAGTGGCCGTAAACGCTGATGCTCATCCAACTACTCTGGCCCAGCATATCCTGCATTTCCAGAGCATGTTTCAAGACAAACACAGCTTGCACATGGCGTCTCTAGTAGTCGTCTTGTTCCTGCTCCTCCTCGGGGTAGTTGTCCTCTTCCCGAGTAGAGATCTGGTCCAAAGAGAGGTGCATGTCGACAATACCGAAATGCTCGGCACTCTTCTTCGCCCATTGACGTGTCAGGATAGAGGCTGAGAGATGTTAGCTTGACAATACATGAGAGGTTCGCGAAATGATTTACCTTTGAGAAACTTCTTGCTAGCGTACTTCTTGAAGAATGCTTCGTGAACGACGGGGCGCGCAAGGTAGTCAACCATGAGGCGGACGACAGGCTCAATCTCATCTTCAGTATAGCCAGCGTAGAATGCAATGGTACTGTCCTGTTGGCTTGTCAGTCAATGCAGTACCATATTGAAATCATACCCATAACATACCCAATCGCCGCGATCGAGGATGAGGCGGGCCAGGTACATAGCACCAGCCGCAACATGGCTGGGGCGGTAAGGCATGAATCTATGATCGAGAAGGCTGATCTCCATGAGGTACTTGCCGATGGTACGGCATTGAATGTCATAGTTGTCGGCCTTGCTGATGCGGCGAAGGAAGTTCATGGGGTTGGGGTAGCTCAAGTCGTAGTTCAAGGTTCCGAGGACGAAGCGCTCCGCACTAAGGATCTCAGCCTCAGTGAAGCCGTCGTCCGCGACGTGACGGAAGTTGGCAACATGAGGCGATAGAACCTCTTCGTACTTGGATGCGATGAACATAGCGGTGATTCCAACAAGCTGCAAGCGGTCGAGTTGAACAACCTTCTCGGAGAGGAAGCGGTCGATGATGTTGATGGCCAAGAAAAGAGTCTCGGGGAGGAGGTGAAAGCGAGTGTGCACCTCAATCAGCCAGTCGACCAGTATTCCACGCGTCTTCCACTCCAAATCGTCCTGGTGCTCCATGTAGTTGGGGTTGGGGATAGAGTTGCACTCCAGATCCCGAAGGTATTCGAATATCTCGTTAGCATATTCGGCCACCATCAACGGATCGTCAAGATCCTCTTGATCCAGATCCCTGACACCTGGCGGGTAGGTGTCATGCTTATCGACACCGACAGGCACAGACTCGACGGGGGTCTCAGAGACAACGGGTTCAGGCTCAGGTTTGGTTCGACGTTTCTCGGTCGGCTGGGTAGAATGGTGTTTCTTGCGCAGTGGTTCGCTTTCTGCAAGGAGGTTGTCGTCCTTGGTGGAGTTCGTGTTCGTTGATGGGTTGAGTGGCTTCCTCTTGGGGATCGCACCGGATCCAGAGCCGGGTGCCTTCTTCTCTTTTGGCACAGGATTTCTGCTAGCGGTGGTGCTAGACTTCTTCGTAATGCCAGTGGGTTGAGCAGCCTTGGAGACGAGACCGCCCTTGGTCGCAACCTTCTTGCCGTGGAGAGTATCTTTGTTGTTGACGTTGCTGACATCACCAAGGGCACTGCGCTTTCGCCCTGCCGGGATCGCGTTGACCGCGGACTTCTTCGTGGCGAGAGCCGTCTTTCCAGGAGCAACAAGCTCATCAACGTTGAGCGCGGCCGCCTTGGCGCGCGTCATGCGCATTGATCCACTGTTCTCATCATTCTCGTTTGACACGATACGTGCACGCGTCGGGCGGGCCTGCGGGCCTTGGTGAGCATACTGACGCGACAAGGTGACAAAGGGACCCATGAGGCTTTTAAACAGGGTAGGACTTACTTGTGGCATCTTGTATACCGATTATGCGAGGTTGGGTGTTGGGGATGTAGAATCTAAGAGAAGGTCAGCATTTAGACGCGTCAAAGTGGTGAAGCGCCACCGCGGCAGAGACAATGTAATCAAAAGGGAGCGCCACTAAGGCGTTCAGTAGATACCAGGCTGGTTGCTTGGGAAAGGAGACATTAAAAACGGAACGGACGTCGAGACGCATGCGTACCTTGGAAATGATGATGACGAGCGACTCGGACGCGGGCAAGTTGTTTGCTCAGGTTCGACGCCAAAACACGGGTAGGGCTCTGAGAAAAGAGAAGATGGTGCAGAGTTAGTCGCGTTGCCGGGGTCAATTGGCATAGGTATGGAGCCTCGTAGGACGGCGGAGAGCTGAAGGTATCGTGGGGGAAGAGGTAAGGGAATTAAAAGACTAAGAATCGGGGGGGGGAGAACGAGGTTGTTTATGTGGGAAGAGGAGGAGCTGCAAGGACAATGTGTGATGTGTTTTGCTGAGGTAGTGGGAACCAGAGGACGTGATGTGGGAACCAGAGGACGTGATGTGGTATGGAGTGGGTATTGTGAACTGGGGCGCCGATGGGGGTACGTACCGTTTTTTTCTCAGGTCGCGGTTTGCTCGCGGTGGCCCTGGTCTGCTCTGGTCTGGGTTTGGTCACCACAGTAGCGCACGTCGGCCCCTGGAGTAAGGGTAAAGTTGGTAGGCGTTTGCGGTTGCAGCACGCGCGAAGGACGAACAGGGAGTGGCTTCTTGTCTCTCGTTAAGGGAAAGTCGCGGGCGTCAGGTGTTGGTGTCTTTGTCGTGACGGGATGACGGAGGGCCCTGTTTAGTTGCAATTTGGACGGCAATTTTCACGAGGGCGTGTTTCGGTTCCCTTTGTGCGTGTCTGTGAAAGGCCAAGGGTTGTAGGAAACCCAAGGATATACTATACGGCTGGAGCAGACAGACGCGGTGAATGGTAAATGGTGAATTGGGGGGGATCCTGATATTGGATTGATGTGGTGGTGTTGAGGCGCGTATGTATCTCTGAGTAGGTGGTTCGCAGGATATGGCGGTAGCAAAAGGTGACTGGCGAACGGTAATTGCAGCCGGATGAGACCAGAGTGCTGCAAGGTAAGGTGCGTAACTCTGAGGGTAAGGAGATGAGGTCGGAACTGTCGTATATGGGTTGGGGTGACGACGAGAGAGCTCGTTGCTGGTGGAACAGAAACAAGAGGTTAAGTTAAGTATCGGCTTCGACTGTCTGCTGTGTGCGGCTTGGGTAAAATTGATGATAATTCGACATGGAGTGCAGCAGGAACGGTCTACAAGGCTCGGAGAGGCTGTTCGCTTATGAGGGAAGACGAGGGTCGTGGCAGGTCGTGGCCGCGGTCGTGGCCAAGCGAGAGGAGGTACGCGATTGCCCTGGTTGCACGCGAAGAAAGCTGTAAGGTCCGATGGGGAACACTGTGAAAAAGAGCTGGAAATGGAGCATTACCCCGGCCACAATAGCAATCAACAGTAGCAACCGCGGGGCAACTGGCTCACCATTGGCTGCTTAGGCAACCGCGTCTCCACCAGTCCTATCAGTCCTGTCACGCTTCCCTGAGTCCGGACGTGTCGAGGCGTCTGAGGCTCAACTGGTATCTTGAGCCACATGGGTGGGTACTCTGTCCTGACCGCGCCTGTGGCTGAATCTTCCGACGTACAGTCGCACCTTACCTAGGTAGGTAGGTACCTAGGTAGGTAAGGTAAGGTAGGTAGCAGATAGGCGTGACGAAAGGTACGTACCGCGTCGCAACCAATTTCCATCGGCGTCGGCAGAATAATTATTTCCCAAAGACTCGAAATCTGCACTGGGCTAATCCCATCCAACCTGGGTTCGAAGCCATCCCGACTACAACTAGGGATTATACATCGAGGACATACGGTTAACGTAGCCCCCCAATCTCGAATACTGGGTACCGAGCTCAACTGCCGACTTCGACATCCTTCGCCGTTCTCTGGTGTCGCCACCACAAAAAGCCGCCGCGAGTTCTCCTTCTCTCACGCCATGTCGCGCTGACTGGCCTCTCCTCACCTTGATCAACTCATTCGAGCAGGGAGAATAGACTCCTCGAGTCTCGGCAACGTATCACCCCCAACATGTCGCAACCGCGGATGCTGATGTCGGCTCAGAGGAGCTGCGCAAGCATTCTGGGCTCGGCCGCTCTTCGTGCGCTCGTTATCAGGCAATACGCTACTGCTACCAGAAAGTCTGCCGCGAAGGCTGCTTCCGACAAACTGACATCCACGGCCAGCGAATTCGCTGCACCTGGGTCCGCCCCAACCAAAAGCAATGACTCCGTCATCATGCGCACCTATAAGCCCCGAACACCTGGTGTCCGCCATCTGAAGCGCCCCATCAACGACCACCTGTGGAAGGGCCGCCCCTTTCTGCCATTGACCTTCCCCAAGAAGGGTCACGGCAAGGGTGGCCGTAACTCGTCCGGAAAGGTTACCGTCAGACATCGCGGAGGTGGTGCCAAGAGGAGAATACGAACCGTTGATTTCGACCGCTGGCAGGCCGGCCCGCATCTGGTTGATCGCATCGAGTATGACCCGGGTCGCAGTGCCCACATTGCGCTGCTTACGAGCAAGTGTAGCGGGCGTAAGAGCTACATTGTCGCTGCCGAAGGCATGCGCGCTGGTGACATCGTTCACAGCTATCGTTCAGGCATTCCTAAGGACCTGCTCGAAAGCATGGGCGGTGTTGTCGACCCCGGTATTCTGGCTGCCAAGACTGCTTGGAGGGGCAACTGTCTGCCCATGCACATGATCCCGATCGGCACCGTTGTCTTCAACGTCGGCTCAAGGGCCAAGGGCGGCGCTGTCTTTTGCCGGAGTGCTGGCACCTATGCCATCGTTGTCTCCAAAGAGGAAGAGACGAGAGACGACGGAACCAAGGTCATGACAGGCAAGTACGTCAACGTCCGTCTCCAGAGCGGTGAGATCCGCAGGGTCAGCAAGGACGCATGCGCAACCATCGGAGTTGCCAGCAACCCACACCACCAGTACAGGCAGCTGGGTAAGGCTGGAAGAAGCAGATGGCTTAACATTCGCCCAACCGTTCGTGGTCTTGCCATGAACTCCGGTATGTGACCTCTCGCCACCCGCAACTTTCGTTATGCTCGGGGAACGTCATGCTTGGGAAACACTGCGCTAACCAACAATGTTCAGTCGACCATCCTCATGGTGGTGGACGTGGTAAGTCCAAGGGCAACCGCCACCCAACTAGTCCTTGGGGCACACCGGTAAGTCATGGAGACCATACTGTTCGACTCGGTTTATTGCTAAGCCAGATGTTCTATAGGCCAAGGGAGGTTTCAAAACCCGCCGCAAGCACAACTTCAACAAGTGGGTTGTTGAGCCCAGAATACGCAACATGGGCCGAAGGAGAGACAAGAGCAGCTCTTAAGCTGCTGGCGCATGCCCACTGTAAACGACGGTGACGAGTATCAAACAAAACAACGAAAGCCCATTCCTATAGAGTGCAGGGAGAAGAAGCTTGCTATACCTGTTGTAAAAGTATGCCATAGTATCTGTATCATAGAGCTGTTTGCGTTGAGCTGTTGAAAGATGGCACAGCTCTGCTAAGATGCCACAACTAAAAGTCGATGTTCTTGCGCTAGACTATGCAATCACTTGGGCTAACACGAGCTCAAGGGAGGCTCGCCCACTTGTCCCGGCCCCATCGCCGCCGCCGCTGTTGTTCTCTGGTTGTCGATTCTCTCGACTGGACCCGTCTTTGTCCTCTCCGTCACCATTTGCCTTTGCCTCGCACTCCCGCTTTCTGCAGGCCACTAGCCTACCCTTGAACTCCTCCTTGATTGCCTTCTGTACCTTGAGCTCAGCCATGGCCTGTTTCTTGGCCTCCTTGATCTCTTTCTCTTCGGCCTTGGCCTCCCGCTTTACTTTATTACGTTCACCCGTCATGTGTATGAAGCGATCCCACGTCGGTGGCGGGGAGAGACTGTTTCCGCCAACCATCAGCCAGAATAGTTTCGGGATGGGGTCTCTCCCGACGAGTATGTGCTTGGGCATCTTGCCTTTGTGGGGTGTATGTGTCATTCGGTTGGATTGGCTTATTCCTGTAAGCGCGTTAGGGACTTAGCCGAGGGAAACAATTGAAGCTTGCTACGGGTTGATGCTGTGCCGATGGATATTTGTGAGTCAAGAAGACTCATTCATGCGTTGCCTGGGTCAACGTGGAGGCGTGAATGGCACCTTCGTGGCGTTTTCGGTTGAACTGGGCCAAAGCCTCTTGCTAATTTGGATACCCTTGATTTTCCATTGGGGTCAGGATGCCCATCCCGCGGCTGGCTTTTGAAGCTGGGGTGACGGACATGCCAAACAGTCAATTATTGCTAGCCGTGATTCAGAATGGGGTTGGCAAAGGGTCCACTCAACACAACAAGACCAACGGTTCCTTGCGGTCACCATATCTTGTTTGAAGTGACTGGTAACGGGCCCATCGGTGAATTACACCATTCTCCATACCATCCCATCATACACACACGAATTCGATCGTAACTGCCTTGAATTGAAGAGAAGGGGGGGGCTGAAGAGTAAGATAACGTGGCTGTTGGGCCGAATTCTGTAGCAGTCACATGTTGATGAATCACAACATTGGCTCAATCATTGCCCTCAACGGCAGGTTATTTGGCTTTCTCTTTTGTCACGCGCGCGCAAACACACATACACACTTTGTCTCTCTCAATGCGCCTGTTTTAGGCTGCTAACCAGCATTCCGGCTCCAACCAACCGGCTCCGAATTCAAATCGCAACTCCAAGATACGCCGCTTGTGTCTGTTTTCAAGCATTCCCGTTCGAAACCCAGTCTATTCAAAGACAAAAACCCAAGAGCTCGAAAGCTCGTAAACATGACCCATATCGTATCACTTCGTATCCTCCACTCGTGACACATGCCCAATAATCCGGGTGCCTATAGGGACCCAATACGCTCCTCGACACTGCCGAAGTAGACGACAGGACGCGGCTCGAGTATACTGAGTTCACTTCCAAAGCTCTTGCGTTCTTCTTCGAGGTCAAGCATCGAGGGCTGACTAAAGATGATGGTGTTGATAGTGCTCACAGGAGACGACGACGTGGTAGCGTAAGAACCCCGGTCGCTGCTAGCACGGGAGGAGGCGGATGATGAGCGGCGAAAGGTAGTGCGCAGTGTGCTTGTGGAAAAGCGGGAGGTGATGGATTGGAAGCGGGAGGACTGCATGATGGACAAGCGGATATGCGAGATTGCTGGCTTTTTGGTATTTTGTAGCGAAAATGTGGCGAATCTTGGTATCGTCGTACACGGCGAGAGAGAGAGGGGGGGGGGGGGAGGAGGAGGGAGTAATGGTTCGACCGACGAGGAAGCGCTCCGAGATACTCTTGTGGATGTTCGGCGATTGTATTAAGAGGCACAGCCTAGGTTGAAAAGTTGGAGGAACGAATGACGACGACGGAAAGGTTACACAGGTAGGGCAGCTGGTTCCACGAAAGGAGCATGGAATGAACAGCAGTCAACCACCTGGGAAGGCCGAGTCCAATGCGAAGAAGTTGGATAAAATGAGGGTGGGTGGATTCGAGTCGTGAGCGCAAGAGGGAGTAGGGTGGGAAAGGGTTGGATTATATCAACAAGTCTCAGAGAGATCCGAAGATTCTAGGGGCAGAAGATGGAGAAGCTAACTAGTCAGTAGCGTAGAGTGTAGCTAGCGCAGCAGCAACAACAGTAGTTAGGTAACAAGCAGTAAGTAAGTAGGTACCCGCAGTCTGGCAGTGACGAACTAACGATTAGAAACCCCCTGGTAAGGAATCAATCGCAGACGAAGCGAAGTGGCAGAGAGGGAGCAAGGGGGTGCGGGAGGTGGACGAAAAGAGTAAGGAATGGGCGAGGAGGAGGTGAGAGATGGAGGAGGACAGGGAGTGAGGATGGATGCAGGAGGGTGTGTTAAGAGGCAGTATGGAGAAGCGGGTTTGTAGTTCAGGGGTGTGACGCAGACGGCATCAATGCGAGGGTGAGAGCCCTCAGGACGCGCTACCTCTTTGAGGGTAACGAGCTCGAGACGGTGTGATAAGAATAGCAGGGCCGTTGATAGCTGTGAAGCAAATGGCAACTTCTGAAGGAGGGTCAAGTGATGGATGGCGTGTTGTTCAGACGACGCAGGAGTTTGCTCTTTGTCCAAAGCGGGTGTATCTGGCATAGGTAACCGAAGATGAGGTAGAAGGTACTCACGTAGGTACGAGCGATCAAGACAAGATGGGGGGGAGGGGTAGTACCTGCGTCTGGTTGTGCGAGATTCCAAGGAAAGCAAAGACGGAGATATGAGTGACTAGGTAGGTATGAACAACGTCGATGAGGAGACCGAATGGATCGTCCAGTCTGTCCATTCCTCGACCCCTCTATGCCTTGCGGGAACTTGGCCGCTTACCCTCAGGGAGCTTTGGTAACGGGACAGCCTCGTTCTTTTACGTGTTGCTACTGTGACGGAGGAGGTTCAAAGACGCAGTGGACGAGGCGTCGCCTCGAGCAGAAACACGAAATGGCCAACGATACTCTCGGAGAGAGTGAGAGGGAGAGATGAGCGAGGCGTTCAGGAGTCGGTGCAGGGCAGTCTGAGGTGTGTAGCAGCCTCAAGCTCCGGCAGCCCCCCCCCCCAACGGGCTGCATTGTGTGATCGTCGTTGGGGTAGGGGATAGGACAGGGGAGACGTATGACGGGAAAAGTGATGGGTTTCTCTGGAGGTATCCTCAAAGGTACACTTCCTTGTCTTGGTTTGCTAATGCCGAAAAAAAAAAAAAAAGGCTGCCGACGCACAGAGCCGGCATGGAATTCGCGCTCATCTCGACGTACCTACATCTCATAGTACTGCCTACCTAACTAGGTACTTGAGGTAGGTAAGTATCTATCTTCCTAGGTAGGCAGGTAGGTAGGGAGGCGGCAGGTACGCAACAAGGCAGGCAGATACCGCCTGAGTACCTGGGGTGACCACCAGGGGGACAGGCCCTACGCAATAAGCGACGCGGACAGAAGAACGCGCACGTTTCAAGGGCACCCGCCAGCGAAATTGCCGATGTCATGCTTCATGGTTGACGTTGACGGCTCTGCTGAGCGTTCGGTCTGGGACAAGTGAGTGCCCACTAGTCTCATACACGGCATGCTTGCATTACATGTTATTAGATAATCTCCTGTATCAATTCTCTCAAGTGAGTCTTCGCTTCACTACCTACCTACCTACCTAGCTTGGTAGATGGATAGGTAGGTACTTCTTGATAGGCTCTACCCTCCCGATGGATGGTCAATGTACTCATTGCGGTACCGTTGTATCTAGGTAGGTATACATCGCCGCGCTCGTGCCACTTGCTCGCATCAACTCTTTGGTTCGAAAAGAAGAAGAAAAGACTGGGAATCGAATGTTTCTGGAAAAGGTAAGGGCAAATAATGGGGGAAAGAGGAGCAACCAACAGTCGTATGCGATGCTGAGGCTGAGGCGGTGCCCGCCCTGGAAGCTGTGCATCTTGGCAGAAAAGAAAAAAAGGTAAGCTGGCCTGCGAGGGAGAATATGACAGAACGTCGATTGTGTGGTTGTATCTGACGGTTGAAACTTGAAGGCATATCTGTTCGGCCATATCACCTCGATGGTCCTTTTTTATCTCACCTTTTTTCCTCTTCTGTCTTCTGCTCCGAGCCATGTCGGTGGTGTCCCCAGCCACGATGCCTGTCCCTCTGTCATAAGCCATAAAGCTATCCGAATCACAAACACCGTCACACACTTCAAACTCGTCCCAAATCAAAGCTTTTTGGATCCCTAAGCTCTTGATCATATTTCACCGTCGCATCGCTGACTGAACACCCGTCAACAACGGTTCATGTTCCTCCCTCCTCGCTCGCAGGGCCTTTGTTGATCCTACTGGCCCCCGTTAACACTGGAGACTACATGGTAAACTGCAAAGTGGGCACCCTCCATACCTAGGTATTCTCCTCGTCCCTTCGTCTCCTGTTCACTCCTCTCGGACATGAGCACGAATGTCCAAGTAAGCTGTTGTCTCCTTGATGGTCTCTCTGCCCCCTGCTGGAACACGGAAAAAATGAGGGGGCATGTTGAAACCTTTGCGTGCGTGAAACGAGGAACAACCGAGCGACGACGAGACGCGGACAAGACCAGACCAGACCAGACCGGGGGCCTACATCGGACGAGACGAGACGAGAATCGCGAAATACGAGCGTATGTCCAGGCAAGTGTACAGGCCTTCAGCAGTTGTGCCCGCCCCCCTTCCTGTGGGTCGGTCCATCCCATCTTCCGCTATCGAGTCCCAAGACAAGAAGGACGGAGTAAGGCAAGCCAAGTTGAGTAAAGGACCCGGATTCATGAAAGAGTGGGTGGGAGTGGAAGCCGGCACCGCTCTCCCTATCGCCATCACGCAATCGGCAGTGAAGCTTGTCCCTGGCGTGGGCCAACACCTGCGCATACCACTTGCCAAGAACAGATGTCTGTTGCCCTACCGGCCCTCATCATCATCATCTTCTTCTCTCTTTTCTGTTTCCGGCAGTGAAGTGCCTCTCGGGGACGACGAGCAACGAGCAACGAGAAACTCTCAGATACCTACCTTACACGTGCTACCAACGCATCCATCTCCGCATACTCTTCCGCTCCACCTCACCAAAGACATTGGGTACTGTCTCAAACACCTCTGTCGGGACACTGATTTCACTCAAGAGCTTCGTTTGCTCTGACACTCGGCCCCTGCACTTTTTTTTTTTAAACCTCTCTTTGACGCCTGCCAAGAGAAAGTCACTGTCTAGCAGCAGGAAGTAAAGATGGGGTCTCGAGAACACTTGGCAGAGCGCGTTGGTCCCATCGATTCTGAGAGTTCGATGCGGGACGCTTTGGGCTCCTGTCATGTTGACGACAGAGCGGAACTTCGTACCTTGTCCTACCTTCTCTCTTCTTGAGTCGGTCAAGGGAGGAGGGAAACAAGCAAACAGACTTTCGTCGTTTCTGGAACTCCCGATAAGAGAGAGAGACGGAGAGTTTAGTTTCATGCTCGCTAATCTGATCATCAACCGAACGAAAGGCTGCCGCCCCGTCCTCTAAGCCTCAATATCCGATCGCAACGTCTAAGCGCTGTTGGGTGGTTCCGAGTCCAATTCGATGATGACTTGAGCGGCTAGTGCAGGGTTACGTCAGTTATGCGCGTTGACCCAGTTGCTTCCAAGCGTCCAACTCTTTGGCATCCATCGCCCTATACACTCTTTGAGAAACGGGTTCGTTCTTTAATTGGTATCCATATCATCATTAGTTTTATAGCCTACAACATCTTCCTGAGGGTTTAAGCCAGAAAGTTTGAAGTATCTGAAGCCTTGACACCGTTGGCTTCTCTGTCTGTCATCTATCAAACAAGAACAAAGGGGGGGAGAAAGCGTTGAACGCGTGTCTATCGTTTGTCAGAAGAAAGAAAAAGAGACAATAAATCCTGGTCAGACGCTGCGCCCAGATGCCATGTTACTTGCTGTTGAACCCAAATGCCATCGCTTGCGGAACAGAATTCGGGACGCATCACATCTTGACGCGTTCATCTGCCCCAATCTGATTTTCGGACTGACTTTCGGACTGTCGCAGTTCTCCGAATACTCTCGAGCCAGATCGAGTCATCCAGCATGTTGCTGACTTGGGCAGGGCTGACGGGACTCTGTACTGGACTAACAGCACTGCCCCGCCGGCTGCTCTGGGCCGACGACTGCCCTCCCTCCTGTAACTCGAAGCTGAAGGCGGAATGTG
Source organism: Colletotrichum eleusines (assembly GCA_016807845.1). Classification (NCBI taxonomy): domain Eukaryota; kingdom Fungi; phylum Ascomycota; class Sordariomycetes; order Glomerellales; family Glomerellaceae; genus Colletotrichum; species Colletotrichum eleusines. The sequence goes on from JADEZO010000007.1 coordinate 1,820,743, forward strand.
TCGATTGGTGGCCCGGTGTTGTTGTGCCGGACCTTGCAAGGCTTAGGGGGTGTTGATAGTCGTCAGACGGTATGTCCGTCGGCCCGGGTCCCGACCAGCTCTTGTGAGATGCTTTGTTCGCATCGTCCACCGTCAGCAACGCTGACCGCGTCTGACCGGTTCCTGCTACCGGCGAAGACTTGCGCCGGAGCTCGTCGTCATCTACGAGGATGTGAGGAATGTCAAGCTGGGGAACGGCCGTCATCCTCGCCGACTTTCTCATGTCGATGTGCTTCTTGAACTTGCGTGTCCAGTACCTGCAGAAAAGATATGTCAGTCATTGCCTCATGATCCATATTGGCCGTAACGAGCTTACAGAGTATCGAAGAAGCCAAGAACCACTCGACGACGAACTTCCTCTTCCACTCTCTGAAGTCTGGCACGTCTTCGCAGGAACTCTTCCAACCTACAAACATGTTAGCGTATTTGCACATTATATATATAATAAGGACTTACTTCAAGCTCTTGCTGTCATTGATGATGTTGTAGTGAGCTAGGATCATCAGGACAGAAGTAAAGGATATTCCCTTGTCAGGATCCGCGGAAACCATGACTTCCTCGAAGAAAATGTTGAACCGTCGACGGCGCTCGCGGACCTTGACAACGTCAATCTGAGCCAGTCGCCTGTTCAGCCGTTCGATGTCAATGCCGCTGTAGTTGCTCATAGAACCAATGGACATGTGGCGTGCGCCTGATGTTGCGGCATCGTTGCGAACATCCTCCAGTATCTGCCTCACCGAATCGTCGGCATCGTAGATGCGCATTTCGAATACCCCGGAAAGTTCCCCCAGAAGTCTCGGGAACGCTTCTTTGCTGATAAACCCGGTTCCGGCGGGATCGACGCTTCGCCAGGCTTCCTTGAAGCGCCGAATCTCGTCACGGTCCACAGCTGCCAGTCCACTAGACCGTTGGTAGACATAACTGAAACTCTCATAGATGAGAGACACGAAAAGATTAACAAAGATGTACATGCTCAAAATATTCCACGCGACGAAAAGGAACCGAGCCCAGGGCTTGCTGCCGCAATCACTGTCGAAGAAGTTAGGATTGTCAACGCACAGCGGCGGCTCGATGTTAGCGTAGTCCTCCATGACTTGGTTCCAGCCTTCACCGCAACTCATCCGGAACAGTAGAACCAAGGCGTTGGGCACGCTGCGGAAGTTGATGTTGGCCTCCTCGTTCTTACCGAAGCGTGTCAGACTGAATGCCTGCGTCAGGGCGATGGCGAAGACGAGGAAAAAGACGAGCCAGGTAGCGAGCAAGTTACCAATCGTCGTCAAACTGGCTGCGGCTGTCTTGAACAGTTGGTCCAAGGCATCGTTCCGGGGGATGAGCAGCAGAAGGATAGCGACAAGGAAGAACTTGTGAAGCTGTACGTATGTGTCGCTGTTTCTACTGATGATAAGAACAGCCGTAGAGACGAACGCACCTGTGACAACCGCCAGCGAGTACAGGTCCCAGGAGCTTCTCCGGAAGCGTGCCCAGCCAAGACCGGTGATGCGGATGGTAATGTTGGCCATATAGACGAGGGTGAACGCCAAGAAAATCCCGTCTCGGGAGTCTGTCCACCATTGCGGTTCGCCGTGGTATTCGAGGAGAAGCAACAGCAGATGGCAGATCAAGACATAGGTAACAGCTGTGTACCATTTGCCCCTCTTCTCGATGGCGCGCTTGTGGCACCATTTCTTCCATGTCTTTTCTGACTCGTTGTAGGAGCTCTTAGATGGAGAAATCTGTCGCAAGAGCTTCCGCAATTCCAGCCAGGATCTCTGCTCCGCGGTCAGAAAAGCGACGCCCGTCTGCTCAGTATAGTTGCGCATGAAGACTGAGATGAACAGCGTGAGAACAAAAACGGTAGCTAACAGGTTGAATACAACGAAGAATATAGCGTTGCCCTGCCGGTTTAGCTCCTTAGGCTGGAATCCGCGCCCCGTAACTGCCTGTGCAGCAAACATGACATCGATCCATCCCTCCTGACTGACAATCTGGAAGAGAACAAAGAGGGAAGCCGCGAAGTCATCAAAGCTGAAATAGGAATTGTCTGCAACGCGAGGTGCCAACATCGGCCAGTCCTTATTGAATGGTGTGCTGTTGTACTCGCCGAAGCATTCGGAAATGCGCACGATTGAATCATCGCCGTCGTTGCAGGACACCATTTGACCGTTGAAGAGGTTAAGCCCATATATGGCGAAGGGGATCAGCAGAGATATAGAGACAAAAGCGGCCTGTAAGCTAAATTAGAGACAACCCGAGTGGCGCGTGGGAGTATGTGACTCACACTGAGGATCTTCCAGCCGCCCACAATGATGAGCGAGTGGAAGGTATCCCTGGTGCTGTCACTGACATTGAGCAGACGCAGAGCACGAAGCGCCTTGAAAGCACCAATGGCTCTGGAAACAGCCCCGTCGTTAGCGAGCAGAGTGCCAACGTTGATCAGCAAGGTGACGAGGACGACCCCATCAATGAAGCCCCACGAGCTGCGGTAGTAGGCGTTTGGCGTGAAGAAGAAGCCATCAGCGATGACCTTGATGATAGCTTCAATTGAAAAAACTACAGCAAAAGCCAGATCTGTCCAGACGTACCAAAACGTTATGCTGAACTCGGGGTGTGCTGCCTGGTATTGTTTCTGGTAGAGTGGTGTTGTGACACACGCAATGACGACCATAGCAACAATGCACGCGTAAATGAACGCAGACGTAGCATACCACGCAATCTTGTTCGGTTCGACGCCCTCAAATCTCTCGTTTCCTCTGCCCGGCCCTACAATTCTTTGACAAAATCGTCGAATCGGGTTATGAGGTGTGAAAACGAACAGGGAGTTGTTGTAGTTCGGGTGCCTGGAGAGGTAATCGCGCTGAGCTTTTTTGCGTGCAGACGTAGCCGAGACGGCTTGCCGTGCCATTTGGCGCGGGTCAAGAGTGTCATTTGGTCCATCAAAGCGAATGTTCGAGTAGAATGGGTTCGGATCTTTGCTGCTGAACAATGACTTGAACTTCCCCCACGTGTACGATAAAAACCCAGGCCTGACTTCGCCGACATGGTGGGTCTGAGCTCTTGTAGGCGACTGTTCCTCGTTGGGGCTGTCATGTGGCAAGTCTGCAGCGTCGTCGAGGAACTCGTGAACTACAGCATCCTTCAGGAGCATTTCCATCATTGCAGGTCCGTAATCCAGGGGGTCTTTTCTTCGTCTCGCTTTACCAAAAGTAAAGATATTCGACAAGGTGAGACTGCTGGATGACTTGCCCAACTCCTTCCTTTGAAGGAAAGCCTTGACCTGCTCGAGGCGCTTCTCATCTTCTGATACGTCGAAGTTCTCTTGGATGACAGCGATGAACATATTGACGAGAATCAGAAATGATAAGAAGAACCAGCCGATCAAGAAAACTGCGCCAATCCAACCCGTATGGTGTTCCTTCATATAAGATGTAACATTGTAAAGCATCGAAGTCCAGTCCTCGCTCGACAAGATCTGATACATGCCAAGAAAAGAGTTGTAAATGGTGAAAAAGGAAACCTCGTTGAGATCCCCTTCTTCGTTGTGCTTTGGTATCTCGCCCCTGAAGAGTTGAGCCGCAAGAATGGCCATCAGGAACGTAATGAGAAAGACGAAAAGCATCAAGTTGGCGATACCATTGGAATTTCCCAGGACCTTGACAATCAATTTCCGAGTCATCGGCACAGCCAAGACAAGTCGGTAGACTCGCACGATTTGGAAGACAGTCAACCAGGCGTAGGTCTCCCCGGAGTTGCGGATTGGCGGTATTAGGATGATGGTCGTGATGACTGCCAGCCCCAGGTCGATGAGGTTGCGTTTGCTCCTGTGAAAAGTGCGCCAGCCAGCAGCAAGGCGCATGATGATCTCAACGTCCAGTATCAGTGTAACATAAACTTCGACCGAGTTGATAAATCGTTCGCGACTATCCGACATTGTGGAACTTCGGAAGCATTGGGCCAATAAGCCAAAAGTAATGACAGCATTCCAAATCAGCGATGTCTTGTCGCAGAGTCGCTGCAGAGCAGAAACTTTGGGCGGCGGTTCGTCCACGGATTCGGGGATCAGGGGCTCCTCGGTCGCTGTAAACGCACTCGCCTTGCTCTCTTCCCGGATGACTTGGAAAGAAGACGTAATGACGGCGATGAGCAAGTTCACAAGCCACAGCATGAGGATCATGATGCCAGCGCCGAAGAAGAGGGCGGCGGGCAGATAATCGGAGTTGGTGGTGTAGTACATGATGTCGGTGAAGGTGTTGGAACTGATGATAACAAAAACCATCTCCAACGACTGAGCGATGTTGTCGAAGCTGACTGTGCCGTTGTACGGGTTGCTTTGTTGGAGGCATATCGAGCCACGAGGGCAAAGGAAGCCTTTGCCAGCCTGGCTCCCGTTTTTGAAATTATCCAGGATATCGTCATCCGTCGGGAGAAGCCAAGGCATGCTTTCCCCTGTGACATTGTCAAGATAGCCACCGCAAAAATGTAGTTCATTTGTAAAGGACTTCTCTTTGTTGGTCGGGTCTGTTGGGTCAAGCCAAACACACTGCCGACTCAAACTGGCTTTGAAGCTTTGCACTCCTATGATGGCAAACAGAATCCAAAAGAAAGCAATAAGAAAAGCCACCCGAACAAGCAGCGGCGCTGCCTTCTTAAGACTTCTGAGGATAATCTAGGATGTATTAGTAATCAACAATGCTAGTGGGCGAGGGCTGAGGTTCTTACCGCCGTGCCGTTGGTCAAGGCCAGCAATCTCAAAATTCGTAAGCAGGCAATCATTCGAAAGACGTATAGATGTCTCTCGCTTTCGGTTCCGGTGATTCTGAGAGAGAAAGAGATCCAGTAGGCAACTACGGCAAGGAAATCCAGTCGGTTGAAGGAGTGTCGTAGGAAGGCTCTGCGGGCAAGCTGAAACCTCTGCTGCTCCTCAACGGTCTGGGGCAGTGTTTGGCCCTGCATGATGGTGAATGATCGCTGGAACGCGGAGGGGCCGAGGTGAATTTGTCGTGGTGCCTTGACGGACTTTCGTCGCTGAGGTTGGAAGAGGTTCCTGTACTGATCGACAACTGCCGCCCGTACACCCTTTTGGCGATCAATGGTGCTGTATTCCGAGGCATTCAGGAGGAAGCCCGAGACCAATATGCGAGCGATCAACTCAAGGGTGAATATGATGAATAGAACCAGCATCGCCCAGTCAATCCATGTGACTCCCCATGTTGCAGGCCGTGGATGAGTGAAGACATCCGGTGCAGATTCTACAGCCAGGAGACTGGCTTGCAGAATGATGAGTATGAGAATCGAGGGCTCGGTGAAAGGGTGGACCAGAAGGTCGCAAAGCTTGGTTCGAATCGGGTGGTCAGGAGGAAAGATGCCCAGGGACTTCCCTTTTAGCGGATTCTTCATTGGCACCCGTGGATGAATAGGTGGAGGGGGATCGGTGAACACGTTTTCGGGCTCGGAGGCCTTCTCAGGTACGTGAGAGGCATGCGAGCGGTACGAAATGTCGGTGAACATCTGAGCAGAGTTGTGTAACTGCTGGCGGCGATCTGATGCCGGGGACGGGGAGCGGCTCCTTGACGCCCTATGGTCCACAAGCTCGCCCTCGCCGCTAATGTTGACCACGCGCTGAGACATGGCTCGCATAATGGAGCCAGCTCTGTAGAGCGCGCTGGCAGTAGAGGGCGAGCGAGAGCGTCTATGCTCCCCCCCAGGACTGAGTGTTGCTCCATAACTCGGGCGACGACCGCCGGAATCCAAATCGTAGCCAAGTGATCTGGCGTCCCGCGTCCTTGAAGGAGTGTTGTCGATATCGGATACAGTCTGGAAACTGTCCCTTCGTTGAGCCTCCCCTGTATTTGCGCTCAGCGACCCAGATATGGGTTGTGCTCTGGATGTAAGCGGCACCCTATCCTCGTAGTAGTCGGGGTTCGTGGCCTCGTCGAAGTACGGCGAAGGCCGGTCGAGAGAGTCGAGAGAGGGCGAGTTCAGGCGCGGTATCGGTGGGGGTTGGTTAATATCTGGCGGGAGGGCGGATTGCAGTGCAGAAGGATCGATTGGGGAGTCGGGACCACCAGAGCTGTTGGACTGGGCATAGGGCTGTTCCCAGTAGGTCGAAAGGCCGAGTCCGTTGGCAGACATTTGCGTCTGAGGCGCTGTCGAGGATGGGTGGCCTGGACGGCCGCGCTGGGATTCGGCCTGGGAGTCTGCCTGCAGACGTTCCCTGTCAGAACCTGGGGATTCATCCTGCCGTGAGCTCATCTCGTAGGAGTAGGATGTATTGTTCTGCATCAAGGTAGAGGTTCGGGGTGGCGTCTAAGCGATTACTTCTTCCCTCCAAGATACACGGACTGTGGGAGGAAAGACCAAGGCTAGGGCACGCAAGTGGGTGCGTGTTTGAATATATGCCGGTCGAAAAGCAACGAAAACCACGGATCGCATATCCAAAATTATCGGAGAAAGACAATTGCGCGCATGTCGAGGCGCAGATCTCGGGATGTATACAAGGGAACGAGTTCGGTTCAGTTCGGAGATCGTACTGTTGAAGATAATGACTGGCGTGGAATGTTTGGCGTGGAGGACCAAACGTATGGGGAATATCGATACCCGCGGGCAATGAAGAAAGAATCAAGTTTTCTTTTCGGGTTGACAAGCCGTCGAAGGAGACAGTCGAAAGCGAGTGTCGTGAACTCGAACGTCACAAAACAGATCAGTTTGGGTGTCGTGTTCCTGAAGTGTGCAGTGCAAAGCGTTTGCGCTTCCGTCCTGGTCTTGTCGGACCGGTGATCTGAGGTGCGAAAAAGAGCGAGATGATGGAAGTGAGCGTCGCAGCAATGTTGGCAATTGTGTTGTATTCGTCTTGAGGTATACTGCTAGCTGAGAGGCAGAGAGAGGGAGGCTGACTTGACCATCCACGGCTAGCATGACCAGTGTTGGAGGACTTGGGCACTGTGATGAGACTTAAAGACGGGCGCCTCCATAAGTACCTAGGGCAGTTGGAGAAGTTCTATTTTCAGTTTCAGATTCCGGGTAGTCATAGTACTTACTGTTGAGCTAGCAGCCATCCTGGTCTGGAAGCCCTGCAACGACAAGGCAGGCAGTGGTTCATTGGCACGAGCTGCCATCAGGGGCCTTGCGCGTAGTCTTACAGTGTTCAACAAAAGCGTGTTTCACTGTCCCCACCTAGTCTCGAAACTGCCAGGCTTTAACCGGACCCCTGTCTTTGGCTGCGTGTGCTGCGTGGTGCTTCGTCCGTCCTGTCAGGCCAAGCGTATTGTTGAGAAACGTCCATGGCTTCTGCCTTTCTCTAACATTCCCCAGCTTCTTTGCAGGCTGAGACGATGGGACGGGGATAGGACGGCACACGTATGAACGGTTTGCCGCAGGCTGCAGAGGACAGTCGCTGCCAGGCAGGGCAACAATGGGCAAATGGCCCGTGCCAATTGAGGACAGTCTTATTTAGAGAGGATTGCAGCAGACATTTAGGGGTCTTGTGTGAGTTCTCCATCTCATGTTCTCCAGACATACGAAGCAACAAATGTTACCCGGCAGCCCGCGTTAGATATGTCAATCTGTTACTCTGGAGGCCTATAGTGCCTGTACGTCGTTTTTTTGTTCTTCTGGCAGTCTTCATCAAAGTTCGGGCCCATACTATATACACTGTACATCTCACGCCGTTGAATTGAAATAGGTGAATAAGTAACTTGGAGTCAGATGTTGCGTGATTATTGCAAGGTACGTAAGGTACATAATCAAGAGATAGGTAGCTAGCTATACGTGCGCCACATACCTTACCTATGTACTGATTCTCTATTTGGCATCACTGACCGACTGAGCCCTGCAAAGAGCAACGGGAGACAGAGTTCACTAGGTAGAATGCAAAAGCCAAAATCCAAGAAAGAGACAGGGAATGAAGATGAAAATGAAACCAGTTTGCAGAACGACGCCGTGCTCTTCGGAGTCTCCCCTCCTGAACCCGGCATTCCCTCCATCCACCGTCACAGTCGGGTGCCCCGCCTAGGTACCTAGTCCATGGTAGCTCCGGTGAACTTTGCGTTATGTAATCCAACTGGCCCGGTCTCTTCCAGAGCGGCGCGTGCAGCACGGACCCGTTTCCGATGCCACCCGCCCGGTAGACGCCCACATGCAGACGCCGCGGCCCAAAACGCGTCTAGTCCGGATGAGATCAAGGTGCAAGGTGCATTGACAGCCGGAGCCAATGCCCATCCGCGCTGCAGGTAATTTGATTACATCCACTACGTATCCGTCCTTTCATTTATACCTTTCCTTGCCTACATACAACACGATCAATTGATCCCGCGACAACTTGATAGCAAAATTCCACTCCGTCTCACCAATCGACTCTGGACCATCTTTACCACTATTACCTAAGCGCCTTAAAGTCCCTGCCCTTCGACATCAGGCCTGACTGCTTTGCTGACACCCACCTTGCCTCCCGACTACAACCCGTACAGCTCGGTCCGGGCATTTATTTGCCTTGTCCTGCTGGAGGCCAACCTTTCTGCTGAGAGACTTTCGTCTCCCAGCCTCACCGATCATCTTTCTGTACAACGACATCGTGTCAATGACGCGACTCTTTAAGACGAGCCCCCCGAGATCCACTGCCACTGCTGGCGACGTCTAAACCGACCGACGATACTGCCCAGGCCCTTCGCTGCATCGGCTCGTCGCTCTACCTATTCAAGTGCCCTCAACTTCTCGCAAATAGAAGAATGTTGTCCTCACGCAAACGGATATTGCAGGAAGCCGAAGACGTCACCCAAAAGGAGCCGTCGTCGTTGCTCCATCGGATTCGACACCAATGGCAGTTCGCCAACCTGTGCCAATGGATCTACCTCTTCGGCAAGGTCGTCAAGATTGATGACAATCTGGATACAGAAGCAAGCTGCTCCCCTTCTTTGGCTTTGCCGGTCCATCTGTTCGCTGACAACGGTCTTCTCAGGATATCGAGACCGAATGTCTGAAGCCGAATGCCCCCATCCTCCAGGACATAGGACTCGCTTTGCTGAAGTTCATCTCGTCGCATCGCGGTTTAACGTACGTGGATGAGCAGGGTCTACATGGTCATATTCATCCCGCATACTAAGATGGCGCAGGCACGAGCTGTTCGATGAATACACACGACGACAATATTTGGCAAGGGCCCCCGAGAAGAACCCATTCGGAACGGACAAGACCGCGGCCAAATTCGCGGACTTCGATGTATTAACCAAGGTATTGATTCGATGGAAGCTTGAAGCATGTGTGTGTTGCTGACGCATCACAGATTCAAATCCTCCAACAAATGACTCAATGGATCATGGTCCGCCCAGAACGCGTCAGGGAGAAGATGGAAGAGCAGAAGGATATCGACCAGACTAGCTGGGTGAGTACCGTTGCAATTGGGTTCCAGGCGAATTACTGACATTTATGGATAGCGGATAGAACCCATTGGCTGGGATAAGGACGACCGTACGTACTTCGTACTCGACGACAATAGAGTCTATCGCATGACCGAGCCACCCCATAAGACGATGACACCCAAGAAGAAGTCAAAGGTCAAATACGGCTCTCGATCCAACAAGAGACGGCGAGTCTCTACAGAAAACGGCACAGATGAAGTAAACCAATCTGTGAGTAACCAGGCTGATGACGCTGTTTCTGCACCAGAAGACAATGGACTCGGCGGTATGAGATGGGAATGCCTTGCCGTGAGCCTGGAAGATGTACGGGGCGTCATTGCTTCGTTTCACAAGACCAAGGACGAAAACGAAAAGATTCTTCGAGACCAGCTTCAAGAACATCTGCTACCCATTCTGGAGAAGCAGGAAGAATCGAGAAAACGCAAAGAGCAACAGAGAGAAAGGGAACTCCACAATCTGGCTAAGATGGCAAATGCGAAGCGGTCCAGCCGCCTTGCGAACAAGGCTGAGCAGCAGAAGCAAGAGGAAAAGGCCCTAGAAGAGGCTAGGCTTATGCAGGCTCAACGAGCTGCTGCAAAGAAGAAGGACCAGCAACGAATCAAGCTAGAAAAGGAGCGGGACTTAAGACTAATGTCTCGAGAAAAGCGGCTCCAGGATCGAGAGTCCCGCCGCTTACAGCACGAACGGGAGCTCTCTCAACTTTCAGAGGACAACCGCAGTGGCTCAGGTCGCGTATCGGAACGGCGGCTGCAAGCTGAGATTGAGAAAAATAAGCGAGCACTTGAAAAGCTTGAAGACGAGGAGGATGACTGGATATTTGACTGCATCTGTGGCGTCTACGGTCAAATCGATGACGGCACACATAGTGTGGCTTGCGAGAAGTGCAACGTCTGGCAACACAGCAAGTGTCTCGGTATAAGCGAGAACGAAGCTGAGAAACCAGAGTTTCATTTAATCTGTGAGTCATGCAAGCGGCGTGAGGCTGAGGCGGCGGCAAGACCAAAGACCACCATCAAGCTCAAGGTTCATCGTCCAGCCGATGCGTTATCCTCGCCTTCAAACCGTTCTCTCAACGAAACCAGCCCCCGGCTATCGTCTTCAGAGCTGGCGGTTGCAACTCCAGCTGTTAAGCCAGAGGCAGTTCAAGCCCCCGAAATTGGCAAGCCGGGAATTGATCAACTCCAGGCAGTGGCCTACTCGCCAACGGAAAATGGAGGCTCGAGTCTCCTGAACTCGAGAAACGGGATTTCTCCCTGTGATGGACCTCCTGTCTCTGGCTCCTCTGGGTTCCTGGATACAGTCAGTGGGGCACAAGTAGCTGAGGCGCGCAGCCCCAGACCGACAACCCCAAAGGGTGAGCTCGATGAGGACGGTGGTGGTAAATCCCGTCGGCTTTCCACCGGTAGTAGCCCATCCACAAATGATGTTGGCGGCAAGTTGCCGACACACCTAAGCCGTGTCGAAAATACACCTGGTCCCACCGACCCAACATCGCCCAGGCATGGAAACTCAAGCCTGATGGCCACGCCTATCATCAGTCGAGAGCACGGCATTCCTGGCTCAGCACATTCGTCATTCACGCTCCCCGCTCCAGAGGGCGGCCTATCCCCAACCAAGCATTCCCCCCCAATGCCACGTCCACAGCCGCCAAGCGTCAAAACGCCTGCTCTACCAGCTGTCCTGCCGCCTGTAGCAACACTTTCACCATCCCCACGGCAACAAATTCTGACGCCGCCTATCAAGCCCACCGAGCCAGCTCGTAGGCCGCAGCCTCCAAGAGCAAGTCCTGAAGCAATGTGAGGTGCGATGGCGGCCAGAAGCTCGGGATTGTAACCAAACCCCTCCATGGCTGCGTGAATGTGTGAGTACGACATTAAAAGTGTCAGGACCTCATGGGCTGGATGTTTGCCGGATAGTCTCTTCCGACAGTCTAGACTTGACTTCTTAGGTGCGTATGGATAAATGTACGGAGGATGACGGAGCCTATAAATGACTAGCATATTCACACGCCCAAGCCCTACATGTAACATAAACCTTCTACTTCAACCGAATGTTGATGGGGAACATCGTTTTTCAGGAGGTCCAGGGACTAGGTGACAACGCTAGGTTCTTCTCACAGATAATCGATGTAATAGTTAAAGCCATTTGCTGTGCGAGGCCTGGCATGGCGCAAAGCCAGTACACGCCGGTCGTAAGCAAGATCACGTCTGGCTATGTGTACGGTCTGTTTGTAGAATTGACGGGTCCCGGACCTGCCGTCGCATGTCTCGGCAGCAATCCGCCTCCGCCGGGAATGAACATTTCTGCGACTGAGCTGGCTGCACAGCTTATGCCGGCGTTCGCCTGCCTATGGTTGGGCCTAACGCCCTACATGCAGGAGAAGGACGAGTGGTGTCAATATGAGCTGTCGCCTCGGCATTCATTTCCACGAGCCGACGGCCTTAGCTCCAAGACAGGCTGAAGCGAGAGTTTGGGCAAAAGGGAGTGAAGCGGTTGCCTCACGCCACGCACGAGGATTACGTTATTGAGAAGCAAGAGGCGTGGTCCAGGTTGCTTGGCCCGTGGCTTACACGGTTGCGGCTGCAGCAAGGCCATGACATCTCATTTTCATGAATTTCAAGGGTGTTTCGGAGTTTCAGAGATGGCAGATGAGTTCATCAACACGATGATTACGAGAGCGGGGGTGTCTCCAGAAAGACGCTGCTCCTGTCACTTCATAGGAAGACCCCGCCGGTCGTGACCGTCAGTGGTTGTTGACTACATATATACTGGCTTTCAGGTCTCAGCAACGATGGATTTGACAACACACGAAGGGCCGGCAAGTGCCAATGCGCAACGCAGCGTACTTTTGACCCTGATTTTTGAAACATTATCTGAGTTGACGATCAAATGGGAGGTGGACGGACTGCATGCCTGTCCACGCACGTCCCCTGCGGGTGCGTGAGAAGGTAGATGGAAGGCGGGCGGCAGCCCAAAACGGGACAGGCTCGGAGCGAGACGTATTGAGATAGAAATAGACTGGCTTTATGTCAAAACAGGATCCGGTCGCTCTACACATGGGGTAAACACCGAGGCCGACATGCTCTGGCGGGAACGGTGGAAGTCGGGCGGTGGCAGCTTGGCCGGGGAGGTGATAGCTAGTGAACGGTCAGCTTTCAGCAAGTGTCATTGAAGTATCCAAGTGCCAGATTTAACTGGCCAAAGGCCGGGTGGATGGCCGTTACAGGCTGGAATACTTACGCATGGCTGCTGTAAGGACAGGTGCCTGCATGAATGGAAGGTGAGTGAACAAGATGTATATCCTCTCGAAGCGATGTCTGCACCTCGGGTGGGTGTAGAGCCTCAGGGTGGAAGTGACCAGCAAACAACCAATGCCGCCACACCGCCGCTGTCGTGCGTGTATGTGTGCATACCTACGTATGGAGAGGGGGCGAGAGCGAACGGGGGCGCCGTCAAGAGTCAGGTCAGGGCAAGGCACCAGGAAGCTCACTAGGAGATCACCGAATCGGCTCTAGTGCCAGATCCCGAGCTAAGCGGCATGGACGAAGACGTGGCGTACACTAGATCGTGTTGCAGGAGTAAGCCGCAAGCGCAGAGTGGAGGACGAGTGAGGTGCGCGCGAGCCGGAGGGTCTGTAAACTACGCGGATCGGGGAACTCCTTGGGCGAATTCCTGTGGCGCTCTGAAGCACCACATAGACTGTATGCAAGCTAGAGAGTATGGTACGAGGCTGACTGAGCTGGACTAGACTGGCCGACAGCTCTCCCGCACTCTACACCTGCAGCTACAGCGGAGGACGACGGCGGCGGGATGTCCGGGTGGTCGGAGGCTCATCTCTCCGGCGGAATCTGCTTGGCTTCGTTCCAGCATTTGCAAAGTCTTGCAACAAGATTTGATTTGACACTCCCGCTTGGCTTTCGTCTTCGAACCCTGGGGCTAGGCTGGAAGATGCGGTAGCGGGATTTTAGAGGGGAGAAGCCCCTGTAGGAAAAGATTCCCCAGCAACAGCTTAGAGGTTGTGAGAGAAGGAGGCAATGATTGTGAGACGGTTTGGTCTGGTAGGAGTAGTGGTTCCGTAGGTACTGGACAGCCCGCGTAATATCAGATTAAGATTCTGGAGATTTACTGCATGCTGTGTATTTTGTGTACCTGGGAGGGGCGTCGACACGATGATTCGATACCGTTTCCCATTCATGTAGCTTTGAATAGGAAGCAAATGCCAGAGTCGAGGGCCAAAGGCCGGGGTGTCCACTAGTAGGGGCATCGGGAGGTAACTGATAAATCCCAGATGAACGCTGTGCAATGTTTGCGGTTGGTTTGGGCAATTCAGCAAGCCTGCACGTTTGGCAGGCATGCAGGCAAGGGCACAGTATGTATGGGACTACCTGTTTACTTGACTGAGATATAAAGGTCGATCATGTTGATGATGTTGGTGGTTCATGATATTGAAAGTGGCCGAGAGAAGACTTTGGAACGAAACAGGATGAGATGACATGACATGAGGGATGAGACGACGGAAGGAGACATTGACACCAGCACAGACAGCGCCACGCAGAGACATCCATTGACCCCCGCATCTGGCACACCAAAAGACAAGAGGTGTGGAATGCGCCATGGTCTGCTTCTGGAAAGGGCCAATCATAGAAGACGCCACCCACGATTCCGGCAGCGCAGCGAGCAAACAAACATTCCAGCTTCTGTGAAGGGCAGGGTCTCGTGTGTCCGGTCCCTCAACCAAAGCCTTTCGTTTCTTCCTCTTCCCACCCTCTACCACGGTAACACTTTTCTTTCCCCCTCCCCCCTTTTTCCTTTTCCCTACATGATTTCTCAACCTGTCCGCTTTAGTGCTGCTCTCTTGCTGCTCTTCGTTGCCTTCTTACACCCCTGCGCTCATCGTCGAAATCCCACGCTGGACCCCCCCACCTTGATGCTGGTGTTTCCGCGTCTTTTCAAACATCCTTTGCCATATCATATCACCTTGCGCCCTGCCTGGCATTTCATCATGGGCCGTGTTGGAGAGGAGGGGAAAATGATGATGAACCCGGCCATCTCGAAGGGTGGAGGGAGACGCAAGACGAGCACGGACAGCTGATGGGACGAGGCGTGATTTAATTTTGGGAGGGGTGGGCTAAGAAAAAACCATGGAGGGGGGTCAGGAACTTATGAACTAGCATTTCAAAAAGAGAAACACGGGCAGGGGGCAAGATGAGGAGGAAAGACAGCGCCCAGTCTAGATTGTGTGCTCTCTTTGATCTATCTAGGAGGCCAGCTGTCCGGCTACCAGCGTGAACCAGTGGGGGGTGGAGGTTTGATAGAGACATGAGAGAGAGACATAAACCCCCGTCTAACTGGAGCGATGCGATCAGTCGACAGGAAATGGCACATCTTGTCCTCATCTAGAGATTGAGCTGCTATCAACGCCAAAAGAAGCACTCGCAACAAACCCCCACCCCATGCCATCGCCGTAGCAAGCATCATCATCGCACCGGCGGGTCTTCCGACCGAGCCATGTATATCCTTGCTTCAAATCCCCTGTTGGTTGGTGGCAAGCAACACCATGTGCCCCTCTTCATCTCCTTCTTCCTGTTCGGGGCTCTCTTCATGGATAGGTGTGTATAGGAGTGTGTGTGTGTGCATGTGGGCGTCTGCTGCCCACTTGAATAGCTGCTGAATGGCTGCTAGTTCAGTACACAATACCGAATTGATCTGGCATGGCGGTCGGCATTGGCTATTGGCCACCTGGCACAGGATACGGCCATGGCAGCAGATGGCATCCGGCCATCGACGGCCGGGTCGGTCCAGCAGCCGCAGGGCCCAGTACCTAGCATCAGCAGTCAGGCTTCTCGCTCGCTTTAACCAAAGGCGGCCAAACAGATAAGAACAGCAGGGACAACGTATGAATCGCCAGCTAGCGGCAGAGAGGCTTTGGTAAGGATGGTGTACAGCTGCCCGGCGCCGCTTTCAACCCATATCCGAATGCGGCAATCTGCTAGATGCTCTTTCGGACGCAGAGAAGCCAGCGAGGGCGAAGAAGGGAGGCTAAGGCAAAAGAATCAGAAGGACCCATGTTGCAAGATGCACATGCGTAACATGTACACATAAAACCATCCAGCCCGGCCGAACGCTTTTCTTTCACTCCCATCTCGCCCCTCCCCAGTTCTCCAAGGGTTGAATGAATGGATTCCCTCTGCTTGTTGTGACAAAGACCATGCCCCCTTGGCTTTCACCACCTGCCTCTGGTCCCTTCTAGCCACAACCGAGGATACTGTCACATCCACCCAGTATTCAAGCTCTCTCCGATTTCCCTCTACCATACTTTCTCCTGTCAACTCAACTCACCCTTACCTCCCCGTTTCCAAATCACACCCCGTCCAAGCCTGCCTCTTTCTCTGCAACGCCGTTGCCCTCCCGCTGAAGTGTGCATGATCAAGGCGGGCACACCGGAAGGGGTGCCAAGGAAGAAGAAAGGCAAAGGAAAGGACTGGAGCAGAGTACGCAAGGCGACAGCACAACTTTGATCCATCCATCATTACGTTCCCTGGGGGTTGGAAAGAAGGGAGACCCAGGAACACAACCATCATAGCCAAGAGGAAAGAAGAAGAAGACCAAGAAGAAGGGGTGCAGAACAACAAGAAGAACCAAGACATCTGAACGACAGATTGGACGGCAACAAGTGCAACCAGAGCAACCGAAAGAACGGTTATCAGAACTACCAGATCCCGCTATTCAACATCCTCTCTCGCCTATCGTAAGAGACGAGGAACGTAGCCCGAGGCTATTCATAGAGCTTCCTGTGCTTGGCCAACAACATACCGCTGCCCCCTGGCAAGCCCATCCAGCCTCCCCAGCTGAATACTACCGTTGCAGCCCGTATCCCAAGGGAACGGTCCAAGACCATTACTGAACCCTGTTCTTCGGCTGCTTGCAACCTCGTTCATTCGCCTTCTTCCCGATCCTCCCTGGTCCTTGCAGCACTCCACCGCACCGCACACACACCTGCAGCTGCAGTTGCAACCGCAATAGGCGTACGGAACACAGACGCCAAGAGACCGAGAGCTAGAGCCTCTAGATCCTTCCTAGAGAGTAGGATCAAGAGCCCTCTGCGCGTCTTCCTGGGTATTCCGGGACTGCCTCTCACCCCAGTCACCAGGGCCTCCATCACTCCTCCCAGCCTGCCTCCCTTCCCCTCCGCTTGCCCCCTCCCTCCCTCCCTCTCTCTCTCATATGCACACACCACCCCCTGACCACCACCGCCTTCGGCTGATCAACATCTACTGAATGTAGATAATCCACAGGTACAGCTGCCTCTTTCACACCTTTTGCCATCCCACACCTGTTAGCTTGTTTTCTTCCCTTGAGCATTTACCAACCCGAAAGCTTGTGTCTGTTGCCATACACGGCCGTCGCCTGGCCTAGACTCAGGCTTGTGCTACTATTGAATGCCATTGCTGGCCCACAACCCAGGGACTACTTTATTCTTCCACAAGTACAGAGACTGCTGTCAGCAAAACTCAAGATCAAGAGAAGAGGGAAAGAAGAAAACGAAGCAGAGATCCCAACTAACCTGACAAGGTCAAAAGGGTTCAGGCTGTATTGAGAATTTGTTGAATTGCACCTGCTGAACCTTGGTCGCCATCCTTCCTTCCGTCGGCCACACCGGCTGGCCGTTGACGACTGAGATACTCAGACACAGCTCGACCGCCTTCAACTGTTTGGGATGGAACATAACGGCCCTCCGTCACCAGCTCCTTCAAACGATGATATCTATCCAAACGGACTGCATCACATGGTACGCCCGAACGGAGCCACGTCTTACCCACGAGAGCATTTACATCCGAGTGATATGGGGGGGTTGCAGACTCCTTCTCGATACGGCACGCCTGTACCTCAACAAGGTATGTCTTACGATCAACACTCTCCGTATTCGCACCGCGCAAATGAAAGTCAAATGGTAAGAGGCTCCTCCTACAATCGGATTGCCGTGCTTTGAGAGCTTCAACTGAGGTGATACCACAGTCCTACCACCATGGCTATGACACAAGCGTTGGTTCCATGTATGGGCCAGTGTCTGGAGAACTGAGCCATCAGGTAAGCTACTTCGCGACACTCAATGACGATGCGGTCACTCACACGGTTTTCTCCCTAGCCATACAGCACCCCCGACACGTCACCACCCACGCCTTCGCGGGCGTCAGATGTGTTGACCACGCGCAGCGGACTCAACATCCACAAGGGATCATCGACGATCAAGCCGCTCGCGGCTCGAGCAAACCGTATAGAAAAGTCGACACCTAAAAAGAAGAAGGAGAGGGCCAAGTCGTCCAAAAAGGTCGACGGCGTGACGAAGCCTCTGAGCGAGTTGGCCAAGGAACAACCTCACATTCCAGTTGCAGACATTGGTGCCTACGTCCAGCGGTCCGCAGAGGTACGGATGAAGGAGGTCGAAGAGAGCAAGACGCCTGGCAGAATCAAGCGGCCGATGAACGCCTTCATGCTGTACCGCAAGGCCTACCAGAACCTTGCCAAGGGACTCTGTACACAAAACAACCATCAAGTGGTGTCGCAGGTTTGCGGCAGCGGTTGGCCCCTTGAGCCAGAACATGTACGTGACCAGTTCAACGAATGGGCCAAGGAAGAGCGGGCAAACCACCAGAAAGCACACCCTGGGTATAAGTTTACGCCGTCAAAGCCGAGACCCAAGGCGAGGGAAGAAGAGGAATCGGAACATGGCGATCTGGACGACCTAGAATGGGGCCCCAGCCGAGCGAGCTCAAGAAGCAGGCAGCTGAGGAAGCCCGCACACGGCAGAAACGAGGCACCGGCATCCATCTTCCACAACTACTCATCGCTTCAGACAAGTCCAATGGGCCTCGGCGTGCAGACGCAGTCCATGTACCACTACAGCAACCCGGGAAAGCCCTTGCCAGCTCCATATAGCCAAAACGGCCTTGGAGGTGGTCAGTACTACCAGCAGAGCATCCATCAACGTCAGGACGCAACCGGCTTCGTTGAGGATGTGCTCATCCGAAAAACGCCGTCGCCGGCGATGGGATATGCGGCTCCGTCAATGGACAACCGTTACGACGGCATGGGTCAGTATGGACCCATGTCGCATCATGACGGCCTCGAGCCCATGATTGACCCAGGCTTGATGGGACATGGAGGTCATCCGTATGGGGATCCATACGGCGATCCCATGTTGGAGCCGAGATGGACCAACCCTCTAGGTTTTGGTGACGGAAGACAGGACCTTCTCGAAGGTCTGTCGGGATACGATGAGAACTTCATGCATGATCCCCAGCTTCAGATTCTGAGGGGGCAAGAAAGCAGTTGGAGGGTAGAGGAACTTGAGGGCAGCCACTTCAACAATTGGATAGACCCAGAGTGAGCAGCACGCAAGGCGATTCGATTTCGGATTTGGTACAATGTTTGTCCCATCCTGAAGGGTTTCTTCTTGGCAAGTACGGGCGTCCGGAGCGTAAGGTACTGTAGAACTTTGGCGGAATGCTTCATTTGATTTCGATTTTATTGAGACTGGAGATAGGCACGTCATGGGAACGGACGGCGGGACGGTAGGCTGGGCGGGTGAATGGTCGAACAACCGGATATTCTTCTGTTCACCATGGGGCAGTCAAGGAGACATGGGCCCATATCTCATCGACGATAGAAACAAGTCTACTTACATTAAGGCCCCCAACATCCGGGGGCACATTTCGTTAAAGAATAGCTCGTCAGGCCAGTGCATAACTGGCCGAATATGTATGTGAGAGTAGCAGACATGACAGGCATGTTCCTCGGAGCAATTCCAGTCACATGACATTGATGCTCAATGGTTATCAACGCTTCCGTGTCCAGATGCGGCATCTTGGCGGGGATGATGGAGAAGTTCGGCTGCGGATGAGTGGAATCCCGGTAGAGAAAAGCCCAGAAAAACAAGGGAGAAGGGTCGGTTATGTTTTGCTGTCCACTCACAGAATGGAGGAGGTGCGTGTAGGGTCGGGTGCGATGCAGCGACGTTGAGTGTATAATGAATCCGGTGAGTTCACAAGGCTTACTCAATAGTGCTTTGTCACCTAGGTCCATAAATGCATGGATATGATGCCAATAAGAGCTTGCATTCTCCACCCTTTAAGTGCATAACACCTTGTGCACCACGCTTCACTGGAGCCATGGACATGCTTAT
Source organism: Colletotrichum eleusines (assembly GCA_016807845.1). NCBI lineage: Eukaryota > Fungi > Ascomycota > Sordariomycetes > Glomerellales > Glomerellaceae > Colletotrichum > Colletotrichum eleusines. The sequence goes on from JADEZO010000007.1 coordinate 1,840,375, forward strand.
CAGGTCAGTAATTTTAACAGAGACGAGACAATCGTTGCTATCGACGTGAAGTCTACAAACGACAGACCTCCCTTCTGGCTCTCAAGATCGCCCTGTCTTGTCTCTCTGTTCCCGGGGGGCTTGCTTTATTACCTAAGCCTCTTCTCTGTCGACAAGTCGAGTGTTCGCCGCCGCAGGACCGACAACGCAAGAGCTTACGCACCGCTCTTGGAGCTGTCTCATTTCACATATCAACTGCAACGCACACACCATGACCTGGATTTCGCGCTCCATCACGGCCATTGGTCTATTGCTGCTCGGTCACGCGTAAGTTCTGCCGTCACGCCATAACAACGGCCATACTAACCTCAGGCTGATCTAGCTGCTACTCGGCACAAGAGCATTCCGTGCTGCAGTCCTTCCGAGCCGCGTCACCCTTGGCACCGTCCACACCAGCCGCTACCACGTCGTTACCTGCAGATATCACCATCGAGACAGCTGTAGCGACCGTGGTTATCATTCTTGGTCTCGTATTGGGCGCTCCGAACCTCCGACCGATTCAGTGGCGCGTATGGGCCGGTAAGATCGAGAGAGAGGGAGAGGCAGGATTCCTAGCGGGTAACGGGGAGGTGGAGAAAGATTACATTGGCAATCCATTCCGCATTCTCGAGAGCCGACCGGGCTTCGCCGACGTTCGGAAACAGAGACGCGACTTCGCCAACTGGGTCAAGTCTGTCGAGAAGACGGGCAATGCGGCCACTTCGCACTGAAGTCACAACGACGACCGCCTGAGAAGGGAGACACTATATGACATAGGCAACCCAATATAATATCGCATGTCTAGGTCTTGGTGCAGGATTCTCTTCGCGGCTTGCTTGTTGTCATGGGGGCTCAGCGGGACGACGGCCTTGCAACATTTTACCAAAGTCCGTCGGCTCTCAGGCTGCTATAGAAGATCGTCCAACATGGACCAAGGTCTCCTGGTGCGTCTCCTCGATACAGCCTTCGCCGGCATTTCTTCAGTGAAAAGGGTTTCTTGGCAGATCATCTCGTAGGTGAGGCGAAAGAACCTGGACCTGAAGCTAGACTGGCCACTTTATGTTTGCTCTGCCTGGTCGTTTCCATCCAGTCTTTGACCATCCGGTTGGATCATGAAAGCCCCGGACTTTGGTGCTCCTAGTTTGCCTCGGATGACATCTCCAGCCCCCCAATATGTTCCTTCGCGAGCCAAGCCGCAGCTCACTTGCTCCAGACTCTTATGTGCAGTCGCATGGTTGATGGACTGCCGATCAGTCTTCTCATGCTGAGTCCGAACATTGAAAGCTGTGTGCGTGGCCCCAAAGCCATAGGTACGAACTATCGATACGCCCCTATGCCCAGGTAATGTTTTTTTCTAACGTCTTGCACCTGTCTGCAACTGGTATTTTGTCGAAAGTATTCTGCACCTGCCCCCTGCCCCCTCCTCTCCTTCCCCCCCCAATCCTGACGGTCATTGGTACAGGTTGACTTAAAGGTAAGAGTCTCTTGTGCAAAGCTGGTACCCGTCTCCGAGTTTGTCTTCCCATTCCCAAATCTTACCTAGTTTGTTTACACCTGGGTTTGGTTTGGTCGATGCATTTCACTTCAAAAGGTCACCTTGTCTCTTAGCTCAGCCCTTTGAACCGGTCCTCCAGATACAACTCGCCCGTTCACACCTCTACATGTCGAGACAGAGCAGAGTCAACTTTGGGTCTCGGCGGACTCGACCTCATTCCAGGGGAGACTCAAGCCTTAGCTTGGGGATGGCTTCACGAAGGAGCTCATGGAACAGCTCAGGAAGCAAATCGGCTAGGGTCTCCGGGGCTCCTTCTCTCTCAAGAGGCCGCTTTTCTCGTCCATCTCGCGGAACTCGGGACAATTCGAGTCTCGTCGGCCGAACACGGACTTCGCCCATCTTCTCAACACCCAATGTTGCCCATCAGCATCCGCTCACAATGCAGACAAGCTCGATGTCTGGAGCAGAGCACGGCGAAGTTTCAGAGAGCCGACGGCATCTAATTGACGGAGTGAATAGATTGGCACTGCCCGCTAGCAACCATCGCTTGTTTTCTACGCCGGCTAGAGACTTGTCTCATGATGGGTCCCTGCCCGCGGTACCAAACGAACTTCCAGGGCATTCATCCACCAATGGACAAGCCGCCGCTCAAGTTGAGCGGGGGAACGAAGTCATCGTCGCAATCACCACCAAGGAAAAGAGCGAGTTTGGCTGCGCTTACTGCAACTCCCATGAAGGCAATCTTTTTCTGCTTCAAGACATGCCGTTTGCTGAGCCATTGCAACTTGTCGAAAAAATTCTGATCCATGTCCAGCCCACGATAGTTTTGCTGCCCCTGAAAACACCAGATCCAGTGGTTCGGTTTCTTGAACAGCGTAAGAGTTCAGTGGACCCAGGTGGGCTGGTTTCCTAGCAGACTCTAGCACGAGCGCTGATGGTATGCTCTTCCAGGTTCCGAGACAGAACACTACATCCTTCGCTTACTCAGTTCCACCGAGTTCAGTCATGCAGCCTCTCTGAACAAGTTGGCCAGCCTGTCAATAGTCTATCCAGAACACACCCTTGTGACGGCTGCAGGCAATGGGATTCCCCACGACGATCCCTGGGAAGAGTGCCAAACCTTCCGAACCATGCGTCTAGGGTCTGTCATTGACCTTGATAGTATCATATCGGTAGGCTATCGTGAATCGTAAGACATCATTATATTGAAGCTCTAACAGACATCAGATTGGATGTGCTGGCGCCGTTCTGTGCGAAGCCGTACGCTTGCAAAACATGGAGCAAGGCTCAGGCTGTCCAGGGAGATTTTTCATTAACTCACTTCGAATGTTCACGCTGGCTGATTTCATGTTTGTCAACGCCGATACACTATCATCCCTCCAAGTGTTCCAGTCAGAGCTGCATCCCAATAGTCTGATGTCAGGTACGAGCACGGCAGCCGCTGGGTTGAAAGAGAGTTTATCACTCTATGGTATTTTCCATCCGCTTGCTGGCACGCCCCAGGGAAGAGCAGAGCTCAAACAGTTGTTTCTACGCCCGCTGGTCAACATCGACATTATTCGGGGAAGGCACAATGCCATATCAGTGCTACTGCAACCTGGTAACGAGACGGCTCTTGAGAATATTTCGCAGACCCTAAAGAAGGTCATGGACATCAGAAAAACATTGGCTCAGTTGCAAAGAGGTGCAGAATCCCCCGCCAATAGCGCGTCGGTCGAGCGTGGCGTGTGGTGGACCTTGGCTAGGTTTTCGCTCTTCGTGTTGCGGCTCAGAGACGCGGTCCTTGAACTACGGGATTGGCACGGGGTGGCGATCTTTCGACAGGTAACCCGCGTTGGAAGTCCAATCACCAATTGTCTGGCTAATATGCTCATATAGATCATCGCAGCCACCCCCGTAGCTACAATGAAGAGTATTGGAGAACTGGTTGGTTCAACTGTCGATTTCGAGGAAACCAAAGCAAGCTCGCGCATTGCCGTGAAATGGAACGTTGATCCGAAGCTTGACAAGCTTAAGCAAACATATCATGGACTGGACTCTTTTCTGAGAGAGGTCAGCACATCACTGGCCTGTGAGCTTCCAGAGTGGGCCCGAAAGTACGTGACTGGCTGCGTCTTCTGGCCTCAACTAGGGTTCCTCACGGTAGTGCCTTTGCTTCCCGACACTGGCGAGCCAGGTTATGAAGGACAAGGACTGGACGATGACCATTGGGAACAACGCTTCGTTGCCAACGGAAACGTATACTACAAAAATAAAAGCATGTTGGAGTTGGACGCCGAAATTGGCGACACTTACAGCAGAATTGTTGGTTCGTGGACAACCTCTTGCTGCAGTCTGCGCGTATTGCTGAGCTTTTCCTAGATCTGGAAGTCGAGATTCTGCACAGTCTAGCCTGTCAAGTTCTCAAGCGTGCTTCTACGCTCAGTCGTGCGTCTGAAGCGTGCGGCGAACTTGACTGTTTAGTGGCCCTGGCAAAAGGAGCACTCAAGTATGGCTGGACAGGCCCAAAGATGACGGTCGACAACGTTGTATCAATCCAGGGCGGGCGACATCCGCTCCAAGAGTTGACCGTACCGGCATTCATTTCTAACGATTGTCACCTTGTCGGCGGTTCCGGTAATGAGTTAGATACACGGGCGGCATCGTCAGCGAATGAGGATTTGGGAGTCAGTATGCTCGTCGTCACAGGGCCCAATCATTCTGGGAAGAGCGTGTACATCAAGCAGGTTGCTCTGATTGTTTACCTGGCTCATATAGGCAGCTTTGTACCTGCTGATGACGCCACCATTGGCATCACTGACCAGATCTTGACCAGCATCTCGGCACGAGAGAGCGTGTCGCTGACAGAGAGCTCTTTCGGTACTGATTTGAGGCAGGTCTCATTTTTGCTGAAATGTACCACCCGCCGTACCCTTGTTGCCATCGACGAATTTGCCAAAGGAACAGCTGTCGATGATGGGTCCGGACTTATGGCCGCCCTCATCAATCATTTTACCACTCTCGGCTCACAGACCCCCAAAGTTCTCATCACAACGCACTGCCATGATATCTTTGAAGGTGGCTATCTTGAGGGCCGACCAGCGATGTTTCTCGCACACATGAATGTCCGCCTTGACCTTGAGGCAGTGCACACGGAAGACCAGGTGGTCTTTCTATATCAACTGCTGCGCGGAAGAAGCATGTCAAGTTTTGGGAGTAGATGTGCAGCTCTTAATGGGGTCGAAGCCGCGGTGGTAGAGCGAGCTGAGGCAATCACGCTGCTCCTGGCTCGGAATGAGGACCTTGGAGCGGCATGTGCCAAGCTAAGTGTCCAAGATGAGGCCCAGCTTGAAGAAGCCGAGAACGTCGCCCGTGGGTTTCTCCAGTTCTCTTTAGAGCACTCAAAGGTGACTCGCCCGCAAAATAGGACAAACAACCAGGAGAATTCTCTTAAGACGAGCCTAAGCAGGCTCTTGTCATCCAGTGTCTGCAATCGAAGGGGCGACACAGCTTCTTGATATGGCATGTCTCTAAAATTCGTAGGATCCTGACCGGGCAAAGGAGTAGGTGGATCCAAGACGGTATGGCATGGGAATGGAAGGAGGTGGGCAATGCGCGCCTGAAGGAGCTAAAGAAACGACATCGCGACTGCAGCGTTATATCTGTATGTTCGAAGTGTTAGCTTAGGCGCGGAAATTCACGGCTGGAGCAAACTCGGGGGGGCGGCATGCCTCACAATAGGCCAAGGGGTTCTCTGGCAAGACAACAAGCAACATGCATATATTTATCGTTCGTCCACAAAGAGTCGCAGGGAAGAAGCCACACGCCTAGGTCGCATATAGTATTGATGAGTGTTCCTGGGTTCATTCATGGGAAAAGTCTTCACGACGTCAACAAACGGTTCGTCTGCAGACCCCTGTTCTGACCTGCATGTTGTCGTTATCTCTCAAAATTAGGCGCTGACGGGTGTGGCCGCTGCGAACCAACAGCTTCCCAGCTTTGACAACGGGCTTAGCTGCATGCCCTAGCATGGACCTTGTCCCAAATCGCTCCGAGCTTGCTTCAGGTACTAGAGTGCCGGTCCTGGGCTGCCTCCCCGATATCAGACGTGACTCTCGCTTGTAAGGCTGCCTGCCCAAAATTGATGCCCTGTCTCCAATCCTACGAATTTGCTTTGCACGCGCACGCATCCTCGATACCACTACGTCTACATGCCAACCTCGGGTGCCCGTAATGATGGCGTCGAAATCACCCATCGGCCTAGAAGACAGGTTCGAAGACCTCGACGACCAGGGCGTCTACGACCGCGTCAAAGTAGAACTTGCAAGTGACAAGGCTACCAACTTCGTCGTCGAGTTCAACCTTAATGAGGCGAGGATTGCGTTTAATCTGAGGCATGAAGAATTCAGAGTACTCCTTGGCCAGAAGGCCCCCGAGGGCACGGTACGCTGGATCAACATCTGGTCTCCAAGCACGCAAACCTCGACCGTACAGCAGATCGGCGACCGCTATGGCTTCTCCCAGAGATTACAGGCCATAATGATGACCCCTCCTTTACCATCTTTGTCGAAATCCGATAAGAAACAGTTTTCCAAGCGGAACGATGTCGAATCAGTATCGGCATGTGGTGAAAACAAAGCCCAGCCGTCAGCTCAGATTATACCACAGAGCTCAGAGGACCTCGAGATTTATCAGATGATCAAGGAGACGGTCAACTACACATCGATCGACCGAGGGAAGCATTGTGGGTACTCATAAAGACGTGGCCATTGAAGGCGTCTAATTTGAGGCAGTTCTTTGTATTGGTGCCAACTGGCTACACCGTCGATCCTCGGGCCGTGACAACGGAGAGCTCCCGAGAGTGTTACCACCATGGCACTGGTCCTGGCTTACACTGTGCTCTGACTGTACGTCATAAATACGACTCTATAACTTATTTTTTGCCGGTGAAACCTGTGACGAGCTAACCACTGCCTTAGCTGTTGTTGTGTCGTTCCACGAGACGCCACCGACAGAGCAGCCGGAAAGGGATGACAGGGCCAGAGAAGAACTGCAGAGCATGCGATCCAACACTCTCAGTGTTCTTTCCCAACTCTCAAAGCACGGTATAACGGACTTCAGCGACAGGCTCGTCTCCTTCAAGCGAGTTAGGCAGGCGATGACTGGGATGGAACCCCAAAGCGATACGGCATATGAAGGCTCAAGCAATCTGTTTTACTATTTGTTTGAAGATTATTCATCGGCCATGCCCGTGTTGAAGGCATCCAAGCTCCATCTTGAACACTTGGTAAGTGGAAACCAAACAAATTGTTCCATCCGGCACTGCGCTAATGTGCGGCCCAACAGAGCGACCAGGTTTTTGGGAGCACGGTAAGAAAAAAGAAAGACTCTGCTGCTTTTTCATACGTTCTGAAGGTAAGATTGCTGAGTTCACCTTCTACAGAGCCGAAGAAGCAAAGTCAAGACGGAAGATGTCGTCAAGTCTTTGCACCACCTGAGCAAGGAATTACGACAACTCCACCATCTTTTTCAAAGCTACAAATACCTTATCCGACGCATCTGTTGGCCCCAGTCGCTTGAAGCATACCAAGAGGGCCACTTTGATCATTTCGAGCCCCTAGAAAGCCTGTCCGGCGAGGTCAATATATCCTTATCGGCAAGAAGTCGCTTCGAACGCCTCGGGGACAGACTACAGCTATTGATGCTCAACACGATTCAAGGGTGCCTAGAAGAGCAAAAGGCCTTGTCAGACACGGTCAGCTGCTTCCAAGGCACTGAGCCATTATTCTTAGTTGCTATCGACGCTTACTAGGTTATATACAGTATTTCAGCCTTACGGCCCAAAAGGACTCGCAAGCTACCGCCCGCCTAACCAGGAGCGCAACCCTCCTCGCCAAACTAAGCGTCTTCTTCCTCCCCATCACTTTTATGACCAGCTACTTCTCTTTAGAGATACCCGATCTCGTGGAGCATTACACGCCCAAGACGTACTGGATCTGTTTCGCCGTGATTGCCGGTCTTTCCTTCATCAGCCTGTTCTTTTTCAGCCGCATGTTGGAAGCGGTAAGCGACACCCTCGAAGGCTGGGTTGATTGCGTCTTACGAAATGCAAAGAACCTTGCTGGCTGTAGTACGCATGACGACAGAGACTAGCGACAAGGCGATCATAGGCCGGCTGATCTGTAGGAGCTTGATGGAGAGCTCGCCAGCACACTTCACATCACACACGGCCCATGTGGTATATGACAGTTAGAAAATATGACCGGATAGAAAGCGTATGAATCGTAACTATCTGCACAGGGTAAATGGAGCAGATTTCCATCATGTCATTCCGTCCTATCGCATGGCGCCGAAGATGGCGACTCCCGCGCCGGCAGCGACACCGGCCATGCACGCCGCCATTGAACGTGACGCAGCATTTATGATAACGCCATTGAACGTTGTTGATTGGGAGCACTTGTCGTTCTCTAGACCGTAGCAGGCGCGAGAGCTGAGGCTAGAGCAGATCGGGGTGGCCGATGTACCGACGTCAGGCCGGGTGGCAGCGACTGTGGTGCCACCTCCGCCAGGCACGACAACGGTGACGCCGAAGCCGGAATTTCCGTCAAGTTGGGTGACACAGCTCTGGTAATTGCGAGAGCACTGGCTAACGGCTGAGGAGCACTCGCCGCGGTCGAGAGATGTTGCGATGTACGGGAACGGGAAATATTCATTCGGCACGTATGAGACAGCCGTGGGAGCGTTGGGCGCTGTTGTCGGAGCCGTGCCGGTGCATATGGCTCTGCAGTGTGCAATGATGTGTTAGCTTCTTCCATATCATGACGTGAAGCTATCCACCCGGTTCATCCATACCCTTCAGGACAGCATGCTGGCCGGTTGTTGTCATCGAGTTCACAGAGCTGACCTATTGCGCAGCAGACGCCCTCGAAGCTCGTGCCGAGCGAGTCTGAACACATGGAAGTGCCGGCCGGGCAGTCCTGACGCCTGAATAGTTGCAGCGGTGATCCGCCTGTTACATAAGCCGTGGTCGGGTTTGGCGAACTGGTTTGCGTTGGCGTTGAGGTCAGCTCTGCGAATGTAAAGAATGAGCCTGTCGCTAAAGGCCATGCGAGAGATGTCGTCCACCGTGATGACCTCATGGTTCTCCTAGTCCAATGGTGCAGATCCAAGCCAGCGAATCTCGATAAACGGTCCTTTTCATGCCCCTCTGCGTGGTTAGAAACAAAGCAGCGTCGTCTGGGTGGCTTCAGTGTTGTGCTACAGGAACCTGATGCCTCCTCTGGGAATAGAAGGCGACGGGTCCCGGGCGATGCTTATAGTGTCCAGAGCAGCCTGGCCGTAGAACCGATTTAGGATTGATATGCAATAGCAGCAGCAATCAGAGCAGCAGCAGCAAGGAGTAGTAATAGTAGGAGGAGGAGAAGTAGACGAAGAAGAAGGCGGACGAGCAGGAGGAGAAGGAGAGGGGGGCTCGGAGCTATAGCAGTGATATTCTTATTCGGTCCCCAACTGGCCAAATCGACGGTAAGGCCTCAGCAATCAATTTGCTTCTCTCTTCCCTGTTCGTTGCTGCTCGTGGACCATTGTCCTGTTGCGCAAGTGCGCACAAGAAGTAAGCTAAGACGACCAACCCCGCCCACGTCTTTTTGGTGTGTTGCATGCAATGCACGCGAATCCTCTCCCTGTCCTTCGGATTAGCTAGGCCGAGAGGGGGCCCAAGATGGATGAGGTGGCTGGGCTTTACTGGCCAAGTGGGCAGCGACGAGCTGCAATCGCATGATGTCATTGGGCAAAGGGGATAGTTGGCACAGCAACCCCAGCCCTCAGGCTCCTCTCTTGGATCACGACCTCGAGACGGCATTGTTCGCATGGACTAATGGCCCCGGACGTGCGCTAGAATTTGTCGTAGCCGTTGAAGTGCCTGCATATCGCCGGGAGCTGTCCCCTGTCCACGCGCCTCATTGATTTCTTTCTGCGCTTCTCGGGCAAGGAAGCTGAGGTCACCCCAAACCTGGTCTGTGTAGCTGGCGAGCACGTCGTCCCAACTGTCCATCCACATAGCTCTGGCTTGCTGCGGATCGGTGACGCCAAAGTACTGTAGCAACTCGGCGACGTTGCCTTCTTGCAGGAAATCGGGCTGGAGGTCGAGCAGGGTAGTCCAGTTGGAGGCGGGGCCATCACCGCTACTGCTGAAGAGCGCCTTTCTCAGCGACTCTTCTTCACGCCGTGAAACGAAGCTGTGGAGGGTATCGTCGATGGCTTTCAAATCGTCCAACTCATCTGGAGCATTCAGCAGATCAATGACTTGCTGGCCGTCCCTGGCTTCTTGTTCATTGATATCAGACTGGATTCCCGAGGAATGAGAGTTGTACGAAGTGTTCGTGGAATCAGCGAGGCTGTGCTGAGCTTCATCTAGTATCTGTAGCTGGGACGATATGTCAAGGGCTGCTTGAGCGCCCTTGAAGCCCTCGTACTGCCGTTCGCCAGCTGTGGTTGAGTGTCGTGATGATGAGAACGCGGACCCAACACCATTATCGTAACTATCTCCACCGCGATAGGTAGCAGCCTGGTCTCTATTTACAGAGCCCTGATTTGAGCTGTTGCTGGCCTCGGCATGCGCGTACACCTTTGCAGAGGCCCCGCTCCGGACGACCTCAGCATCAGGGCGGCCTTCCAGGGCAGCTCGAGAAAGGCTGGCCGCCGATGTCGCGAGGCGATTTGCAAACGAAGGCTCGGATCGCACATCGTCGTCTCCCTGTAGGGATCGAGTGTTGGTTTCGCTGTCGACCCTGGCAGGCACAGCAGCGGAGGCTTCCTTGTCCTTGCCTTTGAACTTTGGATCGGCGTCGTGGCTACTACGTTGATTCATGAGATAGGCGGCCTGAAGCACTGAGTTGTAAATTTGTTTTCCCCAAGAGTAATAAGCAAGGTTGCGATGATGATCAAACAAAGGACGTTGTGAAAACAATTGACAAAGTTTAGTTGGGCAGGCAGAAAGGTAACTAAGGAGGAGTGTCAAGGAACCCGAGGTTCCTGCCTGTGACTGTACATGTTCGGCGGTGGACGAAAAGTATCCGAGCGGGCCCGAACAGAACAGAGAGGGAAAGGTTGGCCGCTGGCTGCTCTATTTGGCTGGAAGACTCACAGCGGAATGCTAGGCTCCTGGAAGAGCGGCAGGCAGCAGTAGCTTCATCGACCCGGCGGCTCAGATTTAATGGGGCGTAGATAGTGACCTTGTCATGCTGCTCCATTGCAACTGAAGGGGAGGAAGAAGCGGCGGTATGTACGTGAAAGACGTGTTCTCAATGAATTCCCACTCATGTTCTTATACGCACTGTACTCACTGGAGGACCTACCTCTTTCCAGCGATAGTGTACACTCAAGGAGACGTCAATACCATGAGGCCTTCATATCGACACGAGGGAATTCAGAGGTACTAGAGCCTAAAACCACTCAGGTCTCAACAAGAATGGCGCAGGCAGGGCTTTGATAGTTGCTTCTCGCCTAGAAAAACTTCTTACATTGCCAGAAACAGCGGGTGGCTTGCGCAACACTGTTCCAGTCCTTTTGGCATATACACCTGAGCCCGTAGATACTGGCGGCGAGTGGAAGGAGCGTTCCAAGTAGCGGGGAGATGGTACCACGATCTTGACACACTCAAGGCACGTTCTTGGGGAATTCCGTATAAGGCAACATGTCCGAGTGGTTAAGGAGCCAGACTTGAACTCAAACCCTCACCCATCTGGTGGCTTCGGCCGCGTAGGTTCGAACCCTGCTGTTGTCGACTTTTTGCGCCGTTCGGGTTTGTACATGCTCATGGATGGCGGAGATGGCGGCAAAAATGGTGTCTTTCCCAACCCGGTACCATGAGTTCGCCGTTAACTTGTGGTTTGCCCTTGAGTGGTAGGTTATACGGGCTTATCGTTACGTTTGATTTGTAACCGTATAAGGCCACGAGCGAGGTCAGCTTGGTCGGATAGCCCAGCTTAAGCTTCAAAGTTGTGGATGCGATCGGTACACCTGGTAATACCCCTCATCGTGCTTGGGTCACCCACTGGACGGTTCCGGAATGCCCTGGCCCTTACCCCCAATCCTTGGTCTCCAAATGTATTTTGCGTCAGCAAAAGTTCGTCAGTTATCGAAAATATTGATTTTCATTTTCATTTTCATTTTCATTTTGAATCTCAGTTTTTCTAATTGCTTCTGATGGACGGCCTCGTGAGTTTGGGCAAGATTGGTATAGCAAGCCTCCGTACGCACCGAAATTCCAGCGGCACACAATGTACAGCTAGATACTTATCTACCTAGGCATCTAGAAGTCGAGGTCTTCGTGTCACTAGGTACCACCTAAGGTATCTACCTAGCTAGGTACCTAGGTAGGTAGGTAGGTACATCAAGGCAGGGCACAAGCACCTCACACATCCTACCTACCGTGCTACCTACCAGGCAATCATCTTGCTAAGTACCTACCTACCCAGTCCTCTCACCTGCCTGCCTCAGCTGCGTTACCTAAGCTAGCTGGCTACCTACAGTACCTTCTGCCCTTTCTGACGCAAGCACACCACCTGCTTTGACGGCGTCTCATTCACACCTCATTCTCATTCCCATCCATCCTGCTTCCAGCCCCCAGTCAGACCCAAGGCCCTGCACACACTGCCTACCCACCTACTTACCTGGTACCTAGGTAGGTAGTGCACACCGTCACAACGAGCGCCGCCGACAGCAGCAGGGCAGGCAAGTCCATCAGTCAGAGCAATACCCATCCCGTCGACCTTCCTAGCGTCACCTCTTTCTATCACATCCATCACCGCACCACCACTTTCCCACTCTCTCACACACCTAACCCCCCCCCCCAACCTCAACCTTGCGCATTCCTGCACCCTGTATCTGGTCTGCCCGCTACCCGCGCCGCGATAACCCCCCCTCCCCCGAAGAAAATACCGTGCAACTCCCGACCAAACACCCCCAGGTCGCCGCCAAAACCCGACCGTCGCTGCATCCGACGAACTATTCGGCTTTTGCAATCCCCAGACGCATTCTTCAAATCCTGCACCCGCACACGTATACGCTTCCTTCACCATCAAGGAGTTGATCCATCTCCTCGAGCTAAGGGTCTCCCTTTCCCCCTCTTCTCTGCCAACTTCGACCCGCCGGACCTATCTATCACAAAGGAAAACAGAAAGACCTTGGCTATACCTCGCGGCAATTGTCTCTCTCCTCCGTTTCGCCTGCGTTTTTTTACATCGATTGCGCACATCGCCCCAGCCATCCTTCAACATCACCGTTGTTACGCCTCTCGAACTACGATCCTCGTGTGGCTCATTCCAGCCCTATCCACCTCACCCCGCGCTGAGAGATAGCTTCCTTTTCGCCGTACAACTAGAGCTCGCCCCTCGTCCACTCCGTGCCCCGCCACCTCGCTTCTTGTTTCGCCGATCTCAACATCTACAACTCCATTTCCTAACCGTCCCAGAGCTGGTTAGCAACCATGGTGGACAGCGACACGAACTCCCCTACGTGGAAGTTCACCCAGTATGTGCCCGCCAGCCTGCTCCATGTCTTCTTTCCGTCACCAAGTTGGCTGCCTCCCCACCCTTGCTTGACCAAGTGCTCACGCGACGCAATAGGTGTTTTGGAGACAAGGGCGACGTGGAGGACATCACTGAAGGTAAGTAATCAACCCTGCTGCTCTCGCCACGTGGGGCGAGACTCCGTTGCGTGCCCATTTGGAGCTGCGAGTATCTGACATATTCTCTAGCTGATATCATCTCGACGGTCGAGTTCGATCACACGGGTAACTACCTCGCGACGGGAGACAAAGGTGGTCGGGTCGTGCTGTTCGAACGGAACGAGACGGTGAGTTTGATCTGCTCCGTCAATCTACGGCGGCTGCATGCTGCACAGCTCTTCTGATGACCTCGAGCAGAAAAAGACATGCGAGTACAAGTTCCATACGGAGTTTCAGTCCCACGAGCCCGAATTCGACTACCTGAAGTCTTTAGAGATCGAGGAAAAGATTAACAAGATCAAGTGGTGCCGCCGACAGAACGCATCTCACTACCTGCTCTCAACAAATGACAAGACTATCAAGTTATGGAAGGTCTTTGAAAAGTCGCTCAAGGTTGTTGCCGAGAACAACTTGTCTGACGATTTGACTCCCGCAAACCTTGCCGGCGGAGGAGGTCCTCCGAAACAGTCGCCTGCGCATCGCTTCAAGAATGCCGAGGACCTCATCATGCCCCGCCTCACCCACCACGACACCGTTGTCGCCGCCGTGCCCCGCCGGACCTACGCCAATGCCCATGCCTATCACATCAATAGTATATCAGTCAACAGCGATGGCGAGACATTTATCAGTAGCGATGACCTCCGCATCAACTTGTGGAACCTCAATATTCAAGACCAGAGCTTCAACATTGTTGACATCAAACCGGCCAACATGGAGGAGCTGACCGAGGTGATAACTGCCGCCGAATTCCACCCCCTGAGCTGCAATTGGTTCATGTATGCCAGCTCCAAGGGCACCATCAAGCTTGCCGACATGCGCCAGAGCGCTCTGTGTGACAGCCACGCAAAGCGTACGTACTGCACCCCCCCGCCCCCCGTTACTCATGGCCAACGTAGTCTGACACGCTGCAGTCTTCGAACAAGAAGAAGACCCATCGTCGAGGTCATTCTTCTCCGAAATCATCTCGTCAATCTCGGACGTTCGCTTCTCTTACGACGGCCGCTACATTCTGTCTCGCGACTATCTGACGGTGAAGATTTGGGATATCAATATGGAGCGGCAGCCGGTCAAGACGATTCCTATCCACGAACACCTGCGGCCTCGTCTTTGCGACACGTACGAGAATGACAGCATCTTTGACAAGTTCGAAGTTGTCTTCTCAGGAGACGCGAAGAATGTCATGACTGGCAGCTACAACAACAACTTCATGATTTACCCATCGGATCCGGAGAAAGAAGTTGAGGTGGTGCTTCAGGCCGACAAGTCTGCCTTCAAAGCCAAGAAGGTTGGCGTGCCGACGCCTATTAACTCATCTACCAGCCCAACCACAACCAATGGCGGCAAGAAGGGAGGTTCTCGTGCCGGTAGCCCTGCTGCTGGAGCTGGTGGTCAGGGCCAAAGAATGCGCAAGGAAACCGATGCCGACCAGATTGATTTCAACAAGAAGATTCTCCACATGAGTTGGCATCCATTTGAGGATAGCATCGCGATTGCGGCGACGAACAACGTAAGACCTTCCCACCCCATAACCCATTTATTTTTGTCGCCATCGCCAAAGCAACAGCAGCTAATATTTCCGTCTTCCCGGTACAGTTGTTTGTTTTCTCTGCACTATAAAGTCGGCCAAGGATCAAAACAATGAAGGGATAGGCTGGGTGGGGACGCTCATAGGCGGCACGCAGCCAGCGCTGCAGGGCAGTCGAACAAATGTGGATCGTGGGCGTCGGTTTCTAATGACAGGGTGAATTTGGTCAATGAGACTAGCTGTCCACGATTCGCGTCACAGCTGTGGCCGGTTGCTACGATCGCCTCATTACCAGACCCAGACTCTGAGGCTGGGACTGGGAGGCGATGCCAGCGGCAGAAAGATCCTGCTGGGCACCATGGGCCATCAGAAAGTGCTTAGGGGCTAGGGGAACAAGTAAAGGCTGGTGGTGGAAGTCATGAAAGAAGCACTACAGATAGATGGACCCGCCAACCGTAGCACGGTGGGTGATGCCTCCCTGATTTCTACAGCAAAATTGAGGCAATGGGATTCTCGCACCCTGGCTAATTTGTGTCTATGTTTTGTGAAATGAAGTCGCGGCTGGCTTCAAAATGTACTCTTAAAAACCATACTTCGCCCATCTCCGATGTCTAGATGGGCAAAGCCGGACAAGGCGCTTTTGCAAGTCGACGTGGCAATAAGAGAGGCTGTCAAGGTTTGGGGGTCCAGGCCTACGCTAGGTATAGGTGGATGGGTAAGGACCGACCTACTACCCAGCAAGTAGATAGGTCATACCTACCTAGGTACCTAGATATGCAAGTAGGTACAAGAGTGTCCATGGGAATGGCTATTTCCTTATCTTATCGGCCAGTCGTTTATCCGCGGCGTCGTATAGCTGTCCTTTATCTCGGGATACAGCTCGGCTTGTTCTGTACCCTTATCAAACTTGAGAAGTGTAGCTTCGGCAGGAACACATAGGCAGCTTGAGTTCGTTGTTTGGGGCAGGAAGTAGCTGCACAGCTACCTAGACGTCTACTAACCTGTCCAGGCTTGGACCGAATGCCATCTTGTATATGTCACAGCCCGCGACTTGAAGCTCAGCGGGGCAAGGCCAAGTCGCACTCAAACGCGACATGACTCAAATTGAAAAGAACACACTTGCTCCTTTTGGGCGTCAGGTGGGGTCCCAGCGCTTCCAGCTTCGGTTGGTTGAGCCGCTGCCATTGGCCACACTCCATCTAGCATCTTGGTTGTACTCAGTCTCCCTGTACCGAAAGCGCCGTAACAATCACTACCTTTTGGCTTTAAACCCCCCCAAAAAACTCCAATCCCTAGGAGTTCAATTGGTTCCGTCCGTTCCCCTAGGCTTCGACAGCCTCAATGTCCTCCCTGGTGACTACACGAAGACGCGGTCAGCCGAAAGGCATCCCACCGATTCCCTCGGAGAAGATGGAAACCACCACCCAAGGCCACGATGACGAGAAGATTATCACCAACGACCCCAACCGACCCGCCATGAACGGACGCGCTTCGACTGAGAAACCAATGCAAGCCGCTGGTCGCATTATCGCAGGCCTCTCTTCCCAATGGATCGCTGTTGGTGCCATGTTGGGTCTGATCTTTGGCGGGTGTTGCTCAAATGTTGGCCAATCTGATCCTTGCTCACTATTCAAACGGTAGATGTGCTGACTGTGCCGTGCCCAGGTATACGCCTTGGAAGCCATCATCAAGTGAGTGCCAAGCATTGTCCGGGCGTGCCTTAGGTTGCTAACCAAGCCTTTCCTCCACAGAGTCGAACCCGCGAGTGGTACGTCCATCTATCTGTTTCGATCATTTACAACGGTCTGCTTACCAGCCCGGCGTGTAGGAACTCTCTTGACCTTTGTCCAATTTCTGTTCGTGGCCGTCACTGGATACTTCTCCCAGTTTGATCGATCGAGACCTCCGTTCTTTCTGCAACAAAACAAGGTCCCTCTGCGCCGCTGGGTCATCAACATCGTGCTGTTCTTCAGTATCAACGTGCTGAACAACCACGCCTTCAGCTACGACATCTCGGTCCCCGTTCACATCATTCTCCGCTCTGGTGGGAGCATCACGACAATGATCGCTGGGACTCTTTATGGAAAGAAATATTCCCGTATTCAGATCGTGGCTGTCATCCTCCTGACCTTTGGTGTTGTCACCGCGGCTTGGTCGGACGCACAATCCAAGGCAAGTGGCGTTGCTTGGGGCGAAATAAGGCGTGCTGACGATAGAAACCACAACAGGACTCTTCAAAGACCGCCGAGAGAAGCGATAGACCCGCCTTCGGAACAGGACTCATCATCCTCTTCTTGGCACAGGTTCTCTCCGCCATCATGGGCCTCTATACCGAGGAGACGTACAAAAAATACGGGCCTCACTGGAGAGAGAACTTGTTCTACTCGCACTTGCTATCTCTGCCGCTTTTTCTCCCATTTGCGCCGTCGCTGATCCGTCAATTCCGACGGCTGGCCAGCAGCCCGCCACTGTCGCTGCCTGCCTTGGTACATTTTCCCGGTCTTGGCCTAGGTGAAAGTACTGGAGGGGAAACAGCCAAATTCCACATCCCGAGCCAGCTTGCCTACCTCGCAACAAATGTTCTTACCCAGTACGCATGTATCAGAGGTGTCAATCTCCTGGCCGCCGTGTCTTCGGCACTGACCGTTACCATCGTGCTGAATATTCGTAAATTAGTCAGTCTACTCTTGAGCATATGGCTTTTTGGCAATCGACTAGCTGTGGGAACGCTGATTGGGGCGGTCGTCGTCTTTGGAGCGGGTGGACTCTACTCATTAGATTCAAGAGCCAAGACCTCGAGAGTGCAGAAGGGATCGGGTACAAAATAGAGTTGCAAGGCGTGCGTGGAAGCGTCTTCATCGAGCACAATAGATGAATTGCCGCATTTCCTCCCGGACCGTTGTGGTAAACCGAGAAAAGTGAGCCCCGATTGACCTATATAGCTGGCTTCGTTTTTTCATGGTTCATGCTTGAGAGGCTTGAAGCCACACAATGGCTGGTGCCACTCAACTCATGGATGCACCGGTGATTTGCGGGTACCAACGGATGCTATAGGGGGCGAGGGGTTGGGATCCAAGATACGGATACCTAGCGGTGCTTTGCACCTCGTGAGTGAGCCTCGTATACGTACTGCCGGTCCATTCCCCTGTTTTAGGACCCCGCCGCAACTATGTGGACGGAGGTCGGAGCTAACCGCTACTACCCCTCCTCTATCCAATCGACATCCCACATGTATCCTGCTTTTATGCAATTAAACGACACTGCGATAGCGGTAGGCAGGCCAAGATCTTATCACCATAATTCTGCCGCCGTCACTCGCGGATGTTTGCTTTGGTTTTTATTCTCTTCTTTTTGGGGGGAAGAGCTCTACAGCACTATACGTCAGGGTTCAAAGGCTAGGTTATTGACATGGCTGCTGGTATGTACCCTTTTGAAGACTCTTCCCCAACACGACGTGGTGGTTTTGTTTCACGCTGGTAAGTTGCTCGACATGCGACCGTCGACATTCATGTATCGCCCATTTGCGTGCAAATGCTGACAATACGTCTCTACTTCAGACACATGAGTTCTTTGAAAAGATCCAACATCCGCCTCAACCTCTCCTAAGCAAGGCACCGCATTCCTGCTCCATGATGTCGACACCGATTCCGACGGGGAACTGGCTGGCCAAGGCTCCCGAGGTGACACAGGCTCCGAGGGGTCAGAAGAGCAAACCATGGGCGACGCGCTACCGTCAGATGTAGACCCTTTGCCCTCCCATGGACAAAACCACGATCTAGCTGGTCTGCAAGATGGCATGCTTCCCCGTGACCTTCCCACGCGGACCGCCTTTTATGATCCTGTTGCGGAACGCCAGATGAGCCAGACAGACGCCAAACTTTTCTATCAGCGGAGCCAAATTGGACAGCTAAAGACAGGCAGTGGTGTGTGGTCTCAGGGCTACTCCACACCTCCTCACGGCAGTCCCGTAATAGTCGGCTCCGAGCATCGTGATATTCCCGCCGGGCCTCGAGGCTTCGAGTGCCCTACGGACTCGTCCCCATTGGCCAAAGAAAGGACCACATCGAAGGGAAAGGTTGCGGTGTACGAGGACGCGATGCTGCCGGAACCGACTCAACAGCATTTTGGCCAAATTGCCGACGTGGAGAGCTTCCCACTTCCTCAGCAACATCCTTTTCGAGATGGACCTGAACCGCTTGCGAATCGTGGTCAAGCTGCTGACGTGGGCTTGGACCACAACATGGGTCCCAGTGCCCGCGTCCCGAATCATCCTGCCGTCCTTGGTATAGCCGCCTTTTCGGACACGGACCCACACATCACGGCTGAGCTCAGTGCCATTTCCAAGAATATTCAGAGCATTATGGACCTCCGAGAGAGGTACATTGGGCTTTCACTTCAGCGGCCGGACGACAATCCTCGAGACGACCCGTCCTGGTCCATTTACCCGCCTCCGCCCCAGCCAGCCTGGGGAGCTGAACACGCAAGAGTCGTCGCCTCCGCCGAGCACCAAATTAGCACTTCCAACAGCCTGGCCGGTAGCATGGTGTTGCCACCTACCGCCGATAACCTCGCGGGCCGTCAGGTACCTGGCGTTGAGTCAAAGCCAACGACCAAGAAGCGAAAGCCTGGTCAAGACATTGGCGAGGATTTCGATATGGTCGATCTCCTACCCCTTCCCTCGGCCGACAATACGAGGTTCAAGCTAGACGACAGCGGTGTGTACCAAGTCTTCGAGGATGAAGCAGCCGAGGCGAGCGGGAATCCTGTCGTTATGGTTCCTACTATCCGAGAATTTTACATGGATCTAGACCGGATTCTTAGCATTTCCTCCGATGGGCCTAGCAAGAGCTTTGCTTTTCGTCGCCTTCAGTATCTAGAGGGCAAGTTTAACCTGTACGCGCTTTTGAACGAGTACCAGGAGACGGCGGACAGCAAGAAAGTTCCCCACAGAGACTTTTACAATGTGCGTAAAGTCGATACACACGTTCACCACTCTGCCTGCATGAACCAGAAACATCTACTGCGTTTCATCAAGAGCAAGATGAAGAAGTGCCCCGATGAGGTTGTGCTTTACCGCGACGATCGCCATCTTACTCTGGCAGAGGTCTTCCAAAGTATCAATCTCACCGCATACGATCTTTCCATTGATACGTTGGATATGCATGTAAGTCTGCCCCTTGAAGCAAAAGGCTAACACAGGTCCTGTAAACGCAACTGCTAATACATCCCCAAAGGCGCACACCGATTCCTTTCACAGATTCGATAAGTTCAACCTCAAGTACAACCCGATTGGCGAGTCTCGTCTTCGAACAATCTTTCTCAAGACGGACAACTTTATCAACGGACGGTACTTGGCCGAAATCACCAAGGAGGTCATTGCCGATCTTGAGTCGAGCAAGTACCAGATGGTGGAATGGCGAATTTCCATCTACGGTAAATCACTCGACGAGTGGGACAAGCTCGCCGCCTGGGTCGTGGACAACAAGCTCTTCTCTCACAATGTTCGCTGGCTAATTCAGATCCCGCGCTTGTACGATGTGTACAAGGCGAGCGGCCTCATGGACACTTTTGAGCAAGTGGTGAAGAACGTCTTTGAGCCCCTATTCGAGGTGTCAAGGGACCCTTCGAGCCATCCTAAGCTTCACATCTTCTTGCAAAGGGTAATTGGTTTCGACAGCGTCGACGACGAGAGCAAGGTGGAACGGCGTCTATTCAAAAAGTTCCCAGTTCCCAAGGTGTGGGACTCGAAGCAGAACCCGCCGTACAGTTACTGGATTTACTATTTGTTCGCTAACATGTCGTCGCTCAACGCGCTAAGAAAACGCCGAGGGTTTAACACATTCGTGATGCGGCCACACTGTGGTGAGGCAGGTGACAGTGAGCACCTTGCTGTGGCTCTCCTGTGTTGCCACAGCATTAGCCACGGCCTGCTACTCCGCAAGGTTCCGCTCTTGCAATACATCTTCTACCTCGAGCAGATCGGCATTGCCATGTCGCCTTTGAGCAACAACGCTTTGTTCCTCGCTTACGAAAGAAACCCGTTCTACCAATACTTCCGCCGCGGTCTGAACGTGTCTCTTTCAACAGATGATCCTCTGCAATTTGCCTTTACCAAAGAACCGCTCATGGAAGAGTACGCTGTGGCCGCTCAGATCTACAAGCTGAGCCCGGTAGATATGTGCGAGCTTGCAAAGAATTCTGTCAAGCAGAGCGGATTCGA
Source organism: Colletotrichum eleusines (assembly GCA_016807845.1). Taxonomy (NCBI): domain Eukaryota; kingdom Fungi; phylum Ascomycota; class Sordariomycetes; order Glomerellales; family Glomerellaceae; genus Colletotrichum; species Colletotrichum eleusines. The sequence goes on from JADEZO010000007.1 coordinate 1,861,340, forward strand.
GAGTGCGATCAAGGAACAGTGGTTGGGACCCAACTACAAGCTCCCTGGCAAAGCAGGCAATTCTATGGTGAAGACGAACGTGCCAGACCGCCGAGAAGAGTTCAGATACCAAACCCTCAGAGAGGAACGCGACATGTAAGCCCCACGACAGGCATTTAAATCAAGTACCGATATGCTAACCTGAATAACAGGCTTCACAAGTACATCGCCTATGGTGCCAAGGGGTCTTCTGATCCTACTGTTACCGCTGACCAACAAAGCGTGGCCCAGAGCATCATTGGCGGAAACCAGCCGGCGGTACACCGCGAACACACTAACACGGGCAGCGAACCCGCTGCTGCTGCCACCTCTGATGAACAGAATGAGAAGGCCGCTTGGCCAGGCAATGTTGGCAACGTGGCGGTCCTCGAAAACGATGTGGTGGCTTCTCCTGCCAGTCTTACACCGTCTATGAAAGGGTTATGGCCTGCTGATGCCCATACATCAGGTCAAGATCCCAAACTGTTTCCTGGAGTCTTCAGCCGAGGCCAAGCGGGCAGCAATCAGTGAATGCAAGCTTCCAACGGATTCGGACGGCATATCGCGGATGCTCAGGAACGGGACATAGGGAATGGGAAGACACAGACAGTTACATTGGGTCAGAGTGTCGTGATATATCGATAGTTGCAGCATGATGTAATCAGAACTTATGGACTCAGCCCGAGTAGGCCAGGCTGTGTGGCTGTTAGAAACCTCGTCGGCGACTCAGGCGATTGAAGGAATGCATGCAGCTAGCTTCCAAGTAACTACCTAGGCACCTAGGCAGCCAACGGGGATAGAGGGCCCACTTGGGTTGCAAGCATCCACTAGAAATTAAGGTCCCCGCCTTGTCTCTCGGTGTAGCAGCTGGTTGCGGGAACGAAAAACGTATAAAGTACCTCAGCAGCAGGTTGCGGCTTGCGGCACTTTAAGCAATTTCGTCATGTGTACCTACCTTTAGGTACCTGACCTGCATCGTCACTTCCCATGGAAAGGGCGTTATTACTTTATGCAAGTGCCTGTGCTCGCAGTTCTTCAGCCACTCATCCACTGTATGCTTAGCGGACCGTGAAGTGTGAGCCCAGCCCAGCCTCAAGCCCAGCCCAGCCAGCACTGAGTAGCACCAACCTCCCAAGTTCCTCATTGTCACTTTTCTCCACAGGCTCCGACCTAGTCTGATCAGTTCCCCCCCCCCCACCCCGGGCCCAACCCAGCTTCTCCGACTCCAAATGCACCACGATCAGTCACGGCCACGACCTCTTCTCTACCACTCACCATCGGCGAAGACGTAACAATAATGCCTTACGGATAACCGCACGTCGAGAGACACACACCGCATACACACACACACACACACATCCACCACCGCACCTGACATCATAGACACCTTGCCTTACTTTGCTTCGAGCGCAAACCTGCATTCATCTTTTCATTTCTCTTGCCTAGGCCTGCCTCCCCAGTTATCCGCCCAACGTTTACGGATTCATCACCACCCAAGCCTTCCCCCGTGGCACAGCACGACCTGCCTATCTTTGACGCTGCAAGGTTACACTATTCAGCGTTGCCATTCTTCAAGTACCGGCAGGTGTTTGCGATAGCGACATCTGATCTCGTACATACAGATCTGCCGTGTATCTGCTGCCACATCTTACAACTTGTAAGCTATTCCGCCACTCCTCGCGCATTGCGATTCCCTATCATCCCCAGCCCACTTCTTCTGCGCTGCTATTTTCTACGTCCTGCCTTTACACGCTTTCTACCCTGCGTCTTGCCGTTCATTATCGCCCAGCCGGTGGAGGTCCACGTCAACGGGCATCGCATCACTTCCATCTCGCACCCCACTGCGTAGGGTGCTTTTACCCACCCCTCTCCGACTAACCTTGACGTATCCCTCTTTGACGAGAACGATTTGTCTTTCAAGGCAAGAGCTGACCAATATATATTGCTCCTAGGGACATCTCCAACACGAGGTTACCAAATCCAAGCGAGCCCCCACAATCCACCCATTTCCCGGGGTCGCCGGCAGCGAACAGCGAGCCCATCGAAGAGGGATTGACTGTGTCGTGTTTGCTGGCGAACAGTTGTCTACATACTCGCAACTCTAATTCTTCAATCCACGCATTAAAAGCAGGCTGCTCGTCTTTCCACCAATATGGGTTTCTTGGGAGTCTACAAGGCCGTATATGATTACGTGCCGCAGGCTGAGGGCGAACTCGCCATCAGTGATGGAGATGTTCTTTATATACTTGAAAAGAATGCCGAAGACGACTGGTGGAAAGCCAAGAAAAAAGCCAGTGCCGACGACGAAGAAGAACCCGAGGGACTCGTCCCCAATAACTATGTTCAAGAGGTAGGCGCGTTGGATTTTCTTCGTATCGTCCATGCCGCGTCATGTTTCTGATCCTTTTTTTTTTACTAGGCGCAACCCATCGAGAAGGCACGCGCACTGTTCGAATACACCCGGCAGACCGATGAGGAGCTTTCTTTTCCCGAGGATGCTGTCCTCGACGTATACGACACGTCGGACCCTGATTGGATTTTGGTTGGCCTAGATGGCGATTTTGGTTTCGTTCCAGCCAACTACATTGAGATGGCCGAAGCCGAAGAGCCTGAGACTCTGCCCTCACCCCCCCCGACATTGCCATCTCGTGCCGTTTCTGCCACCACCGAGGCAGACGGCTATTCCGGAAGATCAGAGTCTACCAGCAATCCCGCGGTGGCTCTCGCAGGCATTACGGCCAGCCGTTTCGCCCCTCCTCCACGCGCTGCGACCCCTCCGATGTCACCGCAGTCTCCTGCATCGGAACCGTCGGATGATGAGCCGATCAGAAGCCCGGCTCTTCCCACGAGACCAGTTTCTCAGACTGCGCCCGCACGTATTCAGTCCCAGAGGTCAATAGACACTCACCTATACAATAGCTCGGAAGTAATCGAAGAACAACCTTACCGCGCCCCTGGCGGCTTCCATATGTACAACATCAACGAGATGGTGTCCGTAATGGGCAAGCGCAAGAAGATGCCAACTACCCTCGGTATTAACTTAGCAACGGGGAACATCCTGATCGCCCCTGAACGTGCGTCGGACGGTCCATCACAGGAATGGACAGCGGATAAAATGACGCACTACTCTCGAGAGGGGAAACATGTCTTCATGGAGCTTGTGAGGCCGAGCAAGAGTGTAGATTTCCACGCTGGTGCCAAAGATACCGCTGAAGAAATCGTAGCCGCACTGGGTGAGCTAGCAGGAGCGGTCAAGGCTGAGGGGCTGCGCGAGGTCATTATGGCAGGCTCTGGAAAGGCCCAGAAGAAGGGCCAAGTGCTCTACGACTTCATGGCTCAGGGAGATGACGAGGTGACCGTAGCCGTTGGCGACGATGTCATAATTATTGACGATTCCAAAAGCGAAGAATGGTGGCAGGTTCGACGTGTCAAGAACGGAAAGGAGGGTGTTGTTCCAAGCAGTTATATTGAGGTTACAGGCTCCATTGCACCGCCCTCGAGCAGTACTGGCTTGAACGCAGCGAGGTCAACTGTCGAACAAAACCGGCTGGAAGAAATCAGGTTGACGAAAGAGGCTGTCAAGGCCGCTCAGCGAGACAGCTCACAGCAGGTAGGGCCGGGAATGCCTCTACCAAAGCGAGGCAGCAGTCTTGTGGCAAGAGAAACTGGTAATAACTATGGGCAGCGGAGCAAACAAGAAAACGGACGTGGCGATGGCGGCAGCCAAGGCCGGTCTGGTAAATCCAGTAAGACCATATGCTGCGGCCCATATTTGGTTTACTGCTTTTGCTGACTTTTTGCGTTACAGAGCCGGATCCCGCCAAAGTACGCACGTGGGCGGACCGGTCGAAGTCATTCAGCGTCGATGCGCAATTCCTGGGACTCAAGGACGGCAAAATCAACTTGCACAAGATGAATGGTGTCAAGATCGCAGTTCCTGTTGCCAAAATGTCGGTCGAGGATCTTGAATATGTCGAACGTGTCACCGGCATTTCTCTGGATGAGGACAAGCCGCTGTCCAACGTCAAGAAGGCCAGGGCCTCTCAAGCCAGTGCAGCCAGGGAATCGCCCCCTGTCGGGCTTGGCGCTTCCGTCGGGCAACCGCAGAAGCCCGAGTACGACTGGTTTCAGTTCTTCCTTTCCTGCGATGTTGCTGTGGGATTGTGCGAACGGTACGCCCAGGCCTTTGCCAAGGATTCAATGGATGAAAGTGTTCTTCCGGATGTCGACGCCTCGGTGCTTCGCAACTTGGGTCTTCGCGAGGGAGACGTCCTCAAAGTGATGCGAACTTTGGATCAGAAGTTCGGCAGAACAAAAAACGGCGCTGATAAAACCAATGGCGAAGGCGACGGCGCGCCGGGTGGTCTCTTCTCCGGCCCAGGTGGTGCCCTGCGGAATAACACGAGAAAGGGCAGGCCGGCGCCGGCGATTCAAACGAGTGACGTCGTTGATCCCAAGGCATTTACCGCGAAAGGTGTCGGCTCTGGCGAGGACGTTGGAACAAAGTCGCCCGTATCGGCCTTGGCAACTCCTGCGACGGCCAAAACAACCAGTGGCTTTGATGACGATGCATGGGACGTAAAGCCGTCGAAGCAGCCCCAAGAGCCATCACTTCCTGCAGCTACGTCTGCCCCCGCTCCTGTGCAACAATCTGCCCAGCCTGCGGAACAGCCAGCGCCGGCTGCACAAGTGCCAGCTCTCACCGGCTCTATGCAGGATTTGTCGCTTTTGACAAAACCTTTAGAACCGCAGCGGACAGTTCAGCCGTCGGGGGCGAGCCCGGCCGTCAGCCAACTCCCGGCGTCGGCGCAAGCTCCCCAGCCCACGGGAGCTACACCATCATTCTTTGATACGATCCAACCGAACCCTACCGGCCTGCAGACACCACAGCAAGCAATGCAAAGACAACGGCCGGCTCCGCCGCACATCGCCACAAGTCCCGGCTCTCTGATGCCTCCCCCCCCAGCGAGGCCTCTGTCAGCGCCCCAGTCGGCCCAGCCGAGTGCATTTGCGCCCCCGCCCTTAATGCCTCAGATGACTGGCATGTCCCCTCAAGCATTTCAGACGCAAGTCGCACCAACAGGCCAGAGCCTAAACGATATCAATCAGGCGCGTTTGCAGCAACAGTATACCATGCAGCAGCAGATACCCCAGCAGCAGATGAACCCTTACCCGGTCCCCCAACAACAACCGGTTCCAGGGCTCATGGGGTTCAACTCGGGCATGCAGCAAACGGGTGGTCAATTCATGCAGCAAATGCAACCAATGATGACAGGCGCGCCCGTACAGAGTCCTTTCGCAGATCCCCAGCGACAAAGCCAGTTCCCCCCAATGCAGGCGCAGCCTACGGGCTTTCAGTTTGGTACCGTGCATGGCTTCAATTCTCAGCGAACTGGTAGTATCAACTCCTTCTTGCCTCCTGCCATGGAGCCGCAAAGGACCGGCATGCCGGGATTCCAGCCTCAGCAAACCGGCATGAGCGGCTTCAGCAACATGAGCGGTGCTGGCTCTATGCAGCCTGCGGTTCAGCCTTTGCAGCCGCAGAAGACAGGCCCTCCCCCACCGGTCCGATTCGGCGTCACAGGAGATGCGAAGAAATTGATGCCGCAGGCGACTGGCCGGCGGGCCAATCTCTCTCAAGCAAGTAAGTCAACAACGTCGCGTACACCATGATCATGATTGCTAGACTCGGCTGACACTGATATAAAGCCCCTAACAATCCATTCGGTTTCTGATTGTACATGCTTTCCCCGGGCTGGATGGCCCATATGTTCCGAGTCGGAGCGAGCGAACTTCTTGCTGCGTTTTTCTACTTTCCTGGATATTCCAGCATAGCATATGCGCACTGCGGACATGCTCACCGCCGCCATACCAGTCTACACGCATTAGATGTACTTAATATCATTCCTTTCCATGTTGCAGCAGATGCATTTTACGTAGGACCACACAAGACGAGCCTTGCTTAATTAAACACCGATGCAAAGATAGAACCAGTCTGTTGCGCCTCCCGTTCTACACAGCAGTGCTTCGGGTGAGAATAGGCATGAATGCGCAAGTAAGGGTACACAAGACTTGATAGCTAGTCTTCTCGTTGCGTCGCTGGCGTAGACATGTGACAACCCAGCCGGAGAAAGTGTTCTTTCTCGTAGCGTTCTATGCAAATGGACCCATTGCCCTGTGACTAAGGACGAGCTACTGGTAGATGCTCAATCGATTAATGCATAATGAATTCAAAAAGCGAGGCGCGGCCGTCTCAACTGTAGGCGTATGCACTCCCAATGTATTGATGGATATCTTGTGACTGTCACGGTACGACATTCAGAAGAACGAAACGGCATAATGCAGCCAAGAAAGACGAGCTGGCGGAGCATCGCAGCTCCAAACATGCAAATCTACTGAGTATATAGAATTCGGGCCGTTAGGTAAGCGAATGGAGTATTATATAGAAAGTATGCTGATAAACCCCTTCTGTCCTCAATTACTTGTCATTACCATTCGCCTCTCCCGAGTGACCATGTTGTCCAAAACAAGCGCACACCTCCGAGCCAGGCTCACCTAAGGCGTAGCAGAGGCCGGACTCCCCATCGCTCTACTAGGCTTTACGTCGATGAACGGTGGCTTGTCCAGATCGCGCGGTAACCTTCAAGGGTGAGGCCTCGGTTTGAGCGGTCTTGTCCGTCAACTTGGTCGGCTGGAACCTCTTGCGAACTGCACGAATCATCATGATGAACCAGTACAAGTTGAGACTGTTGAGAGTCAGGTTACTGATAAGATACGTCACTGCTAACCACGCCGGAACCGTTGACGCCTCTGTCGCAAATTTCATCACGCCTGTCGGGGCAAGAATAGCGCCCGTTTCGGGAGATATCTCCTTGGGCAAGACAGGGTGGGCATTAATGGCAGCGTAAATGTCAGAAAACACCTTGACCGACTGGTATGTTCCGTAGACCAGACGGCAGGAGAAAAAGGTAAACAGGAGCATCAAGCCGTTGTAAAGTTGTGCGCGGGACCCGGTCATTCCTAACTTATCGAAGAACCAGTGGATATTGAGAAAGGGTGTTGATAACTCCCAGAGGATGAAGACGCAGCCGTAGTAGTTGAGAAAGGGTCGCTAGAGAACCGCAGTCAGAGGAGGGGGGGAGGGTCAGAATGAGGGGTTCGTGGGAGGTAAACTTACGAATCCAAGCGAGTAGACGAAGAGGGCGCTGATGGCGTGGGCCAATGTGCCAAACCCAAAGACGTCCATGTTGCAGCTAGTTACAACAAGGTCCCAGAGGAAATAGCCAGCAGCAAGGCCTTGAATCATACCAGCGGCACCAGTGTAACCCCACATACGACCTTGCCAGTCCATCTGGCTGCGCTCTTCGTCAACGAACATGACCCAGATGGCCAGCGCGTTGATGAGCGTGCTCTGGACGAGAGAGACGACGTGAGCGTCCCAGTTGATCCGTCTTTTCCTGGGTAGGTCGAGATATGTACGGCCAACGATCAATCGGGATAACAGTGGCGACAACGGGTAGTAGATGACCGAGTACAGCAAGGCCGCGGCGAAGACCTCATGCACATGTATCGGCAAGGTTGGGAGAGAGAAGTAGTCGGCCAAGGGCTGTGTTGCCTTGACGAGCCATGGTAACGGCTCGATAAAGAAAGGATCTTTCATTCTACGATATCGCTCTCGTGTTGCTTTCGTTTAGATTGTGGAATTGGAGAAGCGGCTCACAGACGGATGAAAGAGGTCGAAGGCAGGCGCGCAGGTTGCTCGTGGCACTGAGTGCAGAAACTTGATCCCTTTTCAACGCGCGTTGATTGTGGGACGTAGAACGCCTTGTCACCGGGCCAGATGGTCAGCCTACAGAGTCCTTGAAGGCAGACGAGGCTGGACTGAGAAGGCGTGTAAAGTGACTGAAGCTCTCGTGTGGGCCACGTGAGATAGAGAAGAAGAAGAAGAAGGAAAAAGTGTAAGGAAGTAAGATCACCTCGGCGCGGGGAGCTGGCAGCCTGGACGATTGTTGGGGGAAGCTAAGCTTGATGGAGGAGGACCCTTGGAGACGGTTTGTGGTGGGGCAACGGATACGTACCTGTATCTCAGTGGCTTCACTGTTAATCCATGACTGGCTGGTCCGACATGCCTAACATTCCATGACTAGGCATTGTGTCAAGAGGTTCTCGGGTACATTAGCGGCCCCGACTTGTGTCACTGCCTGCATCAGCTGGGTCGGGACAGCAACTGGTGGAGCTTTAGCGAGTATTTCTGGCTTCCTACACAGCAGCAGCTATGACACCGGCGTAGGATGCGGGAGCAAGACCAGTAACCCCGTGATGGCGTCAGATGGGCTTGGCATGGGAGCAGGAAGGAACATGGGGAAGGGGTCTGCACATGGTGAGGTGAGTGCGAATATCCAGTCTGTATGCATGTGATCTCGACTTCATTCTGCAACATAATCTGCCCTGTATGAGAGAGAAAATACCATCATAGTCTTGCAAACCAGCAGGAAAATACCCAATTATGGCATGTACAGACAATGCAAGGCACAGAGTCAATGTATTTCGCACCTGCAGCATTCATATGACATCAGCGAGCTTACCTCATGATGATATAGATATATGCAGCCCCGTTTACCCAATAATTCTCTTATACACATACTCACCACTGACCTTTCCAGGTGCCAGTGGAACTGTCGATTGTGTTCATGCCACCACCACCTACCTACCTCATTATTGAATCACCTTCAAGTGGACTCGAATACTCAACGGCGAGGTCGCCCACATCACAATCGTAGCCTTCAATGTGAAGTAGCAAGAACCAGCAAGTGCAACCATGGCTGATCTTCTTCTTGATCTACTCGACACGCGACAGCCTCTCAGAGCTGAGACCAACCCGTCATCGCGGTCAACCAAGCTAGCTTATCTGTCCCATCTCGCGGACCAAAGTCCAGCAGCCCTGACATCGACAGAGCCTCAATCCCTGGCTCATTCTTCACAATCGCTCCTTCTATCACTTCAAGATGTTTCGAAGCGCTCTCACCGGTCCATCGTCGACTCGGCGTCGCATCATGCGAGCTTGACCCGCGCTTTACCTACCTTGGTCACGGATACTACAGACCTACGCAATGCTATCCCCAAGCTTGACTCAGAGGCATTGCGCTTTTCCACCACCTACAGCAAAATTAGCGATAATGAGGACCTAGCAGAAAGAAAGCGTGCTCTTTTGCTGCTCCGCAACGTTGAGCGTCTTGTTGACGTTCTTGAACTTCCAACCCTCCTTTCATCAGCCATCAACACTGTCCCTGCCAACTACGCCTCGGCCCTTGATCTTAATGCCCATATTCGGAGGCTCCATGGTCTGTATCCGGATTCGACGCTGGTTGATTTGGTTTCCCGCCAGGCCGATGATGCCATTGTTAAAATGACAGCTGACCTCATCTCCGCCCTCAAGTCTCCAGGGCTCAAGTTAGCTGCATCGCTACGCACCGTCAGCTGGCTCAGGAGGGTACTGCCTGATTTATCCTCGATGAATTCCTCAAGTCGCGAGTCCCAGGAGCATACACTCTCTCTACTATTCCTTTGCTGTCGCGTAGCGACCTTGGACACGACTCTGGGGGCCCTGCAACCCCTCCGCGAACTGGCCGATGAGGAGCAGCGCAGGCAACAAAGCCCTAACAACCAGTCCTGGTCCGGTGGTCAGCAGACAGAAAAGTACCTCAAACGTTATGTCGAAATCTTTCGGGAGCAGAGTTTCGGGGTCGTTTCCATGTTCAGGAGCATCTTCCCCGACACGGGCCATCAGGCCAGCCGACTTCATGCCGACGCCAAGGATCCTCTCCAGCCCTTACCATCGACGTTGTCGACTTTCCCACTTCACCTCGTCGAGATGCTTCTCGAGGCCTTGAGGAAATATCTCCCTACTGTCAGGGATCAGGCAGCACGAGATAGCATTCTCACACAAGTATTGTACTGCTCTGGAAGCTTGGGCAGGCTTGGGGGCGATTTTGGCACGCTGCTAGCTGGGCTTAGTGACGAAGGCGAGGGAATGACGAAACAGTCCGAATGGGTTGACATAGTCAAGCGGCACCGACTGCTGTCAGGGCGCCTTGAGTCAGTCATTGGTGATTACAAGACAGCTGGAGTAAAAGACGGGTGAGGAGGAACCAACAATGCTAGCCCTCGACACCATTTTTCTGATGCGGGTTCAAAGAGATGCATGGCTTAAATATTCATGGTGGTGTCAGCCCCCAAAAGACAAACAAAAACGACAAAGGCGAGAATTACTAGCCATGTCGCGGAAACAGGACGACGATAGCTAGGGAGAGAGCTGCTCCCTTCTAGCATCACCAGACCTAACGCATGATATATGTAGGTTGTAGCCAAAGATACTCCTCGCCATTACATTGTTTTTTTGGGAAGAGTAGAAGAGTGCAGATGCTGCTTTCATGTGACCGGGAGGATGATGGTAGGTGGTTCGGAGAAGCACGGGTTCAAACGTTCGGATAGAAGCATAATATAGCTATATCCAGTACAACATACCAAGTATGGTTCACTTCGAGCTCCGCTACGTACAAGTCCCCAGTCGCCCACCTGTTTGGGCTGGTGAGTGAATATCTACCCTCAGCCTCAGGTACCACTAACACCCCTGTGATTGCTCTGTCAAAAGTCATTCTGATTTCGCGACCCCCCTTCAGGCTTTTGTACGTATCATCGCAACAAGACTGAGAACATTCCGTACGAGCAGAATATTATCGCAGAGACACAATGGCTCCGATTCCCGAAACTCATATCCACACCTGAACCTGCTCACAGACTGCGCGCTCTTTTTCTTTGACTAGTCCAGCCCAGCACATTTACACTTGGCGGTACAGCAGACTTCACCTACGGCCCAATGTCTCAACAGACAACAACTGGCCGGACAAAGCCATGTAAGTGATACAGTCGTATGCCGGTAGAATGACCCCGAGAATCCGCATGGCCCTGACACTCGGATGCCTCATATCTGCATTCTTGTCCCTGTTATTACTATGACCGTTGTGGCTCCTCAGGCCATCATCCCCTTGCCGTTATCCAAGCTGATCTGTTCGTTTCCTATCTCCAGCTCGGCACTTCGTTGCTGGACTTGGCTCTGGTGTCGCCTCGGCAGTGCTGCTGCAACCGCTGGACCTGCTGAAAACACGTGTGCAGCAATCGGGCCATCGATCCCTGATATCATATCTCGAAGACGTCGCCGCCGCCCCGAACAAGATCAAGACACTTTGGCGCGGCACGATTCCGTCGGCCCTCAGGACCGGCTTCGGCTCAGCTCTCTACTTCACATCCCTCAACTCCATCCGCCAACATGTCGCCCAATCGCGACTCTTGGGCCAGGCCACAGCTAGCCAGGCCGCCCACTCATCCTCATTGCCGACGCTCACCCCGACTTCTAACCTTGTGGCCGGCGCCGCTGCCCGGACGTTTGCAGGCTTTGCCTTGATGCCACTAACCATCATTAAAGTTCGATACGAATCAAACCTGTATTCCTACCAGTCCCTTCTCGCCGCATCATCCGACATCTACAGGACGAACGGCCTGCGAGGCTTCTTCGCGGGCTTTGGCGCTACGGCTGTTCGCGATGCGCCGTATGCAGGCATGTATGTATTGTTTTACGAGCTGCTGAAGAAGCGGCTCAGCGGCCTGTCCTTTGACAAAGGAGGACAGGACTCATTACACCCCATCACGGTCAAAACATCACATGCGACCTTGGTAAACTTTAGCTCTGCCATCATGGCCGGGGCTGCTTGCTCGGTCGTATCGAATCCGTTCGACGCCATTAAGACGAGGATTCAGTTGCAGCCAGCCATTTACCGGAATATGTATCAGGCTTGCCACAAGATGGTCACAGAGGAGGGTGTGCGGTCACTCCTAGACGGGGTAGCTCTCCGAATGAGCAGGAAAGCAATGAGCTCGGCATTGGCCTGGACTGTGTATGAAGAATTAATTCGACGAGCTGAGCGTACGTGGTCCTCCGGGATGACAACGACCGGAGCAGCGACATAGCACCAAGCCTTCACAGCCGGACAAATAGTTCCACTTCATCGATTTACAAAATAAGCATCATGTCATAAATACCTGATGCACCATTGCTGGTATAAGCCAATGGTACCGAGCCCCCTTGAACGAGTCCCCAGTATTCTGTCATTTCCCCTCCACCGTGAGAGCTAAGCAATGCGATCACATTTGACTTGGTCATGGTGTCTCGATCCATTCTCATGAATCATGCCGGTTTGGCACCCGCAAGGTACATGAGGAGTGCTGGCGACTTGCTTCGTTTACGGTCACTCTTCTTTCTGACCCATTCAAACTCGGGCTCGTGCCTATGTGACTTCTTGTCCTCGATCTCGAGCACTAGCTTAGATGAGCGCTTCTCACGGAGTGATCTTGTATGCCTCCATAGCGTGTCTTGCTCCCATTCTGGAACCCAGCGTTTGATAAGCACGTAGTCGGGATCCTGGCCACATAAGTTAGCAAGTACTGACTGGAAGCAACAACAGGGTAATCTTTGCGTACGACATCCAGCTCCCACTCAACATGGTATGTTCTCAGTGTTTCGATTGACAGATGCTTCCGGGCCATACGCGTGTAGGTCGGGCGGCTGCCCGCAACCAGAACATTATTGGCGGGGTTCGGGTTCGGCTTGTGAGAGTGAGGCTCGGGAATTTTCTCCTTCTTGAGAATGGCAGCAATGGCTTTTTCGTCAAGGCCTGACTTGATGAGATCTTCCCGAAGTCGTCTTTGGTACTCTTTTTCGCGCTCCTCTTTTTCCCTCTTCTCCTTGACCAAACGGTCCAACTCCTTTTGACGTTCTTGCTGTAGCCTTCTCTGGAATTCCTTTTCACGCTCCTCCTCCTCTTTCTTCTCTTGAGCAATGCGCTCCTGTTCCTTCCTCTTATAACGCTCCACAGCATCGGCGGCCTCCTTCTCTCGCTTCTTGGCCAGATCTGCTAGCCGCATTTCCTCCTGGTACTTTTCCAGTTCAATCTGTGTCTTGAAGCGTTTTTCCTCGGCGGCGCGGGCCTCGCGACTTCGGATGTCTTCCAGGTCGCGCTTTGCACGCTGGAGCTCAGCCTCTTCGCGATACTCCTTTTGGATTCGCCGTTCCTCCTTCTCGCGCGCCTGGGTGATCCTTAGTTCGGCCAGCTCCTGTCGAGCCCTTTCGGCCTCATATTCCTCTCGAGTCATGTAGGAAGACGATGGGGACCGGGAGTGGGGGGAGTGGCCGCGCGAATGAGAACGGTGACGAGGGTGGTAGACCTGCATGTGGCGGTCATCCTCCTCATCCGAATGTTCGTTATAGATGCGGTTGTTAATGATGACAGGAGGCGGGGCCGGCGCTGGTGCCGGAGGCGCGCTGCTTGGGGGAGAAGAACGACGCTCGCTGGAACGTTCTCTTGAGCGAGTGCGGGTAGTAATGACTGTGCGCTCTGGGGCCAGGAAGGCTGGTTGCTGAGGAGCTGAGGCGTAGTAGCTTCTCGGCCTCGGCCTCGCTTCGACATAGTGAACAGGCCCAGGCCCAGGTGACGGCACTCGACGCCTTGAGAAACGGATGTCAATGTCATCCGAGTCCGAATAGTAGCTACTCATTATGAAGGAAGGCAAGTAGCACAACAGGTTGCGTAAGGTATAGGCGGTGACTGTCACAGGCGTGAGGCTAGCCTTGAGTCACTGGTCTTCAAAAGTGATGCCCGAGAGGTCGACCACCTTACAGAACAGGTAGGCGGGACAAGTGGCACACGCGAAACAAACAAACAAAATGCTGCGACGCAGAAGAGGGGGGGGGAGAATGGAAGGAGGCGTAGGGAAGAGGAAGGGTGAGATCCAGTGAGCCTTTATGCTTTCCATACCTAGTTAGGTAGCTTAGGGTACAAAACGACCGGGGGTGGAGGGAGAGGGGGCGATAAGCTGCTCCTTCCGTCTGGCGCACGAGTGGTTGGCATGGGACAGCCGACATGCACACTCACTTGCGTGCGAGGGCAAGAGGGAGGGGCCAGCAGAAGCAGAGGAAGAAGGAGAGCCTAGCGGGGTGAAAGGAGAGGAGTTACAGGAGGCAGATGAGGGAACCAAGGAGGGGGGCACTGCTTTAGTTCCGGGCGAGAAGAGAAACAGATTAGGAGGTGTTCAAACGGCCTTTCATGAAATGGCTGATAATTGAAGTGTCGAACAATACAATTTCTTCTGACTGACACTTTTTATCGTTGAACTGTCTAGAAATGAATACGGTATCAGTGGCCCTGAAACCCCAAGACTCTGAGAGACAGACGGGAGGAACCATCATGACCAATCCATGTCCTTGGGAGGGCGGGTGAGGAAGACGTCGACGCCCGTTGTAGTGAGCGTCGGTCGGTTTACGTGTTGCCAGTCTGGGGCACGGAAGAAAGGCGGTGCAGTCAGCATCGGTTAGGCAAAGGGCTGGCTGGCCATTTGTCGGTTCGTCTACCAACCTCACAATGGGGATTTTGTTTTTCTGCTCTCGCCTTCCTCGTCAGGTGTTTACTAGGCACACTAGGTATCAGCCCCCCTCCTTACCTACCTATCTTACACCTCCTCTTCTTGGCGGGATTTGGCTTAGTGATCTAGCGTAGATGCTCGTAGGGCTGCACGATGCTGACAAAGTGGACCTCGGCATCCAGGGTGCGGGACACTGGGTGGCTTGAGCTTCCGCTCTGTTGGCGGCCGGAACGCTCTGTTCCACTTTTCAGGAGTCGGCGCTCGACGTGACTGGATAGCGCCGACAAAATAGGATGACACTTCCAAATGGGACCAACAGCCACCGCTGGCGGTCGCAACTTCAGCTGACCAGGCAGCCATTTTCGGATAATGGCACTGGCTGTTCTACTGCTGGGCTTGTCCTAGGTATTCGGGATAATATTCCTGCCCCCCTTTGTCACCATACTCGGCCCTTGCCTTGTACCCATTAGCACGAGTGAGGTCGCCTCTCGGAGCTAATATTCAATTTTTAGACAGCAGCACCACAGCCGTAGGTCAACTTCGGTGGTCAGCTGGTGGTGGTGTTGCTGCTCCCCTTGGTTCATATGGTACGTAACCCTAGGTAGGTAGGTAGGTAGGTTGGTAGGTACTTTGCTGCCTTCCCTACTTACATTACAGCCACTCCATTCTCACCCGATTAATGCAGCTTTCGGGAGTATTTGCGATGAACTGACTCGCCACTCCCAGCACAGGTCGCGGCGGCTACTGAAACAACTCTGACCGGCCGAGGCCCGTTGAGCCGGCGAGCAATTCTTTATTACAACATACAACCCTATCACCACCTAAACGCGGCATGTCCTCCGCCCCCACCCACGAATATATATAAAAGAGAAAGAAAAGGAAAGAAGATGGTTTATGGATCAGTATCAAGGTTTCCAGGTGATGGGAAGTACCTAATCCATTACCTTGACCCATCTTCTTCTTTTCCGTATTTTTTTTTATTCTTTTTTAGATTATTATGCTTGAACCCCCTCCCCGTTGATTTTCTAGTCTCACATGTTTTTGATCTCGGATCAGGGAGGTATCCCACTCTGGTCACTATTCACACTCACACAGGGGCAAACGCTTGCTACGCTAACGTAGATGAAAGAGGTCCTGTGTTCTGAGTGAGACTGATTTGCTCGTGCCGAGCATCAGTTGGCCAGCCTGGCGTTTTTCTTGTATGCGCTGGTACTCCCACACAGACTAGGCATCTGTTTGTTGGGTCTCAGAAGAAACTGTACTAAATACAAAGTTCTGGGAAAGGCAGGCATCTAACCCTGGCCAGGTTTGGTACATTCAGTGACATCCAGGGATGTCGTCTTGGCCATCCTTGATGCCAGCCCATCTTTTGGCAGCCGTCATTTGATTATCAGAGATCAGTTTCCCGTCTTGTCGTATGCTTATCGATTACACGAGGAAAGGTGCCTTCTCCTTCTCCTGCACCTCTTGGTAAAACTTTGCGGCTCTGCGTCTGTCCTCCGGCATCGTCCCTTCCTGATACAAGTCCGTCTATCATGATTGGGCCTTGAGCATCTGGTCAATGTGTTGCCGGCTGTTCTTATACGTCGTCTCCAAGTAATGCAACTTCTGGCTCAGCTTCTCCACCTCGCCCTCCTTCTCCTTGATCTGGCCCTCCAGCTTCTGTGTCAGCTGTGGTGTGGGCAACGAAACGAACCTTTTCCAACCCCCCTCAACAGAAGGGCCAGATGTCAGCGAAGTTCCATTCGAGCTGCGCATTTTCCCTTTCTGCTCTCTTGCCGTCCGCCCAGGGCGAAACATCAGCTGCAGCGGACAGGAGAGGACACACTAGTCAGCGAGGGTTTCACATACATTTTACCAACACCCTCGTAGACACCCGAGTTCGCGGGAAGGGCTGCCACCTCGTCCAGGGTCAGGCGCACCATCCGCATTTCTCGTTGCTTTGTCTTCATCTGCGTGCGGGCCTGGCCAATCTGCTGCTGGGCCACAATAGCCTGGCTCTCGATTTCACGGATCAACTAGAACGGGGGCGGAGTGAGCACCGTTAATATGAGTTATTCAAGCCAGCGTGTCGGCCGGAGATTAGTCCCCTCTATTACCTTTTCGAGTGCCTGGTTTGGGATAGACATTTTGAGAGAAGATTGAAGATACCGTAGAGCAAAAGAATAACGACCTTGTGTTGGTTTTGCTGACGCGGTTCGGAAGCGGATGAAAGTTGCTACGACTTAGTGTGAATGCGACGATGTTGATGGTCGTGGTAGTAAGCAGGTAAGATAATTCCTCCTCCTATGCGGGTATTCTGGCTGTCGCAAGCTTCGGTTCAGTATGTATTTGACCGAGTGAGATAATTAATTAGGCAGAAGGGCTGTACTGGCTACGTGTTTATACTGGTTGGTTGAATTTATGCCAGGTGGAGCCTGCCTGTCACGTATGCCTAAGGTATATAGGTACAAGGATACATCATAGATAGCGGATATCGCCCTACATAAGTAGTTAGCAGAAGATATCTAAGATATATCACACGATATAGACCTTAAGGTGCCAGACCTCACACTGCCGGACCCTCCTGACGGGATACCTTACCCGCCTACCTATTGCCTACCTAGGTACAGTCCACCGGGGTTCTAAATCTTAGCGTGGTGAATTGACCCAGAAAACCACAGATGAGTTGCTCTCCTCTAGATCTTAGAGGGAGGATGCTCATAAAGAGTTACTCAATCTTTCAGGTACATCTCCGGTTTGACGTTATTGAGATGTAAAAGTACTTACTCTTACTAAACTTTCAGTGGGAATAGAGTGTGCCTGTTCATATTAGACCTGTATGTGGGGCTTGTAATAAACCAATATTTAGAACCCCGGCGGGGTCCAGCACAGTAACATCAGGTCCGTACAACCCACTGCTCACTGCGTAAGGGAACGACAATCAGGAGATATAAACCCTATATAGATAGGTGGGTCTGTTCTCCGAAGCCGGTTCAATTGAAAGGGTATCCTAAGGAAACTAAGATACCTTTACAACGACTTGCCCAAAGCCTCGCGTGAATGTCATCTTTCCAGGCGAAGATCAGGCCACCGCATCCAACTATGATTGTATCCGGAGACACAACCACGCAATACCTACACTGTCATAGAACCCGTCTGTTTTTGAAAAGTTAATCAGTACACCTTTGTGCGACAGCCTTGGTCGTCAGCATAGTGCTTCCGCTCCATCACGCCGACCTTTCATTCAGCTTTCTTGCCCCTGACGACAAGTGGTATCGACGACAACAATCTAGGCCAAACAAGCTTGTACTCATCCTCGCGGCCCTCGAGACATCTACGGAGCCAAATCCCCCAGGTAATGTAGTAGTATGCTAATGTCTTGTTAGCACAGTGAAAATTAAATCCCGCCGTCGGATGCGAAAGGCTATATGGTTTATACCTCCTAAGACGATGTCAGTGATTGATTGGAGCGGCTGGGAAGGCAAGTAGAATGTCAACGTAACACATACCGATTCCTGTCATCAGGTGCCACCAGGCGTGACCCTCGAGCACGGCACCCCAGGGCAACCCAAGCTGTCGCCGCCAGCCTCGAATCTGGCTGCAGAAGGCGTTGTCCAGGTTCCAAATGAGAAAGCCCATGAGAAATATACCGAGACCCGTACCAACCATGATCCACATTGTCTCTAGGATTCCATGAGCCCTGGCCTGGTTTCTCTTGGTAAGGACCGGGCGTAGCTGGGTCTCCATCACGTACAAGCTACGGAGAACAACCTGCATGGCGTCAGCGGCCATGTCAAACAAAACAAAACGATATGCATCTACGGGGAAAGGTAGTATGACCGTTGCTGTAAGCGCCGCATAACAGGCTTGATGGAACACAGGGTCCTTGGTAAGGTGGTAATAATACTAGCGGGTTTGCAGTCAGCCTTTCGCTACCTTCAGCTTAACGTCCATTTCGACGCAGGGTGATAAAGGTACACACCGTAATGAAACCAGCCAGGAGAGCAAGGCTGGTACCCAAAAAACCAGCGAACTGCGGTGATTTCGAAAACGTGAACGTTGCAAAGACCATCAAGCAGGTCGTGTAAATCATGGACAGTTCATCTATCAACTGCATAGGGTCTAGGCGGGTTGTGTGAGCAGTGCGCTCGAAGCTCAAGTGGGGCCAACGCGCGCCTCTTGATGTTGGGGCCGTACATTTTAATGATGTATGGAAGGCCGTGGAGCCAAGACCGACAATAACATAGCCCAGATAGGCAATCAGGAATATGCGCGGGTGCCTCTCAGAGACGCAATTGTGCACGCCTTTGAAGCCGAGCCAGAGGAACAAGAGGTTCGTAAACGTCTAGGGGCCCGTGGTAAGTAATTTCGACGTTCTGGATAGTGTCATGGGAATATTGCATCTCGCTTACATTACAAACTTCTGCGCAGTAATACGAAACTGCATAGTCCTAGGGGAAGAGTAAGCAGAATTCGGGCATAATGTGCCCGCCGGCTCATCCAGTACACAAGGATGTCTCACCTCTTCGCAAAAGTTCAGCGTGGACGTTTTCTCGCCCCAGTAACCGTCCGGAACGTCCTCGTTGTAGGCTAAGCGTAAGGCCTGGAACAACGAGGACGATGCCATTGCGCTCGGGTTGAATCAGCTGTATGTAAGTCAAGCTGAGCCGGAGCTGGGCTACGTAGCGAGAACCCAACGATTGTTTGTGTGCTCCACTCCGTTCTACATTGATACAGCACGGTAAGCGAGTGTTTGGGGTCCAAGAGAAGGCGGGAGAGGAAGAGGGAGAGAGCCGACTGGGGTTTGAGAGCGATGGAGTGCTTGTGAGGGACCAAACCTAGCAGTAATAAAGGCGTTGCAATTGGCTTTTCGAGGGATCTGATGGTCAATTGAGGGTTTTCATGCGCAGGCTCTAGTTACCAGATTCTCGAGAGTGACTGTGAAAAGTGGAAAGTTAGACAAAGACGGTCAAAATGAAGAGAGAGCGAAGTCCCGTGTGATGATGTTCCGGGTCGTCCGGCAGCAAGTCTGAATAATCCTAAGGTTGCATGAGAGTGGCCGATTGGCTCTGAGCTGGGCTTAGGTACTGCGAGATAGAGGCAGATAAACGCATGTCACCAGGCCCTGATAGGTAGTGAAGTGCTTAAAGCGGTGAAGGCAGGGAGAATTATTGTGCGAGGTAAGGGAGGCAATGGTTCCTCTTACAGAAACATGACAACAAGATCAGTAACGTGGCTACTACCTACCTACCTAGGTACGTAGGAGAGGATGGGAACCTGGCTGAGCCAGCCGGCAACTTCAACCTGAGACATGTCCGCTTAAGGTGTGGGTTTTCCACGTTGCAAGTTGCAAGTGCACCCACCGGGCCAGCCCAGTGTGAGGCCGCTGGTCTCAGAATCATTGAAAGTAGGTACCGTAAACTACGGATGTGCCGCGGAAGTTCCTTAGTTTAGTAAGGTAACGCACCAGCAAAGTACCTTGGCAGAAGGTATACCTAGTGGTAGGTAAATTGGCACTCGAGTGACAAAAAAGAGCGCCGGTCTTCCTAATACCACTACTGCCACTACTACTATCACAGATACCACGATTGGTAATTCAGCTTCTAATACACTTAAGATGCGTGTATACGAGGCATTCACGAATTTTTCTAAAGCCAAGGCTATTAAATACAAGTAAAGGGACCTTTTTTACCCATTTTCAGGTATCTAAAAGGCAGGGCCATGAGGTTCTTGGACCGACGCTCTTTTTTGTCACCCGAGTGCTTATGTAGGTACATAGCAGGATAGGTACCACTACCTACCTAGATGCCTTGGGCATGCAATGCAAGCCGCACGTTGGGAAACAGAATGCACCTACCTCGTTTCGCAGCGCAGCAGAGCACAGCACAGTCACTCACACACACCCATTCAGCCCGAATGCGACATTGGTCCGACTCCCTTACATGCCACATGGACTTTCGTCGTCGTTGCCTTTCGACGAGAGCTGCGAATTATCACCACATCCCAACAATCAACATACAATCACTGCTAAATTTGTAACAACCAAGAGCATTTCAGTTCTGCAAACTATACTGACACCCATCCATCCGTTTTCCCTCTGCAAGCCAACAATCGACTTCAGTCTATCATTCATTGACCAGCCAACACGCACCCTGCTGAGCAGCTGCTCCCAAGGCAATTCTGTCCTTGTTCAAGGCCACTCAAGAAGACATTGCAACTCAACAGCCAAGAACTACAGTTGGTCGATCCCACTGCTCAACTCTAGGATCGTACTCGAAATGCACATGGTCGTTGGATCCCGCAACAGCCACAAGGCATAGCCAGCCTAATTCTACCTCCACTTGGAAGCTATACTTACTAGAAGTCACCTGGTGGTCGCTATGGCAGCTCCTGCAAAGTCGACGCGCTGGGGTTCTTTTCTTCAGCAGGCCGTTGCCGGCGTGGAAGCCCGGCTTGACAACATACTCGCCGAAGGCGAGAACGGGCCTAACCTGCCTCAAGCTGCTCAGCCTGCCACAGCTCCCGCCAAGGATCAGCAACCCAGTGGGTAGCCCTCGTCCTTCCTTTCGTTGTCGCTTCATACACTCCTAGCAATGCCATTCTTTTCTGGTACTGACCCTCGCTATAACAGATCAGCCTCGGTCTTCAACCAGCAGCCGTACGAATGACCGCCTACAGGAGCGCCTTGCCAAGGCCATGGCCGCCAAGAATAATCAGTCATCCGACGCTCGCATTATGACCTCTGACTCCCAGAGTGCCCGGCCGAGCGCGGATGGAGGCCGTCCTGAAGCTAGTACGCCGCAGAAAGACCGCACTGCGGCTACAAGTCCAGGTCCGAGTCCGTCGCTCACCTCCCCGCCGTTTGAGGCTGCCGCCCACGAGAATGCCACGCAATTCCCACCTCAGGCCAAGCCGTCCGTCCCGCAAGGCCATCAGGATGACCAGCAGCCTCAGACCATGGCACAGAGCGAAACAAGACCGGAGACTACACACGCCGCCAATGCAACACCCACTTTGTCTGATATAACAGTCAAGTCCGAGACAATACAAACTACATCATCCAAGCATCCAATGGACACGAACTACGCATGCAATCGATGTTCTGTATTCAGATCGCGTGTCGAAGTTCTAGAAGCCATGGCGGAGCAGACAGCAAAGGAGCATCAGGAGGAGATACACCGCTATATCGAGCAGTTGGAGGCTCTCGAGGCAAAAGTGCAATTTCTGGCACGGGATGCGACTGATGCTGCTCGAAAGTCTGCTATTGCAGCACCGGCAGGCAGCTACGAGCGGAAGCTTGCAGAAAAAGACGAAAAGATTGCTGCCCTGATGGACGAGGGAAGAAACTTGGCTGCCATTGAACAGAAACATCGGACCATCATCAGGAAACTCAGGTCACAAATAAATGGTGACGAGAAGACGGTAGCCGAATTGCGCGCTCGCCATGACAAGCTAACAATTGAAGCGGACAAGTTACGTACCCGAGCCAGTCGCGTTGATGAGCTCGAACAATCGAACCAGGATTTGCAGATTAGGTCCAACGGCATGCAGGACGAGTTGAACGCGTTGCGTGCTGAGGTATCAGCCAACAAGACGCTAATTCAGAGATTGCGGGATGATCTTCGAAAGGCTTCAGACCAGGCCCATTCAACCGTTGAAAAGGCCACAGAAGAGGCGCTCACGGCAGAGAAACGCCGTATCAAGGACCTTGAAGACACTATCGCTGCTCTACAGGTGGAAAAGAGCTTGGTTGTCGACAGGGCAAAGGCCAACGCCGCCGAAGCAGAGGAAAAGGCGATGCGTGCGGCTGAGCGCACCCGTATGATGGAGATTGAGATGAAGACGGAGCTCCAAGCGATGGAAGGAAAACTGGAAGCGATGCGCGCGCTCGCGGAGGAGGCGTCTTCGGGAGCCATGAGTGATTCTCAGGCAAAGCTACTACGCCAAGTGGAAACATTGCAGACACAACATGCGATTGCCGCGGAAAATTGGCAAGGCATTGAGGCCAGTCTGATTGCTCGGGTCGGCAACCTTGAACGCGAGAGGGATGATGCTCTGCGACGAGAGTCGGAAATGAGGAAAAAGGCGAGAGAGACCGTAAGACATAGCGATCTGCCTCGGGTCCATAGATCCAGGCTCCAGCTAAGTCTTTTCATGCTAATCGGCTGACAGGCGACACGATGCAAGCGTCAGGACGAGGAGTTGCAGGAGTTAACGAGCAAGCTCCCCAATTATCAGCGAGATATTGAGGCATACCAAGCACGTATCGAGGCACTCCAGAGGCGGGCAGATAACGCCGAGGCAGCCTTGTCCCAGGCCAAGTCCGAGCTTGAGAAGCACCAGCAAACGGGATGGAGGGCCGAAAGGCCAGAATCCGACCGTCGACCTTGGCTAGAAGACCACTTGTCTAGACCAGGGTCTAGAGTACAGAGTCGCCCAGACTCACCATTGTTGTCTGTGCCCACACGTACCATGAGTAACGATCTTCTCTTGCTACAGGGTTTGCCGGGCAAGAGTCGCAAAATCCCAGTACCAACTAACGGCATAGACGGCTTTCAAGAGGGTTCATCGGTTGGAAGGAAAATGTCAAGCCAACCTCCGGCAAGGCCATCAATGCTACCTAGTGGCTCAAGTCTGCCTATAGCACCATCTATCACATCCTTCGAGCTGCCTCCTGACTCGCTGCCAACGCCTACATCACATGCGGGGGAGAAAGATGACATGTTTGAAGGGGTCGAGACTTCTTCGTCTCCCCGACAGATGTTGCAAGATATGGTATCAGTGTCGACGGTTGGCGCAGGCCCTTCGGTGCAGCTAGTGGAGAGAATGAGCGCGGCCATCCGTCGGCTGGAGGCGGAAAAAGTGACTTCGCGTGAGGAGTTGGCTCGAATATCGGGGCAGAGAGACGAGGCAAGGGCCGAGATTGTGTCGCTGATGAAGGAGTTGGAATTCAACAAGACGGCGTCAAAACGCGTTGCTGAGTTGGAGGGTCAGGTTGATGACTTGAATTCGAGATATCAGACGACACTAGAGTTACTTGGGGAAAAAAGCGAGCTGGTAGAAGAGTTGCGTGCCGACGTGCAGGATGTCAAGGCCATGTATCGCGATCTGGTAGAGCGAACGGTAAGGTAATGGGATCACGGGGCACGAGCACCCAGAATCAAGACAAAAGCTGCCTCCTAGTCCTGTACGTGAACAAGCCCGCGTCTCTCAAATCCAGTCGAGGTCAGCAGTCGTTGCACAAGTGCCGCAGCTTTGCACTTGGCTGTTTTAAAGATCTATGCCTTCCTCCTCGGCGGAACGCTCGATATAGCGGCGAACCTAATTATGACACGTCAGCGACGTTCTTGTCAGTATTTCAGTATTTACGTAGCGGATACGAAAAGCTTCACAGACCTCCTTGTCGGGAGCCAAGTCCAAGGCCAGGTAACCATCATTGTCCTTCTTGTCGAATTCTGCTCCAGCTTTAAGCAGGGCCATTGCTGTGTCACCTAATGCCACGTGTAAGCAGCCGGTAGGTAAGTTACCAACGAAGACTGCATGTTAAACAATACATACCATGACCTTCAGCGATGGCGTGGTGAAGCGCCGTGTAACCCGAAGCGTCAGTGGCGTTGAGAGGGCTCTTGTTCTTGATCAGAAGCATCACCATAGGGACCGAGCCTATGGCTGCAGCTCTGTGGATGGCGTACTGGCCGCGTTTATCGCGGACTCTAGTAGACACCGGAGGCTCGTGACTGATGAGCGTCTTCGCAACATCCAGATTATTCTTTGAAGCCACAAAGTGAAGAACGTTCTAGGTCGCGCAAGTTAGAACCCCAAATACGCTTTTGATATATGTGTGGCCCTGCTGACCTGTCCATTGTGATCTGAGCCATTCTACATGTTAGACGACTCAACGACAACCCAAGAAGTGGAGACGGGCTGAGTTAATATCTTACTCTTCAAGTTAACATCGGCCCCCTTTTGAAGCAGTAATTTAACGAGAGCCTCGCCGTCCTTGAGGCTTGCAGCAATCATAAGTGGCGTCCAGCCGCTGCCATCCTGTGTGCCAAAGGTTCGAAATCAGTATGAAGGTTACACAGCTAACCAGGCCAGGAAAGGATGCAGTGAGCCGGCTTACCTGAGCATCTGGATCGAAGCTAGGTTGTTGCGCAAGCAGAATAACAATGTCAATACAGTTGGATGATGCAGCCCAGTGAATCGGTAGCCTGAGATCATCGTCCTCCCGAGAGGCGAGCCTGGGCTCTGTCTAGAAACTTCATCAGCATCTGGTTTATTCGGAGCAGCATCTGTACGAGGAATCACCTTGAGAATTGTCTCTGCAACTGAGACTATACGACAGTGTGTCAAAAGGAGTGGCTTTTCGGGGGTATGGCGGTTTACCTCTTCCTTCTCGGGCAGCGGTGTGGAGGGGAAACCGGTCTTGGGACGCGTCCATCATGTCTTGCGGGGTGCAGTCAGAGCAAATGTTCCACAGAATAATCGGGTACTTTCGATTGCGGATAAACATGCAACAGAGTACTGAGAGGGGAATTTCGAGTCACAATGGCAGCTCTGGCCTAATCGGGACGGTCGTTGACTGGAGTCGCGCAATTCCAGATGACAATGAGGGTGCGATTGAGCAGAACACTCTGGTGCGCATAAATAGCACACAACAAGACAAAATTAGATGAAGAAGCACACATGAAATCCCATCAAAAACACCCGAAGATGACTTTTGTTACCTTCCAGCTAGTGCGAAGCGTTCAACTTGATAGAGACGAGGCCGTGATTGTCAGAAGCCTAGGTGCTGAACCATAGATGTTGAACATCGGCTTCGGCGGATATAATATATCTTATCACACTGTGTACTTTAGACCGCAATACCTAGGGTGTAAGGTACCTAGGTCGCTACCTAAATAGGTGCTCAAACGGCCTTACGAGACTACGTGCTTGGTCTGTGGAGCTCAGATTGAGAAGGTAGGTACGTACCATTCGTTCATGGGATTGATTGGACGCGCTTTTCAAGTCAATGTTTTCCGCGTAAGGCCGTCCAATTGCTACATACTACTAAACCATCACCATAGCCGGCCGCATTATCATCTTCCACATCAGCAGACCGAGTCGCTGCGAACAACGAGGCACCATCATTTGAAACTTTACCGATCGATCCGAAGTATCTAGTTCTTCCGGACAAGTCTGGTGTTCAATCTCGGCCGGAATGGACCTCGCAATGTCGAACTCGAATGGGCCAGCAGCGAACACTGTCCTCTTGAATGCGCTCATTAATGGCAACCAGAAAATAGCCAAATCCATCTATTCTGACTCGCCCGCTAACCCTACGAGGAAAAGGCAACGAGGCGAATTTGGTGATCTCGCCGCGGAGAAACCGATTTACAAGGCAGCTGCCGAACGTCGCTTCAGACTTGAGTACGTCAATGTCCAACAGCTTCCACCAGCCCTTGCTGCCAAACAACCAGCGCCTAGCAAAACTCGGAGAATCACGGCGCAGCCTAACGCAAAAAATGCGCTCGTTCGACAGCGACCAGCACAGAAGCCCCTCGAGGGCCCCAATGGTTCCGCCGCTGCTGCCAAAGACGGACAAACGGCTATGTTTGAAGACGGTTCCCAGCGGCCATTGTCCGACTCAACAAGCCTGGCCCAGACAGGTACTTCGACAACACACGGCTCCAGACCCGAGTGGCATCCTCCTTGGAAGCTGATGAGAGTCATTTCGGGTCATCTGGGGTGGGTACGAAGCTTGGCCGTCGAACCTGGAAACAAGTGGTTCGCTAGCGGTGCTGGAGATAGGACAATCAAGATATGGGACCTCGCTACGGGCTCTCTACGCCTTACCTTGACTGGACATATATCGACAGTTCGTGGTCTTGCCATCAGTCCGCGTCATCCCTACCTGTTCTCTTGCGGCGAAGACAAGATGGTGAAGTGTTGGGATCTCGAGACCAACAAGGTTATCCGCCATTACCATGGGCACCTCAGTGGTGTTTACACACTCGCTCTCCATCCGACACTCGACGTACTGGTTACTGGTGGTCGAGACGGTGTTGCCAGAGTTTGGGACATGCGAACGAGAAGCAACATCCACGTCTTGTCCGGCCACACCGGGACCGTATCAGACGTCAAATGCCAAGAGGCCGATCCGCAGGTCATCACTGGCTCATTGGACGCAACAGTGAGACTGTGGGACTTGGCTGCCGGAAAGACAATGGGCGTATTGACGCATCACAAGAAGGGGGTCAGGGCACTGGCGACGCATCCCCAAGAGTTTACCTTTGCGTCGGGTAGCACCGGCAGCATAAAGCAGTGGAAATGCCCCGAGGGAGCTTTCATGCAAAACTTCGACGGCCACAACTCCATCATTAATACACTGAGTGTCAATCAGGAGAATGTGCTCTTCTCGGGCGGCGACAACGGCTCAATGAGTTTCTGGGACTGGAAAACAGGCCACCGTTTCCAAGCCCTTGATACTACGGCACAGCCAGGGTCCTTGGACGCTGAGGCAGGCATTATGAGTTCGACTTTTGACCGTTCCGGACTGCGTTTGATATGCGGAGAGGCCGATAAGACGATCAAAATTTGGAAGCAGGATGAGAAAGCAACACCCGAATCGCACCCAGTTGTGTGGCAGCCAACACTTGCGCGACGCAAATACTAGCTTGCAGTGTAGGACAGCATGGAACGTGATCGACCAACAGTGGCAAAGCAAGTATAGTCATAGTAATAGATACCCAATTACTGAGTCTACCTAGCATCTGCACCCTGGTGGTATGGGAACCCTAAAAGAATAGACCCAAAGCCTTAACCTCAACATCATCCCTGAATGCCATTTTGATCTCCTCGTCTCCTATAGCCAGACGCACCTTACTTGGCCTCTCTGCTTTGTGTGCTTCCAGGACAATTATACCTGCGCCCACTAGCTCAGTCGCCGCCCGCCGCAACGCCAGAGCCTCGGCAACCCGTGTACTCTCCTTTTCCAGGCCTAAATCGCCTCCTGGCGTTCCAGTTGTCAGGGCTGAAATGATGCCAGAGTTCGGAGCTGCTGTGTCCAGTTTCATGATACGGTACAATTCGTCCATGACATCCCCAAGTGTCGTCTCCATAGTGCCGCTCCTTTGAATTTTGACCAAGAGTGAGCTGAGAAGTAGCTTGGGTCCCAATGCCAACGTTCGTAAGTATTGCTGCATGGGGTTGGCAGTTGCCTCGTTGATCGCTCTCTTGATAGTTGCTATTGTAACCATAACGGGCGACCCGGATACCTTGCTGTTACTTGCAGCCGGTCGCCGTCCCTTGTGGTTACTTGCTGTAGACTGGGCGCGACTATCAGTCTCAGCAAGCTCTACGGCTCGTCTGCAAATGTCCAGTGCTCTTCTGGCATCGCCGCTCACTGCAGCCACTTTTCGGCTAGCAAATTGAATGGCGTCCGGCTCTACAACTTTACCAGGCACGCACTCGAGTCTGGACTGTATGATTTTCATGAGTTGCTCGTGGTTATAGCCAGGAAAAGTAATTCTCGTCAAGCCTATGGTCTGGGCTTAGTTTCAAGGTCACACGTCTTACAAGGGCCTTCAACGCTCAACTGACTGACCTATACGACTGCTTATCTTGTTGCTCAGGGTTCTCTCGGGAAGATCCATGGTGTTTGCTACAGCCAGAACGATGAGCCTGCTATGCCGTAAGCCTGGCCAATTGAAAAAGTTGTACATGACGCTTTGATTTTTCGTCACCAGCTGGTCCAACTCGTCCATCAAAACCACGCATGGCGTGCGGCGAGGGCTCGGATTGTTGAACTCTCTCTCCAGAAGGTCTATCGCCTGCTTAGGACTGACACGTTCGCCCTTGAGGGCCTCCCATAGAAGACTATAGGATTGGTGGGGATCAGTGATCTTCATGCCATTAATCTCTACAAAGATGAAGTCGTCAAGTTCATCAGCCCTCACGCAATCTTCCAGGCGAGATATGACTTCCCGAACAGTTGCTGTCTTCCCAGTCCCAGGTGTGCCAGCAATATAGATGCAGCTTCCCACGCCGTCTGCGATTGCTGCTTCTAAGTGCGAATATACCAGGCTAAACTCAGTCTCTCTGCAAGGCAAGCTTGTTGGTACAGAGGCAACATGTAATTGAGACCGGGCTAGCTGGAAGGGGGACGACTGTATGCGGGTTGGAGACAGCTTCCTGGTACCCAAGGGCGTGTACTCAAGGGTTTTCTTGACCATGATCCTAAATAATAAACACTCAGAGTTAGCCAGGAAAAGCCGCGCTTGGCCATGGACGCAATAGTAATAGCTGCATACCGTCTCCGGGATGATGGCGTGGTTACCGTGCGATCCCCCCCCCAAGGTGTAGAATCTTTGGACTTGGCTGTCCGTTTGGGCGTCCGGGCGGCCAGAGCCCCGTCCGAGGTTGTATATGTCTGTTCTGGTGTTGAGTCTTTCGCTGTTTGGAGACTTCTAGTTGACTTGGTGTGCGATTTCACAAACTCGATCAAGCCATACACGCCCTGTTCGCTGGCATCGTAAATGTCTTCCCACACAAACTCATCTGTGTATGTCGCTGTTCTTGTGTTGCAAGCGCGGCGACATATGAACGTCTTAGCGTGGTCGGGCGAAGTTCGTGGGACCTTCCCTGATGGGTACTTTGAGAAGAATTCTCGGTGTGACAGAACAGTAGCTTTGCCATTTATAGCGGCGAGCGGGTTAACGTCCCACGAGGGGGATATATATAGTTCATTCTACAGACAGTCAGCGTTGGCATACATGATCGTGCATTAGGGGAACAAACTGGTAAGCAGTCCAACCGCTTTCTTTGCTTATTACGGATTTCCTTTTCCGTCGAGAACCACATGAAGCTGGCAGCCTTTTGGCCGTCATCCTCTTCGAGGAAGTCGCAGATAATAGCAACCCAGGCTTCTTTAGACCCTTCAGCCTTCAGAAGAACACAGTCGCCAATATGACACTCAAAATTGCCCATCCGAGCACCCTTGACATGGGCCTCGGCGCTAACCCTTTTGCGCTTCCTGCCATGCGGAGTATCGTTGACAATCTGTTCAGGCGTTGAGGCATGTGTAGAGTCGTGAATCCATTCCCAAGGGAAATCATCGACACCGAGCTCGTCATCGGAGTCGTCTCTTGCAACGCCAGTGGATGTCGCCGACTGACGGTGGCCTCGATGGTTTTTGGTTGTGATAAGAGGCCCCATTGGAATCCTTGGCCATGGAGGAGATTCAGAGAAAAATAGAGTGCCTTTCAATTACTCCATGTGGGCGTGAATCGAAATGTCGCCCTTCGACGGTAGTTAGGCGGGCAAAATGGATTAGCCGCCGACGCATATCTAAAACACGCGTTCTTGGCCTACAAGGAGAAACAGCGCGAAACAGTGTGGAACATTACAGCGGGGTGCCAGAAGTTGCCTGACACAATCCCTTTGAACACCCGCGCTAGCACTTTTAGTGCCTCGGCGGCCACAGGGGTCAATTGCTAATAATATTACCCGGGGGTTTTAGTTATCAGGATGAGCTAAAAAACCCTCTATACAGAGGGTACGAAAATACCGGACTACTATAAGAAAAAGGGTTTAGCACTAGGCTTTGTCTTAATAGTCTCTTTAAAATAAGACTGATTTTAATATTTAAATATCTAGAATTAAAATTAAAAACTTTGAAATCTATTTTATAGTTTAATATTTTACATAGTTATTATAAAGCAGTGGTTTATAAAAGAGAATTTAGATAATAAAAATAGCTTAATCTTCCTTAAGCGAGTTATATTATAACTTACTTCTAAATATATAGTTATTTCTTAATTTATATATAACGTGGTTCATCAGTCAGCGACGAATATCAGTCAGCAACGAATTTTCTCCCAGACACAGGCGGCATCCAACCACTTAAACCTTTTACGCATAACAATTCCACAACCATCATGCCAGTTTACACACAAGAAGACAAGATCATTCTTGCGATTAAGGCGATTCGATCGGCACGCGCTGCAGGCCAGAAATTAAGTGTGTTGCGTGCTGTAAAGACCTACGGTGTCCCCAAAAGTTCCGTTTGATATAGAATGAACGACTGACCCCGACGCGAACGTACCTAACCTAAACAACGTAAACTTAATTTAATCAAAAAGAAAACACTTCTTTAATACGTTATTAAACAGGATTCTAAAGGATTTCCTTTACGGCTTACTGGTGTGGAAGATATGGCCAATCTCCTGCTGTGGGCGCGTAATAGCAAGCCTATTGGCAAGCGTTAGGCTAAGCGGTTTGTGGACTTACAACTATTATTGAGAACCAAATTTAATCGTCTATACGATTATCAAAGGGCTCTTTAAGAGGATCCTAAGGTTATCAAGAAGTGGTTTATATTGTTACGTAATATAATAGCTAAGTATAGGATTAGAGAGGGAGACATATATAATTTTGATAAGACTGGCTTTATGATAGGTATTATCACCATATTAATAGTGGTAACACATACCAATAGACATAGCAAAACAAAGTCTGTCCAGCCTGGTAATTATGAATAGGCTATAGTTATTAAATACATCAATTTAGGTAGGTAGTGTATACCTCTATTTATGATTATTTAAGGCGCTTATCACCTTACTAATTAGACTATAGAATCAGGGTTTCCAGGCGACTAGGTTATTAAACCTACTACTAATAGATAGACTGATAATAATACAAGTCTAGACTAGATCAAACACTTTAATAAACATACTAAGGGTCACACTAAGGGCATCTATCAGATGCTCATAATCAACGGTCACAAGAGCCATTTATCAGCCAAATTTGACGATTACTGTAAGCAGAACGCCATTATCACTGTCAGTATGCCTCCACATTCATCTCATCTACTCCAGCCATTAGATATTGCCCTTTATTTGCCCCTAAAACGTGTATACAGCGATAAAATCAACCTCTTCATCCAAGCCTCTATAAACTATATCACAAAGTCTGAGTTCTTTATTAGCTTCCACTACACACACCAGAAGGTTTTCACAAAGGAAAACATCAAATCTGTATTCCTAAGAGCTAGAATTACCCCATAAGACCCAAAGCATGTCATTAGCAAGCTTAATATATATTTATAGACACCTATACCTCTAATTACTAACCCTTTAACACCACCACCTTAGCAGTTATAAACACCCTTTAACTTACAATAAACCGTTTTATAATCCAATTTTATTAAAAGACAGATCACTACTTATTAGGGAAGCTCTCTAACTCTAATAATTAAAGCAGTCAAGTAATTATTAAAAGGTATATAAGTAATAGCACACTTACTTACTCTTTTAACCGATCGGCTTTATATACTTAAGGATATAAATATAGCACTTGCTAAGCGCCGGAGGGCCAAAAAGTCCTATATACAGCTTAAAGGGGCACTTAGTATTAAAGAATCTTAGGTTTTATTAGACAAGAAACAAAAGGGGAAACGTCCAACACCTCAAGATAATGAAGAAGGGGGTCCATTAAAGAGGGCCCAGCCGGCTTAGAGACGCTATGGTGTGTGTGGTGAGACCGGACATAATGCATAAACCTGTTCTAAGGATATAGAATCGTCTAATAAATCGAATAGCGATAATGAATAGTCAATTGATTGTGTTATAGTTAAGAAATATTAAATAATGTTATGGACGTGGGAAAAAATTCGTCGCTGACTGATATTTGTCGCTGACTGATGAACCACGTTAACTTTATTTAAAAAGATAATATTATTAAATAATATTTTAGTTAATCCTTGTAATATATATTTTTAGATAGTACTAAATAAGACTATTATTATTATATTTAATAGTAGTTTACTACTATATAATAATAAATAGACTTTTAGTATAAATTAATAGTTATTATTGTAATAGAATTCATATTTAAGCATATATACGTCTTGTTCCTCTAACATTAGAGGAAGCAAGACTAGACCTTTTCGTTTAGTAGTTATTAACTAAGCAATTATGATACAATTATATAATAATATCTTATATAAATATTAAATTATACTTAATAAAACTATTTATATAAATATTATAAGACAATTAATAATAAGAGTTATAGTAATAATAAATAATAATTAAACCTTTAATAAGACTTACTTGGTATAGAGATTTACTAACTAACTGTAGCTATCTAATAACTCTATAAGCTTTAGTCTAATATTTTTTTTAATTATTTTAGACCACTATAGGTAGGTGACACAGTCCTCCTGGCAGCCATTCCGGATCTGACAGGACTCGCTGGACTGCGATGAGCGAGGGGAGTCGCACCAGCGTAACGTGAAGTGACACAGTGCGAAGATGAAGCGTAACAGCAAAGCAGTAAGCAAGACAAGCAATAACAAGGAAACTAAGCGAAGGTCAAAGGATGGGTATACGATGGGTTCGTATTATTAGGTTGACCTTCTCTTAGGAGGTCAATGGTGGAGACACTGGATATATACCTATAGAGCATATGAATATCCATATGCCTATAAGTGATACCCAGTGTCAATATCCACCTAACCTATAACGATAGGCTTAACCAGTTTACCTAGTATATAATAGCTATAATATATATAAACTAAAAGTATATGGTATCTTTAGCCTATACTAAATCTTAATAATTTAAATTAATAAATATATTAAAAAGTATAGAGTAACTATTATAAAAGACTTTAATTATAATATAAATAACCTTAATAAATCTTTATTACTTTACTTATATATTAATATTAATAGCTATATAACTAATAGTGATAATAGTATCATTAAACTTATTAATAAGGTTATAATAGCGTTAAAGCTATTAAAAATTAATAATTAACGTATTAGCTATATAATAACTCTCTTTAAGTCTCTTAAGATTATTAAAAACGTTATATTTCGAGTTATATAGAGATAGATTCCTTTAGTAACCTTGCTAACTATACCTAGATATATAAAAAAAACCAAAGCTAGATATTTTCGTTCTATTAATTTTTTTAATTAACTTTACTTTATTCTACCTTGTAAATAATATAATAAAGATTAAGCTATATAATTCTTAAGGGTATATAGCCTTAGATCGTGATTTTAAAGCTTCTATTACTTACGACTTTTACCTCAGCTTGCTAACTTAAATAACACGACATTAATAGTTAATTACTAGCGGTTAAAAGAGCACTTTTAATATGTGATTTTTGGTAGATTGTTAGATAGGTTTAATTATTACACTATAGACAGCAAAAGACCTCTCTTTTATATTTAACTATATTAGATAAATTTACTTTTAGGTATACTGTCTAATAACTAAAAACAGGTTAGGTTTTATTAACCTATTTACTATTAGCCGTTATTATCCCTAATACTTTTATACTATTAACCTTTGTATTACGTAGGATTTAATCTAATTACTATTATAGCCTTATTGTTATTATAAATAGGATTGTTTATATATTAATATAATAAGAGAATCTTATTTTTATTTTACTTTTTAAGCCTTAATAATCTTTATTATAGCGTTTAAAATATCTATATATACTAAAGAGTTTTATAGTTACTTATTTATAGACTAACTATAAACTTAGGCCTTAAGCTATAAGCCTTTATTTATCAGGCTATTATTTTATTCTATTTTTAACTAAAAGCTTTAGGCTAAAGTTTATTATATTTATCTTTATAATAAAAGACAGCCAAGAAAATTTAGTCTTTTAATTAATAACCTTAGGGCTAAAGTCTTTAATAACATAGAAGATCTTTATTTAGTTTTAATAACGTGGTTCATCAGTCAGCGACAAATATCAGTCAGCGACGAATTTTTTCCCACATCCACAACATTATTTAACATTTCTCAACTATAACACAATCAATTGACTATTCATTATCGCTATTCGATTTATTAGACGATTCCACATCCTTAGAACAGGTTTGCGCATTATGTCCGGTCTCACCACACACACCACAGCGTCTCCAAGCCGGCTGGGCCCTCTTTAATAGACCCCCTTCTTCATCATCTTAAGGTACTAGACGTTTCCCCTTTTGTTTCTTATCTAATAAAACCTGAGATTCTTTAATATTAAGTGCCCCTTTAAGCTATATATAGGACTTTTTGGCCCTCCAGCGCTTAGCAAGTGCTATATTTACATCCTTAAATGTATAAAGCCGATCGGTTAAAAGAGTAAGTAAGTATGCTATTACTTATATACCCTTTAATAATTACTTGACTGCTTTAATTATTAGAGTTAGAGAGCTTTTCTAATAAGTAGTGATCTGCCTTTTAATAAAATTGGATTATAAAACGGTTTATTATAAGTTAAAAGATGTTTATAACTACTAAGGTGGTAGTATTAAAGGGTTAATAATTAGAGGTATAGGTGTCTATAAATATATATTAAGCTTACTAATGACATGCTTTAGGTCCTATAGGGTAATTCTAGCTTTTAGGAATACAGATTTAATGTTTTCCTTTATAAAAACCTTCTGGTATATGTGGTGGAAGCTAATAAAGAACTTGGACTTTGTGATGTGGTTTATAGAGGCTTGGATGAAGAGGTTGATTTCATCGCCATATATATGTTTTAGGGGCAAATAAAGGGTAATATCCAATGGCTGGAGTAGATGAGATAAATGCGGAGGCATAATGACAGTGATAATAGCGTTCTGCTTACAGTAATCGTCAAATTCGGCTGATAAATGGCTCTTATGACCGTCGATTATAAGCATCCAATAGATACCCTTAGTGTGACCCTTAGTATGTTTATTAAAGTATTTAATCTAGTCCAGACCTGTATCATTATTAATCCATCTATTAGTAGTAGGTTTAATAACCCAGTCGCCTGGAAACCCTGATTCTATAGTCTAATTAGTAAGGTGATAAGCGCCTTAAACAATCACAAATAAAGGTATACACCACCTACCCAAATTAATACATTTAATAACCGTAGCCTATTCACAATTACCAGGCTAGATAGACTTTGTTTTACTATGTCTATCGGTATATGTTACCACTATTAATACAGTGATAACACTTATCATAAAGCCAGTCTTATTAAAATTATATATGTCTCCCTCTTTAATCCTATACTTAGCTATTATATTATATAATAATACAAACCACTTCTTAATAACCTTAGGATCCTCTTAAAGAGCTTTTTAATAATTATATAGATGATTAAATTTGGTTCTTAATAATAGTTATAAGTCTATAAACCGCTTAGCCTAACGCTTGCTAACAGGCTTGCTATTACACGCCTGCAGCAGGAGATTGGCTATATCTTCTATACCAGTAAGCCGTAAAGGAAATCCTCTAGAATCCTGTTTAATAACGTATTAAAGAAGTACTTTCTCTTTAATCAAATCAAGTTTACGTCGTTTAGGTTGGGTACATTTACGTTAGGGTCAGTTGTTTATTCTATGTCAAACGGAACTTTTGGGGACACCGTAGGTCTTTACAGCACGCAACACACTTAATTTCTGGCCTGCAGCGCGTGCCGATCGAATCGCCTTAATCGCAAGAATGATCTTGTCTTCTTGTGTGTAAACTGGCATGATGGTTGTGGAATTGTTATGCGTAAAAGGTTTAAGTGGTTGGATGCCGCCTGTGTCTGGGAGAAAATTCGTCGCTGACTGATATTCGTCGCTGACTGATGAACCACGTTATATTATTTTAAAGTTATAATAGTTAGTTATATAAAAAGTCTTTAACAACTATATAGGTTACTATCTATTATATTATTTATAAAAGAAAATAAGAAAGTTCATAAAAGAAATAATAGAAAGAAAAGTCTAGTTCTATTTTTTTTATATATCTAGCTATAGCTAGTAAGGTTCCTAGAAAAAGCTATCTCGATATAACTTAAGATATAAGGTTTTTAATAATCTTAAAAGACTTAAGAGAGTTATTATATAGCTAATAATGGCTTTATAAAATATTCTAAGGTATATATACTTATAATAGGCTATAGCGACTACTATAAGTATATTAAGATAAAGAGAAAAAAGAGAATATCTATTAACTAAGACTAATTAGCAGATTAATTAGGTCTCTACTATATAAGCTATTAGATAGTTTGCGTTATAAGCTTTAGGGTAGGTTTTAACTAAAATAGCAGTAGTTAAATTAAAAAGTTTAATAAGGCCTTATATAGGCCTAACATAGTATAGTATTCTTTTTTTAAAGATCTATACTTTTTTTTATATTTATCTAAAGCTATCATATTTTTAGGTACTATAAAGAGTTTAAGGTTAGCTTTATTTAAACTATCTATTTTATTATAAAGGTATAATAGTTATAAGCTATAACTAGAAAAAGTATAAAAAGTAGATCTATTATAGTTATAAGACTTTTAGTTAACAAGCCTTCTAGCCGTGACAGCTATAACTACTTCTACTTATATTTAGTAATAATACACTAAAGATTAGCTAACAGCCTCCTAAGCTGATCCGCTAGGTCTATATATTTAGTTAGTATAGTCCCCTTATAAGTATTATTTTTTCTAAAGCCTTAGTCCTTAAGGCTCTTTATATTATATTGTAATAGAATCCCTAGGTCAAGGGGCGGGATGCCTATAGATAGATTGAATCGGCGAGCCATCAGCGATATATTGGCCCAGCCAGCTATATAGAGTACCCTTTGGCTAGGCTAGCCAGCTAAAGAGGTTAAGTTAAATTCTATATTACCACCTATACCTACTATTTAGACCTCTAAATCTATTTTTTTTAGGCTTAGCCTTTTAGGTAATCTTATTATAATTATTTAATTTTACCTTCCAAAGAAAGCCTAACTAAAGTAATAAAGAATAAACTATTATAACCGATATACTTAATAAGGTTTTTAATAACTATTTATTAACTAAAAGAAATCTTAATTTAACCTATTTGTTATAAACCTAATAGGGGTTATATAAAAGTAAAATATAGCCTTTTTATAACTATTAATTAACTATCTATTAGTAAGAAAATAATATAAATAACCTTTAGTATATACTTAGAGTATTCTATTAAAAAAGAATATATTAAACTAAATAATAAACTAACTAATAGCTATCTAGATAAAAATTTAGCTCTATCTAATAGCTTTAGAAAATTATTATATTAAATAAGCCTTTATAAAGGTGACCCTATCGCTTTAGATATAATATAGGAACTATAAAGTTATTATTAAATTAATATATTAAAAAGCTAACCTATAGGCTGCTTTCAAAGTATTTATTTACTAATTATATATTAATCTAAAGCTTTAAGAGTATTTTCTTTATAGCTAGCTTTATAAAGCCTTTTAATAGACCGGCTAATTATTATTATAGTTTTTTATTAAATAGTTAATAATATATTAGACTTTAGGTATAAATAGTCTAAAAGAAAGTCAGCTATTAGCTTTTTTATTTTTCTATTACCTATAATTAAGGTTATAAAAGGTATTAATTTAGTAGAAATACTTTATTTAAAGGCTAAAGAATATTACTTTTATTATTAAGTAACTATAGGAGCTTTAGGTAGACTAGGCTACCTCTAAATAGCTATTAGATAAATAATATATAGTATAGTAAAACCTTTTAATTAGTAAGCTATTAATAAAAAGAGCCTAATAAGACGTTAAGTAAATAAAGCTAGCTATTTTAGCTAACTATAGTAAATATAATAAAAAAATGTATAATACTAATAACTATTATAATAAAAAGATGTATTATTACTATTTTAAAAAAGGTTATACTAAAAAAGTCTATTAGATTTTTCTAAGTCTAAAGATAGCCTTTAAAAACACTATTTATAGCGGCTCTCTATATACAGATTTTAATAATAAAGACTATTAGTTTTTAGATAAATATTAATTAATAAATAGTTAATAATAAATAAGTAAAAAGGTTTAAATCCTACTATTAGATTTAAATCCTATTGTTAGGTTTAAATCTTATTACTATTAGTAAAAGTCTTTAGATATCTAAATAATTAGTAATAGCCTATTAAATACGTAATAAAAAAGGGTTAAAATCCTACTTAAAGAATTAAATCCTATTAAATACTAATAATAGATATATAGCCTAGAGACTAGACCTCTAAAGAAACAAGATAATTATAATAAAATCCTTAGGTTAAAAGGTAAGATACCTATAGATAGATTAAATCGGTAAGCTATCGGCAATATATTAGCCTAGCTAGCTATATAGAATACCGTTTAGCTAGGCCAGCCAGCTAAAGAGGTTTAAATTAAATTCTATATTACTATCTATACCTATTATATAGACCTCTAAATCCGTCATCTTTTCTTAGGCTTAGCCCTTTAGGTAATCTTATTATATATATAGCTGTTACTAATTAGTTATTAAGATAGCTTAGGTGTAATATTATTAGCCTATTATCTATATAGTTTTATTTTTACCTATAGTCCTATAAATGTAATTTATATTGAGGTGTTTATTCTTATATTATAAAATATTATAGTTATTAATCGAAATTCAATATATATATATATAGTAAGTAGATAATTATAGTAAATAGACCACCTCTCTCTATTTTTCGATCTCTTTTACAAGTTGATTAAGCTATAATATATAAAATTAATAAAAACTACTTATCGCTATATTCTTTATTACTAGCCTAAGCTACCTTATAGGTTTATATATTATATTTAGTCTTCTCACGATTAATATATCGTTATATATATAGTTTATTACCCTCTATATAAGCCTTTTTTAGGATATTCTTTTACCTTTAGCGTTAATATATTTTTTCTTTTTATAATACCTTTACTTTAGCTATATTAAGTAATCTTTTAAGATATAGTTAAGCCTTTTTAGCCTTTAATATTTACTTAATATATCTAGCCTTATATAAAATCTAAGGGTTTGAGCCTTAATAAAAGTAAGTCTATATATTAACTGACTATTACCTTTAGCTTAAAGGTTAATTACATTATATATTAATACTAGTTAGCTACCTTAATATCTCTACATTTTTTAATAAATTTATATTTTATATAAATATCTTTTAATATTATAGTTAATATATTTAGGTCTTATAAGCTTAAGCTATTTAGATATAGGGCAGTAGATATACTTATTTTTAGCTTAAAACCTAGTAAAGAAATAATTATTTTAGGTTAAATAATATAAGTCTAACCTATTTAAAGCCAGCTTATATATTTTCTTTCTTTATTAATATTAAGATTACTACTCCCTTAAAGATAAAAGTTTATCTTTTATAATATATAAAATCTATATCTATATTATTATTTTAGTTTTCTTGTTATATAAAAGCTTTAATAGTCTAAAATATCTTATATTTAAAAGCTAAAGCTTATATAATAAATAGGGAGACATATATAAATGTAACAGAACGCTGACAGTGACGCCTGCCACAATAGACCTGGTCGTGTCAATCTAACCAATTAACCCAGCGACCCGAAAGGTCCACTAATACTCGAGTGATCCTTACGAGCACTGCTGTTAACGCCACCTATATGGCCTCTGGCCATGAGGGGAATTGCCCTATAACAATAAAATAATAATGTTTTGTTCTTTATAGAAATGATTGAATTTAATTAATTTATAGCTATTAATATACTTATAAAGTAAGTAGACTATTATAATAGATAGGCTACTTTTTCTATTTTTAAACTCTTGAACCTTTATATTGATATTTCTTTATATATAATTATATAAGCCTTTTTGATTAAAATTTATATTACCTTTACCCTTTAAGCTATTGAAAATGACCTAAAAATACTTATATAAGAAACAGCTTCTATCTTCAAGGTCTTAAGAGTAATATTTTAATATTAATATATTAGATAAATACTATAAGCTAGGATATATCTAAAATTAAAAAAGCTAATAAAACTAAAGAAAGCTTTTTTTATAAATATTATTAACCTAGTTAATTAAGGCTTTCCTTTATAATAAAAAGATATATAAGATAAAGCTAAGTAACTTTTATATAAATATAATATAATATATATTAGACCTTAATAGGTAGAGAACTTTATATAATAATAACCCTAATTTAAAACATAATTTTAATATTAAATTAACTATTAGAGAGCCTTAGCGAAAGATCTTATAACTATATAAGGCTGGTTTATACTTATATAAAATATAATTATAAAGTATGAAACATAGGATTATAATATCTATAATTTTAATAAGTTTAGATTTCTAATAGAAATATTATTATATATAACGGTTATTATAATCTCAAACTATAAAAAAGGCCTTATATAAAGGAGCCTAATAATTAAGAATAGGTTTCTATTATTTAAGAGATATATATAGATAGCTAGATAATACCTCTATATATTATTATAAAAGATAAATACTACTTTTTATTTTACTATATTAATAGCTGATTTCTAATTAAGTAATATGTCTATCTAGGTAAAAATAGATAGATAATAAATAATATTAACTTAAACTAGTTAAATTATTTTAATTAGTATAAAAAGTCTTATATAAAAGATATTTATTAACTCTTAATTCTTAATAGCTATAATAGCTATAAATAAATTAAATTTAATAATTTCTCTAAGGAATAACAGATTTATACTTTATATATATCTCTCTAGTTATTATATAAGCTTTAGCTTTTTAATATAAGTTATGTTAGTCTATGAAAGCTTTTATATAATAAAAAAATAAGCAACATAATATAGATATAGATTTTATATATTATAAAAGATAATTTTTTTATCTTAAAAGTAGTATTTTAATTTTTTAAAAAAATATAAGCTGGCTTTAGATAGGCTAGACTTATATTATTTAACCCTAAAACAATTATTTTGTAACTAGATTTTAAGCTAAAAATATTAATACTTATTATCTTATATCTAAATAGCTTAGGCTTATAAACCCTGGAGAAATTAATTACAATACTAAAAGATATATAAAATACTGGTTTACTTAAAAGATATATCTAAAGATATTAAGGTAGCTTAATAAGAATTATATATAAGGTAATTAACCTTCAAGCCAAAGGTATTAGTAAGTTAATATATAGGTTTATTTTTATTAAGGTTAAAACCTTTAGACTTTCTATAGGGATAAATATACTAAGTAAATATTAAAGACTAAGAAGGCTTAACTATATCTTAAAAGCTTACTTAATATAGCTAAAGTAAAGGTATTATAAAAAGAAAGAAAAATTAAAGCTAAAGATAGAAAGATACCTTAAAAAAGGTTTATATAGAGGATAGTAAACTATATATATGACAATATATTAATTATAGAAAAACTATATATAATATATAAATCAAATAGATAGTTCAAGATAATAATAAAGAAGATAGTAATAAGTAATTTTAATTAATTTTATATATTATAGCTTAGTTAACTTATAGAAAAAATAGAAAGATAAAGTAAAATAACCTATCTATTATAATAGCCTACTTACTAAATAAGTATGTTATAGCTATTAAGGATTAAAACTTAATAAGTCTCCTTTATATAAGACTTTATATATTAATTAAAATAATTTAACTAATATAGGCTAGTTTTATATATTATCTATCTATTTTTACTAAGATATATATACTATTTAGCTATAAATTAGGTATTAATATACTACGAGAGAAGGTTATATTTACCTTTTATAATAATATATAGAGGTATTATCTAGCTATCTATATATATCTCTTAAATAATAGAAACCTATTCTTAATTATTAGGCTCCTTTATATAAGGCCTTTTTTATAGTTTGAGATTATAATAACCGTTATATATAATAATATTTCTATTAGAAATCTAAACTTATTAAAATTATAGATATTATAATCCTATGTTTCATACTTTATAATTATATTTTATATAAGTATAAACCAGCCTTATATAGTTATAAGATCTTTCGCTAAGGCTCTCTAATAGTTAATTTAATATTAAAATTATGTTTTAAATTAGGGTTATTATTATATAAAGTTCTCTACCTATTAAGGTCTAATATATATTATATTATATTTATATAAAAGTTACTTAGCTTTATCTTATATATCTTTTTATTATAAAGGAAAGCCTTAATTAATTAGGTTAATAACCTTTTTAAGAATTACTTTTTTTCTATTTCTATTATTTATATTAAAACTGTATATATTTTACTTTATAGTATTTATCTTATATATTGGTAATAGAGTGTTATATAAGGGACCTTAAAGATAACAGCTGTTTTTATATAGATATCTTTAGGTCTTTTTGATAGCTTAGAGGGTAAGGATAATATGACTTTTAATTAAGGAAGATTACATGTTTATATATAGAGGAATATTAGTGTAAAGGGTAAAGAGATAAAAAGAAAGAAAAGTGGTCTACTTACTAAAATTATCTACTTACTATATATATACGTTAGTTATTTACCTTATTTATAATTATATTATAGTAAAATTATAACTTATTATTAGAATAAATACTTAATGTTAAATAGTTATTTTATTTTACTTTTTAACTTAAATCTTTTATCTTTCATTATCTAGCTGATTTCTTTGAAGTATATATCGGCTTATTCTTCCTTTTAACTTTTAATCTTTTATTGATTTTTTGAATAACTATTTACTATTATTCTTTAATCTTTTATATTATATTTTTCTAAATACTATAAACTTTCTATATAATATCTTTTCTTTTTTTATTAGTTTTCTATTTTTAATAAGCTTTTATATTTCGCTTTTTTATCTTTTCTATTCTTATGTGGTTTATGTATATTAGCTTTTCATTT
Source organism: Colletotrichum eleusines (assembly GCA_016807845.1). Classification (NCBI taxonomy): domain Eukaryota; kingdom Fungi; phylum Ascomycota; class Sordariomycetes; order Glomerellales; family Glomerellaceae; genus Colletotrichum; species Colletotrichum eleusines. The sequence goes on from JADEZO010000007.1 coordinate 1,904,461, forward strand.
TTTAATCAAGATATCTATTATTTGTTAAGTCTTTTACAGTATAAAGTTCTCTTAAACTAAACGGAATAGCTTTTATACTCTTAATAGTATTCTTTATATTAATTATTATAAATAATTATACTATAGCCTTTTAGAGTCAAGCTATTACTAACAGTTTTATAATACTAAACATATTACTTATATAATAAAAGAAGTATACTATAGTAAGTCTTACTATATTCTTATAATACATTTATTAAAGTAATTAATATAAGTCCTTTAAAAGCTTTGAAATATAGCCTAAGAAACCTAAAATAATTATACTTATCTTTAATCTATAAATAGTAATAGCTAGCTTAAGAATCTTAGTTATTAGTATATATAATAGGCTTTTCTCTATATATTCTTATTTATATTAAAACTATTAAGTATGCTATTAAATTTATATTTAGAATATTTAGAATTAAAACTAATTAAACTTTAATATAGAAGTTTACTTCTAACTATAAGTATTTTAGTCGTATAATTTAGATCTAAATATATTAATACTTTTATATCAAGTATCTAATTACTAATTATCTTATAGATTAACCAGTTTATAAATAGAAAAAGATGAAGAATTAGTTAAGCTTTTTATAATCTTTCTATATCTATAACAATAGTTAAATAATTCTTTTATAGAAATATATCAATTTCTTAAAAATGTCTTATACTACTTGTTATTAAGATAATAATAAGAATATTATAAAGGAGTTCTCTAAATAGAAAACCTTTTATTAAACGGTTAATAATTATAAGGATAGTCTTATTTTAACTTATATTATTATTAATACTAGTTTTATCTTTATTACTTAAGGTCTTAAGACTATTAGTCTCTATAAGTATTATATTATATTATTATAGTTAGTGGAACAGGGCGGGTTTAAGGGTTACCCGTAACCCTCCTTCAAACATCTTCTTTAGTCATTATAACGCTAGACGGGTGGTATAAGGGGGCACTCATGCAGCAGATACGGCGGCACGGGGGGGGGGACAAAGGACATCAGAGTACCATACACATACGAAAAACACGTAAGCAGACAGAGACAGAGAATATATGGCTCTGATAGCACGAAAAGCCTCATGTTTTGACCCTTTTGACAACCTTCTAGACCTGATCAGACATATTAGGACCTAGTTATGGAGTTATTTTGTTGTTTCCTGACACTTGATAGTGGCTTTTTTATCTGACTGGCTTCCCATGACCCCCCCTACCCCCTATACCAGTATATAAGATTAAAAACGGTAACCCGAACAGTCTGCCAACAACCTTACCGTAGACCTATTAGAACCCTTCCTTTAGCCTTAATCAGGTTAAAGGAAGTCAAGTTTTAATAGTTATAACTATAGTTGACGCCTGTGTTAGTCACTTCTTATTCCAGACTTGAAGTGCACTGGGTATATAGTTGTTGTTGTTTAGTTATGTGGTTGCGGACCTTACCTACTATCTAGCTATAGCTCCCATACACAGCCCAGTTTTATTGGATATCTAATAGTAGGGTTTCCGCTATAAGTAAGTAAAGGTTAATACTTCGTAATAGTAATCTTAATTTATAGGTCTATTAATTACCTTATAGTTAGTTATATAGTTAAAAGGTATAGATATGACTTATATAGCTTCTTATTAATTAAATTACTAAGGTTAAATACTAAAAAGTATTTAGAGAATATATTATAAGGTAATTACTAAAAAGCTAAAAATAAAATCTATCTGTATTAAAACTACTATCTTTATATCTTATTACTAATATATCAAGACTAATAACTTAATATTAGTCTTTACTAAGGAACTACCTTATACTTATTAATCATTATTCAGGACTATTTATTATATATCGGTTCTTTCTCAGTATTATATAACTATATCCTTCTTTAGTTCTTTAATTTTAAAATAGTTATCCTATATTCTTTTAGTCTTTTTAAGTGTTATACTATCTATATATTATTTTACTTAGTAAAGCTATATTGGCTATCGCTTGTTAGGTTATAATATTAGGTCTTCTCTCTAAAAGTTTTACCCTTAAGACTTATATAAGTAGATTGTTTTTTTAGGTTAAAAAGTTATTAAACTTGTGCTTATATTTTATTTATAACCCTAATACTATATTAGGCTACATTAAGAAATTAAAATTATAAAAGCTCTTACTAAGAATTAGAAGTCTTTTATATTTCTAAAGTTTATTAAGGCTTATTTTATTGCTAATAATATATCTTATATTTAATATCTCTATCTAAAGGTAGCCTATTATTTTAATAAAAGGTCTTTTTACTATCATACTTATATTAAGGTAAAAAAGCCTTATAGTAGTGTTTTAATAGCTTTTCTCTATAAGTTTCTTTCTGTTTTATAATAGCATTCCTAACAGAAGATATAGGTCTTAACGACTGGTTACTAAGCTTCTAGCGATCTACCCTACTTATAAAGCGTTACCAGACGTAGAGGCCTACTGGTTGACGCCTCTATAAGCTTTAGTCTTATAATATACTAATACCTACTATTAAGCCCTACCTAGTTAAATACCTTTAGCTAATTCTATTATAATTCTAAACCTTCTATCTCTTTAAAGTAACTAATATAGGTAAAATAGATTAAAATAACACTAGATATACCGACTATCTACTAATGTTATATTAATGGGCTGTTAATATAGGTAAGCTATAGTTATCTATAATTAAATACTTAATACGCTTAACTAAAGGTAAAAATTAGCCTCTACCTTGAAGAGGGTTTATATAGAAACCTAATAAAAAAAAGATATATAGAAGATTATAATTAAGGGACCTTAATATATCAGACTTTCTAATTAATAATAGTAAAATAAATGAGGCTTTTATTACTAAAAGGTTCGAAAGTAGATAAAATATAAATATATATTAAAATACTAGTATAATAATATTAAGGTAAAAGATTTTAAACCTTATATAGGTAATAATACTATATTTCTAAGAAACTAAAAAGACTATAGTTCAAGAATATTATAAGAAATAAAGGTATTATAAGTGTCTTTTATAAAAGCTTATTAACTAACCGATATAACGCTCTAATTAAAAAGAATATAAGAAACCCTTATTTAATAACTATAGACCTATTAAGGAAAAATATATAAGTACCTAAATAATAGATTAAATTATCGCTATAGAGATAATAAATAGACTTTAGCTAGAAAACACTATAGAGTAGTATATTAAATAGGCCCTCTTGAAGGTATCTATAACTTTATAGATATAGTGATACAAATAAAAAAAAAGGCTTATTAAACCCCTAAAGTAGAATGATTTTTTAATATTTATTTATTAATAATATATTAACCTAAAGATCTAAAAATAGAAGTATTAATATAAGCTGAAAGAAATAGATAGATAACAGGTAGACCTTATTATAGTTTCTTATTAAATAGTTAATAATCTATTATAACTTTAATATTAAAGATATAGAGAAATCTAAAGTAAAGGCCTGTTAATACTTTTTTAGGCTATTGATTATACTATAAGATAAAACAATTAGATAGAAAATACCTATTCTCTAGGTAAAAGATATAGCCTAAAAAGTATACTAACTATAGTTCTTAAGGGACTAAAAAGTTAATAAAAGGTTATAGAAAGACTTTAAAAAATATCTTGTACCTATAAGTAAACGGCTATAAAGGCTAACACTATATCAAAGGGATAAATATAAGGAAACCTTAAAAGGTATAAGGCTATTTAACTTACTATATAGATAATTAAGAAGTAACTGATATAATAATTAACTATTAAAGGTTTAATTAAAATTTATAAAATACTTTAATTATAACTAATATATATGTATAGTGAGTGACATATTATAGTGAGTGATGTATGCCTCCTTCCTTTCCACCTCTTTAACCTTTATACCTACTTTTCTCTACATATAAACATGAAATCTTCCTCTTAAGAAGCCTAAATCATCCTTGCTATCCAAGCTATTAAAAAGACCCAAAGATGTCTGTATAAAGAGCAGCTGTTACCTTTAAGGTGCCTAAAGCAACCTTCTGCTGCCGACATGCTGGACGTATTATATAAGGTAAGATACGTCTAAAATTAAAGAAGATAATAGAAGTAGAGGAGGAGGTAGTTCTTAAGTGGGTTATTAACCTAATTAATTAAGGGTTTCTTTTATAATAAGAAGATATATAAGATATAGCTGACCGACTCTTAAACAAACGCAACGCGACGTATGTTAGACCTTGATAGGTAGAGAACTTTATATAATAACAACCCTAATTAAAAATACGATTTTAACGTTAACTCGACTATTAAAGGGCCTTAGCTAAAGATCCTATAATTATATAAGGCTGGTTAATACTTATATAAAATATAATTATAAGGTATAAGATATAGGATTATAATATATATAGTTTTAATAAGATTAGGTTTTTAATAGGAATACTATTATATATAAAGATTGTTATAACCTCTAACCGTAAGGGAAAGCCTTATATAAAGCAGCCTAACAATTAAGAATATGTTTCTATTACCTAGGGTATATATATAAATAGCTAGGCAATACCTCTATATATTATTGTAAAAGGTAAATATTACCTCCTCTCCTGATATCAAAACAGCTAATTCCTAGGCAACTAGCATATCTACCTAAATAAAAATAGATAGACAATAAATAAGATTAGCCTAGATTAGCTAAATTATTTCAACCAATATATAAAGTCTTATATAAAAGGTGGTTATTAAATTTTAATCCTTAATAGCTATAATAGCTATAAATCGACTAAATCTAACGATTTCTATAAGAAATAGAATATTATTACTTTATATATATCTCCCTATTTATTATATAAGCTTTAGCCTCTTAATATAGGTTATTTTGGCCTATTAAAATACTTATATAGCAAGGAAATTAAAAAGATAATATAGATATAGATTTTATATATTATAAAGGATAACTTTTTTTCTACCTTTAAAGCAGTATTTTTTACCTTGATAGGGAAAAGAAATATATAAGCTAGCTTTAGATAGGCAGGCCTTATACCTTTTAACACTAAAGTGGTTATTTCTCGCTTAGATTTTAAGCTAAAGATATTAATACCTCTAAGCTTACCCTTAGGTAGTAATAGCTTTTAGGACCCAAAGACACTAACTACAGCAATTAAGGGTATACAAAGCTCTAGTTCTCTTAAAAAAAGGATCTAGTAGTATTAAGGTAGCTTACTAACAGTAATATATAAGCTTATTAACTTTTAAGCTAAAAAGATTAGTAAGTTAGTATATAGGCTTACTCTTGTTAAGGCTGATAACCTTAGACTTTATATCGGGATAGATATACTAAGTAAGCGCTAGAGGGCTAAAAAGACCTAACTATATCTTAAAGGGTCACTTAATACAGCTAAAGTAAAGGCACTATAAGGAGAAAAGGAAGATGTTAAAGCTAGAGGTAGGAAAACGTCCCAAAAGGAGGCTTATACAGAGGGTAGTAAATCACACACGCGACGACATAGCAATTACGGAAAGACTGGACATAACGCATGAACCCGTAAGGTAGTTTGGGATAGTAATAAAGAAGATAGCGATAAGTAGTTTTAATTGGTTTTATATATTATAGCTTAATAAACTTACAGAAAAGGTAGAAAGAGAAGGGGGCGTGCGTCACTCACTATGATGTGTCACTTACTATGTATGTACGTTAGATAAAATATTTTATAACTATATATTTTAGACTTAAAAAGTCTAATAATAAGAGTAATAATGGGCTGTTTATTTATTAACTAGATAGGCTAACTACTATAGTATAATAGGTTAAAGTATACCTAAAAATCTATAAGGTTAACTTATTAAAAAATAAGTAAATATAAATATTATATTTAGTCTACTTATATCTTAATTAGTAAAAATACTAATAAGGCTAACTATTATAAGTATAATAAATATCCTATAAAGGTATATTAAAAAGATAATAGAAGTATTAATAGATATTTACTTTCAGGTAGACTTTATTAATAAAAGTCTGATATAAAACTTAAATCAAACGCTAGTAAAAGCTAAGGCCTTAATCCTTCAGTCCTTTATAGGTAAAATAATAGGCTAAAGGAAGGTATACTAGCTTATATTCTTCTTAATTAATACGTAAGGCTAGCTATAACAGATTTAGTAACTATTTATTAAAAATAAAAAGGAAAAAGGCTTACTAAAGCTCTTTATAGCTAGACACTTCATAGGCTAAAAAGATATCTAGATTAATATAACTATTAATAAGTAGTGTTATAAAGCAGTCTTTATTATAAAGCCTAAGGTGACTACTTATAATATTATTAAAGATAAAAAAGAAGTATATATACTTTATTTTTTTATGAAGTAAATAAATAAAAAAATAAAGCTAATAGAGGCCTTTCTAAAAAAGATTTAAAATAAGGCTACTATCTTTAATAAAGGCTTTATAATAAGTCTATAAGTCTATAGGAGGGCTAAACACTTAATTAACCTTATTTCTAAAAGAAAGCCGCTTTATAGACTAATCTATCTACTAAATAATAAATAATTAAAAAAGCTTTACTAATACCTTAATAAGAACTTAATGAATAGTTATAATATATAATTAGTTAATAAGACTTAAATATCTATCCTATTTATACTAAGAAAGGATAATATAATATACCTTTATATAGATTACTATAGCCTTAATAAGGTAATAATTAAGAATTAATATCTAATACTATTAATTAGTAAGCTATTAGATAGGCTTTATAGAGTAACATAGATATTAAAGATAGATATTTATAATATATATTACTATATTAATATTAAGAAAAAACACCGTTTGAAGACAGCCTTTTAGACTAAATATAGTCACTTTAAATATATAGTTATACCTTTTAGCTTAATAAATATATTTATAACGTTCTAGATATTTATTTATTGAACGCTTAATAAGCTTATAGATATATATTATATTATATATCTAGATAACCTTATAACATATTTTACTATAAGAAAGTAATATATAAACAAACCTTAAAAAGATTCTCTAAAGGTTATAGATATTTAGACTATTTATAAACTAGTAATAAACTTATTTTATTAGTAAAAAGTTGAATTACTTAGGTATATAATTACCTTGAAATAATTAAAACAGATAGATTATAAGTATAAAAAATTATTTAATAAAGAATATTAATATTAATAACAGATAATTAAGTCTTCCTAAGGCTTTATAACTTTTATTGTTAATTTATTATAGGGTATTTAAATATTATAATGTTTATAATAGCTTTACTAAAAGGATATAATAAGGGTAGGCTATTTATTTAAATAGACTAAGAAAGCTAATAAAGCCTTTAATTAGCTAAAGATCGCTTTCCTATTAGTAACTATACTTATATATTAAAATCCTTAATATAATATATATATCAAGATAGATATATCGGTTAAAGCTATTATAGCTATGCTATTTTAATTTAGTAGAAAGGTAGTAGTAACCAGTTATCTACTAGTTATAGAAGCTTAGCAATATAAAGTAGCGATAGGCTATAAGAAAATAAAAGCTATTAGCTATAGTTAAAGGATTAAAGTATTAGGCTTATTACGTTTAAATACTATTAGAGAAATTTACTATTCTAATAGACTATTAAACACTAAAGGGTGTTATTAATATAGCTATATAGAACTTTTATAAAAGGCTTATATACTAGATATATAAGTTATCTATATTTAATTTTAACCTAAAATATAGGCTAAAAAAGATAAAACAGATAGATAGACTATCTAGAAGGCTAAACTATGTAGAGAGAAATATTATATATAGATATCCTTTTAATACTAGTAAAAAAGCTTCAACTTATTAGTCAATTACTACCTAATATATACTAGAAAGTTATTAACCTTATGAAAAATTATAATAATATATATTTAAATAGTAAAAGCTTCTTTATTAATCTCTAGGTATAAGGTAGATAGCTTTTAAGGTAAAAATCCTTTTTTTTAATTAATAGTAGATTATAGGACACCTTAGTTACTTAATAATAATTACTACTATTATAACTTAAGACTAAAAAGTCAAAAAAGTATTAATAAACGCTTAATAGAGGGTTATTAAGGTATCTAAAAAACCTAATAAAGCTAGGGTTATTATACTAAAGTAATATATTTTATATTAGGTTATAAGGAAGCTTATAACTGGTAAGACGGTATTAGTATTATACTATATAATTAATATAAAAAACTTATTAAAAAACTATAGGCTAAAGATAAGTTTTGTTTATTATATTTAGTAGAAATATATAGTATAGCTAGTAAATCTAAAATATATAATATTAATAAGAAAGGTATCTTATTCTTTAACGGAAGGCTAGTAATCCTATAGATAGAATCGTTAAGAATAAAGATCTTTTATTAATAGTATAATAACCTTAGGACAGGCTATATAAAGGCTATAAAAACCTTTAAGCTGGTTATAAGGAAGTTCTATTAGGAAGAGATTCATAAAGATATATAGCAGTATATTAAAGGCTATAAAATTACCTTAAAGTTATAACCCTATAGTATAAGCTATATAAGCAGCTTTAGCTATTTTTATTGTTATTATATCTTTTTTAAAATATTCCTATATACTTTATTATAGGGTTATTACTAAATACTTATAACAATAATACTAAATATAATTATATATTTATTATTTAATATTAGATAACTAAGTTTATAACATATATTCATATTTATAAAATACCATATATACTATAAACAGTAAAAACTCTATATAAGAAAGTAAAATATAGATTTAGAGTATTAAAAAGGATTATAAGCGATTAAGATAAGCTGTTTATAAGCCTGGTTTATAAAGAATTTATTAAGATAAAAGCGATATATTGCTAACTATCTACTATATACCACTTATAGATAGACAGCTAAATAGAGTAAGCCTATTAAATATTAGAATACTATTTATAACTATATATTAACAGCTTATTATATAGATAGGCTATAAAACTAGATAAAGCTAAGTATATATATAATAATAGCTAGTATTTTACTGTTCAAATATCTCTATTTATAGCACTATATAGATATTATTCTAGATATATATAATATATATTAAGCTATAAGGTAATCATATAAAAGGTTAATAATTAAATTTAAAAAATTACTAAAGTTTAAAGATAAATAGTAAAAGTATAGGTAAAAGCTATAGAGTTATACGCCGTTTATTATAACTAAAGATACCCTTAAAAGGAGTTATATTATAGAAAGGTTATTTGGCTTTTAATAAAAATATATATTTCAAAATAGAAAGGTAGTATTATAATATATTAAGGTAGTAATTATGGAAAAACTTAATATCTAGATATATTATATCTACTTTTTAGAGTAATATTGATAGTTATATTTTATATTTTAGTTTTTCTATTAGAACTATAGGGAACCAGCTAACGGTTTACTAATAACTTAATAAGACTTTTTAAGTTAAAAGTTAATGATAATATCTAGAAAGTAGAAGAGGTTATCACTTATTAACGTAATAGCTAGAACTGTTAATACTTAATTAAATAGGCTGGTTAGCATGTTAAATATAATATATAGGAACCGTCAAGATACCTTAAAGAGGCTAAAAAAGCAGTTAATAAGTATAAAAAATAAAAAAAAGAGTTTATAAAAAATAGGATAATGAAATTACTAATAGTAACTACTTATTAAATATAAGACTATTATAAGCTACCTAAAGAACCTTTCTATCTATATTAAACGCTATATATGAACATTAAATCGATATAGTTAATATTATGGAACGGTTACTAAAGGACTAATAAAAAAAGACTAGTTATTAAACCTAAGGAAAAAGGAGAAAAAAAAGAAAAGTAAGTAACTGGTAGTAAAAAAAACTTTTCTATCTAGGTAATTAATAAACTAAAGAAAGTAAGCTAGATAATAGGCTAATATATTTACTTTTATATAATTATTTACCTATCTAACAACTTACCTTATAACCTAATAACCGTTGATTAATATATCGCTAGATAAAATAGATGAAATATATAAAGTATATAGTTAGAAATAATAATAATAATACCGTTATATTTAAAAAAACATTAACACTATAAATAAAAAAGCTATAAGGCTATTTTAAGCCTAAAAGAACTATATTTTATTATTCTTATTAAAGGATGTTACGTAATGACTTTAGGGATAAAGTTATATAGAAAAAAAAGTAATTATAATAATATTCCTAACAGTAGATATAGGTCTTAGCGACCCACCCCACTTATAAAGCTTTACTAGACGTAGAGGCCTGCTGTTTAATACCTCTATAAGCTTTAGTCTTATAATACACTAATACCAATTATTAAGCCCTACCTAGTTAAGTGTCTCTAGCTAATTGTATTACACTATAGTCCCTTGGGGTATTATCCTATTTATTTTTTATTATCTTAGTATAAAAGGTGATTACCGTTATAATAGGCAGTCTAAGTAAGCTATTTATATAGTATTCTCTTTAAAATAGTATTAGCTTTCTATATCTTTTTTAGTAAGGGCTTATTTTAAAGTCGGTTAGATTGCTTATAATCTTAAAAGCAATACCTTTTTTTTCTTATAGTTATAGTATTTAATATATTTTATATCTTACAGTTTTTTTTTATTTTACTTTCAGGCTATACTAATATCATTAGGGCCTACATACTACCTATATAACAAATTTAGTCAGCAGTTATATATCTATTATTAATTATTCTACCTTTTATTTTACTTAAATAGTTACGTTAGTCTTACGGTATACCTTTAGCTTATATTAGTATTAGGTTATTATATTTCTGTTTTTCTATTATTCAAAGATTTATATATTAATTATAATAGCTAGTTCTATCTACTATAAGAACTGGTTTAGAAGTTTAAAGATCTTGATAACCTGTAGAGAATTACAAAAATATACAAATACAATACAAATACAAAACACAAATACAGAAACACAAAAACAAATATAAAAGCATAAATACATTTATAAATATACATACGTATTTATATTATATTTTAGAAATTTCTAAAGTACATGTATTTGTATCTGTATTTTAAATATAAAAATACATAGTTTTATTTATTTTTTAAGTTAGTTATATATTTTCTATATTACTCTTATATTAATATATATATTTAATACTTATATAATCTAGTGTATTTTAAGGGTTTATTTGAGATTAATTAAGTAAAGAATTTATTTATATAAATAGTAACTATTTAAAACTACTCTGGAATTCTAAGTCTTTACTATAATAGTATAAAGTAAGTAATCGCTCTATATATAACTTTATATAGCTTTATATATATATATATAGTTATATATACAGTTAACCTCTGGTAACTTATACTTATAACTAATAATAAAATAACCTAGTTATTAATACTTAGATTTCTAAGTCTACTATTATAAAAACCTTCTAATAAAATTCTATTAATATAGTAATCTTTTACCGCTTTAAGCTTATAACTAGGAATAGTATTTGTGTTATCTTCCTCCCACTTATAATAACTAGAGTTAATACTATTTTCTATTATCGCATTAATGAAGCCCTAAAACAATATTAGTTAAATATAAGTATCAAGTTAAAAGGGATGTATATGCCTTAAAGTCTTAAAAAGTAGTATTATCTTTATTTGATATAGTATTACTATATACTTTAAAAAGTAGTAGTTTAATACTATTCGATATAATCTTTTCTTTATTATATATAACAATATTATATAAAATAGTATAACGATTAAATACTTCTAAAGTATTAATATTATACTGCTCTTGCTCTTCTATTTATTTGATTTCCTTTTTTTTTCTAAATCTTCTAGTAAAATAGAGTATATAGAAGAAATAAAACTATTAGTTAAGTCTAGTAAGTCTACTAGCTCTATAACCTTAGTTATAGTATTATTACTCATATTAGTATTAATAATACTGTATCTATCAACCTCTTCTTTTAGCTCTTCATATTTTATAAAGTAAAAGTAGTAAGAGGAATAGTTGATAAGTTTTTAAAATAGATAATAAACTCAATATAATAAGTTAGTAAGCAATAGTTTAAATATATATATATATATATATATATACATACTATATTACTTACTAGTAAGGTTAAAGTTAAACGACTCCTAAAAATAAGATAATAAAGACTTATAATATAAAGAATATAGTAATATCTAGTTAAGTAGTAAATAATATTATAAGTAAAAAGTTAGGATAGACAACTTAGTATTAGTAAATAACTAAATATTTAGTAGGGTAGTTCTTACTTATTTGCAAACCTAAAAGCTTTTTATAACCTATATAGAATAGCTATAACTGTATAGAATAACGATAACCTTATAGAATACCTAGAACTATATAAAATAACTATAACTATATAAGACAATTATAGCTATAAGCTTCTAAAGTAGAAATAAATTTATAGAGTGAGTATAAGTTTATAAATCTTATACTTTATAATTATACCTTAAACTAAATGGTTTCATTTTCATAATTATATAATGGACTAAATAAATCTAATATTTTAACTATATATATATTTATAATAGTATCTTATATTCATAAATCTAGAAAGGTTTAAAGGAAGTAAATAGAGAGTAAGATATAATTTTTTATTATTTTAATCTAACTACTGTTTGAAGCTACTATAGTGTTATTACAGTGGCTTATATACTGTATAAATACTAAGAGAAAACCTTATATTCAACCTATATACTTATTATAGATAGAAATCTCCTATTTCTTTGTATAATTAACAAATATAAATAATTAGTTATATATACCTCTAGATATCTACTTTTTTAGACTATCTAAAAGTAAGCCTCTTTAATTTTATATTTTTAAGGTATTATAGATAAAACTACCCCTCTTTCTTACTTATTTACCACTGATATAGTGGTCTAACAGGTAATTATTAATATTATTACCTAAGATCTTTAGCAAGGGTTTCTCCAGCTAATTCAGGAATATATCTCCCCGTTTGACATACATCTAGATATTTCCTTTTCTAGGCTTTCAGATGATATATCTTACAGCCCAAACGAGCAACCCTTCGATTTACTAGAGCCTCTAGAAGGAAATACCCCCCTAGAGGTATCTTAACCTAGCCTATCAACACAACTACCTCAAGAATTTAACTCTTCTACTTTTTCCTCTATAAGTTACCTATTTAATTATACTTACTATATATATATATATATATATATATATATATATACTTATATATATAGTTATTAATATTTAATAATAGTGAATCTCTAAGATATTTACTTGTTTTTTTGTAAGACTTCTAAGTCTAAAAAGTCGCTTGCAGCTTATAAGCGTTTGTTTAAGCGTAACAGAGGTCGTTATGTTAGAAAATAGAGGGAAATAGTATATATATAATATATGTAGAGTTATTTATATAGTTATATATATAGTTATATATACTTTTCTAGTTTAATATTTCTCTTTGAATATAATAAACCTTCTAAGTATTTCTATCTTCAATAATAAATTTAAGATATAGTAGTTTATATATAGTTTTCTGGTTTTGTTATTAGTTAATAGTTATAAAGTTTATTTATTATTAAAAACTTCTACTTATTATAAAAATGAAATTATAACCTAAATAAGTACTTAACCTTAACTAAAAAGGTTAACCTTTAAAAATCTAAAATATATCTTAACTATCGTTAGTTATTAATACTATAGTTTATATAATAAATACTTATATAATGTATATTACTATATAATACCTTTATATACTACTTATATAAGCTTTAGTACTTATATACTATAAAAAGAAGTTAGTATTAATTTATTAAACAGTACTTAATATTATATGTAAGGTTTACTAAAAATTGAGCCTATTTCTAAAAAGTATATTTTAATATTCTTATAAAATAAGTATATACTTTAAGATAAAAACCTAGTTATTTCTATTGAATTACTAATAAGTTTAAGTATATATAGATTATAGTTATAAATATAGGTATAGTTATATTTATAGGTATAGTTATAGTTATATAACTGTATTTACAAAATTAGACGTTAAGTTATAGTTATGTTTATAGATTTATAAAATTAAGAAGTATATTTATAGTTATAATGTAAAGTTATATTTACTTCTAGATATATATACTAAGATAAGTAGTAGTATATATACTACTATTTTACTTTCTTAATTCACTTAGAATATAACTATTATCTAATACACTATTAGCACTATAACTACTATACTAAAAACTATTAGACTTTTTTACCTTACTTTCACCTCCTTTATTTATTATTAACTTTGTTCAATATCCTATATATATATATAGCTAAAAAATGGGTTCTAAATCTGGAGACTCCTTCTTCGCTAGTGAATCTTCTAATACTTGTCAAGCAGAAGATTCTATTATTAATTCTTCTCAAATTTCTATTAATAGTACTAGAAATCAGTTTTCTTACGCCCATAAAATAGAAAAGCAAAAGAACTACTCCTTCAAAGGCACTAAGCAGTATTCAGTTATTAACGGTTCATTTACTTATAAATTATTACCTATTAATTTAAGTAAAAATACGGAAATAGAGTTAACCTATAATGTTAAAGGTTATAAAAAGAAATTTACTACTAAAGCAGCTCGTTTTCAGACTTCTAACGGCATAACTTACTATAAAAAAAGTCACCCTATAGTAGCAACCTCTAAAAAAGAAGAGTTAGATATAGGGAAAATAAAATATAAGTCTTTTTCTAATTCTTAATAATAACAATATATATATATATATTTATATTTATATTAATATAGTAAAGTATTTACTAACTATTTTCAGTTTAAGACTATATAATAGATAATAAAAGAAATAATACTATATAAAGTACTATTAACAACTTTATGTCTAATATATAAAATAAACAAAGCTATAAAGAAAGTACTATTTTTAATAGTTATAATAATATAGAAGAAACAGAGTTTTATAACTATATTATAAATTATTTACTATAGTATCATATACCTTATAATAATATTACTTCTATTAAGTTTAACTATACATTATCTTACTTTAGTAGGTAAGTTACTTTTAACCTTTTAACTAGGATACATATATATATATATATATATATATATATATATCTATATATTACTGTTATAAATACTATACTAATACTATATCTCTATAGTAGTATTCCTACTATTGATTATAATAATTTAACTTAAAGCCTTAGTCTTAAGTTTAATAGCCTAAAAGCAGCTATTATCTATAATATATAATAACACTTTTCTAACTATAGTTATATATCTATTTAACTAGATATATAGACCTCTATAGATAATAAGGCTTATTTAGAAGTTATAGGCTCTTTTATAGATAGCTTTGTTAAGTTAAACTATATATAGTTAGGTATATTAATTTATTCTTGATATTTAATTCTTTCATTTTAGTATATAGTATTTATTAATAGTGTTAAATATATTAATAAGTATGTTATTGTATTAAATTTATACTAACTAGTATATACGCTTTAAGTATTTGAATAATGCTTATACTGGTATCTATATCCAGGAAGAATTCAAAGAAATATTATTAATAAGTATAATATACCCAGATATAATATTGTTAGGTAAGTCTTTTATTTCTATCTTATTAAAAATATCTATTAGCTCTAGTATACTCTTAATACTACTATATAATTTTTACTGGTCTTAATAACTAATTATTCTATAGTATAACAAGAGATAACGGTACTAATAATAATACTTTCTTAAATAACTTTTTATTAAGTTATAGTAAGAGTAAGAATAATAATAATACGTCTTTAAGCGATATAAGACATAGAGCCTATATCTTAAATCTAGTAGCTAAAGCTATTATAGAGAAGTACATTAATAGTATAGGATTAGATAAAGATATATCTAAATTAAAACTAGAATATATCTTAAATAACTATATAGGGTCTTCAGCTAAATTATCTTATAAAGATTAAGAAAAAGTATTAAAAATAACTATAGTAAGTAATTATTAAATAATAGTATTAGTAGTATCATTATACTATTATATATATATAACTATACATAAGTTAATTATACCAATATACTTAATAGGTAATACTGGAAAGCTTAAACGACTAGTTATACTACTAAGAAATAATACTTCATTATATGAACAAAAATACTCCTCTATAAGTGTTTATTAAATAGTAAATATATATATATATATATATATATATATATAATATAAGTTATAACTAATAACTATTATCTACTATTATCAATTATTATTATTCAATATTAGTTATTATTAATTATTCACTAACTTTACTATAGGTAATAAGACTAGATGGAATCCAGTATATATAATGGTTAATATAGCTATAGAGCTAAAACCAGCCTTAGCTATACTTTATAAGTTAACTAAAAATAGGATATTTAGAATTATATATCCTAATAATAACGACTGGATACAGGTTACGTATTTAAGAGATATATTACGAGTTTTTTATAGCCCTACTATATATTTATAAAGCTAAAGTTATATACCTATTAGTACTAGTTTTAGTATTATAGGTAATATATACTGTTAACTATTAGATATTAAAGTCTTATATACTTCTAAAGTAAACTAAAAAGATAAAGTAAGTAAAAACTTATTAATATTATAGATTAACTATCATTAATACTATATATACTAAAACTGTTATATATATATATACTTAATAGTAGTATATATAGTATCAACTATAAGAATCATCTAACTTACTCCTATTACTTTTAGTTTAAGGAAACTGAATATCCTTTTTCTTCTATATTTATTAAAGTTATTAATACTGGCCTACAGAAGCTAGAAGACTAGTTTCCCTACCCTATTATATGTATTACTTATTATAGTAAGTATTACTTATTATAGTAAGTATTACTTATTATAGTAAGTATTACTTATTATAGTAAGTATTACTTATTATAGTAAGTATTACTTATTATAGTAAGTATTACTTATTATAGTAAGTATTACTTATTATAGTAAGTATTACTTATTATAGTAAGTATTACTTATTATAGTAAGTATTACTTATTATAGTAAGTATTACTTATTATAGTAAGTATTACTTATTATAGTAAGTATAAGCCTTATTTATTAGGATTTATTCTAGACCCTAGGCTGAACTATAAAAGTCTTAAGAAAAATACCTTACTATCCTTTATATCTAATAATATTATATCTTTAGTAAAAAACGACTTAACAAGAGAGTTTGATAACTAAGTTAATAATTAAATTATTAATTATAGTATTATTAGTAATAGTATTATTAATAATAATAGTACTATATATATAAGTATTATAAAAGAATTACTGCTATTATACTACTAGTATTATAAAGTACATAACTAACTTATTAATAGTTTAAAGAATTATATTATTCATGATTTATAAATTAAAAATTAAAAAGGTCTATACTTAGAATCTATTAAGGACAGAACAAGTATAGAAATCTTAGCTAAAAACAATCCTAATAATAAGAATGAGGGCACAAATAAAGAAATTATACCTATTAATACTATTATAGATTTTTCTACTAATGGTAGGAAGAGTAAAATTGAGCAGCTTAGTAACAAGGTTAAAAAGGAATTTATTAGTAATTTATTCTCTATGTAAAGTAAACAAGAAAAGAAGAATATATAAAAAGACGAATTAAATAGCTGCTTTAAAGTATATATTTAAGGAGATAAAGTAAGTTATAATTCTTTATATATATTAAGAATATTATTATATTGATTTATTACTAGTTCTAAGTACAACTGTTATTTATACTGATTTTAAATAGGTTAACCCTATGAACTGATGGCAAGATAATAAAGTTAAATTTCCTATATTAAGTATTATAGTAAGGAAATATCTTGCTATACCTTCAACTTTTACTACAGTAGGAGCTAGTTTTAACCAATCCGGTAATATAATAACAAAAAGAAGAACTAGACTTACCTATAAAAATAGAACGCAACTAGTATTATTTAAAAACCTGGAATAATATTATTAATAACTTAATAACTTAGAATTAAGTAATCCTAAGTAATGTAACGACTTATTTGATTATTCAATAGTTTTAAATGATAAGCTAGACTTTATTATAGAAAAGGAAGATAATATAGGTATATATAAAGAAAACGATAAAGAAGAGTATTTAGAAGAGGAAGAAGAAGAAGAAGAAGAGGATAATACTATGGTTATAGAGGATAATAGTAACAGTTCTGATATCCCTTAGGTTATATAGTATATGTATATAATTATATATATTTAGTTAGTAGTATATTTATTAGAAAGTTAGATAGTTATTTACTATTAAGACTTAGGTTTTTTTAAGTTACTTTTTTATATAGTACTATTTTCTAATATTTAAAAAGTACTTACTATTATATTGATTAGTTACCTTTTTATTTATTAGTTACTATAATACTTACTAGGTACTATTCCATTTATTGATTCTTATTATAATCATTAGTAAGTACTATACTTCTTAAATACTATTATATTTATTAAGTATTATTCTATTTATTAGCTACTATTTTGCTTACTCTTTACTAGTATATTATTAGTAGAAAATAAATTATATAGAGAACTAGATATATACCTTATCTCTTAGAATTTAATTTTAGATTAATTAATTCTTAGGCTTATATATTTATACTTTTACGAAAATACAAGAGAAATGTATTTAAATATGTAAGTATAAATATAAGTATATGTATTTGTATGTATATTATACGTATTTTAGGTAAAATATAAATATAAATATATATAATGTATTTCTCCTTAAAAATACAGAAATACAAATACATGTATTTATATTTTTGTATCTTGCATTTTTGTAATTCTCTGATAACCCGATCCTTTATATCTTCCTTAAGTCTTAAGTAGAATATAAAGATTAAGGACTTAATAGTTATATAAAGTTTAGTCAATAGTTATTAGAATTTAGCTATATATATTCAGGCTTACTTAGTTTATTATAATCTAGTAAAATTCTATTTAGCTTATCTAACTTTTTCTATTTCTTAAAATAAGGATAATAAGGCCTTTTTAAATCCCAAGTGTTTATAAAAGACGTTTTTTTACTTTTAGTTCTTAGGTTTATCTATTTATTTACTATATAGTTCATTAGGTAGTGTTTAAACTAGGTTAACATTCTTTTCAAGCAATAATATAATAAAAGTAGCTTCTTTAAGTTAATCCTAGAAAATAATACTATACAATTAATAATAAGCTTGAACTTAAGTAAAAAATCCCTTCAGATAGCTAAAAGCTCTATTAAATAGTTATAGATTATTAAGTTCAAGTATATCCTAAGTCTTTATAGGTTAAATATAGATTTAAGAATCTTAAAAAGATAGTCAGTAATAGGATAACCTTTTATGAGCTAATTTCAAAAGGACTTCATAAAGAATAACCTATTGCTAACTATTTATTATAGACTATTTGAGTATAGACAGTTAAATAAAGTAAACTTATTGGATTATAGAATAATACCTATAAGTCTATACTAAAGGTTGGTAAATAAATAGGTAATAGAATCACTAAAAGCTAAATTTACCTATAATAATAGCCGTTGTTTAGTTCTTAGGTTTTTATTAATAAGGACCTATATAGTTACAACTTATAATATATTAATTATATAATTTTAATAGTAGATTCATAGTCTAAGAGGGTTAAAAGTAAATTACCCATATTATAAAACTCTATTCAGAAATATAAATATATAAATAAGAAGCTACTAAAATATAGATATCTTCTCAAAAGGCTATTAACTATAAGTAGAAAGATATAATATAAGGTATTAACTATAAGTATATTATTATAGAGATATTGTTAGGCTTTTTATAAAGAATATTCAATTTAAAAATAAGAAACTAGCTCTATAATTTACTCAAATAGCTATTATAGCGTGGATTAAGATATAAGCTTATTATATCTATTTACGAAAATAGTATTAGTATATATATAACGTTTTTTAAAGAGGGATATTAAAACTATAGAGATTTAAATAAAAGAATAATAAAGAGATAGTAAATTTATTAGACCTTAAACATGAAAATAAAAAGTAAAAAGTTTAAATAATCCCTAGGAGTAATAGACCAAAAAATGACTAGAAACATATTAAAAATAGATAGATTAACTAGTAAAGTAGAATATATAAAAAAAAATAGTATAACTTAAGAATATATAGTAGAAATTTAGAGAAATATATAAAACTAATTATAAAAGGCTATAAGAAATAGAATAACTAAAGTATTAATAAATACCTATTCAACTCTTAATAAGATAGTATATAAGAGAGCTCAACTTTGACTAAAATAGTATAAAAGAATGCTATAAACTACAACCAGCCACTATCTACATAATGACTTATTATTAAGCTAAAGATTAAAAACGTATAACTATAAACTAAACTACAGAAAAAGAAAGTCTAGGCTAATCGTTAACTAATAATACTACTAATTATTACTAAAAATATAGTAATAACTTAAGAATCTAGAAAAAGTTGTTAATATCACTATTACTATTATTCTTATTATCTTTCTCTTCTACCTCCTCCTTATTATCTTTCTACTCAAAAAATAAGGTAAAGACTTTATATAAACAGCTCTCTTATATTACTTATAACTTCTAAGTAGTATACGGTTAATAAAGGTTATATAAGGAATTAATTTTTCTTTTTATAATATAGAAGATTATAGTTATATTAATAAGCTTCCTTGGAAACGCCAAGCTGCTTATATGTAGTATATGCCGTATAAGAATAATCTATTAAAATACTATATTAAAAACAGTTTTAGCTAAATATAATACTATTATTACTATTATTACAACTATTAATATTGACTAAGCTATTAGTAATATTACTACTATTAGTAGTAGTATTAAAAATACTACTCCTATTAATATTACTCTTTATAGGTTTTTCTTTTCATTAGTATTTAAAGTAGAGAATTTCATTTTTTATTCTATTTATTTGGTAAGGCCTTAGTACGTCTTTTATAAGAAAAGATTATAAGAGGCTAATATTAGCTTTTCCTTTGACTTTTCCTTAGACTTATCTTTTAACTTTTTATAGTTTAGCTAGTTCTTATTACTATTATTATTATTATGATAATTACCTTAATAAGTCTTCCTTAAATATTTACTGATAGACTATATAATATAACGCTTATAGAAAGTAATAGTCTTACGACCGTAAGTAGTACAGATAAAACTAGTAATAGTAATAATATAAGTTAAGATCAGATTCTATTTATGATTATTAACCGCTGAATAAAAAGCCATCTATCTAGGAAACTTCAAAAATATAAAGTGATTATCTAACTATTATTAAATATAGATAGACTATGGAAGGCTTAACTACTTTTGAGTCTCCTTTTTACTTATAAAAAGGTTAACCTATAAGATAATTAGTTACTAAACACGTAATAGAGAAAATGAGATATACCTAGATCTTAATTATAGGATTAAAATACTTATAGTTATAAGTAAGCTTTTAAATGTTGATTGAATTAGCATTAATTTCTAATATTCTAAATATAACGGTCATAGTATACTTAATAATCTTAACCTAAATAAAGGAAATATAGGTGAAAGCCTACTAGATATACTAATAATTAAGATTGTGAAGCTAGCTATTACTATCTATAATATAGAAATAAAAATAATTATTTTACGGACCTATAGTAGTTAGTTTAATAAATATATTATAAGAATTTAATAATATCTATTATAATATATTTCTTTCTTTGAGTATATAAGTGAAATAGATAACAAGTTAAGAACCTTAACAGTAGGTTAACGCTAACGCGTTCTAATGTAAACCGCCAAGATAAATAATATAAAAAGCATTATCCAAAGTATAAGTACTATTACCCTTGTAGTAAGAAAGATATATAATATTAAAGAATGAAATGATAATGTATATTTCAATAAGTAAAAAAAGAGCTTCTAGAAATATAGATAAAAATAAGAATTATAAAAGAAAATATGAAAAATATAAAACTTACTTAAGAATCTGAATCTGAAGAATTAATAAAATGAACAGGGGTTATATAAAGAGGCTATAATATATAGAAAAAGTATATAGAAAAGATAAAATAGAATAAAATAAATAGTTAGTAAAAGCTTAATAAATAGTTAAAAAAGTAAGGAAATAATAAGCCTATATATAATTAAAGAAGATTAACGAGATAATCAAAAAGTAAAACCATATATAACTATCAAGTAATACATATTTATTATAATCATATATCAAGATTTTATCATAATATAACTATAAATAAGGTAAATAGTTATAATTCTATAAGAACTATAATATACTTTGAATAAAAAGGTAAATATCTTAAAATGAATTATCCCTATAGGACTATAGGTAGAAATAAGGCTATATAAGTAATAGGCTAACAATATTAGGCCTACATTATCTTCATAACCGATTAATAACAGCCGTACGGTATAAAAAGAAACGCCTTAGTATGAGTGTAGTAATATAAGTAATATACTATTACTACTATATTATTACTACTACATTATTAAAAGTACTTTAGTTACTCTACGGTAACTAATTTCTAATTAACTAAGATAATAGAATTCTAAGAATTATAGAAATTCGCCACTATAACTAAAAAAAGTAATCTAAAGCGATAGGTTAAAAAGGTCTAAAAGGTTAAAAAGGTCTAAAAGGTTAAAAAGGTTTAAAAGGTTTAAAAGGTTAAAATAACCTCTAAAGGTTAATATAACCTTTAGTAGCCTAAAACAACCTTAAATAGGTTAAAACAACCTTAAATAGATTAAAATAACCTTAAAAGGCTAAAACTAACTATTAAGGTTATATGAAAACTAGATCTTGGAAATCTATAACTTTATATTTAAGGTTATTATATCTTAATATATTATAATACCTTAAGTTAAAGTAGATTCAATAAATCTAGGTCTTAGGATTATTTCTAGCTAAAGTATAATTAATATCCTAATAAAAGGATTAAAAATTATCTAAAGGATTCTAGTTATATAAGGAGAGGATTTCTCTTACTTAGAATATCTAGAAAATCTATTACTTACACACTCAATAATAATAAAGCCACCTTTTAACCTATCTACACTATTTTACCTCTTTAACTTTCTACTTCTATTAGTCTTACATATACCTTATTAGCCGTAGTAGCTGTGAATACTTCCACTTATATTTAGCGATAGTATACTGAAGATTAGCTAACAGCCTCCTAGGCTGATCTGTTCGGTATATACACTTAGTTAGTATGGCCCCTTTGTATAACTTGAATAAAAGGAATATAGATAAAAGCCTATTAGATATATTAGTAACTAAGACCGTTAAGCTAGCTATTACTATTACTAAAGTAAAAATAAATATAATTACTAAGGTTTTTTAGGCTATACCTTAAAGCTTTTAAGAGACCTATATTAGTTAGTTTAGGAAATCTAGTTTAAGAGTTTAATAAGTCCTACTATAGTATACATTTTTTAATATAGAAGCAATATACTTAATAATACAAGAATCTTAATAGTAGGTTAACTTCAAGGGGTTATAATATATATTAGCTAAAACATCTATCATAAAAGGTGTTATTAGAAGTATAAAAGCTCTTACTATTATTACAACGGAACTTTATAACATTAAAGACTGAAATAATAATAGATATCTTAATAAATAAAAAGTAGAAGTCTAAAAAATATAGAAAGAAATACGGATGATAGAAACTAAAATAAGTAAGAGAGATACAAGGATTTACTAAGAAGATATAAAATTTCAACAAAAAATATATAACATATAGAAAAGTTATAATATAAGAAAAGTATAGAATAAGGGATAAAAAGAGAAAAGTAATAAACAGTTGATAAAAAGTTAATCAAAGTTGAAAAGAAAATAAACCTATATATATATATATACCTAAGGAAAATTAGTTAGGTAAAGACAAACACTTATCAGATCATCAAAGATAAAACAATATATAACTATCCAATAATGAATATTACTATAATAATAAAGAAAGATTACATTATAATATAACTATAAACAAGGTTAATAGTTATCGATCTATTGATAACTATAATATTCTATAATAAGAATAAATGTCTTAACATTAATTACCTTCATAAGGCTAAATATAGAAACAAAGCTATATAGATAATAGACTAATAATATTAGGCCTATATTATTTTAACAACCGATCAATAATAGCCATACGATATTTCATTATATATGTAGTTAGATTTATACTTAATAATCTTATATATATAAGCTATTAGTTCCTTAGGACTTAATTAAAAACTAAGCTAATCGTTATAGTATTCCTTACTTTCCTATATTTATCGTTATTATTAATCTGTATATACCTTAGGAATTAGATATCTATTTCTTTATTATAGATAGAAAAATACTTCTTCTCTTCTTTGTATATCTTATTATCCTTGTAGATATATTCTGCGTAGAATGTACTATACTATAAAAGGTGGTTAAGGTCTTATTACTTCCTATCCTTAAGCTTTAATATTTTCTAGATTTTAAGGACTGATATATATTTATAGTCTAGATACTTGATTGTAGAAAAACTAGACTTTTATTTATTAATGTCTTTCTAGATATCTTATACTAGTATTCTTTATTTCCTTAATTTAATAAATCTATAATAAATATTCATATACTTTATAGTCCATCAGCGTTATATAGACTAATTTTCAAGGTTAATTATAAAGAAATACTATTCATCTATGTTTAAATTTACTTAAAGTAAGTCTTAATTCTCTCTAATATAAAAAGTATAATGTTTTATTAGTTTTACTAATTATTTTACTACTTATTATTCTATTTTAATTAACAGGTATATCTTTCAATAATATTGTTCATATTTATATGTCTCATTATATATATCAAGTAAGTTTTAAGAGTTCCAATATGTTAGTATACTACCTTTAGTCTTATATATTTAGTTAGTTCCTTATTAGAGTTTTTAAATATTACATATTATAATATTAGAATCACATGTAATATGTAGTATTGTAATATGTTGTAGTATTATATTGAAATTATATATAATTATAATTATAATATTATAATATACTACAATATATAGAGAGTATAATGATTAAATATATAGAAGTTACTAATAGACAGTATAATATTACTATTTAATACCTAAAGTGTAACTAAGTGCTTATGATATATATATAAGGTATAGTAAATAGAAGTAGTAAAGATAATATATATATATATATAGTAGAGATTATACATTTATATATATAGTAGAGATTATATATTTATATATATAGTAGAGATTATATATTTATATATATAGTAAATATAAAATAAGTCTAGATAATTAATATTAGATATATAGAAGTTTTACTATAAAGTAATAAACAGTACATAACTAACAAACTAAAATAATAAAACTAACTAATAAAGATACTAAGAATATATATATATATATACGAATAAATACTAGAATAAACACTATTATCCTCTATAACTATAGTAGTATCTTCTTCTTCTTCTTGTCCTTCTTTTTCTATATTAATACCTTCTTCTTCTTCTTCTATAATAAAGTCTAACTTATCATCAGAAACTTCAAAATAATTAAATAAGTCAGTATGTAACTCAGGATTAAAAGTCTCTATAGTATTGTTATTAGTAATAGTATTATTATTAGTAATAGTATTATTATTAGTAATAGTATTATTATTATTGCTAGTATTATTATTAATAATAATAATACTATTAATAATAAAATTATTAGTTTTTTGATAATACTAGTTGCCTTCTATTCTTATATGTAAGTCTAGTTCTTCTTTTTATTATTATACTACTAGATTGGTGGAAAGTACCTTCTACTGCTGCTAAAGTAGACGGTATAGCTAGATATTTCCTACCTAATATACTGAATATAGGAAATCTAACTTCGTTTTCTTGACACCAGTTAATAGGGTTAAACTATTCAATAAACTCGTATTAAAGTAAGAATATAAACATATATATATTCTAGATATTAAATATACATTTATACTAGGTATGAGATATATATATGCTCTAATCTCTAGATAATAAATATATATATATATATATATATATTAAAAATAGGTTTATACTTACTTTATCTCCTTTTATAGATGTTTTAAAGTAACTATTAATTTCGTTTTTTTATATGTTTTCGTTTTCTGTTTTACTTCCTACAGGAAATAAATTACTAACATGTTCTTCTTTACCTCTAGGGCGAGGCGATTTATTTTCTGTAGGTATAGAAGGTATATGTTCTTTGCTTCTTCTTTTCTTATTATTATTAATACCTTTAGTATTGATATTTAAGGTATCTATATTTATTCTATCTTCAATAGATTCTAAGTACAACCCTTTTTTATTTCTTATCAATAGATTAAAAATAATATATTTCTTTGAACTGGTAAATAAGTTAGTATTAATACTATATAGTATTAATATATGTGTGAAGTGTTAGTAAATATATAAAGTATTAGTAAATATATCA
Organism: Colletotrichum eleusines; assembly: GCA_016807845.1. Lineage (NCBI taxonomy): Eukaryota > Fungi > Ascomycota > Sordariomycetes > Glomerellales > Glomerellaceae > Colletotrichum > Colletotrichum eleusines. The sequence goes on from JADEZO010000007.1 coordinate 1,930,942, forward strand.
AGTAATAATAAACATATAAAGTACTAATAAATTTATAAAGTATTACTAAGTATATGAAGTATTAATAAGAATATGATATATTAGTAAATATATAATATATTAATAGTTAAATAAATATTACTTACTTATTAAACTCTCTAACTAAGCCGCTCTTTACTAGAGTAATAATATCACTAGGTATATAGTTTACTAGGTTATTGTTACTTAGACTTTTTTAATTAAGCCTAGGATCTAATATAAACCCTATTATATATGGCTTATATTCATTATAGTAATTATTAGTAGATATAGAATAAGGAAGATAGTCTTCTAATTTCTTTAACCCTATATCTATAGATTTAATAAATATAGAAAAGCAAGGAGATATAGTATTAATAAACTATTTAACAAGGCTAGTTATAATTTATTATTAATATAAAGTAGTAATTATGAGATATTTTAATTACTAGAAGGAATAAGTAATTGCATTATATGTTAATATATTATATACTAAGATACTATATTAGTTAATACTCAATATTAGTTTATACTTTATAGTTATAGTAAGTAATTAATTATCATAACTTACCTTGTCCATATTCTCTACTCTTAAAGTATATAAATCCATTATATATAATAGTTAGTAATATATATTACCTATAATACTTAGTATAGTACTAATAGTTATATAAGTTCTACTTTGTAAGTATACGGTAGGGCTATAGATCATCTTTAATATATCTCTTGAATATATAAGCTGTTCCTATTCACTGGGACTAGGATATATAAGCTTATATATCTTATTCTTAGTTAACTTATTAAGAGTATCTTGAGCTGGTTTTAACTCTATAGATATATTAATTATTAGCTATACTGAATTCTATCTTGTTTTACTACATATATAACTATTACTTAGTATATTCAATAATAATACTATATATATATATATATATATGTATATATTAACTTATAAAGAGGTATTTTATTTTATAAACCTTGATAGGAAATTCCTTTGTTTTCATAATATAATTAATAGCGGTTTTAAATTCTTTATATAAAATAGTATTATTTCTAAGTAAAATAACTAAACGTTTCAGTTTACCTATGTTACCTGTTGTATTATCAATATATATATATATATTAGAATTAATTAATATAAGTCTTCACAATATATATTAATATTTATTAATATTAATATTAATAGTTATTATAATCTACTTACCATAATTACTCTTATAAAACCATGCTTATTGCTTAGGAGTTAGCTTATTTAAAGCCCCTAAATAGTTATTATAATTAACTATAATAGCGGTCTTGATATTAGATATATCGTTGTCTAGAGGTATAATACTAATATATTTATCTATTATAGCTTTAGCTACAAGGCTTAATATATGGACTAAACAGCGTATATCATCAAGAGTTATATCTTGATTATTATTATAACTTAGTAAGAAGTTATTTGAAAAGTATTATTATTAGTTCTGTTATCGCGTGTTATACTATTACATTTAAATATTAGTGCTTAACTCTATATAGTTTTCTTTATACTCTTATTTCTTAATAATAAAATAGAAATATAATATACTTATACTTAAAGTATATATTGATAAAATATATTAACAGAATATGTAATCTAATATATTAGTAGTAAAGAACTAGATTCTTATCTTATTATGGTAGACTTAGCAATATTACATCTTATAACAATATTATTCTTAAATACTTCTTAAACATATAAATAAGCCAGTATATGCGTTATTTAAATACTTAAATCCTAGGTAAGTATTATATATACTAGTATATTATATTTATATATATTCTGTAATGTTATATATATATATATGTATCTGTGATTTAATTAAGACTTACGTAATTGTATGTAGTTTAATTTAGAAAAGCTATCTATATAAGAGGCAATAACTCCTAAATAAGCCTTATTATCAATAGAAGTCTATATATCTAGTTGTAGACATATATAACCATAGCTACTAGAATACTGCTTTAAGTTATATATAATAGTAGCTTCTAAAGAGTTGAACTTTAAGTTAATATAATGAGTTAACTTAGAATAACTAATCATAGATATTATACTATAGTAAAAGATAGTATTAGTATATACAGTATATAGAGGTAATTATAGTAAATAAATATAATTAGTAACTATTATTAAAAAAGACTTACTACTTTAAAATATATAATAAACTATTAAACTCCCTTAAGTAAAAGTATAATAACTAGTATTAAACTGTAATAAATAGCTTATTATATAGTTATATACTTCTTTTTTTTCTATAGAAGTAGTACTTATTATAGTACTTTCTCTATATCTTTTTTTATTACTACTATTAGATATAAAAGTATTTATATCACTTTATTATGAGCCTTTATTATTAGACTCTATATAATCTTCAAATATAGAAAAGTTAGTTAGTATACTCGAGTTTACTAATCTATAAAGATAAATAAACTGAATAATCTATAGAAATAGAATAATATATAGACACAAAATAATATATAGAAGTAGAATAATACATAGATACAGAATAATATATAGAAGTAAAATAATATATAGATATAGAATAAGATATAGAAATATAATATATTTTTAATTAATTACTTACACTTTACTTTATCTATATGTAATTCTTCTTTTTTTAAAGTTGCTATAAATGGGTGTTCTTTTTTATAGTGAGCTACTGTATTAGAGGCTTAAATCTAGCTGCTTTAGCTATAATTTTCTTTCTATAGCTCTTTATATTACAGTTTAATTCTATCTCTTTTTCTTTAATTAAATTAATAGGTAATAAATCAACGGAAAATAAATTATTAGTAGTAAGATACTATTTAATGCCTTTAAAAATGTAATCTTTTTAATTTTCTAGTTTATAGGCGTATATAAGTTGATTTGTAGTACTATTGATAGATAGGTATAAGTTCTTATTAGATATGTTAAGTTAAGAGGACGCCTGAGAGCTAGGAGAGGAAGCAAAAGGTTGAAAAAAGTCGCCACAGTCGGAAGCTAGTTTTTTAATATTTATAAGTATATATATTTAAATAATAAACATACATAATATAGTAAAGGGTAGTAAAAGTAATTTAATAAGCTTAGTTAATAGTTACTTAACTAATAGTAAAGTATAGTTATAAGATAATAAGTTAATAATAAAGTAAAAGCCTTACTTACATGGTTAATAAAATATGATATATATTTAATATATAGTTAAGTATTACTTAGTAGTCATTTAGTGAATAAAAAACTATATTAAACTTAATAAGTAGTTGAGTAGTTACTGGTACTTAATAAAACTATTCTTTTATTAATCTATTAAAGTATATAATACTTTAATATTTAAAATATATACTATATAGTTAAAGTATAACTAACCTTAGAATTTAACTTTAGCCTAGTTAGTTAACTTATAGCCTTAGGATATATAAGTTAACTAAAGTATATAGTATATTAGTTATATTATAAAGTAAATATATAATAGTGCTGCCTAGGGAGTAAAGCTTGGGAAAAGATAACGGATTTAGAGGTCTAGACAGTAGGTATAGGTAGTAATATAGAATTAAACTTGACCCCTTTAGCTGGCTGGGCCGACTTATCGCTAATAGCTTACCGATTTAATCTATCTATAGGCATCCTGCCCTTTAACCTAAGGATTCCATTATAATTACCCCTCTTCTTTAGAGGTCTAGTCCCTAGGCTGTATGCCTATTATTAGTATGTAATAGGATTTAACCCTTTTAATAGGATTTTAACCCTTCAGTAGGATTTAAACCCTTTTTTATTAGATATTTAATAGGCCTTTTTTAATTATTTAGATATCTAGAGACTTTTACTAGTAGTAATAGGATTTGAACCTAATAGTAAGATTTAAACCTGATAATAGGATTTAAACCTTTTTATTTATTTACTACTAACTATTTAGCGATTAATATTTATCTAAAGACTAATAATCTTTATTATATAAATCTATATATAAATAGCTACTATAAACAGCGTTTATAAAGGCTATCTTTAGCTTTAGAAAAGTCTAATAGACTTCTTTAGTATAGCTTTTCTTAAGCTAGTGATAATACATCTTCTCACTATAATAGTTAGTAGTAATATACCTTTTTTTATTATATTTACTATAGTTAGCTAAAATAGCTAGCTTTACTTACTTAACGTCTTATTAGGCTTTTTTTATTAACAGCTTATTAGTTAAAAGGTCTTATTATACTATATATGATTTATCTAACCGCTGTTTAAAGGTAGTCTAGTCTATCTAAAGCTTCTATAGTTACTTAATAGTAGAAAAATAATTCTTTACTCTTTAAGTAAAATGTTTTTATTAGATTAATACGCTTTATAACCCAAGTTTTAGATAATATAAAAATAAAAAGGTTAATAGCTAAATCTCTTTTAGACTATTAATACCTAAAGCCTAGTATATTAGTAACTATTTAGTAAAAAAACTATAATAACGATTAGCCAGTCTATCAATAGGCTTTATAAAGCTGGCTAAATAGATAACGCTTTTTTTTAAAAGCTTTAGATTAATATATAATCGGTAAATAAACGCTTTAAAGATAGCCAGCCTATAGGCTAGCCTTTCTAACCTATTAATTTAATAATAACTTAATAGTTTCTCTATGATATCTAGAAAGATAGGGTGACCTTTATAAAGGCCTATTTAATATAGTGGCTTTTTAAGGCCGTTAGATAAAGACGATTTTCTATCTAGATAGCTGTTAGCTAATCTAATACTTACTTTAGTATACTATTTTTTAATAAAACACTGTAAGTATATACTAAAGGTCGCTTATACTGTTTTTTTTTTAGCTGACAGACAGTTAATAAATGGTTATAAAAAGGCTATATTTTACTCTTATATAGTTCTTATTAGCTTAATAACTAATAGGTTAGATTAGGACTTTTCTAGGTAACAAACGGTCGCTAAAGACCTTATTAAATATATCGGTTATAATAGCCTATCCTTTATTACTTTAGTTAGGCCTTCTTTAAGAGGTAAAATTAAATAATTATAATAGTATTACCTAAGGGGTAAAGCCTAAAAAAAGATAATAGATTTAGAGGTCTAGATAGTAGGTATAGGTAGTAATATAGAATTTAAGCTAACCTTTTTAGCTGGCTGGCCTAGCTAAGAGGTATTCTATATAGCTCGCTGGGCCGACTTATCGCTAATGGCTTTGTAATAGAATTCATATTTAAGCACGTATACGTCTTGTTCCTCTAACATTCGAGGAAGCAAGACTAGACCTTTTCGTCTAGTAGTTATTAACTAAGCAATCATATTACAGGCTTGCCGACAGAGTATTAAGAAATATTACATATTACATTACAACTACATATTACAATTACATATTACATTACAACTATATTACATGTAATTGTAATGTAATATTATTTTTTGGTATTACATGTAATTGTAATATTTTTGTAATACTATTATAATATTATATATCTTAAGTGAACTATATATATATATAATATTATATTAATTATCCTATAATATATAAGGTAACTAGTTAGTGTAATTAAGGTAGAATACTAACTATAAGATAAAGATTTAGAGGGTTTAAAGGTAAGGTATTAGAAAAAGAGATTTAAAAGTGTAAAGTAATTTACTTTTAAGTATATTTATTTAATATATATACTATTATATATAGTATAATATAAGCTAGATATGTATACTACTATTAGTGTATTATATTAGTTATTATTATAGAATTTTATAATCGTTAATTAATTACTACTAAATATACTTTATTTAAATACCACTTATACTTTAATTATTTTCTACAGCTTTAGACCTTAATCTACATATATATTAAAGTATATATCTATAGATTAGTTAACTACTATTAGTACTAAGGCTTCTAACTCTACTAGTATATAATATATTAGGAGAAATATTATTAATATAATATTGTTTTACTTCTTTAACATTATTACTAGATAGTTTCATCTGATTTTCTTCCTCCTATCTATAATAACTATAACTAATACTACTTTCTATAATATTTAGTATAAAGTCCTATTAACTATATTAGTATTAATACTACTTATTTATATTGAAGCTTACTTTGAATTCTTTATTATTAGTAGTTAGAGAAATCTTATTATTAAATACTTTAAGTAATAGTAGTTTAATACTATTATTTATTATATTTTCCTTATACTTAATAGTTACATTATATAGTATAGTATAAGGGTTAAATATACTAAGAGTATTAATATTATTACGCTCCTCTAGGTCTTGTTGCATTTCCTCCAAAGCTTATAGCTCTTTTAGTATAATACTATAAATAGGGTTAATAAAGTTATTATTCTCTTGTATTATCTTCACTATATTTAGTATAGTAAGACTAGTAGTATCTAACTAGTATTACAAGTATACTAAATAACTAATATAATATAACTATTAAAAGTAGTAAGTCCAGTATATATATCAATAGTATTCTACTAGATATTACATAGTATATATTATATAATTAAGAATATACTTTAGAATATAACTAAAGTTACGTTAAATTATATAGCTAAGGTTAAAGTACATTATATAATTCTTAACTAATGCTAAGATATAACTAATCCGAAGGAATAATGTATTATATAACTAAATTTAGATCATATAGTATAGCTAAGCTTAAGATATACTATATAATTATTAACTAAGGTTAATATATAACTATAGTAGTGATATACTATTTAACTAGGGTTAGATTATAAGTTTCTAACTTTAAGCTTACGTTAGAATATAACTGTTGGAATGTCACCTGGGCGACATTCATACTTAAGGCCAATTCCGTCACGACCAAGCGGCGGGCCCGCTTTTTAGGTCGCTTATAATAACTAATATAGAAGTATAACTAGGATTAGAATACTAAAATAGTTATAATAGCTTAGTTAAAGTAAATACATTATAACATAATATATATATATTATACTAAGTTTTATACTACTACTTTTTTACTTCATACTTATTAAAGGTAATAGAAAAAGATATTTTAATATAATTATATAACTATATATATAAATATATAACTGATTAAACCTACTTACTTACTTCTTAATATAACCTCCTCTACGCTTAATCCACCGCTTGTATACAATAAGGGAATCCTTAGACTTAAAAGACGCCTTATATAAAAAGCAACTATACTTCTTAGAAATTCTCTATAGTTATATGTTAATATACAATATAGACAGTAATTATAAATATATAAATAACTTACAGAAGAAGGTAAAGGAGAAGAAACTGGTATTTCTTCTCCAGCTGGAAGCTGAGTAGAAGGGGTAATAGGGGTAGAACTTCCTTCTGGAAATTCTAGAAATTCAAAAAGAGGGTTAATTGGGGTATAAGGGGTATTATCTTGAAGCCCTTGAAAAGGAGTATTCAGATAAAGGTTGTCTAGGTTGATTTGGGTAGGGGTTGGCTGGGCTATATAGACCTTGTTGAAGGTATTGAATAATAATTTGAATAACTACCTGTTGAGCAGTAGGGTAAGTATATAGTATGATAGAAAGAGGGGTAGTAGAGTCTATTTCTTTTTCTATACATATATAAATATATATAGAAGAAAAAGGAGGGTTAATTTCTAAGTATTTTCTATTGGAATATAGGTATATCTATCTAGTATGCATAGATATAACCTCTAATTCTTGATTTCTAAGCTTTGTAAGGGCTAGACTTTTATAGTTATAATATATATACTTAATGTACTATAACTCTAGAAATAAGGGTATTAAACTACTTAGAAAGATAGTAGGATTATAGTTCTAGCTTTTCCTTATAAATCTTAGTATAAAAGTATAAATATATATTATACCTATTTAGGAAAAGATCTATAGTTATTAAGTTTTATTATTCTATAATTTTTATTTTTTTATTATTTATTTCTATTTACTATATAAGTATTATATATGTTAAGCCTATTAAAGTAATAGTATAGGTTTTAAGATCTACTAAAAGTCTAAGATATATACACTATATACTATATAGTATATAGTATACTTATAGTTAATATTTATAGTTAGTATATATAAAGTAGTAAATACTTTATAACTCTACTTAATTCTATTTAGTTTAGTATATATAATATACTATATACTGTTTACTTTGAAAATCACTTATTAGTTATACACCTTAATACGTTAAGCTATATAACTAAGCTAAAGTTAAATTCTAAGCTTAGTTAAACTTAGGCTTAGATATAGCATATATTAATTATAAGCTATGAAATATATATATATATATATATATTTACGCTTAAATAGTTAACTAAGCTAAAGGTAAAGTCTTAGCTTAGTTAAACTTAGCTTAATATATACTATGTAATATAGTTTGATTCTAACTTGTATAATATATATTACATATCTATAGATACTTAACTAAGCCAAGGTTTAAGTCTAAGCTTGGTATATACTTTAGCTAGATAGTATATATCTTATATTCTTAAGTATTAAACACTATTCCAAGTTAAAATAAATAATAGTTATCCTAAGTACTAGTAACTAGTTAACTACTCAATAAGTTAGAAATATAACTTTAGTTAGTATATAAGTACATAGTAATAGTCATTTATATTTAAAGTATTTTTGAATATTCAGTTAAATAATAACTATATAAGTAAGGCTTTTACTTTTTTATAAACTTATAATTTTATTACTATATCTTATTTCTTATTTACTATAATGACTGTTAAGTAAGCTAATTAAGCTATATTTGCTACCTTTATTATACCCTTATATTTTTACTTACTATATTTCTTTATATTTTTATTCTCTCTCTCTATATATATATATATATAAATACTAAAAAAAATAGCTTTAGATTCCAGTCACTCTTTCCAACCTTCTGCTTCTCCCCTAGGTCTCAAGCATCTTCTCGATTTAATTTATCTAATAATAACTCTTAAATATCTATTAATAGTAGTAAAAATCAGCTTATATATACCTATAAACCAGAAAATTAAAAAGAATCTATTTTTAAAGGTACTAAACAGTATCCTATTACTAATAATCTATTTCTCTTCATTTATTACCTGTTAATTTAAGTAAAAAAAGAGAAATAGAGTTAATCTATAATATGAAAGGCTGTGAAAAGAGGATTATAGCTAAAACAGCTAGATTTTAAGCCTCTAATGTAGTAGCTTACTATAAAAAAGAACACCCTTTTATAGCAACTTTAGAAACAGAAGAGTTGAATATAGATAAAATCAAGTGTAAGTTATTAATATATTTAGTTATATAAATATATATTACTTATAATATTTATATTACTTATAAAGTTAATAACCTATACTATATTAACTAACTAGATTATAGTTAAAGATTATATAGAGTCTAATAATAAAGGCTTAAGATAAAGTGATATTAATACTTTTATTTCTAATACTATCAGTAAAAGTAGATATAGAGAAAGTACTATGATTAGTACCATTACTCCTATAGAAAAAGAAGAAGTATATAACTAAATAATAAACGATCTATTATAGTTTATTATTAGTTATAATACTTTTACTTCTAAAGAGTGTAATAGCTTACTATCTTTTTTAAACTAGTAAGTCTTTGACTAATATTAATATTTATTATTCTTACTATAGTAACTACTATATATACTAATATAGTATTTTACTTTAGTATAACCCCTACTATTACTTATCCTAAGTTAACTGATTCTATTAACTTAAAGTTTAGCTTTTTAGAAGCTACGATTATATATAACTTAAAATAATATTCTAGTAGCTATGGTTTTATATCTATACAACTAGGTAGATGGACTTCTATAGATAATAGAGCTTTTTTAGGAGTTATTACTTATTATATAGATAGCTTTTCTAAATTAAGCTATATCAGGCTAGGTAAGTTAATTCTTATAAATAAGGATATATATATATATATATATATATAGTTATATATATCTATTTACTATCTATACTATATAATACTAATATATACATTTTTAATAATATATACTAATCTACTTCTCATAATTACTAGGATTTGAGTACTTAAATAATGCCTATACTGGATTATATATCCAAGAAATATTTGAGAATAATATCATTAAGAAGTATAATATTCCTAAATCTAATATTATAAGGTAAATAAGACTTTTTTATTCTAGTTATAAATATTACTTTATAAGACTAATATAAATTATTAACCTTTTTAATATAATTAAGTAAGTAATTATATACAGTTTAATGTTAGTCTTTATTCTTTATAGTATAACTTGTGATAATAGAAGTAATAATAATACTTTCCTAAATAACTTATTACTAAGTTATAACAATAATAAGGATATATCTCTATATAATGTACGCTGTATAGTACATATACTAAATCTTATAGTAAAAGCTATAGTAGATAAATATACTAGTACTATAGTACTAGATGATGATATATCAGATTTCAAAACCCCTGTTATAGTTAAAAACTATATAGGCTTTCTAGATAAACTATCTTCTAAAGAATAAGAAAAGATTCTTAAAAGTAATTATAGTAAGTAAAGTATAATAATACGTAATATCACTAGTAATTGATAATAATATACTAGTTCTAAAAGCAAAAATAAAATAGGTTATATAGGTAGACTTAAGCGTTCATTTATTTTTTTATGAAATAATACTGTTTTATATAAAGAATTTAAAACAGCTATAAGTATTAGTAAGAAAGTAAAGGAATTTCCTATTGATAATTATAAAATAAAGATACCCCTTTGTAAGTTATTTAATATATATATATATATATATATATATATTATTAATAGTTATATTGTTAAAGATACTAACTGAGACTTATAGGTAACGAAATAAGGTGGAATTCAGTATATTTAATGCTTAATATAGCTATAGAGTTAAAACCAGCCCTAGATACTTTAAGTAAATTAACTAAGAATAAGATATATAAGCTAGTATATCCTAACTGAAGTGAATAGGAGCAACTTATATATTTAAGAAATATATTAAAAGTGGCTTATAACCTTACTATACATTTATAAAGCTAGACTTATTTTACTATTAGTACTACACTTATTATTATAGGTAATATATATTATCAAGTATTAGATATTAAGGACTTATATACTTTAAAAGTAGATAATATAGATAAGGTAAGCTATGATCTTTTAATATTACGTATGAATAAATAAGTTTATTACTTAATATATTACTTAATCTTTCAATTAATATTTAATATAAAAACTAAGTTTTTAAAATAGTTTAATAATACTATTTATCCTTACTCTTCTGTATTTATTAAGGCTATAGATATAGGGTTAAGAAAATTAGAAGACTATTTTCCTTATCCTATTTCTACTAATAGTTATTATAGTAAATATAAGCCTTGTATAATAGGATTTATATTGGATCCTAGGATTAACTATAAAAGTCTTAATAATAATAACTTAGTAAACTATATACCTAGTAATATTATTACCTTAACAAAAAATAACTTAGTTAGAGAGTTTAATAAGTAAGTAATATTTAGTTAACTATCTCTAGTATATATATTAGCTACTATAGTATATATAATACTGTATTACTGGATATAAGTATGTATATATAATATATATTTATATTTCCAACTAATGATAAATATATATAATTACTTTTATATTATACATAATAGAAATCTACTTATTAACTCTTTATAGCTTAAAAGAATATATTATTAATAACTTGTTAATAATAAATTCAAAAGGGTTATACTTGGAGTCTATTAAAAATAGAATAAGTATAGATACCTTAAATAGTAATACTAAAGGTACTAATAGTAAAGAAAAAAGAAAAGGTAAAAAGTATATACCTTTTATATCTAAGAAAAATAAGTTGCTACGCCCTAAGGTTCAAGAGGAGTATATTAGTAATTTATTTCCTATACAAAGTAAAAAAGAAAATGACAATATACAGAAAAATGAAATTAATAGTTATTTGAAAACCCTATCTAAGAAGATAAAGTAAGTTAATTCTAATACTATTATATATATATATATATATATATATAATAGTATAACTATAATTATTATTTATATACTAATATATTAAATAGGTCAACCCTATTAGCTGGTGGCAAGAAAACGAAGTTAAATTCCCTATACTTAGTATATTAGCTAGGAAATATCTACCTATACCCTCTACTTTAGCAGCAGTAGAGGCTAGTTTTAACCAATCTGGTAATATAATAACTAAAACAAAAACTAGACTTACCTATAAAAATAGAAGGCAACTACTATTATTGAAAGACTAGAATAATACTATTAATAATAGTATTAATACTAATAATAATATTAATCTAAGTACTAGTAATAATACTAATATTATTATTAATAATAATACTATAGAGACCTTCAATCCTAAGTTATATACTGACTTATGTGATGACTTTGAGGTTTCTGATGATGAGTTAGACTTTACTATAGAAGAAGAAGAGGAACAGAAAGAAGTAGATATTAACATAGAAAAAGAAAAAGAAGAAGAAGAAGAAGGTACTACTATAGTTATGGAGAATAATAGTAATAATTTTAGTATTATCTAGTATATAGAAATATATATATATATATATTTATTAGTTAGTTTTATTATATTAGTATAATTATTAATTAGTATATTACTAATAGCAACTTATAATATAGTTATATTTTCTTTGATATCTCATAGTTATAATAGGCATTTACATATCTTCTATAGATCATATTTATTCTTTTTAAACATTTAATATATATATAAGACAATACAATTCAAAGTAGCTAGTATTACTATTTTCTTATTTATACTCATTATACTTCTTCTTATATTATCTCTTGAGATATTTCTTATTTTAATTTAATATAATTTCTTAAATTTGACTTTTAGTAATTCTAATATGATTAGCAATAGCTTTAGTTAATATTATAGCGATATATGTATAGTTACTTATTAATATCGTCTTAGTTATTAATACTTTAATAGTTACTTTACTAAAGCTTGTAGTACTTAAAAATACCTAAAAATAGTTCCTAACTAAAGGCTTAGTATACAAAAGCTAGAATATAGTATATAAAAGCATAATATACTATAAATAAATATAGTATATTATTATATACTAAGATTCTATATATATTAATTCAAAGAAAAGCTACTCTTAATTGTAGATTTAAACCCAGGACCTTAGAACATTAAAAAGGTAAAAGAGAAAATCTCCCAACTAGAAGACTAGCACTCAATATAGAAAGGGTCTGAAGATAATATATTCTAAGTATTAATTTAATAATACTTTATATATAATCACTAATAGTAGTTAAGTACTTGATAATATTAATATTTATACTATATTTTGTATTATTAACATATCCTAGATATTATAGTTAAATAAAAGTTTGATTTATATACTAAGTTACTAGTACTTAGAGTCTGATATGCTAATAAAGAATATATATTTTTATTATTAGTTATAAATATATAAGATGACTTTTATAGTTTTCTATTGGATATAAATATAGAATTATACATTATATATATTATATATATATATATATATATAGCTATACTTTAACTTTATAATGTTTCGACTATTTATCTAATTATAATTATTATATATTCAATATAGATACTATATGTTTAGTATAATATACTACAATATTACAATTACAATTACATTTATTTGTATTTGCAATATAATACTACTTTTGTATAATATGTGTAGTTGTTATTGTAATATTGTAATACGTAGTATTCTAGTACTCTGCTTGCCGATTTAATCTATCTATAGGCATCCCGCCCCTTGACCTAGGGATTCTATTACAATATACTAAGCTAAATATAGTAAAGCTTAAGACTTAACTTTAGCTTAGTCATATAACCTGAAGCGGTAAGATATATAAGTTATAACTAAAGTATATAGTATATACTATAAAGTAAATACTAAGCTAAGTATAACTAAGCTTAAGATTTAACTTTACCTTAGGTATCTAATATAGAGCCTTAAAGAAAATAACTAATAACTAAAGTATATAGTATATACTATATACTATAATAAATATAACCAAGAATATAATTTCACTTATAATATAAGTAAATCATATATATTATAAAGTAAAACTTGGTAAGTATATAAAGTATTGAATACTTTATATATACTAACTAATAACTATGCTATATAGTATGTTATATAGTGTATAGACTATAGACTTTAGTAAACCTTTAAAACTATAGTATTACTATAATAAGCTTAGTATTTATATTACTAATATAATAAATCATAAATAAAAAAGTAAGAATTATAAAATCAAATAATAATAGTAACTAAAAATATTTTTTTAATTAGAAATAGTATAGTATATAGAGTTTTATGCTAGTATATCTAAAGAAAAGCTTAAACTTTCATCCTATTACCTTTCTAACTATCTTGTTTCTAGGGTTACAGTATATTAAGTATATATATTATAACTAGAAAAATCTAGAAAATCTTACGATCATTGCCGTATTACCGTATTACCCCTTATCTAGCCTATAAATCAAGAAAAAGAGGTTATATCTATATATACTAGGTAGATATCCTCTTATTTTAATAAAAATAAATAGAAACTTACCTTCTTTTTTCTAGTATCTATCTATCTATCTATCTATTTATCTATATATATATATATATATATTTAGAAGGAAATATGGACTTTTTTACTCCTCTTTCTATCTTACTATGTACAGACCCTGCTGCCTAACAGGCAGTTATCTTATAAGACTAGTAGAAGTGGAAAGTTAAAGAGGTAAAATAGTGTAGATAGGTTAAAAGGTGACTTTATTATTATTGAGTGTATAAGTGATAGATTTTCTAGATATTCTAAGTAGGAGAAATCCTCTCCTTATATAACTAGAATCCTTTAGATAATTCTTAATCTTTTTATTAGGATATTAATTATAGTTTACTTAGAAATTATCCTAAAACTTGGATTTATTAAATCTACTTTAATTTAACGTATTAATATTAAGGTATAATAACCTTAAATATAAAGTTATAGATTTCTAAGATCTAGTTTTCATATAACCTTAGTAGTTAGTTTTAGCCTTTTAAGGTTGTTTTAACCTATTTAAGTTTGTTTTAGCCTACTAAAGGTTCTATTAACCTTTAGCGGTTGTTTTAACCTTTTGGACCTTTTTAACCTATCGCTTTAGATTACTTTTTTTAGTAATGGTAGCGAATTTCTTTAATTGTTAGAATTCTATTATCTTAGTTAATTAGAAATTAGTTACCGTAGAGTAACTAAAGTACTTTTAATAGTGTAGTAGTAATAATATAGTAGTAATAGTATATTACCTATATTATTATACTTATATATCTAAACCGTTTTCTAATATCTTTAATGAGTCCTATCGTAGCTAATCTAAGCCTAAATTAACCCCCAAGACCTTTATCTAAATACTTCTCTCCAAGGGCTTTAAAATAATGCCCCTTACAACCCTATTAACCCCCTTTTCTAATTTCTAGAATTTCCAGAAGGAAACTCTACCCCTGTTACCCCTTCTATCTAGCTTCCAGCTATAGAAGAAATTCCAGTTTCTTTTCCTCTACTTACTTCTATAAGCTATTTACCTATATTTAATTACCATATATCTTATATATTAATATATTAATATATATACTGATATATAATTATCGAGGACTTCTAAGAAGTATAGTTGCTTTTTATGTAAGGCGTCTTTCAAGTCTTAGCATTCTCTTATTACACACAAGCGGTGGATTAAGCGTAGAGGAGCTTATATTAAGCAGTAAGAGGTTATTATATAGTTATATGGTTATATATATAGTTATATGGTTATATACAATCTCTTTTTACATCTTGTTACTTACAAATATAAAGTAAAAGACTAGTAGTAGTAAAATAAGAATTATATATATATAAGATATACTCTTACTTTTAGTTATATTCTAATTTTAGTTGTATTTTAACCTTATTTGAATAATATATACTTAGCTTATTTATACTCCTACTTTAGTTATATAATACATACTATACTATAATATAACATAATACTACTAGTATATATACTAGACTTATTACTTTATATAGTTATATAATTCTAGTTACTTAGTATTCTTATTGTACTATTAATAAACTACTACTTTACTAAGTGAACTACTAAAACTATATACTTTCTTACTCATATATTTATTATATAACATATATCTTATTATTAACTTACTATTTACTACTTAAGGTAAGTTGTATTATCTTATACAATATATTATGTTATTAACTAATATACTTTGTAGGATAGAGAATTATAATATTCTTCTTAGTATTTTATATTATAATAACTTTAAAGAACTAGATGATAAAGTTGATTATTATATTGATTGAAATACTAATATTAATAATAGCCTCAGTACTACTATACTAGATATAGTAAAGTTAATATAAGAGAATAATAACTTTTTACCTCTATTTATAGTATTATACTAGAAAAGCTAGAAAGTCTAGAAAGAAAAACAATAAGAAATAAAAGAATACTTTAATATTAGTACTCTTACTATGTTGTACCCTTATACTGTATTATATATCATAAGTAATAAATATAAAAAGGATATATTTAATAGTAGTATTAAATTACTATTATCTCAACTATTTAATAGTAGAATTAGTTTAACTACTAATAATAAAGACTTCCAAGTAAGTAATATTTACTTAATAAATAAGAATTATACTAATATACTTTGTAGGACTTTATACTTAGTATAATAGAAAGTAGTATTAGTTATAGCTATTATAAGTAGGAGAAAGGAAGTTAGTTTACTCTTTTTAGTAATAATATTATATAAATTACAGAAGATTATATTAATAATATTCTGCTTAATATATTTTATACTAAAAGAATTAGAAATCCTAGTATTACTAGTAAGCTAATAGGTATATATATATGTCTATATTACTACTTATAGCGTTTATAAATGGTTTAAATATAGAATAATATTTCAAAATAGTATATCTATTTATATTTAGCTAAATACTATATACTTAGTTAATACTAACTAATATAGAATAAGAAATACTTAATACTGATATAGCTTATATTATAGTATATATATATATAGATATATATAGATATATTTATAGATATATTTATAGATATATATAGATATTATAATAAGATTGCCTAAAGGGCTAAGCCTAGGAAAAGACAACGGATTTAGAGGTCTAGATAGTAGGTATAGATAGTAATATAGAATCTAACTTAACCTCTTTAGCTGGTTAGCCTAGCTAAGGGGTATTCTACATAGCTAGCCGGGCCGACGTATCGCCAATGGCCTGCCAATTTAATCTATCTATAGGCATCTTGCCCCTTAATCTAGGGATTCTATTATAATTACTCCTCTTTTTTAGAGGTCTGGTCCTTAGGCCGTACGCCTATTATTAGTATTTAATAGGATTTAAACCCTTAATTGGGATTTAAACCTTTGAGTGGGATTTAAACCCTTTTTTGCTAGGTGTTTGACAGGCTATTACTGATTATTTAGACGCCTAAAAACTATTACTAGTAGTAATAGGATTTAAACCTTTTCGCTTATTTATTATTAACCGCTTAACGATTAATGTTTATCTAAAGACTAATAGTCTTTATTATAGAAATCTATATATAGAGAGCCGCTATAAATAACGTTTATAGAGGCTATCTTTAGCCCTAAAAAAGTCTAACAGACTTCTTTAGTATAGCCTTTCTTAAGATAGTAATAATATATCTTTTTACTATAATAATTATTAGCGATATATCTTTTTTTATTATACTTACTATAGGTAGCTAAAATAGCTAGCTTTACTTACTTAACGTCCTATTAGGCTTTTCTTACTAATAGCTTACTAGTTAAAACGTCTTATTATAATATATATCGCTTATCTAACAGCTGTTTAAAGGTCTAGTCTACCTAAAGCTCCTATAGTTATTTAATAATAAAGGTAATATCTTTTAACTTTTAAGTAGAATGCTTTTATCTAATTAATGCCTTTTATAACCCTAGTTATAGGTAATATAATATAAAAAGACCTATAGCTGTTTTTTTTAGACTATCTATACCTAAAGCCTAATATATTGCTAACTATTTAGTAAAAACTATCATAAGGACTAACTAATCTATTAATAAACTTTATAGTGCTAGCTATAAAGATAACACTTTTAAAGTTCTAGATTAATATATAACTAGTTAATAAATACTTTAAAAGCAGCCTATAGGTTAGCCTTTTTACCTATTAATTTAATAGTAACTTAATAGTTTTTTTATTATATTTAAAGCGATAAGGTAACCTCTATAAAGGCCTATTTAATATAGTAGCTTTCTAAGGCTATTATATAAAGCAGATTTCCTATCTAGATAGCTACTAGCTAATCTAACCCTTACTTTAGTGTGTTGTTTTCTAGTAAAACGCTATAAGCGTATACTAAAGGTTGCTTATACTGCTTTTTAGCTAGCAGATAGTTAATAAACAGTTATAAAAAGGCTATATTTTATTTCTATATAGTCCTTATTAGCTTTATAACTAATAGGTTAAATTAAGACTTTTTAAGTTAATAAGCGGCCATTAAAGACCTTATTAAGTGTATCGGTTATAATAGCTTATCCTTTTTTACTTTAAGTAGGCTTGCTTTAGAAGGTAAAATTAAATAATTATAATAAGATTACCCAAAAGGCTAAGCCTAAGAAAAAATAACAGATTAAGAGGTCTAGATAGTAGGTATAGGTAGTAATATAGAATTTAACTTAACCTCTTTAGCTAGTTGGCCTAGCTGAGGGGTATTCTATGTGGCTGGCTGGGCCGATGTATCGCCGATAGCCTACCGATTTAATCCATCTATAGATATCCTGCCCCTTAACCTAGGGATTCCATTACAGATATACTTACAGATATACTTATAGATATACATAGATATATTTATAGATATATATATAAAATAGTTTTAAAGCTTAGTCTTTATACTTGATTAGATTTACCTTATGAATACCTTACTTTTCAAACTTAAAAAACTATATGCTATACTTAATATTAAGGCTTTACTATAGTACTTATATACTATATAACTTATAATAGAATTGAATATAAGATTATCTTTATATATATTTAACTCTAATTTTATATATAATATTATAATTATATATAATATAAGAATACGATATTATATTATAATTATATGTAATATGATTATAAATGTAATATGTAACATATAGTTATAATATATAATTGTAATATAATATATAATTGTAATATAATATATAATATTTCTAAGAACTCTACTAAGTCGATAGTTCCTCTATTATATTTAACTATTTCTCTTTTAACGGTCTATAGGGTGTATAGATCGTTCTTATATCGCTATTTAATACTTTATTAATTCACTAGTTATAGTAATATTAAGTGTATTTATACTCTACTATCTATTATAACTTAAATAGGTTATCTATTGACTTAGACTTTAAGTATTAATTATATATTATCGTTACTTGTTATTAATATATTTAGGGACTTTTCATTCTACATCGCTTTCTATAGTCCTATTATAGTCAATATTTCTTTTAACTATTACTTCTTCATAGTATTATTACTATTAATAGAAGTACCCTTTTATAACTAGGTTTACTATAAATATATATATATTTTTCCTTTATAACAAACAATATATTCATTATATATATCGTTAGACTAATACTTAGGGATCTTATATATATAAGCTATCGGTTTCCTTAGGCTTAACTAAAAACTGAGGTAATCGTTATAATATTCCTTAATTTCTTATATTTATAGTTTTTAGTCGATATAGACTCTTGGAATTAGTTATTTATGGTATTATTATAGATAGAAGATAAATATTGCTTTTCTTTATGTTTCTTATCATAGTTATAGATATATTCTATCTAGAATATATTATAGTATAAGAAGTGGTTTAGGTCTAATTATTTATTATCCTTAAACTTTAGGGTCTCCTAAATTCTAAGGACTAATATAATCCTAATATAAATCTGAAGTTCTATATCAACTAATTTCTTATTCATTAATATCTCTTTTAATATCCTTAAATCTTTATTCTTTATTTTTTTCTAGTTAGTAAGTCTCTAATAGAGATTTATATAGTTATAAGCTTATAGCTATTTTATAGGTTATCCTTTTATGTTAATAATAAGATTTTGTTTATCTATATTTTAATACACTAAGAACAAGTCTTAGCCTTATCTAATATAAGGTTTATAGTGTTTTTTAGGTTTATTAATAATTCTATTACTTATTATTCTATTTCACTTATTAAAATAAATTTATTAAGAGATATTTTAGTATATAAGTCGTTATTTTCATTTAAACTAGAATACCTTTTTATATAAAGTCTAGGTTTAGGAAAGTTTATAAATCTTTTAACTATAGTTACTACCTTAATAGGTATATTTATAGATCCTTAAGTCTTAGTCTATATCTATTAGGGAAATTCTAGGAGTTCTAGTCTGTCGGTTAGCTTTTTTTAGTCGTTAATATATTTCCTAAGTTCCTTATAGAGTTATAGGTAGAGTTATACTTATCGCTTAAGTTTACCTTACGCTTCTTCCTTAATTTCTATTTAGTTTTATAGATATCTTACTTCTTATTATATGAACTTAAGTATATTTTTAAGGGCTTTCAAGATATATTTATTATATTTTCTTATTATTGGTTTATCGTCCTATTAGTATGAAACATAATATTATTATTAGTTTGTTTAAAGAGAATAGTAACAGTTTTTAGGGGTACTATAATCAGGATGTCTATCAATAGGTCCCTCTTATCTAAGATTCTCTACTTATAAGAGTTGCTATAAGCGTCTTCTTATTATTTTAAATATTCCTAAATTCAATTAAGTTTTCTCTAGCTATAGATATTAAATAGTTAACTAAGTATTTCTTAATATACTTTTATAAGTATTATAATAATATTCTTATTTCGCTTATTTAGCTTAGTTACTTAGCTTTTTTCTATCTTTTTTACTATTATAAAGGTCTTACTCTAAGATTCCTTAAGGTACTATCCTGCTTATTTTTTACTATCTTAATATATTATATGGTTATTATTATAATAGACGGTCTAGGTATGTTATTTATAAAGGACTTCCTTTAAGGCGGTATAAGCTTCCCTAGCGTTTTCTAGTAAAGGTTCATTTTAAAGTTACCTAGGCTGTGTTACAACCCAAGAAGCGTTGGTCAACGTAACCACCTAGAACGACCCCTCCCTAGGGGACAAGGGGACGACAGGCATTATATACATAAAGGACGGGCGTTTACAGAAAGAAACAGAAGAACTATAGTATAAGTTATATAACAATAAGAAAGATAATTAAAAGATAAGGTGATCACTTAGCATGATTACCTAGTAATTAATCACCTATAACCCACCTTGGAATAATCACTCTAACTAAAAGGTATAAGTAATTATAAAAAGGCTAGAATAGGACTTATATATAGGATAGACTTAGATATACTTAAGGATAGACTTCTATAGCTTTTTAGTAATTAACTTATAATTTAGCCTTACTATCTTTTCACTTTAACCTTAATATTATAATATATTTTCTAAATATCTTTAATACCTTTTAAATAATTTATTTACTAAAAGCTATATAAGCTACCCTATAACCTTTAACCACCTAACTAATTACTAAGTAATTAATAGACTAGTAAAGCCTATATTACTATTATTAAGTATTAACCTCAGCTATACTATTAGTAAAAACCTTACTATTAGAATATTAACTATAACACTTTAATTACTCCTATTAAGTAAGTTAACCTTAATATTTATCTAATAGTATCCTATAATATCTATTTCTATCCTATATACTATTGCTCTAACGTTAGTTATAACTAGACTAACTAATCAATAGCTACTTAAAATAATTATCTAACTCTAGAAAGAAAACCAGCAACTTTAAGCCTAGTTACTAGCACCTAGACCTACTTTACCTCTATAAGCTCAGTATCTAGACCTTAAGCCTTATAATAGGACCTTAGGAACCCTATAAGGATTCCTTACCTAAGCAAAGGCCTACTTTAAGTTTTATAAAAGCTTCTTTACTATTAAGGCTGATAAGATATTATATATTACCTTATTTCTAAGAAAGGACGCGATAGCTTAGTTTAAACCTATAATATAGGACTATCTAGATAACGATAGAGATAGCTAAAAAGATAACACTAAAGCGATCTATAGGAAGTTGAAAACTTTAAAAAACAAGTTAAGGAAGTTTTTAGTAGCCTTAATAAGGAATATATAGCAGAATAAGAACTTTAAACCTTACTTAGAAAAGATTAACTAATAAGTATACTGTTAAGTTTTAATATATTACCTTTAAACTAGAATAAAGAGAAAAAGCCTTAATAGCTAAGATTTATTAAGGACTTAAGAAAGATATTAAAGATAAACTTGGTTAAGATAACCGACTAGATAAGTTCTATAAGTTTATAGATAAGGCTATTAAAATTAATAACCGACTATATAAATAAAGGCTTAAATAAAAAGGATAATAAACTTAGCCTAATAGGGTTAACGCTAACACTAGCTAGAAGTATAGACTAAAGATACTATAACAAGAGAACCGTAACAGTACTGCTTATAGACACTATACTAGACCTATAGATATTGGTATTACTAGAAGACAAGATAAACAACTAATATAGAACCTTAGTACTATTAAATATTTTAACTACAAAAAACTAGGATACTATATATAAGACTATAAACAACCTAAGTAACTCTAAAATAAACCACTACCTAAGTATATTAAGAAAGCCAATACAGCCACTAAGGAAACACTATATAATTAACTCTCTTATACCGCCTATTAAAATAATAATTACCTAATATATAAAGACGGTAAGAAGTAAGCAGGATAATACCCTGAGGAACCTTATGATAAGATTCTTATAATAATAAAAAAACAAGAAAAAACTAAGTTACTAAGTTAAATGAATAAAATAAAAATATTATTATAACACTTATTAAAGCCTGTTAAGAAACATTTAAAAAAACCACTTAATATTTATAACTAATAAGAACTTAACCTAATTAAGAAATATTGAAAATAATAAAAAGACGCTTATAATAACTCCTATAAATAGGAGATGCTAGATAAAAGGAATCTACCTATAAGTATCCTAGTTAGAATACCTATAAAGACCATTATAATCCTTTATAACAAAATCGTTAATAGTGATATATTTTATATTAATAGAATAATAGACTAAGTAATAGGAAAATATAATAAATATATCCTAAAAAAACTTAAAAAAACGCTTAGAAATATATAACAATAAGCAAGATATCTCTATAGCTAAATAGAGATTAAACAAGAAATATAAGATAAGCCTACTAGATAAGTATAAATCTACCTATAACTCTGTAAGGAACTTAAAGGATATATTAAGAGTTAAAAAAAGTTAACCGATATATTAGAACTTCTAAAGCTTACCTAATAGATATAGGCTAAAACCTAAAAAACTATTAGTATACCTATTAGGATTATAGCTATAGTTAGAAAGGTTATAAACTTCCTAAAACCTAGACTTTAAATAAGAGAAAGCACTACCTAGAACTAAGATAACGACTTATATACTAAAAAGTCCTTTAATAAATTTATTTTATTAAGCAAGATAGAATAATAAAGAGCTAAATAGTTAATAGAATTAAGAAACACTATAATCCCTATATTAAATAAAACTAAGACTTATTCTTAATACATTTAAATATAGATAGAAAGTATTTTCTTACTATTAGCCTAAAAAGACAACCTATATAATATATATAAACCTATAACTATATAAACCTTTATTGAGAATCTACTAATATAAAAAGATAAGGCACCAGGGTTTAAAGAGATAAGGAAGGATACTAATAATTAAGAGGTCTACTTCTATATAACTTAAGATCTAGATTAAGAATATATACTAATACTTAAAGTTAAAGAAATATCTATATTTAGGGATAATAAATAATTAGACCTTAATCACCTTATATATTATAAAGTATTCTAGATAGAATATATCTATAACAACTATAAAAAATACAAGGAAGAGAAAGGACTATTTTCTTTCTATCTATAACGACAGACTAAGCAGCTACTTCCTAGAATTTATATAGACTATAAACTATAAACATAGGAAATCAAAGAATACTACAACAATTAGCTTAGTTTTCAACCAAGCCTAAAGAAACCAATAGCTTATATATATAAGATAACTAAATATTAGTCTAACTGTATATATAATTGATATATTATATACTATAAAGGAAAAATATATATATAGTAAACCTAGTTATAAAAGGACGTTTCTATTAGTAATAATAACGGTAAGGAATAGTTAAAAAACAATAAACACTAACTATAATAGGACTATAGAAGGCAATATAGGATAAAAAGTCCCTATATATAACAACTATAAATAACAATGATATATATCTAATACTTAAAGTCTAATTTAATAGACAGCCCACTTAAGTTATAGTAGATAGTAGAGTATAAGCAAACTTAATATCACCCTAACTTCTAAATTAATAGAATATTTAATAGCGATATAAGAACAACCTATACACCCTTTAAACCGTTAAAAGAGAAGTAGTTATATATAGTAAAAAAACTATTAAATTAGAGACTATATACCTCTCTATAGTTATCTATAATTATTATAAATAACTAGTCTTTAATATTATAGTAATAAGATAACTAGATATTATCCTTAGTATTCTATAGTTAAGGAAAAATAATCTTAATATAGACTAAAAGTCTAGCTAACGTTAATAGAGAGATTTAGCGGTAAGGTAGTGTTATATACCGTAACCGCTATATAAATTATAAATATAACTAATGTATGTTATATATATCTAAAGGATTAAACCTATTAAAAAAGAAAGATCTAGATCTATAAACTAAGAAGAAAGAATAATAGAATAACTCTTAGTAATCCCTAAGATCTATAGAAAATATATAAAACTATTTACTAAAAAACTAGAAATAGGGTTACTAGAATATAGTCTATATAACTATAAAATTAAACTACTACCTAAAATATACCTTGGGTTAAAACTAATACATAACTTAAATAAAACAGAATAAAAAACACTTAATAAATAGCTAGATAAAAATCTTAAGAAAGGATATATTAGACTATTAGACTTACTAATAAGATACCTAATCCTGTTTATACCTAAGAAAAATAGGAAATTATAATTATATATTAATTATTAGTAATTTAATAATATTACTAAAGAAAAATATATATCTACTGCTACTTATCTTAAAGCTATATGTTCTCTTATATAGAGCTAATTAGTTTACGGCCTTTAATTTAAAAGGAGCCTGCAACCTTATCTATACTAAGGAAGAAGACAAATAGAAAACTATATTTTAAATATAGGGCTTATTTAAAACAATTATTATACCTTTTAGACTTACTAATATACCTATAATATTCTAAGTAATAATTAATAATATTCTTTAAGAAAATCTTAATATTTTTATTATCTACTATCTTAATAACATCCTTATTTTTTCAAAATACTTAAAAAATATAAGAAATATATATACTAGGTATTATAGAAAGTTTAAAAAGTAAAACTATTGGTTAAACTAAATAAAAGTAAATTCTATGTATAGAAAGTTAACTACCTTAAATTTACTATTATATTAGGCAAAATCTAAATATAAGAAAAAAAGATCTAGACAGTTAAAGACTAGCCTATGCTATAGAACGTTAAGAACATATAATCCTTCTTAGGATTTATAAACTTCTATTAAATATTCCTTAAAATCTATATAAGCTATATTAAAGGACTTTAGAAACTTATATATAAGAACACTAAATTTATATAGATAGAAGAATATAATAAATCCTCTAATAAAATTAAGAAACTTATAATTTTTAAACCAGTCACTTAAATACCTAACCAAGATAAACCTTTTAAAGTTAAGACTAATACCTTAGACTTTACTATAGGCAGACAACTAGAATAACAAGATAAAAAAAAAGACTTTACCTATATATATTCTATTCTAAAGCCTTTTATAGACCTAAGCTAAACTACTAGATCTATAATAAAGAACTTATAGCTATTGTTAAAATATTCTAAAAATAAAGACTATACCTATCTAGAACTAAACATTAAGTTTTAGTATATATAGACTATAAGAACCTTTCTTATTTTATAATATTAAAGGTTTTCAATAAAAGATAAATCTAATAGCTAGAATTTCTTTTAGAATATAACTTTAAAATTTTCTATAGAAAAAGCACTAAAAACAGAAAAGCAGACGTTTTTAGCAAAAGACTAGACTATAAAGTCCTAATACTTAAAGAAATATAAGTAATTCTTAAGTATAATATTAACAGAAATATTATATTAATATAAAGACTTATTATAATTAGTAAGTATATTAATACTAGTGGTCTATTAATTACCTAATAATTAGTTATATAATTAAAGATTATTAGTATAACTTATATAGCTTCTTATTAATTAAATTACTAGGGTTAGATATAAAAAGGTACTTAGAGAATATATTATAAGTTAATTATTAAAAAGCTATTAAAGTCTATCCTTAGTTATATCTAAGTCTATTTTATATATAAGTCTTAATATTCTTAATTTTAATTATAACCTATAATCTTATTAGTTTTAATTATTTTATTTACCTTGTTAAACGCTTAATAAATACTATTAATTACTTAGTACATCTTAATGATTACTTAGTAGATCCTATAGAGTAATTACCTTATCTTATTATTATATAACTTATACTATAGTTCTTTCTTCTAAAGGAGTCATCCTTTTGTTAGCTTATATAAAGGTCGTGTCACCTGTTATTGTCTTGTCTGGTAGGGCAGTATCACTTGTTAACTTATTGGGTCGTAATACTATAGGTTAAGGTATCTAAGACTAAAAAAGATAACTAATACATATACAGTATATATATATGAGTAATAATATAAAAACTAATGTAAGGAGTAAGATATAAGTAGCTTACTAGTTACTAGGGCCTACTATATTATCTTTAGGCTTTATATTAACTAAAAGCTTCTCTTTGTCCTCCTTGTCCTCTATAGGTATAATAAAAGCCTTAGCCTAATAATATTTTTAAAGGTTTATCAGTTAGAGAGTATAGTACTATATAATAGTTAATAAGGAGTATGTAGTAAGCGATATATAAACAGTAGTAAGAAAGTATATATGTAGCTAATAGTAACCCTAAAGGTCTTAAGGGTAAAGGTAATATGTTTAGCCTATAAAGAGGTAAATAGGGGTATAAGTGTAACGGTAACACTAATACCTAGAGAGATAGTATTAATAGGTATAATAGATATAAAAGATAAAATAATAAAAATACTATTAGCTATACATAATACATATACTATATAGTTACCAGTAAACTTGAATATATTATATAGCTAGAAATAATTAATATATATAAGTAATAGAAATAGTAAATAAGTATTCACCTTTTATATATTATCTATATTTAGTATAGCTATGTTCTAGATAGCTGTAGCCTATTTAAAGACCTATTAAAGCGATAGTAAATTAGTAAGGATCTAGCGGTATATAAGTAGTATATAAGTAATAAGTAGGATATAATGGAAAAGTATATTAGACTAAGATAAAAATAACTATTACTAGTATAATAAGTATAATGAAGATCTTAACCTATTAAGAAAAATAAATAACAAGTAAATATTAATAATAATAAAAAACTTATTACTCTAATTATAGTTATACTTAAATCGCTTATTAAAGTAGAAATAATAGATATAGGGAGTATAAAAGGTAAAGTATACCTTACTATACTTATAACGCTTATAAGCTATAGCTATCCTATCTACTTTAGACTTCTTTTTTTTCTAAATAGACTAAAAGTTAGTTAAGAGTTATATATAAGTATTAGGTAAAATATATACTATGTTAAAACTGTTATTTTTAGTATTCTTAAAAGGTATCTAAAAAGTATTAGGAATTAAATAGTAGGTAAAAAAGACTAATATATATATTATTATAAGTAAAAAGTCTATAAAGATATTGATATATAAGTATGTAACAAGTATAAAGTATACTTTAAGTATATAATATTTATAAGATAGAAACAGACTATAGAAGTATAAAATATACCTTTTCTTAAAAAATAAAAATAATTAATACTATAATAAAGAACAGTAAGGATATAGTAAATAAGGGGAAAAGGTATTATATAGATTAATTTAGGTTTAAAAAAGATAAAAGTCAATAAGAAGTTATTATATAGGCTAAAGAAATCTAAAATAACGAGAAAAAACACCTAAATAGGTAATAGAAAAAAAAGCCCTTTATACCTATTTACTAGTATAACTATAAGGGTAAAACCAGCGATTAAGAGAAAATTATAGTAAAAAAGCTAAAAGGGCGATATAACTACCTATATAGGCCTAATAGCTTCTAGGTCAGAAGCCTAAGAAAGAAGAGACACTATATTAAAGGTAGTCAGACAGACTAGGGAAATAGGGCCGGTAATCATGTCAGGAGGAGGCTATATAAGGACGAAATAAGAGCGTATTAGGTATAGTATAACCATATGATAAGGGCACAGCGAGTGTATATAAGATATAGGGGAAAGGGAGCAAGGAGAGGGCGATGAGGGGGAGCAGCTTTTAGTATCACTAATATTAGAGACCTATCTTTACGGTTGTAGCGTATTCGCCTACCACTCTAGTTATCTAAATATATACCTGACACCCTTTAAGATATAGTTAGGTCTTTTTTACCTTTTAGTGTTTACTTAACACCTTATGTATTATATAAAGCCTATAGTTATTAGCTTTAGAAAAAGTAAGCTTATAGGCAAACTTACTAATTCCTTTTAACTAGAAGTTAATAAGGTAATATATTACTGTTAATAAGCTATATTAATAAATAGTAATATTTTTAAAGAAGTAGAGCTTTATATACCCTTAACTAATATGACTAAAGTGTTTAGGTCTTAAGTGTTATTACTATCTAAAGTTAAGTTAAAAAACATTAATATCTTTAGCTTAAAATCTAGATAAAAAGTAATAATTTTAGAGTTAAAAGGTATAGAACTAGTCTATCTATAGCTAACTTATATATGGTTTTTCCTTATTAAAGTAAAAAATACTACCTTGAGATAAAAAAAAGTTGTCTTTTATAGTATATAAAATCTATATCTATATTATTATGATTTTAATTGGTTTTATTATAAAAGTATTTCAATAGGCTAAAATAGCTAATATTAAAAAGCTAAAGATTATACCATAAATAGAGAGAGATATATAAAATAATAATTCTCTATTTTGTTATAAAAATTGTTAAATATAGTTAATTATAACTATTATAGCTATTTAGAATTGAAACTTAATAAACACCTTATTTATAAAACCTTATATATTAGTTAACTAATGTAACTAATTTAAGCTGATCTTATTTATTATTTATCTATTTTTACCTAAATTTATAGACTATTTAGCTAAAGATTAACTATTAATAGACTAAAAAATGTAATATTACCTTTCATAATGATATATAGAGATATTATCTAGCTATCTATATATATACCTTACATAATAGAAACCTATTTATAAATATTAGACTACTTTATATAAGGCTTTTCTTTATAATTAAAAATTATAAGAATCTTCATATATAATACTATTCCTATTAAAAACCAAATCTTATTAAAATTATAGATATTATAGTCCTATATCTTATATTTTATACTTATATTTTATATAAGTATAAATAAGCCTTATATAACTGTAGGATATTTAGTTAAGGCCTTCTAATAGTTAATTTAATATTAGCATTATATTTCTAATTAGGCTTATCGTTATATAAAGTTCTCTACCTATTAAGGTCTAATATATATTATATTATATTTACTTAAAAGTCGGTTAGTTATATCTTATATATCTTTTTGTTATAAAAAATCTTTAATTAATTAGGTTAATTATCTCTCTAAGAATTATCTCCTTCTTTAGTTCTATTATCTTCTTTAAGTTTAGATATATCTTAGCTTATAGAAGTATACCAACATGTTATATATAAAGGGTTAATCTACGAACCTTAAAGATAACAGCTGCTTTTTGTATAGATATTTTTAGGTCTTTTTTGATACCTTAAAGGGTTTAAATAATTCAGTGTTCCCTAAAAGAAGAGTTTATATTTATATATAAGGAAAAATAGGTATTAAGATTAAAAAGATAGAAAAACAATATATATATATAGCTTACTATATATATGTATTAGTTATCTTAATTTAATTTATCTTTAATGTCTTCCTTAAGCCTTTAGTAAAAGTTAGCTATTAAGCCTTTATCTCTTTATTCTAGTTTAAAAATAATATATTAAAACTTAACGGTGTATTTATTAGTTAACCCTTTAAAGATAAAGTTTATAAGTTTATAATATGCTATGTATTCTTATTAAGACTATTAAAGACTTTTGGAAGTTATTTCTTAAAGTTTTTAAATTTCTTAAAGGTTTTTTTAGTGTTATTTTCCTAATTATCTTTATTATTATCAAGATAGTCTTATTGGCACGGGATATTCCGTGCCTCCGGTGGATCCGGATAGGCTTACTCAGCCTATCCGGCCCACTAGGGCATAAGTGTGACCCCTGACACATATATGCCCTATAGTGCCTAACACTGCCTGTCTGGATAACCTTCCAGCCAGGTGACACCTTTTGGTGTAGTGGGTTAGGCACTGCCTTTCTAGACTGTGACACTTATATAGTAGGCTTAAATTAGGTTAAGGTATCTTTTGTTAGATAAAAGACAGTATAAAATATCTTATTAGCTTTAATAATAAAGAAGTATTTACAGAGCTTAAAATAGACCTTAATTTATATAAGGAATCTCTAATAAGTTTCTAAAGTTTTATTATAAGGTTTAAGGTTAAGGTATTTAGCTTATAGAGGTAAAATAGGCTTAAGTATTAGTAGCTAGAGATAAAGCTGTTAGTTTTCTACCTTAAGTTAGTAATTATTTTAAGTAGTTATTAGTTAGTTAATCTAATTATAGCTTAAGTTAAAATGGTAGCTTATAGTATAATAAAGATAGATATTATAGAGTATTATAAGGTAAGTATAAAGTTTAACTTATTTAATAAAAGTAATTAAAATATTATAATTAGTAATTTAATAGTAAGATTTCTATTATAAGTAAATAGAGATTAATATTTAATAATAATAGCTTTAGCTTATTAGTCTATTAATTATCTAGGAATTAATTATATACTTTAAAATTATAGTTATAGCTTATATAGCTTCTTGATAATTATATTATTAAGGTTAAATAATAAAAAGGTATTTAGAGAATATATTATAAGTTAATTACTAAAAAACTGTAAAAAGTATTCTACCTATATTAAAATAAAAATCTCTATATCTTATTATTTTACTATTAGATTATTGTTCCTTATTATTAATCCTTAGTATTAGATTAGTCTACTATTATACTAATCTAGGCTAAAGGATTATATTAGATCACTATTAATTCTCTTAATCCGTTATATAACCTTCCTAAGTTTTTTTATTCTGTGGTGACTGTATTGTACTCCTATAGGTACAGACGTGTTACCGTCCTGCTGACCTAACCGAAGTGGTTTAGGCTGCACTTGTCAGCAACAGATTTCCTGGGTCGTCACAATAAAGTTAACAAGCCGAGGTAAAAGTTATAAGCAATAGAACCTTTAAAAATTATAATATAAGACTATAGGCCTAAATCGCTAGGTATAAGTAGTATCTCTAGCTTATTATTTAATAAAAACTTTATAATTTAAAATCTAATTATAATACTTATAACTATTACTACTTATTATATATATATATATTGTTGAAACCTAGATAGCTAATAATAACGTTAAGGTTAAAAATAAGAACTAGTCTATTAGATACTAACTTATATTCTTATTCTATTTATTAAAATAAAAATTATATATTAGCTAAATTAATTTAGGCTACTTATAATAGTTTAAAGCGCTTTAAGCAAAAAAAAAAAAAAGAAATAGATTTTCTAGCTTATAATAAATATCTCTCTAATATCTAGTTTATATATAATATTATAATAGAATTCATATTTAAGCACGTATACGTCTTGTTCCTCTAACATTAGAGGAAGCAAGACTAGACCTTTTCGTCTAGTAGTTATTAACTAAGCAATTATGTTACAAACATAAGATCTATTCTCTATTTTATATATATCTCTATTATGATAGCCCTATGACTTATATTAATGTAGTATTTTTTCTAAGTTTATCATTTCTTTATATCAATATGTATTCTCTATGGTTATATAGAATAGAACAATTCGTTCTTTAGCTAGTTATATAGTTACAAGCATTAGTAAAGAAGAGGGGAAGGTAAAGAAAAAGGTTTCCATGTGTGTATAGAAAAAGGGCAGTTACCGTTGGTTAGGTACCTTGCTTGACTGGAGCACCCACACCACATCAACGAATCGGCCAATTATAAACTCTAGCCTTTTACAACCCCCCCGGATCAGTGATTATGTTTTTTTTGGAATGTTAAAAATTCTACCATATCCCCGGTGAAGCACAAATTCAAGTGTTTTCACCGTGTTACGATAGTGACGGCGCATATACAGGCGCAAGACAACTTTTGTTAAGCCGAGGGAGATCCAAGAGTCGAGAGGGTAAAAACCGCAAGGCTCTGTGAAACATCCTGGGACAACTAAGTGTCCCAATTACAGCTCGGCTTACCCGGCCTTGGTGTTGCCGCCTCCCCAACTACCCCTCCACTCAAGCCTCTCTCATCTTCACACCTCACAGCAATGGCATCTACGGACACTAGAGGGCTCTGCCGCCTCGTAGTCCTCTGCTCTGGCTCGGGCACGAATCTGCAGGCCGTCATTGACTCCATCGCAGCCGGCGCGATCCCCAACAGCAGGATTGAGAGAGTTATTGTTAACAGGAAGAATGCATTCGCGGTCCAGAGGGCCGAGAAGGCCGGTATTCCCACCAAGTACTTCAATCAAGTCTCGGGGGGCTTCACGCAAAAGGGCGAGAAGGACGAGGCCAAACTGAAGGAGGGCCGCGCCCGCTACGACACTGCCTTGGCCGAGGTTGTTCTCCAAGACAAGCCGGACCTCGTCATACTGGCTGGGTGGATGGCTATCTTCACATCGAGCTTCCTGCGGCCTCTCGATGCTGCCGGCGTTCCTGTCATCAACCTGCATCCCGCATTGCCCGGTATATTGCCCCATGTCCGCCTCCAGCGCAGGAGGCGGTTTCGGCGCTAGTAGTAATGCAGGACCGTCTGCTGACAAGTGCCGTTAGGTGCTTACGACGGTGCCAATGCCATCGGCAGGGCATACGACGACTTCAAGGCCGGCAAGTTGAAGAACAACCGGACCGGGGCCATGATACACTACGTCATCGAGGCCGTGGACAGAGGAGAGCCTGTTAGTCTTGCCCGGCATGCCTTGTACTTGCGTGCAGTGACTGACGCTGTTATCAGATTCTGGTCGAGGAGGTTGAGGTCCTCCAAGGTGACAGTCTGGCAGACCTGGAAGAACGCATGCACAGGGTCGAACACCAGATTATCGTAAAGGCCACGGCCAAGGTCGTGCAGGATATATTAGCCAAGAAGAAGCAGCATTGACGGCAGCAAAATGGGCGAGTCAACGAGCCTGTAGGCAAGAGAATCGCTTGTCACCGGATTTGCTGGGACTTGGTGAAATCGAAGTTTGCCTTTCCGGCTCGAATTACTTAGGCTCCTATGGATATACGCAAGCAGGTTGTGAAAAGGCAGTGCCAGGACTTGCCTCTCTCGCGTAGCCTGCGTTTCCTTTTAAGCTTATACTACGATAGTAAAGGACATAATAGCCTAAAGGAGGTTTTATTGATAAGCTACTAAAGACTATCCAGCATCATTTTAATAGCCTAGTAGTGTAGCCCGGTATAGCTAGACGCTAAAAAGAATTACTATATAGCCTAATATAGCTAAAAAAAGACCTCCGGTAGTAATAGTAGGTCTAGAAGATAATATAGACTGTTATATAGATATAGTTATAACCTAAAGTCTAACTAGTAACTAATAAGAATTATGTTAGTTAGACTAACTTTATAATTTAACTTTTTTTAATCCATTTCTTTTATAAATTTAGGTATAACAGGCATACAGCTATGACCCTCTTATAGGTGGCTGTAAGCTAGACTAATAAGATTAATCAAGTGTTTTAAGGAGTTAGACCCCTATAAGAGATAAATTATTTCTAAGGTAATAGGGGGAGGCTCCCTACGATTTAGTATTAATATAAAACCTAGTATTATACTGTTATAGTTTTTTATATATTACTCTATTATTATTGTTGTTAGCCCTAATATATTTATATTGTTGTTAGATCTTTATATTATCTAAAGTTTAATTTAACTATTTCAACTATTAATATTAATAGAATTAGTTTATTATATTATATAGTATTACTTTATTATAATATATAGTATTAGTTTATTATAATATATAGTATTAGTTTATTATATTATATAGTATTAGTTTATTATATTATGTAGTATCATAATATAATTGAGCTATTATAATACAGTAAAACACTATTGTATTTCTTTTACTTTTCTTAATATAAAAGACCTTAATTATGATACCACTAATATATATAAATAATAAGAGCTATAATAGTTATTTATATATAGACTAACTATAAGCTTAGCCCTTAACCTATATATCTAAATATCTTTAGCTATTATTCTATTATTTCTTTAATTAAGGTCTTTAGGCTAAAGATTATAATATTTTTTTATATGATAGAAAAGCTTAAAAAGTATATTCTTTATTAATAGCCTTAAAATTAAACTTTTTAAGATAAAGGTTAGTTTTTATATAAAATAAACATAATACTTTAAGATATAATAGTTAACTAGTTAAAAAGTCTTTCCGAATTATATAGATTAATCTTTATTATGTTATTTATATAAAATAGAATAAATAGTATGAATAACGTAAAGTAGATAAAAAATAAATAAAGAAAAAGGTATAGCTTTTACTTTTTATATATATAGCTTTAGTTAATGAGGTTACTGAAGAAAACTTTCCTTAGCATATTAGTTATATCTATAATTTAAGATATAAGGTTTTAAATAACCTTAAGAAATATAAAGAGAGTTATTATATAGCTGATAATAGCTTTAAAGCTATTATAATCTTAAGTCTAGATTTAATAGTAGTATTATTAATATTAATAGACTATATAAGCTATAATCTAATTAAGTCTATAGTTATTAATATTAATATTGTAATAGGACAATTTTCCTACCTAGCTAAAAGACATATAGGTGGTGTTGACAGCAGTGCTTGTAAGGCAATTCAAGCACTGGTGGACCTTTTACCTTAATTAATTAGAGCGACCGGTCTATTATAGCAAGGCGTTACTATCAGCGCCCTATTATAAATATATAGATAGAGTAATATAGACTTATTAGGATTATTTATATATATATACATATATATTTAGGTTATAGTTAAAGTCTTCTATAATAATTACTTTATAGTATTAGATATTTATATTATTTTAAATATTAAGATTAAATATAAACTAAAGATATTATATACTATTAAGTTATATATTAAAACTAGGTTATATATAAGAGCCAAACCTAGATAGTAGTGGCACGGGATATTCCGAGCCTCCGGTGGATCCGGATAGGCTTACTTAGCCTATCTGGCCCACTAGGGCATAAGGTGTGACCCCTGACACATATATGCCCTATAGTGCCTAACACTGCCTGTCTAAATAACCTTCCAGCCAGGTGGCACCTTTTGGTGCAGTGGGTTAGGCACTACCTTTCTAGACTATAACAAGTAGTACCTATAGTAGTTTAAAACACTTACAAAGAAAAAATAGAAAGACTTATAAAATAAATATCTTTGAAAACTATATAAATATATTATTATAAAATCTATATTATAATCATAGTTAAAATAACTATTCTTAGGCCAGCCTTACTGTATCTTTATAATATTTATAGCTTATATATATATATATATATTAATAGATTAGAATATATTACTTGTAATATAATATAATTAACTAAATAAATTCTTAGAATTACTATTGATTCTTTAATATAAAGTTTAAGAATAGTAGATATTAAGATTATTAATAATATAAACCTAATCTATTAAGACTATTATCTTTATATTGAACTTAATACTTATTAATTTTTTAAAACTAAACTAATATACATTCAGATAAGAATAAAGAACCCTAATAAATACTCGGTTTATTTCTTAATAGTTTAAACTAATATTTTACTATTACTTATTAATATAAGTATTAATTTTAATTAGAAACTAAGTTACTTATATCTATTTACTATATAAAAAATCAGTCTTTTTATTTAGTCAATATAAATATAAAGTCTTTAGTTTAATATAAAAAGTTTAATTCTAATAAAATACTATCTTTAATAAATGCTTAAGAACACTTAATTAAAGTTCTTTTATACCTTTTTACTTACTAATGAAACATAATAAAATATAGTTATATCTTATATTAAACTAAATAAAATATAACTCTTTAGGTATTTTAGATTATTATAAGTATATTAAACTAGTTTATTAAGATATAATAATTATAGTTTATAATTTTACTATATATAATATTATAAGATTATATAAAATCTTAATATTCGTAAAGTACTTTAAATATTTGATAATATAAGTAATTTCTATATTAAAGATAATTATAGTGCTAATAGTATTTATATATAATATTACTTTATTTATAAGCTAGTACTAATAGTTATAAATCTAAACTATAGTTTACTTAATATAATAATAAGACTATTACTATTAAGCTTATTATTACGATTATAATAACTTGAAGCTATTAAACCATTATTAATAAGTAGTCTATAGGATATATCTAAACTTTTTTAGTCATATAAGATTATTAAAAATTTAATGTTTTAAGTTTTAATTATAGTTAATATATAAGCTATAGCTTTCTTTAGTAATCTTTTTAATTTAAGTTAAGTATATAAAAATAGAACCTAGATCTTTTTTATATTAATACTTATTTACTTATTATATTTATATTTTCTATTATATATTTTAGTTTTAAGTATAATCGTATTTAATCTATATAGTATCTTAGATTATTTTAATTACTTAATTATTATCTTACTACACTAAGATATTTAGTTTATATTGTAACTAGCTGTTATATTTAAAAAGCTTAAGTATAAGATTATTCGGAAAATTCTTTTTTTAAGACGGGTTTGAGTTTAAAAAATATAAAATCTTCTAGACTAAAGCTTTTAATTTACAATATAATAAAGTATTAATTAAATATATTTTACTATATAACTTAAACCTTAAGTTTATACTTAGTTTATATATAGAGAATTATAATTATTTTACTACCTTATCAGTACTATAAGTAAAATATTAAGGCTTTTAAAACTAAAATAATGAGTATACTTTATTATATTAATAATACATTAGTTATATTATAATATTATATCATTTATATATGGGTTTTAAAAAGAAGTCAAAACCTATTATTAGATTAGTAATTATTAAATAAAATCTTAAGTAATAGAAAGATTTGATAATAATATAACAATACTAGTAATAAGAATTAGAATAAATAGTATAACAGAATCTAAAGAGGTTTTAGTAATAATAAAATATTATAGCTAAAGATAAATATATTTTATAGTAAAATATAGAGAAAAAGCTATTTATAATACATATTTAAATCTATTTAACAACTTATTAAAGTTTATGTTAATAGTAATTTTAACCATCTAATTAATAAATAAAGTTTTATTAGTAAAAATAATAAGCTAAAATAAGTATTATAAATATTAAAAGTTTTAAAAGACTAAGAATTAAAGAACTAATATCTTTATTTCTTATAATATAAATTTTCTATATAACTTTATAACTAATAGTCTCATGATAAAATAAGTATTACTACTAGATTTTTCTAGTTAAGAGGATTCTAATAATGTATATTTTATATCTATAAGTATATCTATAAATAATTAGTAAG
Source organism: Colletotrichum eleusines (assembly GCA_016807845.1). Taxonomy (NCBI): domain Eukaryota; kingdom Fungi; phylum Ascomycota; class Sordariomycetes; order Glomerellales; family Glomerellaceae; genus Colletotrichum; species Colletotrichum eleusines. The sequence goes on from JADEZO010000007.1 coordinate 1,968,982, forward strand.
CTAATATAAAAGCATAGACTTAGAGACTAATACTAACGCTTATACCTATAGGTATATACCGGCGCTTAGTTACGCTTAGTCTACGCTTAATTAACACTTAGATACTCTTAGATACTCTCAGATACGCTTTAATAACCCTAATAACTCTTAGACCCTTTATAACTATATTATATATACTAGAGATTTCCCCCTTACAAGATAGTTTCTAGATTATTATAGTTAATACTACCTTTACCTTTTCTATCTATCTTTATTCTCTCTTTTTTACTCTATAAATATTCTAAATAACCCCCTGTTATTCTTACTAAAAGTATAATATAAGATTATAGGTATTTATTAATAATCTTGTATTATATCTAATAATAAATTTATATTATATAATTAAATATAGAAATAGGTTTTATTTATTATATAATAATTAAGTCTATTAGATAATATGCTAGAAATTATATATAAAAAGTATCTTATTAGTTTCTTATAGTTAACTATTATATGTATATTACTAATAAATATTTATTAAGTAAAACTATAAATCCTAAACCTTTATATATTACACTATAAGATTGTAAGTTTAAAATATTAACACAATAATTAAATACTTATTATATATTTATAATAATTAAATACTTATGATATATTTAGAATAATCAACTTAAGTTTCTTTAAAATAAAATCTTACTATTGTCTATATTATATTTTTAAATCTTACTTATAGTTTATTTTATAATAAGCTATAGTTAAAATTAAAAGCTATATTATAGAACGACTAATATTAAAATATATAGTAAAATATTTATAAAATTAAAATAGGTATTCATATTTATTTAAATTACTTTAGCTTATAATAATAATAATAATAATGACAATAATAATAATAATAATAATAATAATAATAATAATAATAATAATAATAATCATAATCATAATAATAATAATAATCATCATAATCATAATCATAATCATAATAATAATAATAATAATCATAATAATAATAATAATAATATTATTTTTATAATTATAAAGTTTATTTATTTTATATTTTAAATTATATTTTTTCTGTAGCTTATAGTTTAGTCATTTTATATACTTTAACTAAGTAATATATAATAATTAATTATTTTAAATATATACTTATTTTTTTTTCTATTATATACTAGTGAACTAATAAAAAGATAAATAGGGTTACCCTTATTATTTACTTTGTATTATATCTAACTTTTAATATCTATGTGTTTACTACTTTTTTCTGAAGTACGTCTGCCTTAGAGACTTTCGGCTTACCTCTTTTTCCGTCTCCGCGCCCCGTCCTTCATCCTCGTCATTCATCATTCTCAATACCTAAACTACCGATCCCAGGCGTCGTTAACAGTCCATTGATTTCCACTGGGTGTATTCAATGCACGTATCCCATCGCCAGTAACCCTCCAATACCCCATTACGGACTCTTCCTAGTTCACCGAACCGACCGCGTCGATATCAAACTCTCACCATGTCGACCCGTCAAGCCGCACTGTAAGCCTGTCCTGCGACCTACGACGACCGACACCCAAAGTGCCTTCGAGCTAATAATTTACTCCCAGGTCCTTGTACCGTCGGTCACTGAAGCTGGCTCTCGACTGGGCCGTTCATCGTCACCTGTGGAGAGGCCAGGCACTCTATATCCGGTCACTGTTCGAGGCGAACCGAAATGTCACAGACTCGCGGCAGAAGAGGGTGAGGGAGCCCCAAAATTGATTCCCATGCCTTGTTGCATCCCACGTTATGGCCGATATCTCTAACTGTTCAACAAACAGGAGCTCTTAGCCCAGACAGAGAACCTATTGGCGAAGTGGAAGCACCCGGAACCTTATGTGCACCCGACCGCACCCGGCGGTTTGTGCCCCCAACCAAGAGATATTTGCTTAGTGAAATAATGACGCTGATTATCGGACCGCAGGATCTAAATATGAGCGCAACCTTCGTGCACCTATTCTTGACGGTGAGTTCTAGATTATCTGGCAGACTGACAACCCATACTAATTTGTGGCTAGCGCCTCCCCCCTTGAAATTCTAAGCGACGAGCAACGGCACCAGAGCGTCTGGAACTGTATATATTGTTGGCAAGATGGATAGACAAGGATTTACCGCGTGTGCGTTAGCAGCCCAATCTACTGAGTAGGACTCCACGAGCTGCACCTCATCCCTTGGGAAGAATGAAATCGAGCGTCTTGCACAAAATGCTTCAGTCTCTCTGATTTCAGATTTCGTCTCCTTGCGCTACGTTCTCCGAGCTAAGACCCCGCTCCTGCTAGCATGCAGGACAAGTACATATGTGACATGGCTGTTCCTAATCGCCTCCCAAGCGCGGGCAACAAAATAACCAATGAATCAGCCATGTCACTGACCAAAAGTCGATATGCAATGTTATGCACGCAACCAAAGTCGGCCATGACGGTTGAGTAATTTGGAAGTAGCTCAAGCCCCAGCTCTCAAATCCGGCCGGAACATTGAACATATATCCGCAAATGCCTTATACGAATTTCCCATCATGAGGGTCCAGTATGGAGAAAAAGAAATCAGAAGGGCGGGTTCTCCAAACGGAGTGAATGCAGGGTGGAAAAAGAAAATGATCTTCAAAGGTATTCTCATTCGTAACCACAGCTTCCTGCCGTGATATTATTGTACAACCCAAACGTGAAAATCAACCGTGAACCCTGAACCGTGACCCCGATGTCATGACAACCCAAAGCAGCCGACCAGCACGAAAGAAACCCAAATCCCAGACACCCGTTTACAGCTCTTGGCTCTGGTTCTTACCACCCTTGCCGGTCTTCTTGGGCAGCAGGTCTGGTGCATCGTTAGATTCCGATCCTGAAACAAGCGCTCGGGATACTTACTCTGGTGGATGTTGGGCAAAACACCACCCTGGGCAATCGTAACGTGACCCAGAAGCTTGTTCAGCTCCTCATCGTTGCGAATGGCGAGCTGGAGATGACGGGGAATAATGCGGGTCTTCTTGTTGTCACGGGCAGCGTTGCCAGCAAGCTCGAGAATCTCAGCGGCGAGGTACTCCAGGACGGCAGCGAGGTAGACCGGAGCACCGGCACCAACCCGCTGAGCGTAGTTGCCCTTGCGAAGCAGACGGTGAACACGACCAACGGGGAAAGCGAGACCAGCCTTGGATGAACGGCTAGAGACCAACGCGTCAGCAAAAGCATATAAACCGGTGTTGAATCATGAAACACGTGTCCGAGTCGAGCAATGGATCGGGCCTTCATGGGTGCATAAAACTTACGATTGCGCGTTCTTAGAACCGCTGGCCTTGCCGCCGGACTTGCCGCCTCCAGTCATTGTGAATGTAGGTTTTTGGGTTGCAAAAATGGAAGATTTTGGGTACTGTTTGGGTGAGGAGAGAAAATCGACGTGGCTGGATGCTGGCTGTTGATTGTAGATGGAAAAGTGAGATGGAGACGGATGAGCGCGAAGACGGTGGGGAGTCAAGAAGTTAAGTAGTTTTCGCGTTGGAGGAGCTCAATCACGGATCACCAGCGCGCGACCAGGCGCTAAGCCGAAACCAGAAATTCATTCATGTCGTGGTACATCATTTTCTCTGGGGCCCACGGCAGGAGGTACGTACCTTTTCTCTAATCGCTCCCGCGTGGAGCGGAACAAGGAGCCAGGACGGGGGCTAGCCACCACCACACTGGTTCGCGCCCCATGCAAGCACGGGTACCACAAGGCAGGGAAATAAAAACCCCCGGGGTTCCTGCACACCCCCGAACGTACAACCACATGTCCCTTCCTACTACCTTTTTTCCCATTCTGTGCCTCCCCCCCTCTTGATTAAATCTGACTGGCCAGGAAAAGCAGGCGCCTCGCCATTGGCCCTGGTTTTCTTACGTTGCCTTGTGGTGTGTATACCTCTTGCCTGTCAATGTTCAGTTTCTCAGCCCATTCGATCTCAACCCCTCCTGACATGATTTTCCCCCACTGTGCTTGTTTAATTCAGCCAAGAGCCACCAAGACACAACTGAGGTCCTGTAGACGTCGTGGTTGACTCTGCACTAGTTTGGATTTTGTCAACTTTGGCACACACACTCTGGGCTCAAGGTCACTGTGTCATGTCCAGAACCTTGCTGCGAATTACTGGGCATACGTTGGTGGGCCCCAAGTGTACTGGAATTTGCTATCGTAACATGGACTTTTTCATGGTTTTGGATTGCTGTCCTCTGGCTATTGTAGTTCACCCGGAACCAAGCATGGCCTGAATTTGTAGTGTGCTGGAAAGACTGGAATATAAGTCGAGAAGAAGGATATTGATCAATGCAGATCTTAGATGGATACCAGATCTGCCTGGAAGCGTTAGTCAGCCCAACTAGGCTTCAAAATGTGCGATGCGGGCTTGTTCAAAGTGGCGTCACCGGACCTGGGCATCTGGCATCTGGGTTTTACGGCCCATCTCTATGCTCTCTTTCACGCCAGGTCTGGATAACGCAGAAACAGAGCCTTATCTAGTGTTTCCTGTATGACAGTCGCGATGTAAGTTAGGTAAATGAAATCAGATTGAAATCAGATTCAGCCTTGCGACAGCAGCTATGGAGGGGCTGCCAGTTTAGCGAACCCACTGAATTGCCTTCTGCCGCGTTTGCTGGTTGTGAAAGACGCGTCACTCCCTAGACTTGGCAGCTTGGGTAGGTATCCGTGGACCGTAGGTGGATGGTTTGCCTGGACCATGCTCCTGAATTGTTGTCTATCACAGAGACCGAGCCATCCCGGAGTAAGACCCAGACCTGCATGTCGACAGTCGACGGCGACAGCCGGGCAGACGGTGGTGTGGGCCCATATCTAGTCCAGCGACAGCGGCGTCGCGCTCGCAGGACTGAGTATGGACTGGACGCGTCAAGGAGACTGGCGGAAGAGAGGCTAGGCACGTTACATATGTCGAACTGCCTAGAGCGACTCTGCGGATCTGAAGCAGTCTGTTGCTACAGTTGAGGCCACTTGTTGCGAGAAGGATATAAACCGCCTGCTTTGCAAGTCTTGCATGCAGACACACTTGACCCTCCCCCCAGATCATCATGTGCATCACGACACGAGCCATTGCAATCGTGCTCTATTACCTGACATAACGACAGGCAGAGAAAGTGGCTGCCATGCATGCATGCATGCGACAGATCGGAGCCTGCCACTTGAAAATAGGTATGGAAGTGAGTGGGACGACGCGCTCAGCCTATCGCGTTATCAGCGTGCGACAGTAGATACGTACTCTTCACGTTTTCCCCAGGAAATAAACTGATTGGAAAATGGAAATTGCTCCTCTGTTGCGTCTGAATGGAGCGAATTGGGAGAGAGAACACCTAGTTGGTTGCAGACACGACGCTGTCATTGGCTCTCAGCAGCCTGCTTTCTCTCCGCCAGCCTGTCTGACACGCGAAATGGGAATAAAAATTAAAATGGCTGCCAAACTTCGCCTGCACATATTTCTTAGCGCGGACGCGTCTCTCTGTGCCCCAGTACATGGACGACAGCCGCTATCGTGGAGCCGGAAGCCCCCACTGTCAGAGCCACAGCCAACCAAGGCTGCCCTTTCCTAAACCCTCCCCCTGCTGCAAGACGAGCGCACTCCCCAGACCACTGCCTCACTGACCACCCACCCCGCCCCAAAATCACTCTGTCCTCGCATCAAATCAGTAACACCGCTAGAGCCCGTCGCGTCCAGCTACAAAAACCCAACCCACCCCCCGACTTCTTCTTCCAACAACAACTCTCCCACCTCTCATCATCCTGCCTCACGCACGGCCGTAAACCACGCATCTCATTTCCACCCAGACCTCAACAACACACACTTTTCTACCCCTAAACCCAATCCGCAAAAATGCCCCCCAAGGCCGCCGACAAGAAGCCCGCCTCCAAGGCCCCTGCCACCGCTTCCAAGGCTCCCGAGAAGAAGGATGCTGGCAAGAAGACCGCCGCCTCTGGCGACAAGAAGAAGCGCACCAAGTCGCGCAAGGAGACTTACTCTTCCTACATCTACAAGGGTGAGTCATTTTTGCCAGTTTTAAACGAGCACAACCGCTGATACCTCAACAGTCCTGAAGCAGGTCCACCCCGACACTGGTATTTCCAACCGTGCCATGTCTATCCTCAACTCCTTCGTCAACGGTAAGCAATATCGGTATGCGCCAACACCCGCTTTCCCTAACGCGGCATCTAGACATTTTCGAGCGCGTCGCCTCTGAGGCATCCAAGCTGGCCGCCTACAACAAGAAGTCCACCATCTCCTCCCGCGAGATCCAGACCTCGTATGTCCCACCCACATTGCGTCTCTCATAGTACGTTTAACTAACCCAACAGTGTTCGCCTCATCCTGCCCGGCGAGCTGGCCAAGCACGCTGTCTCGGAAGGCACCAAGGCTGTCACCAAGTACTCCTCTTCCACGAAATAAAAGGATGCTTGTGCTGCTTTTTCTTTTCGGGCATTGGATTTTACTTGGCATTTGGGTGTCATGATGAGACCTGCCAAGGTCACCAGTATCCTTGGAGTCTCTTAATGCGTTACGGATGGTTTGTTTTTTTGGGGGGGCAATGTCTTCACGGTCAAACGGGGTTCGCGGGCTGTACAATACACCTTGAGAATAGGGTTTTCGGACGAATGAATTCGTGCACATGGTCACAATAGTCGCTCTCTTGCGCCACGCGGAAAATGTGTTGTCTCCTAACTGCTAGGCCCGTTCTCACCGGAGCGAAGAAACGAGGAAACGTCTATGCCGCCGCCATTATCCGAGACCGGCTTTACTACGCTTCACAACATGGACGACAGGCTGCAATATGCCCTTATTGTCAGGCGCACCGAGGGCGGTGCCGCTGCTCCAACCCATCTTTTCGAGCATCGCACGTCCTTTATTTTCCTGACTCAATTCCGGCGCGGACCCGCCGACAACCTCACCATCCCGATAGACGGCACTCGCATGCCCGCCGCCTCCACGACGTGCTGACTGTCGTTGCACAGCAGCCCGTACCGCCGTGTCGTTGCGGGGGAAATACTTTCGCCCAACCCTGGCAATTGCCATGTCAAATGTCTCGTCGGCAAATTTGGTGGTTCTGAACGTGCGGTGCAGCATCGGCCGCCGTTGGTCACCCGATCCAGTTGATTTGGACTTGACGTTGAACTTGCTGGCAAGCTCATGTATAACCTTTCGGGCATGGTTGTCCATGGGCGGAAATAGCAAACTGCAGAAGAGGGTTAGATATCGGGGTCGGAATTAAAGCAATCGCCAATCAAAACTTACCTGGGTTGAGTACCCAAAAGAAATAACCTCAACTCGCCGGCGATCTGATCCAGCCCCATGCCCTGCGGATACTTGATACGCAAGTCTTCCGGGTTGGCGTGTTTACCCAATAGACCTTGGGTACGAAGAGCCTGTCGTTCTTTCTTTCTCTCTGCCTTCTTTAACCGGTCGTTCTTCCATACCGCCTGCATCCGACCCTCGAGCTCTGAATCCGAAATGTCGAACACAGGAACCTTTCCTTTGGCTCCTTTGCCCTTGCGCTTCAGCGCCGGACGGCTCCAGTCCATAAAATCGAAGTCGTCGGCCTCATTGACGAACCGATTTGCCGCTGAGGCAAACACTTCATCCTCTATATCCTGGTCGGTGGTTTCGGATTGAGGGGATGCGTCTTCTGCATGAGATTGATCGAGGGAGCCTAGGTATGAGACGTCCGTCTCAAGAGCTATTAAAAGAGCATCGTCGACCCGTGTCGTGTTGCCTTGAGCCGATTGTGTCTCGGCATTCGGTGGCAGTTCTGTATCGATCGCTCGGGTCCTGATATCTGCTTCCGGCTCCGTTTCATCCAGTTCTTTGTCATCTCCCAACACAAGAGTTGCCTCGCCGGGGGCGGAGAGGGTTTGCAACGACTCTTCAATGTCCTCGGACTCGCTGAGGGAACCTCCGATGTCTCGGCGGGAATAGGCTTGCGCAGGTACCAAACCTTCGTCATCGCCATATTCACGCATGTTGGCGATGTAATCAGCTATCACATCGTCCTCTTCCTGGCGCTTCTGGGTCCTTGCATCTTTTCGGGACTGCCGTGGCAAGTTGCGACGGACTTTTCCCAACTCTTCAATACCATCCTTCTCCCTGGCCTTGACAGTCTCCTCCACCACTTTGATCTCTGTTTCGATACCGCCCAGGTTGAAAGGTCTCTGTCTCATCTTTTGGTTCTGTTTCCTTTCATTCCTGGCGGCCTTGTTACGGCCTCTGAAAAGAATTACTTCCTCGCTTGAATCGGACGGAACAGGTGACGGGGAACGCTCGACGGGTTGGATTGGGACATTCTTGAGCAAGTTCCTATCTCCGATAATATCGAGGAAGAATGGCAGCGCCGTGGGCAAGTCTTGTTGCAGTTGAGGTTTCAAGCCAATATTGACGTCCTTCTTGGCAAGTTCTATTGCGGTATCCATGGGCTTGGCTTGATCAGGGGATTTCGCCAGGCGATCTGTGTAGTTTTTAGATGTTTCATCGGGTATGTGTGCTTCATTAGACGTAGAAGCCGGCTCGTTAGGCTGGCCGGATAGTGTGTCGTCAACCTTGACCTCTCGAGTGGCAGTAGACCCATGCGTCTCTTCATGTTGACCAGCATGCTCCTGCTGCAAGATGTCTTCTAGTTGCTTAAGCGGCTCTGAAGCCCCGATATTCACAAAGGTAACAGGCCGATGCCGTAACCTCGAATCACTGGTCCACGGTGACGAGCGATGGGCGGTGCTACGTGCCTCATCTTGCAGAGTGAAACCTGCACAGAGATCCGTTAGCTAGGCTATCATTGACTGGGAAGAGGACTCTAATCATTTCATGTTGACATACCAGCGGGACCGGTACCAGGTACGGAGTTTAGCGCAGGTCGGTCTGAACCACGACTTCGTGGGCTTGGGACATTGCGTGGTGGCGCTCGCGCACCACCGCCCCGTTTCCCACCGCGCGGCATGCCCTATCCGCGCGATGAAAAGAAATGCTGGTGCTGTGCTGTATTTCGATATCTCAGAAAGTTATACTTGTTGTCGACTCGAGCCGAGAGTTGAATCTCCTCCGACTGATTACCTGTCTGGTAAGAAAGGGGCAATCGGCTAAGGTGTATCTGGAATGCAGGAGGGCAACCGAAAAAATACCCTTTGGGGCTGGGAAAGATTTCCACTCATTGCAAATCAGGCAGAAAGGTAAAGCACCCGAAGCTTTATCGGCTGCGGGATTTGGCCACCGTCCTCATTGTGCGGGGCTCTTCCTTGGAATCTCTTATCGATAACCATAGTCGATGAAATGTACCTACTTGCGTACGGGTGGGCTAAAGTATACTACCTGAGCACAAGCATCTTTCTTTGTTGCTGATCAGAGGGGGTCCTGGTCTTCGGTACCTCCGCCCTAACAGAGAGACCCACTATTCATCTCCATGTTGTGTTAGGAGAGATGCTCTCTGGTGTTTTACTTTACGCATGTAGGTATGTAGGTAGCTTCGTCACGTTTTTCTTTGGAAGCCAGGAGCCGCAGTGACCGCACAGTGACATGCCCATGGCAGCAGCACAGAAGGCCCCCCACCATGCTTAGCCGGTGCGTCACAAGGACTGTCCGCAGGCTAGGCAGGTAGGTAGGTAAGTGAGTAGGCTGTTCATTATCGGCCACCTGCATCTGAGTGAGTGTAGGCTGCCTTTCTCTATTTCCTCTTGATCTCGGCACGTTCTTACTTGCCTACCTCCCTTACCTACCTATCCAACTTTCAGTTTACCTCACCACTTCGCCGCTATCCGTAAAGGCCAACCCTACTCACCTGCAGAGCCCATCTGCTTACAGTAACCACCACTTTGCCTAGGTAGTTGCGGTAGCTTGCCGTGCCTGCTTTAGCCTAATTTAGGCCTTGCTTGTCGAGTACCTTGATCTGCTGCCGCCGTCGTCTGCATCTTTCTCTTCTCGCAGCTGACCAACTTTCATACAACCTACCGCCTTACAAGTGTTTTCTACCGCGCGCCCACTATCCGACTCAGCTCCGATATTTTGTCCCTGTCTCACACTTTGCCTATTGTCGATTGCCTGCTCACAACGCCCGGGGTCCGCTCTGCCATCTACTTCGAATAGCAGGAGAGCGACACCTCCAAGCTTCAACCGAAGCATTACCGGTCTCATCTTGCCTTCGCACACATCTCTGGGAGTCAGTGACTTAGGAGACCGGGCACTCTTTTTTCCAGATCTTACAACTTGGCTTCGCAGTTGAAGGCCATCCGCTATGGCTACGGTAGATCTCGGTCGATATCGTCGAATCGTCCAGATGTTCTGGGACCCCGAACCCACCAACGACCACCAGAACGACCTTCCCGTCTGGTGCTTGGGACGCTCCTACACGCTGAACACCAAAATTGCGAAAGATGACCAAGGCGATCAAGGTCAGACTCCACCACCGACCGGTACCACAGAAGCAACAACGGAACAAAAGGTTACCCAAGAGGCAACCTTGGCGCCAGCATCATGTCATGCTAAAGAGCCCAATACTCCGCCAGAGTCTGTATCCAGTAGCTTCTCGTCTTCACTCGCTTATGACGAGGAATATTCCGGCCAGGATGGAGGATGGCCATCTGCATTCCTAGACGATTTCGAATCTAAGTTCTGGATGACATATCGTTCGGAATTCCAAGCCATCGCAAAGTCCACAGACCCTCGAGCTTCATCGGCTCTATCTCTCTCGATGCGCATCAAGAGCCAGCTAGTGGACCAGAATGGATTCTCGTCTGACAGTGGCTGGGGATGCATGATACGATCAGGCCAAAGCTTGTTGGCGAATGCGATGGCAGTTGTCAATCTAGGGCGTGGTAGGTCCTGCTGGCACAGTTTGCGGTGTTGGCGGGCTCTTGAGGCTTTTTGCTGACACTGCGATAGACTGGCGAAGGGGCCAAACCCCGGAAGAAGAGCGCAAGCTTCTCTCCTTATTTGCTGACGACCCGAGGGCGCCGTATTCCATTCATCAGTTTGTTCAACATGGTGCGGTTGCATGCGGAAAATACCCTGGAGAGTGGTTCGGCCCTTCTGCTACCGCTCGATGCATACAGTGAGCTGATCTTCTCGTAAATTTGGAGGGTTTGCTGACATGTATCACAGGGCTCTTGCCAACGCTCAGACGCAGCAGCCTCTACGAGTGTATTCCACTGGGGATGGACCAGACGTCTATGAAGACAAGTTTATGAAGATTGCCAAGCCCGACGGCTCAAAATTCCAACCCACTCTTGTTTTGGTGGGCACTAGACTGGGAATCGACAAGATCACCCCGGTGTACTGGGAGGCTTTGATAGCTGCCCTTCAAATGCCACAGTCTGTGGGCATCGCAGGGTAGGGGTCTTCCTCGAGACCATAGGCGTTATGCTGATTAGAACTGCAGAGGTCGTCCCTCGTCTTCCCATTACTTTATCGGCGCACAGGGATCTTACTTGTTCTACCTCGATCCGCACCACACCAGACCCGCACTCCCCTTTCACATGGACCCTTCTCTGTACAGTGAAGCAGATGTCGATTCGGTGCATACCCGACGCTTACGCCGCCTTCATGTGAGAGAATTAGACCCCAGCATGCTCATAGGCTTTCTGATTCTGGACGAGGATGATTGGGACGAGTGGAGGCGGAATGTCAGGCATGTACAGGGCAAAGCAGTGATTCATGTTGCTGACCACGACCCCATTTCGAGAGGAGGTGAGGGCGAAAGAGAGAGTGCTATAGACGAAGTGGAGACGCTAAGCGATGACGATGGTGATACCATCTTGAATGCTTGAGGGTGGCCGCCGTATGCGATCATACTCCTTGCTAATGGGTATTGCGAATGGACTCGATTGGGGCGGTGGCAAATGCATGGGAACTATATTGGTTGACGCAGGGTTATCTTCTCCCCCATGGCTGTTTCGCGAGGTATTACCTATATCATAGGTCGTGACCTTGGATCATCATAGGTACACATGATGCTCATACCAAAGACTAAGGCGAAGCAACAACGAGCTAGGTTCATTCAGAGATTCTGCCTTTGGGTTACACGATTTGGCCTTCTTGTTTTTGGATATAGCTATCATGGATAGGGCTGATAGCACTTTTTAACAAGTTGTTGGTAATCTAGCGATTCTTCTTCTTACTACCTTCTGCATGCTTCACTATAGGTGCGGCATGATCGAGGTCCCGGATGTGTGTAAAGAGCTTCGTCTTGGAGGCGAATGATTCCTTACAAATACTACAGGTATGCTGATGGATCGACGTCAGCAATAAAGCTATGTGTTGGAGTCGTTGTAACAAAGTCTTACTTTGGGAGCATGATCTTCTTCGGCTCCCTCACGAGCCGCTCGCTTTTCGCGCTTTGCCTTGGCTTTGCCAACCTTCTTGGGCCGAGTCCGTCCACTGTCATCAGCCTCCTTCTCGTCATCACCGAGTGACAAGTTTTCCAACCTGGCCAAGCGCTTCCCGGAGTCGGCTCTTGATACGCTGCCCTGGCCTATCTCGGCATGGGGGATGTCGCCAGCGAAGAGTCTCTTCTCGACATCGTCACGCGAGGCATACTCGTCATCTTGCAAAATATCGGATGAGTCGTCAGTCAGTTCGGCGGCTGTAGGCTGCAATGTCAAATCGACTGGGTTTCCCGCTGTCTCCTTCGCAGCATCAAGCTCTTGCTGCTCGGTGGGAACACCCTGTGTTTCCTCCATCAGTATGACCTTGTCAAGCATAGCAGGCGTCTCATTGAGGCTCAGGTTCAAATCTTCATTCCTCATCTGACGCCTCAATTGCTGCACAGCTCTGACATGCTTCTTACTTCTTTCATGTGCTTCAAACGACTTCTCACTTTTGAACGTCTTTCTGCACACGACACACTCGATTTCTTCCACCTCTGAGTCGTCCTCTTCGCTTTCGAAAAAATGATTGCCTGCGTCCGCTTCGTCCCTTGCCTGGGCCCAATCAGGAACAACCGCGTCGGAAAGCTTTTCCTTATTTGCCGCACGGGATCGGGCAGCTTGAGCAGCAGCAGCGGTGCGCAGAGACTCCTGGCGCTCTGCAGCTGTTTGTGTGTTTGGGAGGTAGCGGGGATCGCGCTTGCGTACAAAGTTGACAAGGAACCTGACGGCATCGTTGAACTCCCGGATCGCCTCTTCGCGCGTCTTTTTGTTCTCCTTTTCCATAAGGCGTCGAACACGCCGGTCTGGAGCGTCCGAAAGTCGATATTTGTCCTTCCAGGCATAGGTTTTGCTGGTAGAGAAGCTTGCCCAGGCGCCGTAGAAGGGCTTGGCGACTGCTTCATAGGTGTCGGTAGAAAAGCCAAACGAAGGATAATCTGGAATGTCTCCCGGTGCGTACTCGCCGGCGGCAATCTCTTCATCGGCAAGGTGATCGAAGGTTGCCTTTGCTATACCAAAGAAGCCGGAAGGCTCGTCTGTGAGGGGGATGGTAGAGTTGAAGCGGCGGATTAGGGAGAATATGTCGTCGGTAGACGTGAGCTTAACGTTGTTGTACTCGGGGCTGCGGGCGTCCGACTCATCGGGGTCGGCTCCGCGTAGGATGGCCTCGCGATGGGAGTCATACCAAGCTCTTTCCTGGGGATCTGAAATGACTTCGTATGCAGCTTGGACCTCGGCGAAGCGACGGGTCGCATTCTGGATATCGTTCAGGTTACGGTCGGGGTGAAGCTCGAGGGCGCGTTTTCTGTAAGATTTCTTGATCCTGTAGACGTGGAAGAAAGGTTAGGGATTAGTGACGGCTGGCGGAACAAGTACTCACTCGTCATCGGTCGCATCGCGCTCAACACCAAGAAGCTCGTAGTAGCATGTTTTGGCGGGCTGGGAGAAGCCCTCGCTAGAGTCCCGGGCAGAGGATTGCTGAGCACCCATGGCACGACGGAGACACTAAGGGGTTTGAAGGAAATATTGAAGTGTTTGGTCTCGCTGGACCAGTTGTGATGGTTGACAGAGCTCGTCAACGCCTGAAGAAGGGCTGCGGCGACTGGGTATGCCCGGGGCAGGGTATTATCGGAAGGAAGGTATGAGAACCGAAGCATCGGGCGAGCATCGGGCCAGGCCGGTGACTCAGAAGGTTGGGCCTAATTGGATTGATGCTTTTGCAGGCAGGCAGGACAACCACTCAGCGCAAAACTAGAGATTGAAGACGGTAACGAAGCGCATATCCTAGGTTGTTCTTCCATTTCTGAGTTAAACAAGACTTTATGATCCTCTTGCGTCCTTACTTTATTATCTTTCAACGCCCCTGGAAATTGGAATTGACTGAAGGGGGTTCGGTGCAGCAATACCGAGCGTTAGACCTTTAGACCCCGCGACCCCTCATCACCACTTTTACTTGATAAGATAAGAGGAAATGAGAAGGCTAGTACTGCCGTCTACTGACAGAGAAGAGCAATGCGGTTGGCTGACGACACGCCAATGGCCGGGCAGGCGGATAATAAAAAAAGCTTCGCCGTCAATTTACCTCTCACCAACCTACCCACCTTATTGAGAACTGCTGGCGAAAGCTAAATTCATATATCGCCAAGTCTGAGAAGTGGGATGTAAATACCCTCAAGTATTTAGCTATAGAGGACTGGGCTCGTCTAAAGCAGTTGACTATTGACGAGTGGGTGAGCTTAATGCTGTAGCGAATGCGTGATATGAATGAGGGGGGAGGGCCGAATGGCTGGGTGATAGGTAAGAGAATCAGTACTTAGTTTTCTATGGTAAAATGCGGTTATTTTAGGTATATATACTGAGAGTGCCTTTTAGCGGCGAAGCTTTTTTTGTCATCCCGGTTCTCTTGCAACTGCAAGTTCCAGAGACAATGATGCTGCCACCACCAAGTCGAGCTTGGCTGACCCTTATGCCTTGTGATAGACGAACCAGGATTTCGGGTCCACCTGACTGGCGGACCAACGTGCCAAGCCAAAAGTAAGCGACTGGGTCACTGCAAGCTAGCCTATATGTACATTATGACGGGGTGTTTTTGTCTAGACTAGTTGCGACTGCGCATACGTCGTGGTGACAGAATCGGCGGAGATCCTGCGGCTACGTTGTCTGTAATTCCTAGTTGGGTGGTTTCTGATATAGGGTAGTTTACCTGGGCTGGACGATTCAAGCCTCCCCGAAAGAGCCTGTACTATGTAGACGCAAACCACTCCTTGACTATTCAGGTTCTGCATCGCTCTGGCCAATGTCAACTCTCAACAAGGCAGTTGGCCATGTGACTCTTGGTAGGTATGCAGCTCGAAGGGGGTAGATGGCGAATGGTGGCACATCCTTGGATAGGTATGGAATGATTGCTCCTGATAAAACAAAGAAATGGCGCAAGACTGGGACAGGTGGGGGGTTCGGGGGCCTTAGTTCAGTGGTCGTACTGGTATTTACAGGCCGCCCTAGCCGTCAGTCACTCTTTCCGCCTCTCTCCATGGGTGGTACCCACACCTACCAGGCCAAGTGCTTACGATGTAGGTACCACAGATAGGTGCCTGTTAGAATGCGGCCGTTGTCTTGGCATGTTATCTCAAAAGAGTTCGGACGCAGACGAGGGGACGAACTTTCCCTTCCCCAATAGAGGGGTGCCGGAGAAAAGACACGGGAAGCCAGTGGTGCAGGTTGGACTTCCGTCTAATGGTGCGTCTGTCCTAATACGTGTACTACCTGATGATGTGCCCTTCGTCCTCCTTGCCCCTTGTCCTTAACACGACAAGCCCGGCCCAGTCTAGGTCCAGTCCAGGCCGGTGAAGGTAAGATTTCAGTTACGTACTAATACTGTAAAGTAGTCACCGCATCTGCCCTTTGACAAGTACCGCCCCTCAAGCAAAGTTGAAAATTTTATATAGTGCAATCGGTCTGCTTGCCCTTCTTGACCGGTACCGCTCCGCCGTCTCTCTCAGAATACAGAACCCATTAAACTTGTCGTTCGACCTCGCCAATCCCGCTAAAGATCATGTCTTTAATACGCTAGACATTGCTAACCCATTCCCACTATTGTCCGAATACCTTCCCACCACTGATCTGGTTCACCATGAAGTTCGCCCATGATTTCAAGGAGGCGCTCAGGCGTGAAGGTGAGTACACATACCCCCCTCTTCACGTCGTCCCGTTCTTGTGAAAATGCATCCGATTGGTGCCGACTTAATTCACCTCATTCTCATCCCATGCCTGCGGTTGATTCAAGGTCTCATGAGGACTTCTTGAACACCCGTGACCAGTTGAGATATCCATTACGATTCACTGATACTGCCCTCTTGCAGACTTCCCATCTCACTGGGTCGACCTGGCCATTCCTTACGGTCAGTTGAAGAAGGTCCTCAAACGTGTCGCTCGCGAACTTGACGATCTGGGCCTTGATCCTAAGACTTTGCGCCAACTTCTCGACCCGGCCGATGATTCGCCACTGGCTGCCAAATACCGCCTCAATGGTAAACCTTCCGCCCCCTCAACGGTGTTCCAGTCGCCGTCGTCATTAACGTTCAACTGACATCGACGCCTTGACGCAATCTAGTTGCCGGTAACTCTAAGTTGCTAAGGCCAAAATTGACTGTCTTGATCCACATGCGTGATGGAAGCGCCGTCGATGCCTCCCTGACGCCGGCGTCCCGCGTTCTCATTCAACGCATCGCCGCTTTACAGTCCCACGACCCAGGTCAACCCATTCCAGCCACTGCCACGCCCTCAGGTGACTCCGCTTCAACCGCATCGCCCATCTCCTCTGCCGAGTCTCTCGCCAACGCCGAGGTCGAGCTATCTGATATTCAGAGCGGCGATCGAGGTCACGGCCATGCGGCGTTAACAGAACATTATGAGCGTATCGAGGTTCCACTCGTTTTTGATGGCGAGTTCTTTGATATTCTGCAAAGCGATGTCAATAATCTGGATACCCTTCAGGCTAAAGAGGAAAGGGCCATGGCGGCCGAGATTGTCGCTCTGCGCCAGGAGGTCTCCCATCTGACGAAACCCAGCCGCCTCTCTAAGAGCGACCTCGCGAGGTGGAGGACTATTTTCGAGTTGTATCTTGACGCTCAGGTGTTTTTTTCCACCAATGAGCAAGATCACGGATCACGTAGCAGCCGGGCGGCTGCGAAGCAGCTCCAGTGGTTCCAGGAGGAGATCACCAAACGCAACCTGGTCAGGTCCTTCAAGATCGCCGAAAGTCGCGAGGCCCTTGATCGATTCCTTCGTCTGAATACCGTTCTCCTTAAAAACCTGCAGTTCCAGGAGATCAACCAGATTGCCATATATAAAATTCTGAAGAGTGAGTATATCCCTTTCTGATTGCCACTCAATCAGATGCTTTGACTGCGTTATGGAACTGACGGTTTGCCAGAGTTTGATAAGAGAACTTGTCTGGGTGTCTCAAAGTCATTCCCGATTCAGGTGCACTCGGATAAATTGCTGGCCGGCTCTATGGCCAAGGACGTTTGCGCTCAGATGTCTACAGACCTCATTTCCGTTGTGCCCCAGATTAGCGATTACTTATGTCCTATTTGCTTCGCCATCGCATACCGTCCCGTTCGCTTGGCTTGTCGGCATGTCTTTTGCATTCGATGCATTGTCAAGATCCAACGTCGAAATGAGAAACACTGCCCGTTGTGCAGGGCTGATACCGTCATGAAGGCCTCTGCTGGTGAGTGAATCGCCTTCCTCCTTCTGGGGCGCATATGCAACACCCCGTGAGGAACAGCTTTTTAACATGGGGCTTCACAGATAATTTGGATATTCAACTCGAGAGATACATGCGCAAGTACTTCCCAAAAGAAGCCAAGGAGAAGCAGCGCGCCAATGAAATTGAAAGGGGTATCGAGGATTACGGTCCCGAGTATGTGCATTCTGAATGCTCCATAATGTGATTTAGGTCCGTCTTAGGCCGAGGCACTGGTTTGGTTTGCTTTTGTTTCGTCTGTAGAATTCCCAGAGATAGATACCCTTGCTATTTTCAACGCGAGCATAAGCCGACAGTTTAATAAAAAGAAAAAAAAATTAGAAGCCCCGCCCACGCGCTGAACAGTACTAATGTGCCATTTTCAATAATACCTTTTTGTTTGTGTAACTACTTGGCTCACTTGTGTGCCTAACGGTTCACAGCCGTCACCGTCAACATTTCGCACCTGTAGCACGGCTCAGACGTCCGTTTCTTTCTCAGCGGCTTCTAAGGCCCGAGTGAAGACTTTCCGTAATTCCTCCGTCTCCTCGAGACCAACACTCACCCGAATGAGGTCCGGGTCGACGCCCAGTTCGGCGGCCCAATCGAGCTCCTGGTAATGAGCAAGGAGTACATAAGGCGATGTCAATGTGAAGTTGGTGCCCAGGCTGGGGCCTTTGGCCGTCTCGATGGTATCGAAAAATATGATGGCGTGTGCCTTCTGATGGAACGTGACGGAGAGAAGACCGCCGTATCCACCACCGGGTAGCTTGCAGAGTTCATAATTCGACCTGGTTGGGTTTACCTTAGGATAGAAAACGCGCTTGACTAGTGGGTGCGCCGAAAGAATGTCGCAGATTGTCTCAGAATTCGTGTTAATGCGCTCAATACGCGACGCAAAGTCACGGCTGTTGCGCTCCATGAAGACGACATCTTCGGGCCAGTACGTGTCTTCGAGGTCCTCAGCCCATGCACTCTTGAGCGTATGGTAAAGCCTACTGCCGGGGTTGAGTATGGCACTGCCGCCCATGACGTTACAGTCACCTGAGAAGATTTTGGTCAGGCTGCTAACGACTATGTCGGCGTACTGCAACACATCAATGTTGATGAAGCTGCCGATTGTCTCATCGACAACGACGCCAAAGTCATACCTGTCCGCTAGGCTGCGAATGCGCGCCAGGTTTGGACACGTCAAAAGAGGATTGCCAGGAAACTCGCAGAAGAGTGCCAGGAAGCGCTCGCCGGTTTCCAGGCGCTTTTCGAGATCGTCAAGATCCTCCTCTGAGGCGTGGCCGTAAAAAAGACAACCAGGGCCGAACTTTTGTAGGATTTTGAGCGTATCGACGTAGGGAAAACCAAAGTTGATTGATTTAATGTCGCCCCTGGCGCGCAGCATGGCCCGGTGTGCGTTGTAGATGGCATTCATACCGCAGGGGAACAAGTAGACGTCACTTTCCTGCAAGTCTTTCTGGTTCCTTGAGTTGTCGCCCATGGGGGGCAGCGAGCTGGTCCTCGCTTCCATGTCGGCAGCCATGGCACCTGCGATTCTTCGTTTGATGGCCGACTTGGCCCGCTCAACAAGAGAAAGGTCCATGTTGCGGCCGAAGCGTTCCTCAAGGAAGCGCATACTCTCCTGGGTCTCGGGTGCAGTGTGATGGCTCGTTTTGGGCGCCAGTTGGTGAATGGCCGTCTTGGTGTCGTCAATGGACGACGGACGATGATACCTCTTGGGCCCCCTGCAAACCTTCCCGGTGGGAGAACAGGACCGCTCGACGGAGGTGAGGAGGCCCTCTTTTAGCAAACCATGGCAGAACTCGGCGCGTCGACTCGACACCCCGTCTCCGGTATGCTGCCAGTATTGCTTGGCAACCTGAAACACCTCAGGGGAATAAACGACGGCGGAGACAGTTGGCGCCAGCGACCGCAGCAGAGGCGACACATCTTTGGATTTGTCCAGCCCAAAGTCAATAACAGAAATCTCGGCGGCAATGGATGCTTCCGTATGCTTTTTCACAAAGGCTAGACACCGTCTCGCAGAGCGAGGGGTGGGGAATAGCATGGCTTTATGGCCAGGGCGAGCGAATTGCAACATCAAGTCTTCAGCCAGGGCAAGAATACTCTTGTGAATGAAGAATCTGGTTATAGCATCAGCTTGAACATCATGAAAGCGGCAACTGGGCCTGACTTGTCATCCTCGAGCCCCGGAGTACGACTCACCTTGGGTATCCGGTTGTCATCTTATCGACAACCCATGGTTCGCCCTCCTCGTAGCCAACGTTGGCCTTCCATGTTGGAAGATGGACGCTCACTGCCTAATATGTTTGTCAGTCGCGGTGTCACATGGGCGGGAAAGGGCGGCTTCATATGAGAAAGTCGGTTGCATACATGAGCAGTGTCTGGCGGGATGGATTGACCAAGCTCCAACGAGGGCATTTTTGCAAACAAACCAGTATCGACAATCTCTTGTCTCTTTCCAGCTAGTTGGGATGGAATGTTAGAACACGACGGCGCGCCGTTGATATCCCAACACGGGGTTCGGGCTGAGCAGCACCTCACAGGAATGATTGAATAGCTGTCTGTAACCTTTACCAATTCGGATTACCCACTAACAACAATCCGTCAACTAGAGTATGAGTCAAATGCTTCGCGAATCTCTCACGTCCATGTTTGCCAGTACTTGACTCGAGATGGGCGAATAGAAGATGGTAGAAAGCCGCGAAAGCGTAAATTTGGTGGAGCAGCCGGAACAATGGCCATTGCTCTTCCGGGGCAGAGGGGAGGCGCCGATGATCGGAGGAAATGGGCTTTGAGAATTGGTCGACCCTAATTGAACAGACATTGACTCCTGGCGCACATGCCAGGAAGTAGGTAGTAAGTACACCGGCTCAAGCAACACTTCCCTCCTTCTCTCTCTCCCTCTCCCTTCCTCTCTCGGCGTTGACTTACTTGAGTCACAGTGTCTCAACTCCTTTCTTGCATCTCGTATTTGGACTCTGATTGAGCGATTATTGATCCATATAGTCCTTCCCCTTCTTCCTCTGCTTGCTACGTTGAATTCTTGTTTACAACTATCCGTATCTTGTCATCCCCCCCCTTCCTCATTCCTCAGGGGAAGCTCACTGGTACTGTAACTGCAAGGGAAACATCACAGGCCATGTGCCTCGCATCTTGAGTAGTCCGTCAATTGATAGGATTGAAAATGCCATTTCGTGGGCCTGCAACACAAACACAGTGTCTTCAGGCTGCTTGTGACCCTCCTCTTCATCACATATACCCCAAAGGTGCCCCATAATGCATCAAATACAGTGTGCCAGACCATCCGCACGATCTAGTTGCGAACTTGATGAAATGAAAACAGAATGTTGCATTAAAACTTTGGCCCTCGTCGTGCGCGGCTCAGTTATCTGTTGATCATTTGCACCACTCGACAACCAAGCTCCCGCAAGGGTGCACGGCAAGTGCACCATCACCCCAGCACCAAGTCTCTTCTGGTAGACAGGCCGGAGATATATGAATAAGCCACCGCAACCCCCCCTCCCCTAATGATACTGACGTTTACTCGTCTTACTGCCAATGCAGCTGATGCTGTCGCTTGGTGCCACGCTGACGGCATCGTCTTCCCAGGCAGCGTGGCTGCTGCCAATACCACTTCTCGGCGGAGGAAGATTGCATGCAGACACATATGTTGGGACTCGTGTGGCAGGCGGGTATGCGAAGACGGGTTGCGAGGTTCGAGCTGCTGTCGGGGCTCTGCTGGGAGCCTTAGTGGGCGCTTTACTGGGCACAATTGTAGGTGCTTGGGTGGGGGTCCTGCCCGGGGTCACCGTCGTAGGAGCCATACTCCGGACCACAGTTGGGGACCTGCTGGGTGCCTTTGTTGGCGCACGGCTCGGGACCATGCTCGGTGCTCGGGTTGGTGCGCGACTCGGTGCCCTGCTCCCGCCGCCTAGTATTGTCTCGACAGTGGGAGGGGGTGGGCGAATGGTCGACTGCGATCTTTCACTCCTGGCTGAGACGTAAGTCCCAGCATCGTCGACAATGGAGCGCGGCGCGGCCGACCTGCTGGTCAAACTGCGTCTGGAGCCTGCATTGCTCTGGTGCTCGTAATCGGTAAGCATGAGAGGAGCGGTTCTAGGGACGGCGGCCTGGCTGCGGGATCGAACGCTGCTGCCCCTCTCGAGCTGGTAGCGTGAAGAGGGACGGCTGCGGGAGTCATCGTACATGTCGTCGACCGCACGGCTGCGGGAGCCGACCTGGCTGTACTTGGCCATGTATTGAGGCGACGCACGATTGTCGGGGAGCGTTGGGTAGGCCTCTGGGTACCGAATCTTTTCGACAGTCCGCTCGACCTCGACGTATCGTCTAGGCCCAGTTTGCGGCTCCATGTACTGATCGGGGAAGGTGGCCCGGCGCTGGAACGGCGGAGCGGAGCCGTCAAACTCTTGAACAGGAGCCCGTGCACGTTCTCGCATCATCCCGTACGTAATGGCAGCGCCGGCAGCGGCACCAACAGCTGCACCAAGGAGGCTTCCGACAACAGTGCTCGTAGCGATCCCGCTCGCGTCTGACTTGGGGGCAGTAGCGGGCTCTTCTCTTCTGGAGGGCGATTCAATGACTGATGTGGTGACGCTGCGACGGAGGAGAGTGTACGGCTCGTTGCCGGGTAATTGACCAGAGCGGGCGGTCATGGCCAAAGCAGAGGCCGAGGGCCCACCAGCTACGGAGCCGGACATGGATGGTGAAGGTTCGGAGATGGCCACGTCGTAACTCCAGTCGAGAATGCGACTGACCTCCTTGGTAGTGGACTGTGTCTTTCGAATAGTCGACTCAGCGTAGGAAGGAGGGTAGTTGGAAGGGGGTTGATATACAACCTCCATGAGGTTACCGTCCAAGTCGGTCACCGTGGCCCGGTGGATATCGCCACTCTGGCCAAGAGGCACTACGGACTGCAGGTTCGGATTGGCCCGAGCGGCAAAAGAGTGGAAGTCGGTGACAGCGGTGGGGGTTGGAGCGGAGAAGACGATGTGAGAAAGCTTCAGGGGCTCGCTGGGATTGCGGGCCTCTCGGATCTGAAGGACTGGGGTAGGCGGGGACGATGTACCGTAGGTGACGGTAGGAAGTTTGCCAGGGCTAGAAGTGGTGATGGTAGTCTTGGAGTCGGTGTCAATAGTGCTGGCGGGGGTGTCAGGGCAGGCGGTCTGCGCGTGCGCAGATATATAGTGGATACCGAGGGGTTGGAGGATGGCCGAGTAGAAGGAGGTTGACGAGGGAAGATGGGAGACATCGATATAAGGAACCATCTTTGAGATGTTGAGTGGTTGGAGAGTGTCGAGCCAGACCAAATCGGATCAGCAAAACAGGACAGGCCGAGAGAGGCCAAGCTCAGGCAACGAATAATAGGACAGAGCAACAGCAAACCGAGATGTGTGGTCTAGCGGCCGTTCGGGCGGCAAGTGAGGCGACGGAGAGGTAAGTAATTAGGCAAGTAGGTAAGGCGGCGAGGAGATGCGGCTTTTTCTTTTAGGGCGGCGGTAATGGTTGCAGTCAGTAGCCGTGCTAGAGCTGAGGACAACTGCGTATGGGGGGTAGGCTTCAGCGTGAAGAGGTATAAAAAAAATGCACGACGAACGGCCGTTGAAGACGAGTTCGCATGAATGTCTTAAGTGCCTCACACCGATCGACTGTCTGCCAAAACCTGTGAATGTACTTTGTTTGCAGGTCTTCCAGTTCCCTCTACCTCAACGTGTCTAGAATATGTGCCGTCGATCATTCCTCCACACCACACCCATCCATCCACATATATCACGAAAGCGCGCGTGTCCCATCTTTGTTCCTGCCGCGAAGCCCAACTACATTAACAAGTCAGTTCCGTTGCCTTGTGTCCTCCCATAGGTAGTGATATTCAGTCCAGCCCCGTCTAGATGATTCCAATGTGCAGCCAGTCCTGTTCCGATCCAATCCGACGTAGCGTCGCATGTGGCCGCTGTACAGGTGGGCTGTATGCTGCAGCCAGTAACAACAACGTATGTAGTACCTGCCAGCGATGTTTTACCATGTACTTGGGCGATAGCTTGGTCGGATCCTAAGAACCACCTCGCACTGGGGCTCGCAGCCGGTGCCCAGCGTAGCAGACACGCACGTACGCACATGCAAGATCATGGGAGATGAAGTGGTTGGAAGACCAGGCAGCCAAAACAGCACGCATGTGGTTCGCCCCACCGATACTCCATAGTCGCCGATAGGTTTGCCTGCCCTCATTCTGCAGAGTTGACTGGACTGCAGTAAACAGCGTCAATCAGGCCATGTTGAGCCATGCTGGTTGCGGGCGGCCATGGTAAGCGGCCGACATCTGACAACTTACTTAGGCTACGCTGGGCCGCAGCCAATCTCGGGCTTGTAGACAACCACACTTCATGATCCCAACAAGGGCTACTGAACGTACAAGGACTGGGAAGTACCTATGCATGCGTATCTGCTTTTGTGCCGGGGTTGACTAAGTAGCTTGCAATGCTTGCCGCACCTCGCGGGTTGAATTGGTACGGGGACTTGTCGTGTCATACCATGTCTGGCTGCCACTCGTCCCCCGTGGCCCGGCCTGAATCCCCGCTTTCTTTCTTTCCGCAAGAGTTGTGCCTAGTCTTGCTGCCCTCCCGCTGCTATGCTGCAGACTCCTTTTTCGTGCGTCAGGTGGTCTGAAGGATATCTATCTATCACCTTGGCAGAGCAAGTGAAGGGGACAGCTTCTTGACTCATGTGTAGTTCAAAAGCAGTGGCGGCGTGTTATGGTATCGATTTTACAGAGAACCTGACGACCAAAACATTGCTAAGACTGAGATGCGGGATCCGTAAGCTCAGATCGTCAAACGAGTTATAAGCCAGACTGGTGAAAATCGACCGGGATGGGCAAGTAATAACGCAACGTATTCTTTCCAGGAGCGGTTGGGCTGCGACGGCCATCACAAATCACAATGAGCGAATCCTCTGGTATGGAATCCTTCATTAGACGTGTGCAAGGGAATGGGCGAGTCGCATATCAGTGAGCTTCCTTGGCGCGAAATGGGAAAGTGACACAGGCGCCGCCCGTTGCGGATTGACTCGGCTGTACGTACGTAATACCTCACCACGGTGGAAGTCCCGGGTATCTCGAGCCGTGGATATAACTTGGGTTCGTTTGGTTCAGTTTGGTAGCGAGGTTGGCGTACGTACCTACATAGACCATCCCCGCCGTCCCCGTTCGCTGACGAGTCTCCCGCCAGCCATGGGTCCACTTTTCCCGTCTCCAACTTAGGACTGCTCTGCAACTCACCGCAACGCCTGCCCCCGAATCACATCGCGACTTTTCACTCCAAAGTCCTTCTCACGCCGGGTTTGCACTTGCTCTGGCATGATACTGTTCACTCAAAGAGTGGCACAACACTCAAACCTGGCCTCTTTCGCGGACTCCATCCTCTGGAGATCTCGCGAAGAACACAGCAAGCCTCACACATTGTCCTTACATACGCCTTGCACTACTCGATTGGCGAATTTCGAGCTGTTGACCGCCTTCAATCAAGCTCGGGCCGTCAAATCTTCCCCCTATCGACTCCTTTGTTGCAGTAATAGGTCCCACGTCGCCTGCTGCCCAGCTTCAAAATAGAGTCAACCCCCAAAGTAACTAAGTGACTCAGCCTTGGGCTAGGCACCTAGGCTCTCCTGACTGGTCGGGACTGATGTTCCTTCTTGCCTTTGTCCACCATTCGTTCGTATCGACACTCCATTTCTGCAGTTTAGTTTGATTTCCCCTGCGCGTATGACCATGCATCGTCTGGCGTGTCTCACGCCGAGGCGGACGAATGGCTACCGTTCCATCTCGCTGTAATTTTCTACTTGGGCATCAACGCCAGGACGCATTGACAGATGATTGGTCCGGCATAGTACAGCAGAGCTTTACAATCGCAATCCACCACCTACTATTTCGATCAACCCACGTCATCGCTGAATACCGTGCTCTCTCCCAGTCTTTCTTTGAAGACTTGAGCTTGATGCCGGTTGCCCATATTTCTGCACCAACATCGTGGATCCTCACTAATAGGCAGGGAGACTCGGTAATCATCAGACATGCAGTAGTGGTGCATTTCGCAGAGGAACGATCAGAAATGCCTAGTTATTATTTACACTCGACGAAAGAAAACACTCGACAATCTAACGAGCACGCTGCAATACCCTTCCAACCATCCGACACCACCCTTGCACTCTTCTTTCTCTCATGAACATTGCAAACCGTAGATACACGTGTGGTTATGGCACGTGGGGTTCTTGCTGATGCCGAATGAGTCTTTTCTTTACACGACACTTGCCGAAAGTAACGAGTCACTCGGTGACTGTCAACAGCAACCATGGCCAGCCGCAGCCAGACCCTTCATATTTTTAATGGGGGAACACAAAGAAAAGGAACAACGGGTCATGTTGAACTGGTGCCCCGGACCACAGAGGCGTCTTGAACCCGTTGTTATACGCTCTGGTTTTGGTCGCAATATTAGCGACAGCGCAAAGCACCAGGCGACTCAAGTTCCGAGAGCCCAAGCGGCCGTCATGATGTTGCATCATGAACCCTCAAGCGCCATCGTTCCGATGACGTAGGCACATGACAAATCTTCCAGGCACCTTGGGGACACACCATTCGCGTTGTCGCTTGCGACATTCCCTCCGCCGCTTACGCTCGTTGCGCATGCAGACCATCGGTAGTCAAGTCGGGCGCTGACCATTACTGGATGTCCCAAGAGTCCTCAGCAGCATGGCAGAACTTGCTACAAGCAACGCTGGCAGACAAGCTGTAGTTGCTGATGGAAATCTTGTCATCCACCAGACCGTCGGCGAAGGTGTCGGAACCCTTGGCCATGGCACCGACAAAAACGCACACGCTTTCTTTGGGGCCAAGTGTGTCGATGTAGTCTCTTACATGAACTAAAGGTGCCTCGAAACTGAGGGTGACCTTGCGGCAATTGGGCGGCAGGTGGTCAGTGATGGGGTTCTGAATGACACGCAGAAGCTTTTCCTGAGAGTTGGTCGAGCGGATAGACAGGCGGTGCAATAGTTGCACCATTAGACCGGCAAAACGCTTGAACGTACGCGGGATGCGGACCGAAGGTGAAACTTCGATCAGAACACCCTTGGCGGTATGTATGTAAATCTGGAGCTTGCCGGCCTTATTGATTGGAGAGTCGAGGAGAGTAAGGAGGCACTAGTCAGCATAGTCAGCATGTTGAATGCAGACGACAATAGGGCGCGTTGAGGCGCATTATCAAGGAGCAATGCAAAATAGAGGCAGTTCGCTGGTAGTGTCCAACCTGGTGAGTAATATCTGGGCGCGCATCGCTAATGTCGCGGTTCATCTTGCGCATGACTCCGATATGCTCGTCACTGTTCAGCAGCGAGTACTTCTCCTCTCGCTGGGCCCCATTGCGACCAGTGCCACCATGGGAGGCCTTATAAGTCTCGAGGCTGGCGTTTGACAGGACAACGATGAGGCGTTGAGAGTCCTTATCGGTCGGGGGAATGGGAGTGTGCTGCTCAGCGACCAGCTGAGGGAGGGCCGGAGGCGGGAGCGATTGGGTGCCTGCCAATTTCACCTCGTCAGCCAACTATAGAAAAGCGACAGAAAGCCGCGCCCGCTTGCCCTTGTTCGAGCTGCCCGCCATGTCTGCCATGCCTTGCCGTACTTGCAAAATGAGGGGAAAGTGTAGTGCTTGTCAAATTGGTGATGCCCTGGGGGAAAGCCTCGCGGGATAGCCCGGAAGGAGGGGGGGTTATATGTTGGATGAGCGACTTTTGAGCGATGACAAGCGTTGAAGTACTGCGAGTCGTAGGTTTTGGCGACAGGCGGCAAACAGTAGCTTCTAGCAAGGGGGCAATGATAAGATGCAAGGGAAAAGGTGAGTCGCGGAAAGGGACAAGATGCGAACTTACGGGGTCGCTTGACACCAGCACGGGCCTCTGGGGAAGACATTTTATCCCAAGTTTTTTGGGAAGCGTCGATCGGTTGGAACGCGTGAAAATTTTGGATGCAGACTCTCCTTCTCCCCTTTCGCGTTGATGGGTATGTACTTATATGATGGCGAGTAGGCGCGTAGTGGCACAAAAGACGCACAAAAAAAAGCGAGAGAAAGAGGGGGGAAACAGGACGACAACTGTGTGAGGTGAGATATTATAGCTGTGAGATCAAAGACTGAGTAAGTGATCCAGAAGGAGGGAGGGGTTGTGAAGAGGTTTTAATTTTTTCTTGGGGAGCGGAAGAATTGGGGAAGGATGAACCAGGTCGGATCCAGGAGCAGTGTTTGGCGAGAGGGATGGAAGGGAAGGGAAGGAGTGAACGAAGTAGCTTGGGGCTAATCATATACCCACTATGGACTTCAGGTGGAGATCCTAAGGGTCAATTCAGTGGTGTACCTAATAACCTACTACTACCTAGGTACCATGGGTAACTAGGTACCTATAGTCGACAGAGGGGGAGACAAAAGTGTGGAATCCATTTAATAGTGTGTCACACTACACCCACTAGCACTTTAGCTACTCAGCTATCTTTATCTAAGCACTTCAAAAATGAAAGGGTTAAAACCAAGTAAGAATATAGACATAAGTACTTTATATACTATATCATATATTTACTCTTTTGTTATATTTTTATTCAAGTCCATATACTATAGTTCACTGTGAAATGATTCCACACTTTTGTCGACCTATTGTGCCTATCGAAACTTCGCACCGGGTCCATGCAACACACTGCACTGCCTCCCATGAGTTGTGCTGTCACCTTGGTCTCTCGTTCGCCTTCTTTAGACTTTGCTGCTACAGCACATGACAAGTGACTCATGAGGTGTAATGCTCTATGAAACACACTCCCCCAAGGCTTATGTACACCTCAGTATTCTCGGTCCCCCTTCTATGCTTTGCTGAAGGAGTCCCGCGTGTCCGTCACCCTCAACAGGCATTCTTGGGCTTATAAATAAAGGTCAGTGACAATCGTAGGTTTGCAAACATGCACCCTCGTGCTCTGTCCGAGTCTGTGCTCACTATGGCATATTGCCACCTGTGCCTCCGTATCATCGATGGCACCGGGGTTAGCGTCTCCGCCCTGCTTGTTTTTCTGCACGGCTGACTCGCCCATTATCGTTCGGCCATGGCTTTATGATTTATCACCATAATTGAGTTTAGCAATAAGTCGTATCAGTCATACCTAGGTACTCCGTAGTCAGTAAATGAATAAAGACTAGCAAATGAGAATGGGAATCGTAAGGAGGAAGTGATTGTTGCTCTTACGTTAGGTTTCGAGCCAAGGCATGGATCGAGCTGTGAGATTCCCGCATGCCCTGCCCCTCAACGAAGTAGACTTTAAACGACTGAGCACGACCCTTGCTGACTAGATTATGACGGAGGGATATACGGCTGACCACTGACAAGTAAATTCTCATAATTTGGCTTGGATGTCAGGATACCTGCACTTCTCTGGTCTGAACTATGGCTGTCGCACACCCGAGCTCGTCCAGTGTGCGCGGCCAGAGCTCCATCTCCATGAGTGTATGCCACCGTGTCATGTTTATGTTTGCTGGGAGCTCCAGCCTTCAAAGCCCATGCGTAGAGAGGGCTATCCATGTTGTCTTAGTCCGCTGCTAACTTGTCACGTTCATCTTCCTTCTTATCAGCCTCGCTGCTACCTGACCAACGGTCGCCAACGCTTTCTATCGGCAACCCTATTTCTGTCTGCTTTGTGACCCAATCTCATCACAGGCTCAGGGGCAGCATCCAAACAGAGGATCCCATTTCCTGTTGAGTTATCGATTTCCCCCATGACCACCGTGCCGGAATGTGAACTACATTTACCCTTTCCAATTTGGTGCAGGTATAGTGACAAGCCGGACTATAATCTATATACTCGGAACTCCTAAACTCATAAAGTCTTACGCTCAGCGATGCGTCTTTGCAGTTTTAACCACGTTCCCATATATCCGAGGCTGGAGTTCGATGCCTTTTCCCTCCTTCCTTCTTCTTATTTTTCGAGGTGGCGGAGGGGGGTTAATACCGATTACCAACTGTTCCATCGCGCCTCGAAAGCTTCGACCGAGTCTTAGAACCTATCGCCATGCAGATCTTCCTGCCAGGATTTTTTCATGGGTTCATGCATCTCTGGTGAACTATTGTCCGAAGCCAGAAGCAGTGTTTCACTTTCAACAATGCCCAGTCCTGTGGAACGCACTGTAGAAAGAGACCTGTTCCTTTGGCTAAGCGAAAACCGCCTCCCATGACTCAAAGTAGGGCCTAAGGATTCGCATGTCCAACTCCTCAAAATTTTTCCACCGCCGCTATCACTCTTATCTGAATCCCTCCAAGAGTATCCGTGTTCAACATTTATTTTAGAGTCACCGGCTTACTAGGTACAAGAGTTAGGAAACGAAAGCCAAGAACGTGCTACACTGTTTAAGGTTATCTTGGCATTTGATCGTTTCGTGCCTAGGTAGATTCTGGGAGGCAGGGGGGCTAGACGTCGGCGCCCGGAACTTCGATTTCTCATTAATCCGAACGTCCAATTAGAGGACAGAGATGTAGCTCCGGTTTTTGAATTTCTGAGCGACAGGCTGCGAAGACACGAACTACACGAGGCGTAAGGTAGCACTTTGATGATTATTGCACAGCTGATTTGGCGACAACCATTGAACTCCTCTTCGACATTGCTTCGAGATATCGGTTGAGAAATCACTGTTAATTGCGACGAACCGCTTGTTGGAGGCTAGCCCACCCCAACCAAACCCTCCTGTCATCCATCATGTCTCATCAGGCTATGGCGGCAGCGCGCCAAGTTGTCCGCGAGCTGCACGGTGTTGTCGTGAGCGCGGGTCTCATGCAGAAGACTGTGAAGGTGCGCGTGGGTGGTCAGCAATGGAAGCAGGCGGTCCAAAAGGTATGCGCCAGGTCTTGCCTCTTTCCTGCATCGACTCCTCGAGCGTAAACGACTGACAACACTGTGTGCATAATAGATGTTCACGAAGCCCAAGAACTACCTTGTTCACGACCCTAACTCCTCCCTTCGCACTGGTGACGTTGTCTCCATCGTTCCCGGATGGAGAACTTCTCCTCACAAGCGCCATGTTGTCAAAAACATCATCGCACCCTACGGCACACCCATTTCGGAACGGCCGCCGATCCCATCCGAGATGGAGAGAATCGCAGCCCAAGTACAGAAAAGAGAGGCAAAGGTTGGCAG
The DNA here is from genome assembly GCA_016807845.1 of Colletotrichum eleusines. Classification (NCBI taxonomy): domain Eukaryota; kingdom Fungi; phylum Ascomycota; class Sordariomycetes; order Glomerellales; family Glomerellaceae; genus Colletotrichum; species Colletotrichum eleusines. The sequence continues at coordinate 1,999,839 of JADEZO010000007.1, forward strand.
ACGAACCGCAAGAAAACAGGAGGGATCCACGAAAGCTGTCCCTAACCAAGTCTGAGCTTGGCCACCAATATGCGGGCCACATAGGTGGCACGAAATTATAATCACAAAGTCCTGCGCGCATGGGAAGGAAATGCCACGTGTATAACAGGAGATGTATTTTTGCATTGGATCATGAGCAATGCCTCGTTGAACAAACGGCGCCCGCCCGGATCACGACTTGTAGTTTCAGAAGCTAGTGCAGAGCCTTGTAGGTCGCTGAAAGCTCACTGTATGGATATTGTTACTGGTTTGGTAACTTTATGCTTTTGTTCAAAAACATACCCCCTCTTTCGTCTCCCATAAAAGCGCGATCAAATCGGAACTACATGCCTCGTCCCAATGCTGATACGCAAGCGCTGCCAGCGGGTACCGCGTTGACCACCCTCTCAATGCTGACCATGTGTGTTGTGACATCGGACCCCCCCTGACCCTTCAAATAAACATCTCTGCGCTCGTTGCCTTGCATCACCCTCCTCGCTCACCAAACTCTCTTGCCCAATCTTCGTACTCCTTGAGCCCTGCTTTGCTGACGCTAGGTCGTATGGTGCGTAGACTTGCCTCGAAGTCCGCCAGTGAGATCGGTCGAATTTCATCCATAGTCATGCGCAAAAGAGCTTCGCCTAGAGAGCGAAGAGGACCCATGGCTGCGTCTTTGGCTAACGCCGTAATGTCTGAACCGGAAAATCCTACTCGTTGTAAGTATCATATCTGAATCCTAAATAAATGGGCTCTACACAAAAACCCACCATCAGTGAGTAAAACAAGCTTATCGATATCTAGATTAGACAAGTCATGCTTTTGTTGACCCAGGAGTGTACGGAGCTGAGTTGAGCGCGTCTCAGGCTCGGGGAGTGGTATGTATTGACGCCTCACAAATCTGCGGCGGGCAGCTTCATCGATGGCCCATGGGAGATTAGTTGCCGCCAAAACAAGGACTCGATTAGGATCTCCTCTGTTCCTGTCGTTTTCGTCAACCGCTCTACCTGCTGCAGCTCGCTGTAAGTCGCTCCATTGTATCAGGAACTCGGTCTTGATCCTTCTTGTCGCTTCGTGCTCCCCAGATCCAGATCTTTGAGAAAGAAGCGAATCGATTTCGTCGACAAAGATGATGCTTGGAGCAAGAGTTTTTGCTAGCGCAAACAGCGCTCGCACAAGCTTCTCTGATTCGCCGAGGTACTTGCTCGTCAAGCTGCTTGCCGATATCGAGAAAAAGGTCGACTGAGACTCTGTGGCTACGGCACGAGCCAGCATAGTCTTACCAGTACCTGGTGGACCGAAGAGCAGCATACCCCGCGCAGGCTCACGGAGCCCCATAAACAGGTCGGGTCGCAGAAATGGGTAGACGACGTTTTCTCGCAACGCGTTTTTGGCACCTTCCAGACCAGCAACGTCACTCCAGCGGACCTCGTCGCCCTGCACTACAATCTCATTGAGAATTTGCTTCGCGGCTGTCTCGTCCACGCCCGATGGCAAGTGTTTCATGATCTTCTTCTTTCTAGATTTCCAGGCCACCTTGGTCAAAGATCCTTCTTTGTCGCCCTCCGTAGATGCTTCGGACGAGGCTGCTTCAGCATCAGCCACCACAGCGTCTTCTTTTTGTTTGCCCTTCCACCTATTGTCCGATGCTTTGGGGGTCGATTTTGAATCATTCGAGCAACTGGCAGACGAAGGTCTTCTGGGTCGGCGGGTACCACGTCGTGACCGAGTAGCTTTGTCACGCTCTGACCCGCTTGTCAAGTTGCCGCTGGGCCGAATAGGGGTATCTCCGACAGGCTTCGTCCGGATCTTGGTTCCATCTGGCGTGCTCTTGCGTCGTAATCCAAAGTCGTCAGCATCGGAGGAGGGAGTTCGCTCATGTGGGGATACTCTGGATCGCAGAAGTGATGATGAGTGGTCTCGCGAGCGCCATATCCGCTCCTGCTTCGGTGTGCTGCACTCGACGGGAGAGATATCTGAGTTAGACACAGCGTTCAAAGCACTCGATGCTGCGCTCATGGACAATGACGAGGGTCGACTATGTGCTAACTCGTCAGATATTCTTGCGCTACCTACGCCGTCAGAAAACGGCGAGGCAGCTTCTCGAGGTGGAACAAGTCTTCTGGTGTGAACGTCCCATTGCGCGCTAGATGAAGACTCTAGTCTCCGTAACGACTCGTTGGGTGTAGTAGGAGCACACGATGAAGGTTCCGGTAGCATAGGAGATGCTCGTGCCAGGCGCTCTCTGGAGCCGAGAGCGCTCCAAGCCAGCGTTGCGGCCTTGCTGGCTCCAGGCCCCTCGGTCTTTGACAGCTTACGTGCTGTTTTTGGTGGCTTATCCCCAGGCTTGCCACTCCGCAACGTTGTCCGCATAGTGTATTTCTCCGGACTGGGAGACCTCACGGTTGATTCTTTCTTGGTGGCCATACGGGGCGAGCTGGAGGAGCCAGCAAAAGGGGAGATGCCTGCCGGGCTCTGATCACGGCCAACAACTGCTTGCTCGGATGATGTTCTGTAGGGCAGGGATGGGCGTGTGGGCAGAGCAGGTCGTGATAGGTCGGGATATCGTATGGCTGGGATTGTGCCTTGACCGATCCAGCCTCGTTCCGAGGTGGTTATGTTTGAAAGGTCGGGATCGGTTGATGGGTTAATTGCTGTCGGGTTCGAGGTTTGGGAATTGGGAGTCAAGGCGTCCTGGCGGGATATCCGTAACGCTTCGAGTAGGTCAATGCGTTCCTTGCACTGCAGTTCCAGTTTGCGCAGAGAGTCTATCAGAGCTTCCTCCGTCTCGGTGCTGGCTACGTAGTTAGGCAAGACTTTGCTGATGCGTTGGTCGTTGAGCTGGTCGAGGGCATTCTTCCAGCATCGCATCGCCTCGCTTTCGTCGCCCTGGAAGACCAGCAAGAGCACGTCAGCGCAAAGTATAGGTGGAAACTAGCAGAGGTACAGTGAATACCTGGCTTTCGTAGTATACAGCAGTAGAACATTTCAAGTAGCTGTCGTCGTAGGTCTTTTGGAGGATGGCAAGGCCCCGTGAGCGTGACATGGTACTGGGAGCCAGACCATATTACCTCGGGGTGTAAGTGCCGGCGCAGAGGTACTTTTGGATGGTGCGGCGGGCAGCAGATATGCTTATGGAAGGAATCAGTCGAAGTCCGCTACAACCGGGTCGGAAGATGGTTAGGTAGTATGGATGGTTCCGAGGTTGAGGCTAAGGTCAGGCAGGGAACAGACAGGGTTTGGACGCCTTTGTTTGTCTGAATGCGGGTGAAAGATTGACGGGTTGATCGCGTGGCGGGAGGAGCACACCACCTAGGCGGGATAGTGACGTCGCTGCAGTGCCCGAGTGCCTACCGGTACTGCGTCGGTACAGCGTCGTCGCCCCACCTGCTGCTATTGTTGATGCCGCCCACATGCCAGATGTCTAACTACCTAGGTACCTAGGTTGACACTCAATATTATGGACCCACGCAACTACACAAGATCACGCAGCTTGCACCTCTCACCAAATAAAATAAAAGGCATATCAGCTTACTGAAACGTCCCAGAAGGCGATGAGCCGTAGAGGTTATGCGGGGCCACCCCGCTGTTGAGAGAGCAACGAGCAGTAACACGCCCCCATCACCGGAGGTAGGCATAGAAGGTATCGGGAACCCTAATCCCAGGAGCATTGTTGGTTTCTTAGCTTGAGTTGCTTTATCTTACAGGTACTTACTTGCAGGCTCTTACTTGGAATAAATGCATACTTTGACGACAAGGCCGGCTTATGGCCGGTCTTCAGATATGAACCCATGGCTGTCCTTACGATAAGAGAACCCGAATCTCCCCTGTGGTCCTTGGAAATAGTGTACGAAGCATTTGGGGTTCGCCGGCATCGCCGTCCGTGTTTCCATCACCAGCAGCCAGTTTATCCGCCAACAGCAACATTTCCTCAACGTGCTCAAACTCGTCACAGAACCTCCCAGCAGCCTTTTCCGTGAGTTCTCGCGCCAGAGTTGAGTCTTGCATGTGCTTGACATTCTCCATGGCGTCCATGAGCGCCGACGGTAGGAAATTGTCAAGTATCTGGCTTGCTCGGATCAATGCCTCGGGCTGAAGCTCGGCGAGTAGGGCTACCTTCTTCACATCGCTGTCCTCTGTTGTAAGTTGACCCAGCGATTCGAGTATTTGTCCAAGTCCAGACCCCCGACGGAAGTATTGATACTGCTCCTCTGAGAGCTTTTCGCACTCTTCTTCCACTCTATCCTGCAACGCTTGTCTCCTCCGCTGCGTGAAGTCGAAAGGCTCTAGCGTATGCTTGGCCGCTAGCAAACAGTTCGTCATAAATATGGCGTCTGACGGTCGTCTCACGCCCTTTGCCATATTTTCGCACCCCGCCAAGAAGGGCTCAAATGCCTCTGCAAGAATGGGCTGGAAATCACTCTCGCGATCCGCGGATGTTGCCAGCGAGATTTCGTACGTCTTCATAACCGCAGTCAACTGCTTCAGTGCCTCGAGCAAAAAGTCCGGAGGGACAAGGTCTGAAGGTGTTTGCTGGAACTCGCTCTGCAGTGTGGCGATGTGGTCTCTCATGAGTGACCGAAACTGCCGTAACGCATTCGATTCGAGCCCAGACATGAGTTGTAATAGCACCGACTCACTGCCCAACAGTTTGGCAAACGTAAACCGGTAGAAGCCGAGTATGTTGGCAAGCTTATATGCGAGAATGGTTTCCTCGTTGGACTGGATGACCTGCTCGACCCTTTGTCGCAGAATTCTGGTGGCCCCAGAGACGTCTTGATCCACTAGATCGTTGAGTGCCTTGAGGGCATCAAACGCGGGCGCTGTCTCGCCATCGCCCCCATCGAGAAGCTGCCAGAGCTCGTTGGCTCGACCCGATCGAAGTCCCCTGGCAATCTCGTCACCTTCTGAAACGAAAAGAATTTCAAGTGCCTCCCTCTCGCTCACGGTCGCCGAGTGTATCCAAGCAAGCATATCACCCACATACCGAAGCGGGTCGTGGGCGGCCATTTCAATAGGTTTAATTGAGTGGTCTTCCACGCCCGAGGTTGTGGTGCCAGTTAAGGCGAGATGAAAGGCATCGGACAAAATGCGTTCTCTGGCTTCGGCGAAGAAGTCGAGGCAATTTTGGAAAAGGGAAGGTCGCTCGGCTAGGACTCTGATGGCTCGACGGATGGACGAGTTCATCTGAGGGTTTTCGAGGTTCAACGTCTTGAACTCGCGTTGTACCCACTTGTATAGCTTTTGGAAAGCGAGGTTGAGGTTTTTGGACGTTTGCTCCATGATCTCCAATCCCAAAGTTTGATTTTCGAATCCGAGTAAGATCTCGCAATCCTTGCTCACCCGTTTCGCCTTGTGCAGCGCAGCAAAGAAGCTGTCGTCGACAGGCTCGGCGGTGGAAGTCAGCGAGGCAATTTCGTTGTCCGATAGAATGAATTGACTGCGCAGTGCCTTGAGTAGGTGCTGTTTTGATTCAATCTCTGCTCGCATCTTCATTAGGCTTGAAGCCTCTTCCAGAATTGGGCTCGTGTCTTGATGTGCCGCAATGATGCGGTTCCTTACATCTTGATAGTTCATGTTCAGCTTGCCCAGAGTAGCCCCTATGCGACGCAATTGCTGAAGAAGAGAGTCAATCATTGAACCGGTGCCGTCTCTAGACCATGGAAGCAGTACTTACATCAGCCACTCGGCCAAACTGGGAGACAATTTCCCCATTGCTGTCGATAACCTCCTTCTGCAGGTCTAGTCGTAGCTGGCGGCGTGTTTCAGCTGTGTTCTTGAGGCCTCGACTGTCGAGCAGTTGCAGTGCGTCTTTAAACTCAGAATCTGCATACGAAGTTGACAGAACGGTTGTGACTTTGGAGGTCAACGGATTCGACGTCCTCGCTGAGGTTGGGGTTGAGGGAGACAGTGATGTACCGATGCTCGAACTGGACACATCTCTACTGGGCAAAGGCCTAGGCTGAGCCGAGACCATGATGAGTAGAAGCCAGTGAGCCAACCAGACTCACCAAACCTCTCCGATAATATCGACAGAGAAAGAGACAGTGAGAGCTTCAGTCCAGCTATGAGAGGTACAGCATGCTGTATGCATAGGGTTCAGGGACTGTAAGTGAATATCGACACCTCCCTCGAAGCCTGAAGGTAAGCAGTCAGCCCTTGCTTCAATAAGCCTGTACCAAAGGTACGTACTCGCACACCTAGATAGGTACCTACTAGGTAGGTGTTTGGTTAGGTGTGTGCTCCGTACCTTATTGGACAAACCCAGATAAGATAGGTAGGATAGGTATTTCCCGCAGCGGAAAGCGGACTGTGAGAAGCCTGGCAAAAAGCAGCTCACCGCCTGCCGACTCGTTATCCACGTCATACCCTCCCTTACCACCCAAGGTACCTTATCTACCTACCTACCGAGGGACAGGTACCTACTAGGCGCGCACTGATGCCTACCTCCACCCTGGCCACGCTTTTTGCTGTGGAAAGATGGTTGGAACTGCGATCGGATCCCTATCGATACTTCCACCCGGTGCGTATCAACGCCTATGGCTGGAACAAATACTCCAAACATCCAGCACCTTTCACTGAATCGAGCGAAGGTTTGTCATACTGCTTCCCAAACTTGCACATAGACCTTGTGATTGCTATCATCCGCCCACCTTTTTGATTCGCAAAGAGCTGTTGGAATCCCATAGACTAGTGCAGCACCAGTGGCTACGCCTGAGCTTGTAAGGTTACTCTTCTCCAACACTTCCCAAAAGCTTCTGTCACCTGCAACCGTCGGGGCAAGCCACATGACCAGCAGTCCGCACATCAAGTGATGGCGAACCCTCTCAGCCTCGGACACCTTCACTTTGCAATATCCTTCCCCAGGCTAATGTATCGCGCGCCAGGCATGCAAATCTGGTCGGCTGCCCCCTCATAATCGGACTTCTCGCCGTGCGCAAGTCGCATCCTATCTTTATCCGAGCATGCGCCGAACGCCTTGAGCGATGAATACCCATCTTTGACGACCAGCCCCGACAGAATTCTGATCAACTCGCTTTATCATGGCTTCCAACATCTTCTCTCGGCTCGCTCCGCCATCTCAAGCCTCGAGGTCGTTCTACGAAGAACTGAGGGGCGGACAAGATGGAGATGTGGACATCGAAGAGCAAGCTGGCCTGGATGTTGACGAAGAGAATCTAAGGGAGCGGTTCCAAGACTATGATCTAGACCAAGTACAAGGCCTTGCTACCGAAGACAGTCGAGCGACTCTGGAGAGCAATGCCAACATCCTCAACAGCCCTCCCGGCACAACTGGCCGTGGTCCACGGCGCGAAGGAAACAGAAGAAGACCTAACTCTAGGTGGCTCGGTCAGGAAGATGATGGCGACAACGACGTTCCTGCATCACTGCTAGTCGAGCCGCATGAGGTCGACGTGGAGGCAAAGGGAACTACACGGAGTAAACCGTCTCTGCCAGTAAGGCAGAATGCTGTTCCTGGCCCCTCCAACAGACGCACACTTGCCCAGTGGGAGACGACAAAAGCACAACAGAGGCTACATCCTACAGATAGCTCCAAGCCGATTAGATCCCACCCAAAACGTTTTGCTAGGGGCCTTGCATCTGGAAGCGAGAAAGAGAAGGCCCTCTGGAGATGGGTAAATGTCTCTAACCTTGACTTCTTCATCCAAGATGTCTACTACTATTACCGAGGCAGCGGCTTTTGGTGTATTGTGTGTGCTCGGGCGTTACACCTGATGTGAGTTATGCTCTGGCGAGACGCGAGCGGCACAGCGAGATGACGCTGACATGAAGCCAGAGAATCCGCCTTCTTCGCCGTGTTCCTGACCTTCCTGACTCAGTGCGTTGAATACACCAAGATCCCTAACAGTAGTTCGCTGAAGGAGGTCACGGTTCCTCAGTGTACCAGAAACATGTCGTTCATGTGGAACATTGGTCTTTGGCTGTATGTCTTCTACTTCATATGGAAGGCAGTCCAGTTCACAATGGACCTGCGGCGTCTCAGCAACATGCGCAACTTCTACATCCACCTCCTTGAGATACCAGAGGAAGACATGCAAACTGTCTCCTGGCAAGACATAGTTGCCCGGGTCATGGCCTTGCGGGACGCTAACCCCAAGACAGCCATCAATATCAATCCGTCGGTGCGAAAATGGATGCGTAATCAGTCCAAGGAGAGGTTGGACGCCGCAGACATCGCCAACCGTCTCATGCGGCGGGAAAACTACCTGATAGCCATGATGAACAAAGACATACTCGACCTTACGCTCCCAATACCCTTTGCGAGGAAGCATCAGTTCTTCTCAAGAAGTCTCGAATGGAACTTGCATTTTGCCATTTTGACTTTTGTTTTTGATGGGAACAACCAGGTACACCAAGAATTTCTCAAAGCAGACCGCCGAGGCTTGTTAAGTGCAAAGCTGAAATCGCGGCTTGTGTTCGCCGGCATCATCAACTTACTGATCGGCCCTTTTGTGGTCGCATATCTAATTGTTGTCCATGCCTTCACATACTACAATGTAAGTCCATTCCCGTAATGTTGCTTGCTGCTGGTTATGGACGCTGACAGATCTGGCTGCAGGAGTATCAAAAAGACCCATCAACCTTCAGTCACAGGCGATATACGCCTCTTGCCGAGTGGAAATTCCGAGAGTTTAACGAGGTTCCGCACCTCTTTCATGAACGTATCAACATGTCATACCCGTTTGCCAGCCGTTATATTGATCAGTTTCCAAAGAAAATGACGGAGCAGTTTGCCAGGACGGTGACTTTTGTTGCGGGTGCCATCACTTCGGTCCTCGCCGTCGCGTCATTTCTCGATCCTCAGCTTTTCCTCGGTTTCGAGATCACTAAAGACAGGTCAGCACTTTTCTACATCGGCTTGTTTGCTGCGATCTGGGCAGCTGCCAGAGGTATGATATCAGAGGAAACGACTGTATTCGATCCAGATTACGCTCTGCGCAACGTCATCGAATACACTCGTTACATGCCAGACAACTGGAACGGCCGTCTTCATACAGCTGACGTCAAGCGGGAGTTTTCGGAGCTTTACAAGCTGAAGTTATTGATTCTCATCGAGGAAATACTCGGTATTCTCACTGCCTCCTTTGTATTGATTTACTCAGCCCCCAAATGCAGCGACCAGATCATCGACTTTTTCCGAGAATTCACTATTCATGTAGACGGGGTTGGCTATATATGCTCATTCGCCGAGTTCGACTTCAAGAAGAGTATGGGCAAGGCAAAGCAACAAGCAGGTGCTAGCGATGTCCGGGAAGACTATTATTCCACGAAACACAATAAGATGGCAGCCTCTTACTACGGTTTCCTGGATAACTATGTAATCAATCCGAGGACTGGTATACCAGGTCATCTACCTCCCGGAAGCCGACAAACGTTTCACCCTCCGCCGGCATTCCCGGGACTGAGCTCTCCGACATTAGCGGCCGACATGCAAAACTCCAGGATGGGTCGACAGGACCTTGCGAGGAGTCGAGCAGCTGGGGGAGGGACTGGCCAACAAACCCGAACGCCGAGGTTCGGACCATCAATGACGGCCCCGTCACCAATGGCATCAATGCTTCTTGATCCACATCATCAACCTGCCGCAACAGTGTTCGGCATCCGAAGTACGCATCGGAACCGAGCGGCGCGGGGTGGTTATCAGGGCGAAGGCATCATCGAGGAGTTGACCGAAGACGGCTTAGGCGTAGACAGCCGCCTACAATCGCGGAGTGCACACGAAGACGAAACATTTGATGGCTCGGGGCCTTTGGGAGAGTCTGTATGGGAGACATCACCTCCAAAGGGGCTGAGCCGTGAGAGCAGCATGGCAGAGACGGGCGAGCAAGACGCGGGGGTGTTGGGTATGATTTACCAATTCCAGCAGGCCCACCGTAACAACCCACAAAGTGGGGGAACACTGTAAGGAGAAGAGGACACACAGGCAATTGGCCGGTACTTCGGATATGTTGGTAAGGAATTATGGGTGTTAGGGCGTCATGCGGCTTGACATTCCGGGATATGGGCACTATAAGCATGTCTTTTCGTGACCGGGTTGAAGTTGGGACCGATGGACGAAAGGCAAGGTGATCTGAGATAGAGCGCTGCAATATACATCAATTTGACACTTTGGTATGGCTGTTCATACTGCCAGGGTAAGGGAAAGCATTACAGAAGATCAAGATCGTATTACCAGCGATGGTCGGGAGTGGAACTTGGACCGGACCGAAGAGAGAAATATCGTATCTCCGAGCGAAGGCCGCCGATGTTTGAATTTGCGAGTCTCCGGACCTGGGGATCTGCAGATGCGAAAAGGGTGGCGCGGGTGAAAGATGGCTTGACGAATAAATGAGCCAAAGTAACGTGTGCGTGCGGGCACAAAGGGGGAACCGCAGTCCACGTGGCAGTTGGCGAGGGCATGATGCGAAGGGTTGTTGGATGGCGAGAGTGTGAAGGTCCGATAAGCGGAGTGGCAATTGATTGATAAGATGAGATAAAATTGCAGGAGAGGGTTCCGGGTTGTCTCACGGCCATGTCATATACGAACGTTTGATAACCGAGATTAATGATTTCGAGCGCGTCCGTACCTTCTATTCTTGTTGTCCTCTGAACCAATGCATATCTCAAATCGTAGACCAACCCATTTTCTCCCTCTTTTCTTTCTTTTTCTTCTTCCCCCCCCCCCCCCCCCTGTTATCCTTTCCATCTACTGTTGTTTAATAAGAGGATCATCGCCACATGGGATACAAGTTGTTGCGGCGAGGGTAATAGAACGAGGCATCGCAGCAAGCAATACCTGCCTAGACCGCGATAGCGAGTACGATCACTTGGAAGCGAAGCGTTGAGTAAGTAGACCACTTAGACTCGCTAAAGGGGTGAGAGGCCGAAGCCAAGTCCCGGTAGATATACATTCGCAGTGTAGCCTTCAAGGGTTTCCGGTTCAAGCAACGGTCGGTCTGTTTTCTATCCAGCGACTTGCTGAAGGGCGCTTATGAGGGAAAGAGGAGCTCAGGGAGCTACCTAGCGGAAGCAAGTGTGTGAGGGAGTGGATGAATGCAAGAACATTTATGCGGTAGGAAAGTACCCCAATTTTGAACAGGTAAAGTCAGCGTCACCAATTACAAAGGGAAAAGACAAAACATAATGAGGCTTCAAGAACGAGAACCATGAACTTGCTACTTGATGAGTTCTCGAGAGACTGTACCTGAAAATTGTTGTAAGTGCAACTGCCTTTGTAAAGACGCCAGAACCACTTCCAAGACCAAACATCATAGTATATAGATACCTAGACAGAAACCATAGCATGCGCCTGGAGACCTGGCAGAGGAAAGCATGTCTGGTCTTTCCGTCTCCGGGGTTGCAGAAAGCCTCATTGGTAGTTGGGCTGGGTGACCGGGATTTTCGGCCTTTTGAGATGCAGAACATTTGGCCAGATTACCTATTATATATTCCTGTGTCTTCTGCAAAGATTTCCTGCAGTAACCCTTGCTCCCTCCTCCATTTCACCATCACGGCATCTTACAGTATCGATACTTGGCGCTCGGAGTTCCCAGGTACTTTGCAGTAGCCCATACCTCTCCCAAGACTGCCGCGCTTGTGTTGTATTCGTACAGCTGCGAGTGGAGGTACACCGGCCGCACCCACTAGACCTCCTCCACTGCCTGTGCGTTACCTGACTCTACTAGCTCCAACTGGACTTTTTTTCACTTGGTCTGGCCTACCCTACAACTGCGCCGCTCCTTCAACCTCCAATCTTTTGCATCTATCACACGCAAACCAGCCCGTGCATCGCCCACTCTTAGCCCACGGCCTCGTGAGCTCAAAATCGCCGATTTCAACCAAGACTCGACTGCTGCCATCTTCGCCAGTCTTCTAGCGACCGATCGGCCTCCGTCTCTTCCGGCTTTCCGATCTTCGCAGGTTCCTCGGCAACCTCTGCGCAGATCTAGAGAGGAGCAAGGCGAGAGGGAAGGGCAAAAAAGGCCACCGAGGCAAACGAGCCACGCGATCTCTTTGCGTTCAGCTCAACGAGAGCTCTTCCCGTCAGATCCGCGGGCGCCATTGCTGACCCTCTCGACCATTCCCCAGCTGTCAATCTGGCGGCTCTTCAGCCCAAGCCCTACGGCGAAGCATCTGCTGCGGCCGCAATGGCCCAGCCCAATGCAGAGCCCGTCGAGGAATATGAGTGCGTAATGACCTCCCGATCTTCACCACACCTCAGTCCATTCATATGCCTCAATGCCAGTCAAACCGTGGTTTCAAATTCACTCGCTCTCATGATAGTATAGGCCTGCTGACGTTTGCGTTGCAGCTATGAATCGCTACCTCCCAACTTCTCCCTCGTGCAGAACATGGCTGCTGGGGCGTTCGCGGGCATAGCGGTATGCCATCCCCGCTCCTTCAAGCTGTAGCTTGCACAGCTCTTTCTCCTGACCGATATTGCTGGGAAGGTGAAAACTGATAACCGCCTTCGCAGGAGCATACTGTCATGTACCCTATTGACGCCATCAAGGTACGATACAAGCCCTTCTTCCATAAACCCAATATTCGGCCTGCTTGCGCATCAGTATTTGCTAACCTGGAGCTCTCAGACCCGAATGCAGGTCCTCAATCCCAACCCCTCGGCTGTATACAACGGCGTCATCCAAGGCACCTACCGCATAGCCAGCCGCGAGGGCTTCCTAAGCCTGTGGAGGGGTATGTCCAGTGTTGTTGCCGGCGCTGGTACGTTATTCCTATGAGCGAGCAAGCATGCTACCTGTTCTAGCAAATTTCTGCATTGCTGACCAACTTAGGTCCTGCTCATGCTGTTTACTTTGCTACCTACGAGGCTGTCAAGCATGTTATGGGTGGCAATCAGGCCGGTGTTCATCATCCCTTGGCTGCCGCGACCAGCGGTGCTTGCGCCACGATTGCTAGTGATGCGCTGATGAATCCCTTTGATGGTACGTTACTCCAGCATTCTTCACAGCGTTCCGATTCGTTGGTGCTGACTACGAATCGATTTCAGTCATCAAGCAGCGCATGCAGATTCAAGGCTCGGCCAAGATGTACCGCTCCATGACCGATTGTGCCAAGTACGTTTACAAGACGGAAGGGCTGGCAGCCTTTTACGTTTCTTATCCGACCACTCTCTCGATGACGGTGCCCTTCACCGCTCTTCAGTTTCTCGCATACGAGTCCATATCCACGACCATGAACCCAACCAAAGATTATGACCCCACAACACATTGTTTGGCTGGTGGTGTTGCCGGTGGGTTTGCTGCCGCCCTGACTACACCTATGGACGTTATCAAGACCATGCTCCAGACTCGAGGAACGGCCAACGATCCGGCACTGAGAAACGTGAATGGGTTCATGGCTGGCTGCCGGTTACTGTACGAGCGTGAGGGTTTCCGTGGCTTCTTCAAGGGTGTGCGCCCTCGTGTCGTCACCACCATGCCCAGCACGGCTATATGCTGGTCCGCTTACGAGGCTTGCAAGTAAGTTATGGACACTTATTCTGCACAGGAAGACACTCATAAACTTACTTTGTAGGGCCTACTTCATCGCCCGCAATGACAAACCGAGTCCTTGAGGTGGCTCGCCGCTGTGCACATAGAAAGGGACTTCCCTGACGATTTGATCACCGATTAGAACGGTCATGTAAGTTTTTAGAAGGCCTAGTCGAGCTTGCGAGGTACTTGACCACTATGGAAGTGGCTTTCCATCAACGAAGCTCATAAGAGGCACGGCACAACCCCCCCCCACAGCGAGGACTTCTATACATACCCCGCTGGGTTGCAACGTGAGGGTTGACACTGGGCTTCGCAAGTCGGCTGTATTTGGTATTAGAGAGCCGGTGGTTTGGTAAAGTGTTCTATTTGAAAGGATATTCATCATCTTGGCGTCGGAAAATGACAAACCTGTCTGGAGTTGGCATGCCTACGGACGGATTTACCGATACGCTAATCTGGGATACCGTTTCTATTCCTCTCTTCCAACTTGCGCGACTCTACGTGACATGTTTGAGCAACTGTTCACGTCATAAAGTCAGCAGCAAAATTGCAGTCTGATATGACTCGCGCCTCACATGGTCTGTTACTTGAAATGATTCAAGTGGGGGAAAAGAAGAGGGGACAGAAAATGAAGAGATACACAGAGGATGACCAAGTCTGATATGGGTCAGTCCACGAGGGCGGCGCGTTTGACTTATCCGGAGTTTTAAGCCAGGGATGCTTCTCGGTCAATGCTGCCATGCATGAGAGCGTATGGGGAGATGCAGGTGGCACATCAAAAACTCTCAGGTCGGGACCCCTCATCAGCAACTTCCAATGTGACGGAACTAGCTCGGCCGCGCCGGGTGCGGCGATTAGCGGATCTCCGGGCGCGGCTCTATCTCTCTGGCTCTGTCTCTTGCTGGCAACAAAGTGTGCTTGGAGCCAAAGCTAAGCATTGGTCACTTAACATATTTGCAGGCTTATCTCACGTCTACTCTAGTGACAGTTTGGTGTTGGTACATGTATGCAACCCTTGCACATTGAACAAACAGCAAGACTAAGCCTACCACGCGCGATAGAGCGTCTGATCGACGATCCTCGCCGATCCTCCAACTTGGCGCTGAGGTTCGCGCCTAAACTATGACTGACAATAAAAAATGATGTTAGCCGTTGGGCGGGGCTACCGTAAACTCCAGGCTTTGACCTATGAAACTCCTTAATCCATGCCGTGATATTTTCCAACAAATAACAATCGGCGGGCGTTGACCTCCTTCAGAATGGGAAGCCGCCGCCACCCCCTCCAAACTTGAAGTGGAACTGCTGGCTTCCACCACCACCCTGTTGGTACATGAACGGGTGGCCGCCGCCAAATGGGTTGCCTTGGAAGGGGCTGCCTTGCTCCTGGTTGTTCGGGTCGTCGCCCCGGTCGAACCTCTCACGGAGCTCGGGGTTGCTGAGCACCTCGTACGCTTCATTGATGGCCGCCATTTTCTTCTCGGCGTCCTCCTTGGTCAGTCCCTGCTTGGCAGCCTTGTCGGGGTGGTGGATCTTGGAGAGCTTGCGGTAGGCTTGTTTGATCTGTCGTTCGTCGGCATCATGTGCCACGCCAAGTACTTTGTAGTAGTCCTTGGTCTTGCTTCTGTTAGCCGCGATCTGGGCCTTTTGCATCAAGGGCTGAACGACATCGTTCTTGTCGGGCCGGATGCTGCTGGCTTCCTCGAGTGATTTGATGGCTGCATCGAACTCTTCCTTCTCCATCATGACCTTGGCGCGATGTAAGAGACCATAAAATGACTGGGGATTGAGAGCAAGAGCCTCTTCGCAATACTGCTTGGCCTTCTTGCCGTTCATCTATGACGATAGCGTAAGCATCAAGTGATCAAAGTATATTGTGCAACCTCCTTGACTTACATCGTAGTAGCCCTGGCACGCCATTTCTGCCACCTGAATATATAGAGATAACTGGGCAACGGAAGGGATGGCACCGTCAGCCTTGAGGTCCTCAGCTTGTTTTTTAATATCGGCGATCAAGCCGGTCTCGTCAGCGGAGCCGACGAGGAGCTTGACACCAGTCATGGGCTGGTTCTTGTCGAAGGCCTTGTTGACCCTGGCCAAAGTCTTCTCAATGGCCTTTTGTTGCTTCAAAAGTTTCCTGCATGACTTGGAGTCGGGATCAGAGTGCAAGCATTTTCTCGTCTGAGCCATGCCGTTCTGTAAATCGCCAAGTCCGTAGAAGGTAATGGCGGCGATTGTAATGTGCGGCGATGTGTCACTGGGCCTCATCTGCAGCACATGGTGCAGGTCGCTCATACCCTCCTCGACCTCGCCGCGCTGGAACCGACAGCGTGATCTCATCTCGCGCAGGGAAATAGCCCGGTTGGCGGTCAAGATAGCTTCACCAGCATGCCCCACACAAGCCTCCCAGTCACCATTCTTCTCGGCCATCTCAGCGAGACGGGCAGCACCCTGGGCCTCATCGAGAGCGACGAGTTCAGCCGAGGTGGTGTCCTTCTTGGCGAGAGTGTATTGTTCTCTTGCGCCATCCCAGTCCGCAGTCCTGGACTTTATTTTTGCTAACTGCACGTGCGCCCCCTCGAAGCCAGGCTTGAGTGAGAGAACTTTGTTGAAATCGTCGGTGGCTTGGTTGGTGCGGCCGAGGGAGAGGTATGTCGTCGCGCGTTTGAATAGCGTCAGATAGTTCGAGGGGTCGCGGGCAACTGCAGCATCGTAGTATACGAGGGCATCGGATGTCTGGCCCTTGGACAGATGGGCCTGAGCGGTGGCCAGGAGAGAGGACACAGGGGTATCGGAGGGGATCTCGTCCGCGGTGATGGCAAGAACTGGCAACGAGAGCAGGCTAGCTGCAAAAGCCAGGGCACTGAGGCGGACGTACATTGCTGGCGCCAGGTGCGTAAACAAGATGGTTGAGGACTGGAGACCAATGGACAGTAAGAATATCAGAGGAAAACGCGGAAAGGTTGATGAGAAAACCACAGAATCAGAACCCAGTTGAGCGAAGAGGAATGAATGGAGGGGGAATAAGAGGGTAGGTAATTTGAAAAGTTGTCATCAAAGGAACTCAAAGGAAGCCAAGCTGGAAAGGGATAAAAGATACAACCAGGTAAGTATGCAAAAGGTGTGTGGAGCATGTAGTCCCTAACTGGCTCACTGTGGCAAGGCTCCTGTCTTTATTGTGTAGTGCTATGAGCCTTGAGACTCTCATTCTAGTACGTACCAGAACTGGACACGACAACCAAACTTCTCCTTCCCTCCTCTAATGGAAAGTACCTAACTACCTAGTCTAGAATCGCAAACATGTTCCGTCCATGAATGCGATGCGCTGAAGTGTCCAGAACCAAGACCCAGACTAGGATCGGCCCCACTTCGTGTCTCTGCAGGGTGTGGCATCTCCCGCCGAATGTCATCCGCATGGAGGCACGTACGTACCCCACGCTCCTTTCCGTTAACCATTCATCGCCCACTGAGCTCTCCTCGGCCCCCAGAACCTTGAACCAAATTGTGGGCGAGTCAACATCGCGCTATACCTTTGACAACATACCTGGGCTACTTGTTCTGACTGGGGTCACAAAGAGGCACCAACATAGAAAGAAGCCCCGAGAAGCGGTTCGTATGCGTACATGAATTGCAAGAAACTCTCGCCCAGTTCTGCGTGAGAGAGAAAACACAACTCTTACCGCAACCCAACATGGCTCACCTCCCGCCATCAACCGCCATATTCTCACCATCGATAGCTCGCATCGCCGCCTCCACCGCCAAGGATTGGAGTTACGTCGACAGCTGGCTCGCCTCGAAATACCAGGGCCGTCCTGTCCCCGCCTTCGAACGCAACTCCGAGACACTAAAGGCCCTTCTCACACTTGCCAACTCGAACGAGAACGCCGACGAGGAGCGCGAGATAGTCGCCAGGGTCGAGATTGGCGCCATCCATGAACTTGCCGCCGCGCAGAGCCTGCCTGAACCCAATTTAGAACTGGCGGCATCCGATACCGTCCGGGAGAGGATGCTCGGTGCGGTTCAGGACCACCTTACACGGGAAGGACGCACCGCCCTCAACTCCATGGCCACATTATCGTGTCAACTCGCCGTCGCCTATCCAGATGCTGAAGCTCTCGGCCGCTCTATGATTGGCCTGCAAACTGAAGCCTCGGAGCTGGAACAGACGAGAGTCCGCGTGCATATTCTTCAGAAATACATTGACCAAGAGTCGGCCGCGGTTGATGGGTTGCTACGGACCCTGCACAACGACGATTACAAGCCTGCCAATGACCTGGCTCGCCAGAACTTGGAGATGCAAAGGAGGATCAAAGCCATGGCGGCGCGTATTCCCGAGCTCAGAGAGCGGATGTCTAACCTTAAGCACTATACCGTTACTTTTCATCCCACGATCGAGCAAATGGCCCAGGAAGAGGCTGGTTACCTCACTCTCCTAGCTGAAAAGAAGAAATTGGACGAAGAGGTTGATCAATTTTCCGGTCTCCCCGATGATGTGAAGACGGCCAGAGCCGAACTTGAGCATCTCCGCGCAGAGGTTCTCGCCATTACGCGCCACCGCGACGCCATCTTTGAGGGTCTTGTTGAGCGTGAAAGTCCTCGCAAAGGCCGTTAATGGTTACTTCCCTACTCCGGTACGGTCTACAATAGAGACACGGGCTGATTTACATCTACCTATGTCGAGGGGTATTAGAACAACTATTCGCTAAAGATAACAGGCCTTCTGCGGTAGAGCATTAACCCGGCCGCTTTCCCCTGACTGCGCCTCCCAGGTTTCTAATCTGCCTCATACCAAGACCTGACCTCTTGGCTGCCGGTGTTGCAGCTGGAGGAGGGGGGTCCTTAATAAGGACTGGCGGCCCGCTAGGATTACGTGCCTCTCTGGGGCCCTTAACATCAAGACCTTCCCCAAGGCGCAGATCCGCGACTCCAAGGCTGCTTTGGCCATCATCAAGATCACCAGAGTGCCTCTGGGCTCGCCGGGCCTTTTCTTGCACGGTCCGGAACTTCTCCAGCAATTCATTCCATCGAATAATGCTGTCTTCCCGACTCTTGAGTCTGTTCGGCCTGTCGTAGGTTGAACTGGTGGCAGATGGAGGGCTGCTGTAAGAGTGTTGTCAGGCTTTTGTTACAGATGATACACGGAGTCGAGCAATAATGGTTTGAGGGGTTGTCTTGGGTGACACTTACACTTTGGGGGCAATATGAAGGTAGCCAATGGAGCTGACAGCGTTAAGGCGGTTCTTGAGGGCCGCAAAGGCTGAGGATTGGGGGAGAAGCATCAGGAGACCGTATAGACACTTGTACAGATGAGGAAACTTCTCCGGCTCCAATAACTGCAGTCGAAGGTCTTGGGCGTGTTAGCTCATGGGCCAATAGCCATGATGGACCTTGGTAAACCTACAAGTGAATACAGGAGACTCTATCAACTGAACCAGCTTATCGATCTGGATGAGAATGTTCACAGTCATCTCAAGCTCGGCACTATCGTCGTCTGTTTAGCCCAATACAGAATGTAAGTTGGAGTTCCAAGGACTCACAATATCTGCAAGAGATTGTAAGCCTGTTCGTAAGCTTGTGCCAGCAGGCAAAGTGAAAACGTAGCGACGGCATTGTGGCACCACGAGCGGAAAAGGGCAACAAAGAATGTTTGGCCATCCTAGATAAATGTTGTCAGCAGCTGGCAAATTCGAGAAAGAGGTGCATCACTAACTTTTGACTCGAGATTGCGAAGTCTCTTTCGCAGTTCCGAAAGCTCCGGGGCCGTGATGAGATTATTGTTCAGGTTTTGTACCATGATGCTGGCAAACTCAACGTCTTCCTCCTTCTCTATGCAATCTGCAAGTGTACGATAGATCCGCTCCGCACTTAGGCTGACACACAGCTGGCGGATGATTAAGTTCCCTCGTGTCTCGAGCAGTTTTCTGTCAGTAGCAAACAGCTGCAGAAGGTTCACCATGAAATTGGAGAAGTAATCGTCTTCGCTGTTGCGAGAGATCTGCGAGAGAAGTTGCAAATCCTTGGTAACAACGGCTTCGGCTGGATCAGAGAGCGTCTTAAGCAGGGCAGGAAAAGTTCCGTCATTGAAGGCGAGCACTTTTCTAGGGGCCTTTCTGTGAAGCATGATCAACCATGTCAAGGCAGCAACACGGGTCGCCTCATGGTCGTTGAGAAACAGAAGTGTCAAGGCGTTCACTGCTGCGGCGTAGTCCAGATCCACCTGGGGATGATTGCTTGCATACTGTGGGTTCGGAATTGAGAGGGAGCGGTTGTGGCCCTGGGCCGGGGTTGGGCTTCTCAGTTCGAGGTCTCGTGAACTGGATAGAGAGGCCCGCGCACTAGAGGGACCGTCTTGTTTTTCGCCAGAAACTGGAATGCGCGACGTTGAGTGAGAATGTCCGCCGATTTCGGGTTCGTCAGAGAGGGAGACTACGTAATCCATCAGGCCAGCGTTGACACGAGCAGCAGCTTGGCGGATGGATTCGACGCCGCTGGCCATAGCAGGCAGCATGTGAGCCAGAACCTTTGGTGTAAACGGTAGCACTTCTTCCGGGCAGATATCCAAGAACTCAACGATCCATCGTAGAGACTCCAAGAGAGAATCCTCTTCTAGAATGTTAGTCAGCTGTGTCCATACACACGTACAGAATTGAACTTTTGATTATTTAAGAACTCACCAAGCGGAGAATCAAGAGTAGCGGTTAGTATCTCGAGGATCTTTCGGTAATTGATCTGGACATCTTGACCGGGTATCCAGTCTTCTTCACCACTGCTCTCGCTGTCGTCTGTTTGAGAGTCAATCTCATCCCCTTCTTCCGGACCGATCTGGACACTATCCGAGTCGACTGACTCCTCGCGCTTGCGTTTGCCACCTTCGCGCGACTTTTTGCTCTCGGCAATGCCTTTCTTGATCCTAGATATTCTCTTGATCTCGCTGAGAAACTTGTCGAGGCAAGCCCTCGTCGCCACGTGTACATCTCTATTTGGGTCGCTCAAAAACCTGAGCAAGCCTCCAAGGAAGTCGGGAAGAAAAGTGACGAGTTCAAGATCGGGAATGGAATCAAGCAAAGTGATCCAGCCAACTAAGAATTGGCGGGTGAAGGGATTGATAACCCAGATGCGCTCCTGAAGGAGTGGAATGAAGCGGCGCAAGGAGAAGGCGGTGGGGGGGGGAGGGCGGTCTTGAAGCTCATCCTTGTCGGGCATATCTTGACCCAGCTCCCCCTCGAGAACGGAAACGTATGAGGCGGCTGATTCAGAGACAATGTCTTTGATGAGGCGATCGAGCAGCTCGGCACCGTTTTTAACGGACAGCTCAGAGTCTGCTCCCAGCTAAGGCATCAAGATCAGTAAGGATGCGCATGAGGTGTAGTGTGAGTGGTGGGAGCAGGGGCAGTTTACCTTACATAGGGCGTCAAAGATATCGTTAAAGTAAATCAGTATCTCTCCCTTGGCGACCTTGGCAATATTGTACATGGCTTCGCATGCATAGTATCTGACTCTGGCATCTTGATCGGTGAAGCATGCGAGCACTGGGGGCACGATCTTCTCGAGATAGCGGGGCAGCTCCTGGGAGAGGCGTCAGCCACACTAACGCGGACCTAAGAAAGAAAAGGAAAACCAAAACGGCAAGATGAGTGGACGGCAGCCAGCAAAGTGACAAGTGAGGATATATCGGCTGGCCCCGGCCGATCAGAGGATGATGAAAAGAAGGGGTACACGTACATGACCAAGAGCAATGGCAGCTGCAGCCAGACCTATCAAACCCCCGTTTCTGGCATGGGGCTGATGGACGGCGTAGGCAAACTCATTGCAAAGCTGCTCGAGGATGGCCTGGACTCTAGGGTAATCTTTCGTTACGACGAGTTCTCGGATGACTCGTTCCAGCCTACAAGGGTCAAGGGGTCAGTATGTTGTGAAGTCGGACCAGAATTGGTGGAATTCGATCAAGAGCAAGACGAACGGTAGTGGTCATGGTAGTATTGGTAAGTCAGACAGAAAGGGGGATTTGGTGAGACACGTACTCGAGTGCGCCGACCTTGCGCTTGTCGTAGAGCTTGTCATTGAGAGCTCTCTGTATGCTGACGTCCATGGTTGATGCCGAAGTCGAGACAGCAACAAAGGGGTCATCTCCTGGTACGTCGCGATGCGAGGCTGGAGCAGAACTGAGTTGTGCCGGCTAGTCTGAGCTGGGCTGAAAGAGTGGCGGATAAGTCAAGCTCCAAAGTTGAGCGGTGTTGAGCTGGGTTCACTCCGGGGTCCCAAAGTACGTAGTCTCTAGTGGGGAAATGGGTGGATGCCAGGCGAAGAGACGGCGGAGGGAAATCGGCAGTGTTAGTGTAGGGGGGACAAGAGCCCCAAAGTCAGAGTGGTTGAGGCAGGAGGTAATGATAGCTGCGTACACGCTGACGGGATGAGGCTGCGACTGGGGCACGGGCACGGCACGGATGGCGGATAAAGCAGGCAGAGAGGGAGAGAGAGAGAGAGAGAGAGAGAGAGAGAGAGAGAGAGAGAGAGAGGCCGAGCACCAAAATCAGGCTTGGGATGTCGATAGAGGTGGGTGCACAAGTATTAGGTAGAGTCGCAGGACAAGGCAAAACACCAGGCGGCAGATGCAAATGGTGTGCGGCGTCACAGTGGAAGACAAGAGGTCCGATAGGACTGGGCACCTACCAGGAAGAAGCAGGGGTGTGAGAGAGATACAGAGTACGTGCTCAGAGTAGTACCTATATTGGTACGTATCTTTGTTTTTTTCTCTTCTCCCTCCTCACCTTCACCTCCAGGGCAAGACAGTAAAGAAAAGGGCAGCTGCCACCGATCTGTTTCCGTTAGAAGTGCCATCCCATTGGCAGCTGGGATGACAGATGCGACTTAACATAATTCCATCTCCTACCAACGTGGTGACGCGTTCCTGCCCGCTCCTGGTGCTTAAACCAACATCATTGCATCTACCCATACCACTACCTCATCCTTTGCAACCTGAACCTGTTCGTCACATCCAGACTTCTACGAAATTGATGCTTAATTCTTGACTATGCATGCCCCTTTAGTCTTTGGCAAACTCTCGTTGACCTCGAACGCAAACGTCTATTCATATTTCTTTTCCTTCCAACATTCTCTCGCTTTGTCTGGCGCCTTCGTATCAGCAAGAAGAGAACGTTTGGTGGCTTGTTTCCCCCCTTTGAGAAGTAGAGATGATGAGTTGGATACAGCTTGCATAGTATGAGCCAATGGCAACCCATCTATCACCATCTGGCGGATCTTGGTTTCTTGGGACATGACGTAGAATAAATACAGCGCTGATCCCAGCTACTCATGTTGAAAAGCCCCGCCCCCAAAATCCAGTGGTTTGTGTCGACCTGGGTGCTGCGCAGCTTTCACCCACACTTGCTCTCTGTCCGTGACTCCACGGAGGAACCGGGACTATGGCTGCGAGTCCGAGCTGCTTTGCCTGACTGTACTGCCAGGGAATGGCGATACATTCGAGATATGTGAACACACCCAGCTGGGAAGACTATGCCCAGTTACAAGAGCCTCTTCTGCCGCGACCCGAAAACAGGACGCAAATCCAACTTTATCTGGGTTGGGAACAGACACTATTTATGAGGTTAAGTATTCTTAGGAAACGGAAGGTTATGCTCAGATTTTCTCTTATCCCTCCGCCCTGAGGATCACAAAGTATGCCATGCAACTCAACTTCAGTCATACAACCAACCATATGCATACATAACTGCATTTGAGAAAACCCTTGATTTATTTCTAGACATTACAATCGATCTTATTTCAAATGCCACAGGCTTCAAGGACATTGGATGCACCCATCCCATGTGCCTATTCTTCTCTCTGCACTGGTTACGACGGAGTTCCTTTCCGCCTCCCTGAGTTGGCTACAGCCAGACATCACGAAGAGCGACGTCCGCGACAAGAATGTAAGAGTTTGGCAGATCAGGTACAGCTAGTGATGGTGGCCGCCATGAATGTGATTGGCAGCAACCTTTTGGCATTTCGCCAAGATGGCCGCCTGTCGAGAGACCTCGGCGAGCCGACCGATAACATCCTTGTTGCCATCGACGAAGCCATACAGGGCGTAGGGAATGCCTACGTCATTGCAAAACTCCTGTACAAGCCTCTGCGTCGCACGCAGGTTGTGCCGCGGGATACGCGGGTACAAGTGGTGCACGACCTGGAATTGCAATCCTCCGTGGAAGAAATCAAGCCAGGACGGGCAGTCAACGTCCATGGTAGTGCGCAACATCTTTTGTGGGAACGACTCGTGGGGGCCCAGGTCGGCTGTACTCATGGCGAAGTGAGACAGCGTGATCTGGACGTGCAGCGGCGCTTGGAACATGTGACTGACGATCACAAAGACGAAGCGGTCCCAGCTAGAGGGGATAGACTTGTACACGATGCCATAGCCAAACCACGCCCAGAAGAAGACCTGACCGGCCACTTCGAGCCAGCGATGCCACCAGGCAATACCCTTCCTGGGGCCGCGACCCATTATTAGATGGTCCCACGAGAGCCTGTAAAGGTTGAAGCGGCCAAACAGCATGATAGGGTAGTATAGGTACGACTGCACCGACAGAAAGAACTTAGCTGCGAGGTCATACTCCATCACGCGCTCGTAATAGGACGACGTCAGGTTGTCAAGGAAACGATGAGACACGGCGAAGAAGGGTAAATGCTCGATATCCGGGTCGTGCTCCGGGGAGTTGGTGACGATGTGATGCACGTTGTGGTTTCGCTTCCACCAACCGATAGACAGGCCACCCATAAAGTCAGCGATGAAAATCCCGATGCATGTGTCTACGTGGAAGTTGTGTGTGATTCCCATGTGACCAGCATCATGAGCAGAGAAGACCAGCTGATGCCAGAAGCAGCCTAGGCAGGCTGCACTGGGCAAATACCACCCCCAACGCAAGAAGGTCAGCATACCGGCGAAGAGGAGCGTATAACGCATCACCTCGATGGCGTAGGCACGGTAGTTGCAATCATACAGCCCCTCCGCCTTGATACGCTCGTCAAGAAGCCTGTACTTGCGCACAATCTCCGACTGCGTCTCGTCGTCCAGGGCGGGGTATTTATCGAGGTCAAGCCGAATATTCCTACGTGTCTCTGAGTCGAGGAACGCGGTCCCGTCCAATTCCTTGTCGTCTTGGTCATCGTCGGTGGCCGAGGTGGCCGAAGAGACAGAAGTCGCACCGTGTCTACGGCGGACAGGGGTATCTGTGGTGTCGAAACCGGGGGAAGCTTCGCGGGAACTGATATCGCTTGGGGAGGAGGTCCCAAAGAAACGCAGGTTGTTGTCGACTTCGGTAGCGCTCATGTCGGGGCCGCCTTCGTCAAGTTTCATGAACTTGCCTCCCTGGACAGGCGGCATGAAGTTCCTCCAGTGTCCCTCGATTCTCCCAATTCGATACCTCGTCATCTGTGCCTTGGCCTCCCGGGAGTGCAGTCTATAGTATTGAAGTCCCGGGTCAGCCGTTGGTATTGGAGAGGAGAGTGCAGGTCAAAAACGCGTGAAGGCGCATACACTGTAACTTCGTCGGTGGCATCCCGCCCGACCATGTGCTGGATGGCCTTGTCGCCGCCAGGATGGTACGGCAACCACCCATCCAGCTTGAGGACGAATTGATCAACAATTGTGACGACTTTGCCCTGAGCTATCAAGCCTTCGATCTGGCGGCGTGACATGAGCGGGTATTCCCTCGTCTTTGTAGGGGTTCCACGTGGTGCCGATCCTGCGGTGGCCGCAGGAACGTCGGCGGGGGTAGCCATTGGAGTTGCGACAGTCCAAGTTGCGATTGAGGCGGCAGAAACGATTTGGGATAATTCCTTGGCCCCAATCGAACGAGCGAGAACGGAAAGCAGTCGTCAGCGTTGAAGAGTGAAGGAAGTGCGCCGAAGAAGAAAAGTGTAGGATGAGGAAAGAGAGCTGGTGAACGCTGCGTAGTGATCCGCTGTAGCTCACCGCGTATTACAAATCTGGCTAAGGTAAGCAAGCAACCCAGTAGGGTCCCACTCTGCTTCCCCTCTGCTTCTATCTATCAGTACACTAACAGCAGTCATCGAGAGCAACTTTGCCTGGAATTGGGCGCGGGCCATGCATAGCGCACGCAGTACATACATAGGCAGGCTCTGCCGTGTGAAGAGCTGAGACTGGTCGAACTTCTGGTGTAAGTACAAGCCGGGAATGCCTTTTTGGTTTTGTCTTTTTATTGGGGGGTTCGAGAGATCTGCGGCGAAACCCATCTATTCCTTGGCTCAGGTAATGTTGATGCGGAAGACGATCGTTTCGATAGTGGCTTGTCGGGTGATCGGAGGCCGCTGTAGAACGTTTATCGTTCCTTAGCCGCTATCACTGCCACTATCCGTATCGATGCCAGAAACCATGCGAGAACCAGTGCCCGTCGAGCCCACAATATCGTGTTTCTCGAGTTCTCCAATAACTGGAGTGATTAGACACCCCAATAATGCCCCCCCTATATTAACCTAACAGGGCTATACGTATAGGAGTTAACCTGACGATCAGAGTCTTTGAGAAAACTACAAACTCCACTACAACTACAAACTACAACTACAAAACTACAAATACAACTACAACTACAACTACAGTAGTTATAGTTAAGTTGTAGTTTAAAAACTATATATAGCTATAGTTTAACTATAACTATATATAGTTATATTTATAGTTTTTATAGTAAACTACAGCCTTTTTAAGAGTAGTTTATATATATTAATATATTTTTACTTAAATACTAGTATTATATATACTTAATAACTACTATAGTTTTTTAAGGATATACCATATATAATAAGATATAGATTTAACAAGATATATTTCTGTTAGCACAACAGGTAGGCTAGTCTCTTATAGAGAAATATAGCCTAAAAGTATATAAGAGAATAGTTCTCTTATATATAAAGATATATCTTATAGAAGCAAGAATATAAGATATAACAGAGGTAGTTAAGCTTATACCTAGGATAGGTAAATAGAAGATATAAGGATATATAGTTAAAGAGAGTATAATAGTTGGATTTGTTTGTTACTAACTTGCTTGCTTGAGGAGAGAAATAGAAGACTAAGAAACAGGAAGATTTCAGTCCCTTATATAGTCCTTTCCAGCTTACTAGAATATTCCATACTTGCGTAAGCTGCTTATAAATCAACCTAAGGATTGCGTAATTCCATGACCCTAAGTTAATAACCCTAACTTAAATAGATAACCTTATAGGAAAGATAGAGTTAGGAGGAGCAGAGAGGACATTCTAGGTGCTTCTCCTAGATTTGACTAGATTACGTAATCATCCTGCTTACGTAATCAATATATATATTAACCTACTAAGTTAGTAGATTATATATATATATATCTTATATAGATAATTCCTTATAATAAAGGAAATATAAGATAAAGAAGTAGTAGAGCGCTTAAGAGAGCTTCTACTTCTAATACTCCCTCTTTTCCTTTATTATAAGAGATAAAAAGGTAAAGAGAGTAAAGGAGGTACCCTGTAATAGTGAAGAAAGGTACCCTAGAGTATTCTTTAGAGTATTCTTAATAAGTAAGGTAGCTTATTAAGAAAAAATTCCTAAAAAATATTAGGAAAGATATATAGGCTTATTAGGTTGTTTTTAAGCCTATAAGCTTAACAAATTCTTCGAATTTAACCCTAGGAAGGGGTTTTGTTAAGCCGTCTGCTGGCATAAGTGAAGTAGGGATATATTCTACTTCTATATTGCCGTTTTCAACCTCTTGACGAGTGTAATAGTAATGTATAGCAGTATGCTTAGTCCTTTGATGGTATTCCGGGTTATAGGCTAAGCTTAAAGCTCCGTTATTATCTGTTTTAATAGTAATAGGGCTTATATTAAACCCTAAGTCAGATAATAAGCCTTTTAACCATACTGCTTCTCTTATAGCCTCCTGTAGGCCGTTAAATTCAGCCTCAGTAGTTGATAGAGATATAGTTGCTTGTTTTTTCGATTTCCAACTAATAGGCCCTCCTAATAGGGTAAAGAGATATCCAGAAGTTGGTTTTCTAGTCTCTTTACAACTAGCCCAATCAGAATCAGTATATCCTACTAAATTAAGGGATTTGTTATTATCTATAGTACCCTTATAGGTAATACTATAGTTAATAGTCCCTTTTAAGTATTTAAGGATATTCTTTCCTTGTTTAAGTAGGAGTTCTGATGGGTTATGAAGGTAACGGGAAGTAAAAGATACGCTATAGGCTATATCTGGCCTAGTTAAAAACATAGCGTATATAAGGGAGTCTATTAAGCGCTGATATTCTTTTAATAGGTCCTTAGAAGGCGTATATCCTTCTTTTTCGTTACCTAGAGGGCTGTTTAATATACCTGTTGATATAGGTATATTATTAACTGTTGATTCTACTAGATTAAACCTTTCTAGTAGTTGTTAGATATAATGGGCTTGTGAGATAGTTATAGATCTTTTAGATCTATCTCTTGTTATATAAAGCCCTAGAAACTTAGAAACTTCTCCTAGGTCTTATATCTCTATATATTTAGAGATTTTACCCTTTATATCTTCTATATACTTAATATTTTTATTAAGTATAAGAAAATCGTCAACGTGGGTAATAATATAACAAGGATTATTTTTATCCTGGTTATAATAAGTGGCTTCGTTAGATTTTAAAGATATAAAGCCTATTTCTTTTAGTATAGACTTTATCTTTAACTGCCACTGCCTAAGGGCTTGTTTAAGGCCGTATAACGCCTTTTGAAGTAATAATATCTGATTCTTATTATTTTCCCAGTTAATAGTGTTTAAATCTGGGTATTTTTTTAAAGAAATCAGATAAAGGGATATTAGAGGGGTCTATATAAACCTCCTCTTCTAAATCCCCATATAAAAAGGCTCCAACTACATCAATTTGTTGGATTTCCCAATCTAGGGCGGCTGCTAGAGCTAATAATACTCTATAGGTAGTTGGATTACTACCTGCAGCAAAGGTTTAAAAATAATCAAGCCCGTATTTTTGCTGAAAGCCTCTAACAACGAGGCGGGCCTTATATTTCTCGATTTTGCTATTGATAGAATATTTTTCCTTTAAGACCCATCTAGCAGTTAAAGGTACCCTAGAAGCTCTTATAGCTTCTTTAGGATCTACTGCTTTTAAAGTGCCTCTTTTAATAATAGTAGCTATTTCTTTATAAATAGCTTCTAACCAGAGGTCTTTTTCAGAGCTTTCTAGAGCCTGTTTTAGAGTAGTAGGCTCTATAGGATTCGGTATAATACTATAGTTATATTCTATAGTATTATTATAGGCCTTGTATTTATCCTTTTCTCCTTTAGATAAAGTAGGTATTATAACCTCTATTTTAGAAGAATGATTAGGAGGAATAGTCTCCTTATTTATAGAAGTACTAGAAGGAATAATAGTTTTTTCTCCCTCTCTTATAGTACTTTCTATAAATCTAATATGCGAAGTCCTTACTATAGAGAACTTATAAGGCCTAGAAGGAATATATATAATATATATGTTATTTCCTTCTTTAGATAGATAAATACCTTCTTCTGTATAGGTATTTAACTTGTCTGATTGTATACGCTTTTCTTTAGGCTTATAGACGTATACTTTAGAGCCTATTTTGCGTATATTAGATAAATCTGGTTTATTATCCTTATTAGGATAAAAATAGTCTAGAAAGGCCTCTATAGGGGTCTTTTCTAGGCGTTTTATAGCAGTATAATTTAGCAGCTTAGTAGTTTCTTTAAGGATTATATCCCATAGAAACTTAGGTAAATTATTTACTGCTATAATAGTCCTAGCTTTATCTAGGACTGCCCTATTAGTTCTTTCTACTATACCGTTTTGTTCCGGTGTATAGGGCGTAGAAGGCTCTAAAATAATGCTTTTTTCTTTAATATAGGTAGTTAATCCTCCTATATTAAATTCAGTACCGTTATCTAAGCGTAGACGCTTAGGATAACCATACCCCTGATTTTTATAGTATTCTAGCTTATTTTTAAGGATATTAATTATATCCTCTTTATTCTTAGAGAATTCTATATCTCTAAGGCTAGAATAATCGTCTGTAAACGGAATAGCGTAGTTAAATCCGTTTATAGAGGTAGGGGTTATTTTGAGAGTATCTATACATACTCTTTCTAGAGGAAAAGTAGCCCTATTATAGTTAATTCTAGGCTGTTGCCTAGTTAACTTAGAAGAGATATAGTTAGGGCAATATAGATCTTCTTCCTTTAGTTTATCTAAAGGAATCCCCTTAGTTAACTTTGCTGTTTTAACTAAGTAGGGGTAAGAAGGATGGCCTAGTTTTTGATGCCATTCTTCTGTTATAGTAGTAAATACCTCTTCTTGGTTTATAGAGGTATCTTCTTCTAGATTAATAGAAGAAATAGTATCTTCTTTACTAGAAGATAGACCAGGCTTTTCTCCCTCTTCTATATTATATAGAAGAGAGTTATTTTTATAGATAGGAGGGTGTTTTCTAGCAATATTTAAATAGAATCCCCTTCTTGCTATATCTATATTAGCAAAGGGTTCTTTTTACTATCACAGAGATTCCAGTTGATAAGGAATCCCCCTCCTTTATAGTGTAGAAGGCCAGAAAATATGGAGATAGGAAATTCAGGTATATATAAGGTATTATTTAACCTTATATGGTTAATTTCCCCTTTATAGTAAATAGGGAGTAAGATAGTCCCTATCCCTTTAGGTTTAACAGGTCCTGCGCCTGTATTAACTATAGGGATATCATCTTTAGTTAACAGGTCTAAATAATAGTCCTTATTATTTGATATATGGACTGTAGAGCCTGTATCGTAAAGCCAGTTGTTTCTTTTGTTTGGTTGGTTGAAGTAGGCTTTATAAGTATAGTTTTTGCCTTCTTGGGTATCCTCTTGATTAGAGGTGTTGTTGGCCTGGTGGTTTATTGCAAAAATTGCCTTTTCTTTGCCTTTAAAAGTCTGTGGGTTCGAATTTGGGTTATTGACCTTTTGTTGAGGTCTTTTATACCCTTTATTTGCCCACTTATAAGGCTGTTTCTTATCCTTATTAAAAGGACTTTTATACTCTCTAGAAGAGCTTTTAGTAGAGTTGTCTCTACTATAGTTATTAGACATAGGCGTATCGTTTTCACGCCTATTTTCGTCTAATATATCGTTAATAAGGGCTTCTAGAGAAGGGGGCTCTTTGTTCTTAGAGCACTTCTCTGCCTTTCTGCCCATACTGGAAAATAACTGCTTAAAGCAGCTATAAAGACCGTTTTTTGGTCTATATCTTCTATCTTTGCCCCTACGTTTTTTAACTTAGAGAGATAACCCTTAAAAGAGCTAATAAACTCGTTTAAAGTGTTATAGTTCTCTAGTTTTATAGCGTGAAATTCTAAGTATAACTGTTGCCTTAGAACGGGGCCTGTGCCTTCATAGGACGATTTTAAGATAGATAGAGTATCCTTAGGATCCTGAAGATCAAATACTAAGGAAAGGGGGTCTTTTAGAAGATTTTGCCTTATAATTAATAAGGCTTGTGTTTTTTGCTCTTCAGAGATATCTGTTAGAAGTAGAAGCTCTCTTAAGCGCTCTACTACTTCTTTATCTTATATTTCCTTTATTATAAGGAATTATCTATATAAGATATATATATATATATAATCTACTAACTTAGTAGGTTAATATATATATTGATTACGTAAGCAGGATGATTACGTAATCTAGTCAAATCTAGGAGAAGCACCTAGAATGTCCTCTCTGCTCCTCCTAACTCTATCTTTCCTATAAGGTTATCTATTTAAGTTAGGGTTATTAACTTAGGGTCATGGAATTACGCAATCCTTAGGTTGATTTATAAGCAGCTTACGCAAGTATGGAATATTCTAGTAAGCTGGAAAGGACTATATAAGGGACTGAAATCTTCCTGTTTCTTAGTCTTCTATTTCTCTCCTCAAGCAAGCAAGTTAGTAACAAACAAATCCAACTATTATACTCTCTTTAACTATATATCCTTATATCTTCTATTTACCTATCCTAGGTATAAGCTTAACTACCTCTGTTATATCTTATATTCTTGCTTCTATAAGATATATCTTTATATATAAGAGAACTATTCTCTTATATACTTTTAGGCTATATTTCTCTATAAGAGACTAGCCTACCTGTTGTGCTAACAAGAAGTCCTTAAAACATTCTATAATTTTGTTAGAAGTAGAAGCTCTCTTAAGCGCTCTACTACTTCTTTATCTTATATTTCCTTTATTATAAGGAATTATCTATATAAGATATATATATATATAATCTACTAACTTAGTAGGTTAATATATATATTGATTACGTAAGCAGGATGATTACGTAATCTAGTCGAATCTAGGAGAAGCACCTAGAATGTCCTCTCTGCTCCTCCTAACTCTATCTTTCCTATAAGGTTATTGCTTTAAGTTAGGGTTATTAACTTAGGGTTATGGAATTACGCAATCCTTAGGTTGATTTATAAGCAGCTTACGCAAGTATGGAATCTTCTAGTAAGCTGGACATGTCTATATAAGAGTTGGAATTCTTCCTGTTTTCTAAGTCTCTTATTGTCAAGCAAGCAAGCAAGTCAGTAGTCAAAAATCCAACTATTATACTCTCTTTAACTATATATCCTTATATCCTTATACCTATCTACCCCTGTTATCCTATATTCTTGCTTCTATAGGATATATCTTTATATATAAGAGATCTATTCTCTTATATACTTTTAGGCTATATTTCTCTATAAGAGACTAGCCTACCTGTTGTGCTAACAAATTTAGATTTAGAAGTAGAACATAATATTATTTTCTATAACTTTATAAAATAATATAGCTTAAAGAAAGTAAAATAATAGATATTAATATTATAAGTAGTAAGAAATATAAGAATCTCTACCTATAGTATATATAAAGTCCTTTTAATTATTATTAATAGCTAGAGAATAACTAGACGTTTTACTAGGGACTATATAGTAATAGGCTAAGATCTAAGGCTAAACGATAGCCTAATTCTATTATCTATAATAATAATTAAAGACCTAAAAATCTATTTAGAACGTTAAGACTAGATCTAGTGGTTTAAGATAGCTAGATAGTAGGATATAGAAGTACTTAAGGGCTATAAATTTATTAAGAAAGTATAAATAGAAGCCTATATTTATATAGTGGTGGCCTTACCTAAGATACTTTTTTTCCTATTTAACCTTAGTAAAAAGAAAAAAAACACTAGTAAAATCCCTTTAGAACTAAAGTTAATATATAAAGTTCTTAATCTTTAGAATATATTAACTATACCATTATATTAGTTAATAGACTATATAATTAATCCTATAGATAAAACTAAGGTATCTTAAGGCCTAATCTATACCTTTTTATTAAGGGAACTTTAAACCTTATAGGAATATATTAATAAAAATATTAAGATAGGCTTTATTAAAAGGTCCTAAAGTATAATAAGGGTATTAGTAAACTTTATTCCTAAAAAGGATAGTTTGTTTTATTTATATATAGACTAATAAGGACTAAATAAGGTTATAGTAAAGGATTACTATCCTTTACCCTTAATTTTAGAGATCTTAGACCGGATTATAGGTAATAAGTACTTCTTAAAGATTAACTTAAAAGATGTTTACTATAAGGTATAGATTAAAGAAAGGTATAAGTAAAAGATAGCCTTTAGAATATATTATAGGCTTTATAAGTATATAGTTATACCTTTTAGTGTTAGAGGACAGTTAGTTAGAGCGATATAGAGCTGAAGGCGTAGCAATAAAGTAGGGACTATATAGATATATATAAGGGATTTAGAGGATTTCTAGTAAGGCCAGATTTCAGCTTTATTTATATCTTAGTTTTTAGTTACCTATTATTCTGCCTTTCCTTTTCTTAACAGTCTAAAATCTCTTTATTAAGGGTAGACCGTCTGGCACCTATAACATAAAAACGATATGATAACAATATAATAATAATATAATACCGATATAAGAGCTTTAGAGAGAGAGCTTTAGAGAGAGAGCTTTAGAGAGAGAGCTTTAGAGAGAGCTAAAGAGAGGGCTAAAAAGTCTAGCCTTTTCTATTAAAAAGGACTAACTAGGTAGTAAAAAAAAGTAATAAGGCTAATTACTAACGTTATAATATTATAAGTCGTTAGCTGCCTTTAAGATATATATACCTTTAGTTAAAAGGGGACCTAAACAGACGTATAGTAGGTATTAAGGGCTGTTTTCCTTAATAGTGGGTTAGCTACCCCTAGCCATGTCGTTAGCCTCCAGTAGGCTATAGCGCTATGGTGTAGCCAAGAGCAAGTTGTTAGAAAGTGTTGGAATGTCACCTGGGCGACATTCATACTTAAGGCCAATTCCGTCACGACCAAGTGGCGGGCCCGCTTTTTAGGTCGCTTAGAGAAAGTCTTGAAGTTGCTGCTGTTGATAGGCTAGGTTACTGCTATAAAGCTGTCAATAGATAGATATAAGGATTATTACACCCTATAAACAGCAGTACTCTTCCTACTATATAGATAGAGGTTTAATAAGGCTGATAGGGGCTATGAATAGCTTTAAAAAGGCCTATAACTAGGGGCTTCTGGGACAGAAGCCTTATAAAAGGGGACATATTATCAAAGGACAGTTAGTTAGAGCAATATAGAGCTAAAGGCATAGTAATAAAGTAGGGACTATATAGATATATATAAGGGATTTAGAGGATTTATAGTAGGGCCAGATTTCAGCTTCATTTATATCTTAGTTTTTAGTTACCTATCAGTCTACCTTTCCCTTTCTTAACATTTAGACTAATCAATACTTTAGTAATATTCTAAAACCTTATAAATATTATCCTTAAGGGACTTATAGATATAATATATATTATTTATCTAGATAATATACTAATATTCTCTAAAGATAGAGAGTTATATGTAGAGTATTTACTATAGGTCTTATACTATCTAGAAGAGTATATATTATATATAAACCTAAAGAAGTATAAGTTCTATAGGTAGTAAATAGAGTTCTTAAGGTTTATCCTGTCTATTAATAAGATATCTATAGACCTAAGTAGGGTGGAAGTAATATACTTCTAGCTAAAGCCTACTATCTATAGAGAGATTTAGGTCTTCTTTAGGTTTTATAACTTTTACTAGAGGTTTATATATCGGTTTATTAGGTTATTAGTACCCCTATTAGACCTCTTTAAAGGATATTAGGATAATAAAAAGCTAGGAGAGGTCAGGTTAAGGTTAAAGGAATAAATAGTATTTAAAAGCCTAAAATTTATCTTTAAATTAGCACTACTTCTCTATTATTTTAACTCTAAATTACCTATATATATAGAAATAGATATATTATATTATAGAACTATAAGAATACTATTATAATAGTAAAATAGGCTATAGTATCACTAAGAAATGAAACTGCACAAAAGATGTGGCGCGCCATTGATGTTATCAATTGACACAAGATCATTACCTATATGTGGAATCTAAGTGTATCTAATAGTATTTTAGTTATATAAGCTAAAAAAGGTAAAGCTAAATTATAGTATACCTAACCAAAAGATACTTAAAATTATTAAGTTGTTTTAAACCTAGCGATATTATATTAATATAATAACCTAACTAGTAAAGGTTTTAATTAATTATTAAAACCTATAATACTTTATAAACTAGAAACACCTTAATAATCGATAAGTAAAGTGATATATAAAGCTGGTATCTTATAACTTTATAATTTAATGTTAAAAAGGTAAAAAAAACCCTAATAATAGGCTATTAACAAGGCTAGACTACTATATTAAATATATAGTAAATATTAAGCTACTAGAAGACTTAAAGTCTAAAATACCCCTTTAGAAGGATATAGTAAGCTAGATAAAAATACTAGGTGTTATATATATATAGGCTTTTATTAAGAGCTAGGCTAAAAAATCAGCCGTAAGTAAGGATATCTATTAAGAGAAGGCCTTAAAGCTATTAGTAGAAACTATCTACTGCTTATAAGCAAACGATTAGAAGGCTAAACGGTAGTAAAAAGTAGCTAAGAAGTAAACCGGTAGGCTATAGGCGTATAGAGAAAGCCTAATATACTATTGTAACTAGTTATTTATCCTATAAGAAGCCGTCTTAAGAGAGAAGATAATCTCTTTATACTATAACGACTTCTTAATAGGCTACTTTAGTAAGGATAAAACCTTAGACCTACTTTATTATAAATGTTAATAGCCTAAAATAGTATTAGATATTAAGAAATATATTAGTAGTTATAGGGTTTATCTGTATATTAAGGTAAAAACGTATAGACCTTATAGAACTCTATAATTATTACTATTTTTAAGTATACCCTTTAAGGAGGTCTCTATAGATCTTATTACTAGACTTCTAGCTATATAGATAGGTAACTAAAAGGTTAATATTATCCTAATAGTTATAGACCGATATATTAAGTATTATACATATACTATAATAAGTATATATTTAATAGCTAAATAACTTATAGAAATACTATATAATAAAGTAAAGTTATAGTTTAAAATACCTAAAGGTATAGTCTCTAACTAAGGATTAGTTTTTATAAGTAAATACTAGTTAAACTTATATTTTTATTTTAAGATTAAGAGAAGGCTCTCTATAGCTTTTTACCCTTAAATAGATAGTTAAATAGAGATAGTAAATAAGGTTATAAAATATTACTTTTACTGTTTTATAGTAGGCTAGAAGTAGTATTAGCCTAGTTTACTATCAATAGTTAAGTTCATAGTAAATAATATAAAAAATATAATAATAGGTCATAGCCTATTTAAAGCCTTAATAGGCTATTTTTTAGAGTTTTATTTAGCTTTTAAAAATAAAATCTAATAAAGAGAGATATAAGGTGTATAGGACTGTTTAGAAAAATTATAATAGCTATAATAAGCCTTAAAGTAAACCTAATAAAAGGTTGTCTAGAGATAGATAAAACCCTATAATAAACACTACTAAGTAATGATATTTAAAAGGGGTAACCTAGTCCTATTATTAATCAAGAATTTATATTTCTAGATAGCCTAATAAAAACTAATAGTAAGGTTTATTAGACCGTTTTAAATTATTTAGCTAGTAGATAAACAGATATATCGCTTAATACTTTTAGAAAAATATAAAAAGATATATAATATATTTTATATTAGCCTGTTAGAACTATAGAAGGGAATATCAAGGAGTAATTAAGATCTATTATTACCAAACCTAAAGGATAATAATTCTAAATAGAAACTAGATTATATTATTAATAACTAAAAAATAAAAGATAGAATATTCTACTTAGTTAAATAGACAGGTTAGCTAATAAAGTATAACTTATAGGTTAATAATAATAATATATAAAAAGCTTAAAAAGTTATTAAAGACTATAAGAAAAAGTAAAATAAAAAGATATAAAAACCGACCGATTAGTTACTATTAAGTAACCTAAAAGTAAACTAGAAAATACACTAAAGAATATATTCTTAATATAAATAAAACTTAGGCTAAATATTAGTAAAAAGATATAAACTAATAAATAAATAAACCACTAAAGAGTATTATATCTTAAGAAATTATTAATAGAGAATAGACTAAACCTTCTATAAATTACTATCTATAGTATTAATATAACGTTAAATCTACTTTAGGTAGCTAATAAGCCGCTTATCTATTACTAAAATAGAGAGGTTTTACTAAACAACCTAGATAAAATCGTTATATACCTTACGCTTATATAACTATTATATAATATAGCCTTAATTACTAGAGAGTAAATAGAGGTTATTTTAGTAATTCTTATTACTTATGAATAATAAATATTATAATAAACAAGTTATAATATAACACTTATATAGTAATAAGCTGGTAATTAGAGATATAAAACATTAATCTAAGAATAGTATATTATTATTAATATATAACGTTAAAAATACTACTCTCCATATTATAAAATTTATCTTAAGGTTAATTATTAGCTAATAGTTAGGGAAAAAATAGAAAAATATTATATATAAGGAATCCTTTTAGAGGCCGGATTAAACTACTCCTCATAATACTATATATGAACTATATATAAGTATTATAAAAAGATGGTTAATATATTAGATGTTAGCTTATTAATATCTTTAAGTTTGTTATATTAGATTTAATATTTAACTAATATAAAGATACATAATATATCTTAATAGTTGCCTAAGATTATTAGAGAATACTAATAAATAAAAGGTTAATAAATAATAATCTAAAGGATAGCTAAAGTTAAATATTAAAATATAACTATTAGCCTATATACTATACTAAATATAGTATATATTACTATCTAAAGTAAAACTATAATAAAAAATAGACAGCTAGTTAATATGATTATATCTTTTCTACTAGTTATTATAGGCTGTTTTAATATAGTATAGATATAGCTAGAATATTATATAATTACCCTTTTTATAAGCCTTAGGGATCTTTAGGGGAGAAGGTAGACTATTATTACTCTCTCTATTAGGATTAAGGCCCTTAGGGTTAGGTGTATTATATAACGACTTACTATATTTAGATTCTCTAGTATTATTACTAAGAATATAAATTCACGATGGTCAAGGGAAAGATAGAGAAGAGTAAAAGGTAGAGGTAAAAGTGTTGATATTCATAATCATAATTCTTTCTCTATAAGGGAAATATTATCTTCTTATATAAAAGGTTATAAGATATATTGTAACAGATTATTTCTAGATATCTTAGATATCTAGGGGTTATAAAGTATGTAGGGTTTATCTTTGGAATCTAGGAGTTATTCTAGATATCTAGGGGTTATTTTAGGTATCTAGGGGTTATTCTAGATATCTAGGAGCTGCTTTAGATATCTAGGGGTTATTCTAGATATATAGGGGCTGCTTTAGATATCTAGGGGTTATTTAAGTAAGACTAGCTTAGTTACTAGTTTTACTAATGTCTTAGAGACAACCTATATACTTTTCTTATCCATTTTACTAGTAGAATCTAGTTATCTCACTTATATTATTATATAACCTTTAGTTATAGTGTTAAATAGAGATTTTGTTATAAGAAATAAGAGTTATTAATTCTTAATTCTTAGTTTCCTCCTTAAGTTATACTTATAAAGTGTAACTTATAAAAAAATATTTATTATAAAACCTTTATTAAGGGAAAATTGTATAGTTATAGTTATAGAAAAACCTTTATAAAAAAATAAAAAAATTATAAGGGGAAACCTAGTGTATAAGCTGTTTAACCTTTCTTTTAGAAAGTAATTCTTTATTATCTATAGTTTCTTTAGGTAAAAACCCCTTTATATTTAAGTTTATTGTCTCTATAAAGTATTTAAATACTTCTTTATTAACTGGTTTAGTAAAGATATCTGCTATATTATTTCCAGTGTATATGATATAAAGAGACTAACTCATTATTAACAGCTTGTCTAGAAAAGTGGTATCTTATATCTATATGTTTAGCTTTCTTATGCAGTTCTGGATTTTCAGTTATCCTTTGGGCTGCTTCATTATCTATTAATATAATAGGCTTATTAAGAGTTAACTCTAAATTTAACTCTTTATATATATAAGAGAAAGAGTTATATAGATATATAGATTCTTTTATAGCTTCACATAGAGCCATATATTCAGCTTCACAAGTAGATAAAGCAACTGTTTTCTGTTTTATACTATTCCAACTTATTATATTATAGTAACCAAAAGTACTTATATATCCAGTTGTAGACATTCTATCATCTAGATCTCCAGCCCAATTAGAGTCTGAAAATAAGATTAACTGTAGGTCTATATTACAGTTATATATTAATCCAAGGCTAGGGTATTTATTAAGATATGCCCATATTCTATCTAGAGCTACAAAGTGTTCTCTAGATGGGTTACTCATATATATCTAGCACATAAATTAACTGGATATGTTATATCTGGCCTAGTTTTTAAACTAGCATATAGTAGCGATCCTACTTCTTGTTGGTATCTTGTTATATCTTCTTTTGTTGCTTGTTCTATATTTTTCCTTAGTTTTATAGAAGGTAATATAGGGGTATTATAAGGATTTATATCCTTTTTATTATACTTTTCTAGTAGTTTATTTATATATTTTGTTTGGTGTATATATAAGATCTTATCTTTTCTATTTATAGTTATTTCGTTCCCTAAAAACGTATGCGGAATTCCTAAGTCCTTTATTTCTATATATTTATATACAGCCTTATAAAAGTACCGTATGTCTTCTTCAGACTGAGCTGTTATTATTATATCGTCTACGTGACATACTATTATAGCTCTTATATTCTTATTATTTGCTATAAAGATTCCTTCATCATAAGGGGATTCTTTAAAGCCTATCTTATTTATTATAGATCTTAACCATTTATACCAAAGTCTAGGGCTTTGTTTTAGTCCATATAGAGCTTTATTTAGCTTACAGTATAGGACTTTTTCTATATTATTAGTATATTCCAGGGTATTTATGTTATGGTTATATGAAAATCCAGTAGGTAGTTGTACCCATATTTCTTTATCTATATCTGCATGGCAAAAAGCATTAGAGATATCATATTGTCTAAAATACCATCCTAGCTTTATGCCTATTATTAATATAGCTCTATAGTTTTCTGGCTTACAGGTAGTACTAAAGGTTTCTAGGTAATCTATACCTATATATTGGTTATACCCTTGTACTACCCATCTAGCCTTATATTTTATAGGATTTTCCGCTATATCTGTTTTTAATTTATATACCCATCTTCCTCCTAAGGGTTTATATCCATTAGGTAGAGGAAGTATATTCCAAGTATTCATCTTATGAAGATTATTAACCTCTTCAACCATTGCTTGAATCCAATTATCTCTATATATAGAGTTTATTGCCTTTTTATATGTTGAGGGTTCATCGATTGTATTTATAGATAAGATATATAAAGCTTTATTAAACCTATTTATTTGATTATCTTTATTATTTATAGTGGAAAGTATTGGTTTAATTATAGGGCAGTCTTTTATAGTATATAAAGCGCTTTCTTGTTCTGCTACCCAAGTATATTCTTTAAGCTTTTCCTTATCTAGCTTAGG
The DNA here is from genome assembly GCA_016807845.1 of Colletotrichum eleusines. Lineage (NCBI taxonomy): Eukaryota > Fungi > Ascomycota > Sordariomycetes > Glomerellales > Glomerellaceae > Colletotrichum > Colletotrichum eleusines. The sequence goes on from JADEZO010000007.1 coordinate 2,040,423, forward strand.
AATTTCTACTACTATCTTGGAATTATTAGTTATAGGACTATTATTATTATTATTATTATTATTATTATTATTATTATTATTATTATTATTATTATTATTATTATTATTATTATTATTATTATTATTATTATTATTATTATTATTATTATTATTATTATTATTATTATTATTATTATTATTATTATTATTATTATTATTATTATTATTATTATTATTATTATTATTATTATTATTATTATTATTATTATTATTATTATTATTATTATTATTATTATTATTATTATTATTATTATTATTATTATTATTATTATTATTATTATTATTATTATTATTATTATTATTATTATTATTATTATTATTATTATTATTATTATTATCTATTTCTCCTAGATTCAAGGCTTCCCTTCCACTGTTATTGTCACGTAGGGGATTATTTATAGGAGAAGGCATAAATTGATCTTCTAGAACTACTATATCTCTAGTCCAAAAGGTAGTTTTCTTCTGAAAATCATATATTTTATATATATTGCTTCTAGAATTTAACACTATTGCTTTAATAGCTTTATTATCTAACTGTAACGGTCCAAGGCGAGGTATATTGCAACCAGCTATGGCGACTACGTACGAGTATCTAAAGCTAGGGAAGAAAGGAGAAAAGCTCCCTAAAGGTTCACCGCTTCTCAGGTCTGGTCAGGGCGAAGGAGCACACAGGCCGTCGGGTTGACGTTGTTGCGGTTCCGTGCCTCCGATCAAAGGTGATGTGTTTCCTGGCCGCGATATCCAGCAAGGCTTCTTCGGGCCCAGCCCGTTATAATACCCCCCTTCTCCCTCTCCTAGGGATAGGGGTCTCCTTCTGCTGAAAGGCAGCCCACGCTGCTGTGTCTTTGAGGTTGCTTAGCGGTTCCCAGGTCGGTTTGGTGTAGTCTGTCCATTTTACTAGAACTCTCTAACCCTTTCCTCTATGCTTCATCTGTAATATCTCCTCGACCTTGTACTCCAGATCAGGCCCGGATGTTAGGGCGGCAGGTTGTCTGTCATCTTGTTGTTAAGATAGAAAAGGGTTATCCCCTACGTGTTTTAGGAGTGAGACGTGGAAGACGTTATGTATCCCAGGTGGTGTATCTAGGCGGCATGCGTGGGATCCAACGGCCTCTAGGACTGTATACTTGGCGCAAACCCAGTCAAGCTTCTTGGATGGCCGGTCTGTCCTAACGTTTGATAGCTGTAGCTATACCTTATCCCCTGGTTTGAACTGATCAGAGGGTTGACGACGGGCGTTTGTATAGTGCTCTTGTTTTTCTTGCGCCGTGGCCATGGCAGCCTGGGCCTATGCCGTAGCATCTTTTATCTTCTGTACCAGATTCTCAGCTTTTGCGATAGGGGTAGTGCCCTCTGTCCTAAGTGTCTCCTTAACTCTAATTAGGTCTATATCGTATCTGTAACTGAAAAAGAATGGACTGATTCCTGTGGAAGTAGCTGGTCTGTTGTTAATTACCATTATAGCTACTGGTGACAGCTCATCCCAATCGTCCTGGGCGTAAGCACAGAATGCTCTTAGGTAGGTCTCAACCACTTAATTAGCCCTCTCAGTTGCTCTATCTGTCTCGGGGTGATAGGCTGTAGACAGCCGTTGTTTTACGCCACACAGTTGGCAGAGACGCTTCCATATTTGACTAACAAACTGAGTCCCTTGGTCTAAGACTATTGCCTTTGGTAATCCATGGTGTCTGATTAGGCCTATAAGTAGGGTGGATGCAGTGGTTTCTAACAAGATTTCCTTTATAGGCTTAAGGACAATATTTTTAGATAGCCTATCTGTAATAACCAGGAGGTTGGTTCGTTTATATATCCTGGTTAGTGGTAGGTCGGTCATAAAGTCGAGCGATATTTCAGCCTATATACGCTTTGGTATAGGGAGTGGCTTTAGTAAGCCTTGTTTCTTCTCTCTCTAGAAGTTTATCCTTCCACAGACGTCACAGTTCTTCACAAACCTCTGAACGTCTTACGATAAGCCTGGCCAGTAGAAGCTCTAACTGATCAAGGCCTTAAGCGTATCCTTTCCTGGATGCCCAGATAGGGTAGAGTCGTGCATTACTTGGATGATTTTGGTCCGCAGAGGCTCATAGTGCGGGATCCAAATTCGGTCTCTCTACTTCAGCCTTCTCTTGTCGTCTATAGTGTATTCTAATAACATAATAGGTAGTCCCTAAGCTGAGGGTAATTGTTGTGTCCCTTTCTTCACTGCCTCTCTGATTAGGTAGTATCAGGCGTTGTTCTGAAGGCCGGTATCCTATAGGGCTTTTAGAGGTTCTTCTCCAAATAGGTTCTCTGGGGGCGTCCTATCCTCTAGGGAGTTGTCCCCCTCTTTGTCGGCGTCTATGCCACTTGTAAATCCTGCTTTTACAGATATAGCAGTCTGATTATGTCTAGTTAAGGCAGCTTTATTGACTTATAAGGCTTTCTTTGATCCTTGGAGGAGTTGGAGTTTTTGTCCCTTTAACCTAGTGTCCTCTATGTTAAAGGGCATGTCTTGTTCTCTCCTTGAGAGGGTATCTGGCGTTATAGCTAGCTTGCCTGGGCGGTACTCTATCTTGAAGTTATATTTTAAGAGTAGTTTGGCCTATCTGACTTGTCGTTCGCTTAGCTTCTGCTTTTTTGTAAAATACTTAAGGTTAAGGTGATCGGTTACCACAGTAAACTCTTTTATACTCCTTAACTTAACGTCCTACTGCTTTAGGCATTATACTATAGCTAGTAGCTCCTTATTGTGGATTAGGTAGTTGTATTCTGCAGGGAGGTTCTTTTTTAAGAAGAAGGCTACAGGGCGTAGGAGTCTATTGTTGTTAACTTGCGATAGAGTGCCTCCTACTATGTATCCTGAGGAGTCTGTTTCTAGGATTGTTTCCCGTTCTGGGTCCCAGTATGCCAGTACTGGGGCACTGATCAGGCGGGTTTTGAGCTCTTTGAAGGCCTTCTGGCATTCCTTGCTCCATATGAAGGCGGTGTCTTTCTTAGTTAGTTCCATAAGTGGCCTCATAAGTGCTGAGAACTAAGGAATAAACTATCGGTAATAGTTGGCGAATCCCATAAAGGATTATACTCCTCTTACTGACTTAAGGGTTTCCTATAGTTATATCGCTTTAATCTTCTCAAGGTTAACTTTTATCCCTCAGCCGACTTCAACAATAAATCCTAGGTACTTGACGCTCTTTGCTTTGAAGTCGCATTTATTAATATCGATCTGTAGGCCGGCTTCTCTTAACCTAATCAGGACCTTTTTGACTTTGTCCTGGTGGTCTGCTAATGATCTATTAGAGTAGATCAGGATGTCATCAATGTATGCTGAGCAAAACTCGTCCAGGTATCCTCATAAGGCATGGTTGATATAACACTAGAATATAGCTGGTGTACCAGTCAAGCCGAAAGGGGTAACCAGCCACTTAAATAGTCTATACCTTATGTAGAAGGCTGTCTTCTATTCTTCTCTAGCCTTGATTTAGATCTTATAAAAAGCGGCAATAACGTCTAGTTTTGTTAACCACTTTACTTATACTAGTGATCTTAGGGTTTCATTGATTAACGGTAATAGATATCTATCCTTCCTAGTAATGCTGTTTAGGCCCCTATAATCCACACAAAACCTCAATCCTCCTCCTGGTTTCCTTATAAATAATACAGGAGCAGATGCTGGCAAGCTGCTAGCTCTTATGAACCCTTTATCCAGGTATTCAGTAAGGGTCTTCTAGAGGACTATCAGTTCTTCTTATGACATCCCATACAGTGGTCCCCATAGGACTTCAGGATCAACGCCGTTCTTTGTTTTTTTCTAAGGGTATCTTGTGGTTAATACCATCACGGTGCAGTGGTAACTTGGCAGCCTGATCAGGGTCAAAGACGTCCAAGAACTAGTGGTATTCCTTTAGCAGTAGGGCTTTAACGTTAGGCCTTTTCTTTGGCGCTAAGGCTTTCGTTATATCTGCTAGACTTACGGCAAAAATCTGTATCCTCTGTTGGGGTTGTTGAGTCTTTAACTTCCTTCCCCTCCTAATTAAGGCCATGAAAACCGAGGCTATCTGCTGGCGGATAGACAAACGATTTTCCTTCTGGCTTAGGTCTCATCTGTGGACTGTATGGTTGGCCATGCCAATATGTAACAGGTTCCTGGCTGGACGGATTGTGACGTTGTCCTCTACCATCCAGGTCTTGCTGAGGATAACGTCCTCAGTCTGATCGGGGATAATGTAGAAGAATAAGCGGCTTCTCTTATAACCATCAAGATCGATTTCCCTATACATAACTGTAGTGATAGCGTCAGGGATAATTCCATTAACGGTCTTAAGCACTCTAGGCTTGATTTTGATACGCGGCAAACAAAGCTTCTTGGTGTAGTCCTCACTTATGGTGGCAGTAGTAAGGCATCCCAAATCAACAAGGGCATAGGTATAGGCAAGTTGGTTAATTCCTATGTTGATGAAAAAGGGGTCACTGTCCATGGTCTTTCTGACTAGCCTTTATTCCTTCTTTATGTCCTCCTGGCCGTGCTTTTGGCCAGGAGTTACTCTTTTCCTGAGTCGTCTGAGGTCTGGCTAGACCTAGCTTCGCTCTATTCCCTAGAGCTGGAGTCAGTATCGGTCTCTGGGGAGGACTTCAATTTCTTAGCTGAAGACTTCTTAGCCTTTGGTTCTGTTGCTTTTGATCTCTTGGCTTCTAAAGGTTCTTGTCTCTTTAGGCAGTCCCTTACAAAGTGGCCTGTCTTGCCACAGCTATAGCAGTCGACCTCTTTCAACTTGCGGCGATGCTCTAGGCCCTTCTGCCCCTTAGGGTGTTAGACCTTAATAACCTTGGTGGGTTCCCAGTCTATCTTGTCCTCCTTAAAGCTTACAGGTGACTTAGGCCTGGCCTGATCAGGTGTAGGAGGGTGCTGTTTGTACTTCTCCTGCTTCTCCTGGTAATTACAACTGTCCAACCGGGAGCCTATCTTCATAAGGAGCCTGGTATACTTTAAGTATATGTTTGGGATGTCTACTATACTGATTAGGGCGTCGTAAAGGCTCTTGTTGATAGCTCTGTCTAAGTAGTTGATCCTTACTTTATCCGCCCAGTCGCTACCCCCACTCTCAGCTAGTTCCTTCTTAAACCTAGGTAGAAAGGAGGCAAAGCTCTTATAGGTTTTCTGCTTAATTGTGTGTAGTTGAGTCAAAGCTCGGGCTTGGGCGTCAGGGTCTCCATAGCAGCTTTCTAGGTAGCTCATAAACTGGTCAGGGGATTCTATTCCGTTGGTTCCCCTGTGGGCATAGTAGGCTGAGGCCATCGTCTGGGCCACCCCTTTGAGTTGAGCGTATATATATCCAAAGATGTCGGCATCACAGTTAAAAGCCATCCTATCTAGGCAGATCTTCCCTTTCATCTCTAGGAACCATCGTTAGAAGTTCTTATGTGTCCCATCAAACTTAGGGGGGTCAGGTATCTGGTGTTTTCTTTATCTGGTTACAGTATTTAGGGTCTAATCAGGGACAGGCGTTGGTGTGCTTGTTGTGGTAACTAAGGTAGGTGTCGTTGTGGGTTACCTCATGCTTGTGAGGGCTTCTTACAGCAGGCATATCTGCTCCCGTTGAGCCTCTCGCTTGTTAGCCTAGGCAGTTCGCATCTCTTGCAATTCGTTGGCTTATAAGGTTCACATCTCATACAGTTGAGTGGCTAGCTGGCTCACCACTTTAAGTAACTGCTGTGATCCCACAGATAGCTGGGCTTCTGTGTTGCCGTCCATCTTATCTATAGCTCCCTCAACTACTCTAGTTGTATTGGGGCTCTTCCTGTCCTTGCTTATGGGCCTTACTCTAATCAGGGAAAATCCTTCCTGTATCTGGCCAGACAGGGAAACCTGAGCTCTTTCAAAGCACATAGGCTGATGCACAGCCTACCGTTCTCAGCTCCTTCAGGGCTAATCAGCTTAATCTAATTAGACCTAGGATACAGCGTTTCTAGCAGCTATTCTCATTAATAGAATCCTTTTACAACTAAGCTGCATAGGCGTATCGCTCTAGCCTCCCTCTCTAGGTCTATTATAGCATAAAGGCTTACACTAAGGCCTAAGCTACAGTATACCTAATTAATTCTCACTAGCAGACCACACGTCTAGTCTAGAGAATTCTAGTGCTTCTTTTGAGCTTTAGATAATATAACAGTCCAAGGCAAGGTATATTACAACCAGCTATGGCGACTACATACAAGTATCTAAAGCTAGGGAAGAAAGGAGAAAAGCTCCCTAAAGGTTTACCGCTTCTCAGGTCTGGTCAGGGCAAAGGAGCGCACAGGCCGTCGGGTTGACGTTGTTGCGGTTCCGTGCCTCCGATCAAAGGTGATATGTTTCCTGGCCGCGATATCCAGCAAGGCTTCTTCGGGCCCAGCCCGTTACACTAACTTCTTTATCTTAGGATCTTTATTCTTATAATAACATATAGATCCAAATGTAGTTATATTATCTAAGTTAGGTTTTATATTATTCCTTATTTCATATGGTGTTTTATATTCTAGAGCTTTATGAGGAGTTATATTATATAAATCGACTGCTGTAAGGGCAGCTTCTCCCCATAGATATAAGGGTAAGTTAGCTTGTAGTAATAAAGCTCTTATTTTATTAGTTATAGTCCTTATAGCTCTTTCTATTATACCATTAGGTTCATGCGTATAAGGTGCCTTTATATTATGGTTTAACTAAGAATTAAGAATTAATAACTCTTATTTCTTATAACAAAATCTCTATATAACACTATAACTAAAGGTTATATAATAATATAAATAAGATAACTAGATTCTACTAGTAAAATGGATAAGAAAAGTATATAGGTTGTCTCTAAGACATTAGTAAAACTAGTAACTAAGCTAGTCTTACTTAAATAACCCCTAGATATCTAAAGCAGCTCCTAGATATCTCGAATAACCCCTAGATATCTGAAGCAGCTCCTAGATATCTAGAATAACCCCTAGATACCTAAAATAACCCCTAGATATCTAGAATAACTCCTAGATTCCAAAGATAAACCCTACATACTTTATAACCCCTAGATATCTAAGATATCTAGAAATAATCTGTTACAATATATCTTATAACCTTTTATATAAGAAGATAATATTTCCCTTATAGAGAAAGAATTATGATCATGAATATCAACACTTTTACCTCTACCTTTTACTCTTCTCTATCTTTCCCTTGACCATCGTGAATTTATATTCTTAGTGTTTATACCCTTTATTATATAGGTATGATTTATAGTTTTATTATTAAATTCTAGACCTCCATCTGTATCGAAGTTCTTTATCTTATTATTTTCTATACTATTTATATTTATATATTCTAGTACAGCAGTATTAACTTCTTCTGCTTCCTTAGTTCTAAGAAGCTTTATAGATATATATCTAGATTTTCTCTCTAAAAAGATAATAAACCATCTATATTTATTATATGTAGTGGGAGTTATAGGACCACATAAGTCTGAACTAACTTTTTCCATATAGTTATATTCTTTATTAAAGTTACTAGAATTCTTATTAACCTTAGTAGTAAAGTTTGCCTTTATACAGGTGCTACATATGTAGTCTTCTTCTATTATATTATCAGTTATTGTAACGGGCTGGGCCCGAAGAAGCCTTGCTGGATATCGCGGCCAGGAAACACATCACCTTTGATCGGAGGCACGGAACCGCAACAACGTCAACCCGACGGCCTGTGCGCTCCTTCGCCCTGACCAGACCTGAGAAGCGGTGAACCTTTAGGGAGCTTTTCTCCTTTCTTCCCTAGCTTTAGATACTCGTACATAGTCGCCATAGCTGGTTGCAATATACCTCGCCTTAGACCATTACATTATCTAAAGCTCAAAAGAAGCACTAGAATTCTCTAGACTAGACGTGTGGTCCGCTAGTAAGAATTAATTAGGTACACTGTAGCTTAGGCCTTAGTGCAAGCCTTTACACTACAATAGACCTAGAGAGGGAGGCTAGAGCGATACGCCTACACAGCTTAGTTGTAAAAGGATTCCATTAATAAGAATAGCTACCAGAAACGCTATATCCTAGGTCTAATCAGATTAAGCTGATTAGCCCTGGAGGAGCTGAGAACGGTAGGCTGCGCATCAGCCTATATGCTTTGAAAGAGCTCAGGTTTCCCTATCTGGCCAGATACAGGAAGGATTTTCCCTAATCAAAGTGAGGCCCATAAGCAAGGACAAAAAGAGCCCCAATACAACTAGAGCAGTTAAGGGAGCTACAGACAAAATAGACGGCAACACAGAAGCCCAGCCATCTATAGGATCACAGCAGTTACTTAAAGTGGTAAGCCAGCTAGCCACTCAACTACATAAGATACAAACCTCACAAGCCAACAAATTACAAGAGATATAAACTGCCCAGGCCAACAAGCAAGAGGCTCAACGGGAGCAGATACACCTACTACAAGAAGCCCTCACAAGCATGAGGCAACCCACAACGACACCTACCTCGGTCACCACAACAAGCACACCAACGCCTGTCCCTAATCAGACCCCAAATACTGCAACCAGATAAAGAAAACACCAGATACCTGACCCCCCCAAGTTTAATGGGACACATAAGAACTTCTAACAATGGTTCCTAGAGATAAAAGGGAAGATCCGCCTAGATAGGATGGCTTTTAACTACAACGCCGACATCTTTAGATATATATACGCTCAACTCAAAGGGGCAGCCCAGACGATGGCCTCAGCCTATTACACCCACAGGGGAACCAACAGAATAAAATCCCCTGACCAGTTTATGAGCTACCTAGAAAGCTGCTATGGAGACCCTAACGCCCAAGCCTAAGCTTTGACTTGACTACATATAATTAAGCAGAAAACCCATGAGAGCTTTGCCTTCTTTCTACCTAGGTTTAAGAAGGAACTAGCTAAAAGTGGGGGTAGCGACTGGGCAGATAAAGTGAGGATTAACTACTTAGATAGAGCTATCAACAAGAGCCTTTACAACGCCCTAATCAGTATAGTAGACATCCCAGACATATACTCAGAGTATACCAGGCTCCTTATGAAGATAGGCTCCCGGTTAGACAGTCATAATTACCAGGAGAAGCAGGAGAAGTATAAACAGTGCCCTCCCACACCTGATCAGGCTAAGCCTAAGTCACCTGTAAGCTCTAAGGAGGACAAGATGGACTGGGAACCCACCAAGGTTACTAAGGTCTAGCACCCTAGGGGGCAGAAGGGCCCAGAGCATCGCCACAAGTTGAAAGAGGTCGACTGCTATAGCTATAGCAAGACAGGCCACTTTACAAGGGACTGCCCAAAGAGACAAGAACCTTCAGAAGCCAAGAGATCAAAAGCAACAGAACCAAAGGCTAAAAAGTCTTCAGCTAAGAAATCAAAGTCCTCCCCAGAGACCGACACCGACTCCAGCTCTAGGGAATAGAGCGAAGCTAGGTCTGGCCAGACCTCAGACGACTTGGGAAAAGAGTAACTCCTGGCCAAAAACGCGGCCAGGAGGACACAAAAAAGGAATAGAGGCTAATCAGAAAGACCATAGATAGTGACCCCTTTTTTATCAACATAGGAATTAACCAACTTGCCTATACCTATGCCCTTATTGATTTAGGATGCCTTACCACTGCCACCATGAGTGAGGACTACGCCAAGAAGCTTTGTTTGCCACATATCAAAATCAAGCCTAAAACGCTTGAGACCGTTAACGGAATTATCCCTGACGCCATCACTGCAGTTACATATGGGGAAATCGATCTTGATGGTTATAAGAGAAGCCGCTTATTCTTCTACATTATCCCCAATCAGACTAAGGACGTTATCCTCGGCAAGACTTGGATGGTAGAGGACGACGTCACAATCCGTCCAGCCAGGAACCTGTTACATATTGGCGTGGCCAACCATACAGTCCACAGACAAGACCCAAGCTAGAAGGAAAATCGTTTGTCTATCCGCCAGCAGATAGCCTCGGTTTTCATGGCCCTGATCAGGAGGGGAAGGAAGTTAAAGACTCAACAACCCCAACAGAGGACACAGATTTTCGCCGCAAGTCTAGCAGATATAACGAAAGCCTTAGCGCCAAAGAAAAGGCCTAACGTTCAAGCCCTACTGCCAAAGGAATACCACCAGTTCTTAGACGTCTTTAACCCTGATCAGGCTGCCAAGTTACCACCACACCGTGATGGTATTAACCATGAGATACCCTTAGAAAAAACGAAGAACGGCACTGATCCTGAAGTCCCATGGGGACCACTGTACGGGATGTCATGAGAAGAACTGATAGTCCTCTGGAAGACCCTTACTGAATACCTGGATAAAGGGTTCATAAGAGCTAGCAGCTCGCCAGCATCTACTCCTGTATTGTTTATAAAGAAACCAGGAGGAGGATTGAGGTTTTATGTGGATTACAGGGGCCTAAACAGCATCACTAGGAAGGACAGATATCCATTACCGCTGATCAACGAAACCCTAAGATCACTAGCATAAGCAAAATGGTTAACAAAACTGGACGTTATCGCCGCTTTTCATAAGATCCAAATCAAGGCTAGAGAAGAATGGAAGACAGCCTTCCGCACAAGGTACAGACTATTCAAATGGCTGGTCACCCCCTTCGGCTTGACTGGTGCACCAGCTATGTTCCAGCGTTATATCAACCATGCCCTGCAAGGATACCTGGACGAGTTTTGCTCAGCATACATCGATGACATCCTGATCTACTCTAATGGATCATTAGCAGACCACCAGGACAAAGTCAAGAAGGTCCTGATTAGGTTAAGAGAAGCCGGCCTACAGATCGACATTAATAAATGTGACTTTGAAGCAAAGAGCGTCAAGTACCTAGGATTTATTGTTAAAGTTGGCCGAGGGATAAAAGTTGACCCTAAGAAGATCAAAGCAATACAACTATAGGAAACCCCTAAGTCAGTAAGAAGAGTACAATCCTTTATGGGATTTACCAACTATTACCGACAGTTTATTCCTCAGTTCTCAGCACTTGCAAGGCCACTTACAGAACTGACTAAGAAAGACACCGCCTTCATATGGAGCAAGGAATGCCAGAAGGCCTTTAAAGAGCTCAAAACCCGCCTGATCAGTGCCCCAGTACTAGCACACTGGGACCCAGAACAGGAAACAATCCTAGAAACAGACTCCTCAGGATACATAGTAGGAGGCACTCTATCACAAGTTAACAACGATGGACTCCTACGCCCTGTAGCCTTCTTCTCAAAGAAGAACCTCCCTGCAGAATGCAACTACCTAATCCATGATAAGGAGCTACTAGCTATAGTACAATGCCTAGAGTAGTGGGACGCTGAGTTGAGGAGTGTAAAAGAGTTCACCGTGGTGACCGATCACCTTAACCTTAAGTATTTTACAAAGAAGCAGAAGCTGAGCGAACGATAAGTCAGATAGGCCAAACTACTCTCAAAGTATAACTTTAAGATAAAGTACCGCCCAAGCAAGCTAGCTATAACGCCAGATACCCTCTCAAGGAGAGAACAAGACATGCCCTTTAACACAGAGGACACTAGGTTAAAGGGACAAAAACTCCAACTCCTCCAAGGATCAAAGAAAGCCTTACAAGTCAATAAAGCTGCCTTAACTAGACATAATCAGACTGCTATATCTATAAAAGCAGGATTTATAAGTGGCATAGACGCCAATAAAGAGGAGGACAACTCCCCAAAGGATAGGATGCCCCCAGAGAACCCATTTGGAGAAAAACCTCTAAAAGCCCTATGGGATACCGGCCTTCAGAACAACGCCTGATACTACCTAATCAGAGAGGCAGTGAAGAAAGGGACACAACAACTACCCTCAGCTTAGGGACTACCTATTATATTGTCAGAATACACTATAGACGACAAGAAAAGGCTAAAGTAGAGAGACCGAATTTAGATCCCACACTATGAGCCTCTATGGACCAAAATCATCCAAGTAATACACGACTCTACCCTATCTAGGCATCCAGGAAAGGATACACTTAAGGCCTTGATCAGTCAGAGCTTCTATTGGCCAGGCTTATCGCAAGACGTTCAGAGGTTTATGAAGAACTATGACGTCTGTAGAAGGATAAACTTCTGGAGAGAGAAGAAACAAGGCTTACTAAAGCCACTCCCTATACCAGAGCGTATATGGGCTGAAATATCGCTTGACTTTATAACCGACCTACCACCAACCAGGACATATAAACGAACCAACCTCCTGGTTATTACAGATAGGCTATCTAAGAACGTTGTCCTTAAGCCTATGAAGGAAATCTCGTCAGAAACCACTACATCCACCCTACTTACAGGCCTAATTAGACACCATGGATTACCAAAGGCAATAGTCTCAGACCAAGGGACTCAGTTTGTTAGTCAAATATGGAAGCATCTCTGCCAACTGTGTGGCATAAAACAACGGCTGTCTACAGCCTATCACCCCAAGACAGATGGAGCAACTGAGAGGGCTAATCAAGTGGTGGAGACCTACCTAAGAGCATTTTGTGCTTACGCCCAGGACGATTGGGATGAGCTGTCACCAGTAGCTATGATGGCAATTAACAACAGACCAGCTACTTCCACAGGAATCAGTCCATTCTTTTTCAGTCACAGATACAACATAGACCTGATCAGAGTCAAGGAGACACTTAGGACAAAAGGCATTACCCCTATCGTAAAAGCTGAGAATCTGGTACAGAAAATAAAAGATGCTACGGCATGGGCCCAGGCTGCCATGGCCACAGCGCAAGAAAAACAAGAGCACTATACGAACGCCCGTCGTCAACCCTCTGATCAGTTCAAACCAGGGGATAAGGTATAGCTACGGCTATCAAACGTTAGGACAGACCGGCCATCCAAGAAGCTTGACTGGGTTTGCGCCAAGTATACAGTCCTAGAGGCCGTTGGATCCCACACATGCCGCCTAGATATACCACCTGGGATACATAACGTCTTCCACGTCTCACTCCTAAAACACATAGGGGATAACCCTTTTCCATCTCAACAACAAGATGACAGACAACCTGCCGCCCTAACATCCAGGCCTGATCTGGAGTACAAGGTTAAGGAGATATTACAGATAAAGCGTAGAGGAAAGGGTTAAAGAGTTCTAGTAAAATGGACAGACTACGCCAAACCGACCTGGGAACCGCTAAGCAACCTCAAAGACACAGCAGCGTGGGCTGCCTTTCAGCAGAAGGAGACCCCTATCCCTAGGAGAGGGAGAAGGGGGGTATTGTAACGGGCTAGGCCCAAAGAAGCCTTGCTGGATATCGCGGCCAGGAAACACATCACCTTTGATCGGAGGCACGGAACCGCAACAACGTCAACCCGACGGCCTGTGCGCTCCTTCGCCCTGACCAGACCTGAGAAGCGGTGAACCTTTAGGGAGCTTTTCTCCTTTCTTCCCTAGCTTTAGATACTCGTACGTAGTCGCCATAGCTGGTTGCAATATACCTCGCCTTGGACCGTTACAGTTATAATAGTATTATTTCTTAATTCTAGTAGGACTTTCTTGCTTACATGTCCAAGTCTATTATGCCACTTTTTATAGTTATTCTTATGAGAAAGTTTTATCTTATTATATTTATAAGGTTTTCTCTTTTTAGAGATATTTATATATTCTTTATTAGTATTAAGTTCCTCTTTACTTAATACTTTTATATTAAGATAGTATAGACTGTCTTTTATATCCCCTTTACATAGGGTATCTTTTGTAGTTATATCTATTAAAGATGCCTTTGTATCCCAAAAAAGAGAGGCTATCTTTAGCTTCCTTAGTCTATTTTGACTTAGAAGATTTATACCTAATTCAGGCCAGTAATAACAGTCTTTTAGTATATATATCTTATTATTTTGAGGGAAAGTTATAGCTATATCTCCTTGTAATGATATTTTATGCTTCTTTGCATCTCCCCAATTCACATATTGGTTTATAGATGTAGTCTTTATAAAAAGAGATTTATTATTTATAATATTTACAGTAGCTGCTGTATCTAAGCAGAAAAGAACTGAATTTCTATCTATAGGTGCTATATTACAACCTATAGTCTTATTAGAAGAAGTCATATATATAGAAGCGTAGGAATTACTTACGTCTTCAAAGTCTAGATCTATAAGATCTTGATCTTCTTGATCTTCTTCTTGTTCTTCAGTGATTTTATCTACTGTTTCTTGTATATCAGAATCAGAATCTTCTTCTATTATAGCCTTTCTAGCTATTAGAGCTTTCTGTGCTCTATAAAGCTTCTTCTTCTTATTATTTGCCTTTCTTTCTATTCTTTCTTTATCCTTATGGTTCCAGGACTTTGGAGCCTTATTTGGATGTAAAAGTTGCAATCTTCAACCAAATGGTTTTTAGTTTGCAATATGTGCAATATAATCCTTTTATCTTCTTCCAAGGTTTCTTAGGCCTAAAAGAAGTATATAGGACTGTAGAAGAGCCTTTTCTTTTTGCTTCATCTATAAGATTTGCAAAAAGAGATTCTATAGTATAAGAATCAGCATCTTTTCTAAGAGCTTGTGTTACGTTGGTTATAAAGCCTTCATAACTATTATCCAGACTATTTAATACCCAAGCTATAATAACTTGTTTTGGTAAACCCATATCCTTAGAGGATAGGTCGTCTGTAAGCTCTTTTACCTTATTTAGGTAACTCTCCATAGAATCAAAAGAGTCTAAAGAGGTATTGAAAAATTCCTTACAAGTAAGATATTCATTGGTAAATCCTGTAGGTTCATATAGATCCTTCAGTTTTTCCAAGCTTCAAATCCTGTAGTTGAATCTTTTATAACCCGTAAAGGGGCATCCTCACAAAACAGCTTCATAAAAGCTAAAGTTTTGTTATCAGACTTCTGCTGAGCAGGAGTTATAGGAGGTGTTATAAGACTTGAGTTTATATCTTTACTTATAAGTAAAGCCTCAAATCTGGTTGCCCAAACTAGGTAGTTAGAGCTACCTGAAAGGCGGGGGATATTGATAGATCTTTCCATCTTTAAAAGATGAGGAAGTGGTTGGATTTGATATTGAAGGTTATGGTTGGATTTGTTGTGAAAAATAGATATTGAAAGTATGTGGGTTTGTTGTATTTGGCTTGCGTTGCGTTGGAAGTCGATTTTATGATATATATGGGCGTAATCCACCAAAGCTTTCACCAGCCAGACAGCAGACCAGTTAGTCTAGTAGTCTAGTCAACTACTAAATTAACTCAATCGATTGACTACCAATTGAGAGGTCTTGGGTTCAATTCCAGCTGGAGGCAAGAAGAAAGATCCTTTATCGGTTGGATCTTAAAGTAACCGATAGACCTTCTGAGCGTTGTTGGGTTGGTTATCCGTCCGGAGCTGTAGTGACGTAAAATATAGCTGGTGTGTAACTTGCCCGGTAAGCCGATCCCTCTATTCCGTTGAATATGGATTGCTGGGTATGAGGTGTAGTAGCCTTAGAGTTGTTCTTCCATAAAGTTCCCTTATCAATGTGGTTTGTCCCCTGATAAGGTTGAGCTTTTGGATAAATAAATCCTTTTTTAACTTTTTGTAGCAAGTCTTAAAGGTAAAAAAGGGGAAGTAAAGAGATAAAGTCCTTCTCTATCGAGCTGGGCTCATAACCACTAAGAATATAAATTCACGATGGTCAAGGGAAAGATAGAGAAGAGTAAAAGGTAGAGGTAAAAGTGTTGATATTCATGATCATAATTCTTTCTCTATAAGGGAAATATTATCTTCTTATATAAAAGGTTATAAGATATATTGTAACAGATTATTTCTAGATATCTTAGATATCTAGGGGTTATAAAGTATGTAGGGTTTATCTTTGGAATCTAGGAGTTATTCTAGATATCTAGGGGTTATTTTAGGTATCTAGGGGTTATTCTAGATATCTAGGAGCTGCTTTAGATATCTAGGGGTTATTCTAGATATCTAGGGGCTGCTTTAGATATCTAGGGGTTATTTAAGTAAGACTAGCTTAGTTACTAGTTTTACTAATGTCTTAGAGACAACCTATATACTTTTCTTATCCATTTTACTAGTAGAATCTAGTTATCTCACTTATATTATTATATAACCTTTAGTTATAGTGTTAAATAGAGATTTTGTTATAAGAAATAAGAGTTATTAATTCTTAATTCTTAGTGGCTCTATAGGATTCGGTATAATACTATAGTTATATTCTATAGTATTATTATAGGCCTTGTATTTATCCTTTTCTCCTTTAGATAAAGTAGGTATTATAACCTCTATTTTAGAAGAATGATTAGGAGGAATAGTCTCCTTATTTATAGAAGTACTAGAAGGAATAATAGTTTTTTCTCCCTCTCTTATAGTACTTTCTATAAATCTAATATGCGAAGTCCTTACTATAGAGAACTTATAAGGCCTAGAAGGAATATATATAATATATATGTTATTTCCTTCTTTAGATAGATAAATACCTTCTTCTGTATAGGTATTTAACTTGTCTGATTGTATACGCTTTTCTTTAGGCTTATAGACGTATACTTTAGAGCCTATTTTGCGTATATTAGATAAATCTGGTTTATTATCCTTATTAGGATAAAAATAGTCTAGAAAGGCCTCTATAGGGGTCTTTTCTAGGCGTTTTATAGCAGTATAATTTAGCAGCTTAGTAGTTTCTTTAAGGATTATATCCCATAGAAACTTAGGTAAATTATTTACTGCTATAATAGTCCTAGCTTTATCTAGGACTGCCCTATTAGTTCTTTCTACTATACCGTTTTGTTCCGGTGTATAGGGCGTAGAAGGCTCTAAAATAATGCTTTTTTCTTTAATATAGGTAGTTAATCCTCCTATATTAAATTCAGTACCGTTATCTAAGCGTAGACGCTTAGGATAACCATACCCCTGATTTTTATAGTATTCTAGCTTATTTTTAAGGATATTAATTATATCCTCTTTATTCTTAGAGAATTCTATATCTCTAAGGCTAGAATAATCGTCTGTAAACGGAATAGCGTAGTTAAATCCGTTTATAGAGGTAGGGGTTATTGTTAGCACAACAGGTGGGCTGAACTCGTGGAGAGTAATAACAGCCTCTGGGGTATATAAGAGAGTATATCTCTTATATAAGAATATATCCTATAGAAGCAAGAATATAGGATAACAGGGGTAGATATAATAGGTATAAGGATATATAGTTAAAGAGAGTATAATAGTTGGATTTTTGACTACTGACTTGCTTGCTTGCTTGACAATAAGAGACTTAGAAAACAGGAAGAATTCCAACTCTTATATAGACATGTCCAGCTTACTAGAAGATTCCATACTTGCGTAAGCTGCTTATAAATCAACCTAAGGATTGCGTAATTCCATAACCCTAAGTTAATAACCCTAACTTAAAGCAATAACCTTATAGGAAAGATAGAGTTAGGAGGAGCAAAGAGGACATTCTAGGTGCTTCTCCTAGATTCGACCAGATTACGTAATCATCCTGCTTACGTAATCAATATATATATTAACCTACTAAGTTAGTAGATTATATATATATATATCTTATATAGATAACTCCTTATAATAAAGGAAATATAAGATAAAGAAGTAGTAGAGCGCTTAAGAGAGCTTCTACTTCTAACACTCCCTCTTTTCCTTTATTATAAGAGATAAAAAGGTAAAGAGAGTAAAGGAGGTACCCTTTAATAGAGAAGAAAGGTACCCTAGAGTATTCTTTAGAGTATTCTTAATAAGTAAGGTAGCTTATTAAGAACAAATTCCTAAAAATATTAGGAAAGATATATAGGCTTATTAGGTTGTTTTTAAGCCTATAAGCTTAACAAATTCTTCGAATTTAACCCTAGGAAGGGGTTTTGTTAAGCCATCTGCTGGCATAAGTGAAGTAGGGATATATTCTACTTCTATATTGCCGTTTTCAACCTCTTGACGAGTGTAATAGTAATGTATAGCAGTATGCTTAGTCCTTTGATGGTATTCCGGGTTATAGGCTAAGCTTAAAGCTCCGTTATTATCTGTTTTAATAGTAATAGGGCTTATATTAAACCCTAACTCAGATAATAAGCCTTTTAACCATACTGCTTCTCTTATAGCCTCCTGTAGGCCGTTGAATTCAGCCTCAGTAGTTGATAGAGATATAGTTGCTTGTTTTTTCGATTTCCAACTAATAGGCCCTCCTAATAGGGTAAAGAGATATCCAGAAGTTGATTTTCTAGTCTCTTTACAACTAGCCCAATCAGAATCAGTATATCCTACTAAATTAAGGGATTTGTTATTATCTATAGTACCCTTATAAGTAATACTATAGTTAATAGTCCCTTTTAAGTATTTAAGGATATTCTTTCCTTGTTTAAGTAGGAGTTCTGATGGCTTATGGAGGTAACGAGAAGTAAAAGATACGCTATAGGCTATATCTGGCCTAGTTAAAAACATAGCGTATATAAGGGAGCCTATTAAGCGCTGATATTCTTTTAATAGGTCCTTAGAAGGCATATATCCTTCTTTTTCGTTACCTAGAGGGCTGTTTAATATACCTGTTGATATAGGTATATTATTAACTGTTGATTCTACTAGATTAAACCTTTCTAGTAGTTGTTGGATATAATGGGCTTGTGAGATAGTTATAGATCTTTTAGATCTATCTCTTGTTATATAAAGCCCTAGAAACTTAGAAACTTCTCCTAGGTCTTGTATCTCTATATATTTAGAGATTTTACCCTTTATATCTTCTATATACTTAATATCTTTATTAAGTATAAGAAAATCGTCAACATGGGTAATAATATAACAAGGATTATTTTTATCCTGGTTATAATAAGTGGCTTCGTCAGATTTTAAAGGTATAAAGCCTATTTCTTTTAGTATAGACTTTATCTTTAACTGCCACTGCCTAGGGGCTTGTTTAAGGCCGTATAACGCCTTTTGAAGTAATAATATCTGATTCTTATTATTTTCCCAGTTAATAGTGTTTAAATCTGGGTATTTTTAAAGAAATCAGATAAAGGGATATTAGAGGGTCTATATAAACCTCCTCTTCTAAATCCCCATATAAAAAGGCTCCAACTACATCAATTTGTTGGATTTCCCAATCTAGGGCGGCTGCAAGAGCTAATAATACTCTATAGGTAGTTGGATTACTACCTGCAGCAAAGGTTTGAAAATAATCAAGCCCGTATTTTTGCTGAAAGCCTCTAACAACGAGGCGGGCCTTATATTTCTCGATTTTGCCATTGATAGCATATTTTTTCTTTAAGACCCATCTAGCAGTTAAAGGTACCCTAGAAGCTCTTATAGCTTCTTTAGGATCTACTGCTTTTAAAGTGCCTCTTTTAATGATAGTAGCTATTTCTTTATAAATAGCTTCTAACCAGAGGTCTTTGTCAGAGCTTTCTAGAGCCTGTTTTAGAGTAGTAGGCTCTATAGGATTCGGTATAATACTATAGTTATATTCTATAGTATTATTATAGGCCTTGTATTTATCCTTTTCTCCTTTAGATAAAGTAGGTATTATAACCTCTATTTTAGAAGAAGGATTAGGAGGAATAGTCTCCTTATTTATAGAAGTACTAGAAGGAATAATAGTTTTTCTCCCTCTCTTATAGTACTTTCTATAAATCTAATATGCAAGAAGTCCTTACTATAGAGAACTTATAAGGCCTAGAAGGAATATATATAATATATATGTTATTTCCTTCTTTAGATAGATAAATACCTTCTTCTGTATAGGTATTTAACTTGTCTGATTGTATACGCTTTTCTTTAGGCTTATAGACGTAGACTTTAGAGCCTATTTTGCGTATATTAGATAAATCTGGTTTATTATCCTTATTAGGATAAAAATAGTCTAGAAAGGCCTCTATAGGGGTCTTTTTAGGCGTTTTATAGCAGTTAATTTAGCAGCTTAGTAGTTTCTTTAAGGATTATATCCCATAGAAACTTAGGTAAATTATTTGCTGCTATAATAGTCCTAGCTTTATCTAGGACTGCCCTATTAGTTCTTTCTGCTATACCGTTTTGTTCCGGTGTATAGGGCGTAGAAGGCTCTAAAATAATGCCTTTTTCTTTAATATAGGTAGTTAATTCTTCTATATTAAATTCAGTACCGTTATCTAAGCGTAGACGCTTAGGATAATCATACCCCTGATTTTTATAGTATTCTAGCTTATTTTTAAGGATATTAATTATATCCTCTTTATTCTTAGAGAATTCTATATCTCTAAGGCTAGAATAATCGTCTGTAAACGGAATAGCGTAGTTAAATCCGTTTATAGAGGTAGGGGTTATTTTGAGAGTATCTATACATACTCTTTCTAGAGGAAAAGTAGCCCTATTATAGTTAATTCTAGGCTGTTGCCTAGTTAACTTAGAAGAGATACAGTTAGGGCAATATAGATCTTCTTCCTTTAGTTTATCTAAAGGAATCCCCTTAGTTAACTTTGCTGTTTTAACTAAGTAGGGGTAAGAAGGATGGCCTAGTTTTTGATGCCATTCTTCTGTTATAGTAGTAAATACCTCTTCTTGGTTTATAGAGGTATCTTCTTCTAGATTAATAGAAGAAATAGTATCTTCTTTACTAGAAGATAGACCAGGCTTTTCTCCCTCTTCTATATTATATAGAAAAGAGTTATTTTTATAGATAGGAGGGTGTTTTCTAGCAATATTTAAATAGAATCCCCTTCTTGCTATATCTATATTAGCAAAGGGTTCTTTTTTACTATCACAGAGATTCCAGTTGATAAGGAATCCCCCTCCTTTATAGTGTAGAAGGCCAGAAAATATGGAGATAGGAAATTCAGGTATATATAAGGTATTATTTAACCTTATATGGTTAATTTCCCCTTTATAGTAAATAGGGAGTAAGATAGTCCCTATCCCTTTAGGTTTAACAGGTCCTGCGCCTGTATTAACTATAGGGATATCATCTTTAGTTAACAGGTCTAAATAATAGTCCTTATTATTTGATATATGGACTGTAGAGCCTGTATCGTAAAGCCAGTTGTTTCTTTTGTTTGGTTGGTTGAAGTAGGCTTTATAAGTATAGTTTTTGCCTTCTTGGGTATCCTCTTGATTAGAGGTGTTGTTGGCCTGGTGGTTTATTGCAAAAATTGCCTTTTCTTTGCCTTTAAAAGTCTGTGGGTTCGAATTTGGGTTATTGACCTTTTGTTGAGGTCTTTTATACCCTTTATTTGCCCACTTATAAGGCTGTTTCTTATCCTTATTAAAAGGACTTTTATACTCTCTAGAAGAGCTTTTAGTAGAGTTGTCTCTACTATAGTTATTAGACATAGGCGTATCGTTTTCACGCCTATTTTCGTCCAATATATCGTTAATAAGGGCTTCTAGAGAAGGGGGCTCTTTTGTTCTTAGAGCACTTCTCTGCCTTTCTGCCCATACTGGAAAATAACTGCTTAAAGCAGCTATAAAGACCGTTTTTTGGTCTATATCTTCTATCTTTGCCCCTACGTTCTTTAACTTAGAGAGATAACCCTTAAAAGAGCTAATAAACTCGTTTAAAGTGTTATAGTTCTCTAGTTTTATAGCGTGAAATTCTAAGTATAACTGTTGCCTTAGAACGGGGCCTGTGCCTTCATAGGACGATTTTAAGATAGATAGAGTATCCTTAGGATCCTGAAGATCAAATACTAAGGAAAGGGGGTCTTTTAGAAGATTTTGCCTTATAATTAATAAGGCTTGTGTTTTTGCTCTTCAGAGATATCCTTATATCTATCCTCTACTTCAAAGTAGGGATTTAGCTTAAGTAGCTTAAAGAATAGATAAATAGAAGTAATCCAGGAGTTCCAGTTTTGAGTACCCTGGAGGCGTTGTTCTGGGGGCAATAAACAGCCCGTAGTAGCCTTAATGAGTTCCGCCATTTTCTTCTAGTATTTTTACTAGAATTTTATAGGTATTTTTAACCTATAGAATAGAGGTCTTACTCTTTCTGCCTCCTTTATATAAATATATATCTTTATAAGATATATAAGGCGGATAGAGGGTTTTATAACTGCCTATAGTGGACTTATGTAACCTCTGATTGGTAGATATTAAATACTATCTCTTAGTTATAAGAGATACTAAGGGCTTACTCTTTCTGCCTTAATATTCTTATAAAGAAAAGATAGTATAAGGGATCTACTTGAATAGATAGATAAATAGGCTACTAAAGAGTATATATAACTCTTTATAGTAATGAATATATACCAGGTATATAACCTGGGCTCATAACCTGTTAGCACAACAGGTGGGCTGAACTCGTGGAGAGTAATAACAGCCTCTGGGGTATATAAGAGAGTATATCTCTTATATAAGAATATATATCCTATAGAAGCAAGAATATAGGATAACAGGGGTAGATAGGTATAAGGATATAAGGATATATAGTTAAAGAGAGTATAATAGTTGGATTTTTGACTACTGACTTGCTTGCTTGCTTGACAATAAGAGACTTAGAAAACAGGAAGAATTCCAACTCTTATATAGACATGTCCAGCTTACTAGAAGATTCCATACTTGCGTAAGCTGCTTATAAATCAACCTAAGGATTGCGTAATTCCATAACCCTAAGTTAATAACCCTAACTTAAAGCAATAACCTTATAGGAAAGATAGAGTTAGGAGGAGCAGAGAGGACATTCTAGGTGCTTCTCCTAGATTCGACCAGATTACGTAATCATCCTGCTTACGTAATCAATATATATATTAACCTACTAAGTTAGTAGATTATATATATATATATATATCTTATATAGATAATTCCTTATAATAAAGGAAATATAAGATAAAGAAGTAGTAGAGCGCTTAAGAGAGCTTCTACTTCTAACACTTATTTATATTGTTATATTTTAACTTATATTTAGATTTATATTTAGACTATTAGAATAAAAAATAGTTAAAATCATAATAGAAAAGATAACCAATTAAGTATAAATATATAGAAATGTTAGACTTATTACTATATAGATATCTTATAGTATATTAATAGTTTCTTATATAAGTCTTAACAATGGTTTGATTATATATCTTTTTAATAAAAAACGGCTTTATAGGTAAGATAAGACTTATATTTCTTTATATCTTTAGCTTCTTAATATCTATAACCTATTATATTACTAGATATTTATCAAAAAAAAGAGAGATAAATTAATAATTATAGTAGAATATACTAGTAAAATTAAAAAGAAAGTATTTTAAAAAAAGAGAAATTATATATAAAAAATTAATATAACACTATAATTAATAAAAAAAGATAAACTAAAAAAAGTTAATTATTTTAAAAGCCAGCTTAAAAGGATAGCTCTAGTAGGGCTAACTATTAATAGGGTTAACTAACCCTTTATAATAGACCTACTTATAAGTAACACCCTCTAGAAACCTAACCTAATTAGGGTTAATGTTATATAACCAGGATATTTACCTTAAGAAGAGATATAATTATTATAGAATAATAGTTGGCTAGTAATATCTAGAGACATAATAGAGAGTGATACCTAAGCGTCTAATGGCCTAGCGGTATAGATAAATATTAACCTACTTTAAGTTTAATATAGTGTTTTAGTAGGTAGGGCTGTCTTGTATAACTATCTATAAGGTGGCTATTCCCTAGCTAAAGGCTGGCGATAGCTAGGTTAAGGATTAGCTTCTATTTAATATAAGACCTATATTTAATATATTCACTACCAGTTGTATAAGACTGTTATAAGATCTACCCGTTGGCCCTATATTGTGCCGATATTTATACCGACTAGTGGACCCACTGGTGGCCTATTGGCTCTACCTGGCACTAGCCTATATTACGGCTGCTGTCAGCCGTAGCTCTAGATTAGAGGTATCAACCGATCCATTACCTATTTTGACTGTGTTAGGTAAGAACTATTATACGACTTAGTCTAAACTGACTTAAGTATCTATAACTAGAGTATATAACTATTAGATAATAGTTATCTAGTAGTTAGGAAAGTTAGTTATAGATAATCGATCTTTAGTTTACCCTATATTTATTTACCCCCTTATATATAAGGGACTCTTATAGATAAAAGAGAGTCTATTCAATAATAAGCTTATAAGGATAAAGTATAATATTAAGTTAGATAATTAATAACCGATAAATAGTTATAAGATATAAAAATAGGATATAAGAAGGTCTAAAGCTTAAGTATAAGTCTAGAAAGTTAAAACTTAAGATAGTATTAATAATATTTAAAAAGCTATTGTTGAGGTCTCCGAGATCCCTATTTCTAGCTCCAAGGCAGCTATCCCGGAATGGGAAGTAGAGACCTCTCCCAGGCCCTAGTCATCTCTGACTGGTACATTGTTAAGGAGGTGCTTACAAAGTTGGTCAGGACTAACCCTAACTACGCCGCCTACTCTGCAGTGAACTTCGCCGCGTCTTCTGTTTCCGAGCCTGGTTCTGTCCCGGAGAAATACACGTGCTTCAATAATATGAAGTAAGTGTTACTGCGACGTTACTTGAAGCCCCGTGAGAGCTTCAGCCATCTGGGTGGCATCAGATATCAGAGGACTGCCAGTGTTAAGCCAAGAGCCGCATCCGGGATGGTTACTTGCAGTCAACTTAGCTGCTATCATGGCATTGCCCTCTGTGCAGGGCCGGACCAGAAAAGAGCTCTACTCCTATGAATCCGTTGCGGACGGCGCCGAGTACCTGGTCCCCAGTCTCAACGACAGCTAGTCGGCGATTTTTGACATGAAGTGCCAGATCTTTCAGGGCTTCAGCTGGAGTATCATCGTCCGTAAAGATGGCCATAACTGCTGGAGGGCTTCGGAGAGAAAAGGATGAACGAAAACAAAGTCTCGTGGGAGACCATGCACACAAAGGTTGGCCAGACTCGCCGTCATATAATCTAGCGCGCCCCTCTAACAATACCGTGCAATGGAAATATGCATTGAGAGTAAAATGTGCCCTTTGTACTGTTGCATTTTGGCGAGCCTGCAATTGTGGCTTTCCTCGCCCGTTACGAGAGATGAGCGATGCTGCATCACGCTGACTAACTCGATTTGATTGGGCTATTAGCCAGCGCCAGGCGAGGGTCAAGGGTCTGAATGATAAAAGAACACGTGTTGCTGTGTAGTGGAGTGATTAGAATACTGAGAAGCTCAATTTCATGACATGGTAATTATTCCATGTCTACAACACGATGAACGACGCATGTGGACTTTGCCGAAAATAGTCACTTTTGCTCGAGGGAGCGGAGAAAGGAATGTTGACCGCATGCCGTACCAGTCGTGACAAACACAGCCTGGTGTATAGCCAGAGGCTCAAGAGGGCAATGGCAGTAGTCAAAAACGTCACTCGAAAATGCTCGTCCCAAAACCTCCAGAATGTATCATTCTCTCAGCCTGTTGTCAAGACAACCGAGTCTCAGAGACGCTGCCAAAGACCAACAAAGAAATCTCGACTGATTAGAACTTGTGGTCTACGTAAGATAAATAGTGACAGTGACATTTAACCTTTCGTGACGATGCATACCACACGCTGACCACCAAGGTGCTCAATCCGAGGGACAGCACATAATGATTTAGAGAGAATTGGTAACAATGCCTTTATTGAATATCCACCATCTCAATCAGACATCGAGTGAAGCTACCTTGTCCATGGCCCGCCCGGATCTCGATATATACGAAACACTAACCTGTTGCTTTTGTTTTCGCCCCTAATGCTCATCTGCCAGACTCCGAGTACAAAGCTCCAATGCCCCAGTACTGCTCTGCATTAAAAGTTGCTGCCTCGGCGTGTTTCCAAAGATCGTTAAAGGCCGAGAAGAGAATGAGATCGGTCGCATGGCTTGCATACGCCTTCTTGATTGAGTCGACAGCTAGCTGCTGCTCCTCAATTCCGGGTATGGCAGCGCCGTTGGTGTCTCCCTTCCACGGCCACCCGGTTTCCGTGCAGACTATGCGCTTATTTCGGTCTGAGAGCTTTGACTGAACCTCGGCAATCGTCCGGATAATGAAGGAACCTGCATCCTTCGCCGCCGTATTGCCGTCAAAGAATGGGTGGATGTTCATTGCGCAATAATCCGATGCGTCGCATAGCGAGGGGTTGGCAAGGACCGCTACGAAGGTGTCGACAGTGACAACTGGACCATTGTAGCCGGCAGCGCGGAGGAGCTGGCGCACCTGGCCCACGGCGGTGACCATTTGCTGCGCTGTAGCCTTGCCGCTGTTGACCAACTCGTTACCAACACTGACAGTGTCAATCAGGGACCAATCGCTGCTGAGGGCTGAGACAATGGTTGCAACTTGAGTTGGGATTGCGCTGATGTCGAAGATACCCAAAAAGAGTTTCACACCGGCCTTTTTGGCCGCGGGAAGCGCGTTGGCGATCTGGTTGCAGTCAGTGCCGTAGGTGCGGACCACCGAGTATTTCCCCTTGAGTTCGGCGAAGTCGGCATCCATCTGCTCAGCTGTTTTGCATTCTCCTGTCGTCGTGTAGGGTGCATAAGCAATGCCAGGGAGAGTGGTGTTTGAAGTGGGACGAGCCGAAGGAAATGTTAGAGAAGATGACGATGAAGAAGTGGCAGCTGAAGTGCTCGAGGCTACGGGCGAGGAGTCAAGAGCATCAGTAGAGGATCGTGAAAAGGTGGCTCGAGAAATGACATCTTCAGAGCGGGTTCCCAACGCAAATGGCTTGGGGCGACGAATGGTTGATGGGGAGGCTATCACAAAGCGAACTGTGTCAGTTGTTGTCTCTAAAGGCGCACCCTTTTCGTCGACGTAAACAATGGCTTGGGGGGCTTCGATGGGCTCCGTCAGGGACGACGACTCGGGGACGATGATATGTTTAGGCCGAACAATCGAGCCCTTGACATCTCTAGTGCCTATGCTCACATATCAGAATCACATGCTCATCACTGACAGGTCAGCTGGGTGCTATCTTACCCTGAGGGTGAGCGAAAGAGAACCCAAACAGTACGAAAGCCAGTGCTGAAGAGAGACCGGCTGACTTCATCTTTCCAAGGGTCCGACGGATTGTGGGTGGTGATTCAAGGGTAAAGACAGGCAAAGTCAGAACACCCAAGCAGGTGTTGATGCCCTTGCTGAAGGTTGAAATCTGTAACGACAGGAAAAGGTGTGAGCTATCAAGCTAAAAAAGGGTAAATAATGGTAGGTTGCAATGAGCGACAAGAAGGAAAGCAAAAGCATCAACGGAAAGGAGCGGATCGCTGTCGAGACAGCTTCGGGGTTCCACGAGACCAAGGATAACAGACGAAGATACAGGGCGGAGGACCGAAGATCAGAAGATGGAGAGAGAAACATGATGGGCCGAGGGGGGCATGGCATAGTCAAGTAGTGTGTGGCCGTTCCTGCGTCCATGACGACTGACTCCCTTTGACTAGACTGACCGGCCAATCGAAAGGAAACGAGCAGTAGGAGCCTCGCTTTCTCCTGTGGCATTGACCAAAATACCAAGAGAAACAGGAACGGGGGAAATGAGACCGATGCAGAGTTATGGATGGGTGACGGGCCGAGGGAGGAAGGGAGGGATGGAGGACTCAGCCTCGAGCAGGAATGTTGGTCTTAATGTGTAACAAGAAGGGGCGAGAGAAAAAGCCGCCTGGCCCCCAGGGAAAAAGGGGAGGGGGAATGGCGGTCGTGCAATAACTAAAACAGAGAAAATACCTACCTAGGCAACAGAACCGACCTCCTAAACCACCTCCTGATTCAGGCTTGCTGGCTTGGGCTATTGTCGTAGATGTTGGTTCACCGAGTATTGGCACCGTCCTGTACTCAGTATCAGTTGATGCTGGACTTATATTGCAACCCAGGGCTGTAGTAGTGTTCCCAAATAAACCGACTTCGTTGTATCAGTATTCAATGCTTGATCCGGAATACCACTTCCAAGCTGGCCGAGGAACAGTATGGAGCGAGTGCCCGGAGTGATTGTGGTCAAGAATGCCAACCTTGACAATCCTTATCTTATAAGGTAGATCAGCATTCTGCGCTGGAGCCATCGATCTCCTATTGACATGAAGCCCCGGGGTTTAGAGAAGAGGCCTGTTGATAGACTTACAGTGAGATGAGCAGCGTGGCGGGAATGGTCGCAGCCTTCCTATTTCGTTCTGGGTGCTTTCGCAAAGGAGGGGCGGTGTAGTGAGGAAAGCAAAGGACAGGTGAAGTTCGACCCGGTCTTCTCAAATGGATGAATGAGTTCGTGATGAGATTGAGTGCATAAGATCAGGTGTTTTATACCAAAACACCAAACCAGTGGATTCCTACAGTCAAAGCCTACATCAGATTGCTTCCCACTCTCCGCCCGAAGAAAGAAGCAGAGGCATAGGCCAAGAAAGGACGCATCCTTCTCTCAAGCCAAAACTGAAGCCCGGCGGCCCAAAGCGGCGCCAAAGCATCCAAGTCGAGCCTTAGATCAAAAGCTCAGAAAGGCACCCAGCCCAAATGCAGGTAAGGTACCTGACCGATCGGGACGTGTCTTCCAAATGTGAGCTTCGAATTTGGTCGAGGCACATGTCACGGAACACAATACAAGGTTCTCACCCCACAAGCCATCAACGCAGTCGGAAGAGGGCAGGACGCTGGTGGCAGAATGTGTCTCACCGAGATCTAATGGTAGCCTAGAACGCCCAGAGGGCCCGAAGTCGTGGAAGCCTAGACTTCTTTAGCTATCCTAGGTAGACGAATTAAAGAAAACGAGAGCAAAGGTTCGACAAGAGACTAGACTCTCGGGCCGCATCGCTAAAGATTGCTGGTGGTAGGCAGTGCATGACCAGACCGGACGGCTGGATAGGTAGTCAACTGTCCCTAATGCCGGATCGGGCGCTGATCTGTGAACAGGAAGTAGGCAGGCGGGCTTTATTCTCTCCTGTCCTCGTTCTCTGATGGCCAGCACAGCCTTTGTTTGCCTTACTGATTGATCTCTTGAGCGTGCCATTCTGCATCCCGAGTGTTCTCAAAGTCGCGCGACAGGCATCACCCAAAGCGGTGGTGTTGGCTACCAATTCATATTCTATTAATTATCAGTATGTATCTTTCATTACATGCAAATACCCGCAACTTTGCGGCTGTTCGAGTACCCGATCACCTCGATTGTCCCGAATGTCTCCTCGATCCAAGGGCAAAGCAGAAACGATTTTACGCCGACCGCCTCTCAGCGCCCTCTATCTTGAACGATCCCTACGAACCTATCTGGCGAATAATGGCCTTGAGGGCATAGTCACACTCCCAGGTCACCCGGTCATGCACATGCCGTAACGCGATTGAGGTCCTGGCGGAGACGACGTTATGAAGATTTGGAGCTCGACTTCCTGGTCATAACCTTGGTGATAGCATGCCGGATTGTGACACCTGCCTTCTCAATATCCTTTTTCGGCAAGCCTGTGGTGATGCACACCTTGAGCGCCGGTTGGATCTGCCAGCTATTGTCCTTGGGATCGAGGTTGTTGGCAATAGGCATGCTCTTCAGTCGTGTGATGAGAACCCCATTGGCGAGCGCCTTAAATATGAATTAGTTGCCAATGACTTCGGGAATACGACAACGGTCTGACTTACTTCATCGACGCAGTCCTGCAGCAAGCGTTCCTGGTCCTCCCTTGTCAGCTTCCGAGCCGCAACGACCTCAGCCTTGAGCACTAGTAGCATGATGGGGTTCTCCGGCGAGCTTGTGCAGACGACCCAGTCGCTCCGGGGGTCCAGTTGCGCCCTCATAGCCTTGGTGTTTTCCCGGCACTGCGCAAGGATATCCGGGTTAGACTGCAGAACACTGAGAGTCTCGCTGGCTGTAACGGCAAGCATGGCAGGCAGGGCAGCGGAGAAGGTGTAAGAGGCTGCTGTAAGACGCTGGTGCTCGACAACATCCTTGGCACCAGCGCAAAAGCCGCCACCAGCGCACAGAGGGCCAGCGAGGGAACCCGCGATCATGTCCACCTGGGAAGGGTCAACGTTTTGGGCCTCGGTAAGTCCGCGACCAGTTCGACCGAGGACGCCGAATGACCACGTTTCGTCTAGAATAATGCGGAACCTGTACTTTTCCTTCAACTCGACCTGCATGCCGTGTCAGTTACCCCGTTGTCCCAACAGCCGGCACCGGCTGCGTGCACATGAGCGTTTTGCTTACAAGTCGGGGTAAGTTGGCACTGTCTCCTGTGGTCTCGAACAGCCCTTCGGAGACAATAAACCTTCGCGTCAACTTCTTGCCCTTTTGGTCCTTGACCACTTTTTGGATGACCCGTTCCAGGTTGTCCATGTCTCCATGGGCGTACCACTTGATGGTGCTTCTGGAGGCCTCCATGCCCTTACGAATGGAGTAGTTGACGGCACGATCGGCAACAATGATGTCTCCACGCTTACAAAAGGCAGGGATGACACTGGAGATGGTGGAAAAGGCCTGGGCGTAGACAATGCAAGCCTCTGTACCCAGATAGGCTGCAATGTCTGCCTCCGTCTTCATGTGTACGTCCTGGGTTCCGTAGAATTGGGGAGGGCCGCATGGACCGACTCCATAAGTGCGCAGCGTCTGAATGGCCTTGTCCTTGATTTGTTCGTTCGCATTGAAGTTGTAAAAGTTGTACGAGGCAAGGTTCGTGACGGTGCGCCCGCTTGCGAGTTTGGTTTTAGGCCCGGTAGGTCTGGAGGTAGACTTAGTAGTCCGTTCCTGTAGACAAAGAGGAAAGGGGAGAGGGGCGAACGTCCGTACCCAACAATGACAGGCAACCTCTCAGCTTCGATCTCCTCGAGTGCTGTCTGGGGAGAGACGAGGGGTTCGGGGGACCAATCTTCGACTAGCTCATCGATTTCCTAGCACAAAATGTCATCAGAATTCGCACGGACATCAGGGCAATGAGTGTACAGAAAGGAAACAAAAAAGAAAAGGGAAGGGGGGACAGGGCGCCTGCGTACATCGTCGCGAAGTTTGATGAAGTTTTGCTTCTGGGTAGAATACGACGGCGATAGAAGATAGCGGACGAAGAATATAAAGAGAACGAGCTCAATACCGGATCGGATGGGATCGTTCTGATAGCTCGATTGGATGTATCGAATGAGGACGGCAGATCCAGGCACTTTTTGGAATGCCTCGGAAGCCTCGTGTACCCAGGCGATAACCTTCGTCTGGGCTTCGCCAGCGTCCATGGTGTGACTTTGACAGGAACCAAGTCGAGGGAGATGCCAAGGGCAGTCAATCGTGCCTGAGTGTCTAGGTACCTACGGTACGGTACGACAATGGTTGAGAAGGGTCGACGCGAGGTGTAGGTAGGCAGGCGCGTGGACAACGACCGAGGAGTACGGTGCTGAGGAATTAATGGAGGAAGCAGCCTGCTGTTCGACCAGGGTCGGCAGGTGCCGCAGATGTACCCTGCACTTTCGATACCCTTCGGAAAGGCGATCAACCGTAAGGATTTTGGATCGAGAGTCGTTGAATGAGTAGATGTACGGTTGTAGGTAGATAACGTGGTAAAATAAATGACGACGGCAGTGACGTGTGTGCCCGACCCAGAGTTAGAATCACTTCACCTTGGTGCTCTGTTTCTCTGAAGTAAGTACGTTCTGGTGCTTGGATGCTTGGAGAGGCCCAAGTGACAACAACATCCGACGCGGTTCCCTCCGAGCGCGGCCCCTGTCCAGAGATTACCCCTCTCGTGATTGGCCAACCTGTACTCGCAGCGCTGGGGAGGAGAGGTACATGCAGCAGCGGTTCTGGTGCGCTACTGCATTCTCGCAGTCTAGTTGCAATTAGGTAATCGACGGCGCGTAACACAAAAATTGGAAGGTCATCCAGATTGCTATGCAGATGACAGCCAATACAGCTGGTTTACTCCATTTGTGTTGATGACAACCGCGGATGCAGCCCCGTGATACTTAATCAATGAACTTGGATACACTGGCAGAGAAGGACAGCAACCAAATGCCATCACCAATTTCGCTTTCAAACGGACGAAGGAACGAATCTTTTCAAACCTCTAAACTGTGACATTATACGCCCCGTCCATTCTGATTCTGGGCCATTGACGATATACTAGTCTGCAGGTCTAAACAACCGCGATTCCATGCCAGCCATGTTTTCCTGCCCGAACGGGAAAAAGGGAACGAAGAATAAATAGCTATCAGTCCAAAGAAACAAGACACGCCTGACAGTGAACATTAAAAATCTGCCGCCACAGCCTGGGTCGTCAATTCGTCGCCTCAAACCAACCCTGAACCACGGTATAAATACGACGCGCTTTACTCCCTCATATGCGTTTATAGTACAGTTACTATTAAAACAAGCGCACTCTCTCCGAGTTGCCCGTCGCCGACGCGGAGGCGCTCCCTGTCATTGTAAGATAGGCTCCGGAGTAGCCATCTCTTCCGGTACCCGTTGCCGACGACTCGTGCGTGTTATCGTTGTTGTACTTGGTAGGTTGGATGAGGGCCAGTTCCTTCGAGTCCAAGAACTTGAAAGTGTCCATGGGAATCATGTCGCCTACAACAGCGGGTCCAATCATGAGGGCCATGAAGAGGATGAACATGAGAAAGTAGAGAATGGCGTAACGAAACACGCGCTTGCGTCTGAGCTTGGACTGCTTCATCGAGTAGATGGGCGGGCGGATTTGGCGACTAAGAAATTGTTAGTAGTTGCTCCAAGGAGTTCAAAATCGAAATGGAGACATACCCAGGGCGCAGCCAGAAGAGCATCATCGAATGCAGCATGTCAACCTTGGGGATGAGAATGACCGGTAGCATGATGAAAAGCAAAAAGTGACCCAAGATGAAGTCGGCCGCAAACATGCTCAGCTCCGTAATCTTGCAAAGGAACTCGCGAGCGGGTTGCGAGATCGAGTGCCATCCCATAGAATACCACTTGCCCGTCCAGAATGCAATGTTGGCCGCGTCCGTCTTGATCTCACGTGTGAGTGTGAGCGAGATGATCAGCTTGAAGACGAAGCGCTGGATGGCAACAACAGCAATCATGCCGAGCAATGTCCTCGCGAACTCGAACGACTCAAGCAGGAACATAACCTCGAAGAAAACAAGCAGCATGATGACAGCCAGACCATGAGCGATCGCCGCAAGCACACTGCCAAACTTTTTGCAGCACATGCTGAGGAGGGGTCCCATAAAGCAGGCCATGAAGAACATTACCATCAGCACGCCGGCGTTGATTGCAATAGGGGCAAGCGCTATGACTCCGACTCTGATCAAGGAATTGGTTGGCTTAGGCGCTTCCGAAATGTTACTGTTGTTCGCCCCTTCGACACCAGTCTGGGCGTTGATGAAGAGGTATGGGATAACGGTGACGGCCACGAGGAGCAGAGGAGTAAGAATCTCGCCCCAAAACATGTTGGTAATGGCCGCACGTGGTACGTCGGATGACATCTTAGCCGATGGATCACCAAGGGCCTTGCGCTTGTAACCTGTAATACGGGTTCTAGACAGCCGGCAGAAGGCGATCCAGGAGGAGGCGTGAGATCGAGAATTGCCACGAGAGAGCCATCGGAGAAAGTCGCGGTAGTCAATAAAGAAATCGCTCCAAGCAAACTGGTGTGGGTTGTATAAGAACGGCGAAATAACCAGGGCCAGAAGAGAGATCCAGAAATAGACGAGCGCGCCTTGCCAGATGGTGACGGTGGCAAAGAGAAGCATCATCAGCAGACGCGAGCCGAAATAGATCGAAGGACCGGCGAAACGGGAGTACAAGACACC
Organism: Colletotrichum eleusines; assembly: GCA_016807845.1. Classification (NCBI taxonomy): domain Eukaryota; kingdom Fungi; phylum Ascomycota; class Sordariomycetes; order Glomerellales; family Glomerellaceae; genus Colletotrichum; species Colletotrichum eleusines. The sequence goes on from JADEZO010000007.1 coordinate 2,074,023, forward strand.
GAAGGGAATGCGAGCAGTCGCAAAACCACGACCGGTACCAATGTACCGGGCACCGCCAAACGAGAGATCCTGCTGTACCGAATTGGCGTAAATCTGGCAAACGAAGACCTCGAAGAACGGTGAGAGAGACCCGAACTGCTTACCGAGACGCTTGGCGGCACGCCAGACACCCCTCTCGGTCAGTTCCTGGACCACCAACGGAACGAAGGCCAACAGCAACACAAAGATAATGGACAAGATGCAGCGGTACACCCAGTCCATGAGCGCATCCGTGTTCTGGCAGCCGGTGGGGAAGAGAGGATCGGTGATGGGGACGTCGCGGTTGTAGTTGCACGCCTTGGTCTCGTGTCGAAGGGCACCCAAGCTGAGAAGGCAGATCATGAACATCTGGACTGACAGCATGATGAACATATTGTTAAGGTGAAACCCAGGGTGTGCGTAGTAGAAGGAGAGGAATCGATCCAGAGGAAGCTGAGTTCCGAGATAATAGTATTCGCGGGAAAGCATCTGCTCACCCATACCGGTGCCAATCTTTGTGGTGAAGTTCAGAATGGAGCCGAAACCCAAATCACGACCTTTACCGCACTGGTAGTACTCGCAGTGCTTGATTCTGCCACCACGCAGCAGAGCGTTCATACCAGCGTAAATATCTTCGTTGAGGTGCAGGCCCTTCTGAGCCTTTGACACACCACCGCGAGTCGTCATGAAGATACCATTGAGAAAATCGGGATGACCGTAGTGCAATTTACCTCCAATTTGGGACAAGGTACGAGCGAAGAGAGTACCGAACGTCTGTTCCTTGCCGGCGGCGACGTCACCTAGGATACCAATGTTCTCGGAGAAAATGTACTCGCGAGCACCTAAGATGGCAACGGGGTTGACCATCTTGTTCTTGACTCCAGGAGTGTAGGGGCTGACGTTATCAGTCTTCATCTCCTCGAACTCGGCCAAAACAGATCTGATCTTAAGACATTCCTCGAGGTAATTGTCCTGGTTGGCGTCAATGAGCTGGATGTATTCACCACGGTAGAAAATCAGCGAATGATTCTGGTTGTCGGATTTGCCGTCTCCCAAAATCGGGTTGCCGGAGAGCTGAATGCGGAATTTCGGCTTGCGCATGCCGTTTTCCATGATCTCAGAGTGACCGTCGATGAGCGCTGAGTACAGGCGAGGTTCTTCGCCTTCGGCCAATGGGGGTTCTTCGTCAAGGTAGGCAATCTGAAGGTCGGGGTAGGCGCGAAGCAAGAACTCGGCGTTCTCCATCTCCTCCTTCTTGAACTTGGCATAACGCTGCATGGATACACAAAGCTTGAACTTGCGGCGGGCCATACGCTCGAGCTCACGCTCCAGCTTGTCGGAGTTACCACCGAACATCTGGACGACCTCTGGATTCTCCACACGATACAAAAGCTTGATGGCTCTGCTATAATTCATGAAACCGGAAATCGTGCGGTAAAGGGTCTGGAAACGGAGAGAGGCCCAGATGCGCGTCCGTAGAGTGTACTCTGGCGCAGAGGATTTGAACCCGATGCAATAGAAAGGAAGGTCGTCGATCTTGCTCTTGACCGTGTCCTTCTCATTCTTTTCGCTGTCGCCGTTGAATTGAGATGTCTCGTCCGCTAGGATCTTCGTGTCCTTGACGAAGCAGTCCCACTCGTGAGGGTGAAGTTGCTTGAGGTACTCCAGTAGGGTAACACGGGAGTAAGGCTCGTCCTCGCGGATGATCTCACGCAAAGACAGGAGGATCTTCTCGCTGTAGTGCGGGATAAGAACAGTGAAAGTAGGCATGTTGTCAACCGGGACAGGCTCTGGAATGGGAGTGGACAGTGACTGAGCAAAGAAGGACAGGCGTCGTTCAGCCTCGCTGTTAGTGGGGAAGAACTCGGTCTTGAATGAGTGATCTTCCTGGGAGACGAAGAAGGTAGGTGCTCTGAGAGTTCTCTTGCCTTCCTGCTCCGAAGGAACCTGGTGGTAAAGAAGCTTTTGAACGTGATCAATGGCCAGCAGGTGCTCTCTGTACATGGAAATGACGATAGCGTTCCAGACTTGCGAAATAAGCACCTTCGGCTTGTACTTGATTTCCATGTCGCCAGTAGCGAGAATCTTGGAGTAGATGCGCTTCGGAAGGCGTGAAAAGACGTTCCTCCAGGGCGTCATGATGGAAGAACCGATGTAGAACGATCTGGCAATGGAGAAGAGGGCGTTGATCAAAACGTACCACAGATACGTATCAAGGAAGAAGAAGATCAAGTCCGTGAAGGTCATCAAGGCCAGCAGAACATAATGCTGGTTCTTGCAGAGTATGTTGCCAATAATCTTGTCGCCCATACAATCGATCTGCATGATTGAGAGGTACCGGATGGGATCCCTGAAGGACAGAGTCAGGTAGACGTACGACTCTCCAAACTTGGCACCAAAAACGGCAACCCAGAGACCGTAGGACATGGCCATGTCGTTGCCCTTCAGCCGAGGGTAGCTGGCCGTAAATGTCTGGCTGGCAACGTACTTGCGCGAGTTCTTGGTCAAGTAGCTTCCGAAGAGACCACCAAGGGGCATGATGGAATAAAAAATGAAGGTGACCAGTGCAATGACGAACTCGACTATGGCCAAAATCTCAGCGATCTTCTCGTTTGGATTGGGGAGGACGAAGACATAGACGAAAGGTGCAACGTTGATGACCAAAATGAGGACCAAGAACAACATGCGTTTGGTCAAGTGCTGTGCGCCTGCCCATTTGCGAGGGACGTACGCCCACTCAGCCAGAGTTGCCATAATCTGAATGAGCGCGGCAATGGTACCGCCGAACCCGATAATGGAGAAAAGCTGTGACTTCGTCGGCTGATTGTTGGCCTGTTGCTCGTACTTGGAACCGAGGATAACACTTGGGGCGTTGGCCGAGGTGTAGAACCAGAACATGGTCAAGTGAATGATCCAGATACGGTTGAAGTTCACAAGCATATGGAACCACGACCGTGTCTCCTTGTAAGTCTTGAAGAAACACTTCTTCCAGTTGATGTCTTTGAACTTGAGGTAGCGCTCAGCGGGAGGAACGTCGACCAACTTCGACTTGTCCTCGAGGACGATCTTCTCGATTCCTTCGGGGTACCAGAAGAGCTGGTTACAGTCGTCGTAGCCGATGACCTTGTCGTGGTCGCGTTCCCGGCGAACGTAGACACCATCAGAGATTTCGTAACCCTGATCTCTGCAAAACTGGTAAATCGGGGTAATGACGTTGTTGAGGAAGGTAAACTCCTCAACAGGCTCAACCATGTTTTGGCAAGCAGGGGAGTTGAGGTAGTCATCGGCGCATTTAAAGATGAAGCACAAGCACTCAGGCATGAAGCGAACCTGATTGGCTTCACCCCAGCAGAGAAGGTATAGAGCAAGCTGCCGGACACGATCATGCTGGGACATGCGGTTCATGCGAGTCTTCCAGCGGTATTCGGCAGCCTCGAGACTGTTGTCGCCTTCGAGATCCTCGAGCGCATCTGCCTCGTTGTCGGCTTCGCCCTTCTTCTTCTTCTTGTTCTTGGCCTTGCGTCGTAGACCTTTGCCCTTCATATTGGCAAATCCGACGGCGTCGTCCAAGTCGAGGTGGGCAGCAAAGTACCACTTGCGGTAGTTGGCGTTGTCGCCGCCAATGTAGTCGGCATGGAGAGACAGCAGGGCTTGATTAGGGGTCATACGCGAAGCCCTGGAATCCAGCAAGATCATGAAGTGGTCGTACATGTTGCGCATGCTGTCTCGCTGGAAACCAAACTTGGCGCAGAGGTCGAGGAAGATGTCCTCAATCTCCTCCTTGGACAGAGGGATCTGAGCATCCGAGGTCCACGCAGGATAAGGCTCCCGTGAGGCAGCCGACATCATGTTGGCGTAGTCCATGCCGTAGTTGGGGGTCGAAGCGCCGGAAGAACGGTTACCGCCGTACGAGATCTGAGAAGAGGGAGGCCGGAAACCACGAGCACCACCCTGGTCGTAGCTGTTGTAACGCTCATCGCCACGGCCGTAGTAGTCCATGTCAGTAGCTCTGGCCATATCGGACCTCATGGTGAAGTCGCTGAATGTCTCGGAATCCTCCTCGGAACCGTGTCGGCGAGGTGCGCCAGCATAGCCCTGATTGTAGTCCTGGTCGTAATAGCCATTCCCATTGTTGCCGTTGTAGTACTCATCCTGGTACTGCTCGTTGTTATCATAGTAGCCGCCGTCCTGATGATAAGCGTTGTTTGGGTCGGCATTGTAGTAGCCACTAGAAGCAGAGGGAGGTCAGTAATGCCAGACTGTACTGATTGAAATGATGTCACGTACGACTCGTCGTAGTAGCCATCGCCGCCCTGGTGAGGGTGGCCGTGGGTGTCGTAACCGTTCTGATCGTAGTACTGCTGGTCATCCTGATAGTAGGAATCGGTCTGTTGAGTACCATTTCCCTGGCCGCGGCCATGGTGGCCGTAGCCGTCGTCGTAATCCTGGTGGCCACCACCACCAGCACCACCGGCTGGGTATCCCGACATTTTGGTAGACAATTATCTATGAAATCATGTCAGCATGGATAGGCAGATCAACGAATTGCGATCAGCACTTGAAAGGACAATCGTCGTCATGTCTAGGGATATTGGGCAACTAACCGTCCAAAAACCATCAGGTAGGATGCAGGAGATGAGTATCGAGTGGTCGGTGAGAGGGCTGATGTGGGAAAGCCCAAGCTAATGTGGCCGGCACAACGAGAGCAGATAGCGACAGTAGTTTGGGTCAAGTTGAAAGTCGTCTCGTGGCTCCGCTGCGATTTTTGGACTCCAGGGGATTGCGAGAACAAATCAAAGCGACCGGTGTGGTCGGCCTGTTGATTGTTTGGTCTAGTATGGAGCCAAACTGACGAGATTGGGGAAGAAGCTGGCTGAATGTAAGGTGCGCTGCGTTGCTCCAGGAAGCAAAGCAATCGTCACCTTTGCAGTAGTTCGTAAGAGCTCAACGAACTCCCGAATAAGGCGACGCGAATTGACCTCGGGGTGAGATGGTTTTCTTGGTGTTTTAGTTTCGTGACTGCCTGGGCTGGTCGTCTCGCAAACGAATGTGGTGAAGATAAGAGGACAAAAAAGGTAGGTAGGAGGAAGGGAAAAGGGGTGACGGAACGCGGAAAGTGGAAGGTGCGAACCGTTTGTGGTCTGTGTGGGAGGAAGTAAAAAGGGGGGAATAGGTGAAGTAGACAGGTAGGTAAGGTTGGGAGCGAAGATATGGATGTTAGGTTGCGCAGTAGCGGTACTACGTGTAAGGGGATGAGCTAAGGCCTAAGGCCTGTCTGTACCTTTACACAAGCAAGCACTCACGCCACAGTACCTAGGTAGGGTACTCTCGATAGGTACTGCAAAAGGGGGGGGAGGACCAAGGTGGTTAAGGGAAGGAGGAGGGGGGCGAGTAAGGGCAGAGCAGAAGCAACTGCCTGCAACGAGAGGGGCGGACAAGACGTGGGTTGGATTGGATTGGATTGCTTGCTCGTCCCTGATGAAAAGGGGGGAGGGGTGTGGAAGGGAAGCTGGCGTGCTGGGGAAGTTTCCAAGTTAAAGCGAAAGGAGCCCATACGTTTACAAACCGGGAAAAGAGAGAGAGATTTTTCAAGAATCAAGACCTTTCTTTCTCTCTGTTAGTCTCCATTTTCTCTCCCCCGTTTCCTCCCCTCTTCTCCCGCGGTGATCGGACGGTATTCTTCTGTTAACCGAGGCCGTATCCCAGAGACAGATTGCAACGAAAAATACGGGTAGGAGACATTGACCAGACCTACACCAGACAGGAGATTCAAAACAAGGATGGGCTCACTAGCAAGACCAACAGCAGCACAGCAAGCACAGCGGGAGGGGAGCTGGATGCAACACTATGTACAGAGCGAAAAGGTGTGGACCACCTATCGCCCAGGGCCGATCTCACTTCATTCAAGGAAAGTGCCCGGGTACGAATGGAACGCGTCGTCTAGAGGTAGGTGGAGTTTTTTTTGTTTTTTTTTAACCCCCGTGTCCCCTCTCCCTCGTAATCAAGTTGGTTTCCCTGAGGCGCCTTGGACGGCAGGCGTGGCTGTGCCCTGCTGAGCATGCATTCCCGCTTGTTGACTGGCCAGATGAAGAACAGACAGGCCCATTTTGGCAAGGTGCCGCGGTCGACGGTACGTCGTGTCTGTGGGCGGAACGAGTGGGATGGCTAAACACTCTAGGTAGCGACATATACTATGTATGTACATGCACACTAAGACACTGTGTACCTAGGTACCGAGTACGTATTCGGACTCTCGTCGCTGGCGCAAAACCTCCTTGGAAAGGTGGGGGGGGGGGCGTTCCAAGACACTCGACAGGGGGGTTAGTGACGGTCGGCGGGTCGCTTCTGGTCGTGACAGTTGCCCGGCGGGATGTCAGGCCAGGAGGAACCGCTTTATCACAGCCAAACTCGCTTACGATTATTGACATTCATTCTCAGCTATGTCTCTGGGAGCGTCCAACCCAGCCAACGTGCCAGCCCGCCAACATTTGTGGTCTTGAACTTTGGCTCAATCGGCTTCTGGCATTTATACTTTGCCATCATCATTGTCGGTTGGTTGCCCTGATCAACACCTCCCATCCATCCTCTCATCATCTGACTCGATCAGTCTCATGGCAGTGCTATCCGTCTCTAGGTGCACTCACCGAGACACGATACACAAACATTTACTGTGTACCTACACAGCAGATTTCGTCTTCTGCTGGCCCCGCTCAACTCGGATCAGGATGCCTTGGATTCGTTTCGTTGCAGGCTCGGGGCGGGGGGTCCAATTGTGCGTTTTCCCGGACTCCTCGCAAGTGAGTGCTTCGTGTCCAACTTCCAAGGAAGCGATTATGCATGTACTGTGCTCGGTACCCTCCCACGCGGGCTCCAAAATTTTCTCAGAGACACCTCACTCAAGCTTGCAGTATTGACCGGCGGTGTATTTTGGACCCCCCTACCTGACTGACTAATGACTGTTTGGTGGTTGTTCCCTGCCACCACCTCACAGCATTTTCGACTCTTGAAGAGCTGTTGTTCTTCGCTTTGTAGCAACACATGGTATACTAACATAGTGATTAGCAGACTCCATGCTTCTGGACTGGTGAGGTATGGCGTCTCTCGTTGCTTTTTTCTCAACTGGTCGATGACAAACATCTCAGTCAAAGGAGTAGGCAGAGAACGAAAGGGGGAATATCTGGCCAGGGGTAGCATTCCAGAGTTTTCAGACTACAACACTGCAGAGCAAGGCTGGGCGCTCCGATACTTGGTAGGCCAGTGTCAGTTCGGTGCCATCTCTAAGCCTTCTTCAAACAGCCCTCAACTCAAGAAGCCCCGACAGTCCAGTCGAAGGCCACACGGCGAACGGAAACAGGACAAGCAGGATGAGGGGACTGGTGATGGTAAGGGTTCGTCTCGTCGCGGGAGCGTCTGGTGTTTGGCCATTGATCCTTGGTTGGAGGTACCTAGCACTTAGATAGGTACCTACGGTACCTAGGTCGGTACCAGGTTCTGGGATACATACTACGTATACCACCACTCAGTTCCATCTGTGCCTGAGGAGAGACGAAGTAGCTAGCTGCAGCCTAGCTGCAGGCAAAAGTACCTGTAGAACTCTCCTGCAGGTATTTCTGGCCGTGCTTCCTCGATTACCTGGTATGTCAGCGACAAGTACTTCGAGATCCTTGTGCATGTCCCGCACAGATCTAGCCAGTGAGAACTAATACGTACAGGTAGGTATATGGGTCTATACCTGTTATGGTGGTTTTACTTACCCATCATACCATAATTAGTAGGTAGCCAGCCTCCCCTGTCAGTCCGGCTCTCCTTCATCAGAGGGCCACCAGCTCCATCCTGATCCCACTCCCTCGGGCCGTTGCGATTGCTGTCGCAATCACTGTGGCAGGAACGCGGCGGCGTGGCGCGCTCGTGTTGTGGCGACGGCCGTTTTAATCAACCGTTGTCCCGCTCCTTATTCTCTTGCTACCCGTCATTGCCCCTGGTAAAATTACGGGCGATGATGACTGCGAGCGGCAAGAGGGGAGCTCCGATCCTGCAGAGCTCGTGTCCTTCGCTTCACGCCAACTTCCCCTTCAGTCTCATGCGGCGTGACCGGAAATCTCGTGCTACCTAGTTCCGTCGTCGTCGTCGTCGTCATCATCATCCAACCCCACTCAAAGCACTGGAAAGTAGGCAGAGAAACAAGCTTGAGGCAACACGGACTTCCACATACGGTCGTGGGTCTGCCAGCTTTCATCTAAGGGCACTGCACTGCGCTATGCATGCACTGTAACGGCAGCTGCAAGCTGGTGAGCTCCCCCTATTCCATCAGATACTCAGCCAAACCGGCGCTATCGGTTGCATGGAATTGAGTTGGCCGTTCCATGTTTTGACCCTCGGACAAGACGCGGTCAACGAACAGATCCTTCCCTTGGCTGCTGGCTCCATCAACCCAGCCACAATCAAGGATGCGTTGGTTCACCTGGAAGGCTCGACACGACCAAAGCGCGTCTTCCTTCCCCGGTGATTTGGTATAGGGCTAAGAGCATACAACCACGAACTTGATGAACAAGTGCTACAGCGGCTCCGGCTGAAGGTAGTGTAAGCTACCTACTACCCATCCGGTACCTCTAGATACAGACAAAAGCTATACGTGTACGCGGGTCGCATCTCAGTCGATCGTCATTCACATCACAGACGCGCCGTGGTGGCGACTGTGCTGCCGACAGTCATGGCCGTACCCGCCAACCCCGGCCAAGCAAGCATTGGCGGATCAGCACTATCAGGGCACGGTCAGCAGCAATGGGGAACAGCGAGTTGAACCAGACAATGTCACCCGGGGGACAAAAAAGACCGCCGATTTGCAAGAATCTCATGGCCCTACAATCCAGATACCTGCAAATAGGCAAATGATCCTTTTTTAATATATTCTATACCCTTATCCTACCTGAATTGATAAGTGCCTCTTAAATGCGCCAATATGGTGAACTTAAAGCTCTGTTGCTTATTACAGCAGTTGTAGTAGTGGTGGTGGTGGTAGTCGTAGTGCTAGGGAAAACCGGCGGTCTTTTTTGTCCCCCGGGTGAATGCCATGTTGATCCTCCCCCCCCCCTTCATCGACTGTCGAAATCGCCGTAGACTTGGTTGCAGATTGTAGACTGGTGCCACTAGTATACTTCACGTAACATATGTACCATCAAGATGCCCGATACTTCGCCGCTTGATGCTTCCTTCCGTCTTGGTAATAGTTTTCATGTGACGACAGGCCTGGGAGAAGCCGATGGATCAACACATCGATGTTTCCATATCAATGTAACTAATCGATGCGCAAAGTTCAACTTCCACTCGGAGGCCATCGCTTGTCTCGCTGGTCCACAACTTATTTTCAGGTTGCTAGACATTTCAAACGGAACTATAGAAGCTTCTGCTAGTGCAGTGCATAGCAGCAGCAACAGGTCCGCTCTACTGGGTACTGTCTTCGTTCTGTACTGGGCATGTAACTATGCCCCAATTGTGAGCAAGTACTGACAGGGTCACACTGCCATCTTTAATCGATGCCATCAAAGCTTATCAGTGTCAGCAACACATTCGACTCGCCTACCCACCAAACGCTAAAGGGAGGTTTCGAGAAGTGCCCGTCTGTTTGGGACAACGAGAGGAGAGGAGGAGGGGGGGGGGGGCGCTAAGAAAACACATACTGTAAAAGGCAGGGAATGCAAACGTTACGATCGGGGGGGCCAGCAACCAGCCAAGACGCTAATAATCAACACTTTGAAGGCGCTGAAGCGGTGTGGATGCGTTGTCGGATGCAGGTACCGGCCCAGAACGAGTCAATCATAAGCCAGAGTCAAGAACTTGCTTTAGCGTCATTTCTTTTCGGATAGGCGCTACCGTCCACCCTCCCAAGCAAGCCCCGGCGTTGGTCGACGATGATGCCATCATCTACACGTTTTCCCCTCCACTCTACCAGAAGAACGAGAGTGGGATGGGAGGGGGCGATACTACGCTTGTCTATAATCCACCGGGAAGGATTGGACAGCACTCATCTTGCTTTGCATTGCTATCCAATGTGAATACCCACAAATCCGCTGTGAATATGCCCGACGATCTCGATCGACCTACGGCTTTCTGCCTCCATCTGACCAGCTGGCCGATATGGCTTGCTTTCTCCTCGATGGCTTTTGAGGAGTTCTCCCGATGATAGCTGATTGCACGATAAGTAGCTACAGTACTGGGTCATTAGTATTTGCACCCCAATAAGGATCACAGATATCTGCTCCATATTATCCAAGGCTGGGCAATCCAATCAGCATCATCTTTTAGTGTAAGCTCTACCTAAAGTAATGGCTTCAGAATTATGTATACCCTCTTGCGCCTAACAATGGGTGAGGCAGAGGAATCCTACCTGGTGTGCAAATACTGATGACCCCGTACTGTCCACTAGCACACTCTTCAGAAAGGACCACCTGCCGACACTGTTTGCACACAGACCGGACAGGCATTCCACGACGGACCTAACGATAGCCGTACGGTAAGACGGCCTGACATCATATCCTCTTGATGGGCCCCAGCAGGCACTACGCGCAAACCCGCACCGTTGTCGGCGCGTCCCTTTCCCCTGTATGTATATCAACATTTTGATAGGTGTTCCAAACCCGCTCTGAAGGGGGGTCAAATCCGCTAGCTAAGGTACCTGTAGGTAACCAGCCGGCGAACCTACCAGGGGGCCGCCCCGGTGAAGGGGGCGCGTTTCGATGTTTGTAGTTGATACCTAAGCATTCGTTTTCACATACTGCCTGGTACCTACAGTGCCGGCCGGTGGCTTTTGTGGCTCAACGGACAACGGTTCGAGAGCCGTATTTCCTTTAAGCTGATTTCGACACACCCTCCTTCTTGCTGCTAATATCAAGACTGGCACGCATTTTTCCTTTGTTCTAGCCCGGCCCAGAACAGCAACAGAAACAGCTCATTACTTTCCTTCTTCTTTGTCTTGGGAGGTGTATCATGTCAGGGGGAGTGATGTTTGTCTTGGATAGCACCGATAACACATCTGGCGGAACATAGTGGACACTCGTTTCAAAGTTCTCGGACAGAATAGCACCAGATGCTGCCTACCGTCTTGTTGAACTTCACCGTGCAGCCCTGGCTTTGCCAGTCCCAGACTGGCAGTATCCCCGCTCACTATTGTTAGATGGTTTACCGCATACTGCATAGGTTTCCACGGATGAGAGCACTGATCAAATCCGTGGCGGTTCATGGCAAATCAGGCCGCGCGGGCACGCTCAACTGGCGGGTGCGGGTCTCATTTCCAGCACCTCCTTGGGACTGTGTCTTATGCGCGCTTCTTTCCCACCTACCTACCTAACTATCAAGTTCCTTCCCTATTACGTATGTATGGCACCTACCTACACTTGGTGCTAGGGAACTACACTAGTGCACCCACAGCCTTTGGGGGCAGAAAGAGCCAATCTCCGTGCGTGCCGATCGTCTGAAGGGCTTTGCATCCAAAAAGCACGCCTCATACGAGGCACGACTCGATACCAGCGTTACTCATCTATCGCCTGGCCCATCAGTGATTTTTGGATGCCGCCCTTTTCACTGTCGGTTCGAAACTTGAAGCATCGGTAATCCTTCCGACGTGGAACACTGGATTGCCCCCCGACCGGGGCTGTGCAGTATCAAATGTATCAAGCTTCGATTTTACAGGGGCGCCCTGGGCCTATCAGTCAAGGATTTCTGACAGCCTCGAACGCGGCCGCTCTTGGTCCGAACCGTGATTTGAAAGCGTCGCCAGTCAGTTGACACTAGACTACCGAGGTCGCGAGCCAACAAGAAGGCAACGACGAATGAACACTTGCACTTCGCAGCGACCGGAAGCTCGATAACTATGCATCAAAAAATTCTCTTGCTGTTCGTGAACTGCATTCGTACAGCTGGAATGCCAGCATCCATAATCAGTTGAAGATCACGTGCCCGGGAATCACGCTCGTCCAATGATGTGTTCGTCTAGAAAACCAGGTTCACCCAGCGCGGTTGCCCCTCGCAACGCAAATAGATTTGAACCAACGTTGACTCTGCCCAAACATTCGTGAGAAGGCGAGTCGCTTTCGAACTTGATGTACATACCAGTATCTACAGCAATATCCGCCACAAGGTACATCACCATGGCCGGATACGTCGACTTTGCCTCGTCCAGTGAAGATGAGTTTCCTGACCTCGACGTTGTCTTCCAGAGAAGTAAACAGATTCGCCAGCCCGCCAAACCATCGGCACCAGCACAAGATTCGGCAGGCAAAGATGATGACGATGCGTCCCCGTCAAGGCAGCTCGAGGAAGAGGCTATTCACTGGAATGCGGCAGCGCGTGGGGACTCCGATGCTGCGCCGTTCGCGGTGATACGACGCCGTAAGCTCGGCATAAAAACGGATAACCCCTTACTACAACCTTTTGGGGCTTTTGGGAAGAAGAATGAAGGACAGAGCCTGTATGATGTTCCGGTCAAGACCAGGAAAGTCTCTGAACCGAGAGTGCGCGAGCTACGCTTCAGGAGTCGAGATGCGACGCCGACAGACATCACGCCGCAGGAGGTAGAAGACGGATCGGGGGATAGCGCAAACGAGCAGACAGAAATCACCGAGGCCGAGATTTCCGAGTTCTTTGGCGATTCGCAATCAGAGTTTGAGGAGGACGACATCCCGATTCTCTCTGGTCGCAAAGAGCCAATGCATCGACCAATTCCAGATCGCACCTGCCAACAGGAGACAGGTCCGGTATCGAAGGACCCTCGCAGAGCACTGGGGCACACACCAGGCATTACCCTACCAGCATCCAAGCCATCAAAGAATGGCAAGACTCGAAACCAGTCTACTAAGAGAGAGCAGGACACCAGAAGGGCACTTGGGCGGGATGTCGCAAGGTCCAAGTCTCTCGTTATCGATTCGACTGATGATATGACCAACACCCTTTGCCAGCTGGACATGTAAGATACATACGTTCACCGTCTCCTGAATATCATTGACGAACGATTGCAGCACAAGCGAAGATTCCCAGAAACGCGCCGCAAGTGCCGGAGATGATTATGCTTCACCAACATCACCACCATTGACACCACCCAGGCCATCCATCAAATCATTGGTATCTCCCACGAAGCTCCCTGGCATCCCGAAAACACCACACAGGCCTAGTATGGACATGTTTTGGAGTCGGGAGTTCGTTGACGAATGGAACGAGGAGCACTCCCCCAAGAAGCTGATTCTGCCCCCGACGCAAAAGAGTTCGGCAAAGAGTCCAGCCAAGCCAAAAGCACGCAGGATGGAGAGCGCTAAACAAAAGGAGACCAAAAAAGCATTTGAGCAGAGAAAGCACGAACTGGCCCAGGACTTCCTTCGTGAACTAGACGACGCCATCACGCAAGGCAAACTCCAAGCCCTGGCCGAGTCTACCGGAGGTATCGAGATCAACTGGTCAGCCAAGCTCAACACCACGGCGGGCAGGGCCAACTGGAAACGGGAGAAGGTTCGCAGCAAGCTACCCGACGGGACCGAAAAGTCCACGGACCGCCATCACGCCTCCATCGAACTCGCAGAAAAAGTCATCAATGACGAGCACCGTCTCCTCAACGTCGTCGCACACGAGTTCTGCCACCTGGCCAACTTCATGGTCAGTGGCATCACGGGCAATCCACACGGCAAGGAGTTCAAGGCCTGGGCGGCCAAGTGCTCGCAGCGCTTCGGCGACCGCGGCATTGAGGTTACAACGAAGCACACGTATGAGATCGACTACAAGTACGTATGGGAGTGCACCGAGTGTGGGCTCGAATACAAGCGCCACTCCAAGAGTATCAAACCGGAGCGCCACCGCTGTGGCTCCTGCAAGGCCCTGCTGAAGCAGACGAAGCCGACACCGAGGACGACGGGCAAGACGTCCGAATACCAGCAGTTTTTCAAGGAGCAGATGGCAATAGTGAAGCAGGAGCACCCCAAGAGCCCGCAGAAGGAGGTGATGAGGATCATTGCGGAAAAATGGGCGAAACGAGGCGGGAGCAATCGCGTGACTCCCGACTCAGAGGACCAGTCAGCGTCGATTTCCGAGACGAGTGTCCGCAAGATTGGTTCCCGTCTTGTTGACTTGAAGTTGTGATTCATGAAGATTTATAAGGAGACGTTGGAGGAGTCGAGTCGAGCGCGGGATGTAGCCTTCCTCGTTGTTCTGGGTTGGTTCGTCATCGATGCATGAGTTATCCGGGACGCACCCTGTATACTTTGTGAGGCGGCGTAGCTTTGCTGCCTCATGCTACCCAAATTCACGCTATCTTCTCGCGCACAAGAGTCCCAGCCGCACCTAACGCCGGTTCAAGCGAGACGGAAAGCTGTTCCGCCATTCATATGTTCATGTCGAACCCTTCCAACTATAGCCCCGTGCACAAGGCAACTCAAGCTGGCACTCTTGCCGGCCCATTCTTCTCAAACCTCCTGGAACAGCGTCCAGTCCTTAACCTTGAGCGTCTCCCAGATGCGGGCAGCATACTCGACGGCGTCGCCAATGAGCTTACCCTGCTTCCCGAGTTCGAGATCAACATCTGCCTCGTCGTACTCGCCTTTAATGTGCGGCACGTTAATGGTGATAAGGATATCGGTCGACTCCTTCTCGAGGCGGAGCAGCGTCAGGATGATGGCCGTGAAGTCAGGAGCTGACGAGCCGGACTTGGAGCCAGGCTTGGCGTGTGGGGTCTGAGTCGCGATGAGGGTATAGGCAGGGAATTCGGGGCTATCGTTTTTCGTGCCTGTCAGTCTCTTGTTTGTTCTTCCTAACTGTACCCTAACTTGTGTTGCGAGGTTTGCGCCCGGGGCAAAAATGGCATGTAGGTATGAAAAGCCACGTACCTGAGCCTGGAGAAGGATGTCTCGGTCGTGTTCCACACTTTTACGGTGTCAATATCTTCGCCAACGAGCTCCTCGAGGTGCGTCGTCATGGCACGGCCGTCGATCTCGGGACTGCTTCCTGCGGGGCCAACGCGCTCCGTGATGTCAAAGATGATGCTAGTAAAGCCGTCCGAGTCGATCCAGACCTCCTGGTTGTCGGGAACCTCGCGGAGTTTGCTATTCATTAAGGAAGCCAACTGTCAGCGAATGATGTGCTTGGGGCCGGGGCAAGGCTTTGCAGATATGGGGAGGGGCATGGGGAACGAACCTGACGTCGGCAAACTTCTCAGGAAGGTCTGCGACTAGGGCGCCGCCATAGAGGGGAGTGTTCTTGTATCGGGTCATGACAGCTGATGGGCAATAGAAATGTAGAAATGTAGATTTGAAGACGGGTGCGATGGGCAAGGTCCTTTTTCTGGTCGCAAAGCGAGGTCTCGGTAAATGTTGTAGTCAAGTCTCGTAACGAGCGGCGACGGAAACTTGTAGGACTTGCAAGAAAACCGAAGGGAGGCGATTAGATCGGGCGAGCGTCGGGTATCACAGAGATCTTACGGAAGGAAGATGGAACGTCACTCAAGAGGGTATAGAGATGGCGCACAACTTAAACTGAGATAGATGTATTGGCTGGTAGGCTGCCTTACTTGCGAAAGCCTCGGCCTGGGTGTTTACGAAGTTGCCTTCAGTACTTGAGGTGGTGGGTCGGGGGGTTCAGAAAAAGGAACCTAATGAGCAGTATCAAAGATAAAAGGCAGGAATAGAGGAAGAGGAGGGGAGAGAGTGGAGGGGCCGGGGCGGATGGATGGAGGGGTATGACGACAACCGTGACAGGGACAGGGCTCGATTGGGATCCGCACTGCGCTGCGCGATGTTGTTTCCCACGACTACCTACTGGGAAGGCTTCTTTGCATTTGACTCCGTACAATGTAATGCGAACAAAGCGCATCATAAAAACCCCAGCGCAACTAAAACCAAGCCCGAACTGATCAATTGCAACCTTCCAAAAATCAAAAACCAAAAATTCGAACCTGGAAACTCCAGATGAGAGGGTGCCAAAGATTGGTGGAATGGAGTCTGTTGGGCCATCCAACGGTCACATCTGGTAAAAGGCAAGAGGTGAGTTCGATAGGAGGTCCCACTCCAACAATCCGAACTCATTTTACCCTCTAAGTACTATTCCATTTTCAACACACAACCGGGACCCACACAAGCTTCCTCAGCTTCCGTATCCCCGCCCACTGCATACATGTGCCCTTCGCATCTTCGTATCCTTCTCATGCACAACTTGATCAATCTGTGTTCTTCTTTCTATTTTGCCAATTGCGCAACACTCTGAACTACGCTTGATTGCACACGTGACTTTATAATCACATACCAGAAACCATGACTTCCAGCCTAGCATCATGCATCTTTTGCAAGATCATCAAGGGTTCGTCAAACTCCTAGTTCCCCTCATTTCAACATGATTCCAAAGCTTCTGGGAACCCCGTAACCAAGTAGAATGTCGCTGATAGGATTTAATCGCAGGTGAAATCCCTTGTTTCAAGCTCTTTGAGAGCGACAAGACGCTGGCCTTCCTCGACATCAACCCCCTCAGCCGTGGCCATGCTGTAAGCCGCCACCGTCAACTCCTGCCCCCGCGACGTCCATGTTGTTGACTTACATCACCCCCATAGCTCGTCATCCCTAAGCACCACGGCGCAAAGCTGTCTGACATTCCAGACGAGCATCTCGGCGAGATTCTTGTAGGTCCTGTTCGGAGTCTTCCAGTCTCGTTCTACTGACACGCCTCAAGCCCGTGGTGAAGAAGCTCATTGCCGCGACTGGCGCCACGGACTACAACATCCTCCAGAACAACGGCCGCATCGCCCACCAGCTTGTCGACCACGTAAGTCTTCGGCCCGCTTTTGCAATCACTGTTTCGAATGCTGACAAGCCACAGGTTCATTTCCACATGGTAGCAAGCCTATTCTTCGGTATCTTACATCCTCACGCTAACATCGGTCTCAGATTCCTAAGCCCAACGAGACTGAGGGCCTTGGCGTCAGCTGGCCCCAGCAGCAGACCGATATGGACAAGCTCAAGGCCCTCTTTGAGGATATTAAGTCCAAGATGTAAACGGGCCAATCATGATATATTTGAAAACCCCGCCTTCAACCCGGTAGTTTGGGTATCAGATCTTATAATTTAACGGCCCATGGCTCATGTAACTCGATCCACTCTCATGACGTGCGTGTATGTCCCCCGTGACTCTTAAACCCCTTACGAGAACGGATTCTAGTCTACATCATCGGCCGAGGTGGCGATCGCGGGTGTGCCGTTGGTGATCTGTGGAGCAACAGCTCCCTTGGAGTACATGTTGATCTCTCCGCCCTCCTGTATGACGCCAGTCCGGTCCAGGAAGCACTTGGCGCGGATGTACGGGTCTAGCTTCCAGTAGCTGTCTCTTAGCTTACGGGCAAGTTGATCGCGCTGTGCTTTAATGGCAGGCTCCTTGTCCGTTCCGGCCTCTTGAATCCATTGCAAGGTTGACTCCTCGTACTCGTGGATGAGGTCCTCTCGGCCAGACACTAAAGTGTCCCGTGTCGCTGTGTCCTTCATCTTATCGTTCTCTCCATCAATCGGTTCCACATACTTGTAGCACCATTCCTCCTGACCGTCAAGCTCCTTGAGGATGCGGCTAGGCTCAATGAAATCAGACATCTCCTTGACATTGTTGGTGAAGTGGACCTTGGCGGCCACGACCGGATCAAGCCAGCCCTTGATGATCTTCCAGATACCTGCCCAGTGTTAGTTGCCACTTTGCCTGTCATTTCCAGTAGACACAAACCTTGGAAGACCCAGGGGGCACGGTGCACCAGAACAGTCCCGAGAGATTCGGGGTAGTTGGCCTCGAAGCACTTGATCATGAATTTGACAGGGGTGTAGTCCTGAACCGATGCTCAGCATCATCTTATCGAGTCGTGTTGGACTAGAATCACTTACCATGTTCGCCATGGAGAAGCCGGTCATGTCGAAGACAATGGTCTAGGACTGGTCAGCATCCACCCAAGAAACAATGCAGGGAGAAATCTTACAGCTGTGTCTACAGGAGGTGCCAGAACCATGCGTGCTGTCTCGATCAAGAAAACAGTGTACTTTTCGAGACTCTCCTCGCACTGCTCGCCCTGCCTATGCATGCGCACTCTGACGTGACAAATAGGACGTCCTGCCTTATCGAGGCCGTGAATGAAGGTTTTGCCTGACCGAGCTTGGGCCATGAAATCCTCTCCAAGTTTCTTTGTGTTAGCATCAGAACTCTTTGAGGCTTCCAGAGCACCAGCTTCGCCAGTTCTCATGATGTCCTCGTCAACCTTCATCTCCGTTAACCGCCAGTTCATGGTGGATATCATCATGACAAAGGCCTTCTCCACATCCCATTTGCGCGCCCTCAGAAAGCGCAGCGCCAAAGCATCTGGGTGGTCGTGTTTGACCATGCCCCAAATTGCCGCGCGCAGAGCCTCAGGGCTTTGGCTGGCCAGAGCTTCTTGGAATTGCTTGGTTTGACCATATTTGTCGTCGCCATCTTCCTTGAGGGTTGTCTGAATGGTAGTCGAAGAGTTTGTTGAACCAGTCTCTTTCTTATCCTTGCGACTGAACAGTGAGACGCGTTTCTTCTTGGGTTTCTCGTCCTTTCCAGCAGCCGACGTCTCTGTCGGGGCTATGCTGGCAGATGTGCTATCTGCAACTGGGACACTGGGATCCTCTCCCAAGGAAAGAATCAGATTCCACAGCTGGCGTAGCTTCTCTTCCTGCTCCGCGGTGAGGTTTCCTGGTCTTCCAGGAGGCATTTCCGTTGCCATTATGTCTGAGAGGTGAGATGCTAGGGGGTGGGTCTCAAGCTCGGTCTCGGCCGCGGGGTCGGGATCAGGGAGGTGTTGATACAACACGCCGTAAAGACACACGGAGACGATAGCGAGGGAGTAGATAACTAAGTCGATGCGAGATTGAAGCAAGACGTGCGGCGCTCTGTGGTTGTAGGGGCTCGACAACTGCCTTGACCCGAGCGAATGGAATCGCCCGTGATTTGACGATGGGGAGGGGCGGTTGGCTGTCTGTACGCTCGGTGTAACCAGAGATTGCCGTCCGAGTTGAGGAGTCAATGGTAGTTGAGCAAGGCGGCCCCTCGCCGTGGATAGGAAGAACCTTTGTGGGAATGTGAAAATTCGTGGCAAGGCCGAGGTTTGTGGTTTCAAACTGACCGGCATCAGTCGAAGATGTCTGTCAATGCCCGGAGACTGACGTGGTGGTGCTGACACAGGGTCCTGTCAAGGTCAGCAGGGTCATCCCAAATTGCAAAGCATTAACAAAGAACTGGTTTGTTGGAGAGAGAAATGAAAGGTGGGCGTAAAGTGAGATTGGCCAAGTAGGCGGAGCGCGCATGGTGGGAAGACACCTTACGTTAGCGGTCTAGGTGGACGAGGACGGGACTCAGAGGCGATTCATGGTCTTGCTGTGAGAGAGAGGCACGAGGGGGGTGGGGGGGTTCAAAGTCAGAGAAGGCTATGACTTACGCAGACTCAAGGATAGGGCTGAAGTTCTGCGAGATGGCTGGTGGCGGCCAAGGAATGCCAACTCAAAGACGAGAACGATGCTCGTGGGGTAGTGGTGGACTGCTGAGTTTGAGGGCAATAGGCTTGTCGATTCAAGCAAGGTAGAACACGATGGTAAGTGGCCTTTACCAAAGGATGACGGATGGCGCAAATGAGATGGTGCCTGCTGATTATGAATATGTGGGCAACAGTATGGTATTGGGTGAGACTAGGGGGGAGAGTCCGCACGGGGTGTCTTGTCTTTAGCTGGTTAGGAACTACAACCACAGACGGAGCTGATGTGTAGGTATCTGTGGACGGAATGACGGGCTGGGACTGGGGGTTGGCGAGCAAGGGGAGGGAGGCTCAGACAGCCGACGACGACAGCGATAATCGCAAGGAACGCGCTGTGAGAGGCGTCCTGTGGATTGCAGCTGCAGTAGAAATATCCGAGCGATCTGAGCGCGCGCTACAGAATGGAGGAACTGATTGAGGATTCGTTACTGTCGCTGGGTGTCAGCTGTGGATGGTAGCTGTAGTAGCTTCGACTCTTGGTGCGGTGGCTACAGGTATGCAATCAGCTGGTAGGGTTCGCGAAGGTGGGATGTCGCGAGGCAGGAAATTGGTCAATTGCTGACGCAAGGGATGAGTAGGAATTTTGTGGAATGCTCATAGCTGTGAGCTTGTAACAAGTGACAGGTTGTCTTTTCGCGTATTGAAAAGTTTGTGAGCTGTGGAAGTGCTGTCAGATTCGAGTCTTTTAGCCTGGAAGCACTGTCTGTGGCTGAATGCATCAAACTTGCAGTACAAAATGACAGATGCAGTATCAAACCTCATCACGAATGGCCACGCGACATGCTCAAGCCGCCGCAGCCTCCGATAAGGCACTGCTGCTGAGGGGTTAACCCAGTTTGCGTCATCCCGCCTCGACTACAGGGGGTCTTTTAGTGATGACGGGTGGCACTTACAGCGTCCGACCCCCTACCCATACATGCTGAACTGCAGTTGTTGGGCTGACAATGGAAGGTGGGTGTAGGTAGGAGGTACCTTAGCGTATCAGGTGATGCATGATGGCTGACCAGCAGCTGAAGGCACCTGGCAGGGTTGGAGCTGAGTGCGGGGGGACCATCGATTTGAACCCCAGTTTGTTGATGTTGACCCGTGCATTGAGTTTTGGTAGGTAGTCCAACAATACGGTCCGACCATCACCAACCACAACCACCCATCACGACACCTCACGTTCACATGAAAAGCTCACGCACCTCCCTCACTACCAAAACTTTGACAATACAAGTCCGCTGCGCTTTTGCTTTTCAGTGCATACCCAATTCGCCGTCATCATGGCCGACCACGACCTCGATCCCAGCGACAAGCGATCCACATCACGCACCCGCAATTCGCGTCCCACAACCCCAATGCGCCCAACGACACCACTGCGCCCCTCGTCGCGGTCGTCCTTCCGTGAGTCTGCCCGTGACAGCGTGCACGGCGGCGGCGAGTCGTTTCCCCTCAACGCCTTCGAGCCGGCCTTCGCCGAGCTCTCGGACGCCGTCGCCGACCTCGAGGCCAACATGATGCACTTCCAGTTGATGCACGAGAGCCTGGCCCGCTTCAGCGAATCCTTTGCGAGCTTTCTGTATGGTCTCAACATGAACGCTTTTTGTGTAGACTTCCAAGAGGTGCGGCAGGATTTCTGGGACCCAATGTCGTCCGATTTCATGCTAACATTTGCTTTCCCCAGGGCCCTGTGGCCGAGTCATTCCGGCGTGCAAAACAACAGGAGGAGTCCGGGGTAAACGCGGCGATAGGTATACACTCTACACGTCACAGCACAATGGCAGCGTCCGAGACTAATGCGAAGGGTCTTAGGAATTCCTCGCGCGTCAGAGAGGACCGCCCCAGACAATGAAGGCGAAACAACTTTCATGTATTTACGCCTATTCCATTCCCGCGCCGGAAACCTCGACAGCTTCCTCTAACCAAAAATAGGACTACGGACGTTTCATTTGTCGAAAACCCGCCCGCCTCCTCCAAACCGACCGCGAGATACAAGACCCCTACCACAAGAGGTTCCCGAGTCCCGGCCCCAGCCACCCGCGGTACAGCGCGAGGCCGTGCAGGAGGTCGCGGAGGCGCCGAGTCTCAAAGAGGCCGGGGCAGTGGTATCGTCAGACCCCGCGCCCGTGGCATTCGGTAAGCTCCTCCTCAAAGGATCATGCTGCCATATTCTCTCTAAATGGGGCGCCGTCCTTTTCTTTACACTTGGACGTCTTAACAGCGCCTGTTCCGACATTCTCGTCGGGCGAGTGAGCAAGTGGATGATGTAAAAAGACCTTTATTATGCCGTCGTGAAAGGGTATCATCTAGTGTCTACTCTCGAGCCCCGGTAGACTTTGGGCAAAAACGACAAGACTCAAGTCTCCATCTCAATCTCTTGGTCGAGTGCCTTCTCCGGGCCGTCCTTGTTGACACCCTTGTTGTCCGTTCGGAGACCAACGGCAGCCTCGGCGTCCTTTTGGGTGTAGGGTTCCTCCTTCAGCTGCTTGACTCTAGGCGGGGATTAGTCGAGGACACGCAGGGCATCAGAGCCGAGTGCTCCTGGAAGTGTGTATGTGTGTATGCAGATGACGAACCTGCGCTTGTGAGGCTTGCCTCTGTGGTGGCCGACGAGGCTGACCTCGGTCTCGAACCACTTGGCGCATTCGACGCAATAGTGCTGGCCCAACCCGGGAAGATCTTCCTTTGCTTTGGTGTTCTTATAGAGCTGCAGGTGCCTCGGCGAGCGCATATCGGCCTTAATTTGATCGACATCCCTATGCGACTCGCGTTAGACTGACGGCCTTAGGATTCGTAAATATGCTTTTGGCTAGATGCATACCTTGTCTTTCTCCGCGTCTTGGTTAGGGTCTTCTTGTTTGTGACGCCCATTTTGTCCGTCGATTAAAAGAACTGACTCAAGTGAGAGGATATCGCTTTGCTGGATAATAGGATGCTGCGTCGCGGTGAATGGAGATAACCAGTGGCAGAATCCCAAATTGTGCCTCGAGATGGGGATGGCGGGGCAGAGTTTTGGTCGTGAGCCGCAAAAAGTTGCTTCACCGCTCGGCTGCTTGTATCCGGACCCGCTAAAAAGTCTGGAAGCACTGGAGGGTTGGACCAGCAACAAATCACAGTGCCTCACAGCCATGAGGCAGAGATACACACGGTGTTTACAGGCTTGCATTCATACTTACCTATCCAACCTGCCTCCCGGTAGAGCTAGGTGGGCATTCGCTCCGGAAAACGCAGAGAACATGGAGAAGAGCTGCAGACCCGGGACCTTGTCTAAGCGCTTGCTCGCTCAGATCGTTTAAGAGAGCGATGATAGATAGGTACCTCAGTGGTGATAGGAGCAGAAACCGCAAGTAGCACTACAAGTGTAAAACCATATCAATCAAACGGGCATCTAGACAATCGGAAAATCATGGGCAGTTGATTGCACGGGGTGGCCGAGGCGGATGGGGCTGTGGGCAACAGTCGCCGCTGTACCGGAAGATGGCCGCCGTCGTGGCGGGCTGAGGATGGCAACCCGAGGTAGGCAGGCTGGGCATCCTTTTGTAACGAAGCAATCAGTATCGTGAAGATGACAATCAGAGGAGCTCGGCTGTCGACTCAGAATTTGCGATATCTCCTATCATAATTCCTTCTGTGGCCGAGGGCAAATCCGGAACTGCGAGCTGACGAGCTTGCGACCGAAGGCCATCCGAGGCAATTCGAGCTCCACAGCCACGGGGAGCGCATCAACGTACAAGGGTGCAGGGTCCGCAGAGGGGAGAGGCTTCAATTCATACTATGTATGACCAGGTTCTCCTCCGGGAGGAATCCCCCACCGCCCCAGTCCTGCAGGCCTGAGAGAAATAGAGTCTCCAGACCAGAAAATTCTGGTTGATATCGTAATTGCCTCAGGTGGTTGGATGCTGTCACGGATACAAATGCAAAAAGCGAAGGTTAATGCAGGACCAACACCTGCATAATCTCCCGCAAATGTTTTCGGTGGCATACCTGCCTAGGTATAGGTAGATATCCGACGAAAGCACGCTAACACGAGGTAATGTAGTGTACAGATGCCGCGTGGCTCAACACTATGTACACTATTATATCGTCAATGCCGGAGTTGGCTTCCAGCGGATCGTTTGCTTGCCTGGATGCGGGACTGACTATCCTCGTCCCTGACTCCCCCGTCTTGGACGTCGCGTTTGGTCATCTAAGCCTACCTAAGTGGAGAATCCTGGGTACCCAAGACATCTTTCCTTCACTACTACGTAGGTAGGTACTCATTCGTACGGGCTGCGGGCACCCACCGGAATCCAGCTGGCTGGATGGGGGCTTCAGGCGCATTCGCCGCCGAATGGTTGCCTATCTGCTCGGGGCGCCTCTGCGTGGCCATGGCTGCCAGGACATGACTCCGGCTGCTGCAGCGTCTGACACGAGGCCTTTGCGACAAGAACGTACGCCTTGCCGAAACTCAATTCTCCCCAGTGAGCTTGCCCAGTGCTGACCTGTAGCGTACATGATATGATCTCCGGATACCCTCTTGTCGTGTGCGATGGATGCCGCCCAGCAGCGTGGGGGAGAAACCCACATCAGGAGAGATACGAGGTGACCTTAGTCGCATCAGGAACAAATCGAACGCGATGTGGCTGGCGTGGTTGGAGGATTAGGAGAGGCGAGGAACGTACTGCACAACGACAAATCTTCACATGTGGATGCCCTGCGTGCAAACCAACGCACTGCTGGAGTCACGACTCACAGTGTATCGTCTCGGTCGCAGCAATCGCAGCGGTGTTCCCGGGGTCGCGAGGGGAGTGACACCTTGTTAGGGTAGGGGTTAGGCTTTAGCCTCGTTTCCGGGTGGAGATCTAGGCAGAGAAGCGGAGTCCAGACGTTCTCTTTCTCTTCCTTGCTCGGCTGCCTCAAGATGAACGGACGGACGGACGATGAGGCATGCGTTTTGTCAGATGCTTGGATGCTCCGCACGTAGTAACGACGGGAGGTAAGAAAAAACACGGGTATAACCATACTAGTAGATGAACGGGGTGACGCGGAAGTTCTGCTGCATTCCAGAGAGACTGAGTAGTAGTGACGCGTGCCGAAAAGAGCTCAAAGTAACGACATGCAGCAGATGCCGTGGCATCGGTGACGTTTGTTCTGTGACTTTTGCCATTTGCTGTAAGGCGTCTGTCTAGCGGTTGTAGTGGCATTTGGTAGGCGAGGTACATATACGCACAGCCTTTCCATGTGTCCATACACGCGGCCTT
The DNA here is from genome assembly GCA_016807845.1 of Colletotrichum eleusines. Classification (NCBI taxonomy): domain Eukaryota; kingdom Fungi; phylum Ascomycota; class Sordariomycetes; order Glomerellales; family Glomerellaceae; genus Colletotrichum; species Colletotrichum eleusines. The sequence continues at coordinate 2,098,806 of JADEZO010000007.1, forward strand.
GGCTTTACCTCAATTCAAGAGGCCAAACTTACCTGGCTATTTCACTAACTACCCACGACATCGACCGGTGGGTTATTACAAGTTAGGTAAGCAATTTGGGGAGACGACGCATTCGTGAAGAAACAATGGTTCACGCGTGACGGCTGGAGACGGCGAAGAGGCGGATGAGCCGAGATGGACAATACCTATACATAACCACGAACATTTGCAACCTCGGGAACCAACCGAGATACGACCTCAGAGTCCAGACTTATGCTAATACCTACCTAGGTAGGCAGTAACAGCGGCCAGTACGAGGAATTCCAACAAAGAAGCAGGGAATCAAAAGATACATGGTCTCATGTACTTGTATCAAGGTGAAGAAAGAGACCCCACTCCAGCCTCCTTGCTGCTTTTCGTTGCTGAGTGAAAATAATCCAATCCCGCTGATTCGTCGATTGGCCCGCCGTTCCCTTCGTCATAGCCGAGGAACCCACCTTGGCCGACCCTGTCCAGGAGCGCAGCACCCAGAGAGCTTTTGAGCCGAGCACACACACCCCCGGAGAAAGGGAGGCCCCCCCCTCTTAAGGTCGGTCGGCCGAAAATCTTCGCCTCTTCGCTCTCTTCCTCTTAATACTCTTTTCTTTCTCTCCACCCTCAGAAACAAAGTTTCTTCCAAAGGCCAGCACTCAAGATCACTGTCCTCAGCTTCATCACAGCTCCGACACAACTGCTCGTCTTGCCAACGCCAACCATGTTGGCATCACGACAGCTCCTGGGCTCTGTGGCCCGGAGCCGCACTGCCACCAGTGCCTGTCTGGGACTGCGCCGGATGGCTACCGTCTCCGACTCTCCTCTTGACCGCAAGGCATGTATTCCCCCTCCCTTCAAGATGTCTCTTTCGTCGAGAGGTTTTACCTGCGTCCTCTCAATTGAGGGTGAAAGGTTGGCTGGGCGGGGCAAGCCCGCACCCGCGCCCTGTTGCTAGAGGTCAAACAAGCCGCTGACTCGCCGGAAACAGGTCAAGCAGAATATTCACGAGGAGGGCAACTTCATCAACTACAAGAAGATGTCCGAGAACCTGGCCATCGTGCGCTCGCGTCTTAACCGCCCTCTCGCCTACGCCGAGAAGATTCTCTATTCCCATCTCGACAACCCCCACGAGCAAGACATTGAGCGTGGTGTGTCTTACCTGAAGCTTCGCCCTGACCGCGTTGCTTGCCAGGATGCCACTGCACAGATGGCTATTCTGCAATTCATGTCTGCTGGCATGCCCTCTGTCGCCAACCCCACCACTGTCCACTGCGATCACTTGATCGAGGCCCAGGTTGGTGGTGCCAAGGATCTGGAGCGTGCCGTCGGCATCAACAAGGAGGTTTACGACTTCCTTGCCTCCGCTTGCGCCAAGTACAACATCGGTTTCTGGAAGCCCGGTTCTGGTATCATCCACCAGATCCTCCTCGAGAACTACGCTTTCCCTGGTGGTCTGCTGATTGGAACTGACTCTCACACGCCCAATGGTGGTGGTCTCGGCATGTGCGCCATTGGTGTTGGTGGTGCTGACGCTGTTGACGTTATGGCCAACCTTCCCTGGGAGCTCAAGGCCCCTAAGGTCATCGGTGTAAAGCTCACCGGCCAGATGTCTGGCTGGGTTACGCCTAAGGGTACGTGAATCGCCTTAGCCAGAAAGCTGCCGACAAGTGTGCAATGCTGACATTTTCCAGACATTATCCTCAAGGTCGCCGGCGTCCTGACCGTCAAGGGTGGTACTGGTGCCATTGTTGAGTACCACGGTCCTGGTGTAGAAGGTATCTCTGCCACTGGTATGGGTACCATCTGCAACATGGGTGCTGAGATCGGCGCCACCACCTCTCTTTTCCCCTTCAACGACCGCATGTACCAGTACCTCTCCGCCACCAAGCGTAAGGATATTGGTGACTTCGCTCGCACCTACGCCAAGGAGCTCCGCGAGGACGAGGGCGTCGAGTACGACCAGCTTATCGAGATCAACCTGTCCGAGCTCGAGCCCCATATCAACGGTCCCTTCACCCCCGACCTGGCCACTCCCATCTCCAAGTTCAGCAAGGCTGTCAAGGCCAACAATTGGCCCGAGGAGCTCAAGGTTGGACTTATCGGCTCTTGCACCAACTCCTCTTACGAGGACATGAGCCGCGCGGCCTCCATTGCCCGTGATGCTCTTGACCACGGCCTCAAATCTAAAACCATCTTTACTATCACCCCTGGTTCTGAGCAAATTCGCGCCACTATTGAGCGTGATGGCCAGCTCCAGACCTTCGAGGAGTACGGCGGTATCGTTCTTGCTAATGCATGCGGTCCCTGCATTGGTCAGTGGGATCGCCAGGACGTTAAGAAGGGTGAACCCAACTCCATCATCTCTTCTTACAACCGTAACTTCACCGGCCGCAACGACGGTAACCCTGCCACTCACTCCTTTGTCGCCTCCCCCGATCTAGTCGTCGCCATGACCATTGCCGGCAGCTTGCACTTCAACCCCCTTACCGACACCCTCAAGGACAAGGACGGCAAGGAATTCAAGCTCAAGCCCCCCAGTGGTGATGGTCTCCCTAGCCGCGGATACGACGCTGGCCAGAACACCTATCAGGCCCCTCCTGCTGACCGCAGCTCCGTCAACGTCCAGGTCTCCCCTTCTTCCGACCGTCTCCAGATCCTGTCCCCCTTCGAGCCTTGGGATGGCAAGGACGTCAAGGACATCCCTATCCTCATCAAGGCCAAGGGCAAGACCACCACTGACCACATCAGTATGGCCGGCCCCTGGTTGAAGTACCGTGGCCACTTGGACAACATCTCCAACAACATGCTGATCGGTGCCATCAACGAGGCCAACGGCGAGGCTAACAAGGTCAAGAATATCACCACTGGCGAGTGGGATGCTGTCCCCGCCGTTGCCCGTGACTACAAGGCCAAGGGCATCAAGTGGGTCGTCATTGGTGACTGGAACTACGGCGAGGGTTCTTCTCGTGAGCACGCTGCTCTCGAGCCCCGCCACCTTGGTGGCCTTGCCATCATCACCCGTTCCTTCGCCCGTATCCACGAGACCAACCTGAAGAAGCAGGGCATGCTCCCCCTTACCTTCTCCGACCCCGCCGATTACGACAAGATTAAGCCTGATGACAAAGTCGACATCCTTGCCACCGAGCTCGAGGTCGGTAAGCCCTTGACCATGGTTGTCCACCCCAAGGATGGCAAGCCCTTCGAGGTCAAGCTGTCGCACACCTTCAACGCCCCTCAGATTGAGTGGTTCAAGAACGGCAGCGCTCTTAACACCATGGCCAAGTCCGCTGGCAGGTCATAAATGGAGAATTTTACGTTAGCAATACGGGTCAGCTTGATGCGTGAATGGGGGTGGTGTAGGCGTACTTATCTTTACTAGCATGTTCTGGGGTGTCGGTCGGTATAACTTGAAGTCGACGGACGTGTCATGCCTTTTGTTTTGGTCGGGCAAATACCTCTGGGACCTTGTTTTTTATGCCATGTAGGCCATGATTTCGTAGTCTGTACAAATTTGAAACCTTCAAAAACGAGACTTCTGGGCATCCTATACTGCGAATTGCCGATGACACTGGGCATTCATTGCTCGCTCGGGCATTGTGACTCAAAAGAACCACTTCCATTCGCCAGCATTGCCAGATTGTTTTTATTCCAGGTCACAAGTATGCTACATGTCACTTGCTGCCACCAAAGACACTGGCTAACATGGCAGTCACGTGGTGATAAGCCGACATGATATACTCTTTCTTATCGGCGTTTCTTTGGGGTCCAAGAAGGTCCGAGTGGACCGTGGTGCATGCGACAAGCTGTCTACAATTTCCCAGTCGTGGAATAATCACAGCAATGTGCTTGGCCTCAACCCAGGCCTCCATAGTTACCCGACGTTAACAGCTGGACCGACTTTCAGCAGACCACCTTAACCCACGCTGGGGAGAGACAATTTAGGTCAGTATAATCTCCGACGAACCGCGCGCGCAGCTCTAGATCTCTCCAACACCCGGAGACGGTTGGCGCGATGGCTCCAAACGTGACATCCTTCAGCACCCTTCGGGCTCGCACCTATGTCCTCAGGCTGCCGCTCTTCACCAGGATTGTTCTTCTGGTCATCGTAATTGCCTGGATTGCGGGTGTTCAGTCGGCTTGGGACATGAGGCAGTGGGGCGCCTTGATTCCTGACCAACTGTCTTTCACATCTTGTTCGTCTCCCTCTCGGCTCTCCTTCGTCATGTAGGCATGTGTGCTAATGCTGAGCGGTTGTAGCGTACCGAATGAACACATTTCCCTTTATCCACAAGAATTTCATCCACGCAATCATGAATCTCTTAGCTTTGGCACCTCTGATGGAACGCTTCGAGGCGGAATTCGGTACTCTGACCTCGATGTCACTCTTCATAGGCCGTATGCTACCCCTTCCTCGTTGATTTATAGGCCGTATGACTGATTTCCCATAGCTCTTACCACGATTCCGGCTGTTCTATATGTTTTGATCGAGCGATTTCTCTTCAAGAGCAATGTTGGAGTTATGGGGGCCAGGTAACAACTATATATCGGCAGGGCACATGACATACACGGCTAATGAGACGTTTTGCGCAGTATTTGGGTCTTTTTGCTCCTCGGCAGAGAGGCGATTCGAACCTATAAGACAAACCCTCAGTTGACGATTGCGACGTACTCGATCCCCACGTGGACGACGCCCCTGATCCTCATCTTAGTGGTCACCGCGCTCGTACCGGGGACAAGCTTACTAGGTCACCTTTGCGGTGTATTTGTTGGATATTTATGTAAGAATCATGGGTTATACCGCCAAGAGACGTTATGCTAAGATCGAGTGTCCAGTTGGCCTTGGTTACCTCAAATTTCTGAGCCCTCCCGAAAAGGCCCTGCGATGGGTTGAATCGAAACTGAACCTACTGGGCCGCCTGCCTCACTATGTGAGCGTAGATCAGAAGACCTATGGTCGCTTCGGTGTCTTGCCCTCGAGCAGTCATGCCGGCGGCAGCAGCACCCCCATTGCGCTTGTTGGCACCACGCAGAGATTCGGACCCTGAAGTTTCCACGGTTGAACTTGTACCACTATGTGGCATATTGCCCGGAGAGGTTGGACAGCATCTAGATCGGAGTTTGGAGTTCTCAGGGCGAGATGGAATTGGCACACGTACAGGATGGGTAAAATTTGCTGTGTAGTATACTTCACTTTGTTTATTGGCCATGCCATCACAATACAAAGGCTCGGTTTTATCAAAGTTTAAGCAGGTGAGTCAATTGAACCATTATGGCAGTCCTGCAGTTGTGAATATGTAGATTGTTATCACAAGATCTTAAGGGCGTAGGGGTGCCTGTTAGTATTAATTCAGGAACCAGCGATGCGGCCAGTTGGTTCAATATACCCTGGGCACAAAGTTGTGTCAGGAGCAACAACTAGGGAATCGCCCTATAAGGTAGGATGCGGTTTGATCCGTCGAAGCTTGGGTACAGAGGGCGTCAAGTCAGGGGATAGGTAGGTAGGCGGGGCTAAAGGTGAGAGTGGGAGGTGATGCGCCCGGTTAAATGAATATTTGGGAACCCTGCCTGTCCCTTCCGCAACTGAGCTATTACCTACCTCTAGTCTGCTTCGATAAACCGCCACCCCTGAAAGATAAAGATGAAGGCTGTCCTTCTAGTACGTCAACGCGTAAAGAAGACGACCTGATTTTGTAAGCGCAGCTTCCCGGAGCTGCCGCAGAACAGCCATTGCCATGTCCCGACTAATATGTAAGATTCAACGCCCACTGGCGGCTTTGCTGCCCAGTTGTACTTTACTGACCCGGCCCCTACACAGCTTCTGCCCTCTCATTGCGGCGCGATCCACGTATCCTCAAACTCCCGCCTTACCTGTCGTTAGCATGCATTCTCGGCGGCATTGCGTGGCTGTTTCTGTTGCCTCTCAACGACTATTCCCGACGAACATACATCTCTGAGAATGCGCTGCTCCCAGGCCAGGTACACACATACTTTGGAGGAAGCGACCAGAATGTCCTGCGGGCCTACAAGAACGAGGTCAACTTGGTCAAGGGCAAGTCCAACTACGAGTACGCACGCAAGCCATCTCCTCCTTGGCTGGTGGTTCTTAGCCTGAAATTGATGGTTTTGTTTACTGTAGGATCAATGACAAACTCGAGGGCATTCTAAAGAACGTCGGTTTGAAGGTCGGGCGCCAGAACTACACGTACGAATCAGCTGGCGACGTCTACACGGGCGAGAATATATACGCCATTCTTCAGGCTCCGCGTGGTGACGCTACGGAAGCTATCGTGATGGTTGCTGCATGGAAGACGGTCGACGATAAGTTCAATGTCAACGGCGTGCCGTTGGCCCTGACTCTTGCGCGGTACTTCAAGCGGTGGTCTCTCTGGTCCAAGGACATCATCCTCGTCATCCCCCCGGACAGCAGAACGGGCACTCAGGCCTGGGTTGACGCATATCATGACTCGCACGACTCGTCCCGCGTGAGCTCGCTACCTCTCAAATCCGGCGCGCTGCAGGGCGCTATCGCCATAGACTTCTCGCAGGAGCGCCGCTTCGAATCCATCCACATCATCTACGATGGTATCAATGGCCAGCTGCCAAATCTCGACCTCATCAACTCTGTTGTTAACATCGCAGGCGGGCAGATGGGTATGGGGACTGCCATTCAGGAAATGTGGTCGCACTCGGACAAATACCAAGATCGGCTACGGACCATGCTTCGCGGCATGTTGAATCAGGGGCTCGGCCACGCCTCAGGCCCACATAGCAGCTTTATCCCATATCATGTTGATGCTGTCACCCTCCAGCCCTTTGGCGAAGGTTGGCATGATGAGATGGGCATGGGGCGCTTGATTGAGGGTACGTTCCGCAGCTTGAACAACCTTCTCGAACACCTCCATCAAAGTTTTTTCTTTTACCTCCTAATGCACAAGGAGAGGTTCGTCAGTATTGGCACGTACCTCCCTAGTGCCATGATCCTGGCTGCCAGTTTTACAATCACTGCCATCTCTCTGTGGGTGAAGAGTGGCCACCAGGAAGAGGGTTCAAGTGCAAAGAGCATAGTGGCTAGGGCTGAGAGCGAAACCGCGTCTTCTGTAGGGTCTACCGAAGGTTCTACGAAGAAGCCAGGCCCACCGCCGCGATCCGTACCGGCGGTTGAACGTGATTTGTTCCTTCCTTTGGGCTTGGTCGCCATCTGCCAGTTCCTGGGCGTCATACCCCTGTACATCTTCAACCACATGCCCGCAAATGTAAGCTTCCTGCACACCCACGAAACGAACTTATATACTCATGCCCATTCTACAGATGCTTTCAGGAGCATATACGGCCTTTGCGCTCGTCAACTGCGCCCTCCCATTTCTCATCTCCTTGTTGCTGACGTCTACTTACAACCCGACCGTCCAACAATACCAGCTCATCAAGTCTTTCTCCTTGCTTTTGCTCGGCATGTTCTTATCTGCTCTTGCCACTCTGAACTTCTCCCTGGCTTTCCTCGTTGGCGTCATGGCTAGCCCACTTTCCTTCATGCGGCCCTGGCCGCGTCACTCGGCCGTCAGATGGGCCTGCGCCGCGTTCCTCCAGCTCGCCTCCCCAACGGCGGCACTTTACTCCGTTTCTTCGTATTTCGACATTAGCATTGGCGGAGTCCTCAAGGAGGCCGCGTTCGGATGGGATGTTTGGGGCATGTACACTCCCGTCATCATCTGGGGTGTGTGGTGGCCCGCCTGGCTCATGGGATCCGTTATTGTGCTCGGACAACCTATGTCCAAGGCGAACCCTGTACGGCTAGATTAGAAGGCTTGGTAACACCGGTGGTCTTATCCATCACCCAGAGCTTGGGAGGAGATCATGTCTTAAAATTGAACATTGCGATTACTGCATCACAGAACAGGGGCAACGACGGTGTCATCATATTCACCTTGCCATATCCGCCTGACACCAAACGGGTAAGACGGTCTGCTTAGAATGCACGGCGGTGGAACGCAAGCCAAAAGCTGGTCATCCTGCCGGCTATGGCTCGTACGTGAGGAAAGAGTGCCAGGCAGGGAGATAGTTGGCAAGATTCACTCGATGGGAACAAGTGGAAGATGTGGGATGTTCTCTGCCAGGTTGACAGCTCATAGATCAAGTCCATGGACGGCCGCGCATACTGCTCGCTGGTTTCTACCTACATTCAACGTAGGGAACAGCGAACTAACCCGCAGCAGCTCAAGGACACATGAACCTGTATCTAAATAATACCAAATCCTCCAGTTCCAACATGATGTACTTCTCCCATCAAGTTCCTGCTGTAAGTGCTTGACTGCTGAGCTTGTAGAATCCCCCTCGATCGAGGCAAGCTTCAGGTAGCTGTATTATTTTCAACTAGCGGTGATACGATCCTGTTATAGTAGCATTTAACACACTTGATACGCCATGGGTTTTCTAGATTTGCAGAAAAGGCTAACATAATAGCTTACAATCAGGGCGCAAAGCCTGCTGTCATGCCTCATCATTATCTCTCTCTCTCTCTCTCTCTCTCTTTAAAAAAAAGATAAGAAAACAAAGACAAAAGGAAAAGACGAAGAAGGGGGGGCGGAGGTTAGGGAACGCCATAGTTTGCTTCAGCCAACATTCAGACTCAGTTATTAGCACATATCGTGCAGTTGATGATAAGACTTGAGCTTTACTTTTAAGTCCCTACATGGTATTCATGGTTATTTGTGGTTACGTCAACCAAGCATAGTAGGCTGCACTAGTAAAGAAAAGTAGGTACGAATGTCTTTCTTCAGCGGCATCTGTACACAAATCCCGAATTTTTAGTTGCTTGTTAGACACAATTACCAGTTTAAATTTTGTATCTACTGTCTACTTTATCCATTTATGTCCCTTGGGTGGTGCAGATATGCCGGTGCCCCTTTGTCTCCACGAATCCCCTCTGCTCAAAACTGATACAGCGAACTTGAAGAATGAATAGTAGAAGAAAGAAAGGGAAGAAAGGTTCAAGAAAATAGTATTCCCGTATCCAAGGCGCCTGTTGATTAATATAATAATCCTAGGCCCCAGGTTGCGGACCTGCAGTTGGAGTGTAATGGCAGCAGAAAGAAGTCCAAGGAGTAGGGTAATGTCAAATGATGAAAGATTTTTTGACTTCAATTTCCTGATTCAGAAAAGCAAAGAATACACGGAGCTTCTTGGATCTCGGGGGCTTCATCGACAAACTCATTGTTGTTTCTGGAGCTCGATCGGCTACAGCGTGAGCCAGAAACTGATCGTTCATCGGGTGTCGACAATCCAAAACAGTCGCTTTATTTATTATAGTTACCTAGCCCAAAGAACACAACGCATCCAAAATTGGCATGTCCTTTTTTTCCATAGTCGTTGGGAGCAACATGAACATGCCGTACAACTCAGAAATACAGCCACCCCGATTGCATACATTCAAGGTAATCATAGCAGAATGAGCGCTTCTGGCGTCCGTAGGAATCATATCTTCTCTGTATGCCGCCCAAGTTACCACATCCACTAATACTCTGTTTCTTAATCATGAGCATTGCTTACCTGTTAGAACAACGGTTACATCCCAATGCGTGATAGCTTCGAAGGTAGGCAGAGCGGCGGGCGAAAAACCACTCTATATGGCCTCCATTACTCTCTTCGAGCTCGTTTGTGGACAGCCTCCTCAATAGAAACGTCTTTTGACTTCCATCTTCTACGTTTTGATGGTGAAGTCCCGCTTTCATATGGGTGATCTGGTGGCTTTTTTGGTGTTTGCATCCCGCGTCGTAGAAACTGGCAAATAATCGACTCTGTGCCAATGATGTTTCAAGATCCCTCAACCACCATTCCCGCATCGATCTCTAGTCTGAGTGGCCTCGGTCGTCCAATTTCGTCGATCATTGGCAGCCCTGTCATCCAATCTCGGCCTTGAATGGCCTCGATGATCGCCCTCGCCATCGAGGTCGCATGTTCTACGAGTGAGCAGGGCAGCGCAATGAGGCTTCCGTCCCTGGCTACTTTGATCCGGGTTGAAATTTGCAAAGAGATGGGTGACGGCTCCCCAAGATCACCGTCAACGACAGCATCTGAGATATAATCGAGCTTTTGGAAGGTCCCGCAACCACCACTGTCAGGAGGAGCGAAATCGTGGCCAGCGAACTAGGGAGTGAGGTTTTCGAAGGTCCTTGTTTGAGATCGACGGCGTGTACGCCGGAGGTTGCTTCAGTTGGCCAGAGTCATCTCCTTTGGAACTGGATGTGGCATGGAGTCCCGAAAGTACAGCGAGCCCTTGTGTTTGCATGCCTTGAGTGGCAGTCGTCATCGTATGATATTTTTTGGATACAAATTGGCAAAGACTCAAAAGCTTGAGGCGGTTGTTGTTGATCTCTTGGTCGCTCTGCCGGCTACCATGTCAAATTCTTCATAGCAGTTCTGGATGAGAGGGGACATTGAAAGGGTGAAAATATCATGATGAGCTTGCAATTGCGTATATATATATATATATATATATAAGAGAAGGAGAGAATTATATATGTCTACTAGGTTCGTCAGAAACAAGGAAGCTGCAAGTTCATAACTGGGTTCCGTAGCGGAGGTTGATGTATGGCGCACAGTAGAAGACAATGGGACGAAACCTGGCAAAGCAAAAACAGAAAGTCCATTACATGCTGTGACAGCTCGCGGCAATGATTCATCAGCGATTGGCAATCTCCCAACTGCTGTTGTCATACTCTAGCTACACATGTCTCCGGATATGCGATAGACGTATCTGTGGGATGTCGCAGAACACACCCGTGACCATCTTGCCCATGTCTGAGCTGACCAAACAGCAGGGTTCAAAACAGTCATTGCAGTCATCTATTTGACCCAGCCTGTGTTTCTTTATTAGATTATACCTTTGCAGATAGGTTCTTGTGTTCCACTTTCACCGCAGAGTTTAGACCAAAGACAAGTGCCAAGTATCATGGCCTTGGGCTGTTTATCGGTAACATGATAAACCTTCAAAAGCTCAAGGTACCTGGGGTAGATACGCCTTTGGCCGCAGTGTTAGCAACATGATGTCTGCAAGACGGCCTCGGCGGTGTTCTAGCCGGGGGTCGCGGTATCTGCCAATCGTAGCACTCGGGTTCAACTACGAAAGCGCGGTGAAGAACACGGGCCGTGTGCTCTTGTGGCTGAACGGCGTCGTCGACATCATTGTTCTCCCCGGGAAACTGCATTGCTGATGGCGTGGAGCAAGACAGATGAGCAACAGCGTTCTGGGGCACCCAGAAGGTGGTTTACTTCGCCGAATCTTCACATTGTTGTGATTTCTGTAACCTATTGTTCTCCGAAGTGGGTGAGGCCATTTCCCATATTGTTCAAGCACTTTAAGCTTCGCAACCATGATCAAGCCCGCTCGCCGGATTAGCCCCAGAGTCCGATTATGAACCAACGATTCGGTCCTTTAGCCTTGCGGCATAGCACCATCCTACCGCATCGTTCAGCAAGGTCTCCTTTCCACCCCTGTGAACCACACATTACCCTTGCAGGACCACCATTCCTAGGGCCAACAACGAATGGCCTCGGGACGAGTCAGGGGTACGGGACGAACATTATTTAAGAAATATGATGGGTTCATCACACAGCCGGTGCATGCATGCTGAAGAGCTGTTACAAAGCCAGTAGAGTAACATCTGATCCATTGATCATCGACGAGCTCGGTAAACAAAAAGACACATGTATATCGGATATATGTCATAGTTTCGGAGATACTTGGGCTCAAATTCATCGCCGCATATGGTTAATGGACTGGTCTATAATGCCATGTCGTGAAGATATAAGAATGAACCCCATCCCCAAAACGTGTTCTGCCGTCGTCCATCCACTGTGTCGTATTGTAGCAAATTGGCCAACCCCTATTCCAAGCACCAAACGCCGGTCATCTGATAACACAAGCCGACAAAAAAAAACACACACACAATCGGAGTGGCAGGTCATCTATTTGTTATGCCAGATAAAGTTGCGCAACGAGTCCCATTCATTGCTCTGCTGGTAAATGTACGTCATACTACTGCGCAAGCTGGGCTGCAGATCGGATGGATGCTGGCGGAAGAGGTACATGACCATAGCCCAGCTCGTGCTGGCGAAGACGGGCCAGGCATAGTAGCTAATCTTAGCCGAGAGGTCCTCACGGCTGACGAGAGGCAGGCCCTTGCCAGGGGTGACGGCAAGGCGAGCCAGGGCCAGGACGACGCGCGCAAAGACGTAGATAACGATCTGCTGGTTGACGCTCGAGATCTTGCCGCTTCGCGGAGAGCGGCCGCCGAAGACGACATAGCCGCCCAACAGGCCGGCGAAGAAGGAGTCGTAGGGTCCTTCCTTACCCGGCGTAGGGCCGTAGTTCTTGAGGAGGTACATTGTGAATTTGTAGATCGTCGCGAACTTTGCGAGGTTGCGGGCGTGGGTTCGGGTCGCACGGAAGACAAGTCCGGCCTTCTGGCGGAATCTGTGAGAGGGCTGTGTTAGCGACTGACAATGGCCTGTCCCATTTGAGGGATTGGGGAGGGGTACGTACGTTCCCGAGCGGAAGAGGAAGATCATGCTGAAATTGTCCGAGAGTCAGCAATGGCAACTACCCAGAGGTTTAAGGGTGGCTATTGCTACATACACAAGCGCATGAGGGAATCGAACTTTTGCGCCGTAGACTGCTCCATTGCGGGCGCCTTTGACGACGGCGAGGATGTCATGGTACTTGGGGTCGAGGATGATGCGTTCGACCGCAGCCTGAATTCGCGTCAGACTTCCGGGGGGGGGGGGTCTTTGACAGCGCTATTTGAGCAGCAGTGGGCCTACCTTGAGGCCATCGAGAGCGGCGAGCGACATCTTGGCTGCAGGTTGGTGTGGTTTGTTGTGGTTGTTATGGCTAGCCTCGGCAATTACAGGTCGCTCTCCAGTGGATGATGGCAGTTGCGACAATGGGCGTCGCTCTCGCTAGACGTACTTCCGCTCAGCGCATGAGGATCGCAGCGGATTCGACAGGCGCATAGAAAGAGCGACGGCGATGTTGCATGTATGAGAGGAAAATGGGAATGTCGGACCGGAGGAAAGGGGAACGGAACTGGTTGCCGGACGTGAATGGTACCTCGGTCCCAGGCTCTTGGACGTCTTCGGCTTCTGCTTCTGGCGAGTCACGCTGTAGCACGACCAGGGCACACACTCTGAGCCAACCCCCCAGCCCCAGGGTTCCCCCACATGCCCCTATGACGCAGGGCCGGCGCGCCGCTAGTCTCTCTGGGGAATGCCCGTCTGGGAAAAGTCTTGGTGTGGCTTTTGGCATGTGACCTTGGTTAATCAGAGGCATATCTACTGACAGAGCACCCAGAGCAATACCCTGCCTACTTGACGATCCCTCCTGGCCTCCATAAGCAAGCAGCTACCTTCGTTTTCACATGCGTCCCTCGCATGTCAGGACGAGTTTGCAACCGCGACGTAGGACACTGTTTGAAGACAAAGACGACTCCTATAGCTACAGTAAACCAGAGTGAGTATCTGACTGTTCCCAGCGAAGTCATGACTATTTTTCTTTTAGAGAAGAGAAAGAGTTTGAAAATAGCCGATGTTTCACCTCTTTGATAAGTTCGCATATGTTGAGGCAAACAAGCAGTCGCCCTCCGCTCTTTGCTCATATTATACAGGAAAAAAGCAACATCCCGAAACAAGACGAGATGGTATCTTTTTCTTAATCACCTCATTGGTTACCGTTTGCCCGGGTTAGTTATTATATGAGGTGAGCTCATCTTTCGTCTCTTCTCGAAACCGACTGGACACAGCATTGCGCGCCGACTGTGTTGACTGGGGAATAGCATCATGTTAGCCGACGTCATCCGCGACTACACTAAAAGTTAAATACTCGCCCCCCTCGTAAGACAAGACCCAGAGGCTATTGGCAGCATAAAAATGTCAACTTCAACCTCATCGCAATACTGTGCTAGCCAACCATGCGACCGGAGCGTTGCATAATATGAATTTTCGGAAGTTAGGGGCTGGGAATATTGAGCTCGTCAATGTAGCTTTTAGGAGCGCCGCCCCTTTTCGCCGGCCAAACCGACCGAGGTTCTCCCTAAAAGTCTGGGACTATGCAGCCGTATGCTATATTGGGAGAGGAAGACGAGTCGATCATTCGGTCCGGCCGTTGGTTTGGCTGTTTCCAATCTGCCCCTAGACCAAAGGACCGTGCTGACGACGAGTGGCCAACATAAGCACCGACATACCTGTCAGTATGTCATATCTGCGGAACGGTGCGTGTAACGCTCACCTAAACCAACCCACTTCCAGAGTCTACCGTGCTGTGAAGACATTGACAGGCATTGCGTATTGTGAAAGATAGTTGGCCAAACTTTGCCTACGATAGCTGCCAGCAGGACACTGAGTTGGTTGCAGGACAACCGCAGCGAGCTCAGTCACCAAGTCAGACGTCAGAAGTCCCCGGGAAATGGCTAGACCCCACATTCCGAGGTAGTTCTATGGTCCGAGAGATGGCCGAAGTTGAGGCCATCGACAACGCATAATTGCCAAGGCGTCCACACGAAGTACAGAACACGGAGACTCAAAAACACCAAAGGTACGGCCCAAGACGTGCTGCTTCCTACTCTGACTGTTCTACCGGCTCGCTCCTACCGCACCCTCGGTTCCTTGACCAAGGAACAAGGGAGCATTCATCCAGTTCAGCAATAATGGCGTGTCCTAGTTAGTTAAAGCGAAAACACAACCCGATTCTCTAATCAAGGGCCTTCTGGTGACTCGTTGGGGAGCACTTGTTCTACTTTCCTCACGCGAGAAAAGTGCCTAGAAAATCAACCAAGATACACTTTGACCCCTAGTTCTTGCCCAGGAAGGCCGGTTCCCTCGAGCAGATGCCCCCTGGTGACGATGTACAGGAATGCGGACTTGGTGTCCTGACGCCATTTCATTCTCAACTTACCCAAATCGCCGCTTAAAACCCTCATACCCAGGCGAGGCAACAAAAGATAGAGGACCATCCACCAGTTTGGGCGGTTCATCACGGTTGTTTCTCAGAAAAAAAGAAGAAGAAAAAAAAACTAAAAACTAAGTCAATTCGCCTTCGGCACGCAACAAACCCACTTCATAAGGCGAATGGTCAGCTCCCGAGTACTAACCCTTGACTATCCCTTAAGGGACCGAGAAGCGAATGAATCAAGACGGCAGAATAGGGATGTTGATCGTCTTTGGCTTAAATTTGTTGAGTTCTAGTAGCATACGTTTTTCTCAATTCACACTGCTGTACAAGACCCACAAGGAGACATACCGATATTATGTCATCGGACCAAATTCATACGGACTTCCATTGCGATTGGGCCAAGTTACGTTGTAAGAGACATAGTAATAAACAAGGGAAAGGATAGTAATAAGATAGTAAGCCCTATCCTTACCCGCTTCCATCAACCACTACCTAGATTAAACGCCCAACACAACGCCAAGAAATAAACTAGTCACAACCGTCAACGCAGAGAGCGTGACAAGACATACCAAACGTGTTGACAGAAACCCCAAAAAGGAAATTATGAAAGGGACGAGACTCGAACTCGCGCGGGTTGCCCCACCAGGAAACAGATGTTAAGCTGACCTTAACCTGGCGCCATAACCAACTCGGCCACCCTTCCATATCGCATCAAATCGGTGTCCGATGCATTGTACCACCAGAGAAGACCAACTTGTTCAGCGCGCATTGGAAACATCCCATAGAGGAAGAACTGGCCTCTTACGCGCGTCCTCTCCAATGGCAGACCAAAGTGCATGCCGCTAGTCCGGACAAACAGACAGGACGGTGTTAATGCCCCTACTGTTGTTGCCTCTTTTCTCTTTTTCATACTAACCTACCGCCTCTTTGCAAGGTGGATTGGAGCTTTTTGACCATAATTGGACTGCACATACACCACGAGGCCGGAGGTTTCTCTCATTCAAGCGCCCCCTGTACCACGGGACCAATGCAAATTATTGTCCGCCCCGTTGCGTGACATACCATTGAAAGACATTGTCAAAATGCCGTAATTGTTCGTTGAGAGTTCTGTTTCGTTCTACAAGCACGCCCGGCACTTAGCTCAGACTTCCACGCGAGGCAGTCCCAATAAGTAGTCACAAAACACACCACGCTGGGCTACGTACAACATAAATATCATCAAAGTTGAACGGTGAAAAATGAGAGCCCCAGATATCCTGGTCTCTATTGATGATAGCTAAATCGTTTATCATCTACAGCTTTCTGAGACCCGGCTGTTCGGCCTGTCCTGCCGCATCCCACCTTTCCCCCTAACTGCGCAAGAGATTGTTGGCCAGAAAACTAGGAAAGAAAAGATGTTGAAATTCTTTTGTTTCCCCGTTAACGCCAATTTGGATGCTTTGTGTGGTATCCCTTTCGAACAATGCGAAGGGTATCTTCTCGTAATGCATAGCTCTTATGTGACTTTGAAAAAGAACAAAATGAAATTGCAGGATTTGATCCTATTCCTGCCGTGTCTTTGTTGAAAGACGCCACCGCTCCCTTGTTCCGATTGTTTTTTAACACCGTTTGATTTAATAAAAAAAAAAAAGACCCTACCAGAAGAGCGCACTCTGTGTCTTGTGTATTGCCTTTAACCCGAAAAAAGGCTTGAAACCGGGATTCGTTGAGAACCGTACGCCAATGTTGAGTGCCTGTCCGCATGAATATCAGAATTATTATAAACGTCTAGGTCGTTGCAATGCAGGAAGCTTGTTGAAGAAATCCTGCTGTCGGTCCAGCCCAAGCTAGCCTAGAACTTGAGAGTCTTGGGCTGCTCCCAGGTGAAGGTCTGGTTGGTACCAAAGTGACCGTTCTTGGCAGTCTGGAGGTAGATGGGGCGGTCCAGGCTGAGCTCGCGGACGATGACACCAGGGCGGAGGTCAAAGTTATTGCGGATGATCTCGACGAGCTCGTCGGAGGTCTTTTCCGAGGTGCCGTAAGTGTCGACGTAGATGGAGAGGGGCTCGGCGACACCGATGGCGTACGAGAGCTGAACAAGGGCACGACGGGCGAGGCCGGCGTTGACAATGGACTTGGCGATCCAGCGGCCGACGTAGGCAGCGGAACGGTCGACCTTGGAGAAGTCCTTGCCGGAGAAAGCACCACCACCGTGGGCACCCCAGCCACCATAGGTGTCGACGATGATCTTGCGGCCGGTCAGACCGGCGTCACCCTGGGGGCCCCCGATGATGAAGAGGCCAGAGGGTTGGATCTGGGCAGGAATGTCAGCAACAGTGTCGTGTTATTAGCGTGCGAAAAATGACTCACGTGGTAGATGGTCTTGTCATCAAGGTACTTCTCGGGGATGACCTTCTTGATGATCTTCTCCTTAATCTCCTTGCGGAGCTGCTCGGTAGTGATGTCTTCGGCGTGCTGAGCAGAGACGACGATGGTGTCAACGCGCAAGGGAACGACGGCACCATTGTCGTGCTTGTACTCAATAGTGACCTGGGTCTTGGTGTCGGGGCGGAGCCAGGGGAGAGTGCCGTCACGGCGGGCAGCGGACATGGCAGCGTTAAGCTTGTGAGCAAAGAGCAGGGTGAGAGGGAAGAGCTCAGGGGTCTCGTCAGTGGCGTAGCCGAACATGATACCCTGGTCACCGGCACCGAGCTGCTCCAGCGCCTTTTCGTAGTGGAGACCCTGGGCAATGTCGGGGGACTGCTCCTCAATGGCGACGAGCAGGTTCAGGGTCTTGTAGTCGAAGCCCTTGGCGGAATCATCGTAACCGATGTCCTTGATAGCGTTGCGGACGACCTTCTGGTAGTCGAGCTTGGCCTTGGTGGTAATCTCACCAAAGACCATGACCATACCGGTCTTGGTGGCAGTCTCGCAAGCGACCTTGGAGAGGGGGTCCTCCCGCAGGCAGGCGTCGAGAATGGCATCGGAGACCTGGTCAGCAATCTTGTCGGGGTGGCCCTCACCAACGGACTCGGACTATGTCGGAGAAGTATAAGCAGGGGGTTTTGGCTTCACTGCCGGCAGCAGCAAGTACGAGGAGAGTGACTTCTTACGGTGAAGAGGAAGGTGCCCTCGTTGTGTTGTGTGCGGCTGGCAATGCCGTTGCCGTTAATACCGTTGGGAGACATCTTGGACGGGAAGGAGGTGAAGGGGGATGTGAGAAAAGGGTGTGTGAAGAAGGGGGAAAAGTTGGTGTGGAGGAGAGGTAGTGAGAAGGATTCGGTGCGTTTTAAAATCTACCGACGCGGGGCTCCGAGGGGCTATAGAGATAGCGGGACGGGGAAAAAAGCCACTTCTGTTATCAATGGGTCAGTCTCTCTTCTGCTTTTGGGTCTGCGTGGGGACCAGATGTTTGTCGCGCGGGGTCTGGAAGCTCAGTGCAAGGGGGTCCATCGCGTACCTTTTGGGAAGTATGGGGAGGGTCACAGATGAAGGCGAGGCTTGTGGATGAAGACGAGTGGAAAAGAGTTGAGGGAACAAACGGACGGAGAAGATGCGGCCGTTCGGGTTTTAAAAGAAACATGGGAGACCAGAGTGGTAGTGTTCGGGGATGGGATGGTTGGGAAGAAATTCTCGCTCACTCACTCCTCCTCTGTGTGGCCGAAAGCTCAAGTGGATTTGACACATTAGTCGTGGGATACCCTGGCCGAAGGCCGGAAGGCAGAGTAGGTACTCATGTGGCCATAGCGGTTAAAGTGGCGTAGGAGGTACATTTACCGGCCGACCCCTCCATTCCTATGTACCAACCCTGTCGAGGGGGAAGGCCCAAAATTCTCCAGATTGCACCATCCTCGCGACTTCCCTCCCTTGACCGCCTATGCAGCAGTTTTCTGTCAATATCCGTACATAGTACATAGGCCCCAGATGGTAAAAGTATGCCTGTTGCAGAGCCCACCTAATCGCGCCCGTGGCCCCGTTGCAGACAGCTTGGTTGGTGATTCAAACAGAGGACAAGCGAGGGAAGCTTTCAGATTCGCACAGTCACCAGGATACACCCAACCGGAGGCAGCGGTGATCGACTCGCCGAGAGAGCTTGGGCTTCCACTGTTTCGTCGGCCAATTGCTACGGCCAAGGTGCCTAGGATACACCACCAATGCGTTGGTGGAAAACGAGGTAGAGCCAAGAACCTTAAACTTCAGTTCTAAACTATGCGAGGAGGTGCCTGTGCCGGGCCGAAGGCACATTGTGCAATTCTAATGGACAACCACAGGATTTGAAACTCTCAACGGCAACTTTCTCTCTCCAGTCCTGACATTGAGCATACGCCGAGCTGTTCACCAATGCATTGTTCCTACAGACCAGCGCATTCCAGGCGCGCAAATCGGCGCCGCCTGATCAGGGTGCGGCATATCAACGGGGCACGCCGACCGCTCGGCGACATTCCACCACATCTTGCTGCCTCAACCCGCTTCGTAGCTAGGTAGGTATCAAGGGAGGTCCGCCATTGTGCTTGTGGCTCACGTTCCCACGGACACATCCTTCCTGTAGAATTTGAATTCCTGAAGCACGCCGCGTCCGCGAAGCTTCCCGTCCCCCCCAAATGCCAATAAATCCCTGTCGAAACAAGAGCCAACTACCTAAGCTTGACGGGGAGCTAACTTGTAGGATATCTCTAGAAAGGCCGGTGAGAATTTGCCCCTCCCGTCCCTTGCACGTGCGAGCAGCATTGGCCGTAATTCCGTTGTAAGCCTTCCGCAAGACTGGGACCTCGAGGGGTTTCTTGTTATCTCTTATCGCAAGCTAGGTATCACAGCCGCATGGGGGCCTCAATCGCAACCCCAAGGCAAATCTTTTTTTTTTTTTTTTTTAATTTACTCCCCCCACCCCCCTTTTTCTTCTTTTTTTTTTTTGCACTTGTCGTCGGCTATCACGGGCCTGCGAGCGAGTAATTACAGTCTACTTCGTCAAGAAGATACTTACTGACCTGCATCTTCACCACGAGAGGCAAATGATATCTCTTTCACTCTCTTTTTGTTTTGTTATAGAGCATCAGACATTTGCTCTTCAAGGCAGGTCACGGACCCAGAAGTGGCTGGAGAAAAAAAAAAGGCCGATCAACAGCGACCCCTAGACGCGCACCCGTTCCTGCATGGCGGGGTAAATTTCCATAGCAAAAAAAAAAAAACATCATTCCTTCTTCCAATACTCTGCGACAAGTGCCTCCTGCCGATCCTGAATCAAGACCACCACCATCGCCTCCAGGCTCCAGTCGTATATTACCCACCCGACCAAGATAGACGATAGTACACGAGCTCCCGATACCTTCTGGCTCTTGCCCTTCACATTGCTGCCATACGACCGCTAGCAAATCTCTTGTCCCGTTCCTACCCACGCCACCATGTCCAAGTACGGCGTCATGGTCATGGGCCCCGCTGGGGCCGGCAAGGTGAATACCCTTCTCTCCGTGTCCCCCTCCCCCCTTCTCTTTCTGCCAGTCTGTTGCCGGTTCTTCAGGCCGCAGCCCGATTGGATGTCTCGTGCAGGCCCTGTCCCGTACGTTGGCCGTGTCGGCCGCAACGTCCGCAACGTCCGGCCGAGCGGGCCGCCTGGTGAAGCCTGTAAATCTACTTCGTCGCGAAGCCGACCCCGAATACTGGAAAGCTAACCGTCTCTTCTTCTTCTTTTCCCTCCCTTTAGTCCACCTTCTGCGCCTCCCTCATCACCCACCTGAACCTCAACCGCCGCTCCGCCTTCTATGTTAACCTCGACCCGGCCGCTGAGTCTTTCGAGCACGCCCCCGACTTGGACATTAAGGACCTTATTTCTCTACACGATGCCATGGAGGAGGTCGGCCTCGGCCCTAACGGTGGTCTCATCTACTGCTTTGAGTTTCTCATGGAAAACCTCGACTTCCTCACCGAGGCCCTCGACAGCTTGACCGAAGAGTACCTCATCATCTTTGACATGCCCGGCCAGATCGAGCTGTATACCCACATCCCCATCCTCCCGGCCCTCGCTCGCTTCCTCTCCCAGCCGGGCTCCCTCGACATCCGCCTGTGCGCCGCCTACCTCCTTGAGGCAACCTTCGTCGTCGACCGCGCCAAGTTCTTCGCCGGCACGCTCAGCGCCATGAGCGCCATGATCATGCTCGAGATCCCCCACATCAACATCCTGTCCAAAATGGACCTCGTCAAAGACCAAGTGCGCAAGAAGGACATGAAGCGCTTCCTCACGCCTGATACGGGCCTGCTGGACGACGACCCGATGGCCATCGCCGCCGCGGGGGGTGAGCAGGACGACGGCCGCGGTGAGGTCCATGATCGCGACCTCGTCATGCGCGGCAGGAGTTTCCAGCGGCTGAACAGGGCCGTCGCGGGCCTGATTGAGAGTTTCAGCATGGTCAACTACCTGAAGCTGGACAACACGGACGAGGACAGCGTCGGCGCGGTGCTGAGCTACATCGATGACATCATCCAGTATCACGAGGCGCAGGAGCCGAAGGAGCTTAAGGACGACGAGTTTGACGAGCCCAATGACGAATAGGCCACGCCGGCCGTTTGTCTGCATGGCTCGTCTGGCTGCATCTCTGGGGGTTGTTTCAGTTACCAGGAAGAGACCATTCTGAAAAGGTTCAGGAACCAGAGCGAAGAAAAGAGAGTCACGAGTGGGCGAAAGTATCAGATAGAGAGGGACATGACTTTCTGCATAGCGTTGGCGTTGGTATTGATTAATCTCCACCGAGTCGTCCGTAATCGTGTTCGGCGAACGTTCTCGAAGTTGGCCCCTCTGCTGCTGCATGTCGAACCATTTATGTGCATCCCAACCCAGCGTGAAGACAACGAAGACTCTGCCTACATTCAGCTGTGGCCTTGTGTATTCAGTCTCGTGCCTCTCTCCAGTGGTACTGTTGCTTCCTCGAGGCATAGTCCACCAACCAACCGTCTCAAAAGGTGTATCATGGCACTTTGCGTATATCAGAACATCCCCGCACTCAAAACACGCCTTTCCCTCGGGGTATATCCCACCATTATCCTGACAGCGATTCTCTTTTTCCCAACCTCCGTCTTCCGCTGCCCATCTCCTTGGCCTGGCCAACCTTTACCGGTACCTGCCTCCCTGCACCTTGGTCTCCTGCTCGTACCTGTTGTACTCGCTGACCCAGACGTCCTTGACAGCCGCCGCGAACCCAACCACTTTGCCGCCGACGACGACGGCGTCTCGCACCGTCTCCCAGACACCTCTCTGCCACACGGCGGCGGCGACGACGACGACGCAGCCCCAGAATGCGAGCCGCAGGACCAGTGCCGTCCAGAAGGCCACGACGCGCCGGATCCAGTTGAGCACCACCACCGTGGCGGCCAGCAGCGCCAGCAGGACCGCGAAGCTCACCAGCTCGGGCGATGAATGCAGGAAGTCGAGGGTCGCGTCGACGGCGGGCGCAAGGTAGGGGTACAGTTGGTCGAAAGCGCGCGAGGCCGCCGACTGGGCCTGGGCGCGGAGCTGCTGGATCGAGGACGACGGGTGCAGGACGTTTTGGTGGATGAAGTCGGCGGCATCGGGTGGCAGGAGGGAGCGGACGAGGAAGTTTGCGATGGAGGGTTCCGCCATCTTGCGTATGTGTATGTGTGTGTGTGTGTGTGTGTGTGTGTGTATCTGTGGTTTGCGTCGTAGTTTGTTCTGGTTCGCAGAAAACGCGTCGTTTTAATCAGCCTTCTCCTCTGTCCGGGATGGTGTATAAGGTTGGTTCCGCGGTGTATTTCCCCCTTTGGCTGGCTGTTTGCTTTTGTTTGCTTGATGGGCCGTTGACTGGTTTTGTGTCGCGTGCGCGCATATATGCACGAGTTGGAGACAAATGCAAAGAGTAGGTCGTTGTAGGCACCGTTGCCAGTTGAGACAGGGAGGACACAGATAAGACGTTACCACTACCAGGCTTTTCTTGTTCACGAAGAGGTGGTACAGCAGGGTAGAAGAACCGAACAAAGTTGCGGTGATGTCTTGTGAAGAAAGGAAGTGGAGAGTTTGGTGGATTGGACCCTTGGAGCACAGAGCACGAACACAGGCAAATGCGGTGTGCGAAAGGGGAACGCTGGGTGCAGTTTGTCAGTCAGTCTTTCCGCGCTATTTTTAAGTGGAGAACAATAACGGCCTGGTTTGTTCTGCAAGCATGTGGGAGGGAGCCGAGACTGCAGATTAACCTGAGAGGCCCGGGCTATAGTCCGGATCAGAAAATTGCTTGCCTACTAATTGACAAACCCAACTACCAAGGATAACCGGGTTAAAAGCTCAACTACATACCTAGCTAGGTAGACACGCATCTTGTTGCTCTATCAGTCCTCGAGGTCTACTATTTCATTCTTTGTTCTTTATCCCCATCTTCAACCCAACCACAGTAGTAAACACTCCAACCAATCAAACCAGCATAACTAATCACCTTGGAGGACGAAGACCTGTCGCTGGACGCCCCAAAGTTGGAAAACCCTGTCGTCGGACGACAGGTGGCCCATAGTCAAGTTTGGATCCCGGCCAAGGTTCCGACTTAGATCGTACTCCGGCTTCGTTTACAATCCGACGTGGGTGTTGAAGAGCTGAACCACCCTATACCCCTCCCTAGATGTACTTACTCCTTGACTACGCTTGATCGTCTTGCTCACAAATAGGCACGGGTGACAGTCACAAGTTAAAGGTGAAAGATCTCTAGAAATATCTCGTATTGCATACCAAGGCACCTTCCCAGTCCTTTCGAGACAAATAATACGCACTCTCGGCTAAAGACGGTTCAGATGTCGAGTCTCTCTTTCTTTTGACAAAGGGAAAATAAGTCCTTCGGCAGGTCTCGAGGGGATACACGCACGGCATTTGCGTACAAGAAGAGAAAGAAAAAGAGTTCGTACGCCGGCCACAAAAAGATGAAGCAAAGAGAGTGAGGGAAGAAAAAAAAAAAGGAAGAAAGTGGGATAAGGTACAAAAAAGAAGGGTATCGAAATCGAATCTAGGAAATGAATGAAATCGTCATTCGGCCTGCGCGAGGCGCAAAGCCTCCACCATATATCGTCCCAGCCCCTATCGACCGACTGCCCTTGCGTTTCATTTGACATTATCAGTTACTCATTGACGCCGTCAATGTCCTGAGATTGGACCTGACTTGACAGTGGCATGCAGCTGGGCCCTTGTCACGATCTGGCGCCAGAAATCCCCACGCATATCGTCTAAATAGAAGAAGTAGTAGTAGAAGAAGAAGAAGAGGAGAAAAAGAAAAACAATACTGCCTTCAAGAAGTCTCGCCGATACCTTCCAGAATCCGGCGCGCCATGTCGATGCGCCTCCTGTACATCCGGCTTTCTGACGAGGCTTTGCCAGCCTCACTCATTCCGAGCACGCAACGTCCCAAGCTGGCTACGAAGCGCTCGACCAAGATCTGGTCCTCTTTGGCCAGCTGGTCCATGGGGGCAGGCTGACCCGGTGTGTGCATGCTTTCCTTGTCGCAAATGCTCGTCGTCTCGCTCATCAAGGCATCCGAGATGGTCCTGAGTTCGGAGTCGGGAGAGCCCTGAGGGGTGAGGACGCCAGCGCTGACACGCGCCTTGACCACCAACGGAAAGCTTCGGTTGGTGCCTGTTGAGTCAAGCGAGGCAGTCCCCGGGCGGTGGCCCATGGTTGCCTGGGTGGTCATCGGCCGGCGAAAGACCGCCGAACCAGCGCGTGCCCGACTTCGTAGTTTGTCCAGAGCATCTTCGCCGCCCATGTTGCTCCAGTTGATCGCTCGCTTGGTCGTCGGCGGGCTCTCGGTGCGCTCGCTGATAGGGCTGACGCTTGGGGGTGTGAGGATACCGTGCCTCAGCTCCTCGCCGGTATCGCCGGCGCTTACTCGACTGGATCGACCCTCATGTGCCGTGGCGAAAGACTCCGTGGTAGAAGTTGTGTCCCCGCTACCACGTCTGTTGTGTGCGATCGGCTGCACCGGCTCGTTGGAGACGACGGGCCCACGAGTTGTTTCGATAGAGCTCTCGGAAGTAACGCTATCACGGCGATTTTGGCTGAGGGTGCCCATCGCGCTGTGAAGGAAAAAATGCTCATAATCGAAGGCATCTTCGCGGTCCTCGTGAGACATGAAGGTCTGCACAGTGTCATGGTAGAGTGAGTCTCCGCTGTCACTGTCATATCCTTCCCCTCCCTGTACTTGCACGCTGTCTTCGAAACCGTCCTCGGTCTGCATGTCAGAGATGTCGTCTTCAACGGTCTCATCCTCCAGATTCTGATTCGCCTCCATGGCATTGAGCGCCTTTTGCCTCTCTTCCTGCCGGATGACATCATCTACCGTGTCATAATCTTCAGCGGCCGACCCAGCATCCGCGACCGATGGCTGTATCACCTCGGATTCTTCTTCTCGCTCCTGGACCAGCGCGTCAACGCTGACCGCGTCCGCATTCCACGGATTCTTTTCCGAGCTAGCAGTCAATGGCTCCGACGATTGTGGCGTCTGGGATTTGGCATACCACTGGTCGACCTGAGCGTGAGTGAATGGACTTGGAGTTCGCAGGCTCTGCATGCTGCGACGTCGCATGCTATCGGCGCGCGCCTGTTCTCTCAGAGATGAAATCTTTCCTTTCAAATCCTGCACCTGACCTCTGATGTCGCGCATTTGCGCAACAGATGCCGAGCGTGTCAGCGGCCTATCGCGACTCGCCGAGCTGAATGCTGGGTTCAGGAGACCCTCCCGGTTGGCGCTATCGCTCCCCGAGTAAAACTCTTGCGTCGCCTCGTCTTCTCCGAGGGGTTCCAGGCCGACTTCTTGAGCAATCTTGTAGCGCGAGTGTCCCTCCCCTCCAGAGTTGAGGCGGTCCGATGTCGACTCGTAAGAAGCCTTACGCACAAGGAGCGGTTGGCGGTACCCACCTGCCGCTCCCATCGCACTGGCGGAGCGTTTGGGCACATTGCCCATCGTGTTTGCATCAATGTTGAGAGACGTGTCACTCAACATCCTTGCATGCCCGTGAGCAGACATCGGAGACGTTACAGATGAGGCGGACCTTGGCGGAGGAGAGGGAGTCGTGTTGTTTCCGTCAAAGGATGACATTGAGGGAGTCGAGATGCTCAATGAACTCCGCGCTCTTGAAAGGTTACCTTCCATTGTCTGTGTGCGTTAGTGAGCGTCTTGTCAAGGAAGAATCTATGGGGGCGTACCGTGAGCCTCCGTTTGGCATTCGCAAGAATTTGCTCGGCCCGACGACTTATAAGAGAGGTCGAGTATGTGTTGGGGTCATCCAGAGGTGACCTGATGGGTTGCAACATATCCCGTGCTTGATGAACAGGCGGCTGCTCAACATAGGATTCAGCCACACTCTCCTCGTCGTCACCCTGGAAGTTACTATCGTCGACGCTTATGGCATCGTCAAATCCCGCGAACAGGGCGTTTTGATCTTGTATTGTAGTGATCGTGCTTGTGGAATCAATAGATGATCGCCGTTCACGAGTTGCCCGCGCTGCTCGTTGTTTGAGGCTCTCTAGCACTTTCGTGGGTGATGGATATCGCGGTTCGTTGACGCCTCTATTATTGGGTCCGGACCAGATTATGGAAGTCGGGCGGGAAGCTCTGCCGGGTGTGCTCTCGGCCTCCGTGACCTCACCGATGTCAGACAACATGGTCCCGTTGCCATAGATGATTGGCGTCGTAGGGGTGACAGGACCGGCGACAAATGCGGTGGGCGGAAACTGGAACTGCATGTTCATCTCGACGGCATGGGCGTTCTTCCACATGGTTAGCGGAGAATGGGATCGTTCGGGTGAAGGAGAGCGATCGTAGTCGGGGAGAATCATGTCGGGATTCGTCAGCGTAGGAGACGTAGGCCGCGGGGGATATGAGGACGTGGAGCTCGAATGTGCGTGGCCCGCGTGGGCGTGTACCGTCTGCATCGCCATAATTGTCGATGGTCAACCTTGGTAAGCGGATTCGGGTATACGTCGTTTGGCTGCCTGCGCGGATGTTTGTCCTGGCTGAAGGCGTCGAGTGTGTCGTTATGGTGGCCGTGTATTCGTGGGACGCAACACGAGTCGGTCCCCGATGAGCGCGCTGATGGGCTTTTTTTTTATTGGTGGGGGTGCTGATACTGCAAACCCTTCGCTGCGTGGAAACCTCGGTCGATTGGTTTTTGTCAAGAAGCGACAGATGATGGGACGAAGGCATTGAGCAAATTTTGTGTAGAGCGAGAACCGTTACCCCAAACTTCAGTCCAGCCTGTCGTCCGTCCGTTCGTGGGCTAGGATGGATCAAGATCGGGAATCAGGGCCGAGTGTGAACCGGTCTGCAGTAGAATCAGATGAATGCTGACGTGCCACAAACACGCAGTGGGAAACCGGGGGCCGCTGATGCCACAGTCAAGGTTGAAGGCTAATTAGATTGGCAGTAGTGTCACCCGGTGCCAGTTCATCCGGGGTTTGGTCGTAGATAAGTGAGGTTGTGTCGTGGCTCTGCTGGGCGGCGGCAACGAGACGGCCGTTTGCGGGAACAGGTTCGTTTGTACGCAAGCGTAGCCCAAGCAAACGGACTGCCGCGTCCGGGAAGATGGCTGGGACGAAGTGGCTCGGTTTGCCGGATTGTTATAGATCTAATGAGAGAATTGCGTTGGAGAACAAACAGCTGCTGAAAATATTCCGTAGGACCTAACTCTCCCCTTCTTTTCCTCCTCTTGCAAAACGTTGACTGTCGAGGTAATTACGGCTTTGTCGCAATGAGCTCCGAGGTTTAAGGGGCTGCGGATGGTGTACTGTACTGGGCGCAAAGGTTATGGATGGACGGGGTTCCCGCAAGGTGTTTGAAATGGATCAAGAAAGCTTAACCAATGAGGTCGGGCGCGGACGTGTGAGACATGCAGTGGGTGTTCTCTAGTGCCTAGCCTGTCTCTCGCTGAGGTGCAGCAGCAACAACAGTGGTCTGCCGTGTTCGTCCTTGACCAGTCTGCGTTGGCCAGGCCAGTGAGATGAGACTCTTGAGAAGGAGGCAGGCTGTGACCAGAGGCGGGAGTCGATGAGTCAGCCAGTGCAAGGCGGGTGAGTTATCGATGGGCTATTCGACTGGTGGTAGGAAAGTATGAGGCAGGTGAGTGTAGGTAGGTAGATTGGTTTTTTGGGCTGGGTGAGTGGGCGTGTGACAGTGACGACGACCTGTAAGAGCGGGCAAGCCTGGTTGTTGAGTTTGTGCTTGCGGCAGTCCCCAAGAGTAGAGTAGATGGCTGGTGAAGAACAACACTCTTGGCACGTCGATCGAGTGGACGATGATTGAGGGAAGCGTCTCATCTGACACTGACGGACGGATTCCCCTCGTCAAGGAAGGCCTGCTGCGTGGCATTATCCGGTGCTGGCTGACGATGTCAAAGCTCAGGCGTTGTCGTGGTCTGGCTCCCCTGGCCCTCTCCCCCGTCCCGTCCCCTGATGTCTCGCTTCAGGCCCAGTCCATCCCGTCTGTTCATTCGCAAGACCAGGACTGACCCGAGGCCGCCTCCAGAGAACAAGGAACAGGTATTCTCCCAACAATGCTTCCGTTGATAAAATTTGCCCAATCTCAATTTCGCGCTCCTGCAGAGAAGGGGGCGAAGCCTGGTTCGCATTTGGCTTTCCCCCCTAGGCTGCATCGCATCCCGGTCGCCTGCAGTGGCTTGCTGCCACACTACCTACCTAGGTAGGTAGGTACCCATCAATGCATGGCAAATCAAAATTTGCTACCTGTACTCCGTGCCGTAGCATGCGTAGCTACCAGCTTGGCTGTACCTAGTCTTGGGAGTAGCCCGTCTTGGTCAAGCGCCATTCCTTGCCTTGTCTGCTGCCGCTTGCAGCTTGTGCCCTCCGCGGTGCCTGCAGAGTTGAAACGCCGTGATGGGTAGGATGAATGAGGACGGATGAATGGACCCGGCCAATGATCGATATGCTCTTTCCCCGGTCGGCATGTGGACTGTGAACAACAGCAACTCCCTCAACTCGCCGTCAATGTTGGAATAGCGAAAATGGAAAAGACAACGGTAACGAGGGAGCCACTTTGTCGGAGCTGCCTCTGATCCTTGGTCCTGGCCGTCCCACGTACCGATATTGGAATGTGGAGCTGCACAGTCACGACCAAAAGGGTCGGAAACCCAGAGGGTAGTGAGGGTACTACCTATGTACATAGTATATGCTGCACTTTAGATGCAGGGTTTCCAGATCTTTAAAAAAAAAACAAAAAAAACTAATCTGTACCAGTACCAGTACATGAGTGTGTGCTGGTATCTCGAGTTCGTCAAACTGATCAGCTTTTTGCATGCAGAACCGTGACGTCTCTTGGCTCTCTTGGGTTTATCGCAGCATACCGTACGTGTGTATCGGGCTGGTGAAGGTACCAACATTTCTCTTGTCCGTCTCCGCCTGCTACTCGATCTTTTTTCTTTGCTTTTTCTGTTTTTGAGACGAACCCGTCCGACCCCCAAGTGGACCGACCGGCTCTGTCAGAGTTCCGCTACAGCAATAGCAGCTTTAGAATAACCTCACCGGTGAGATGTGGGGACGGGATCTTGACCGCTAGGCACTCTCGACCCTCCTGGTGCCCCATTCCACGGCAGTTTTGGGCTGGTAATGATCTTGCAGCCTGTTCTGGTTACCCCGAATACTAGGTAGTTCATGTTGTGCATCTCTCCACAGGCCTTTCCAGCCTGTTAGGGCGGTTGAGCATCCAAGTTGATGTGAACGACATGAACAACCGAGTCTTTTCCTGGAACCACACGGATAGCAAAACATCGGCGTTGCTGTCTTTCCCACGTCGCATTCCGAATGCACTGTGTTGCACTCTGAGAGAAGCTCTGAGCAAGAAAAAGAGGGAGAGCCGGGGAATAAAAAAACCCCCAATTAAAAAACCTCTACAAAAAGCCACCACTACCTGACTTGGGTAGCTCTGGATGGCACCTCAGCCGTTTCCATTCTATGACTTACGCCTTCTGTAGTATCCTATGACGCCATGTCTGATCAAACTCATGCAGGCCCATGACCAATGGGCTGTTTACTAGGAATTAGCTATATCCTTCCCCTTTTATCTCTTGTCGCATTGATATCTCGGCACCCGACCAATCTTTAACAACGCGTCTCATCGCTCCTGGTTTCCATCTTGGACGGATCCAGTGACCTGTCACCTCTCGCTCCAGGCCGACGAGATCCCCGCAACCCTCAACCCGATGGACCGACCATGCTTGGCATGGACGAGTCATGTACCGTTATCCCGAGAAAGTGGGAAGCAAATCTGGCCTGAGTCGTGAGGAACATTCCACTCGGTCCTGTCACTATGGTTGCAGACTAGCCAGAAAAGGCTCTGCTCATGGCTGGTGGCTGAACGGCCGACGCCAAAGCCTCTTTCAAGCGAGGGCGGTGATGGGGGAATGAGTTGGGTGATTTGCACATATAATACCCATGCAGCCTGATGATTGCGCCGGCGATGAGGCGCCGCGCCCGGATCTCGTCACCTATCCCGTTCGGTCTTGGTCTTTATCTTCATCTACATAGGCTGAAAACACAACCCTATTACCAAGAAGCCAGCATTTGCATTCTTCGCAGTATGCAGATGTCCGCCTTGTAGCATGCTTACATAGTACACACATTGTCCGTTGCATGTCCGCGCCATGTGTGAAGGAATATCCAGGGACTGGACCCACTCCTTCTCTGTCTCAGGTGCCGACCGACAATGCGGCTGACGACAACAGTGTCCGTCGCCTACATCTCTACATGCCCGCGACCTGGAACTCGGATTCGACCACCGACGAAGGTTTTCAATTCCGACGTCGTCCCGGTGGGGCGGCTCATAACATGGGCAAGTGGGCGTTTCCTTTTCATGTAGGAATGTCCTGAATATACCCGTGTGGTCTATGCCTTATTCTTTTCTTTCCGCCATCCCGTTTATGCAAACTTTCAGTGATCCTTTCCGTATCGCCGACCAGGTATAAACAATATTCAACTGTCTTTCTCTATTTTTCAGCCAACCCAAATGTGTCCCAATAGTTCCATGTGCACGCTTAACCCTCGGTGAAAGCCTCGCTCCTGGCCTGCGCAGTAGAGGCGTCCTCGTTGCCATTGTCCTTGGTCGTAGGACGGTTGGCAATGAGCCGCTGGGAGCAATCAATAAACACCCTTTTCTCCGATGAAGCTTTTCGGATGGGGCAGTAACTTACCACCAAGTTTCTCAACAAGCACGCAATGGTGACCTTGCCGACCGACGGAACGTAAATGGCGGCCTTCTCCTTAACCGTAGGGGCGTCGAAATTACGGAACGAGGAGAAGTTGATGCAGACAGCACCCTCGCGGATGAGATCAGTCGAGATCTTGTACTTCTCACTAGGAACACCGCCGATGATGACATCGCTAATGGACAGAACCTGCTCCAGGCCCCAACCCTCCTTATCCTCTACCTGGTGGCGGATCTGCTTAATGCCCTTACCACGGGTGAACAGTTGAACGCCTGTGATGTCGACCGAGTATACCGTGGCACCGTCGTTGGCCAGCAAGGCCGCCAGCGGACGGCCATTGACCTCGGATCTGTTGATGACGGTGATGGTCTTACCAAAGAGGCGGTTGCCGTAGGCAAGGATCGGGTTGTAAATCTGGAGGTGCTCCAAAATCTTGACGACGGCAAGAGGCGTGCAGGGTAGGATGGACTTTCTAAGGTTGTGGGGCGGGTCAAGGAAGCGGACGTTGTGGTACATGTTGAAAATATGCTTATGGCAGAGGCCCTCGACATCTTTTGCCAGGGAGACGGTCTCCTGGATGTACTTGTCGTGGGTCGGGTTGCCCGGGAAGATTGGGTAGTAGACGATGATGCCATCAACCTTGTCATCCTCGTTGGCCTCGGTGATCTTGTCCTCGAGCTGCTCCTTATCGACCCGACGCAAGTCAAAGTTGAAACCGCTGTGAGGGAAAAAAGAGGGTGCCTGTCAGTACCTCTGCACTTATTTGCTCATTTTGCTCAACGAACGCAAAACATAAAATCTGCGTAACGGTGGGGTCAGCCTACTTCTCGACGCAGGTCTTCTGAGACCACTCGGCATATTGAAGAGCAGCCGGGTCGTCGTTGGCCAGAAATGCCACCAATGTGGGCTTGAAGATGCCGCTGCCCTGCACCTTGGCGAGGGTGTCGTGAACCTCGGCCAGGAGGCGCTTGGCGATGGTGTCGGCCAAAATGACCTTGCAGGTTTTGGGGACTAGTCCGTTGGAAGCCATGTTCACAAACAAAGGTCCAAAGCAAATTCAGATATTCTATTCCATGTCAGTCGGAGTCCCTTTGAACACTTGTGAGCACTCACAATGGTCTGGGCTGGAGTGAGTTGCCCTTCGGCGTCTAAACACTAAATTAGTACTCATGAGATGCCCCACCACTTCCAACCCCGCGATGTTGCGTTCTAGTGGCTTCTCTGGAGGGAAGAAAGAAGACACTGACTGCTTGAGAAGGACGAATGTGTGGCAGAAGAGGACGCGCAGTCGAGCCTTTGGCTTTTTTTTCTTTTTGGGCTTCTAGAGTAAGCTGAGGCAGCAGAAGTGAGCAAATGTATGATTACGACGAATAAATGGTCAAGTCTTTTGGAGGGGCAACCTCCGACTTGGTCACTCCAAAATTTTTTTTTCGTCGTTGGTACAGGAAGGACCCCGCGGCCCCTGGGCGGCCTGTGCTACCCCTCCATGCCCTCGTACCCGAATAGGACTAGCCCCGTCTGCGTTCGCTCATCAAGATTCTTTTTGGGAACGCGAAGAGCAACAAACTTCAAGCTGCTTTCGACAGAACATTGTACTGAGGCAACTCAAAAGTAGGTACTTGATTTTTCAGACATTATTCACCCTAGCCTTACAATTTGGCGGCATTCGGGTTGAAGGAACTCATCGGTCACGCCAAACCTTAGGAGATGCCGCTGTCGGAGGGTTGGTTCCTCCAGACCGCGCGATAAGGTGATAAGACCTATACCGCTTTCCCCTTCGGGCCTTCTCCCACCACCACCACCAACCCAGCAAGTCTGAGTAATTATCTCACAACCCATCACCGGCCTTCGCAGCTAGGAACGACTTTGACAAATACCCGAGGAGTCAGCCACCAGACAATTTCACATTATTCTTATTTTCGCCTAAAACCGCGACTCTGGTGCATTATTGACTTTGGGTTTCAAACCATCACATCAGCCCTGAGAACAAACACTACAAGTACAGCAACTGGTTCCTTGCTCCGGGTTGCATCTAAAGGCGCGGGGTCGGATTCGGGACGAAGTGAGGTTAGGCAACTCGACTTTTCACAATATTTCACACAGCCACTTCCTTGGTATCACATTTTAACGGCCAAATTGGACTTTGAAAGAAAGAGAGGCACCTGCGATTCCAGAACAGCGACAGGCATTCACCTTCGCAGCTACCTTTGAGGGCCATCAGCTACCAAAAGACAACTCTTTGGGAACTGGCGCAACTGAGGCCTGGGAGCAACAGTGAAAATCCCTGGTTACAACTGCCCCTGGCGACTTACCGATTATAGAAATATACGGCTACCGATCCCACTCGAGATAATTCTTACCTGACACCAAACATCAAGAAATTCTTGTTGCATCCACCTCCTGAGGCCGACTGCAAATAACTAGGCAGCAACTCGCTGTTGCAGCTTTCCAATCACAAGAGCTCAACCGAAATCTATTTCAGCAGTAAACCAGTCACCCCTGCAATCCGAACTTCAACCACCCCTAGTGCAACAGACCACACTTGAGTACGAACAAACCAAGTGTGCAATCATGGCAGACTTCCGGAAACTAGCACTTGAGTTTGTCCTTAGTGACGATACTGAACGACAGGCAGCAATAGCGCAGGAGGCAGCTTCGGGTATACATACCTCATAACCAGTTCCTATCAGATTCAACAGCCCAGAAAAAATACTGACTGTGACTCAGCCATCCAATCAGCACCTAGACCCAGCAACCCGGTTGCAAGATGGGTTGAGTCTATCAGACCTTGGATGCCGAGTGCAAACGACGACCAAATGGAAGAGGTTGAGGACAGAGAAGCAAATGGCGATGTTATTGCCAGATCCAAAGGTAGGCAGAGAATACGGCCAGAACGCTCACCTGTCGATGTTGACTCATTCCGTCTCCTCTAGCATTGGGTTTCTTGGCTGGCACATTGGATCATCTGGACGCCGAGTTTCTCAAGCCTGACCAAGGTGAGTGTAGAATTCATTTTCAATTGCCAAAATATGCTGAGACCGGTCTTCCAGTCAATTTGCTTGTGACCTTCTTTGGCAGCATGTTCAAGGTTGACCACAAAGCCGGCATACTACCAGCTGCCAAGGCACTCAAAAGAACCGCCAGCATGAAGGCTTTTCAGCCTCAGAAAGGAGATGATATAATCAAGAGTGTCTGCAGTCTTCAGGACGACTTCAAGGCTCAGGTGGCAGACACGCGTGCAGCTGTGTATGAGCTCCTTGACTACCTCGTCACAAATCCAGATGTCGCCAACGACCTGCAGTACCAACACGGTACAACCGCTGGCTTCGTCACAGACCTCTTGCAACTATGCCGCAACGAGAGAGACCCTCGGTGCCTGATGATATGGTTCAGGGTCTTGAAAGTGTTCCTCTCAGAGTATTCTCCTGCGCCAGAGGTTGTTCAGGAGATCTTCAGCATCTTCTCCGCATACTTCCCCATTTCTTTGAGAACGTCTCAACACCCATCGGGAATCACAGCAGAGGATCTGAAGCTTGCTTTGAGGGCCTGCTTTTCAGCACACCATCGGGTAGCTGTTAAGGCGATTCCGTACCTCCTCGGCAGGTTGGATCAACCGGACAGTGTGACTGTTACTGTCAAGGTTTGTTCGACTCCCTCTTTGCAGTCCGAAGACCTTCACTGACACTATGAAAGGTCGATATTCTCAAGACCCTGACTGCATGCCTGGGCAACTATGAACATGTCCAACAAGGAGTTGCTCCTTTTGCGGACAAGCTTTGGAGCAGCCTCAAGTACGAAGTCCGCAATGGAGAAGTCGAGGATACGATTAACGCCACTCTGGAGGTCATCAGAACCATTGCTAAACGACTCACAGGCGATGAGCTTAGAAACTTTGCCCTCACTGTCCAGCGCGACTGCCTGGAGGACTTATCCAACCCTATCTACACGGCAGCTTCTGGAAAGCTCCTTATCGCTGTTCACAGCGCAAAACCTGCTGCTTTTGCTCTCATGGTTGCTCCTTCAGTCACTCATATCAAAGAGAACCTTCGCCACACAAAGTCACCTAACCATACCAAGAACCTTTTGATACTGCTCAACTCCCTACTCGAGCTTCGGCAAGCCCTCATTGGAGGAGGTGTGCAATTGAACGTAGAGGATGCCCAGGCTTTCAAGGCAACGGAACCAATGCTTGCCCCGCTTCACAGCCAGACATACCTGCCTCTCTTCCAGAAAGCTCTCGAGGATACAGCTCAGAAGGAGGATATTGCCACAGGCCAACAGGCGATTAAAGGTCTTGGGTTGATGGTTTGCCAGCGAGCAGCCCAGACAGGAGAATCTACCCAACCTATGCTTCCCGATCCAACACTCTCCGAAATTTGCAACGGTTTGGCAAACGTCATCTTCAAAAATCCCGAACAACCCGCGATGGCTGAAGCTCGCTCCGATTTAGAGAATGATGCTGTACTCGCTCTACAGATGGCACTGATGGCTTATCCGCAAGGTCGGGCAGATGTCATCAAAGACTGCCTCAGACTGTGCCAGACATACCTCACTTCCCCTGAGCGGGAATCCCTTCTAACGGTGGCTCCAATACTACAAGAGAGGATCCACAAATTGGCTTTCATTTGCTGCTACGAAATTCCTCGCCAGGGAGACGTGTTGAGCGGATACACCTCTTACCTCAACGCGGTTCTCGTAATTCTACACTCGATGCTCGATTCTCAAGCACACCCTAGAATTTGGTGGATACTCGCTTCCGGAATACATCTGGCAATGAGACTCTGCCAAAGGGCGATCGAAGCATTGCACCCGCGCTCCAAAACGAATAATTTCGACGACAAGCGGTTCTCGCTCACCTGGTTCAGCCATGTCGCCAATCGATATCCTGACCTTCCGCGGTTTGACGATAACATCGTTTCCCATGATGGCGAGGACGCTATGGATGTCTATGAGCAGCCAAAGAGCGGGAGTTACGGTGGCAATCAGCTACACGGGGAATTCATTTTGTCCAGCCTCTTCGTGGTACGTCAGCTTTACAGACGTGCCACCAAGATCATCAGTTACGACAACGACACTGAGCTCTCCCTCGCTCTGAGTGATGATTTTACTTGCAAGGATCCGGACGACAAGAAGATTGAAGACAATTACTTGCATGTTCTCTCAGAAATGGCTACCTTTGTCATCCAGCAGATGACTGAGCTCGAGCAGACCAGGTTGCTTTTGAATGAGGAGATTGTGACCCTCTTCCGTGGGGATGACGAGTATCATCACCCCGACCCTCAAGCGGGTCATCCTTGGCACAATTCCGAGCTGCGGGATGCTATGCTGAGAACCTGGGCTCCTCAGGCTTCATACAGCATGACAAGTCCTCCCAAATTTCCCATAAGCGGCTTCAATCAGGGGCGTACTGTTATCCTCTCTCTTGGTATTCTCCAACCTTTCCACCCAACAGCAATTCAGCGCCTGGTACGAATGACTTCAAGCCAATTGTCGAAATTTCAAACCTAACCGTGTATAGGTCGAAAGAGGAACTGCGCACCAGATCCTCATCGCTGGTCTTCTTGCAAGAGACCACTCAGCCTCGCCCAGATGCCGCCATGTCGTCTCAGCCATCCTTACGATTATCTCCAACAAGTATCCTGTCGAGAAGCTGGACGAGATTGTCACGATGCTTCAGCTCCAGATGAACTTTGTCGTAAGCGAAGAGAGACAGTCCGACGACTTGGAGCAAATCACAGGTTTCCTTGAACACGAGGCCAACATGATACCTGGCGGACACCCTGATGAGATCAGGGCGGAGCTGGCAAGACCCGTGTATGCCATTCTTGCGGGCATTATAAGACGATACAGCGGCAGCTCGCTTCGGCAGCTGTTGGCGACTATCCAACAAGGACCCAACAACAAGAAGATCGGCCACATACTTGGCCGTAACCTTGAGTCTATCTTTGGCGGCCTCGAAATTCTCAAGAAGGAGTACTACGGACAAATCCGCCCTCTCTGGGTCCAGAGAGCTTATCTCGAGATGATCAAGCCCATGCTTGCCAGGGCCTGGCCTGCTGGCTCGAACAGCAGGGACGACATGCTCGTTGCTGCGAATTACAGCATCGCTGTCCTCGCAGCTGTCAAGTACATGCAATACCCGGTGTATGAAGACGACACCGAAGACCTGATCAGACTGATTCTCTGTGCGATCCGGTACCTGTCAGCGACCAAGGACGTGGCGGCTGCTCTCAGCGTCCTGCAGCACGTTGCGGAGAACTCACCCAAACGGGTCCAGCCCTTCCTGAAGAGCGTCATTGAGGCGTGCATGTCCGTCTTCAACAGAAACGGAATGCAGGATGGCGAAGACAGCGCATGGATGCCGGCAGGTTACATACCGTTCGATCACTCTGGACTCTGGAGATCGCAGTGCCGCTGTCAGGTCGTTCGGATCATTGGTCTCCTCCCCGTCCAATTCGAGTACCGCCATCTGCTTGACTCGGCGTCGCAGGCTAAGCGTTTGTTGGCGCAGGCTTCGGGTGATAGAGTGCGCAACGTTCGCGAGGCTGCTCTGACAGCCCGCGTTAAGTGGGATGAAGTCAACTGAAGGCGTTGAAGCTTGGTAAGATGAATAAGGATTCCTATCTTCTTTTCGAACGTGATGGGAGATGGGAAGGGACGCTGATTGAGTGGTACATGTTTGACTACACAAAATTGATGAGGGATAACAAGAAGGCGGCATCGTGGTAGTGGTAGGAATGTCGGCATGGCGAGGCGTTTGCAGGTTCCATAGTGCGCATTGGGAAGAGTAAAATCGACTCTAATGGGCCAAGAAGTTGAAAACAGCTTTAAGAGATTGATTACAGATGTTTTGGTAATGAGCAACGTCCAGGTTAATACAGACTCCTTCGTCTACGTATCATTCTCGTACCTCTAGCTGTGATTAGCTATGAGCTTAAGGGCTTTCTCAAGCGTGACCACCCAGCCAACGAGAGCTTGAAAAGGGTAGTCTACGAGAGAAATGGTTGTTGTACCAAGACCACTGAGCACTGCATACGCAGGCAAGGTTCATCAAGGCATCCTATATATTTGGATGAGCATGCAATACGAAACGTTGACTTGGTGCTTTTGAAGGGACCTCATCTTCCGTAGTGTACATTACTATGGTCGTATCGTTTCAATGCATAGAAGCTCAAATCTCCTTTGTGTAACATTATTCGCTTTATGCTTTGCGTCGCTTGCTTACGCCCTTGTCTGCCTCGGCACCGCTGCTGGTTGCCGTGCTTTCCGCATACAGCGCATCGAGCACACCGGTTGAATACCTCTGGGATGCGGACTTGACACGTTTCGGATCGAGCTTGCCGATGGTAGAGATGTTTGTGGCGAGGACCTCCTGGAAGGGGACGGCGACGAAGTGACCCTGGGAGTCGAACCATTCAGCAAAGGGTTTCGAGAGGTCAAGGGTCTTTTTTTCGCCATTCGTAGAAGTGGTTGTGATCTTCATATGATAAGTCGGGTCGTTTTTCTTTGTTGAGGTTGCAATATTGACCTGATGTCGGCGGTGTAAGTCAAGGGTCTACGAGCGTGGGGGAATTGCTCGTCAGTAAGGGGGACGACGTAGATCACATCTTACCTTCTCGCCCGAGGGGGATGTGCCCTCATACACCGTGCCTGCCTCCTTGAACCAGATCCATAGCGTCAGAGCACCGTTGAGGAGCGAGTAGAGGGCCACGGCGGCCGCCGTGTAGTACTTGGTGCTTTCGAAGCCAAGCTTGTAGTCCCACAGAAAGCATGCGCCGGCGATCAGGAAGGCAGAGTAGCCGAGCGCGAGGCGGACATCAGTCAGGGTGTGGGTTTGGGTAAATTTGAGGGAGTTAATGTAGTTGGGGAGCGCGTCGTCCGAGGTGTTCTTGAGGTCTTGGGAGCTTCGTGTTAGTGCGATGCGACGGCATGTCTGGGCCGGAGGAGTGAGACGCTTACCCGCCAAGTTGTATACCGTTATTTTCTCGGAAGAAGACATGGTGCCTGGTAATTTCACGGGAAATCTTTTGTACAATTGACAGATTTGCAGATGTTCGATGGGCGTGGAGTGAGATAGTTTGTCTTTGAACCTCCAGCCTGGCTTTCAAACCTAGGACAGCTTGGACCCTTGTGTGAGTTCGAGGAGAAAGTGGAAGGTGGTCTTTCGGAGGTACGGCGAAACAAACTGCCGAAGGAGCTCTCGCCCACTTCCGAGGTCCCATGCCAACTCCGTCAGATTTGTATGGACTCAACGGGAGAGCTCTCAACCACCTGGCAGTATCGCACCGACGAACGCCATCACAATTCCCTCCTTTCCCTTGATACCCGGCACTGCTCATCGAATAAGTCCATCATGGCTCAAGTTCCAGTGCAGACGATCCATCGGGATCCACAGCTCCTGTGTGCCGTCCCCGGTTCCGCCGTCATCATCTTGGCCAGCGTGCTGACTGAATTTTGAACAGCTATTGGATCCTCTTTCCGATCACGGTGGTCATGATTCTCACTGGTATACTTCGACACTATGTCACTGTTCTCCTCGCCACGCCGCCAAAGAAGCTCGACAAGCCAGCGCTGAAGGAGCAGCGCGCGATGATGCACGGTGTTACGGTGCGCACCAACCACCATGTCCTCTCCAAGAAGTCGTTCGAGGCGCGCCGCGATGCGCTCGTCACAGCGTACGAGTCCGGCGCGTACCTCAAGGACCCCGACCGCAAGGGCCAGCCGCCTGCGAACCCACTTACAGACCCGGGCGCGATGGACGGCATGATGGGCTTGATGAAGAACAACATGGCTATGATCATTCCCAACACGCTTATTATGAGCTGGATCAACGCCTTTTTCAGCGGATATGTCATCAGTATGTCTTTGGGAGATTGGTAAAGATGGCAGACTTGACGCTGACAGATTAGTAAAACTGCCGTTCCCCATCACCATCAAGTTTAAGAGCATGTTGCAGGCGGGTGTTGCTACCAAGGATATGGATCCCCGCTGGATGTCCAGCATCAGTTGGTACTTCCTTTGCATTTTTGGTCTGCAATCCGTCTTCAACTTCATCCTGGGGAGTGACAATGGTAAGTCAAGGTATATTCTGGCTCTACCTTTTAGAGTGCTGACCTCTTTGAAGCTGCCAGCCAGATGGCTCAGCAGATGGGACAGATGGGGGGTGCTCAGGGGGCCCCCCAGATGTTCGGTCCTGGCGTTGACCCGGACAAGCAGTTCAAGGGCGAGGCCGAGAACATTGCGGTTGTAGAACACTACTCTGTTCTGGATGAAGTGGAGCAGAGACTGCTCGCGGGTATCAAATCATAGAATTGTAGAATCATGGAGAATCTGCGCTATCCATACGCCTCATCCTTTCAACTCCACACTGTCGTCAGTGAAGAAATATTCGGTGGGAAACCAAGGGCCTCCCAAGTCCTACTCGCTGCCTTGTCCATCCCACCAGAGGCAAACGCCAAGACCCTCCATGGCCATGGTGCCCTTCACTTTGTAGGGGGGCTTGGGCGGTGCAGCTTCCTCTCCCTGGCTTGGACCTGCAGGCGTCTGGTCGTGCCACTCCTCGTCAATGACCTGGAATCTAACCATCTCATGGTTATCGTAGAAAAGTCTATCACCCTCGATGTTCCAGATCCAAAGCTGTTCCGAGTGGTTGCTGACGGTATGTTAGCTGCGTTCTCGACAAGTTGATGGAGTATTTTTGACGTACAACTCAGCGCCCTCGGGAAGCTCGTCAAAGGGAATGAAAATGTCATCGAAAAAATCAGTTCTCAA
This sequence comes from Colletotrichum eleusines, assembly GCA_016807845.1. Classification (NCBI taxonomy): domain Eukaryota; kingdom Fungi; phylum Ascomycota; class Sordariomycetes; order Glomerellales; family Glomerellaceae; genus Colletotrichum; species Colletotrichum eleusines. The sequence goes on from JADEZO010000007.1 coordinate 2,139,700, forward strand.
ATTTATACCGGCCGGCGTTGAACTTCTAATCCTGCCAAACATAACCTCGCCCTTGAAAGGTCTAAAGACAATGAGCCTGAATTCGACTGATCGCAAGCGTTAGCACAGAAGAAATCCAGTCATATGAGAATGGTAATGACAAACCATTGACATTGACCAGACCCGTACCATGGCCGATGAGACCTTCGGAGGTCCACAGGAGGTCGTACAGGCAGATGCAGAGACCAATCTTCTGGATAACTTTATTCGCATACTTTGCATTGATGTTGTCCTCAATGGCGGTAACGCTCTTCTTGCGAAAGTCCTCTGGCGCGATCTCGACAAGGTCGGCAATCTTAGTCTTTTTTTTTTTTCATTGGGGCCGTGTTAGTGACACACGGCGAAATTTTGTGAGTTTGGGGGTACTTACCAGGATGAACATGCTGGGCGGCTTTCGTCCTTCAGGTAGGTGCACGTTGGCGAGTCAAAAGAAAATACCAGTGTTTAAAGGTCTCTAGAGCCCCAAGAGCATCGTCGGTCCCCCTTAATGCCGCTCTGCAAGGGCATGAATGGATATTTCAGAGAGTGTCGCGATTTGTTCTGGGTTGGCGCAGTGAAGTCACAGAATCGGCAAAATCGCGGGGCGCCTGGTCCGAGGCAGCGAGTCTAAGTCTTACCGCCCGCTGAACCAAGTTTAGCAGCCGCTAGGCGTGACCCGCCACACAGGTACCTACCTACCCAGGTAGGTACGTCTATGGCACCACCTTGGCCTGAGCATGCCGTCTCCAGTCGCTGGAACTGTTAATGCGGAAACCGAAATCGCGACCGACCTTGCCGTTGAAAGCTGTTTGGGCTCCACCACCTGCTTCTTCCGCGTGCGGGAACCTGCGTCAAGCTGTTGGTTACATCCCTTCATATCCCTCTTTCTCTTCGCCTGTTGAACATTGCTCGAGTTTCCCGTCTCCCAAGAGTTTGATGGCTTTGTTTTGTCGATGCTAAGTGTGAACACGACTCTTACCTCGCTTCCTCCAACTCCATCGCCATCACTATCCAAACAGTACCTCGTAACACGAATTCTTCGAGTCCCGTTCCAAGTCGAAGGCGCCTCGCTGTCATTGCCTGACGCTATACTACTCGAATCAACGCTTGCCTACCACTCGACTACGAAGATAACAAGATCCTGTCGGCGTTCTCAAGACAATATGTCAGGCTACAACTACGGTCCGCCGCCGCCGCCGCCCCCTCCAGCAACACAGGCTAGTCATCCTGGTTACGGCCACCACAACGCCCCTTATCAACAACATTCTCGGGGCGGTGGTGCCCATGGCTCTCGGGGCGGACGTGGCGGCTACCCGTCGAACGGCCGTCCCGAGTACCCCCCTGCCCCTCAACCTCAGTACGAGTATGGCCGGCAGCAACAGCAACAGTATTCTCAGCACAGTCCTGGCTATCCCGCTCAGCCGCTTACTGCTAGCAACTACCCTCACCAGCAACAGTGGCACCAAGATCACGGACACGGCACGCCTCAGCATAGCGCTCCCCAGCATGGCGCTCATGCTCCTGCGCCGCTGTCAACTACCAACTACCATCCGAACTATGCCCCCCAGATCTATGCGCACCCGCAGCAGCCTCAACCGCCACCCCATCAGCCGGGTTATGGGCCTCAACAGCCGCAGCAGCAGCCCTACAGCCAGCCTTATGCCCCGCCTGCACATTACAGCGCTCCACAGCCATGGACAGGCCACGACCCTCACGCTCCAAGCCAGTATGGTGCGGGTCGTGGCCGAGGCGGCTATGCAAACGACCGAGGCGGTTCCCGGGGAGCTCATAATATGGGCACACCTGCGCCAGTAGCTTACAGTAGTGATGGAGTACACCATCAAGCGAATGGTGCATACAACCAGCCGTACGTCGATCCTCGCGCTCCACCAGTGTCATATCAACCCCCGGCACAGTATCCTTACCACGCACCCCCACCTGCACCTCACGCGTCGGTTCCTCCTCGTGAACCGTTTTACAAACACGATGGACAGGCAGGGCGCGGTCGTGGTAGCTATCGTGGCGGCAACCCCCGAGGTCGGGGCTCATTCCACACCAACGAGAGAGGTCGTCATCGTTCGCAGGGAGGTCACAACCATCGTCAAGATGGCGGAGGTTCCCATCACAAGCATGACAATGCGGCATCAGGCAAGAAGAAGAAACGCAAGACCAACACCCTTGGTCTTACCCCAGGACAAGACTCGGAGTCGGAAGACGACGAGATGGAAGAGGAGACTCTTCGTAAACTCATCGGAGCAGACGCCTTACAGTAAGTTCAATGCAGATTCAGGGCTTCTTAGTAGCTGACTAGGTCTCGCAGGGTGAATGATATTGATGCTTACATTGCTGAGCGGAAGAAGCGCTTTCCTACTGCCGCGCGGGTCAAGGCCAAGAAGTCTGCCGAGACCACGCAGGGAAGCAGCAATAAGATTTCATCTGATTTGGAGAAAGAGGAGAATCTTGCTAGCAAGCTGCGAAGGCAGCTGGAGAAGGTCGAATCGTCTATCAAGCGCAAGCGTGAACAGCAAGATGAGGGCGATGAGATGAGGGACAGCCCTTCCATTGATATTAAGTCCGAAGACGACGAGCCGGAAGTGGCGTCAAGTCGTGTTCAGCCGCCCCTCCCACCACCCCCTCCGGCGAAGAAGGCAGATATTTCAAAGCATTGCAAGTACTACTCTACGGGAGGTACTTGCGGCAAGAAGGGCAAGTGCCGCTTCGTTCACGACCCTGCTGTTCGAGAGGCAGCTATGAAAGACCGAGAAGCGAACAACGGCCATCTCACTATCCAGCAGCGTTTGATTCTCAACGACAAGGACCAGGAAGACCTCACTGTTCTGCAATCGATTCAATACCTGAGAGAGAAAGGCCTAATGAAGCCTGAAGACAAATCTGATGGTTCCAAGGGGCACCATACATCAGTTGGCTCACATCCCTCTCAGTCTGACTCGCGCCAAAAGTCCAGCAATCTCCCTGCCGCGCCTGCTTCTCTTCCAGCACCGCCACTGAAGCATCATAACGGGCTTCCTCCACACAAGCCGCCTCCCTCTGCATTGTCAACAGGCAATGGCGGATCTACTGTTCGATACAAAGGCTGGAATCTGAGCGGATATGGGAACTCGGGTCTCAAGTCGGAAGATCTCCCATAGTATGCTGGAATCGCCCCGACAAAGACCTTGGAACCCCCACGAACGCTCGAGCTTTATACACCCAGACCCCGCACGTCGAGGTCTTACGCGTCTTCCGTCTGAGTATGGCGGTTTCCAACACTGCAAAGGGTCTCTCGCTTCGGCGGAGAAGTCATCCTGATGCACAAGTTCGTACCTGCAGCAATGTTTGTATTTTGCACTTGATTACAATCCAACCTCAAGGGAAGTCGGGGAGATGGAGGCAGCCGACAAGGCGGCAGTAGTTCTTCTGACCGGCCTCTTTTCTTTCACTTCCGTCACGCTCAAAGTGAAACGGACAGGCAGACCATGGTTCTGGGTTTCTTCGTCCAAGTCGAAAGTATCCAGAGCTGCACGTGCAAAGTTGCGATCCCAGATCGCGTGTAATAACACCAACAAAAAGCAGGAGGGCCACCGCAAGTAACGGTCTTGTGTGGCTTCTTTCGCCGGCCATCCAAGTAGCACACTCGCCGGAGTTATCGGTCGAGGAGGAACGGGGGCTTAGTAGCTCCGTGTAAATGCATCTTCAGCCCCTGACGCACTTCTGGTATCGTTGAAGGAGTTTGGTGCTGACGGCAGTCTGGCATGGCTGAGATCGATACCCAAGGAGGGAGTAGCGTTCGGAATTACATAGAATAAATTGCAAGTACGTTTTCCTTTCGTCAGTCAGCGCAGGAGGATACCGTTCAGTTTGTTAGTACGTGAAGGTAATTGTTTGAAGAAGGGTGGACGTCTTGCGTGATCGTAGCTTCATAAAGCAGGCATGTGTCACAAAATTGCAGCCTTGGTAAAACTGATATCGGCCTTGGAAAATGCTGAATACATAGACCTAATAATATGAGGCCACCTTTTGACTAGACTCCAAGGTATCGTTGCGCCGCTGCACGTGTATGCCTGTTCCCCAAGTGATGATACTTGCGGAAGAAAAGGAGAAGAAAATGGGAGAACCCGGCCAGCCACACGATTATGTAGAGCAGTCTCCCTCGTTCCAGTAATGACAAAAATACACGAATGAACGCCGTCGCTAATGTTCATGCTACCACGCCTTTGCCGGTGGAAATGCCTCCAAACCCCAATCTGGTGTACCAGATGCCCCTCTCGGCGGCGAGACAGCCTTAGCGTCGCACTTTCTGCTGCTCGAAAAACCTGCGTTTGCGCTCCTCCTTTTCAGCCTTTAGCCTCTTCTCGAGCCTTTCCTGTTCAATATCCTCGAGTCGCGCCGCGCGTTCTGCCTTGGCTTCCTCCTCCCACACGTCGTCCATGCCAGCCTCCATGTCTGAAGAACCGTCCGAGTCGTACGTGTAGCGAGGGCCGGCTTCTTCCTCGTCCTCATCATATTCGATAAAATCGTCGAGTTCCTCGTCCTCGTCCTCCTCGTCGTAGCGGGACCGTTTCGCAGAACCACCGTAGCGTGAGGCAGGACGCGCATTGAGAAGCGCGCCTCCGGGGGCCGGCTTCTTCTTGGCCGACGCTGCGCCGGGTTTTGGACGGGCGGTGCCCGTGTACCCAGTCGTTGCGATGGCGGACTTCTTGAGCTTCTTCTGGTTCTCCTCCTCAGCAACCGCAGCGCGTGCCTTCGCAGCAGCCCGGGTGTCCTTTGCTCTATCGACCGCCCCGTTGCGGTTGACACCTGTCCCATTGCGCGGCGGAGCAGCTGCTGTCGATGGTCTTGCGTTACCCTGGAACTTGGATGGTTGCTTTGCAGCAGCCTTTGGGTCCTTCTTGGCATCCTTCTTCATCTCCTCCCGCTCCTTCTTAGTAAAGACCTTCTCCACTGGCTTATGCTGGATTTTGCCGACTTGGCCCATTTTGGTCTGGGCTTGTTGGGCCCGCGCCATGATCTCGGCGAAAGACCCCTTCTTTGGAGGAGCTCCTGGCTTGGGTGCAGCGCTTGGAGCAGATGGTGATGGTCGGCTCGGCAGGGTTGAGGCGACCCTCGACATGCTAGAACCATTCATCGGCCTAGCCCCGGAGGAGCTAGGCTTTGCGGCTGTGCTGCCATTACCGACAAGCTTAGGCGCAGATGTTAATCGGTCAGAGGGCCGGCCGGCACTGCCTCGATAACCGGTAGTGGTCGTCGATGGCTTTTCCGTAGGTCGTGTGGGCTTCTGAGCATCCGCGGGCTTTGCTGAAGGGACGAAAGAAGCGACGCCGTTTGTGCTCGTTCGCGGTGTCTTCTTTGAAATGGTACTGCGGAGGTCATCGTCCGCTTTCCGTTTCGGAGGGAGGATCGGTGGTCTGGATGGAGCTGGCGATGTGCTCTGTGACTTGTCGCCACTGATCTGGGCGAGAAGGTCCCCGATCTGTATAGGCTCGAGGGTCAGCGCATCATGACGTTCCAAGAGCGGACGCCGCTCGCATCTAATGCTTACAGGCATAGTGACGGACTATTAGAGCCAAGTATCGTCAAGCAAGTGTCTAGGTTGCTTGCAGTGGCCGTCAGGATGCATCAGGCAGACGCTTGAGTCATCAGTAAGGGGAGGTATGGGAAGTTAGTTTCTGCGATTCAGCGACCCCCTCTCTGAAAAGGACTAGACACGCAGATAGAAAACCGTCGAGGACCGAAGTGTAACGGAAAATCGAAAATGGGAGGAGGAACTCGCCAAAAATAAAAGGGCGGTTGCAGAACGCACGGGTCAGACAACCAGCAGTCGTAAAAAAGTCGAAAGATGGGTGTCGTGGAATCAAAAAGAAGTGGCGTTGGCATCGGCAAGTTTATATCTACCGGTATTGGACTGGGGGGTGGGATCACTGGTACTTCCAGCGCCGGCCACCAAAGCCTGGCATCCAATCTGTTAGCCTCTTCGGAAGCTGCTTGGCTCCGGTTCCGTGCTTGATTGAGCCTTGGATAGGTACCCAAGGAAAGTAGGTAGCTAGCAGTAATTAGAAGGTGGCCGCGTGAGTCGATGTGTGGCTTGAGAAGAGGAGCTCCACTACCCAGGTAGGTAGGTGCCTTAGTAACCTACCAACCTATCAGCGTAACAGCGACTGGCAACGCTGTGGCTGGTGTGGACCTCGGAAGTCAGGGACAGCACAGGTGTGAGGTCCCCAGCCACCGCCCGTCCCCGCCCTAAGCCCTCCGCTCACAAAACGGGAAAAAAAAGTTCTTTCTTTTGGCGAAGCGTATTTTCCGACTCGCAACAACCACGCGAAATATCCCCCCAGGACTCGAAGATTCAGTCTCCGCCCAACTTCGCGGTTAAATTGATTGACCTCTCGTGTTCTCTACGACAAACTGTGAGTTTACCTTTGCCTTATCCTTTCTTCGACGACTGCGACAACCAGCACTGTCGACCGTTCGTCGTACTACCGCCGCCAGTGCGAAAATTGTTTAAGGCCTTGTCTAATACCCCTCCGCCATAAAAGAAACCAAATTCAAGATGAAGCACCTCGCCGCTTACCTTCTCCTCGGCCTCGGTGGCAACACCTCTCCCTCTGCCAGCGATGTCAAGGCCGTCCTTGAGTCCGTCGGCATTGAGGCCGATGACGAGCGCCTGAACAAGCTCATCTCTGAGCTTGAGGGCAAGGACATCAACGAGGTTCGTTTGGCGATACCGGCTCCAACATGACGAAGGATTACGTATGCTAACTGTTCCTGCAGCTCATTTCTGAGGGCTCTAGCAAGCTCGCCTCCGTCCCCTCTGGTGGCGCTGGTGGTGGTGGTGCTCCCGCCGCTGGCGGTGCCGCCGCTGCCGCTGGCGACGCACCCGCCGAGGAGGCCAAGGAGGAGGGTAAGTGCAATATGGTGTCCGAAAATCCTTATTTGACAACCTTGCTGACCTCTTTACAGAGAAGGAGGAGTCCGACGACGACATGGGATTCGGTCTTTTCGACTAAGTGCCTTTCTCACGCCCCTGATGACGGGCCCCGCGCCCCAGTCTCATCAAAGAAGTTATGCAGCAACCGACCAACGTATCCGAATGTCGTTGATATGGGAAAATCTCTCTTGGGTTGGGCTTCGGCACACATTTGTGTAGGGACACCCGCTAGGTTCGGTCAAATGAAAAGCTCGCTGGTTCTTTGAATAAGTAATGTGTCGCACTCTTCATGATGCTATTGTTGTCTTGCTCTAGGTGGGGTTCGATACTTGATTTCGTGAATGAGGTTATATTGCATTTGGCCCCAGTGACTGCATTATAGTCTTGCATTTATGCGGGGCAACATATTCGTTTGCGACGTAGGTAGGTAGATACTCATCTAGGAAGGGAGCGAGGGCACGTATAGTACATTGTACTTGTACCCCTGTATGAAATGGATATTGTGGAATACGTTTCGCTCTGTAAGAAGCTTTGGCCACTAAGATGTGAGATGTGGTGGGAAACACGTACCGCTTTGGCCTCAGGCATGTTGGACGATGCAGAGCCCAAATAAACTTCATGCGCCTGATGAGGAATGTGTCGCTTTGCTTTCTTCTGGTCCAGTCTCGCGTTGCTCCGACAACCAATCCCCCTCTTCGTGGCTTTTGATTGGCCGACCCCTGCTAGCCCCAAATCCTGGGAACGTCCCGAACTTGACAAGGAATCGACGCATCCCTCCAACATACAAGATGCTAGTGACGCGCCGCATAAACTAATCTTTTCTCCATTCGCAATTTTTCGGATCATGGGCACTATCGACACGTAAAACAGTGTTTAGCCGACCATAACAATCGCTTCATCCGGCGCAGGGTGCTTCGTCGCCGAGACGTGGAGGGTCGCGGCGTTCAGCCCTATTTATCCCGTTGCTCACGATTGCAAAAACAATCACCAACACCAACCGCCCGATATCGACATGTCGACTGCCTCGCCCACGCCTTTGGGTACCGCCGGAACCGGTCTCTCACGAAAGCCCTCGCAGAGGCAAGGCCTCCGAAGGCTGCCGTCGCGTCCCCATCTCAACCGAAGCGAGTCCAACCCTGTCCACGCGACCGCCGTCGCGCCTACGCTTTCAAAGAAATCAGACTCGCAGCAGTATGCAATACACGACAGCTCCGACGACGAGATTCCCGTGCCTATGAAGCTCAGCGCTCTCACCAAGGCATTGCTCAACGATGGAGGTGCACCCGAACCCCAGCTCGCTCCTTCGCCGCTGCGAACACGACGTCGCACCAGCAACCTCGCCGCGTCCACAACTTCCGCCACTGAAGAGAAAAGATCTCTCCGTTCGGGGAATGCACAAGCCTACGAAACGAAGTCCTCGAGGCCCCCCTCACCATTGAAAAGCAGGGAGAACAGCCCTGTGCGAAAACGAGTTGTCAGACTGAGCAACACGCCCAAAAGTCTCAGCCAGATGCGTCCCACAAAGAGAAGATCTACCTCACTGTCGCGATCAACCAACCAACGTCCTTTATCCAGAAGTCGACCAGAAAGCCGGGATCAATCCTCGGATGAGAAGCAGGAACCGCCTCAAGACATCAATACACCCGCACAGGGAGTTCGCGTTGTTCGCATTGCCGCAGGCTCATCCGGCAACAGAAGTCGTCTCACCAATTCTTCCAGCCATTCTAGACGTTCAGGATCCCACCTGGAGCAGGACTACCCTGAAGAACCGGTGACTGCAGCACGCCATGCTTCAGGTATAAACCCTGGCAGTGTATCCCGCCACACCAATGTCGGAAGGAACGTCAAGCCCGAGGACAACCTTGCTTTACAAGGCTCCATGCGCGTCAAGCGAGTTGGCAAAATCCCTGGAAGCTTCCTTAGTGGGCCCGCTCGACGTGGCCGCCGAAGGCAAAGCGAGGAAGAAGCAGAGGCGAATGGCGATGATGAAGGCCTAATCTCAAGCCACTATCACGATGGCCAGGGCCAGGATATGGAAAATGATATTGCGTCATCTTTCTATGGCAATGGCAGGCAAATATCCTCGGGTAGCCCGGTAGCTTTGGGCGATTCTTCAAGGGCAAGTCGTCGAAGGGCAGCATACGATGCAGATCCGGCACCACGTGCCACGGACCTATCTCCCAAGGAGACGAATGAGCCAGAGGAGATTCACTACAAGCTACCTGCGCCACGCCCTCAGGTTCCATCTTCGTATGACCAGGAAAACGATATCAACTCTGTCCTCAGAAGTTCCAAGCCCGCCATCAGTATTCTTCCTGAAAAGGACATGGAAAAAAGTTCAAGGCGCCCCACCAACGTTGATGTTGCACACCACGGACCTGCTGCGTCTCCCGAACGGAAGCCATTGTCTTCCTTGACGAACAACACCCCACGCCGCCCTGCACCTCCCCCGCCGCCGAAAATGTCGGTTCTTGATGCTGCCACCACCTCGGCCGGGGCAGCCACAACATCTCAAGGGAAGCAAAGGCGAAATATCCTTCGTGTCAATGGAAAGTCTTACACCAGGCTTGACTGTCTGGGCCGAGGTGGTAGCGCTAAGGTCTACCGGGTCCTGGCCGAAAACGGAGCGATGTTTGCCTTGAAGAGGGTGTCCCTGGAGCACGCCGACGAATCGACCGTCAGGGGGTTCCGAGGTGAAATCGACCTACTCAGCAAGCTGACGGGCAATGACCGAGTCATCAACCTCTTCGACTACGAGATGAACAACGAAAAGAAGGTGCTGACTTTGGTATGTCATTCGTCCCCAGGGTTCGGTGCGTGGCTAATCTCTCTCTAGCTCATGGAGATGGGCGAGCTGGATCTTAACACCCTTCTCAGGAGTCGACAAAACCCTGAAGCAGCCAAGTTCGACTCCGTCTTTGTCCGTTTCTACTGGAAAGAAATGCTCGAGTGCCTTCAGTCCGTCCACCAATCCGAGATTGTACACTCCGACCTGAAACCAGCCAATTTCGTCCTCGTCAAAGGCCGCTTGAAACTCATCGACTTTGGCATCGCCAATGCCATTCAAACAGACGAGACAGTAAATGTTCACCGCGAAACGCAAATTGGCACACCAAACTATATGTCTCCCGAATCCCTTATGGACTCCAACGCACCCCGGGGCGGTCGCGTTCCCGGCAGGCCGAAGTTGATGAAAGTGGGAAAACCAAGCGATGTGTGGTCCCTAGGGTGCATTCTCTATCAACTCGTGTACGGTATTCCTCCTTTCGGCCATATCGCAAACCAGATGGCCCGGTGCCAAGCCATTATTAACTGGGATCACAACATTGAATTTCCTTCAAAAGGCATGGGTGGCGTCCCGGTGCCCCCGTCTCTAGTGCGAACCATGAGGCGGTGCTTGAACCGCGAAGTTCACATGCGGCCAACCTGCGAGGAGCTCCTGCACGAGACGGATCCTTTCCTCTATCCTAACGAGATCAGTGAAAAGGCGCTCCCTATTGACGAAGAGCTCCTTGGTAGAATCATCCAAAGCGTCGTTACGAGATGTCGGGAGCGCATGCCGACTGAGACTGAGGCCATGTCAGTCTGGCCATCAGCCTACTGGTCGAGTGTAAAGAAAGCAATGAATTCGAATAGATGATGAAAACCGGAGTCAACGTTGGAAAACTGCAGGAAAAAATGGCGTCGTGGCAACCTCACCTTGGTTTAATGATGATGGGCAATATTCATAACTTGGAGTTCTTTTTGGGGGGCGGGGACGGGTTGGTCTCGATTCTTGTTCTGCTGTTCGATGCAGCTTCTTTATCTTCCATCTTTATTGCTTCTTTCCTTTCTTTCTTCTCTTCCTCCGTATGCATCCTATACCTTCCCAAGGCTTCGGTATTCGGTTGGAGTTGCGCATGTTTTTTTGTAGACACTCGCATAGAGACGGCGTCCAAATCAATATGAGCTTGAGCCATCAGGCTTCAAATATTTTCAGCGACTATAAAACCCCCGAATCCTTACTCAGCGTAAAAGTGTTTTGTGTTTGCCTATTGATACAACCCCGACAGGGGTACGACACTGGTACAGGGGATCGTTTGATTCCATGACTTTATACACCTTCTTTGATACTCGAACAATTGTTAATGCCGCTAAACAGCATAAGGGACTCAAGCCTCAACCTCTCCGGGCCCGTTGATCTTCAGTTCGCTGATGGTCAATGTCGTGAAGCGGTGCTTGCTCTTGACTGTCTTCACCCTCCTCTGTCTCCGCTTCGTCTTCGTCTTGAGTCGCATGGGCTCGCTCTCGGTGCCAGTCACAACTGCGCGGCACTCAAACACACGTTCGTCGATGAAGGGCGCGCCCTTGAGAGTATAGTCTCTGCTGCCGATGACAGAGGCGCGGTTCAGGCGCAGGACATCGCCGGGCACAACACCGGGCATCTTAAAGGGTAGGCGTACGCTGTCCCCGGGCTGTACGAGGTAGGGTCGTCCGTGGATGTGGAATGTGATGTAGTGATCGGGCTGTGCGGCTAAGAGAGGAAGGACGGCCTGCGCCGAGTCGGAGATCGGCGTAGTCTTCGTGGACGGTGTGGCGGTCTTCCCAGCGGCGGCCTGGGCCTGCTGTGCTATTGAGGGCTTTGCCGCCGCGTCTGAGGGTTCGACCTGGTGCGCATCGTGGGCGGAGGGCTCGATAATAGGCGCTGTGGAATTGAACCGCCGGACGTGGATCGGCAGAAGAAACGTCGGCGGAAGGCGGGTGATTGGTGTCCTGAGCTCTAGGACAGAGCGCAGCAACGATCGACTCATCGTCAAAGGTTGGTTGTTGGTCGCTCGCAGCGCTGAGACCACGGTTAAACCCGAGAATTAAGTTGCGTGGCCCTGGCCCAGTTCGTTTTCTCCTCGTTCGTCGTAATTGACTTTTCCTCTGGGTTTCTGCTCAAAAAAAGCAGCCGAGGCGAAACTATGAAGCTACAAAAAAGTTCGGATAGACTGCAGCTCATTCATTCCCTTGGAGTAGTGACGGATTAACCATTTTTCCATCGCGGTTTTGCAGGGGGCAACTTGTGCAGGGAATTTTCGGAGGGTCCCTACACTCCACTTCTGTCGGTATCGATAGCAATGGGAACTTTTTTTGACCCGCCACTTTCGATGAACCTCCGTATACTGCAGGTTCGTCGACAACAACTACCTTTGCCGAGTCTCAGCAAGTTCGTTGCCACCGACGGAATACGATTTCAAACCACTGGACCTGCGCCAACGCTAATATCGAATACAACAACACTTCACATCCACAAAGCCGCTACAAGCGTCAATCAGCCAAGATGGTACGCCCGCCTAGCTCTTGATTGCGCCAAATGCGTCTTCTTTCCGAACGACATGTTGTCTGACAGCCTCCACAGCCCCAGAACGAGTACATGGAGAGATGGAGGAAGCTCCACGGAAGACGTCTGGACCATGAAGAGAGAACTCGCAAGAAGGAGGCGCGTGAGGGTCACAAAGCCTCCAAGGATGCGCAGAACCTTCGCGGCCTCCGGGCCAAGCTCCACGCCAAGAAGCGTCACAACGAGAAGATCCAGATGCGCAAGCAGATCAAGGCCCATGAGGAGCGCAACATCAAGAAGAACGACGAGAAAGAGCCTAGCGAGCCCATGCCCGCATATCTGCTTGATCGAAGCAACCCGAACAACGCCAAGGCGATCTCGTCGCAGATCAAGAACAAGCGTGCTGAGAAGGCGGCAAGAGTATGGGAATCCACGATTTTTTTTTCAAAGCTTTCGGGAAACCGCTGACAGTATGGTAGTTCGCAGTGCCTCTGCCTAAGGTCAAGGGTATCAGCGAGGAGGAGATGTTCAAGGTCATCTCCACCGGCAAGAAGACACACAAGAAGTCGTGGAAGCGCATGGTACGACTACAATTGGTGCGCCAAATGCGTAGACGAATCTTTGCTGACATTGAGTCCAGATCACCAAGCCCACTTTCGTCGGGCCTAACTTCACGAGAAGAGACCCGAAACACGAGCGGTATGTTGCTCTCTCCCTCTCCCCTGATGATAGTGTTTGTTTCTAATGATACTTCTTTTTCAAAACAGCTTTATTCGCCCTATGGGACTGAGATACAAGCATGCTCACGTCACACATCCCGAGCTTGGCGTCACGGTCAAGCTGCCCATTATTGGCGTGAAGAAGAACCCTCAGAACCCACTGTATACCAATTTGGGAGTTTTGGTACGTCGAAGCAGTAAGTTATGGATACCTGGAGTCCTTTTTGCTCACATATTCGCCACAGACCAAGGGTACCATTATCGAGGTCAATGTCAGTGAGTTGGGTCTTACGACAACCACCGGAAAGGTGGTATGGGGACGCTACTGTCAAATCACAAACAGCCGTACGAAAAGCTCCACCAATAACTTACAAAGAAGTTTTCGCTAATTTGATTCAGCCGAGAACGATGGTTGCGTGAACGGTGTGTTGCTTGTTTAAGCCACGATGAGAGGAGTCTGAAGTGCTCTTTAACGGCACTGCGTCGTTGTTGGCGTCTGGAGTTACGGCAAACAAGAAAAGGGGCTGGGTGGATGCCTTAGATTGACAACATTAACTTAAACCTAGGTAGATGAAACAAGATTCCCATTTGTGTTTAGACAGAATGCAATCCAGCGAAATGGAGTGCACTCGATAATTCTAACTGCTCTTCACAGTTGACCATGTGGAGCGTGTGTCGCTTCTCATCGAGTGACGTTCTAATGTAGGGGGCTGCTTGATGCGAGCCCCATCACCCAGCTAGTATTTTCAAGGCTTTTGGTGGCTCGATCTCAGTATATCCACTCCGCAAGTCTAATGGAGTTACCTTGTCCAGCTCTATTTTATACAAATCAAAAGTACCAATATTGATGTATCGATTCCGAAGTGATTCCTATCAAGGACAAGTTTAGTTGGTAGTCCGGCTTTGCGTATTTATATGTGTTTATGGAACCAAATTCTTGCTTTGTTGGGATCATTCCGTCGATATCCTGCAAAACTGTATTACATAGTTGGGGTTGTGGCAGAGAACTCCGTGTATATTTGGAGGGATCACATCGAGGGAGATAACTTACCGGCAGAGTGCCGTCGGCGGATGCACAGCTTTCTTATTGAGTAGCGAGTAATTCTCACAAAAGCCCGAATTAGTGGATTACCAACTCCATCTAGGAAAGCGGCCCAATTCTCCGTTTCGGTGACTCCGTGGGTGTTGTTGTAACAGACTGAGGCTCTTTTGGTGTATCTTGTTAGGCCCTTCCGCTACGTGCCTGCTGTAATACTGGACTGCAGCCATTATACCCATGCCTTTTCAACGCTCTCCGATAAAACTGGTCTGTGTCTTGGAAACTCTTTTCAAGGGCTCTGTGTAGTCAGCAGTATCTCTTATTACCAAACTGGCGGCAAAACACAAGCATAACAAACGACAGCTGAGCTTCCAATACATTGAAGTTAGTCCACCCACTCCTTCATCGACATGGCGATATCTTGCTTCTTGAAGGTAGAAACTTTATGTATAGAACAACAACGTGCTTGATTGATCCTTAAAGAGCAACATTTTATCATCCTCATATCATGATGGTGCAGACTAGCTCAACCTGATGTCAAGGACGGAGATTCGGCAAGAGGGCACCAAAAATGGCTTGCAAAATATCTTGGGGGTGTCATTGAGAAACGCTGTAAACACTCCATGACCGGACATTTGAGGGCATGGAGGACTGCTGATATAGAATGGCAGCCTGCTTATGCTTGTCTTGCCGCCTCGAAACTACTTCCAACGTCCACACGGGCATCGCTCGCGGAAATCTTCAGCAATCAGTGTCTTTTTGGGAAACATGCATCCTTCTCACTTAATATAACTCCTTTTTCTGCAAAAGAAATAATACTCTATGTTGCAAGGTATAAGGTATTACTAGCTGCTCACTTGTCGCTCCACAAACAAGGATGTGTAAAAGAGGGGGGGGCTGCTGGAATTACAACAAGGTCTTGAGTGCAGTCAAGTTTGATAGAACTCATAAACTGAGCGTCATCCAGTTGGGAAAGACATCCGTGAAAATACAATGCGTTCATGTACGCCTACGTAACCTATCGTAATATATAACCAAACTCCATTGCTATGCAGAA
The DNA here is from genome assembly GCA_016807845.1 of Colletotrichum eleusines. Lineage (NCBI taxonomy): Eukaryota > Fungi > Ascomycota > Sordariomycetes > Glomerellales > Glomerellaceae > Colletotrichum > Colletotrichum eleusines. The sequence goes on from JADEZO010000007.1 coordinate 2,154,763, forward strand.
TCGTCCGATGTTTTCTTCCGTTATCCCACTAACTTGTTTTCGTTCTCAGTGTTCATCTAAGCGGAACCGTTGGCACCGTGCGCCTTGAAATACGCCTCGCTGAACTCGTACGTGTTGTAGCCGTCGTTGCTCTTCTCGGTGTAAAAGGTGCTGCGATCGTAAGGGGTGAAGGGGATGCTGTTCCTGATGCGGAAGACGAGGTCCGGGTTGGAGATGAAGTAGCGGCCAAAGGCGACGGCGACATCCCACTTGGCGTACCGCTCATCGACGGCCCAGCGCGCGCTGTCACCGAGGTAACCGCCGGCGACAACGACGGGAGAGAAGTTGTCCCACTCCTCGAGGATAAAGTCCAGGGTCTGAGGACGGTCCTCGGCGAAGGGTTGGACGTCATCGGTGGGCTGGCGGGGCACGATACCCAGGTTGACGGGGTTGCCGACGGCCTCGACGAGAGACAGGTAGGCGAGCTTGTAGCCGGCCTTCTTGATCTGGCGGACGACGTAGCTCGTCTGCTCCCAAGTGTCAGAGGAGTAAGCCTCTTGAAAGGTGGCGAAGGGGCTCAAGCGCAGAGCGACACGCTCAGCGCCAATCTCATCGACGATAGCCTTGATAACCTCGAGAAGGAACCGCGCGCGATTCTCGACGGAGCCGCCCCATTTGTCAGTGCGTTTGTTGGCAGAGTCACGGGTGAACTGATCGACGAGGTAGCCGTGGGCGCCGTGGATCTCGACACCGTCACCGCCGGCGAGGACAACGTTGCGTGCGACAATGCGCCAGTTATTGATCTTTTCCCAAATCTCCTCTTCGGCGAGGGCCTCGGGCGGGCAGGGACGACCAATCATCTGGACATTGGAAGAGGAGCAGTATTTGTAGCCGCGACCCTTGACGAAAGAAGGGTCGGCGGCGCGGCCGAGGGACCAGAGCTGTTGGAAGACGTAGCTACCCTTGGCGTGGATGGCATCGAATACCTTCTTCCAGGCGGCAATCTGGGCCGGGGTGCTGAAGTCGGGGAGGTCGAGGTCGCCGACGTCAGCAGGGGAGACGGCGGTGGCCTCGGTGATGATGAGAGTGCCCGGGACCGAGGCGCGGTCGGCGTAATACTGGGAGACAATGGGCAGGGGCACGCTGTCATCATCAGCGCGGTAGCGGGTGAGGGGAGCCATGACGACGCGGTGGCCGACTTCCACCTTGCCAACCTTGAGAGGCTGGAAAAGCTTGGTGTTCTCCGCGGCCATTGTGAGTGTCGGAAAAGGGGTCGAGTATAAGTTAAGGGGTATCTAGAAAGGTGAAACACAAACGGAATGAAATGTTTGGACAATCATATCTCGGGGGGTTGTTTATGTAGAGGTAGAGAATGTCGTGTCCAAGTGAGAAGAATTCTTCACTTGAAGCAGGCATATTCAAGGTATTTGTATCCTCATGATTTGGTGTAAGTCAAACAAGAGGTGGAATCATCTGGAGAGTCCCACTAGGAACCTAAGAAGCCTCGGCAAGCCAGCCTCACAAAGCGAGATCTTCTCGGGTGATTTTGTTGTTCCATGACTGAGGTGAAGACTTTTCCTCTCCTGAACGGCTTAGAAATGGAGTCCCTTTCGTCGTTCACGGCGACAACTCGGAGAGCGGGTCCTCTCATCCTGCCGTCCATTCGTGAGCAAAGGCTACATCCTCCCACACCCCCGAGCGGTGGAACCGAAGCCGGGGTGGCTATCGTGCTTCACGTGTCAAGACAACGGTCAGCCCTGGGCGAAGGCCGTTAGACTACCTAAACGGAGCAAGCTTTGACACCGTGAATCAAGATGAAGAATTGAGTCTCCAGATTGCCAAGACCAGACTGTGAGTCCGGGCTCAAGGAAGCCAGCCACGTCGGCAGACGAAGTTTCTGCATTGCTTAGAAATCCGACGATACTGGGACGACGCACAGTACACACAGCGCGGTAGAAACTACGAGGCAACGAGACGGGGCCGTGGGGAACAGCAATGAGGTTGGAGACAACAAGGTCTAGGGGTCCAATGAAGAAGTGTGTTTTGCCTCCCCCCCCCCTGAGTTTCGACTGTAGATACAGGTTCCGATGGTGGCGAGCCCAGGGATGGCAACTCTAAAATCGGAGGAAAGTTCTGATGTGCTGAGAAATGCCACGAGGACGGCGGTAACGGCCCCTGCGATTCAGTTCCAATTTCCAAGGGACGGGATCTCCACTATTTTCTAGTCGTCGTCGTACCTGTACCGAGCCCGGGTTTTCGCCGGTAACAACAGGGCCAAGAGGCAGGGCGATGAGCCTCTGCCGGGCGATCTGTAGTTGATTGGCGAGCGTGTCTTGCAGTGACTGAAAACTATATTAGACTTGGAGCAGCGAGGCCTGCAGGCCAGTTCTTGCGCAGCCGCATCGCACAGGAATAATGCTGTCGGCAAATGAAAATAATACCGTGTCGTAGGTAGTACAGATGGCTGCATACCCAGGCGGCCTGGACGGTAACGACCAGGGCCCTTTGCAGGCTTCTGTACGTAAGACCAAGCCCGTCGGCGATGGGCAGACAGTTCGGCTTGATTTGCAAGTTGATTTCCCAGCCTTCGGCCTTTCTTCCCTCAATCCCAGATCCTCTTCACCGCTGCCGGCCCGGGATCTGGGATCTGGGATTTCGGATCTACGTTGTCGGCGATTAGCCTTGATGTGGCGCTCGTTATCTCCTATGTACAGGTATGTAGGTATGTACGGAGTACTGTACAATACACACCTGACCAGGGATCCACCAAGCCATCTACGCCACCGACAGCCAATGCGGTCTTTGGTCCTGCCAGAAAGGGGAGGTCCAATCTTACGATGGCTTCGTTCTCGAAAATCATGTTCTGGAACGACCTTTCTACATGTCTTGATACGTAGACGATCGAGGCACACGAAACAAGCGACTCGTACGCGTGAGGGCAATGCGCCTCATGATGTGTTCCCTTCCTTTCCTGATTCTCAGACCCGTCATTGGGAGTTCCGAGGCCCAAAGTGCTGTAACCAGAGCCTTTATCTCCCTGTTAGCACTTGGATTCTTTTATCATCTTGCTACTATCCTCGCCCTGGACGCCTGCACACCTCGGCATCCACTTCCACCCCTCCCCCCGACTTAAGCGGCCTGTAGAAACGTCGCAAGACCAACGTCTCGGTGTTACCCACTGGAGCCTGGATACCGTATACCATGTGAATCTACCTTGACGGTGCTACCACCGGATCGGAGTGGGTCGTTTCGTAGAGCCCACTCTTCTCATAACATCAGAGTCCGCCTGCAATTAATATTACACCGTTGCACAGCTCATAAACATTCAACGATACAATCGTATGCGCACTAACAATCAACATGCAGTTGGGACACAACAACTACATGAGAAGCATCACACCATTTGTATAAGTATACAATTTGTATCTGATTAACACATTGAGATTCAGCACAGGTCAGAGGTGTTACGTATTGGGTTCACGTATAGTGATTTTATATATATACCGGGTTAGCTTCACTAGACCGCTTGTGGGAGTTTAGAGCGCCTACATCCATCAATATAAGTGTACAAATCAACCCCTAGGTCGACTCTGTTGGATGACGGTCAAACATCATATAATTGTAATACACGCAACTATATCTCAGCTCTTTGGCTCGCAGACTGCGATAAATGGCGATACCACGCCTGCGGAAAGAGAAACAGAGAAAGAAGGGGAACAAGTCAGCTGTGCGTAATCAGATTTGCGGTTGGGGGGGACACTCACCACTAAAGAACAGTCTTCCCGTCTTCGCGTCATGGACAGCCACAGTGGACCCTGGCAACACCTCACTCGTTCCATCCTCGATGACCTTTTCCCAAACGTAGACGGCCTCGCCGTCCTTTCTGATGCGCACAGCGGCACTTTTCGGCTTCGTGTTGAGCGGGTCTTTGGTCGCCTGCAAAATCTCAATGCTACGCGGAAACACAGCCGCATAGATGTCGCCATTGCCGTCCACTGATAGGTTGTCAATGGAGTAGGGCACGGGAATCTCCGCTACTTTTTGCAGCCCGTCGTCTTCGGGGAGGACTCTGTACACCTGGATGCCGCCCGTCATAGAGCTCGGAACGTATATAAGGCCGTCGCGGCCACGGACGAGGCCATTGGGATACCGGTGGCGCTCGGAGACGCGTTTGCATCCCGACGAAACCGAGCAGAATGATACATCGCTTTGGCCTAGCAAAGGGCTCGCGAGAAATTTCTGTCACGTGTCAGTGATATGGTAGGTTGATCCCTGAGTTGCCAAAAGGAAGCTTACCAAGCCAACTTTGCTGGCACCTTTGTCGTTTGTGAAGTAAATCGCCTCGTTAGACAGTGCCGCGATATTGTTGGGAGTAGAAATGTTAACACTGGAAAAGGTGCGGATGTGCTTCATTCCCACTGCCTGAGGGCCGGTCTCGAATATCTCAATCGTGGAGTTGGCGCCCACACTCGCCTGGTCGAGGAGTTGGCCGGTGATAGGGTCAACGGAAGGGCGGTTGTTCACCAAAAAAAGCTGAATCCTGTCGCCCTCGGGCAAATCAATTCCCGTTAACCCCACGAGTTGAAGCAGGCCGTTGCCAGCAGTGCCAGAAAACCCGGGGGTGGTCAGAGTACGGATCTCAAAAGCATCGCCCTTGGGGCTGTCAATGTCCAGGGCAACGATGGCATCTCGGGCGGAGCGGCCCGAGGCGTTAAAATGGCCGGCACTGTGAGTCGGTTAGGCTCGGCGCCGGACTAGAGTGAGGACGGAGGCTCGGCTGAAGACATACTTGGGCATCCATTGTTGGCGGGCCAGAGCGTCAGAGCAAGCCAGGAATAGCTGGCGCGTCGTCTCGGACAGCCACATGTCCTCGCATGCCTGCAACCGCGGATCCTCGATGCGGCGGCACGAGTAGGGGAAGTCGGACAGAGGCTGGATAGTCTTGCCGATGCCAAAGGCCAGCCAGATGGGATCCTTGAGCACAAGCTGCAGGGCCACGCCAAAGATGACGGCGAATATGATGCTGGTTTGCAATATGAAGCCCATGTTGGATATGCAGAATGAGCTTAGGATATGATCTGTGAGGCTCACTACCTAGGTAGTTAGAAGCTGGCGAAGGTTCATTTCAACCGATTTGTAACAAAACAAAAACCACATGTCAGGGCGTAAGACGGTAGAAATCCATTCCTGGTTACAGAGCCGGATAGGCGCAGAGGCAACCTAAGGTGTCCAATCGTGTAGAGGCAATACGTCAACAAATACCTGTTACAAATACGACCCTTCTCAAACTCTTGGCTCCAAGACACTAGAATTGGACACAAGGTCTGATCCTCTAGGGACAGCCTGCCTTACCTTGTGTACTTATCTAGATTCGTATTCCAAGCATTGCCAACGCCAAAATACAGTGAGTGGTCCGATCCGTCTGCCATGCATGCTGATGTCAACCCCACTTTGCCATTTGCTCCGTGTCCGTCACTGGCCAAGGACTTGATGTTCACTTTTAGGTAACTACAATACAACCTTCTGGTGCTCTTAGCGATGAAAGAGAAGTAGGTAGGTAGTCGAGAACTTCTCAATAGAGCCCCGTGGCTCACATCTCTTACCTTACATGCCGTTGGTATCATTTTCTTTTAGAGACATTGCAATGGCCCCACGGTCAAGCTTCAATTTCATCAAACAATCTTGCCGGAGGCTGATGGCTTTGCGCTCTATGTCTTGGCTGACAAGAAGCTGAGAGATTGAGTCAGGAGTGATTACTCCAGAACGATAGCAGACGAAAGTCGTAGTTCAGCTGTTCCCATCCGTCATCAGCTGCCAGGTCCCAATGCGCCGCGGGGCACTGATAAGACTCGACTTGCCGCTCCGATAACGATAAGCAATTTTTTTGAACGGGCTTCTCTACATAGACGCAGTCCAGTTCGTATCCCAGCCATCCACACCCAAATCCGACGGACGACAGGCAGATCGACCACCGGCACAATGCTCCGTCAAATGTGAGACGCGCCCAACCTACATTGTTCGCAGAAAGAAAGCAGTATGCTCACATATGTTTCACAGAAAACCCCGCAATGCGCGCTCCAAGCGTGCCCTCGAGAAGCGCGAGCCCAAGGTCCAGTACGTCCTCTTGACATCCTCACGAGTGAACTGTCCTGCGTGGAGCTGATCGCAAGCTAACATGGTACCACCTGCAGAGAAAACCCCAAGATGGCTCTCTTTCTCCGTGGTACATCGTGCTCGCAAGTGACACAAGATGCCCTCAATGAACTCTACCAGATGCGCCAGCCGCTGGCCAAGCGCTTCGTCAAGAAGAACGACGTCCACCCCTTTGACAAAGCTGACTCGCTCGAGTTCTTCTCGGAAAAGAACGATGCCTCCATCCTGGTCTTCGGTCACACCTCCAAGAAGCGTCCCAACGCCCTCACCTTTATCCGCACCTTTGGCCACAAGATTCTCGACATGCTTGAGCTCTACCTAGACCCGGATTCCTTCCGCACTCTCGCCCAATTCAAGGGCAAGAAAGTGCCCATCGGCCTCAGGCCCATGCTCGTCTTTGCCGGCACTGCTTGGGACAGCCCCATTGCCAACGAGTACACCCACGCCCGCAGCTTCTTCACCGACTTCTTCCGCGGCGAGCAGATGGACAAGATCGACGTCGAGGGCCTGCAGTGGATCGTTTCCATCACCGCTGACGAGCCCATGGCCGCCGGCGAGGGTGATGTCGCCAGCGCCAAGCCCACCATCCGCCTCCGCGCCTACACCATCAGCACCAAGCGTAGCGGCTCCAAAGTGCCCCGCGTCGAGGTCAACGAAATCGGCCCCCGGATGGACTTCCGCGTTGGCCGCATGCGCGAGCCAGACGAGGCCATGCTCAAGGAGGCTATGAAGAAGCCTCGCGGCACCGAGGAACGCACCAAGAAGAACATCACGACGGATGGCATGGGTGACAAGATAGGTCGCGTGCACGTCGGCCGCCAGGACCTTGGCGAGCTGCAAACGCGCAAGATGAAGGGTCTGAAACGCAGCAGGGACGTCGCGAGCGAGGATGAGGGGGAAAAGGGCGACGTGGAGGAGAAGTCCAAGAAGGGCCGCAAGGAATAAGACGGTGGCGGCTACAGTCCTTGGTGACTAAGCTGGTTGGTTGTGTCTGTATGTGCCGTGGACTTTGATATACATATCCGGGTGGGAGTAGACGCAGCGGAGGACCACTCATCGGCGTTCTTGTTTTTTGGTCAGGAGGCATTCCCACGGTCGGAGTTTTGAGCTTCTTTCAGCAGATGGTCGGCAGATTACAAAAGCAGGAACAAAGTCAAACGCAGTTTAAGACCTCATTTATTCGTTACATTTGGATACCCATGCTGGTCAGGGCACTCGAATCATCGTCGGTTTTCAACGGGACTGGCAGCCCTCGACCCTCCAGCTCGAGATCCGACACCCTCCACACGAGACGCTCGCCGCTGGGGTCCTTTCCCCGCAACAGCTCGATCGCCTGTTGCGCCCTCTCCAGCATCGTGGCACCCTCGACGATCTTCTGCTTGTTCGGCTTGATGATGCCTTGCTCCAGGAGCGTGGGCACAATCTCTCTCTGCATCGTCTTCTTGAAGAATTCATTCTGTTGCCAAGTCAGCATTCCCCCTTTTCCTTTTTCCTCGGGCCTTCCATCCATAATCGGGGCTGACTTACCGCTAGGTAATGATGCGTCCTCACCCCGCGCAGCTCGACGCCATCAGCCCACTTGCCGACGAGGACTCGGCTCACGTCCATCTCGTACTCAGGCTCGGCGTCCTCCGTCGCGTCTCGGATGATGACTGGGAGCATGACGGCGACCTTTGTCCCCCTCCGCGCGATCTTCGTCAACGGTCTCAGCGTGCCCTCAACGGAACCGATGCAGTCCAGCACGAACGGCACCCCCTCCTCGCCGACGAAATCCAGCACCTTCTCCAGGACGCCGGCGTCGCGATAATTGAACGTCTCCTTGGCACCGATCTCCTTGAGATGGACATGGTGCTTCTCGCTCGCCACAGCCAGCACGTTCCGGTAACCCCAATGCCGCAGCACCTGCAACGCGTACAAACCCACGCTGCTCGCCGCTCCCCAGACCAGCAACGCGTCATCCTTCTCCTTGGGCTCCCAACCCGCCGGCTTCGGCCACGGCAGCTCCAGCCTCAGATCGGCCGTGACAGCGTGGAAAACGGTGATGAGGTTCGTCGGCACCGTCACAGCCTCCTGAGGCGTGACATTGGCCGGCAGTTTGGAGACCAGGTACTCGGGCACGGTGGCGAAGTCTTGGTGTGCGCGTTCGTTGAAGTGGTCGAACGCAAAGGTGAAGACCCGGTCGCCGACCCGGAGGCGCTCCACGCCCGGTCCAACGGCGACGATGGCGCCCGCCGCGCCGCTGCCCATGACCTCCGGGTGGTTGCAGAGGAGGCCGCCGTCAGCGCGGTGGAGATCCAGTGGGCTAGATGCGGTCCACTGGTTTTGGACGAGGACCTTGCCCTCGCCGGGCAGCCTAGTCTCGCGGTCGACAAGGATGAGGGGTGCGCGCTTGGCCTGTGTGGCTACGGCCTTGTGAGTCTTTGGAATATTGAACATGATTATGGCTCAGTTTATGGAGGGTGACGGGTAAGGAACAGTTCCAAGCACATGTAAGTCTGTTCAAACAGCGGAGGGGGAAATGTCGTGTGTGGGAGCGCCCCCCAACGAAGGAGACGGAGAACTAGGACTATTATTGTATTCGGCCCCAAGTGACTGCCAACTTGCAAACCCGCAACGGTTGTACTTCCACCACGTGCGAACGGCATGAAGCCGCAACGCGGTGGTCGATTTGTGGAATAATCCTGACCATAAGCCCGGCGCCGACAACATTGTGATTTCTAAGCCGAATGAGTGAGCGCAGGATAAGGGACCGGTCCACTCCCATCCCTGGTTGCTACTCCCATCTAAATTCGTCTGATTTGCCACACCGCTCAGACACAATGACCCTTAGGAACAAGCCGTTCCAGTACTTTCTAACTGATTATTGAGCTTTAAAGAAAGGGACATGAGATGGTACATGCGCATGCTGCGTCATTGTGTAGCCACTGTGAAGCTTCCTGCTGTTTGTCCCTTGAGTGCAGGCTTAGATGCGTGATGCAAGTGGGGAAAGTGAGTTCGCAGCACCACCAATGAGGTCTGCCAACCGGCTACGCTCTGGAGCTCACACGGGATAAAGGTCGAAGCACTGGGCGAGTGCCCGCAGTCCACGCACAGCTTTGTGAACATGTGCCAAAAAGGTGGCGATGGACCTCCCAGACGCTGCTCCCGGGCCCGACAGCTCCACCGGACTCGGGACCCGGAGCGCGGCAGGTAAATATGGATCCTGAGGGGTCTGCCCAGACAGTCATCAGGACCCATATCACGGTACCCAGTGACGAATGCGAGAGTTGAAAATTTTGGACACAGTTCAGCAAAACCCTGCAGAGTATTGCTTACACGGTCGAGACAGCGACATAGAAATACGGCAGAGTCTCTGTTGCGGGCAAGAAGAGAAGGAATAGGGTTCACCGAGAGGCAACGACCAAGGGAGACAAATGAGTCAATCGCGTTGTGAATTGGGGTACAAATTAAGACATATTCGCTATTCCGTCTGGACTCAAGATATCATTAGATCACTGTCGGAGTGTTTCCCGTCGACTCTGTAATTGAGCGCGATTTCAGCCCAAGCCTTGGTATGATAGCCTGCAATTCGTTGGCAGCCATAACATCCTAGCATCATGCCCTCTTTCTCCGATCACCCAGCATGGGGAGGGATCCTTCGCCACCTTTCCAGGCAACAAGAAAAGGCTTCATGTCTCTTTCCGCCGAGGCTGTAGTCCTTATCTTATGGAGGGCTCCCTAGCCCGTAAGGTCTGTCTTCGCCCACATCGCATCACTCAGTGGTGATGCGCAAAACAAGAGACAAGACATTTTTGTTCTCCTTCTCCTCCTTCTTCTCCTTCTCCTTCGTCGGACATGTCTCGTGATAGTAGATATCCCGAGGGGTATTAATAATCAAGAATTCGACCCATCAAGGTCCCCCACGGGGGAACCTTGGTACCAACCCCATAGCAGAAAGAACGCTGCGCTGCTGGTATCGCTCTGGCTTCTTACAAAGAAAACAAAATAAATTCGTTCCTGTTCACATGTGCGAAAAGCCGAGAGGCCTACATTCGCGACGGCATGTTAAGGACGTTGCAGCCCATGGGGCCAACGGGTACTGTCTCCCGGGTCTCGATACCCTGCTCGAGGTCGTAGCGGTAGGTGGGTGGGTGGCCGACGTCGCGGAGCGCCCTCTTGACTCGTTGCCTCAGGGAGCGGCGTTCTTTCGGTGCTGCGGTGGCTACTTGGTAGACAACCTCAGCGTCCTTCGCGAAGGAGCAGACGGTCGAGGCCTGGGAGAAGGTGGAGGGGGCGTACGAGGTTCTGGCCATGTTGGGGGTGTTGGTTATGATAGGGGTGTTTGTTAGGGTAGCTATTTCGGCGGTGGTGGTGATGGTGATGGTGATGATGATGATGTCCGATATGAAAATTGGCGGTGGAAGCGGGTAATTGGCGGCTTCTTGTTGTAGGTGCTGGAGCTGGATGAATTGATTGAGCAGCTGAAAGCGTGATTGATTGCTGACGCAGGCCAAGAAGGATCATTGCCATCAGCCGGCGTCCCAAGTCGTCCTCTTTATAACAATGAATGTTCAGTCCAACGAGCGAGCGATGCACCGCCCCCGTCGACGCCATGGCATGCAGTATCCTGTAGGTATCCCCCTCACAACCACAATCGGGTGGCGGCTAAACGGGCGCACAGCAAGTATCTTCCCTTCCAAGCTAACCTTCCATGCTTCCGTGGCTTCGATCCGTCCATCCACTCCATGTCGGCCGAGCCAGAGAACCCTTCTTCCCGCTATCGTTCTCACCCAACTGTCCAACTAAATGGCGAGGGCCACATCAGTGCATTGCCTTTGGTGAAGTCCAGGATGTCAGTCCTATGGCCAACGACGGGGGCTTGCCAAAGCTTGTGAGCTTGAGCTTATTTCCTTCCCTGCCGTTGATTGACTGGTGTGGTATGCTGGTACACAAGCTACCTAAACTAGGTAAGGTATCCATTCGTGCATAGTACTAGGTATACTGACCTGAAGGATGGACGATAGTGTATATCAGTGCCTTAGTGCGCCCGGCAATGAGTCACCAGCCAGGGTTCATCCCTCTACACGGAGACGGAAAGCCAGCCTACGTTCCCTGCGTCGTTTGCATCGTCATATTTTCTCGCATGGAATGCACTTGTAAAACAACCACTCGGGACAATATGCTGGAGGAGGTTGATATTGCTTCCCGGCGGTCTCGCGGCAGTTTCTCTCCTCTCATGGGCCAAACTAGGTAGTGAGTGTATCGCGCGCACAGCTGGTATCTCGACAAGGACCAAATACAGCCGCCACTGGGACGCACTACCTATGTTCCCCAGGCCACTACGGCGCTGTACTACTCTATTCAATCGGTCACAAGTGCGTTCTTTGTCTCTGCTTCTCTTTGTGAAAAAATCATAGGTAATCATGCACAGGGACATCGGTCAGAGTCATCCAAGGCTAACAATGCAACGTGGATCGCCTTGCGACGTTTTGGCCATGGATGTCGGCCCGGGGTTCGGGGGATTCGGGTGACAGGCAGCAACGGGTATACCCCCGGCCATGTAGGAAGAAAGGGATTGGGGGCTTGTTCACTCGGACGCTTCGGCGCCCGGTGCGGACAATTCGGTTCTCGGCACGTCTAATGGCTTCCCTGCTGACGTACGTTCAAGCGGCATCCAAACAAACGATGACAGCTTCCTTAGCGTAGGAACATGGGAGGGAAATCAGGAACCGGTGATTGGGCTCTGAGTCACCCGGCCAAGAGTCCTGGATCACCGCAGAGGGGTTTCAAGGACGATCAATAACCAGAGAGAGTCCGTGACGACCAGTGCAGCGTAAGCGATAGCGTCTGAATGGATTTGTTCATCTGTCTGCATGGCTTCGTGGCCTAACGCGACAGCCATGCCACTTCGAGTACTGTACACGCATCCGTCATCACAGAGATTTCTACCGTGGCTCTTGTCGGCTTGAACTATGACTTGTCGATTCACTCCTCCCACCCGACTCGATCGCGACATAGTCACGCATCCACAAGGATACAAGCTTGTCCCCCAAGCCGTGCTTCCATCATGCGTCCTATAGGCTCCGGCCGAACCTCCCGGTTCGGTTCCCCAAAGTGAAGAGAGCAAGGCAGCCGGATCTTGCTTAAAACTCGTTGCCCCCTTCACAGCGGCACCGTTTGGCCAGGCTTCCATTATGCGTTCCCCATGCTCCAGTCAACCGTACCCTGGTTCACCACGACCTTCTCGGGCCTTTAAGTGCGCCTAAGTGGAAGCGATCGAACGGGCTTGCCTTGGATTCGGGGTGTGATGTAGTCACAAAGGTCCAAGTTGTCGCTGCGGGTTCAATGTCGAAATCGGTGGCAGTGTATAACCTCCTGGATGAGCCCAAAAAGAGCCCCCTCCTGCTCTTTTTCGGGGTATAACTCAGTGTAGAAGAGGCTTTGCGAATCATATGTGATGTTTTAGCACCAAGAAACCCAAGGAGGAGGATTGTGTTTGCAGATCGAGTCAGTAGGTTCGGATTGACAAAGCCGCCAAAGCAGGAGTTCTCTTTGCCACAGAATGCCCTCGTGTGGAGGGCCTTGGCGATGCAGCCCTTCCTTCCTGAATACTGCTGCCTCTGAACCGAACTCTGCGGCATTGCCCTAATGAGCCCTGTTCGGGCACCCGGTTCTGAATATCTTCGCAGGGGTGGCAATGGTAAACACGGACGATGTACATGTAGGTAGGTGGTGGAACACATGGAACACCCGCCCGCGGTAGTAGACGGTGACGGCAAAACCAACGAGTCAAACCATTTAGGGTCATAATGCATGAATCCACTGAGCGATCTGCTCAGTATACTTTCACGCAGCGTGCTCCTAAGCCCCCTCCAAGACATCCTGCAGAGCCCCGCCGGCCGGCTTCTCCCGCTCCGCCTCGGGCTCGGCTTCCTCCTTCTCCGCATCTGCCGGCCGCCACAAGTCCCCCCTGACAAGTGTACATGCCGCGCTGAGCATGTCGCGGTGTTCGCAGCCGATCTTCACGCAGAGCGCTGCTACTACGTTCATTGTCAGACCCGGCAGCACGCTCGGGTCGCCGGCCTCCCAGTGCCGCATCTCCTCGTACGTATCGTCGAGCAGCAGCTTGGCGTGGTGGTTGGCGTCTCCTTCCCCGCACATCTTGGAGTGCAGGAAGAAGATGCCGTGCCGGATCGTGTTCTCCGCCATGCAGACGCCCATCTCGACGATCTCAGGCCTCGAGGCCCCGCTCCTCGGCGCCCTGGACCGCATGTACCCCTGGCTTGTCAGGTGGGCGAGGACCGCTATGCCCGCCAGCTCCTGAGCGGGGAGGTCGCGGACGTATGCAATTTGACGGAACCGCACGTCCTGGCGGTTGGACTCGTGGACCTCCTTGAGGGCAAGGTGCCAGCCGTCGGGGGGCGGGGCGTCGCGCAGCATGATGTCTTGATTGATCAGGGACTTGACGCAAGGGTCGCGCCGAGGGACAACGTCGTCTCTGTACATGATCGAATGTGTCTCTAGGTCGGCGATCGTCGAGCACTGCCACAGGGCACGCTTGAGGTTTGCGCGGATGGTGTTTGCCTTCGATACATCTCGGAGATCGTATTCTTCCCAGAACGCGAGGTATGCGCTATGGACGATCTCTTCAATGTTTCGTTGCCTGGTCTCGAGTTCCCGGAGGGTGTCGAACGTGTCTTTGGGAAGCACCTCTCGCTCGCGCGTGTCGGAGGCAAGGATGTGATTACAAGGTACGCATGGATAGCGGGCGGCGTTGAGTCTGGTTACAGCGCGCTCGTAACGATCCAAGATACTGCGATTACTCTTGCATGTCGCGCGCAGAGCCTGAATCCCAGCGAATTCCGCGTGTTCCGCAACAAGAAGGAGAAGGTGTGCAGGTAGAAGCGACGGCATCTTATCCAATATGCAGATGGTTGAGTTGGTGGGAGTCTAGGTTATCGCTTTTTGGAGGGCGGTTCAGACGAATGCCTCGATAGGGAGGATGTAGGAGCCCAAGATATGTGGATAGGAAGAATATTGGTTGCCGTCTAACTGAGAGGCCAGTTATCCTTCCAAAGGGTATGTAGCTGTACGAGGAGCTCGTCGGAGGCGGTAGTCGCTCTTGTAGGATTCTCGTCGTCCAGCGGATGACTTTGGTTCAAAGTGCTTTAGGGAGAGACTTGGAGGATAGGCAGAAAAAGCGATGGAATACCAGCTGTAGTAGATTGAAACAAGGTGGGTGGATGGTGAATTATTTGGTTCTCCTTCTCTTATACGCCTAATGTGTGGGTGTAAGTGATTCGGTGATTAGGCCGTTAGTTAGTTCCTCGTCCAAAAAAAAAAAAAAAAGAGACGAGGCGTCAAGTGCTGCCCAAAAGTAGTGATTCACTAGATTTTATTGCTGTGAGCCACGTGAGGGTTCTCCAAAGAGTTGGGCGGCTTGGATGAATAGAAAGAAGACTGAGCCGTAGAGCGAGAGTGATGCAAGCGTGGTGCGGGACCGACTGCCTTTGAATCATGTCGCGACCGACCATCAGGGTTCTCAACTGACGAAGAAACGGGTGTCGTCCGCCACAGAATTGCCCAGACAAAATAAAACCAGAAAAGAACCTGGTATCGTAAATGAACAAAGAAGATGCCAATGGTGCGATATTTGAGTCATGAGGGCCCGTTATAAATCCTGCTCCTCGCACCTGTTTGGCGCGAGGAGGGCGATGAGGGCGCATCGCAACAGTCAAGCAGCAACCGCGGGGTCGCCGCCCAACCCCGCGGTTCAACCAGAGCCTACGGCTCCGTCAAGGCCTGCCAGGGAGAGCGGGCTCTCTTAGGAAACGACAACCAACAAGGAACGACCCCTCCTGACAATCATTATCCTTTAGCAGCCATCAAGGTCCACCAACGGGTTTGCAGCGAGCGCTCTTTGCTGGTCACCTCTCCCCCATTCGGTTCCCGAAGTCGATTGCGGTGGGCTGACTTGGACAAAGCAGCATCTGGCCTGATGGACCTATGCGCTACTGCCGCATAGGTAAGCTCTTCCTTGGACATGGTGTCGAGCGACACATGAAATGAGCACAAGGACACGCACGTCTCGAGGTCTGCCAGGTCGAAACCGAGGTAGCTGTAGAGGCGATCGCAGGAGTCTGAGTAAACCGTGTGTATACAAAATGACGCAACGACCAAGTCATCATGGCCAGCCTGACAGTGTATCGCCATGACATCTGTGAGCAGACCACACCAAGGTAATCAGTCGTACACGTTCCCGCATTACAGGACCTATCCAGCCGTCTCATAATTCCATTTTCCCGCAGTCCAGCCCCATAGCCGAGCCTATGCCTATGCCTATGCCTCGGCACAACGCTCTTGCCGCAAAAAGAGAGAAAAAAAAAGGGGGGGGGGCCGATTCAAACTGATACCAAAACGCCGAAATATGCAATGTTCTTGACTGGGGTTCATGCGCCGCCGGTTTGAACCCTTCGCTGTACCTTGGTGCCTACCCCCACAGCAAAGATACTGGTTGAAAACATATAGCCGATATAGGAAAGACAGAGTGAAAGGGCTCAAGGGAGCTAGTTGTTCTTCTGGCTGTTGGCAGACCGCTCCTTTATCTCCACCTTCTTTTGTCCAAGATCGACTATTTTGGAGACAAGCTTCTTCTGATCGTCCAGCTCGACAATGTCGTCACCCCCGCCAATGCTCACACTATTGACCAATATGTTGGGGACTGTCTTTCGGCTGGTCTTTTCGCCCAAAAAAGCTTGCAATTGGGGGCCGAGAGGATGTTGGTCGAGTTCAACAACGAACGGCGCAGGGTCGATTGAGTACTTTTCGAGCAGTATGGCCTTGGCCTTCTTGGAGTATGGGCAATAGGACTTGGAGAAGATGATGACTGTGCAGGGTTGGTTAGCATGCAATGATGCGCATAGGTTAAAGGCCAGCCCTACCAGGTGACTTTTTCAGGATCGAGTTGAGCTCAACCTCGACGGCGTGCTCCTCGTCAGTCTCGGACTTCTTCTTCTCCACGTCTCCGCTGTCCTTTGCGCCCTCCTTTCCAACGCCCGTCTTTTCCTTTTTCTTGTCTTGTCCAGCGGCCGAATTACCCTTTCCGACCACTTCGCTTGGCGCATCGGGCTTCAACGGCGACTTCTTGTTCGCGAGCTCCTTGGCCTTCTCCTCGGCGGCTTTCAACCGGCCTGCCATGTCCTTAGCCAGTTTCTCGTCGTCTGCGTCTACATCGCCGTCGACATCCTTGTCGACAGGCACGTGGTCGGCTGCCTTGGGCTTATTCTGATCCAACACGGCCTGGTTTGGCGGCTGTTTGTGTTTCAGACCATTGACCGTCTTGTGGTAAAAGTCCTGAATCGTGCGCTCGTCCTTGACTTCGTCTGCGCGTAGCGACGACGTGTAGAAGAGGACGAAGACAACGCCGATCAGCACACCCACGAACAGGGTGCGCAGTTGCCTTTGGGAAGGCATCTCGCTGCGTTCGCAGAAGGGGAGGTGATTGATCGGCCGGTGGCTTTCGTGGGAAGGAAGGGCGTGCAGAAGCAATTGGAGTTCCGAACAAGTCCCTCGAGGTTGACGATTGTCGGATGTTGCGATTGCTGCGAACTACTTGATGGCAGGCAGCGAGGCGGAAGCAGTGAGGGGATGCAGTCGAAGAAGGCTGGCTGTCTGGTAGATGCTGCAGCACGTAGTGAAGCTGTCGACAAGCAATCGTGAGACAAGGATTAGCCTTGGGCACTATCCGTATGCAGCCACACTTCAGATTTCAATGTGACGTTGGTCACGTAGAAGCCCCAGCGTTTCGGAGCTTCCCCAGCAATCGGGCGCTTTGAGTGTTTCGACCTGATGGACAATGTGTTGATGGCGTTAAAAGGGTCAAGCGTCGATGGTATCCAATGGAATCGCGAGGAGGACGTGGCTGTGGTGGCCGTGGGTATCGAGTTTTATGTCTGTGGAGAATGGTAGGTACGTTGTCGCAGTCGCGCGCACTATCGTCGGGTCGAGGAATTGTCAAAAATGCAAAGGTGGACAGAAAGGGATGGCAGAGAGGAAGCTTCGGAGGGTTGGAGAAGCCGGGGAGTGAGATCAACAATTTGGCTCCCGTGACTGACCATTCATTCTTGGTGCATCACTGGCAAGTGCACATTGGGCTAGCCCACCTACCTACCTACCTACCTACCTACACCACTTAGGTACCTCGGCGCGACCCCAAAAGCTGCGTTGGAGACGGACGCGCAAAGTAGACAGTACGTAGCGGTGGGCGATGTAAAGAAGTGGACAACCGGTCTACAGTACTTCTCAAGCCTGGCTCTGCGGATAACCTAGGCAGGCACTTGGGTCCATAGGTGTCCAGGTACCGTAACCACTCGTTAAATTCGCCCACCTCCTTTTTGTGAGCTAACAGCAAAGAGTATCACGGCTGTCGATTATGCTAGAGCTATCATAGAAGGCGGTCAGCTCTCTAACGCACCATCCAGCCATGAAGTGCATAAGTAACCTCTGCTTTTACTACCGTACTCATAGATCTCTGTTTCTGCCAGCACGCCAGGCCATATTTGGCGGCCGCGATACCCTTTTATGCTAGCCTACAGAGTGGAGATGGGCGAATTCAACCAGTAGTTACGGTAGTGTAGGTACTCCGTACAGCAGTAGCTTGAACCCCGTACCTGCACATCATCACCATTAAAGATAGCTTTGGTGGAGCATCGGATTTCATGCACCAATCGGTGGGTCTGACGCGTACTGTATTGTCGGCCACTCCAAGCAATACTGTTAATAGGTGGGCATGGAGTGTTTGCTATTACCTGTACATTGACACGGCTCTAGTGTAAAGATCGTCCCGTGCACGAACGAAACGACACTGGACGACTGGACTCGATTCGAAACAGAATGGGAAGAAAGGACGCAACTCACCCTAGTGTCTTCCCGCCGAGATAGGCATACCCCAATCTCGTTTCGACAACTGGCAGTCAGTCCGCTTTTCCCGCGTAAGGGAGAACTTTCAGCACGAACGAACCAGGTTTGATCTTTGGAGGGAGCGACACGGGGACGATTTATCGACGGTTGCACATCGCATTACAAAATGGTTGAAAGAGCATGCATGGTAGTTCTCAATGGCTAAAAAATACCTCTAGTCGTACAGTATTGCCCTTAATTAACTTCTTTCGCTGATCCCGCAGCAAATCCCACACGGCAGGCATTTCATCATCTTAGCCAACCGCCGCATCAACGGTTGCTCATTAAACAAGCACGACAACGCCAACCCAGTCAACCATACATACCTTGGGAGCCAGTCCCTCTCACATCTCGCGTTGAAATTTGTTGCGCTTGAAGATTGCATGGGCACGCAGCAGTCGCATCGCCGCGTCGAGATGTAGACTATTGATACTATCCGCACCCGGGTTGAATCCACTGCCGCCGCGTGCTGCTGCCACTTTGGATCGACCGGGTTCTGGCTGCCCAAGGGCTGTCATTGCATCCGTTTCTCGCCGTGAAGATGCTTTGGTTCCTGTGCTCACTGTTTTTGGGCGGCCATCGTTGTACTCAGTCGATGTCAACGCCGACCGATCGTATGGTGAAGGTGCCGATGGCTTTTCCATGACCATGTGGTGGAGCACCGGCTCCGTATCTTGCAAGAGCTTCGTTTGGGCCGCTCCGATTCGCTCGACTAATTGCGAATGTTGATGACTTGAGTGGGCGTGTGTGTTGACGCGGTCTCTGTGGCGTTGAAGATGAGAGTGAAGCGACGATGGTGCGGGTTGTACTTGTGCCGTGAGGAGCATTAACAGTCCAAGATATGCAATGGGCTGCATGTCGGTGAAAGCTATGTATTGGGCTTGAAAGGTCGGGGAGCGGTCGGTATTATTCTGCACCAATGAGCCGAGCGTCTTGTTTCTAAATTGACATTAGACTTGTCGGAATCCTCGATATTGAACTGGTTCGAGATGTCTATAACGAGCTGGGGGCCGAGGGATTTATAATGAGTCTCAACGGCTTTCCAGAAACCTTTCACTTGTTAGACATATGACGCCCCAACTGACTCACTACAACGTCAGATCCAACGGCGTCGAAAGCCGGTACAAACGCACCAACATGGAAAGACGAGAACCTGCCTTCGATTGGAATGCAGTTCAGCTGCACAGCCAGCGCGTTTGAGACCCTGTGATGGCACCCAAGCATCTTGTCAGACCCCAAGGGTCTTCTGTCTTAATCAACCAGCCGACCCCTTGCTCTACAACGCCTCAACTGTCATGAGTGACCTACTGCGTTATCAGGCAAAAGTAGTGTAAAACCCCCTGTCAAAAAATCGTGGCCGTGCTTCTTCGATTATCTCAGCGACGGTTACTGACTTCGAGTTTCTTGTGCACATCCAGCACAACTCTGGTCAGTGAGAGTCTCAACGTACGTGAGCCACAACTCCACACCACCTGTGTGGGAGTTTTTACTTACCTATCATACCATAGTAGGTACCCTAGGTAGTCAAAGAGCCTATACTAAAATCCTGGAAGCCAAGAAACCAGTTCTTGATCTGCTGTTCCCATGTTTCAATTCGTTCTCAAGATTTTCTGCTCCTCGCTTGGTTGGCCCTGGACCATGAAGCAGGTGGCCGTCCAGGCGACCTGCTTCCTCAACTCATCAACCAAACACCAACCCTTCGCACAGACTGCGTGACAGCAAAATAATAAATACAGTACAGTCGCGCACGAGGAGCTGGCCAGCGAGTCTGCCTAGACATAACGAGCGGGGAGAGGGCGACTTTGGCTGTGATAAGATAAGTGACTTGCCTATTCAGGCCATCACCTTAATTCTGACTGGGCACCTCCAGATCCCCCCGTCCACAAGCCCTTCTTCACTTTCCTCTGCTCCCTTTCTCTTCTGGTTTCATGTTTTCCTCTCCTCCTTGCCCCATGATCATTTTACAGATGCTGAAGCCTCGCGTCCAGATCAAGGCCCCTCGGACTCAGGGTTCTTCTGAGACATACCTCTCTACATAAGTACCTGGGTACTGTGATGAAGAACCTCCTCCCTTCCCCCTTTCCCAACCTCTGCAAGACATTCCATTGACATGTGCTGATCCAGTGCGCCGGCCTTCTCATCCATCACTGCATCCCACCACCGTTAGGAATTTTCAACAAAGGCCGCCGCCGAGACCTTACGAAACGTCAGCGGTCTTTCTAAATCTGTACCGTTGTCAGCAAACCCCTTGGCCCAGACGATACCCGGTCTCTCTATCTACGCAACAAACAAAACGAGCCACAGCCGTTGTGAAACAGACAGTGGTCATGTCCCACCACGCCAATGAGGATTCCTCTTCCATCTTCCCTCTTGAGTGCGGCAATATCAGATACTCTCTCAACGTCTCGCACCTGGTCATCCACTGCTGCTACTGCACATGCTGTCAGCGCGAAATCGGCACCGCGTTTGCCCTTAACGCCGCGGTCGCGGGGGACGAGGTGGTTCTCCTCCCGAGCAAACATTCTGCCTCGCCGCTCCAGCTACTGGCATCTTACCCGAACTCCATACACGATAAATGGACTCCCAAGCTGTGTAGGCTCAACGGAAACCACGAGATCAACGAGACGGGTGGCTCTAGGGGCAAGATCGGGGAGAAGAGCAGGGCAAGTATCCTTTCACCTGCTATGCTACCCGTTCCAGCTGAATCAGGCGCTCCGCAGCACATTGCCCGCTGCCTAGTTTGTCTTACACCTGTGCGGAGCAGCTACGGCGAGACTAGCCCCTTGATGAAGTTCATCTGCGTCCGAACCCTCGACTCACCAGCTCTACTGGGCGGTCCGGAAAACTACATCTTCATGATATCGCCAATGATTGCAAGTCTCGCTTTGACGGATTCCACCTGTCAAAGGAAGGCGCTAGAGGTCCCGAGGCGTTGGTTCGTTAAGACAAACCGATTTTTCGCATTAATGAATGGAGGGAAGAAAACGGCTTGGATGTATAAGCGGGGAAGGATTCTACTTGGCTTCCGATCTGCCGATAAACAATCCTGTGAACATCTCATATTTTTCCTGCCGCTATGAGCGACCAACTTCGGTATTGCACCTGAGAAGGCTCTTAGCAATTCCCATTCCTGTCAGCTGCCGTCCATGGTAGATCCGCTTCTCCGGATTGTCCCGTTTTATACGCCAAGATAAAGTCTTACATGTGAAAACACACCATGCTTCTTCGGCAGGCCGAAGAAGAACCGCCGTGCTTGCTCCGTCGCTGTTTCGCCTGGCACATTACGTCTCTGGGACGTTCTGAGGCCCTTGCCATGTCAGCATCTACCCGGTAGGCCGACTGGCAAATAGCTCCGCCCTAGCGAGTGAAATTGCTTGCTTGTATCTCGTATTGCCCACAGCACGCATCTCCTGTCCCGGTAGGTCGGTCCCTCTTCTCACAGGCGACCGTTAGCAACGAGAAGGTTACATGGCACTCTTCTGCCTGGGTTCAAGCTTCTATCGAGGCCTGGGACAACGAGCGAACAAATGAACGATGGCAGGAGGAATGGCTTCTACCATCTCACTTCCAACAGCGAGCCGTCCTGCTCTTCCCTTGCCGACTGGCACGCGGTCTGTCGGACCACGGGCCAGTGTTACGCTCCGTTCATCCACTTCAAGGCCTGGGATCTCTCGTGTTTCATCAAAGAGCGATGACGGTATAGGCGGAACTACTTGCGCACAACCTGCCCGGCGCCGGCGCGCACAGAGGGGCAGACTTGCAAGGAAAGAGTCTTGAGACGACAGAGGGCCGTATTCCCCAACCCGTTTGGAAGCCCGCCTCGCTGCCCCGCCCTACACCGTTCATCTAGGAGACCTGCTCTCGGCATGGAGCTAAGCCCCCAGCGCTTCGGGGCGTACGGACAACGGTACTGGACAGCCCAGGCTATTCTTCACCTTAATCATCAACTCGCAAATGGTCAACAAGCTAACGGCCCTAGGTCTATATACCCCTTTCTCGCAGCATCGGCTCGGCGTGTCATCCACATCACATTCTTTACCCACGCTCACACATATACAAGCACATGACACCATATGCGGCGCGATATGATAAGGAAGTTGACTCTCAAATCGACTTTGGTTAGTTGATGGGATATATCCTTCAATACGTGACCCTCACTCTCTCCCTTCCGAAAACATTCGAATAAAACACAACAAAGTACCGAGATAGTTGTGTTTATGTGCGTCGGTAATGCAAGGTGGCGAATACAAAAACCCCACCCCGTGTTCCCTGGGTCGCAAACATGGTGAAGAGAATAAAGAATCCCCCAAAGGCATTTGCGAGAAGTCCGATTCTTTCATTGATTGCTTCTCAACTACACACAATAAAGGTACTTGAACCCCATGGATTGTTGATCCACTGTTTCCGTTCTTCCCCAAACGCCATTGTGGAAGGAGGAAAAAACATACACAAGAGGACGTAGAAACTATCATTATGTTGATGATGGCGGGTCGTGCAATACTGACAGTGAAGTGAAGTCTAAAAAGCCACCGGAGCTTTAGAAAATAGAACTGGTCGGGGTAGGAAACTTGAGTAAGATCCCCTAGATGAAAAGCGAAGAATGGGGACTCGTTCAAGAGCCTCATGGAATGCCCGTCTCTTTGGACAAGATAGTTAAAGGCAATGGGGATGCTGAAGATTTCCAGTCAACATGGAAGGAATAACGAGCCGCCGCTTTGAAATCAGGTGGCAACGGATGGACGTGAAGCCGTACTTTTTAAATCGCTATTGTTGTGTCATGCAGGATGAAAGTAGCCTGGCATTTCTATCCGCACCTGTCGTAATAAATCGTTTGTCATCAAGAGGGATGATGTGCTGGTGCCGCGAGCATGTGGACCCAAATGGGCGTGTTCTCATAGGCAAGATTCTGCTTAACCGATCTTCCGGAAGCCTTCGACCGTCAACATCGGTACCTCCACCTCGCTGAGGCCAAGAACGCCTTCGTCCCGTCTCCGGTCGATGAAGCCATTGCACTCAGCGACGATCATACTCCACTCTGCAAGGGCGCGGCCGGTGTAAACGGCACGCTTCGCATACATGCCTGTGGGACGAAGGGGTTGCGTCAAGGGCTCAGGCCCGTTCCGGCGACCTTCGAGCCTCTGTTGATGCTGCTGCTGCTGCTGCTGTAGGGCCTTAGGCTGGACATGAGGCTGGACCTCAGATGATGATTGCAGCTGCAGCTGCTCTTCTTCGGCCTTCTTCTCGGCAGGCGATGAAGCTGTCGATGAGGCGGACGACATCGACGACGCCGACGACTTTTCCGCCCCTTCAAAGTCAAAGGTCATCAGCTCCACGTTGGGATTGTTCTCAAAGTCGAACTTGTTGCTGAGCCTGCGCGCAAGCGAGGACGAGGACACAGCGGTAACGGATGACTTGCGTTCAAGCGTGGGGGAGGCAAGAGGGCTGGCATTCTTGGCGCCATCAACGAGACCCTTCTTTTTGGAACCTGAGACACGCCGTGTAGGGTCCGGAAGGCCAGCGGGCAGTGGAGGAGGCGAACTGCCGCTTCGAGACCGAGCACTGACCCAAGCTTGCGCCGGAGCGGGAAGACGCGGGCGGGCGAGGAGGCGATCACGCGGCTGGGTGACGGCAGGGGGCTGCCAGGTCAGCGTGAACTTAAAGACAAACTTCTGCTCCATGAAGATAGGCGAAGCACAGAGAGAGCTGCCATCAGAGGACGTGGTAGCAGCAGAGGCGGCGGAAGTAGAGATCTTGGGCGGCAGAGGCGGGCCTCCATGACGACGCCTCGAGAGTGTGGACGACTTCAGCGGCGCTTCCTTGCGTGACATCTCGCTGTTGTCCTCGCTATCTGAGCTGTTGCCTCCCAAAGACAGAACCTTTCCGATCAGGGACCAGCGCTTCTTGCTGTTGTCTGCCTTGGCGGCTACAACCTCCTTCGTCTCGGGCGGCGGCGCCGAGGTTGCCACGACGCCTTCTCCGTTGACGATCTTAGAGAACGAGTCGAAGGGCTGATTAAAATAGCCAGGCTGAGGAATGTTGATCTCTGTGCGAATGATCATGAATTTCTTGCCTGGGGTAGGGAGACAAGGTGACGTGGAGGGAGGGAGCTTCCCAGCAGCGTCTGCAGCGTTGCGGAGGTAAAGATAGTGAGCCCAACCGGTTTTGAGCCGGGCCGCAGCGGCGAGGAAGATTTGACTGACTACGGTTAGCTCTTGGGCATCACTTCTCATATAAGGGGGGGGGGGACTTACGCATCAACCTCATTTGCGCTGCCGGCGTCTCGGCAAATCCGCCAGCAGAGCAGGCGCATGTAGTAGGCACGCACCATCGGGCACCAGTGATTGAAATAGGTGTCAAATGTCTCTTCAGAAAGCAACCAGTCCAAGCACAAGGCCTTCTTCCTCTCCGGGTTTGCAGTGACTGCTTCCCAAGTCGAGAAGATGAAGGAGAGGAGTCGGACTTCCGTCATGGCGTTGTCGGAGACAAGCATTTTTCTACACACGTCGAGCCAGAAGGGCCAATTCATGCTCTCGGCGATATTCGGGTTTTCGAGATCGTCCAATTGGTCGTAGGCCACCAATGCCTCTTCCAAGAAATCACACAGAGTGAAAACAGCGCTGTGGTCGAAAGCAGACACCCGGCGGGTTGCAGCGCGGGTTACTGCCAGGAAAGCTTCCGCAAAAGTACGTCTTGCGGGAGCAATGACAGGTAGTGATTCGCCGAGAATATCCTTCAGCAGCACGATGAGCCGATTCTCCGCCATGTTCTTCAATAGGTTTCCCGGAACCGTCATCGAAGTCGCGGCGGCGTCAGCACCGTAAAACGAGTCGGTGGGCGGCAGCGGGTTCATCATCGCGTCCACCTCGGCTTGTCGATGGATGGTAGACTCGATGCAGGCGAGAACCTGCGCTTGAACCAGCACGAATCCCGGCGAGCGCGCCTTTTCCAGAAGCGGCAGCCCATCTGGCATGAATTCCTCGGCCAGAATGTGATAATACTTGCAAAATATGAAGAACAAGTCGGTGTCGCCGCCGCGCCACCTAGTTACCCAAGGACTGAACCAAGGGATCCTCGCTGCCATGACCGATAGCTTCACCCTCTCCTTGAAGCGGGCGCTGATGATCTTCTGGGATTGCCAGCCAAGCACTCCGATATTGGGCGGGAAAAGCGCCATGATATCCTCGCTCTCACCGCTGTTCTTTTTGGGCAAGCCGAGCTCCTCGGCTGTCCGCCTGATGAGTTCCGGCCGCAGGTCCCACAAGCGAACGAGGATCTCGGCAACGGATGGGCAAAAGAAAAAGCCATATGCGCAGGCCTTACCGCACCAATTGACCAAGCTCAAAGGTGCATGGCGGAGTGACATCTTGTCCACCACAATCTGCATCTGCTTCATGAGGTTGCCCACAAACATGGTCCGGACGTTGTGCTCGGCCGATTCGGCAAGGAAGGCCTGGCTAGATGCTTGCGAGGAGCCTGCTGTTGACTGGGTCCCTGATCGAGGCCGAACACTTTCGTTCGGTGAACGGTCCGCCAAAGGCATGAAATATGTCGTTGTCTGTCGCCATTCCGGTCGCATCATCAGTATCGTCAAAGCTTCAAGCAAAACCGGTCGATCAACGCCCGCCAGTTGTTGGTTTTGCGAGTCAAGCATCTCCAACAAATTAGTCCACCACTTGTTCAGCACAATCGCCCTCCGCTCAACGTCCTCGAGGCCGAGTCCCTTGTTGGTGGCGTGGTTCATATAGGTCCGCAAAAATGGCAGCAAGGTCACGCGTACCAGGTGCATTCGTTGGGCCATTGTCTTTGAAGCGAAGCCCCCACATTCGGTGTCGAGCGTCTTAAAGGCGGACCAGATTGTATCCTTGTTGACCGACATTTCGCTCCACGACTCGTCTGTTGTCGTGGTGTGAGATCCGCTAACGGATGCCGGTTTCGATTCGGACTTCTTGTCGGTATTAGTGGTGCTGTTTGTGTCTTCCCTACTGCGCCGACCATGTTCCGGAGTGGCGCTGGGCAGCGGCAAATTGTTTGATGATGTAGGGCCACTGTTGGCATCGGAATCGAGCCCCGATCCAAAGGTGATGAGCATGCTTTTCGGCCGCTGCTTCATCTTGGTCAAGAACGTGGTCGTCCGGTTGAGAGCACGTGCCGGTTTTAAGGACTCAGCGCTCTTCGCAGCGGCAGACTCTGGATAGATTAGCATAGAGAGGGGCCTCTTGCGCGGCGCTTCGGCACCCTTGGCGGAATCCCTACTTGAGGCCCTACTACGAGAAGGACGAGGGGGCGGTGCAGCGGGTGGTTCTAGGTTTCGCTTCGGAGACGGGGAGCGAGAGGTGGCCATCCATGATTTCTTCGCAAAGGTAGCGAAACTCTCCGATACCGTCCTGGGGCGTTCTGGCTCGACCGGTCGCGCCGGTGCTACCGGGGCGGCAGATGACACAGCAGCGTCCACGTGGTCGCCGGCGTGTGTGCCAGGTCTCTCGGGCATAACCTGTCTCTCCGGCAGCGGCGGCTCCTTGACTTTCGACGGCGACCTCGATGATGGTAGCCATGATTTTCGCCGCTCCATCAACGACGTCCGCCTTCCCCTCTTTTGCAACTTCTCCTCGCTCTTTTCCTTCTGCTTCCCTTCTCTTGTGTTTTCCTTATCGTCGTCTCTTGAAGAAGGTTTGGCCGGCTTCACCGGAGTAGGTTGTGCTGACGTAACAGCCAGTGCTGGCGTCATTTTGTCATTTGCGACAGCTTCCTTGGACCCCTTGCCATCAAGATAGAGCGTGGTGTTGAATTCGGGGATTGTGTTGAAGGATGGCAGTTCAAATGCAGCTCGACCCTGCACGCTAGGGCCTCTTTGCCGTGTAGTTGTTGTCGATGTTGTTCCTACTGGCGCCGTGTCTGGGCGGTCGTCGGATTTGTGTGATCGGTGGAAGTAGGAACCGTTTGCTGAATCGACAACAGCCGGAGCCATCGTCAGCGTCGGGCCCTTCATCTCATGGCAGATTCCACCACACAATTGGATGGAGTTGGTCTCCCCGGTCACTGCAGGAGCTGCAGCTGAGGTGGATGTTGCTGCCCGGCTCGAGCTTGGTAGGCTACTGTTTGCGATTGCGCCGGCAACTGCGACCTAGAACATGTGCTTCGGACTGGGAATGGACGGGGTTAATTGGATAGGGTAAGGGAGGGCCGGTCGGAATGTTCGGCGTTACTGTGGCACGGCGTCTGCTGTCCCCGAGCTGAGGTATGCGAGGTGAGATGCGAAGCGCAGTGAGGTAGTGTGCTTAAGCAGGTTCTGGAATCCACCCCTATGGTCCGACTTGACAAAGAGAAAAAAAAAGAAGAAGAAGAAGAAAGACCTGGAGACGAGGTGTGTACAGTTGGCAAAATGCGCGGTTTGGTTCGTTGGTCCGTCGGCGGTCGGTGTCTGGTCTGGCAGAGGGAACAGATACAATAGCCAGAAAAGATGATCGGTCGGTGGGGTGGGCGGGCGTGGATATGAATATCACAAGGTCGTAATCGTTCGTCAGGTACACGGAGAGACGGAGAGAAAGAGAGAGAGAGAGAGCGCTGACGTCCGATGGCAGTCCACAATGGACAGAAAAGGATGAACGAGTGACTGGTGGATGGATAAGGCGAGGCGTGGCGAGTCGACCACCTGTTGCTCTGTCCCTTCTTCGGGTCTGGAACTTGGGGCTGAGGGATCTGTGTGTGTGCGCGCGCGTGTGTATGTGTATATGTGTGGTTTGTCTGGGATGTTTCTCTTCGATATGGCCGGTTTGCTACAAGGTCTAGTCCAGGAGCCGCTTCGTCGGGGATTGTATGTCGAGAAAAAGAGACAAAAGGGGAGGCGCGGCGTCGAAGAGTCGAAAGCCTGGCTGAGCAATGAGAAGAGAGACAGAAATCTGAAGAGGTGCAGCGGGACGTGACGGTCGGGGAAAGGGTTCCCTGTCCAAGACTGGAGCTGGAGCGTTTCAAGTGAAAGAGCAACAAGATAGCGGAGCTTGGGAATATTATAGCGACCTCCACCCCTCCCCCCCCCTCCTCCCTTCTTTCTGGAATTCGGGGGTTGAGGAACGCGCACCGTATTGCGACACGACGGTGGATGATGTCAATCCAACGTCGCTGGCCGTCGGCAGATACAACGAACCTTTGCTGTAGTGTAGACGGGAATTATGCTCTGCAATTCCGTACTCTGTCCGTCCTCTGTACTCTGAACCTCCGTACTGTACGCGTCCAAGACTCGATCAACTTGTCTCAGGCGCAGAACAGAGAAGGAAACAAGTGACGGGAGGGTAGTTAGCTTGGTAGCGAGAGTCAGGTCGTTGCCTGGACTAGGGTGTGAGGTGACGAAGGGCTAGATGGAGGGAAACCTGACGGAGCAGAATAGCTACGGGCAACCCGTCAAAGCAAAGAGAGGAACAGACACACACCCAAGCCCACAGATATTACCAAAAGAGACGACGAACAATCGGGAGGCGGGACGAGAGGGGAAGGGGGGGACAGGGGTATCTGTAGCCGCGGTGGGTGGCAGTAATAATAGAAACCAAGAGCTCACATAATACACCAGTGAGATTTCCGGTATTAACAGCTGGGAGTAGTAATATCACATCTATATACTATGCAACATACTGTACATGCTCCTGCTTTTACACTTACCTGGTCTTGGCACGGACATCGATCGGCCCTTCGTGCGCTTCTCAGAGAAAGACGAACAAGATCACCACCGCCTCTTAGCCACGGAGCCCAGGAAAAAAAAAAGGCTATGCGGACGCCGTCGGATTCGACTTGGATCAGTCATCGTCGGATTGGTCCGCCTCATAAACGGGAGTAAGATGGGGCCAGGAACTAACTGCCGTGCCAGCACACAGACGCCATGCTGTTCCTGAAGCGGTAACAAACTCAATAAACGTTCGCCTCCGTCTGGTCTCACGTTGGGGGGGGGGGAGAAGGCTTAAGCAGAGTTAGGATCCATCCGCCGTGCAGTACGTGTGTGAGATGCGCGACCGAGAGCGACGCCTAGAGGCGCCAGGCTAGCCAAATCAAACGCGCAAGAGAAGCAATCTCGTTTCCTCATGTACGGTAGGTAGCCTGGACGGAGTACTCAACAGAACGGCTTAGCCTCCCCTTCCCATACTGCAGTCTACTAATCGAAGCTAACGCCTCCTCGTTGGCGCGCTGGAGGAGGGGTTGACGGGGGGTTGTGGTTGATCGCCCAGCGCCAGCGTGGATCAATACGAACGAGGGTCCGCCTTTTCTCTCTCCTTTGTGCCAGTGCCAGCACACGAACAGAGACAGAAAACCTGCCTTGGCCCCGGGCAGACCCCGTAGACCGAAAGATGGATGGATGCCTGCAAGCAGAGGAGAGGAGAGGAGAGGAGAGCAGAGGAGGGTACTTCGTAGAAAAGAGGGGAGACTGTCCCTTCGCCGTGGGCCCTCCAGTATCCGGCAAGTCTCTCTCACTTGTTGTTCTGGCATTTCGCCCAGCTCGCAAGAAAGAAAACCAATACCTCAGCGCCGTACCCGGACAGGGTAGAGATGGGTGTCAGTAGTGCACATTGGCATTCCTACCAGCACGCGCTGACTTTGCCAACCAGGCGCTTACATGACATGACAGGCGGTTTTGAACTCGGACCCCGTCAACCAACCAACTAAATAAGATAAAATAAGTTAAAAAAAATAGTAAGAAACAAATAAATAAATAAAAAGAAACTGGATCGATTAGGCTAGGCATACACATTCGTCCTTCCTCCGTCTCTACCTACCTAGTGTACTGACGAGCTCGAGGGACCCGGGTTTGAGACCGGCAACGCTCGCCCTCCCAGCCACGTCAGTCAGCTTTTAGGATCTACCCGTCGGCAGTAGGCCTGTCTTCACTTGCCTCTTTCCACCGCCGAGCCCCTGGCTAAGACTACCTACCTGTGAAGCACCAGCCATCGGCTCCAGCGTGTCTCGCCGATCGCAAGGGGATTCGTCCAGTAAGCCTGCTAACGTCGCGAGGCGGTGCGGCGTCTTTCCTAGGCTCAGCCTGCCAAGCTGCCTGTCGTCAGACTGGGAAATTGAGCCCTTCTCCCCACCCCTCTCCCCGTCCGAACCCCCTTTCCCCTGATCAATACAATCAGTCGGGAACGCACTGAACACTAGCAACGAAAGTTCGAACGCGCAGCCGCGCTGCGGGTCGGATCCGCATGGAAAGCTGACACCTGCAAACGCTCGGCCTTGATACCCCGTGTCCCCCCCCTCGCTGCATGGAAGTGTTTGGGTGACAGCGGTATAGTATGGTTCCTGAGGGAGGGAGATCAAACGAGCTGGTCGTTACTCCGTTACTAACCCGGTCGCCTCTCGGCACTCGGCAGGGTTCCATGGGCAGATGCTGCATCACGACGCCCAAGTTGCGTTGGGGGACAGTGTGTCCTCTCTCCCACCGCCTGCTGGATGTTGTAGTTCAACTGAAACTGAGGGCACCCGACAGGAGTCGCTCAACCAGAGGTTCGATTCGGCCTTGGGGGCTAGGGTTCCCGTAAACGGCGATTCTCTTATGTACGTATCCCGTACATCAACTGGTGATATTAGCGTGCCTGGGGAACGGCGGTAATAAAAGATTGGAGAAGTGATATGCGTTCTGTACAAAGCGCCACAAATTCCCGCCTCGGGACTTGTTTGGCCTGTAACTACCTGCGTAGTCGGGCGCGTCGCCAATGCGCCACGGCCGGCAGGGCTTGCAGTATTGCCCTCCAGCTGGACAGGCCTTGTCTGCGCAGCGGCTGGGATGGGGGAGGTGAGAGGAGAGAGTGATCGATGAACGATGACTTTTTTCCTGGCCACATTGAAAGAATGTCTCGGTCAATAGGTTCGATATTCGATAGATATCGGGAACCTAGCGCCAGCACTGGGGTGGGGGTTAGGATTTGTCCAGGCAGGGCAGCGTCCAACATAGTTTGCTATGTGAGTACTCCGTCCGGGATAGTGGACAGTACTGCGTAGATTCAATCTGCCCGTCACCAATTACGATCCGCACATCGAAAGTTTGACTTGCTCGAAATGCCATGTCTTGCCCCACCCCCCATTCTGGAAATAGGAACGTTGGCTCATAAACAACCTCCTATCGGTATTCCAAGACGACTTATGCCATCATGACCTGAGAATGGGCACAAGGGCCTTGCCCTCCAAGCCCAGCTTTAGGGCTAGCAAGAGGATGGACCATGAAGGAAAAATATGACAGTCATAGTGTTTGGGGCTCACGCCGCCCGGCCTCTTCCTGTATGGGCGCTCCACACATTTAAGTTATCCCACGAGCGAAGCAGGTGGCAGTACTCTGTATCGGGAAAAGCAAACGGGAAATTGAGACGATTCCGGCGACTCGAAGAAATTAACAATGCCGTAGGGCAAGGCTCCTGGATCCGTGTGGCGCTAGAACGAACGCTATGCTCGCGCAGCAAAATAAAAAAATAATAAAAATAACAAGAATAAAAATTGTGTTTTCACAGTTGCGTATAGCCTTCCTTCGTTTTACTCAGGTGTGGGTATCATCAAAACCGATGGGAAGCCAAGCCACTTTAGCGAGGTGTTATGCTGAAGGCCCGGCTCCACCAGCACCATCATCATCAGATCATCTGCCAGGGAAGCTAAAGGATCTAACTTCACGGCCGATACGCGGACAACATCCCTTCCTCTCTCAAGCCTCGCCGTCCCAGCATGTTGGCGGTGAGCCGGACAGCCCGGAGAGCAGAACGGGGCAGGGGCAGATTGGTGTGGAGTTGACATTGGGCTTCATTATGAGGCTCCCATACGAACGGGTTCCATGCGGCCCCCCCCCCGGTCAGCTGAGAACATCCCATCCAGGTACTGCAACGTCCCTTCAACTGAAGTAGTCCACGGGCATGTAGCGGTTGACATATCGAACACATATTTTCAAAGTGTTGCCGTTTCTTCATGCACCAGAGCTATAGAGTATAGAGCAACATAGGTGTTTGGTAATGAGAGGGCAGAGTTTGATCTTGGCACGTTAAAATTTTCCTTCAGCAAGAATGGCACAGAGAGAAGCCGATTGCTGTACACACAAATGCCGTTGTCCGAACAGGACGGTGTCACGTCAAAAGGGCTGATCTGGTTAGCACATCCATTGGGGGGCTCCAAAGAACCGCGTCCCTCGATTATCCTTTCGTTTAGCAAAAGCGTCTATCACTTGCAGGACTCCAAGGAGGCAATGCTTGGATCACTGGCAATCCACGTCCGCATCCAGATCCTCCCATGGCGAGGCCGAACCCGAAGAGAGAGCTATGCGCCACAAAGGTACAGCAAGCATTTGGAGGTTAATGCTCCGTTTGGTCGTTTCTCGGGAAATGGTAACAGGAGAATGAACAAAAGCTGGGATGAAGAAGAGGTACTGCGTTACAGAGCCGAGGATAGAGGATCGAGATTGCTCATCGTCATTGGGAGACAAGGGCAGTTGTCATCCTATCAAGATGGCCGCTGAATTGGTGTGAGGGAGGCAGCGTTGCGGGCGAGACCGAGTTCCGCACACCAGCATCACACTGTCGAATGAATAGTCAACATTGCTGACGCGATGTGAGCTGATGAGGATCACGGCCGCGGCCACAACGTCAGTTTCCGATTTGGGTGAAGATGTCGGGGTGATGGAAAAGATGAAAAGAGTCGACAATCAATCTACCGCATGAAGAAATTTTTATCAGGGACGCAGAAGTGACTGGGGCGAGCCTGGGCACGGGATGGAAGGTCATAGCTCACAGTTGCAGGCTCGGGGTGTCTCGGCCCGACATACAGGACCCGTCGGTGCACGAGCCACAGTCGCATCAACGGCGTTGGCCGGCGCACCCTGCGCTATCCGAACTAGGATATCCCAGGCTCTCCTTCGCTACTTCCGGTCGAGGGATGCATAGGTAGGCAAGGAGTGCGGGGGAGGTTGAAATTTCAAAAGTCGGGCGGAATCAGATAGATCAGTCGCGTGGAGAAGATGAACCAAGATGATCTTCCCTTGACGGAACAACAAAGGCTGCCTATGCATGAAAACGAAAGGCTCTGGGCACCACGTGGGAGGGGTACCGCTAAATTCGCTGGTCGGGATTAAAGCATGTAGCATCCTGATTGCTCTTCATCTCGCATGGGCGATTGCGTCTTGGGTTGCTCCGGGACAACCCAACCCCTCTTGGCTGTATGGTGAACCGCTTGTGATAATGTTGGTCCCCCAGCCTTTCCCAGTTTGTAGGGGAGCTCCTGGACGGTAACTTCTTACATTACCCGCCATACCCGTCAAGAGCTCTAAGCAGCGGTTCCGATGGATGGGACCGCGTAGCTGTGAATTAACTATACACAGCAGTATAGGCACCGAGTTCAGGGTTCAAAGAGCGCATGAATGAGGCTGGAGCTGAGCTCTGGCCAACTAGGAACAAGCTGGTAAGAACTTGGGAAGCACATTGCGTACGCTCTTGCCATCACTTACACGGCATCAGACAACATACCTAGAAATACGGATATCAATTCTGCACTCGTATCGACCGTGCAGTAAGACAAAAATCCAGAACCGGTGACTCTACGGCTGCTCTCCCGACTCTGAAGAAAACCAGAACACACCGTTAGATTCTTGGAGTATTGACGGATGGCAGCCAGAACCCGGATTTAAACCATCGAGTAGGTGGTTTTGGACTGGAAATACAACCCCAAAAAGACTGGCAAGTGCTCGTGAGATTCCAGGTGACGCGAGGCCCCCATTTAGTGGGAGGCCAAACACTGGTTTGAATGAAATGTCATCCCTTCGTTCTGATTGGTCAGAGCTGAAAACTCGCGGGAAGAAACCCGTCGTTGCCTTCGGTTGTTTTCTCACCATCTGCGGTTACGGTCAAACAACAAAAGTTGACAGAAAGCCATTTTGGCGCAACCATCATCCGCCGCAATTAATCGTAATTCAAAATAATAGGTCTTCCTGCCGAAATGTCTTCAAATCTTTCTTGCGGCGTCGTGCGCGGATTTGAATCGAACAAGGATGAAGCCCCCGCTGCGAAACTGGCCGGCGGCAGTGTTAACCAGGATGTTGAGCAGCAGCAGAACCCTGAGACCGACGAAGCCCAAGCCTCTTCAATTCTCAAGTCTCTTGGTATTCTTGACAGATTTATGGCTCTTTTGATCTTTCTCGCCATGCTGATAGGCATCCTTCTGGGAAACTTCGTTCCCAGCGCCGGGCCAGCGCTTCAGCAGGGTAAATTCGTCGGGGTGTCTTTGCCAATAGGCAAGTTTCTCTTTCTAAAAACCTGTGGGAATATCTCTGACATTATACAGCCATCGGCCTGCTGATTATGATGTATCCTATTTTGTGCAAGGTTCGGTACGAGGAGCTGCATAATGTTTTCCGCGCGCGGGAGATCTGGATACAACTTTGCTTCAGCGTCATCATGAACTGGGTCATTGCACCTCTCTTCATGGTCAGTGTGATATATCTTCAAGCCTTGTCTTGGAACGAGGCTGACAGCGGCAGCACAGCTTGCCTTATCATGGGCGTTCCTGCCGGACAAAGAAGGTCTGAGGAATGGCTTGATTCTCATTGGAATCGCGAGATGCATTGCCATGGTGTTGATTTGGACGAGTCTGGTCCGTAACCTTTCGGTAACATGTGCATCGATGTACGCTGACAGGCTCGATAGGCTAAAGGAGACGGAGATTATTGCGCTATCCTCGTGGCGGTCAATTCGTTTCTGCAGATTGTCTTATTCGCCCCTGTCGCGCTGCTCTTCGTTAGGGTTATCAGTCAAGACAGCAGCATCTCCTCCATCTCGTACTCGACAGTCGCATCTGCAGTGGGCGTTTTCCTTGGCATCCCCCTTGGCGCGGCCATCGTCACCCGCCTATCGTTGATATATACTGTGGGCAAGGAGGCGTACACCGTCAAAGTGATACCGTCCTTGGCGCCGTGGTCTCTGGTTGGCCTTGTTTATACCATAATCGTTCTCTTCGCATCCCAGGGGTCACAGGTCGTCCACCAAATCGTCTCCGTAGTGCGGGTGGCGGCGCCGCTGGTGGTCTACTTCTCCGTAATCTTCTCGGCGACACTGCTCGTGGCCCGCAAGCTTGGCTTCAGCTACGGCCTCGCTAGCACGCAGGCGTTCACGGCGGCCAGCAGCAACTTTGAGCTAGCCATCGCGATTGCCGTCGCAATATATGGACCGGAATCGGATGAGGCGCTTGCCACAACTGTCGGGCCGCTCATCGAGGTTCCGGTACTTCTTGGACTGGTATATTTCATCAAGTGGTTTGCCCGGCGGTATGGTTGGAACGACTAACGCAGAGCCTATGCAGCCCATGTGCTGAGACAGCACCACATGCCGGTGTCATAGGTCCAAGAGTCTGCAGAAGCTAGCTAGTAGCTACTTAGGTAGGTAGGCTTGTGGGTGAGATCGCGTCCTGCAAAGCTGGACCAGTCGATAACCATGCGATATGGTCTTTGGGGTATTCATAAACCTGTCGATCGGGGTTCAAAACCGAGTGTGGTATCACCTCGTAGATAGCAATTCAATTTGAATCCGAGAGATGTTGTTGCAAGACGCAGCTGGAAAGGCTACCTACCAACCTATCTCAAAGTGAGCGTTATGTGGGCCTCGAGGCCCCTAACGGGCAGACCCTTGCCGCCCTCCTAGCGCATGTTTGCATCCCAAGCCGTAGGTACCTGTCTGAAGGTGACCAAAGCTCCCTGTCACAATTACCTCGTTGCACCTTCTCGTTCCAGACAGGTCCCCGTTTTGCTTCCGATCGCTAGTCACAACACCACTCTCTCCTTGCCAACCTCCAACCTCCCTCCACCCTCCCCCCCATCCGCTGGCATTCCGCAACCAATTCGAGCAATCGGCCCTCACGCCGAAACTTGAAGCGGTTGCTCCATCACAAGATCGCCATCGAGCTGCTCAAACGCCCGTAGCAGAGTTCCGGTTGCGCCCCAACTCTTCGAGCTGCCGAGCAGCACCAGTAGACCCTTTGGAGCTTGCCTCCCCCCACGATTCCGCCATGGAGTCGCTTCCCCGCGAGTTGATCGATGGTATCCTCCAGCAATGCGTCGTCTTGGGACCCCGAAATAATGTTTTGGACCTTCGACTCGTTTGCAGGGCCTTCGACCGCTTTCTCAAACCATATGCGTGCCGAACCGTTGCTCTCGAGTTCAGCCGTCTAAGCAAGAACAGCCGCCGGCGGCAACCTGATGTTGACTCCCTCCAGACGATTGGGTACCATTGCAAGTCCATGTACATTGACTTGATGGTCCTTCGCGATGAACGTAAGCAGAAGACGACTGTTAAAGGCCTGCAGCTTAGTACTGATCCTCGCCAGTGGAAGTTGAGTTTCTGACCACCATCTTCGACCGAATACCCTCCATGAAGCAGTTCGTCCAAACTTTACAGCGCGAATACTGCATGTCTCCAGCCTCCTTCACAACGCTGGAATATCGACATACGCTCGAAACCATACTATTTAACTGCCAGTTTGTCTCCTCTCTTCGCCTCAACCTGCCTTTCCAGCTGGTCGGCCACCGCTGCAATGCCGCAACAATGATCCTCGCGAACACCTTTTCCGCCTTCTCCCGTCGCCCGGAAGACTCCCTATCTCTCAAGACACTCGTCCTCGAAAACGTCTCGGATCAGGCCATTGTAGATCTGTGGACCAACCCCTCTGACGTCCTTGCCATCATGCGCGCCATCCTTCACCTCGAGCACATGGTGCTCTCCTTTCGCCGCCACGAGGTCGATCCACCCCGCGTATCATTCTACGGCACATGCCTATGGGATCTGATACATAACGCAGATGTCCTGAAAACACTATGCCTGTCTGGCACCGACGACGACCGTCCGCCACGAGGCTTGAAACAAACAAAAGCATGGAACATGACACTGGATGAGTGGCGGGCCCGCGCGCTGCCTCCTCCGCCAGTTACGCTAACTTTCCTAACGGCTCTTGAACTGAAGCGTGTCGAGATCACACCGTTTTTTCTACGCTGCGCTGCTCGTAATTTTGGTGTGACTTTGCGCGAGCTGTATCTAAACGAGGTCTACCTCAAAGCCGAGCAAGGGCAAAACCTCAATGAAGACTCGAAGCAGATTCTTTGGATCGGTCTACCGAATCAGCGCCCTGGCTTTCACGATGACTGGATGGCTATGATTGTCCGCGAATCATGTCCGAAACTCGAAATATGCCGAGCCTCTTTCCTAGGCTATGACCTCTACACCCGCGATGACTTACCGCCTTCACCCGCCCCATCGTCTCCAGACTTCGATTTCATTGATCCCTGCGGCCTGGGCCGCTCGATCGCGCAACGCTTTGTCGAGGTCGCCCTTGGCTATCACCAGCCACCACAACCGGACGGTAGCCCCGTATGTTATCTCCCGGTTCTGGAATCCAACGATTACCTCCTTACCCAGATGCGGCCTCGCACCCGTGCATTGCGAGTCACCGAGTACGATGTGAATGCATACCAAACAGCCGTACGGAACGGCACCAGCAGCTGGCAGCGCAGCATCGATGGCGTATTTCCGAATTGCAATAGTGGTACGCTCGAAGAACTTCACTATATCGCAGAGACCGCGTGTCAGGGTATGAACGAGATTCAGCGGCAGCGTAATGAGCATATGGGTCAAGGGAACGAGGGTGGTGGTGGTGGTGGTGGTGATGAGGCTGGGAATGGCGCCAACGGGGGCGGCGGGAACCTGGCAGAAAACCTCCTGAATTTGAACTTTGCAGAGGAGTGAACAAGCTCTGTGGATGACAGACCTTTGAAAGAGGAGGACGTCGGAAGAAGCAGGCTGCTTAACCGTTACAAGATTGCTGCCTCGTCACCAGTTACATGAGACGGAAGGACTGAAGACACGATCCCATTTTTGGCAGGCGTTGGACGGTAGAAATTCTTTTTCTTTCTCAATGGCACCATATGCCAGGATATCATGAGTCTCATTGGAGTTTGTTACGAGGCTATTGACAATACCCCTTTCCTATTCTAGAAATTTCATTTGCTTTGTATACGTATGCTCCCCCCTTTTTTTTTTTGTTCGATGATGCCCTTATATGATGCTTAAGACGATGTCGACGGAGTTTCTGTCCTGTCCGACTCTATCTCGGAAGAAAGAAGAGGACGAAAAAGGAGGGTAAACAGTAAAAAAGACATGCAGCCACCGGGAAACATATCGGCGGCGTCACTCTACTCTCGCTCGCGGTGATAGCTCCAAGAATCGATAACCCTAAACACTTAGGAATCAAGAAGGAGTTTCTTCTTCAGTTGCTTGCTCTAGTGACCGTTGACGCCGTTGGATTTGTTGGTGCCGTTCTGCTGCTCGGCGACAGCCTTGTCAAGGGCCTGCAGCACATCGCGGCGCAGGTCCTCGGCGTCCTCAACACCGCAGCTGATGCGAACGAGGTCGTCAAAGACGCCAACGGCCTCGCGCTGGTCCTTGGGGATGCCCGCATGAGTCATGCTGCTGGGGACCTCGACAAGGGACTCGACGCCGCCCAGAGACTCGGCGAGGGTGAAGATGCGGGTGAGCTGGCAGAAACGCTCGGCCGCGGCGTGGCCGCCCTTGATACGGAAGGAGAGCATGCCACCACCCATGCCATCACGGTGCTGCTTCTTGGCGATGGCGCGGTGGGGATGGGAGTCGAGGCCAGGGTAGTTGACAGCGATGACGTCATCCGAAGCCTCGAGGGCGGTGGCGACGGTGGTAGCGTTGCGGGATGCCTCGCGGGCGCGGAGGTGCAAGGTCTTGAGGCCGCGGTGGGCGAGCCAGCAGTCAAAGGCGGAGGGGACGGCGCCGATGGCGTTCTGGAGGAAGCCGAGGCGTTGCTTGAGGTCGTCCGAGTTGAAGGCGGCGACGCCCATGACGACGTCGGAATGGCCGTTGATGTACTTTGTGACGGAGTGGACAACGATGTCGGCGCCAAAGTCGAGGGGATTCTGGACATAGGGGGAGAGGAAGGTGTTGTCGACGACAACCTGGATGCCATGCTGGTGGGCCTGGGTGACAACGGCGCGGACGTCGACGAGGCGGAGGGTGGGGTTCGAAGGGCTCTCGATCCAGACGAGCTTGGTCGCGGGCGTGATGTGGGCTGAGATGTCGACCTCAATCTCGGGGGTGAAGGTAACCTTGACGCCATGGGCCTTCGCGACCTGGGTGAAGTAGCGATGGGTGCCGCCGTAGACATCCGATACGGAGATAACGTGGGAGCCGGCGGCGAGGGACTGGAGAACGACGGCGGTGGTGGCGGAGCCGGAGGAGAATGCAAGGGCGTACTTTGCGTGCTCGAGGGCGGCGACGGCCTGCTCAAAGTTGTCACGGTTGGGGTTGCTGGAGCGCGAGTACTCGTAGACGCCGACGGGCTTGCCGACGCTGGTCTGGGCGAAGGTCGTAGACAGCGAGATAGGCTCAATGACGGCGCCAGTGACAGGATCGTGGGGGGAGCCAGCGTGAACGGCGAGAGTGCCGAAATTGTGGACGGGAGAGGGCGCCCGAGGAGGGGTCTCGATAGGGTGCTCGGCGGGGACGGTCATGATTGCGGCGATGGAGGGGTTCTTTGAAGGGGTCTTGGAGGGGTACTTGACAGGGAGAGAGTGACGACAGTGGCCTTTAACAGGACAAGTATGGCAGGTTGTTTTCTGGGGGTTTTCTTTTCTTTAGGCTGAAGAAGACGGGAAGAATGAGCGTATCAAAAGAAGGAGGAAGGATTGAGAAGGAAAGCCTCGATGTTTGTGACTAGAGTCGATAGTAACCGAGCCGCGGGGTACTTGTTTTTTTCCCCTTCTCTTCTTCCTTGTTGCAGTGTGTCTGCTATTACGTATGAATTTAAAAAAAGAAAAGAAAAATAGTCGAGGTATCCGCACGATTTGAGTGGGAACCGCCCCGCTTCGCCGGTAGATCGAAAAAAGAATAGGGAAAAAGATGCCGGGGCTTCCTTTTGCGGGTGCCACAAGCTTTGAAGGCCTAAAACAATTGATCACGCAATCGCGGCGCCTGCTGACCAAGGTGATGAGTCAATAGGCTGGTCTGGGGATGCTCAGTTGGGGTTGTCAGTGGTAAAGTGCCGGGCTGAAAGAGGGCGGGACAAGTTCGTCGCTATTTATCGTCGGCTTCGTGTAAGAGGATGTAGTCGCCGGCACCGGGGCGGTCTACGACGGATGATAGAGGTAAAGTCAACGAACAGTCATCAAGTGCAGTGGGTGAATGTTGAGAATGGCGCAATCCGGAGCTATGCAAGGCACTAAGCTTTCGTAGGCAGGTGATGAGGTGCTAAAAAGAAGTCCCCAGGGTTCGGCAGCTTGTGGTTGCGCTTGCATGTACGGTTGATCAGGGAGGTCTACGACGACATCATATCAGACTTTATATTGCGACCACTTTCCGGACACACCGCCGGCGATTGGAGCTGCAACACAAACACTGAAGGAGCTGAGAACAGTCAGCCCGAAATGGTTCGATGAGCTTCCTTCATCACAAATCCTGATGTGCGTCTGCTTGTCCGCTTGTCCGTAATCTGCAGTTGGCATGTATGGAGGCATGCATGTACCATGATAGCAGCCAAACGAACACAACGCTGCGACACAGGCTCCTTTGGAACTGCTAAGAACAGGGTCTTCGGGGTATAGGTGGATTCCGCATGCTGACATATCCATTTCTTGGATAGAGTTCTGGCAAAAAGCCCACAAACCAAACCGCACTTGGACAACAACGTAGGTACATGATACGTCGTACCTACGGCTCACAGCGGCGGGGAATAGTGGAGCTGAAGCCTCGGCGAGCGGCCAGCCTCGGCCCACCGCCCGGCTCAATGACTAATAGTTTTAGCTTATGTCACCTTGAGTGACAACACATCTATTCCCCCACCTGACTAATACTGTCACACTACAAGGATGTGACAGTAGTATTACGTAAGACACATGTACCTTTACATTAGCATTATCTGCCCACAGCGGTACCAGCTTGGAATCCAACCAGTCTACACCACCCTCCAGTTCTCTGACAACCGTGACTTCATCAAAAGTTGGTTTCACTTGCTCCAAGCGCTGGTGTCTTATCTGTTAACTCTATCGCCCGTAAAGTAACGCATGCCAACAGCGACCGGGCCAGCGTCCCGTTGTTGACAGCCTGTTCTTTCTCGAATCCTCTTAAACGCACGTTGACAGAGTGTACAAGTCTTTGGTGGCGGGCGTCTAACCTTACCCACGCCTTCGGGACGTGGCATCTCAAAGATGTGCAAACCTGTTGCGTCGCGAATTGTCAACCCACGCACACGGCAAATAGAAATGAAACCAAACGCCGATGACATGGAGCATGAAGCCCCATCTATCCCTTCCCAATGTGGAAGGTCACTCGCTCACAGTGGTTCCTCTCTCTCTCCGCCAGGACCAGCATCGTGTCTTGTCCAACGAGGAGCAAATCCTGCGGCAGGACTGCAAAGGCTTCATTAATGTGTGACCTCTCTCGTCTTGAAGTTGTTTTGTTCTTGAGACAAGTCTGCGCACGACGTACGGCCAGTAGGAGCTGCTTTACCCCCCGTGCCTTTTAGTTGTAAGCTTCATAACGATACCAAACATTCGACGACTTGAGGTGCCCGCCTTGGGTTATACCCTCTTCGTCCAATGGTCTGCTTCCGTGAGGACTGGGGCAGCCGCCCACCTTACTCCTACACAACCTCGTTGGAGAAAACGTGGTCTCTCACCTTCCGCAGAGCCCACCAACGTATTGTGTAAGGTCAATCACGGACACCAATACTATCTATCCTCTTTTGAGAAGAGATACTTTTATACTTGTTTCTCCATCCGCTTAAGCTTGGATGTTCTTGCATGACATGGCAAGTCATGTTTCTAGCCAGTTAGAGAAGACGATAACAGGCGACCCCGACCATCGCCGATGCTTTTGGCAGAAAGAACCATCCTTCATCTGGCGATTCGCTTGCCTCAATAGGCGGATGGCCGAGACAGAGAGCACGGAGCCACATGCGGCCTCGGATACAGATCTGTATGCGCTGGCGCCTTCGATAGCATCAAACCCACCAACGCAAGATTAATTGGGGGGGGCTTGCTAGTGGTCCAAGGTTGCCACCAATTCCCAGCCGGAATCAGCCGCGAGACTTTCAAGCCCTTCGGCACTTCATCCATACTCCCATCCGCTGTTTCAAAGGCGACCACCATTGATGAGAGTTAACGCATCGGAGCCGACCCACAAGTTGCGCCGGCCATGGACGGAGGACCGGCGCTTGTGTATCATGTGGGGACGAGAAGTATGATGTCTGTCACCCGTCTGGCCGTGGTATAGATCATCGACATCGGACTGTTACCGATGTGGCTGTTCTTTGCATATAGAGCGCAGGCCCTCCCTTAGCGGTTATCAAGCTGTGGATAAGACAAGAGCGTCTGGCCCGTAGATTCGGGAACAGTATCCCTCCGAATCATATAAGCATTTGGTCTAATGTTGCTATACCGGAAACCATAGACGGCCAGCTTTCTCCTGAAAAACGGACCTATCATTGGCTTGAGAGGAACGGAACCTGGACTGTGTTCATTACCCAAGCGATGTTTCCCCCCCCCTTCATGAGACATATTTGAGGCGGCATTGAAGTCAAGCTGTATGGGCCGTAAAATCTTAGTTGGTTCAGCCTGTCCCTTACCGTGGAGCTTGTTCAGTCATCACATTTCCTTTTAGTCTTGCAACACGACCCCTTCTGATAGTTATGAAATGCCCCCATGGCTTACCAGCGGGGATTGCCTTTACAATTGTACCGCTCTCGTCAGCCAAAGTCTTTGCCAAAGCGTTGCTTGTTGACGGTCCATCCCGACACGCCGACCACAGCGAATTCCCAAATAACGTCAATGGGCAGGGTGCAATACGATGACATGGTTCATGAAAGTTCTTTATATGTCTCTACAGTCCTCAAAATGTGTCTTGTTGTAACTTGGGTCAGCGAGCAGATGGCGGGTAAAGGATCGTTGATGCCACGGCCCCGTGTCAGAGGTACTGCTCACAGACCGGAGGTTGGCCACAGATCAAGTCCACCCAGCCGTTCG
Source organism: Colletotrichum eleusines (assembly GCA_016807845.1). Taxonomy (NCBI): domain Eukaryota; kingdom Fungi; phylum Ascomycota; class Sordariomycetes; order Glomerellales; family Glomerellaceae; genus Colletotrichum; species Colletotrichum eleusines. The sequence goes on from JADEZO010000007.1 coordinate 2,197,859, forward strand.
TTACAGCTCGCGTCTATGCCTTGGTCTTCCTATACAACCCCAATGCAAAGCCCCCAAGATGTTTCAATAAGCACATTTGTCAAATGCGGCCTGATTTGTCGGGCCCAGCAGAGGGAGACAAACGCCCAGGCCTTTCTCACTTCATCATGAGCTTCCTTCTAGCCGAAACCCTGGTCATATTTCCTTTTTCCTAATGCCGCTCAGGAGCCATAGCTCCTTTCAAGAAGCCAGGGACCGGGTTCCTGGGTCCACGCCATATCATGCAGCATCTGAAGGCCGTTGATTCGACGGTGGCCGCCGCCACTGAATCCTGAAGGGGTGCAGGCATCACATCACATTGTCATATTCCACCCTCATTAAGCTGGCTACTTCAAATTCGGTGCTAGTCCTATGCATTGTAGATCGCAGATCAGACTGGTAGGAGATGTCAGCACGTCGACTCTGCGAATTTAATTATAAGTGAACATTGAATACCAACTATAAAGCCTCACACAGTCAAGAAGCAAGCACTTGTGGCGATAAACCGACATAATTCGGTACCTGGCGGGTCGACTAATGCGTGACATTCCTCCTCTTCTTTCGATGTCTCTCTATAGGCATTGCCGCGAGCGTTTCTTTGAGGTCGTCTTTTAGATCACAACACACGGAACAGCCCGACGGACTTCTCCGAGCAACGATTCAGCCGGATTGGCCCCTTGAGACTCGGTCGTCTGAGGTGCTTCCCCTACCTACCGAGACTCGTCGTGGTAAAATAGAAGCTGTACCGATTCAATCCTGTGAAATGGATGGGCCGCCGTCTTATTAGACCTCGCACTTTGTACTTTGCTTTTTACTCCCTATACCCTGGCTTTCGAGTTTGGGATCCGGGGTCTGGGGTCGGTGTGTAGCGTAAAGTAGTGTACTTGCATAATAGTTGACGTATGTAGGCCAAAGCAAAAGAGGGCCAGGGTCAAACGAAGCGGATCTGTCGGGTTCGCAAAGCCGACCTCGTACTTTAAATATTGAGTGAAGTTCGTTTCGGTTTCCCACGCCTGGATTGGCTTGTTACAAGGTGCGTGAACGCATACACCAAGAGACGACGCCGGGATCCGATGTACGGAATAACAATGCCATTCAGAGTACTATTGTCGTACGATGGACCTAGTGCCTACCTGCCAACGTACCTATCTACATACAATGGTACAGGTAGGTGTGGCAAGTGGGCAGATATAAGCAGAAGACACTCAAGACGGCTGCAGCAGACAACTCTAGGCCGCCAAGGCGCAAATCCTGGGAATATCTGTACGCGCACAGCCGTCCGGGGTTCTGCGACCACTTTTTGATTCACCGGCTCTGCGGACCATTGGTAGTAAGTAAGTAGTTAGTTGGTACCTACCTAGTCAATGGTGTGTCGGCAGCGTAGCTGAGCCACCTTACCTGGTCAAGGGGAGATAGGTACACTACCCGGTAGATAAATCACCTGGATGAGTAGTACCCGATCAACCTGATGGTTCTGGTGTACGTACGTCCCAACTCTGTAAAGGCACCTTACCTCGCTACCTAACTCTGTAAAGGGACATGTGCCATGGTAGGTCCCTTCAGTGCGGCAGCACTGCCCACTCACCCACAGACACCAAGCTAGGTACCTACTCTCATTACTACTAACCTTCGCTTTGGTAGGTATGTACTTAGCTAGGTAAGTACCTTTCAGTACCTACCCACAGATAAACCACTTCTGCGCCTGCCTTCCGACGCTTCTGCCCTACCTACTACCTACATGCAGTAACACGATGACAGACAGCAGTGACACCTTCCTTCCAATCTTCTTCGGTCTGATACACTTGACACCACCGCGCTTTCCGACACACCTCATGCCGTACTGGCAATAACCTTTGAAGACCCTACCTACCTACCTGCTCCACCTTGAATGATTGATTTTTACAATACATCCAAGCTTGCCTAGGCAAACGTAGAGGGGGGGGAAAGCACTCATCTTGCTTGCATACGAGGCTCGGGCCCAGCCCCATCGGCCCGCCCTGCCTGTCTTGCTTCATCTCGACTGTGCGACACGGGTTCCTTTCTTGGACCTGTGTTTTTGTTGGTGGGGGGGGGGGGGCGGGTACCCTCACAAGAGATAGGCACTTTGACCCAGCCTAGGTACGGGTATATCGCAGACCAGTCCCCCAGAACAACCAACGATCCTCCCCGGCTCCTAGACCCCAATTTGTCCATCTCCATAGATACAACCTGCCCAATCCTTCTCGAAACTGCGACGCCGTCACACACTCCGCTTCTTACACTTTTACTTTTACTTTCACTAGGTACCAACACGCACTCCTGCCTTTTCAACTCCGTCGGCTCTTTAAATATACGCTTGTTGGCCCCAACTCACCCTATTGGCCCCCATTCTACCCTACTACCTACCTATCAAACATCAACAAGGCTGCCTGCCTGTCCGTCTGTCATGCTTTAGACTCCACAACGGAAAGACATCGACGTCAACTGTGCTGTTCCGTTGATGGCACGTGAAGACCAACCCACCGACCATTTTACCTACCTTATAGAGTGGGAACCCCTTGCACCGGATACACGACCCGGTCAAACACTTTTGGTCTCTGATCACCTATTTACCCTCCTTTTCTTCCTCTCCCTCCTCTGTCGTCAAAATGCCTCCCAGGAGATCACACAAGAAGTCGAGAGCCGGCTGCAAGCGTTGCAAGTCGCGCAAGATCAAGGTAACGTCGCCCCCTGCCCCTGCCTTCTCTCTCTCTCTTTCCCTCTCTCTCTCACTCGCGCCCGACTCGGCCACTGACTGATATCCTGCTTGTCAATAGTGTGATGAAGTCCACCCGAGATGCGGTAATTGCGTCAAGCACGGCGTGCCTTGCGACTTTGAGAGCCCAGACATCCTCGACGACCTCCTCGCTGCCATCACCCCCTCCAACGACGTCTCGCCATCACATTCTCCTGTCGACAGAGCCTCGTCAATGGCACCCTCTCCCTCCGTTGCCGTTCCGAATCGAGGCAAGACGCCGTCGTCTGCGGGATCGCCTCCCGTCATGAACTACTCGCCGCTCTACACCAGGCCCTCCACCGCTACTATTTCCACCACGATCACCTCCAACAATCGGCTCCTGGAGTTGCGGTTGATGCACCAGTTCACCTCGATGACTTCCCGTACGCTGGTGGTGAACACGCCCGCTGCCGGCGAGATCTGGATGAATACGGTCCCGAGGCTGGCCTTCGGTGGCGCCAGTTACCTCGCAGATGCTATGCTGGCCGTGTCTGCCTTACATTTACGGTCCTTCAACCCGGATGACAGGACGCTCATCAGAGCGTCGCACTCGTACATGGCCTCGTCTCTAGCGGCGTACTGTGCTTGTCTGCAGAATGGTATCACGGAATCCAACGCCGAATCTCTTTTCCTGACTGCCGCTCTTATCGCCTTTCAGTCGACGGCTTCTCGAATCTTCATTCGCGACGAAGTCGACCCGAACGACCCTTCCAGCGCCTACTCTCTACCGCTCCCGTGGTTTCACGCATTCCAGGGCGTCAAGACCGTTGTGGCGACGTCCTGGCCCTGGATTCGCAACAGCAGCATTGTCATTCCCATCATAGACTCGCAGCCTGTCCTTCAGCTCGACTTGGGCGCCACATCGCCAAACTCATTCTTTGGGAGGCTGCTCGACAACCTGGAAGACGAGCTGCAGGGCGAAGATGCCGTCATGGCTTTGTCGACAAGACAGTCGTACCAGCACGCTGTTGCAGTCCTGAATTGGGCACATAAACTGCCTCATCGCGGTGCTGCTCTTGCTTTCCCGGCTACGGTTTCAAAGCGGTTCATCGACTTTCTGGAAGAGCGCCGACCCCGTGCCTTGGCCATCCTCGCCAATTTCTTCGCGCTGCTCAAGGGCTACGAGTCAGCAGTGTGGTGGTTAGAAGGCGTCGCGCGCAGAGAGGTCATGGGCATTGTCTCGCAATTCGAAGCCACCAGCCTCTGGTGGCAGCACCTCGAGTGGCCTGTGAAGATTGCTCTGTACAAGAACTCCATCATTCCACCGGAGGTTTGGGGATCAGACTGGGTCACCGAAGAAAGCAAAGCAGAAAAGGGCCACAGCATGACTACCGAGACGTTTGTGAACCATATCGAAATTTTGACAGGTACCTTTGCCAGAGCGCAACAGTATTCGGTAGCGGGCATGACCGTCCCGACGCATGCAATGTAAGCGGAACAGCTGGCTACTAAGCGAACAAAATGCCTGGGGTTACAATTCGCGAAGACTGGGCTTCCATTAGACTGGCCAATCTACAAGGCATGAAGGGAAAAGTATATATAGAGAGGGATCTCGAAATTACAGAGTCTCGGAACCGTGAGGAAGCGACGAGACTCTGGACAAAAAGGCAAGGAGCATGGTTAGGTTCATGGGTCTGGGCTCGTTCTGTCATCCTCACCGGTTGGCTTCTTTTGATAACGGTTCATGATGCAATTGGGGGATGGGCATATTATCACGGTATTTGGGATCAGGGCTAGCATACTACGGAAATGGGCTTACGGTGTTTAACGCGATCGACATACTACGGCTGATAGCGGGGTTCTACAGCCAGGACAGCTCAGGCAGAGCATTTGCGGATTTTCGGCATATCAATATTTCTAGCATGTGAAATTTGATGATATTACGAGAATGGCGGGCAACAAGCCGCACAGCTGACGAAGAACTCCCCTAGCACAGACGAACAGACGTGGTTGTAATTTGTGGCCTTGTGTCATCCAGCTAGATATGCTCGACTACAAGTTGACAGCTAACCGTACATCGTCTGCCGGTTCGGATGAGTTCCCATACCTCCTGGTGGAGGCTCCCCCAGAGGAGAGCATGCCGGGGATCGATGCAAGTCCATGCGCACTATGTGATAGAGGTGCACCAAAATCTGGCTGCTCAGCCGGCAAGTTCAGTGGTCGTTCTCTTGCTTTTCCCTCAAGAGCTTCCGATTAGATACTTGCACCTTATGTTCTGTAAGCTCTAGCCGGTATCGCTTTTCATTTCTCGTCCGAGAAGAAGTCTATGCTGCTAGATTACTAGGGCCGTCCCGTTCCAGGCATGACGACTTTTCTCGATCGACTGTGCGCATGTCAAACTCTATCGTTGCCGCCTCCCATTTACCGAGGCGCACACTAGTTCAGACTCTGCTTGGGGGAGGAGGAGGGGCAGAATCGGAGTCGGAGAGCTTTCGACGGCTTGTGAATGCCGAGAGAGGTGGGGAGGACAGTAGTACGCACAAGTCTGACGTGATTCGGTTGACATTCACATCTGAGGAACGGGGCGGCGGGTTGCCGAATAAGTCTACGGATACATACCCAGTATTATGGAACAAATCCAATCATGGATGGGCCTTGTTGGCGCATTAGACTACTGCCATGGGCACCGATGGTTCGGCTCGCTTTCTCCTCCTACTTTGCTGTTAGTTTCGCGCAAGAAACAGGAGGAAAGCAAAGAAGTTTTTATAAGGTTTTTTTTTGGGGGTGTGTGTGTGTGTGTACACGGAGTAGTCTATCCAGATCTTCTTCATTGTTAAAGCGAAACATGACGATGTTCAGTTGAAGGATGGACGCACTTTTGCATAATCACAGTCACACAGTAGTTGCACAGGAGCATACATTGTTGATGTGCGAGGTACTTAACTTGTGGACATGGAAGAATCGGTACCGTTCCAGGCACTGGGATTGAAACAAGAGTCAGAGGAGCAAATCGGGATTGGCGCGCATCGAGGGCCAATGCCGCCAACGTTAATCAGCGGTTAATGTGTAGGCTCTCGCCGCCGCCGCCGTTGCAGTTGGACACGGGTAATATCCAGAGGTACATCGTGGAATGGGATGGCTGCAGTGGTGGATAAAACCCCCAATTCGGCCTAATTTGAGATAGTTCTCAACATGGAAACTGCAATGGCGGCAACAACAAAGAGGTTTCTGACGTGGACTGATCGGAGAAGTGCGGTGCCGCTCTCTCGACGTTGTCGGTACAGCGTAGGGTGGATAGGCTGACTTGCCAACGCTGCCTCTTTGGTGGAAGGATTGGTCGCAGGTGTTCGGATCATTGCTCCGATCCCAAGCTTATTTCAACATCGATTGTCCTATGGTCTAGTCGTGAACCATCAATACAATATAGCCAGTCCATTGAGGTGCTCATGGGAGAGCCGCGCTTACAGTCTTAGACCGTTGTGTCCTAGGGGCCGCTTTTCAGGAACTGGCACATCGACAGATGGCCCTGCCGTCAGACGCGAACCAACTCGGACTGTTCGGGCCATTTGCGCTGACGACAGGAGAGGAGGCACTTTAATTAAAATGGGCGGTGTGACACCCGCCGAGCTGGCCTGAGAGATTGGTCACCTGAAGACCTAGCAGAACCTGTTGATGGAAGCTCGCTTGTTTGGGTAGTCCGGCAGGAAGCAAAGCAGCCAAGGCCCCGGAGGGCAGAAGGAGGAGGAAGTCTGCTTCCCAAAGGTTCACTTGGTTTACAGAAAGGGCAAACAGGTGTGGAGAAGAGAGGGCGTGATTGGAGGGCCATCGATTCTTCCCTGACCAAGGAGCTGCGCGATGAAACGCCAAACTTCCTCCACTGCACTGCCAACCAGAAGGGAGCCGGGTGGAACGGTCCATGATACCTGCCTGGGAGCGTCAGCGTGGGCAGCTTGCCTCTAGCGCTATTTGGCAAGCTAGCAGCCGGTTTGTCCTTTGTGTCTTTAATATGTCTGAGGTAAAGCGATGCTTATTAGCTCCTCGACTTTGTTCACTCCAACATGGCGCCTCCATTGGGGCGACTGCAAGGTGGATGGATGGCTTGGTAGCACACCACATGTTGGCTATATGAGTGCCTTTCGGGTACGGACATTGCCTGCTTTGGGCGGAATCTGGAAGCGGGGATCTCCAACAAATGGATTCGTGGGATCCCGTCAATTAGAGCAAGGTACGGGACCGGTTTCGGGTTAGTTGATGCCCATGGCCCATGGGTAAGGGATGTGCAATCAAAGTATGCACCATCCTCTGGTCCAGAAATATGCGGAATGAAAAGAAAAACTTGGACCGTCCTCTGCTTGGTTTGTTTCTCAACTCAAAAGGGCCGTTTTCGCCGTTTCCTTCTCCGGCTTCACCCCATCGCCCTCACCCCATCGGCCTCCTGAGCAACAAACGAAAGAAGGTCGACTTAGTTGTCGATCGGTTGTCGTTGCCCAAGATGCTCGCCTCCGTCGTATCCGTCTTTCTTCTTGCCCTCTCCACGGCCAACGCCGCCCTCACCTACAAGGGCGCCGACTGGTCCTCGGCGCCGATCGAGGAGAAGGCCGGCATCAAGTACAAGAGCAGCTCCGGCGCTTCGCAGTCCCTCGAGGTAATTCTCAAGAACGCCGGCGTCAACTCGGTCCGCCAGCGCGTCTGGGTCAACCCCTCCAACGGAGACTACAACCTCAACTACAACCTCGCTCTCGCGAGGCGCGCCAAGTCCCAAGGCCTGTCCGTCTACCTCACCCTGCACTTCAGCGACACCTGGGCGGACCCGGGAAAGCAGGCCATCCCCTCGGGCTGGCCCTCGGACATTGACAACCTCAGCTGGCGGCTATACAACTACACGCTCGAGATCAGCAACGCCTTCCAGCAGGCCGGCGTCCCACCAGCCATCATCTCTATAGGCAACGAGATCCGCGCCGGTCTGCTCTTCAACACCGGCAGGACCTCCAACTGGTACAACGTCGCCCGCCTGCTCAACTCGGCCGCCTACGGCATCAAGGATTCGTCCCTTAGCCCGAAGCCCAAGATCATGATCCACCTCGACAACGGCTGGGACTGGAACACGCAGAACACCTGGTACACCAACGTCCTCGCGCAGAACGCCCTCAAGGCGAGCGACTTCGACATGATGGGCGTCTCGTACTACCCCTTCTACGGCTCCGGCGCCACGCTGTCGGCCCTGAAGACGAGCCTGACCAACATGGCCAACAAGTGGGGCAAGGAGATCGTCGTCGCCGAGACCAACTGGCCCACGAGTTGCCCGAGCCCCGCCTACGCCTTCCCTAGCGACCTCAAGGACATCCCCTTCTCCGCCGCCGGGCAGACCACATTTCTCAAGCGGGTCGCCGACGTCGTCACCGGCGTGAGGAACGGGAAGGGGCTTTACTACTGGGAGCCCGCGTGGATGAACAACCAGGCTTTGGGGTCCAGCTGCCCGTCCAACACGTTGTTCTCGTGGCCCGGCACTGCGTTGTCTAGCCTGGATGTCTTCAAGAGCATTTGAGGGGCGCAGCGGTTGGTGCCGGCAGTGTCAGGGACTTGGCTGGTGGCAACCCCAGCTTTGAAGGGGGATCCGGACGTAAATATGTCTACTGCGAGAGGTATATACTTGGAGTGTTGATCGTACATATATAGTTGGGCCAGATGATGCAAGTACTGAAAGGGATCCGGAGGGATATAAGCAATCATTCCTACAGCTGTACTCTCACATGTTAATGCTTTCGGAGGCGTTGTTAACTCCTCTAAATCCATAAAATGTAAATATACACACCCACGCATAGGGCAGTTAAACAGTGCCTTCTTCGAAAACTCTTTTTTGAGTATGGTGACTAGGCGCTCACCTTTCTTCTTGTACAAGCTTGGCCATACAACCTTGTATTGAGCCATGGACGGGCATTAGGGTTAGTAACGGTTTGTCTACACGAAGGCCGGGTAAGTGGGGAGCGTACGCGGCCTCCTGCCGAGACATCGGGGTGCTTCTCGCACGGCCGGCCATAATAAAATCTTCGGCGGCGGTGGAGCAGGCTGTCCGGTTACTTTCTTGCATGACGGGAAGAAACGAGAGGGTGAGGCGAGTGGGATGGCCCAAGCGCACGATGCACCCTCCTCAAGCGAGTGTGCACAACCGAGTCACATGACGGCGGGGAGAGGGCAACCGAACCCTACAAAAAAGTAAAGCGGGCCCGCCCAGCGCGCAGGAACAAGCGAAACCTCCAAGCGGTCGCAGGCCTAGTACCCTCTCCTAAACTTCGACAACCACCGGCAATTCAGCTTGTTCGCCTTCGATAGACCGCATCGAAAGCGAATCTCCTGACAACTCACGACCGCAAAGATGGCTGACGACCCCGAATACGTACGTGCGACCCTATTCCCTCCCGTCATCAAGTGATGGAATAAGATGAATCCAATTCGATGGGACCGAGGCCCTCGGTGCGATGGCCGACGGATATGAAGGGCATTTTGATTTGGTGGATGCACAGAACAGTTAGCTGACTGGAAATCCCCGTAACAGAACGCCGAGGAGGCTGCCGAGCTCAAGAAGAGAAGAGCGTTCCGCAAGTTCTCCTACCGTGGAGTCGACCTTGACGCGTACGTTTGGCCCACATCTGCATCGTCATCGACATGCCACCACTCGCACCCAAAGATGATCGAAGAAGACGATGATTGCATCGTCTCTTTTTATTCCCATCATCATTCGAACAATCAACACATCTGATATGACCCAGAACGGACCAGGCTAACATCGGTTCTCCCACAGTCTCCTTGACCTCGACTCCGAGCAGCTCCGCGATGTCGTCCACGCCCGTGCCCGCCGGCGCATCAACCGTGGTCTCAAGCGCCGCCCCATGGGCTTGATCAAGAAGCTCCGCAAGGCCAAGCAGGAGGCTAAGCCCAACGAGAAGCCCGAGCTCGTCAAGACCCACCTCCGTGACATGATTGTCGTTCCCGAGATGATCGGCTCCGTCATTGGCATCTACTCCGGCAAGGAGTTCAACCAGGTCGAGATAAAGCCTGAGATGGTTGGTCACTACCTCGCGGAGTTCTCCATCTCTTAGTACGTTCTCTTCCCCCTAGCACCCGCTTCCCACGGGGGCAGATACCCGCGAAACATCGCTGACAATCCCACAGCAAGCCTGTCAAGCACGGTAGACCCGGTATCGGTGCCACGCACTCTTCTCGTTTCATTCCTCTGAAGTAGAGGATGGTTGTCGGCTGTCTTAGGGAGGTTCTTGCATTCAAACGGGCATCAAGGCGAAACGGGAAATGGTTTTGGTAGCAAGGCGAGGCCGCTACCGTGTTGTTTGGGCGATGATAGTTCAATACAGCATCGTTGTCCGCTAAAAAAAGTTTGAGCCTCAAAATGGGAATGAATTCAACGAAGAGATACCAAAATTACATGCGCGCTCTTCTGCTTTTGTGTTGACCGTGATCAGTTGCCCATCATATGGGCCATCAAGTGAGGTTCTAGCTGGGTTTTTGACCTCTCTGCATCAAACCCCAATTCTCCCATGTGCTGGACTGTCGCTGACCGAAACCTGGGTGGCATCGGGCCCACAAGGAAATAGTATCCAATACCTCCATTCACATCCTGGAGTGATAGGAGTCACAGCTACGGCCATTGGCAATTGGCAATCGAGGCGATTAAGCACTCAGGGTATACCGTGCTCTATGGTATCTAACGTCCATCATTCTCACAAATCCATCTTCCCAATCATCTTCAACTGCGCCTTCTCATGCGCATCCAAGCGGTCATACAGGTCTCGGCTCCAGTGGGTCTTGTCTCCCTTGTTCTTCTCCATAATGTTCTTCACAGCGACCTTCCAGTTCTCGTCGTTCACGCGGCCGGCCACCCTCTTGGACCTGTCGGCCTCGGACGCTTTGAAGAGGGGCCACACGCCCACCTCGGCACCCATGTTCTCGTCAAGGAAGGTGTCCAGCACAAACTGCCCGGCCTTGCGCTGCGCAGTCTCCCACCGAGCGTCCTGGGGGCCGAGGACCTCGAGGATGCGGTCCATACCCTTGTTGGCGATGAAGTCGTCCCGGATCGCCGGGCTCTTGACCAGGCCCTTGATCGCGGCGACCTGCGCCTTGGCCTTGTTCGCCGCGCGGAGAACGTCGTGCTCGGCGTCACCTGGCGCCGGCACGAACGAGGCGTAGAACCCGTCGCGGAGTTTGAGTTCCGGTGCTTTCTGGGACGAGCGGCACGAGGCGTCCATCAGCTGAGGCCAGACCTTGGTCACCTCCTTGAGGGCGGTGGGGTTGTTCTGCAGTGCGCCGGAGATGATGGCGGCGGCCTGTTGGTCACGGGGCACAACGCCCTCGGACGGGGCTGGCGTCTTGGGGTCGACCATGAGGCAGAGGAGGGACCTAACGGTGTCAAAGGTCTCGGTGATCTTAAGGCCGTAGTAGATGTCGTGGGAGATATCCTCAAGAAACTCGAGAGCCTCATCAATGGGAAGATCGCTCCCGTGCGCGCCCTTCTTGACGAACTCGAGGTGGGTGTAAAACTCGCCCGACTCCTGCTCTGGCTGCTTGACCTTGCCGACTGGTTCATACTTGGGCGCGTCCTTGTGGATCTCAACCTTCTGGACCTCGTCAGAGTCTACGACTACCACTGAGCGGTCTACAGGGAGGCCCTCCAAGGCTGGGTTCTTCTCGTTGGGGTCGTTAAGTTTGGCTTCCTTCAGGCCCGTATAGATGTTCAAGCGTATGTGAAGCCCAGGTGGTAGTTCTTGGTCGTCGTGAACCTTTTGGAACTCTTCTGTTGGTTGGAAGATCTTGGGGTAGCATTCCGACGCGTTGTCTGTGTGACAGATGAGTTCGACGTCGGCTGATGGTGAGGTTGCGACTGGTGCTGCTGAAGCGGAGGCTGAGGCAGACGATACAATGAAAACAAGACCAAAGACTACCGTGAAGATGGTGAAAGGGAGGAGAGATGCGCGAGTAGTGTTTCTCGACGCCATCTTGATAGTTGAAAGGGTCTTTGACGTTTAGGAGGATATCTTGTGTAATGATAAAGCCTGACGGTTCAAAGTTGGGTTGAGTTGAGTGTGTGGCTCAGACAGCCACCCCGGTCGTTTGTGACTCGACCACAACTCAGTGCGAATGTGGATTGATGGCTGCAGGTGAAACCCAAATGACTTCGCTGGCTGGCGTCAACTGCGATGGTTTGATGCAACGAGTTTGCGTATCGAGAAACCATGCAGTTTTTTATAAGCATATCATGGATTGGGGATGAGTCAATGTTTAAAAAAAGGACAGTTTACCATCACGAAATGGAAATCCGTCGAAGTCGTCCCCCAGTAGGAGGCAAATTCACTTATTTGAATTCGGCAGCCTATGATTGGTGGCTCTAGACGATTGCCGCGCCTGAGCGCGCTAGCGCTTATTCACGAAAAGTGACGCTCCTTCGGCACCTTGGTTCAACCTCCACGCCCCGAGGCTCCCTTCTTCAGTTCGACGCCGTGCCACCCCTCTCAATAACCCGAATTTCAATCGTCAATTGACACCGCCCGGCAACTTCACTCATGATGCATGCCATTCGAACGCGGGCTGTTTGCATGGCGCGCCAGTCACGGCTGACTGGCCTGCGCCAATCGAGATCCTACGCCTCTGGAGGTGACCACGGCCACCACACTCACGCCGTCGAGGAACCCATCGGAGTATGTCCTACGCACTAAGCCCTTGATTCTGGCAACCAATTGTTGTCTCCAATCTGTCGCCGCGTCGCGGTAGAGGTCAATTGACTAACGCTTATTTTTGCAGGGTTTCTTCTGGGCCGTCGTCGCAATTATCCCCTCCGCATACGTCGTCTACAAGATCACCGCCCCCGGCAAGGACGGTGAAGCGCCATACCTCACTAAGAAGATCCAGGAGTACGCTCACTGGCAAGAGACGTGGAAGGAGAGGAACGCGCTGCACACCAAGGCCGTTGAGCAGGCCGGCTTCGACAGGCTACTCTTCTTCTCCACCCCTGCCAACCGCGATGTCGACCTTAGATTCCCCGAGTGAGTTAACTCCCATTCCCACGAGAGATGGGAAGAAAAGAGAATATAGAATAGAAGAGAGGGATGAAAGTGGAGGTGTGCGTAGTCGGTGACTGTGTGGGATGTAGCAATGAACGCGGCAAGATGGAACCAATGCTAACGATTCAACTTCTGCACAGGGCTCTTTCCAACCAAGCCGCGCGCAACGTCGTTGCGGGTTCCCAAACCAACCTGGACCACGTGATCGCGCACTACAGGAAGCAGCATCTCGATGAGGAAGAGCGGAAAGTGCAGAAGCTTGCCGCGCAGAAGTAGGCATAAGTGGGAGGTGGTGTGTGATACCGTTACATAGATCAACCCAAGGTCGAATCAAGCTTTTCAGTTCATTTTTTACCAGTTGGCCTCTCTTCAGAATGTCGCAGAAAACACCGATGTTACCCGTGTGCCCGACTATGTAACGGGACAACAATCCAAAACTGAGGGTTTGTTTCTTCCTGTAGCGCGCCGAATCATTGTAGATGATTTGTGTCGATATTCTTCACGAAGACAGGTATGTACTTGACATCTAAAATACTCTCACGCGCTGCTGCAGATTTTAGGAATCATCATGTTGAACGGGAGCTGCCCTATCACACTTGGCACCTGTTCACCACCATCGTAGCCACTGGTTCCAAGCATGCTTGCTACTCCTTGAGTTCCCTCATCTGGAACTGTCGGACCACTTTCATCCTGCTTACCCATAAGTTGCGCCTTTGCGACGGACTCGAACAGTAACATCTGGAGCTATGAACGTGAGAGCGGAGGCGGTGACAACCCGCTTGCCAATCGATTAACAGCTCATCCATGACAGATCCATTCGCTTAGCTCTAACCTCAGTTCTCCTCCAAGCCTATTTCTTCCTGTTGTTCCAATTACTGTCCTCTGAACTTTGAATATTAGCGACCTAGAATGTGAGACCACTTTATAGCGGTTTGAGTTGAAAAAAATAAGCAACTTTGAAACCTATGGATTGCCCTTTAAGTGATGCTGCTTTGTGATAATCATCCTTAAGAGCCAATGGTCAGGACGAGCACGACACGGAGTGGCTTCCAGAAACGAATATAACGTTAGGCGGCGTAAGCCAGAAGCTGGACAAGCAACGTCGCACCTAAGCTCCTCGTGTGGTTGCGACTGCGATAACAATATATGTTACTGCAGAGACACAAGCATAATACATCGGCGACGCGGCCACAGCGTTCACAGCAACTAAGTAGATCCTGCAGTCACCAAACAGAGAGCACGCTAGCGAGTTATGCGTCTGGACCTGACTACGCGTGGGTAGGTACCTAGGTAGATAGGACGTTTATTGCACGTGATGCTCACCGGGAAGGTTTGGGCGTTCCAATGACATCAAGGAAAGCAAGCGTACTGCCTTGCGTCACCTGTTTTACAACGACCGCGTCACCCAATAGCAACTGCACAACGAACAATTGCTGATTCTTGCACTTTGCGATGGGCGTTGGATAGCAGAGTTTGGGGTCAACGAATCCATTCCCAAGCGTGCTGCTCAAAACTAGTAATCGTTCGTACCCGATGCTTGCTTAAGCTGTCATTGGATCCTTCTGCAACAGGATAGAATACAGCCTACAATCAGAAAGGCTGCATGTCAAAACAAGTCCTCAAAAAAAAAACACATCATGACCGCGAAAGTCCCGTTGCCAGTTTCCAGCACTACACACCACACGCAATCCGAGTCACCTTCAAGCACCATGTTCCGGGCCGAGGGTTGTCGAATCGTGGCGTAAATCTCCCGCAGGCACCTTTAAGATCCCCTCAGGCTTTTCCATCCCCGCAAATTCTTGGACTCGACCTTTCGGAGCAGTCCATTATCTCAGTCTCGGAGCTGATCGGGTCAAAGCCTCTTTACGAGTGTTTTGCTTGAGGCGTCGAAGAAATAATATGAGAAAGTAGTTGGAGCTGATTGGTAGTCGTGCCGTCTTTCCCCTGGAGGTTGGTGTCACCAGAATCCGGTCGGCTGCGAGGGGGAGACAGTGCCTCCTGGCAGTGACGGCTTGTTTAGAAGCCGTGGACTTTGACGAGCTGAAGAGAGAAGAAGAATGACTTAGCATGTCTTGAAACTTCGGATTGGAGAATGCAGACGTGTCTGGAGGCGTCTCCCAATAGGATAGGAGTGTCGACGTACCTTGGAGTCCATTTCGAGACCCTCCTGCTTGTCAATGAGGAAGTCGTGAATGGCCTTGCGCTGGTCACCTATGTCGCTAACGTTAGCATTATTCCCTCCATCTTGGCTTGTGTGTCGCAAACCCACCCTGAAGCTGAATGACCTCGCCAAGGTCAGTATCCTCCACGATGGTGCCGTTGCAGGCAAACTTCTTCTTTATGACCTTGAGAATCTTCTTCTGGTCGAAGCGCTTGGGCAGGCCCTGAATGGTGGTGAGGGTCTTGCGTCCATTGCGCTGCTGGATGCGGATATGAATGTAGTCCTGGCCCTTCTTCTGGGCGTTGTTGGCATCGCCCTCGTCCGCGTCAGCGAAGGGGTCGATAGTCTTAAGGTTTTCGATGGTAGTCATGAGAAAGAGTTTTGTCGCGTGAGAGTGTGACTGGTTTTGTAGTGGTGCGTTTGGCGTATTGGTAAGAAATTTCTGTGCTTGTGAAAATAACAGGCAAATGAGGCCTTGAGTGATTCAGCTTGCACGGTTGAAGAAGTAAGTTTGTTGAATGTGAGGCTGAGAAAAGAAGGAAGTGAGCATAAAAGCGGAATGCGAGTTGGGTTGGTGGGATGGAGTAGGTAGACACAAGGCGGGGTTGCAAGGTAAGATAGGGCCCGTGCACGGCAGTGATGTGCTGTGCAGCGCATTCGGTGAAGTTCCATCTGAACAGTGGGTAGGTGATGCACCGCCACAATCTTCAGAATGTGTCGGTCGGCTTCTCTAGGTAGCTTCTCCCCAGGCATCAGATCTTGGATCTCAACTACCAATAAACCCGGAGCTTGCATCAGCCACATTTGAGAGTGTGGCGCATGCAGAAGCATTTCTCTTAGCAACCACTCAGGATCCCCCGGACCTCGACCTGGAAGCCGTAATTTCTAATTTTTTTCCGTATCTTGTTTAATGCTTTTATGATTTCTCAACCGAACTCCCTAGTGTCATCAACATGGCTGTAAACGACGGCCTCGAAGTCCGCGGCACCAAGGGCGGCGTCAAGGGCGGCCGTTCCATCCATGCAACCCGCCGTTTCAAGCCCGGCGACGTCATCGCCTGCTTTGAAGAACCGGCCGTCGTGCTCCCGCCTGGCCACCGCGCGCTCGAGTATTGTAATCACTGTCTGAAAAAGCAGCAGTTGTGCGGCCTAAAGCTTCGGGCCTGTACGGGGTGTAGAACGGTGGCCTACTGCGGTCCAGCGTGCCAGCGGGCCAACTGGGCTCTGGTACACAAGCTCGAGTGCAAGGCCATCCAACGGCTACACGAGATCAAGCCGGCACACGAGCCTGCCTGGTTGCCGACGCCGATCCGCGCGGCGGCGCAGGTCATGCTGCGGCCGCAGGTGCTAGCGCAGTTCGGGCAGCTAGAAGGGCATGTCGAGCAGTGGAGGAAGAAGAGTGAGACGGATCTGCAGCTTCAGTCGCACGGTGTTGTGAGGTGCCTTGGGTTGGGCACGGGCACGACTGAAGCACTAGAGGGAGCTTTCCAGGTTCTGTGCAAGGTTGGTTTTTTTGGTCTTGTCCGCGGGTGTCGGTTGCTTATCGGTACTGATGGACTCCATGTGCAGCTTCAAACGAATGCGTTCAGCAGGTCGGAAGAATACTACGAAACTGGTAGTATTTTCTTGGACACTACACTGGCCATGATCAACCACTCATGTGTGCCAAATGCCTTGGTTCAATTCAGTGGAAGGACGGCTACGCTCCGTGCCGCTTCTTTCATAACCCCTGGCAGTGAGATTGAAATCTCATACATCGGTAGGACTACACTCAGTCATATTGCAATGAGATTATCTAGCTGCGGGCTAACACGCTCCAGACCAAACGCAGCCCAAGAACAAAAGACAACACGAACTCAATCTTTACCACTTCAAGTGTTCTTGCAGCAAATGCCAACACGATCTAGATGAGTACCAAGTCGCTATGGCAGATCCGGCTGTTGAACTCAACACGCTCAGTGTCATGCCCGAAATTGAAAGACTCAAGAATCCTCCCGGAGGTGGCAACTCTGACCCCCTACAGGGGGTAGAGGGCACGAAGCTCCAAAAAGTCTTCCCTGTGCTTCCTCGTAGTATGATTTCGGACGAGAAGCATAATTGGCTGAGGAAAGCCTACAAGACGGCATCGTGGTTTCCCAAAGTTGGCAAATACGCCATCGAGCCATTCGCCCAGCTTGTGGACGAGGCTGCCTTCTACTTCGGCAAGGATCGTAACAACCATGAATGCGCTTTGGCAGTGGCATGCTTGTCAGCTTACGAGATCGAGCCGTTCAAGCATGTTGTCCCGTTCCACCCCCAGAGACTCAAGGGCTTGTCCTCCATCGCAATCGCGCTCTCCAATACCGCGCCGAATCCTACCAAGCTCACGGAGCTCGCCCGAGACATGGCTGCAACGAAGAGATTTTCGAAAGCCGGTGTTAAGGTTCTAGAAAACCTGGACCAAGTCTCCTTGTGTCAGATGGTTCTTGTGATCATTGATGTATATAGCCCTCAAGCGCCGTCGGCCGACTGGGAAGTCGTCGTCTTAGCCAGGGAGATGCTCAGCGATATTGAAACTCTCCCAGGCAGAGAAAAGGAGAACACCTTAATAAGTGCGTGGAGAAGAGACCCTAAGGGGATGGAAGACTTTTTCAAATACGGTTTGGCGGAGCCGATCAAAACACTGTCCGAGCTCGGAAAAGCTGTGTTAGATGTAGACCTGGGCCAGGACCGCGATTTATCCACCTAATGATACCCCCCTGTTCAGCAGAACGGGCCAACTTTGTATGAATCGGGATTTTCGGTGTTTTCATCGCTGCTATTGTCTAGCATCATCGTCGACAGGTTGAAAGGGTTTCGGTATATTGTTAGTTCTGCCGTTGGGGGTGCTTGTGCCTGACTTATTGAGTCATGCAGCCCGAGCATCCCCAATTACCTTTGAAGGCGTTCGTTCTGTGGGCGTTATTCTCTTACGACTTCGAGGCGGTAGAAGAGATGACGAAGCTCCATCGGTCTTCCTGGTGATGTTGACTGGTTCTTCCTGATCCTGGCTGCCATTCATCGTTTCAATGCTATGCTCTCGGAAAGCAGTTTCGGATGGGTGACTGGTTTCCGGACTTGATGCCCACAATGTCGACTCCTGTGCTTGTGCAGACGCTTATGCACTCAGCTCCAATCGCCAAATCCTGCTCTTGAAGAGATAGAGCTCTATCGGCAGTGGCGCGATCTCTTTCGCCCAAGCCCTGATCTTGGTGATGTTATTTGCCAGTATCTCCAGTCCTCCGAGGTCCTGACGTGAATTTGCCGAAACCGGCCTCTTTGAACAGCCTTGTTCTATACCTGTCTTAGTTGTGCCATTTCTGCCCGAATACTGATCATATCCAAATTTCGACGTATTGGGACTGTCTTGGGGGACATTCTTTCCTCGAGAAAGCTTCTGGTGCAACTCTGATAACGCATGTTCTGCTTGTAACAGTTCGTTCCGAATATTGTGAGGCTCTGCCCGAAGCTCATTCATCTCACACCTGGTATCTTTCGAAAACTTCTGTATCTCGGATATCGCAACGCTTGCCGCCTGAACTTGAGTATCCGACTGGGACATGTAGAACGATTCCGTAAGTCGTCTCCTGCCCAAATCTTTCTTCTATGGCATATTGTAGGTCGGTCTCGTCACTGTCGATGCCCCTCTGCAGTCCGGTCATGACTGCTTGTAGATTCTCGACCTCGCCCTCGAGGCGCGAAATGACACTGTCAAGTTTAGAAACCATCTGGTATCCTACACTACTGATCTTATAAGTAAGCCTCCGGCCGGGTGTTAAGATCAGCCTGTGTGCAAAAGAACCCCATGGCCCCGGAGCCAAATGACGTGTGTTCATGGTTGGAACGAGGTCTTCCGGCTCCTGTGGGTGGGTTGCTTAGCGTTCACGTGAACAACATCGCTCCCGCGGTCTCAATTGTTGGGCTGAAGTAGGTTTTGTCCGTTTGAACCCGGACATTGAAGAAACTCAAGATCGTAGAAAGGCAGCTCTTGCACTGGCAGTGGATGGTCTCCACCTTTCCAGTCTTGTACAATCAATTGCTCACGCTGGCGCCTCATGACAAGAAGCTAGGTGACTTCGGTGTGTCGTAACGGACATGGGATGGATGGATTACTTGCCTGATCAGACGGTTTGTGGAGGCTTTGGTCGAGGTTTGGTGGAAAACAGCAGCGCTGGGTTGGTCATCTCCATGTGAGTTCCTAATTACCTAGCGGCCGGGAAGATGCGTTGATGACCAGGGCCCCTGGCCGGTATCTTATCTTATCTTAACCCATATCCATATTGGCGCGCCCCGCAATGCCCATAATAATTGACCATCGCATTTGCGCCTCCCAGTTCAAGGGACTTTTTTTTTTTTTTTTTCGTTTGCTGGGTTTCCAATTCGAAAATTCACCCAGCTACAACCCCACACCTTTCGCGCCGCATTCTAACGCTTCCTACGTCCGATCCTCCAGCTGAGCATCGAAATCGAGATCGGAATCACAGCAGACCAAACGGACATGGGGAAGAAGCGCACAAACCGCGAGGGCGGTGGCGAAGTGGCCGAGACAACTGCTGCTGGCCAGCCGCAACAGTCGACAGTCGAGAACAAGGCAGCGAATGGCGAATCCGAATCGCGCGAAAGCTCGTCGCAGAGTCAAAGCAGTGGAAGCCTGAAAAGATCGGCCCCCGACAATGACGACGAGGGATGGACCAAGGTTGATCGATCCAACAAGAAGCGCAAGAAGGTTCCTCGCGAGGGATCCAATAACTATCCCGCCATCACCTTCTCCTCGAGTGCGAAACTGTTTGCCAAGATCAACCTTGCTATGCTTCGCGATCTTGTTCTTTACCTCTTCGCCGACGGAACGGGTCCCAATTGGGTCTCCGTGTCGCACCGACCGAATTTCAGAAAGATCGTGGTCTTGATGATACCTGGTTTGGAGGAGGCTATGTTTAATGAGGCCGTGGACTTTGACAAGTATACGTCCGGCCCGATTAGCAATCAGGACCGGACGGACACGACGCCTGACGATTACTATCCGCGAACTCTTTCACCTGAACGCCTCCCGCTTGCGCTCCAGGGGTTCGCCAGCATGTTCCCCCATCTTTGGCCCGTCAAGGCGCCTGGCGACGACAAGTACATGAAGCTTCATTCGCCCATCGGCACCTTCCTGACCGCACCCATGCCCAAGAACAAGGACGATAGGAAGGGCCCCAGACCGGCGCGTGAGCCTAGTGGCTGGAAGAACGAGCGAACCCGTATCACCGAATTTCTGGCTTCGCTCGAAGAGCTGGAGACCGCTGGTCACCTCGTTCACCCAGCACTCATCGAGAATGAAGATAGGAGAGCGAACTTCAAGGTTCCAGAGGGATGGGTCGTTTCCAGAGTCGACAAGCTTGAAGATGGCGAAGTGTCCGAGGCGGAGATTGAGGACGGCAGCGTGACAGCAGGCCGAGAATGTCTCGCGTTGGACTGCGAGATGTGCATGACAGGCGAGAACGAGTATTCTCTCACGCGTATCAGTGTCATCTCATGGTCGGGAGACGTGATTATGGACGAACTGGTGAAGCCAGAGAAGCCCATTACCAACTACGTCACTCAGTTCTCCGGTATCACAGAGGAGATGCTAAAGCCGGTGACGACCACACTCAAAGATATTCAACAGAGGCTCCTTGACCTGATCACTCCACGGACCATCTTGATTGGCCACTCGCTTGAGTCCGACTTGAAGGCCCTTCGTTTCTCTCACCCTTTTATAGTTGACACTTCCCTCATCTATCCCCACCCGAGAGGCCCGCCTCTCAAATCGTCGCTCAAGTGGCTTACTCAAAAATATATCAACCGCGAGATCCAGAAAGGCGGTGCCAACGGACACAATCCTATTGAGGATGCTCGGGCTTGCCTTGATCTTGTCAGACAAAAGTGCGATAAGGGTAAGATGTGGGGCGCGTCCGACTCCCAGGGCGAGAACCTGTTTCGCCGGCTCGCCAGGGCTGGAACTGCATACAAGGCGCAGGGCGGCGAGGCGGGCGGACTAATCACGGGCAAGACAAGTGCGGCCGTGGACTGGGGTGACCCGTCCAAGGGTCCTGGTGCTGGAGCGACCTACCAAATTGGCTGCAAATCTGACGCAGATGTTGTCAACGGCGTCATTCGTGCCGTCAAGGGCGACCCAGACGGGCTGGAGATCCCAGGTGGTGGCGTCGACTTCGTTTGGGGTCGGATGCGAGAGCTTGAAGCGTTGCAAGGCTGGTGGAACAAGAACCGGACGGAGAGTGCTGGCAGTGATGGTGGCCCTCCCGCCTTTGATACAAGGCTTGACGAAAAGCTCGGCAAATCGCCTCTTGAGCAGTGCTTGGCCCGTCTCTCGACCTCTCTCCAGGCCATCCATGCCAGCCTGCCGCCCTGCACTGCATTCATCGTATATACGGGCTCCGGCGATCCCCGCGAGATGAGCAAGCTCCAGGCAATGCACTCGCAATGGAAGCGGGAGTACAACACGCCCGGCAAGAAGTGGGATCAGCTATCTGTCAAGTGGACAGACGATGAGGAGCAAGCCCTACGACGTGCAGTCAGGAAGGCCAGACAGAGCATCGGCTTCATTGGCGTGAAATAGCTTCAGACCGGGCATTCGGGGGTTGGGAATTGTTTTCGGAGGGCGGTCATGATGTGCATCGAACGAACGCCTTGGGATTTGTACATGAACACTACTGTAACCCGACGCCAGCATACGGGACCCTTATAGGAACAAGATACACCTTGGCGGCCGCAGGATTGGTCGATATTCGTAGGTAGATGATACCCTATGTCATGGTATAGACCGAACCCAGTTCGGTAGACCGATGCCATTTGAACCACGCTGCTAGATTACCAATGCTCGGATGCCATCTCCAAGGTGACTAACGACTGTTTCAGCTCACAGCGACAGTGACATGTTTCTCCCCGTATCCATGTGCAGCTCACATGCGCACTTCGGAGTTACAAGCTTGGGCAGCCAGGGTCAGCGTCTACCCCACTATCGGCTGCTCCCCGGAACAGCTGTTTGATTGGTCACCCCGCCTCCGGCTGCGGAGAAAGCAATCAACCGCCACCGCGCCCAAACCCCCGCCGGCCAGCCTCGGTATCTTTGGGAGACGCAACTGCTCAGCATAGCCCAAATTAGAGACCCGTCCGTTTTCCCTACGAACTTTGCTTCTTCCACCAACGACGTGTTTCGCCCATCGCTTTGATATCCTAGAGAACCTGATTACCGCATTTCTAACTGCGTAATCTGATCCAGACATTACTTACATTCCCGACAATATTACCTTACCTAGCAATACCAGTGCGACCTGCGACCGTGACGATGTCGTTTCTCGGTGGCGCAGAATGCTCAACTTCGGGCAACCCTCTCAGCCAGTTTCAGAAACACGTTCAGGATGACAACAGTCTACAGAGGGACAGACTGGTGCAGCGAGGTCCCAATGCTCTCGCTGGCGGCTTCAGAAGCGCTGGCGCAAACACCCCGCAGGACGAGGTATATGCACACAGTAGCTTTGAACAGAGATGACTGTGAACTGACGGTATTTCAGATGATGAATGGGTTCCTCAACAACGCACCTGGAATCCAGCAAGACCATCACATGCAGAACGGTGCTGTCCGAATAGACCCTGCCCAAGGTGTGCACCTCCGTGCCAACTCGACATCACCGACATGGGCAAACGACTTCCAGAAGCAAGCCGCTATGGAATCGGCTTTCAACGCACCCCAAGGGACAAAATTCAGCCCCGAGGACTTTGCGCGCTTCAGGCAGATAAGCCAGCAGCCGTCGTCGGCGAGAGCAAGCCCAATGCCCAGTCAGATGGCCCAGCAATCGAGAATAGGGATAGGCATGGGCATGGGCATGGGATACAACAGCATGATGGGCCAGGGTATGTTCCAGCCCATGTACCAGCAGCCCATGCAACAACAACCACATCACGAGGATATCAAGGGCAAGGGCAAGCTGGTGGAACTTGACGACAACAAATGGGAAGCACAATTCGCGCAGATGGAATTGCAGCAGAAGGAAGACGCCGAGGCACAGGCTGCGGAGCCTGAACTGGAGGAAATGGACCGAGCAATGCAAAGTGAGACAGGCTTCGGCGATTTCGAGTCAATATGGAGGGGAATCCAGGCTGAAACTGCAGCAGCAAAAGGCATGGTCGACGACACGACATTCGACAAGTTCGATAGCGAAGACTGGGGTCCAGACTTCACCGGCATGAACGGCGACTGGGGCCGGCTGGGCGACCCCGTGGTCGAGAACTACCTTTTTGAGGAGGACAACTTCTTCACCGAGGAGAAGAACGCGTTTGAAGAAGGCGTACGGATTATGCGTGAGGGCGGAAACCTATCTTTGGCAGCTCTAGCTTTCGAGGCTGCCGTCCAGCAAAACCCAGAGCATACAGAGGCTTGGGTGTACCTGGGCTCGGCGCAGGCGCAGAACGAGAAGGAGACTGCGGCAATTCGTGCGCTAGAGCAAGCCCTCAAACAAGACCCCAACAATCTGGCCGCTCTCATGGGCCTGGCTGTTTCTTACACCAATGAGGGATACGATAGCACCGCCTACCGGACACTCGAACGTTGGCTCTCGGTCAAATATCCAAACATCATCGCACCAACGGACCTGCACCCCATGGCCGAAATGGGATTCACAGACCGGCAACAGCTGCATGATAAGGTAACCGGCCTATTCATTAAGGCTGCTCAACTCAGCCCGGATGGCGAACACATGGACCCTGATGTTCAGGTCGGTCTCGGCGTTCTCTTTTACGGTGCTGAAGAGTATGATAAGGCCGTTGACTGCTTCACGGCGGCTCTTCACTCATCGGAACTTGGAACCTCGAACCAGCAAGAACAGTTGCATCTGCTCTGGAATCGCCTCGGTGCTACACTTGCCAACTCTGGGCGCTCCGAGGAGGCTATTGCGGCGTACGAGAAGGCATTGAGCATTCATCCCAATTTTGTGCGTGCCCGTTACAACCTTGGCGTTAGCTGCATCAACATTGGCTGTCACGCTGAGGCTGCGTCGCACTTCCTCGCGGCGCTCAACATGCACAAGGCCATTGAGAAGAGCGGCCGTAGCATGGCATACGAGATCCTGGGCAGTGACGACAGCTCGCGCGGCGGTACCAGCGCAGCTCAAATCGACGAGCAGATTGATCGCATGACAGCGCAAAATAGGAGCACGACGCTCTACGATACTCTGAGAAGGGTGTTCACGCAGATGGGACGCCGAGACTTGGCCGAGAAGACGGTTGCGGGTGTGGATCCTGAGATCTTCAGAGGCGAGTTCGACTTTTAGTCACCATCGTAAGGTACGGAAGGCAAAGCGATGGGCTCGCCAAACATGTAGCTATCACGTGTGACTTTGAAAGAAGGAATGAGACGACGTCTATCATGAGTATCTCTACATCCTGCAAATTCATATTCTTGCGGGGGGTTGCCAAAAGGCGCGTTGGAGAATAGCAAGCAGCAGGCGTGGTCCTACTGCCTTCGTACCAACATCAAAGCCTCGTACTGTGGCAATTATTCCAAATTACTCATTTGTACAGTTTGCCAGCAAGTGGAGGAGTTAGCTTACGCCGAAACAGCTTCGCCAAGCCACGCATGCCAATGTTCTATTTACTGACCATAAGCCTTATATCCCCACCTGTCTGGCCAGTCTTTTGCTCGACGGTGCTCCAGAACCGGTTATGCAGCACAACTGCAAGCGATACCGCAGAACCTGGCTCGTCCCACATCCTGAGTCGCCTCAGGATGAGCCTTGTGGCCTATAAGACCTACTCCTCGCACCTCTCGCTCATCAGTCTCCGTTAGAGGACCAGACACTACCATGCGATCCAGACGGTTCTGACCAGTCCATCCATCTCAGTCCACGTCCGAGCCGCCCGGCGGTTCATCTTTATGGGCATGATGTGCATGCTAGAGACAACGAGTTTGTGGGTTTAGATAACCGAGACCCTGGTCAGAGAAGGGCAGGTTACGAGGCCCGCCGTTATTGACTACTGAATGGAAAGAAGATTGGATGGTTGGACTGTTGAAGTTGTATGCCTCAGCATTCGGACTTGCTTCTTAGATCCACCTCTAACAAGACAAGCCGCACATGAATTTTTTGGCTTTGGGAAAATATTTGAACACAGCGAAACGCATGCGATCCCGCGGGCAAAACTGTATAAGAGGGCGATTAAAAAACACAAAAGATAGAAACAACAACAACCTGGTAGAGACGCACAAGACTCTGGGGCTGTTCCTTTCTTCGTACTCAAACGCGGCTGGCAAGGTGATCCTTTCTGCAGGCACTGTCTTCGCAAACCACCAACATGGACGTGTTGTGAAAATTCCCGACAACCAGCTGTTGCACTGGGCACATAGCCAGATTTGATCGATTGATGGTGATTTCCATGCTGTGTGTTTCATGATCCATCCTCACACTTATTGACATGACAGGCTTAGAAACCGATACCTTAAACCGACGCCTCGAAAACAAACATCAAGAAAGCAGTTCAGTTCAGCTTAGGAAACGGGCAACAACAACATTTCTGTTCTTTTGTTTTCTTGTTATTTTCTTTAGTCTGTTGATAAAAGAGTCTCCTATGTTGTTCTTTTATGTTCCTAGGCATCGATGATTATACCACTGGTTTGAAAGTGATCGCCGAACACTCATCATATCTATCAATATATGGTTGCCTTTCTGGCATCGAGAAGCAACCAAGCTTGAATCCTAACGGGAGACAAAGCGGCCGGTTGGCCCAATGGCAAGGCGTCTGACTACGAATCAGGAGATTCTGGGTTCGACCCCCAGGCTGGTCATCATCCGTTTCGCCAACTCGACACCTTGCAGGTGTCTAGGACCCCACCCTTTTTCTCTTCTTTTTCTTGCAAAGAATTTACCAGTGGGTTAAGGGGGCGAGCGGACGCTGACTAGCGGGGTTCATCCGTTGTAGGTGTGGGTAGTACGGTCCTCATGCGGCGGGCACGACCAACCATGTCCCCGGCTTAGGACGGACTGGGAAAACCCTCCATAAAAATGGCGTTGTTCAATGCGCCCCCCCAAACGGGCAATTTGCTAGGCTTGCGGCGGCGGTGGGGTGGGCGGGAAGGTTGTTGTTGTCGACACCATCTCATTGGAAGCCGTGAGGGGGGGTGGTCGGGGAAACAGAACGACGTAACGGCGACACCGGCGCACTGATCCAAGGGCTGCTGGGACGGCTTTCCCATGTGGCATGTCTTTCCGCTGGCCCACCCATCAGGAGGAAACATGTTAAGTGGGTGATGTTAAGTGGGGGGAAAGGGGTGAAAGAGGGAAGAAAATGAAAATTAAAGTGAAAGTACCATTGAAACTGACTCGAGGTCGGACCGGCCGAGATCGCGGGGCCGGGTGTGAGCAACGACGGGCTCTGTCCAGTCCCGTATCCATATGAGATACTACATACCAAAGGAGGGGGATTAACCAAGTGGCCCGCGTCTGAATCATGCCGAAAGACGTAAGGAGGAGAGACTGAGAAGGGGGGCAGATGGACGAGACGGATGATGGACCCGGCGTCGATCGACAATCGCAGTAATCCATCTCACAGAATGGAGAGAGGCCGGCCCCGCACGCATCTCAGGCCGGTGCCCGGTCGGTGCTTCGGACACGGACGCCAAGGGCTGGCTTGTTCGGCGCTTCGACTTCTCCGCCCATTCCCTTGTCGAAAACTCTTCGTCCCGTACATGGCAAAGACAACAGTTTCCTGGGTGAAAGAACCGGACCAGGGGAGACTGGATGGGGGTGAAAAAAAAATTAAAATCAAAAAGGGTATGGCACGGGAAACAAATAGCAATGACACCGGTCTGTAAAGGAGAGATTATAAGTTGTTGCCAGCATGCATGAGAAGCCATTATGTATGCCAAAACATGGCCTTTTCTTCCTACAAGTTTCATATGATACAACGCCTTTTACGGCACACCCATTCCTTCCCTCCCATTGTAAGTCGTCTTGTTCGTTCTTGACACATCGTGATCAAGCCTGCCATCCTTGCTTCCTCCACCTCACCACGAGGTCTATCTGTAGCTTGCGAGGAAAGCAAGTGGTAGTAAGTAGAAAATTACAACACGCCAGAAGAGCCTTATGGAAAAACAGCCATCGAGCCAACCCTCATCTCTTACACTGCTGGGCTGGACCCTTTCTCTCTCCCGACTTTGCAGGCTGACGGAACTTAGGCGTTCCAGTTCATGTCCTGCTTGCCAGCCTCGGGCTTCTGCTCCTTCTGGGCCTCCTCGGCATGCTCATGCTCCGCCTCGACGCGCTGCTCAACCTCCACCTGCGAGTTGTTGATGTCCTGCGACCGGTTGTTGCCACGAGGGGGGGACTTCCTGGACATGCGCTCATGGCGCTCCTTCTCCTTTTTGGAATTCACCGTGAACGAAACCCTCAATTCGCGATCGCGGATCCGCACACCCAGGAGCTTTTCCCGGGCAGCTGCGGCGGCGTCGACGCTAACGAAGTCGGCGTGCGCGAAGCCTCGCGGCCAGCCCGTCGCGCGATCCACAGCGACACGCACGTCTTTGACGCCATCGAGCGTTGCAAAGAGGTTGTTGAGATCCGCGTCCGAGGCCTCGAAAGAGATGTTGCCGATGTACAGCGAGGTGGTAGGTGGGCCCTCATAGGGCGGGTTGCCACGGGGCGGCAGGTGGCTCTCTCGT
Organism: Colletotrichum eleusines; assembly: GCA_016807845.1. Classification (NCBI taxonomy): domain Eukaryota; kingdom Fungi; phylum Ascomycota; class Sordariomycetes; order Glomerellales; family Glomerellaceae; genus Colletotrichum; species Colletotrichum eleusines. Next base: position 2,225,505 of record JADEZO010000007.1, read on the forward strand.
TCGCCGCCGTTGCGGTGATTGAAGTCGGCGGGTCGGGGCTTGGCAACAATGCGACGGCCGTGCCAGAAGGTGCCGTCGACATTCTCGGCGGCAGTGTTGACCGACTCGGCGTTTGTGTAATGGACGAAGCAGAAACTATGCGCGCGATGAGGAATTAGTCTTTGCTCTATAGGCCGTAGCGATATCATAAACACCCTCTTCTTCCGCAGTGAAAAACCAAGAGCGACAATACACATGGGACGGGGGATACAACGGGGATGAAGCTACCTTTTCTTGGGCGGCATCGTAACGCCAACAACCTGACCATACTTGGAAAAGGCCTCCCTAATGGCAGGCAGCTTGACGTCGAAGGGATAGTTCTGGACGAAGAGGGTGTGCTGCTCGCGCCTTCCCTTGTTGGGCTGTTCTTCGTCGTCCTCTTCCGGCTGGAAATCCTCCTCGTCGCGGAATACTGCAGAACGGGAAAAGGCTTTTGGGGTAGCGACAGAGAAATATCTGGCAGAAATGACGGCGGCGTTAAGGGCACGCAGAGCGGACGAGACGGTCTGCGACTTGGATCCAACAGCGACGGCAGAGACCGAACTGGTCAGGGTGGCGCGGGTGGCCGCGCGACGGATGGAATGCCTACCGTTGGTGAAAGTTCACGATTAGCTTCTGATTCAACCGATTCTATCCAAAAGGCCAGTTGCACAGACACTCACATTATTCCGGAAGGTGGGCAGGGGAATTTTGCGATGGATTGATCTGTAGGGAAGGGAAGAGAGAAGAAGTTGACGGCGAAAGATGCTGATGTAGTAAGTAGGTAGGTAGTAAGTGTAGTCGCCCAGGAGAACGAGAAACAAAATTTTTGGCATGACCGTGTCAAGGGTCCCGACGTTTAGCAAGCGCTAGCCTCCCATTGGGCGACATTCACTAGCTTCCCGTCTCCCAGTGCCCACCTGGAGCCACAATCGCCTGCCTGCTCACCACCCCCTGTCGAGAGCTCTTTGGATAGCGCTTATCAGGATCCAGGACTCATTATTTACAGCGTCGTCGCCGTAGGATTCATATGGACGTGTAAATCTTGTCTTGTTTTTGTCTTTTTTCAACCCATCACAATGTTCTCGTCTGAGAGGGAAATTATAACCCATAAGTTACACACTACACTGGCTGAAAGGTAGAGAGAGGCCTAGGCTCGTCCCCAGTAAAGCCAACCAACCCAAAGTCACCTGTTCACTCCAATTTTTTTATGCCGCCTGTTCAGATGGGCCGGATTTCAATCGATTTGCTCCCCCTCCATAGGCCATTCATCCCGCTGTACGGGTTCATCCCCACACGGTCCATTGTCTTCCCAACGCAAATCAACAGAACATATCAAGAGTACTTTGCAGAAATCGCTGCTTCGCCTCTTCCCCACAGACCATCGCGTGGGTATATATACCAGGCAGTCGAACCCCGATCCCGCCATGGCCTTCTCTGTAATCCAACATCGAGCTTTGACTCCCCAAATAAACAAGAATTCGTGCCGTCCGACTTTTTGTATCCACCAACCAAGGACGAGGGTATAACGCCGTCCCCCCTGTCAGACCAACCAAAGGTACATGCCATTGGCGCACTGCTAGTATTGACACAATCGACGAAGAAAAGAAACATAAGAAACAGGCCGCCAAGGAACATCTCGGTGCCCGATGCCTTTCGGCGTAGGTATATAACTGTATCAGGACACGCAGGCCCGCAATCCGGGCCGCGAATTTGTTGCAAAGGGTATTGGTAGGTTGGCCGGTCATCCAGGCCCTCAACTCGAATGATCATTCGTCAAACATGTTCCGAGTCCACGGGACTAGTATCTTTCAGTACGATACCCGTTGACCCTCGGGGCTTCGTACTGAACGCCAGTCATTGAATCGGGTCCGTTGGGCATGCTGCCGTTCAAGCCCCGAATTGGTGGCAGCTCACGACGGTTCGCATATGGATCTGCTTGGTAGGCAGCCGAAGGCGGAGGCGGAGGGGCGGCCTGCGGCTGAGCTGGGACCTGGCCTGTCGGGGATTGCTGCTGTAACCGCATGCTATGCAACTCGTTCTGCATACGTTGAATGTCGACGCGCAGGTTGTGGTTATCCTGCCTAAGGCCGTCGTTCTCCTGGGCCAGCGTCGTGTTTTGCGACTGTACGATTCGCATGACCTCGGCCATTCGTTGGTGCTCCGAGATTGCTATGCCATGTCAGTTTTGGGTCACAATCCCCTATTAGTAGAGCACAAACCTTTGGTAAGAATTTCCCACTTGGATGCCTTGGAACCGCGCTCCTGCGGCATCAGGTCACGCAGCTGATCAAACAGCTCCTTCATTTCTGTCCTTCTCTTCCGCTCCGCCAGTTTATGGCTCTTGCGCAGTTCGGGTGTCCGGCTGTACGGCTGTGAGCCACTCCGTGAGGCCGCATCGTCATCGCGCAGGTCCCCAATTTGCTTGTGTTGTAACGAATGATGGTGAACAGGAGGAAACTCAGAAGACGTGCTCGACAGACGGTTGTTGAAGTCGGCAGGCTCGTCCAAGCGCCTCTGACCAGGGGGTAGTCTCGATTCCGTTGTAAACTGGCTGCTGGCTATTGACTCAGCAATGCTGCTTCGCCTAGAGTCGAGGTACGTGTCATTGGGGCCAATTCGCTGTATATCCTCTTCGGGAAACGCCCATGCCTGGCCCTTTGTGGGCTCCGCTGCTCTCGCAATATTACTCGTTGCGGGACCTGTGATGGCCGGAGCGGTCCGAATGATCTTGGGGTTCTCGGGGTTTCTGTCGTTGCTCGGTTGATATCCATTGGAGATGCGGTGGACAGAAAGGTTGTCGAGGCCATTACGGGGGTTGCGTTGCTGGCTAAGGGTGTTCTGGATCGAGGTTGTCGATTGATTGTGGCTCGCATACGGGGAATTGCCACCCAATCTCATGTCGTGAAAATTCTGGTTTATTCTGCTATCGACACTCTCTCTGCGAGACCCGGGACCCAACATGTCGTGGGGCATACCGGAGTCCAGCGAAGTAGGACGCTCGACTCGACGCGGGTCGGTGCCGCCGACAGTTGTTGGCGACACCATCGAAGCAACGCTCATGTTGCTTTGGGCTGGGGACACCAGCGGCTGGGGGACCATGTTCGCGGTGACAGGCGAGGGTGTCTTGTCCGCTAGCGAGGATTGGTAGCCGGAGCCGGTGGGACTGAGGACACTGGTGCCCATGCCTGAGGCGGTTGAGTTGTCTGCACAAGTAGCGGGTCAGCCACGTTTGATTTCAAGACGGGTTTTGTTGGCTCCTGGTCAACATACGCTTGCTCGAGGCATCTGTACTAGAAAAATAAGCCGAGTCGCGGTTCTCGTCCGGGTTCAAAACCCCAGCCAATCCCGCGGGGAGCTTCTGGGAGCCTGGTCGCTGCGTGTCCATGATGTAATTCGGAAGTCGTCTGAAAACGGGTGCCAGAGAATCACGGCCGGGTACGAAGATGACGCGACGGCCTTGAAGCTGTGATAAAGAATGCGGTCCGGTAGAGAGACGAGGGAATCAATAGCGGCCGGTTGGTTGGTAGAAGGAGTCGGCGCGAAGGATCAGATCGACTAGTTGGGTTGTGGTGACCATGCAAAAGCGACGGCAGCCTCTCGAAAGGCGATCTGGACGCGCAGGCTGCAGGAATCGTAGAGGGGGTTGACAGTAAACGAGCGGGGAGGTAGATGGTGAAAGAAGAAACAGACAGAGCAAGGAGACGAGGGTGGGATGAGGGCGGTTGTATAGGACGAAGTCGAGGGGTCGAAGGTGAAGGTGCTATGAGGTAGGTAGGTAGAGAAAGGCGAATATGGAGGGAAACAGCCGGGCTCAATGCAGTCCAGTCTCAATCATGGGGAGCTGGGGTGGAAGGGGATAAGATGGAATTGAACAGGCGGGAGCGCTAGGTGGTGGGTGGAAAGGTGGGCGACTTGGGCCTGAACAGAAACAGCAAGCAATACAAGCAGTAGACTCAGATAAGTACCTCTCTGAAGGAAGGGTGATAGTGTACGGATACTGGTGGTAGGGAAGGCGGAAGGGGAGGGGGTTAGCGGCAAAACGAAGGTGTTCGCTTGTACCGGGGTCGGGTCGAGGCAGAAAGGATGCACGGGACAGACAAGACAGGTTAGGACAAGCCGCCCAGGACAAGCCGCCCAGGACAGGGCAAGACAGACAGGGCTTGTGGGTACAGAACACGGAAAAGGTGGGGGGCGAAGAAGGGGGGTGGGGGTGGGGGGTGAGGTTAAACTTCTTCCCTCACTCACACAAACTCTCTCCATCTTCCATCTCCCTCGACAAAGGCTCGCACACCTGGTGGATAGCAATAGATGGCACGTTATCCGTACGGATTCCATCCTCTCTCTTCCTTTTTCCCACATCCTATCCTACACAGAAAGGAGAACCGACTACCCGTACTAGATATTTATTCATCTGCAGAAGAAACGGGCAGCAGGACAAGAGGAGCGGACTGGTACCCAATGGTATGATGCGACCGCGGTTCTGGCAGAGAATGTCGTCACGTCATCAGCAACCAACATATTCTCCTCCTCCCACCACCGCCACTACCCATCTTCCAAACCATCCAGCGCGCTTGGGGTGTCCTTAAACCTGAAAATAGGATAAGGTCGGATAAGTACTGTATCGCCATCGCAGGCGGTCGCTCCTTGAATAAAGTGTAGAAATAGCTCGATCGAGTACATGCACGCACCACGCACCACGCACAGCGCCAGCCCACGCCTCCACAGCCAGGGCACATGGTTTGGGGGGGGGCTCTACACTAGTGTACCGTCTGCTTTGAGCCGGGCCCGTCAGTACTTGCCGGTTGGGTACCCTCGACTCAGTCCTTGCACAGCGTGCTTGGGAGGGGTGCCACCCGATCCATCTCTTTGTCCTACCTTGCGGAATGGTGGCATCATGGGCTGCGTAGCGGCGTGGGCGGCAAGACCGAACTCTATTCGGGGGATTTTGAGCACGCATGGGCGCCGTTCACGTTTCTTATTTCCCGGACTCGGCGGTAGCGAGTACATGGTCTGTAGGTATGTCTCGGCCCACGATTACCATCCCTGTGTTTGCAAGCCCACGACTTCCAGAAAGGCTGGTCTCGTACATGTATCGATACCTACACCCTCGTCCATGTGTCATACCTCTTTTGGGAAGCTCAAAGGGGAGTGGGGATGGGCGTCCCACGATTAGAGTGGGACCGCTGCCCTCACATGCATCGAGCATCCCCCATCGCCGTGTGGCATCCTGGAGAAGGTTTTTGCTAGCAGCCGCGTGTGGTGGGCGTGTGGTAGATGTGGGTGTGGTGTGGTGTATTAGTATGTTGCGTGTCGTGTGTCTGGGTGCTCTCGTGTTTTGTGGTTGAGTTGTATGTATGTACATAGTATGCTCTCCAGAGTGAGTAGGCACTTTCGGGATGACGAAGTCTCTCTGTTCAGCTCTAAGTTTGATGGCTCGGGGGCAAAGCATCTTTCTCCGGCAACTTGTGTGCCATCCCATATGCCGCCCCTCTCCTGGCGTCTCGTGTTGTTGTTTGGTCTTTGCCGATAACCTTGATGCATAACTTTGGTACCGTTGTCCTCCAATCCTAGTTCAGTAGCCGGAGTAGCATAGGTACTCTACACCAGAGTATTTCCCAACAGAACGAAGACTCGAGACAGTGAGACTGTAGTGAGATTATGGCGGCGGCGGCGGCGGCGGCGGTTGACAGCAGCAGACAGGCAGGCAGACAGGTTAGGCACTTTCGAAAATTACAACCCTTTTGGATGTGTCCGAAATGCGATGGACGGCAAGCTATCATGCATGATCTTCTCACCCAGAGAACCGCAGCAAGCCCTGGCGAGCCACGCCGAAGCCATAGGCATCATACGCATGCCGCCGAAGCCATAGCCGACCAGGCCAGGCCGGCACGTTAGTCAGGCTAGGTCGTCCCCAAGACGGGTCTCGGGGACGTCGAGAGGCGGCTACCAACAAAAGGAATGGACGATGATGTCGGACTCTGGTGACGGGTCCGCTGTTTCCATGTTTCGTCTCACAGCGATCGAGACCAGATGCCACCGGGGCCCGGGGCTTGCGAACTGGAGGGGGCCAGAAGCAATTTTGAGAGGCTCGGCGGGCCACGAATGCCAGACAGGCCGGCCCAAAGAGACAAGTAGGCCAGACCGGTGTTTGGAACAGCATGCATGTATCGACGCCATCGCGGCCATGTTGGCGTCACTCTCGTGGTTCGGGCTCGGATGCCGATCTGGTCCCTCTGATCCCTAGATCAGATGCCGACGATGGGGATTGTTCGCAGCCGGAACTGGATCACTAATGTCCGTACCGGGACAAGTAGGTAATGCAACCTGTGCCACGTCGTATCATGGTTTTTTTTTTTCTACCTACCTACCTGTAACTACCTGGGTACCTACCTAGATAATAAACGGGTGTACAGTATATCCTGGCATATGCCTGTAGGCACCTAGGTAGGTACTTGCTTAGGTACCTGTAGGTAGGCAGCATAGGTACCATGTCGGCTTTCTGGGAGCCAGGTAGACTACAGCGGACAGCGAGCAAGGGGGGGTGAGCCGGCCGAGAATTCCAGCGTGGGCAGCGGGGCTCATACGCTGCCAAAAACTAGTGTACACTAGCACATTTCCCCCTGTACAACGTGTTCATATGCTGCGGATTCATTCAATTCATTACACGGCGGTTTTGTACTGGTAGAGAGTTCCAGTTAACGACCCAACAATGTACCTAGGTAGTGCATGATACCTAGTGCAAAGCAAGGACAACCAACAAACAGAAGAAGGGAGTCGGTCGTCCGTCCCCCAGGTAGGTAGTTGGATAGGTAGGTAGGTAGGCATATCTGAAGAACTATTTTGTACCGTATACTAATTATGCATTGACAACTCGGGCGAATGCGGACCGCTCTGCTGCTGCTGCAATCTTGGGCAGTTGGCTTTGGGGTTTGACGGGCTGTAAGTTGCCAAGTGGAGGTATTGGACGGATATGCTGATGTTGGATGCCGATGAAGCTGGAAAGTCCAAAGTCCAGGGTCCCTGCCTGATAGCACAAACCCCTTTCCTGGGCGGAGGAAGGGATCTGGGTAGAAGAGGGCTGCCAACGACCTGCTTACTGTACGCTACTCTGTACGCTACGATACACTAGGTACTAGTAATATCCGTACAGTGTACAGTGTATCGTGAAGCAACCCCCCGTCCCGAGGATAAGCCGGAAGAGGATGGCAACATACCTGTTGTACAGGTATCCATCCTGGTCGTAACCCGATAATTACCTAACTATCTAAATACCTCCAGTACTACTACACGTACTAACACACGACGTATTTGCAGCACAACACTGCGTACAGACCTACCTACACTAGGTAGATGGCAGTGTGCTCGTAGGCGGCCAGAGCCAGCGTTGTCGAGTCCACAAGCCACCAGACCAGGTCAGTGATGTTTGTACCGTACGTATGTGGCAAAAGCAGGCGACTAAGCGGCAGGGCGAGGGGTCGCTCAAGTCTCACTACATTCATATATACAGGTGCATGCAGTACGTTCCTAACTAATATTATACCCCCGTTCGTACATAATCGTACACTGCTTGTAGGTAGTGGGAATACGTTCATTCTCTGCCATTGACTTTGTGCACATGCGCCGTGGGTTGTGACTCGCAGCATGGTGGTGATGGAGGTGGGCACCATCACACAAAGCGTATGTAGCTGGTAGCATGGCATGGCATGGTATGGCATGGCACCCGCGTGCGGAGCTGGCAGAGGTCAAAGCACCTCGCGCGGCCCAGCCGCTGCGTTGGCCGCTTGCCTCGTGCGTACCGGGCTGGGAACAGCTGGGAGCGGCACCACCTGCGACGGCGGGCAGGAAGGGAGGGCAACGGGCGACAGGCGAGCGATACCTGGGTGGTGGGCGATGCGCGATGTGCACGTCCACTCGTGGGTGACGGGTCCATCCCGCCATGCCAGTACCTACCTACCTAGGTAGGTAAAGGTAGCAGCGTTCTAATCCAGCGACTGGACTACCTGGACAGTTTTTAGGCCGATCGGTCCCATGTGCTGGCCATGCGGTACATGCGGTAGAGTGCCGGCGTCCGCGACAAGGTTGGTTGGACGGACCACCACCACCGACAAAGAGCTGCAAGCAAGGCCCACGCCTCCCTCGAGGCTGAATTTCCTTGGCTTGGGCCGAGACGGGATACGTAGTGTAGGTAGTCTGGTAGTGAAGATTAGGTAGTGTATGGGTAGCATGATGCATAGGTAGCCGTTTACACGTGGAAACGCGGAGACAAGATGTGTTAACAGATCAGGCCCAGCACGCGATAGGCAGGCAGGCAGGCAGTCCGGTTACCGATTTTGTGGGCTGTAGCCACCTATCGACGCGGCATTGGTAGATTAATACATTGCGCAGAGCGAGCGAGTCCCTCGAGCAGGACTACGAGCAGGACGACAAGGAGGGGAGTGTGTGCGTACCATGTCTCGGTTCTTCCGAAGACCACTTTGCTTTTTTGTCTCTCGGCGAACCATGGTATGGTCCTGTCGAACAGTGTGGAAAAGCTGGTCAGTCGTCTGCGTCCTTGACCGATAGTTGATTACAGGTACCCGCTGGACTTGATCGTGTTTGCTGCGATGCTGTCTAACACAGAGCTGGGCCTTTCCTTCGCTTCGTCGTCCCCTCTCAGGCAAACACACGCCAATAAATGCTTACCTGGGTTGTATGCACACAGCACAGTACAGTACACAGACCAACTTGAGGAAAGCTACTCACCTACAGGCTACAAACACATCCCGGAATGGCACATGCAGGCAAAGCAATAAGGTGATGCTAGTGTACTGTTTGGTGTCCGTTGTGGCATGCAAGACAATTATGGAAAACTCCACGTTGGGCGGCCGCCCTGGGATTCAGAGTTTTCACACTACTCGGCACACGATCCGGACTCCTCGGACTCGAGCATAGCTGTTTTGCGTTTGCACATTCCAGGACGACATCTACTTATCTCATTCTCAGCGCCAACGGAGCTGCTTGCTGTGCTTGCTGTGCTGGCTGGCTGGCAACTGTGCTCGCGAGTGAGGTTCGTACGAGTGCTCGGCTCTGAGTCCACCCCAGCTCTGGGCCTGGAACGTCCGTCTGGTTCAGATAAAACAAACGAACGCCCAGTCTCCATGTCAATACCGTCAACTCTGTTTTCTCTCCTAACGTGCCAACCGGAACGACAAATATTGACAAGCAGCTTCGGAACCAGTCAAGTCCGCGCCTCAGTGGCTGGCGCCTACGACGAAAAAGTGGGAAGAGATGGATGGGCCGGTGCGGTACCGTGTGTTCGTTCCTAGGCAGGGTGGTAGGTAGGTACACTGCCTACCTAGGTACGATGTACTTCCTCCACTGATCTGGTTGGCGTGTGTGTGCCCGCGTGTGTTTGAAAGGTGTGATCGCGCTAGCTGTCAGGCCTTGACAAGGGAGCCTCGTTCGAAGTGGGGCAGGGGAAAAGAAGGTCCTCTTTTTTTCTTTTTACCCTTTTCTTTTTTCCAAAACAACCTTTTCTCCCCTCTCCTCTGTGCATCGAGTTACCTACCTACCTACCTGCCCATTCTCGGCGGCACGGTCTGTTGGTAATCTGCACCAGATGAGATGCTGACATAATGTACGTCGGGGCTGGTCCTGTCCAAGTCGGGCATGAATCAACACTCTGTACAGTAAGGTTTTATGGTCGTGTACGTCACATCTTCTCGATCGAAATGAAGACCAAAAACTGGGTGGGCATGGACACGGAGAGCATTTCCGATGCCCGACGGCAGCAGCTGTCAATCCGCTTGCGCGTGTGGGGGTGTTGTTACCTACATAGAACCTGTAGGTACAGGTAGGTAGGTTGGTATGTACTGTACGGAGTATATACCTGATGTTGCGAAGCAGGTGCGAGCCCGGCATGCACTACCACCCACCCAGCTTGCACTTTTGTACCTGTAGTTTACAGTACATGGCATGATGCGGGTGGGGCTATCAGCTCGGGAGGCACAGAGCATCCCGAGGCCAAGGCACTTGGCTCTCTCTCTCTGGGGCACGTGGAGACGTATCTCAACTTGCCTACACAAACTCTCCACCCTTGCATCGGATTGGCGGTTGCATAAGTTAGTGTGGGGCGCCCCCTTCCCACGCTACCCACATTTGTGGCATCACGTACCTGAGTGCGCATCTAACTACGTACCTACCTAGGTACCTATCTACAAAGTGCCTACCTACCTAGGTAGGGTATCTACGCAGTATGTAGTGCAGCGCGCCATGCTGGTATGTACTGTATCAATCTACATAGTACCTACCCATTTAAACTCGAGGCGCATTCTCTTCTCAAACTACTGTACCTAGGTACCTGCGTATTTGTCCGCTACACCGACCAGTCCACATCCACCGTCGATCCTTCCGTCCTTCCTGCTCGTCCATTTCTATCCTGTTCTTCCCCACATCACAGGTGGAGAGAAGTGTTGGGCAATGTACATCGTAGTTTATGATGCTATGCTAACCAGCATGATGTCCCTTTCGTCGCTCCTGCTGCAATGCGCGCGATCTGATCACCACGTGAGGCTCGTACCGAGTACTGACCAAGTACAAGGTACATTCAGTGCCACCTTTTCCATAACCCCAGGGGCCAGATATTGGGTGGGGCTTTATTTTTATTTCTTTATTTTTGCTTCATTTTCCCAGCTTCACATATCCATCCACATTTGTCCTGACGTGACGGTTACCGGTACAGTTCGCCGTAGCTCCAGCAATGGTGCCTCATGGCTATCGGTTCGTCCGTCCTTAACAATCTTGCCATAGGTACTGATGTCTGCCCTTGAGTTTCCTCCAGCCTACGAACACGAAAACCTACACGCGAAAACACTCCTTGAGCCCGGCCCCCCCTACCTAACCGGTTCCCGCCTTACAACAGCCTCACCATCACGGACAGGGGATCTGCCACTTCTTTATTCCGGTAAGCCCTCCCGCACAACAGAGGCTTGACGTCGATCATTGCTCCTTTGCCTCTTTCGCTACCGCAGGCACGCTCCCGGTAGCCGTCCCAAACCCTCTAGGACTTGACCTTGGCCAAGGAGACCGGATGCAGCGGTACACTGAATACCAAACCTACCACCTTTGCCAAAGACGTCAAATCAATCAAGTAATGCCCGACTTTGTCCAAGGCGCATCCACGCTCGGTATATACAGGCACTTGCCTGGGCACACAAAGTATAACCTGCCGCCAGCCACGTTGTCCAGACAGGTCGGCAAGACGGACCGCTGGATCCCTCAAGATTTGCTTTTCAGCCCGTCCTCCATTCCCGTAAGTATGCACTAGCACTCCCACTCGAGCAATTGTTGCGGGGGACAAAAAGACAAGCAAAGAAGAAAAAAAAGGTGATCGACACTGTTCACCAAAATAAAACAACGAGCTCGGGGCTTGCCTGTTCGCTGACGAACCCCCTATCTCCCCTATCTCGGTATCGCCGTTTACCTTGCTTTGGATGATGCCTCGACCAGACAGCCTCCTGGAAACTCTCGTTACGTCGCCGAATCTTGTCTGTCCCGAGGGGACCGGCCAGGAGACCTTGCTCATTGACCGTACCTGACTACCTATCAAGGTGCCTGCAAAGTGAGTGCATGTACGTAGCCTTGCCAAGATTTTGGCATGAATCTCTGCACACGGTCACCAATTGACGCCAACGTTGAAGCCAGCCAGCCGCCCATCATTCGGATGGTCCGGGTTCTGAGGGACTTCCCAACTCTTTTAGGTACGACACTGCTACCAGCAAGGGCCCTGGAAAATCCTTTCGGCAAAAGGATGCTTGATTGTCCGTAGTCCACAATAGTACAGTGTTCGCGGCAATCTTAGCTCTTGTCACAGTTCCGCCGATCTAACATGAACCATCTCCGATTTGAAACCCGGCCTGGATTGGCACACCTTACGTCCTCGACTATCCATCTTCTTTCACACGTGGCGAACACAGCTCAGGACGCGTTAATGCAGCCAAGAAAGCAACGCAATAATCACCAAGACTACTCGGCAAAGTCCCCCGCGCCACTGGCATCTGTCGAATATGGCGATGCACCACAAAGCGACCTCCCAGCTTGCGGTCCCTTTCCCGGGGTTGTATCCCACAAACTGGACCGAGTCTGGCTTGACTCGATGGTTATCAATCTTTCACAGCACCAAGCATGCTGAACCACCGCAAGCCCTACGGCGACACCGATACCGCACCCACCACACAGGCAGGGAGTTGGACCTAAACAAGTACCGGGGTGATGCTGAAAACCCACAAGAGGGCCTCTCCATCTCGACGTCGGTCCCTAACTTCCAATCCTTCAACGCTCATACGGACAGCGATTAAAAGCATCGCCGCCAGGACGAAAGCGGAGCCACACGGTCCTCTACACTAGACCCAACTCTAGTGGAGGTCTCAGTTCCCTACGACGCACGTACGCACGCGGTTCCTCATTTTCTCTCCCGTATCAAAGGAGGCCACAGAATGGTACAGGATATACGGATACTGCTATGTACTGTGTATGTAGCATCCGAGTCAAGTTCCCAGAAGGTGTCTCCACAAGTTCGGGAGTACTCGCAACGCTCCAAGACATGATCAGCAAAACCCGCTTGCTCAAAGACCGCGAACCCTGGCTGTCAGTCCCAACGAGTTTCTTTATCAGTTTGACGCCCCCAAGTTTCGTCGTCAGTGAGCCGGCCTGAGGGGCAGCACTGGATGCCAGCGCTGACATACCAAGGTACACGGTAAGTAGGTGTTGTACAATACTCCTGCCACCGGCCATCTCCAGGAGGCGGCAGCTTGCATATTATCATTAAACGCAAAATAGTGGACCGATGGGAGTCGTCCCACGTGGAGGTGCAACGAGTGGGATCAGGCAGCGCCATCGTCGCATATCCAGTACACTACTACCTATCTACTCAGTACACTACAGATACTGCGTCGACATGCACAGTGCCCCCCTCCCCTTTCTCTCTCTCTCGCGCGCGCGCGCGTAGCGATGGACGGAGAAAAGGAGAAGGGAAAACGAAACAGGGCTGCCCGTTCATACCGTCAGACAATGCAGCCAGTCAGTCATGGACGCATCTGAAGCATGCATGCTGCCTTCGTAGGCTCGTCTATCCGCACACCTTCAACAGACACAGAAATGGGCGAGTACCGATAGCACTCCGGCCAGACAGTCGGTCCTCGACGGTCGATTCGATTCGACGGATGCGTTTCTCAAACAGACGAGGTGCGGGGTTTGGGCTTTGGGTTGGTGGGAAAAGGCTCCCTGCGTCGCCTGTCGGCCTGTGTGACGGCCCATCGGTTCCTCACATTCGTGTGCCACGTTTCTTCCACCTGCCACTCTAAGCACTACTGAGGATCTTCGCTGCTGGGCGGCTTCCGGCTTCCGGGGTTGAACCCACCAGGGAACGTTTACTAACGGCATGGGACATGCATGCAACACACCACGCCAGCATTCCGTTGTGGGGCAATACCTATCAACATGTTTTCCCTGCTCTCTAGCCCCGGCGCAGCCTTCAACCTTACCGGCCTATAGGGGGGATGCTTCGGCTGAAAAGGGGGGCTACGGAGACACCCACTATCCTACGTTCAAGATAGCAGTTCTTCTGCAGGCATGGGCCATATTGGTGGTATTTGACTGGATAAGCCCCGTCGTAATGTGGATAGTAAAGAAAACTATCCCCTCCTTGTAAAAAGAGGCAAGAAAGAGGGGGGTAGAGAGAGAGAGAGAGAGAGAGAGAATTGCCAAGGTAGATCGCATGAAACAGCCTTATTCGTACCGTGCCGTCAAGTCCCGCAAATGACAGCGATAATTCCACCGGGGCTGGGCATCGCATAACGAAGGTAGTGAGTGACCTCCGGTGATGTATCTGGATGGTGCACAAAAGGAAAAGAAAAAAAATTATTTACATAAAAATGTGATCATAAAAACCCTACTAAAAACTGTGCACGTTTCTGCAAGCAGGACACTGGTCCCGAGGCCATCTCGCTTAAACTTCTCGCCTCTCATCTTCCCCAGACCACTGCGATTGAGCTCCCCAGCCGTTGGGGGGGGGGGGAAGAGAGTTTGTATATTGGCCGTCTCCGCATGATTCATCAAGTGCGGGCATGTGGCTTTCTTTGTTCGGGCCCTCCGCGATGTCAAGGCCTTGACGCGGGTTGCGGCGAGTCGTGGTAGCCCGCCTCAGATCAGGGTCGCCCCGTGAGAGATTTCGGACGGTCAGACAAATGCCCTGCTCGTTTCGCCATTGTACCCACCCAGCTTGCGCTGCATCTCACTGACGCAGAGCCGCCCCCGGACCCATGGGCCTCGCAGGACAGTATCACTTGGTCGGCCAAGATCCGCTTTTGTCCATGTGGGATCGTTTGCGCCGGCCATATCTACCGACTGGGATGACCATCATACGGATGCCGAGCAGCACATGCAGGCAGCCTCGAGTTTCGTCGCGCCTAGGCCAGAGATCTAGGTATCAAACCTGGCGGAACAAGACTTTGGCTATTCAGTTTCATCGACAAGGCCTTGTTCTTCAAGAGTACTCGCTTGCTGCCTCCTCAACTCTAACAACGCTCCCAGACTTGTCTGGACAAGGAAGGCCCCTATCGCCTGTCAGTTCCTAATATGCGTCTCGCCGCCGCCATCAAGACTACAGTTTCCGGGCACGCGCTGTCGACACTCCATCGGCACCGCATCCCGTCCGATCGAGAGGGGGTCGCTATTTCGTCAACCACCGCTCTAAGCAATCGAATGGGCTTACTGCCAGTACGCATATTGACACTCATTCTAGCCACAATTGTCAGCACTGCGGCCGAAGCCCACTCGAAATGCTCTCCGTACGCTGTACTTACTGTGTGACCTGCCGAGCGTTTCAGGCCATCGAACCCATCGATTGCGTCCTCACGTGTCTGTTCTCTGAGCAGGGCATCTTCCCGTCGACCAGAGTCCGAGCTGCTCCCTCGACAGCATCTGATTCAACCCCCTTCAAGTCGTTCAATGACTCGAATGTGTTTGCTCTCAGGCATCGTGGCTCCAAGTAAGCCCCTGCGCCAACGGCTGGGTTCGTGAGCGATTGCCGGCCCAAGTAGCCAGACTTTTACCATGCCAAACAGGATAAACACGTGCGGGCCTATGTTCGCCGCACCTACAGAACGGCCACCTGCCCCGACCCAGGCACGGGCGTATCACCAAAGTTCGGACGGGTTATCCAGGTACCGGTACTTTCGCCCCATTCATAGCACAACGCGCTGTGCCCAAGCAATTCTCAGACGGCATCTGCATAGTTGCCGTCATGCTCGGAGTTAGTTTGAAATACAGCTGCGCCCTCTTTTTCCCTTCCAACTTCGCGCGGGAAGCCCATCAGCCACCGACTATTCGCTGGTTGGCAACCGTTGAAACCTAGGCCCTGGCGGGAAACCCATACTTGCGGGTGGACATCCAGAGATTTAATGTGCCCAGGATAAGGAGTTAAACGCGCCGTCAACGGCTTTCAGCTCTCGCGGCTTTCGGACGATGTCTCACGCGCCGTCCCAAACAGCAACGAAGGGCAAATGGACAACCCATGGCGCGATGCTTCACACTGCGATGAGTGCGTTTGGGGAGGAGAGTGATGGATCTTGTCCCTGATCCAACACGATCAATGCTGCACGACAGGATAGGTGCACAGCAGCCAGTGTCGCTGTGCGTTGTCATGGGCCAACAGGCTTTGGATGGCGATTGTCTTGACCGGTGATCTACACCAGGAAGCGTACACTATATGGTGTACCACAGTACAATGCAGCCCCTTGCGCTCGGCACAGAACAGTTGATGGTCCGGGCATCCCGCAGATAGTTACGGATCCCAAGAGGCTGACCGAGTCCGACAGTGCCAGCACTCTGTGGCGGCGGAAGAGCGAGGGGGCAGCCAGGAACAGCGAAACAAATATATTCCTGTACATTTCCGCCTCCGACTCATATGAGGGGGGCATGGGTACCTTTGCTCGCTTAGCGGATGGACCGGACTGTGAGCATTTTGCCCATTCCGAGTAGTGGCTGCAGGTGGTCCTTACATTGACCGAGTCTGGCATGTTTAGGGAAGAAACACGCGGCGAGCCAAGCACTTCATCCCCACGCAGGGTCACTCGAAATATTCCCATAATGCCCTCAGAGCGAGCTAGGCACAGGCACTTTTGCTGTCAGTGTGCTTTGCCCTCCAGACGACTCGGTCTATGGCTTTCCGAGAGAAAGACTTGCCAACGGCCCTACTCTTTCGTGATAGGGACAGGTACTATAAAATGTGCCAGTCGGTGGGGTTGCTTCTGCATTGGTGCAAAACGGGCCCGGTATTCTTCCATTCCGCTTTGGCATCCCTGCGACTTGCCCGAGGACCTAATCATTTATTTTCCGACCTGTCAGTGACGCCGGAGTGGTTTGGCTCGGCCCCAATAGCGCGCGCAGGCTTGAACATGACGGTGTGGTCCGTCAAGGACGACGGAGCTCGAACGAGGGCTGTGGAGTGCAGTTTTGGGCGTGGGGTCTAGGGTACAACGTGTATGCACATCTCAATATGTACCAGGCCGCCACAACTCACATATTGGAGGAGAGAGGGTGTGTCTGAGACACTCAACCTGTGTGACGAAAACCTGTTTGCAGCTTTCGCCTATTGCCTCGTGGCGTTGTGCCTTTTCGGCTGCCCGCAGCCAAGAAGTCCGGCTTGCGTTGCACCCAATCGTCCCCTGTTGGGACGAGGGGGGGTAAACCAAATGCTCATAGCCTTTGTCTCCGAGCCATTGGTAGCCAGGCAAAGAGGCGATGCAGCCGAGACCTGGGCTACTTTTGAGGCGTCGTGCGCGGCCCGGAGGCCTTTTCTTCGGACGACATGAGTACGAAAGAACCAACCCCCAAAGCCAGCCCGCCCGTCTCTCATTCCAAGAGACGCCTTTGCCCAGTAGCGTGGTTTCAGAGGGCACTCCCAGTATAATAGACCTTGACAAGTTTCCCACTTGCTTTCTCTGACAGTAGTGCGCGACCGTGGGCGGCCATGAGGCTGGCGAAGGAGGAGATTGTGATCAGTAATATCAAAATGCGACGATGCCATCGCGATCTGGGCGTCGGCCAGTGCGCCGATGCGGCGGCAGCCACAACGAAGGCCGAACAGGATACGGCCCCTGTCCAAGGCCTGTTCTCGACCTTTTCCGCTTGGCTCGCCGCTGGCCCCTTAGCCTGGGCCTGCGGGGGCAGTCCAGTGCCCTTCGTCAGACTAGCTGAGTCTTGTCATTACCGATCCGGAGGATCGCGTTGGAGGTTCGTAGGGGCTCACCATCAGGGTCCACCGCGGTATGGTTACGTTGGAGACTAAGAGAAGGCGTCCCGGGCCTGATAACGATAGGCAGTACCATTGGGAACGGTTGGATGGGCGCATCCAATCCCCGTGGCTTGAGATGGCTTGCACGGCCCAGGGTAGGGGAACTGCGGACGAAGGTTGGGCCCCCCCGTTGCCTGTCATTCCCTCTTTTCGACCACGCTGCGCAACGATGCGCGATCCTCGGGCGTCTTGTTTACCAGTGCACCAGGAAGGACTGTTATCCTCATGCCACGTTTGCCGGGCTCCCGCCCCTTGATGAAATGAATGGGCGGCTGCTTGGCTTTTGAAAGGTGGCGGTGTACAACAGCAACCGAAGGTGATATTCGCATCCCTCCACGATTTGAGACGAGATTAGTAAACTCTCAGTTGGCATAGATCGTGTGTTACGCCCTGGTATGCTGCATATGGGAGCCGGCACCTCCAGCTTCTTTCATCCAAGTATCTGTTCGTGACCGGTCCACGAAGCAGCATCGTAAAGTGTAGAAGGGATAGCAAGCAAGACCGGTAGCGGCTGGCATGGCCCGTCCTTACTATCTCTTCTACGCCCTGCAAGATCTCGTGGCCAGGAGCGAGGCTGTCCGGCCTGCACTTTACCGCTCCTTTGGCAAAGGCTCGAACGAAGTGTGGCTGCGACCGAACGAGCGTTGGCGAGTCCGAGCTTGGTCGAATTCGATACGAAGCAAAGTGTTGACAACAATGGACGTCGATATGAGGAGGCGTACCCTTCCGTGGCTAACATATTCGGGCGTATCGGGTTGATCCAGGGCGCGGATGGCCTAGATCCTGTGTAGATAATGGAGAGTGGGCGAGGCGGAACCCAGTGGTTCGGTTCAACGAGGATGGCCTCCGGCAACCCCGTGGCGAGGCTCTTGCTCAACGGCAGCTTCAGGGTCGGATGGGGTATGGGGAGTCATCCTGTGGCCTTGGTGGAGTGGGCGATCGCGACGTTACCGGCGAGAAGCTTCACGGCATGCAGGGAAAAAGGAGGTGGGGAGGGGGGTTAAGCTAGAAGTCCGCTGCTCTTCAAGCGTACGGCTGATTGATAGCAGCTCCCATGTCGGATCGCGAGGAAGACTCACTGGCGTCGGACCGGGAAGGGATTCTCCGGGCGCACCTGTTGGGATAAGTGGTGGG
Organism: Colletotrichum eleusines; assembly: GCA_016807845.1. Classification (NCBI taxonomy): domain Eukaryota; kingdom Fungi; phylum Ascomycota; class Sordariomycetes; order Glomerellales; family Glomerellaceae; genus Colletotrichum; species Colletotrichum eleusines. The sequence goes on from JADEZO010000007.1 coordinate 2,243,992, forward strand.
TCGATCATGAATGGGAGGATGGCCATGTGAAAGCGTGCAATCGTAGGGAGATGGTCTGCCGCAAGCAGACACGAGGCAACAATGGGAAGGATACCGACGATAACGGAAAGTAAAACGTGGGTGGATGTCAGGGTTTGGTAGCAAGCAACGCGAGAAAGTTGTTTCTGCGAGCCGCCTGCCGTTGGTGGTAACTCACTAGGAGGGCCTCGGCCTCTTCTACATGGCCGGATTCTGACCGCATAGCATCGTCAAATGATTCCTTGGACGACGCCATCAGTTAGCTCGTCCCCTTTCCGCAAACGGATGCGCGAGCATGTGGGTGAGGCGAGACCGAGACCAAAGTGCCGTCAGAGTAGTGGTGATATCCCCTCATGTTCTCACGTGGCATTACATGCTTGAGGAAAGGGTAGGAGAAGCATTGGGAGGGGGGACGGTATGGGGTATGGGGAAGTGGATTGAACATGCATGTTGTCAGTGTCGCGGAGTTTCCGTTGCGGGGTTCCATTTCTTTCATTATCACTACCCAGTACGGCCAATTGCTATCACGGGCGGGTAGCGGCGGTCGCCGAGTGGGGCCGCTCAGCGTGCGGACTTTTGGGCTTACGCGCGGAGCGGAGTTTGATACTCCGCAACGACCTTCTCCCCGGTCCCTCCGACCTCAACCCCCCCCCCTCTAGTTCCAGCAGTCTCACACTGGGAACCAACCTCCGCCCAACAGCTGACCAAGCGTGCTTACGGCTCACGAAATTAGACCGCGTAAGCTCGATCTGGCCCTTCTACCACTCGAAAACCATCGACTTTCGACTTGGGGATCGCGAGACTTTCGTAATCCTTTTCTCACCTTTACACACTCTTCTCACGCGTTGTCAGTTGGGCCCGACTGCACGTACTGATCTGTCTGTCATTTGTCCCCTTGTCTTCTGCTACTGCTTAACGGGGCACCAAATCCTAGTGCCCAGCATAGTTCCCCCTGCAACAGCAGGGCAGATCAGAAATATCCGCTGCCGAGGGCCTGAAGACGACGAGTGATATGGCGGACGCCGTGGACAAGTCGAGGCAGAAGAGCTGCAACGCCTGCGTACGAAGTAAGAGGCGCTGCGACAAGCGGACTCCGCGGTGCACCCGCTGCGCAGAAAAGAACTTCTCGTGTGTGTACCAGAACCTGCCGCCCGCCTCCGCCGCTGGGGGTGGTGCTGGAGCCGGGGCGCGCGTGCCCACCCCCAACGGAAATCTCGGCCTCGGCACCTCCTCTTCCTCCTCCTCTTTCCCTGTGGACTTTGCTGCCACTGGCCAAGACGATCTCCTCCAGGTCATGGACCTTGGAGACGACGAAGACTGCATGTCATCTTTCAACTTCAATGCACTTGACGGCCAGCATCTTCAGCATCAACACGGACAACAGCAACAGCAGCAGCCTACGCCGGAATCATCATCATACATTGACGGCGGACTCCGGACCTTGGTAGTGACAGAGGAAATAAGCGACAGCGGCAACAGCAGCACGCCGTTACCGTCGAGGTCGTCGCTGAACCTCGACATAGATGCCATGAACGCACCCTTTGACTTGAACTCGGTCATGGACTTCATCAACGCGGACCCGGTGACGGGTGGCGAGATGCAGCGCTGGGAGGCGCCGTTGACGCCCGTCATGCAAAAAACCATGACGCCCGAGCTGAACCAGATCAATTCCTCCATTTGGGAGGACGAGATGCCAGACATATGTGTAAGTGTTGGCTCTACTTCTTCTGCATTTGCCTTTTCGGGTAATATCGAATTCTGCTTGTCCGCATGCCCCTAAATCTTTCATCTCTCTTGTCCTTCCGTCGGCACTCTGCCTCTTCCTCCTCCTCCTCCTCCTCCTCCTCCTCTTCCTTCTCCTCCTCCTTCTCCTCCTTCCTCTTCTCCTTCTTCATTCTCCTTGATTCTCTCACCCACCCTACCAACCTGACTGCCAAGAATGAAAACTCATGGACTGCAGCCAGATGGCGGGTTCAAGCCATGGGAGATCCACGAACCCTCTTCGCGGATTGGCCACCTCATCGGCATTGTCAAGAACATGCACGTCACCTTCGCCCAAACGAAGCAGACCCCCTTCCTCCACCGTCACCTCTACCGCGGCACACGCGAGACGCCACGGCCCTTGTTGGCCGCCTACACCGCGATCTCGGCGTACGCGGGGCGCACCAAGGCGAATAAGGACTGGGCCATCCGCGCCTTGTGCGAGGGCGCGAACGAGGTCCTCAAGTGGTCCAATGGTACGGTGTCGCACCTGACGGGGCATGAAAAGCTCGCCAGGACACAAGCACTGTGGCTCCTGCAGACCATCAGGTGCTTCGATGGCGACATATATTTGAGGGCGCAGGCGGAGCGGGACATGGGCATTCTAGATGGGTGGCTGAAGGAGCTTGAAATGATGAGGGATAACTTTGACGATGTTCACTTGCTGGACGACGGGGCCGTGAGGGCGAGGGCACCACGGTCCTGGGATGTGTGGGTGTTTAACGAGTGTGTGAGGAGGATGGTGGTGATGGGACATGTTTTCATAAGCATGTATGAGATGCTCAAGGCTAACGATGATCAAGGTGGGTTGACCCCTTTCTTTCTCCTGATTTCATCCCCTTCAGATTTGGCGACAACGACATGCGATATCCTGACGTCTACGACAGGCAATTTACAAACGCGCTGGCTGGTGCCGCATCGGTGGACGTTCTCCAGTCACCTCTGGAACGCCGAGTCGTCACCAGCCTTCTACTCAGCATGGCGCGAGAAGCCGATGTTTCTGGTTAACAGCTTCTTTGTGCAGCAGATCACCAAGTTGGCGCGGCCGGCGGATGTGGATGACTTTGCGAGGTTCTTCCTCACCACGTATGTTTCCTCAACGCGGCTCTTCTCGGCGGCTGTTCGTCGCTTCTTGTGACGGATTACTAACGGTGCTGTGGTGACAGAAATATTGGCGTTGAAGAAATGAAGCATTTCATGCTCAAAGTATGAGATGGAGAACGATAAGGCGTAAGGATAACGACTCACTAGCGTACGGGCTCCTTTTCGTTTTTCTTTTCTTTTCGTTTTTTCCTTCCTTTTTTTCTTTCTCTCTTTTACGGACTCGAGAATAGGGCCTGAGAAGAAGCACTCGGACCTGTGTTCAGCCAGGTGTTTAGGAATCAAAGGGGGAGGGAGCTCTGCATTCTCAATACCAGAGGAAACATGTTTCAACGAATATCAGGTTGTTGGGTTGTGGGTTCTACATTTGCACATAGCTTGTGTAGGATACTTATAAGCGTACTTGTGATTCATATTTAGTGTACGAACTTCGACAGTCAGGACTTGTAATTTTGAAGGGTTCGGGAGCTGGCAAAGTGCATGAGTTTCAGCGGCATACAAATTATGCCCGAACACCAACATCAGACAGTCGACATACCAGCCTCGAATTCTTGACTGCGGTCGGAATCCATTGCAAGTAGCCTACGTCATCCTGGTCTTGATAATGGGCATTGTTGTTGTGTTTTATTTTACGTCGGGGTATTCCACTAAGGATAAAGGAAGTCCGGGGTACCTAAAGCAACTATATACACACGATCCATCTGTTCCGTTTTCTCAAAATCTCCCTTATAGTCGCTGTATCGTTGCCGTCGCCGTGTCAAGGATCTCACTTTTCAACTCGAATGTTCCATGCTGTCAAGTGCTCAAGGGATCTTCGATCCATGCGGAGAGCCCCTCCTTGTCCCTGTTATTTATGCCAACAACCAGGAGTAAGGAGGGGTTTCCGTGTGCTCAGTTTTACAGTGCTAACGGGCGTGCGCGGTTAGTAATTCGACTTTCGGATATTGGACAAGCGATACTTGGTAGTGGTCTTGTAGAATAATTACATGCAGCATTGCATGCCAGGCGAATGAGAAATCGAAACAATTCTCCTCTTCCCCTGAAAGCATAAGTTGCTTGCCAAACGCCAATGATTACTCAGGCATCTCCTCTAGTTTGCTACGTGCCTTTCGTCCCCCGAACAAAAGCTGTCTCTTGAAGCCTTGTAATATCAACACTCTGAGCTTTTAGTATTTTGTTGTGTTGAGTTTCTCGCAAGAAGCCTAGATTGGGGTCGATACCGTAAGAAAAAGCCTCCATTGTGTACCAGCAAATTATTGAGAATACCAAAGCCGACGTTTTCGAGAAACTGATCACGCCTTGAGAAATTAGAATACTGACACTGTTATGGTACGACTGGCCAGAGACGTGTCCATACATCTGGAGCTCAATGCGAATATAGAGAAACAGCATCGATACTTGAGGGTTTCGAGAGGGTTGGTATTCTTATGTCAGAGAGTTTTTGGGAGAAAAGGGTTGAGTGAACGGTGTCCAGTTCGCGGTTTACTGCAAGACCTGGAAGTATTGGGCTCTTTGGAAATTTCCGAACTTTCCTGCGTAGACAAAAGGAAACGTGGAAACTTACATGCTCATAGATCTTGTCAAGTTCTGGGCGAAGTCTTGAGGCGGGTTTTGTGTATGAAAAGCGTTGTTACATGCTGTGCTTTTCACAGTGCAACCCAGGCATGCCAAAGCCATCTTTCAACTGGCAACACTCTCCCATACATTATCGTTGATTCAGAAAGAGGCCTGTTTGAACCCCTCATTTCCAAGCACTGTGCCTGGTGACTTGTTGCAATGACAATGCTTGCTGGCTTAGTTTTCCATGCGATGAAAAGTGTCATGTTACCACATGATCTGAAAGCCATGCATCTCACCAACTGGTGGCTTGGTAGGCTGCGACCACTTCACGGATCGCTCCCCGTCAACATGCTTCCTCTGGATCACAGTGGATGTTATCGCATCACTCAGGAACCAGAACATGAAGCAGTTCGCTGTGAGCCATCATTAGCGGTAAGCCATGAATCACAGAAAAAAAAAGGGCATGATATTCACTGTTCGTAAGAGAATTGGTGCTTGGTATAAAAGGAAAGCAGGTCTAGAGAGCTTTGTCTCGCTCTTTATCAAACAACGGACTTACAAACTTACGAAGCAACCAGCAGGCATCAAACAGAACTCTCTCATCTCCCTCGCTGACTGAAAACGAAAACATGTCGAACAACAGAACCCCCATCTACTACCACGACCCCACAAACCCACCCTGGCAGGACCCCAGCCGCGGACAGGGGACCTTGAGCCATGGCGGCCATGCCGAGCAAAAAGCACACGACAGCGGCAGCGGTGGAGGTAACAGTGGCGGCAGTAGCGGTGGAGACCAACAGAACAGCGGCGGCAAGGAGTCGCTATTGGCTGTCATTCTAGCAATGAAAAAAAGAAGAAAGGAAGAAATAGATTCCTAACAAGACAAACGCCACCCGTTAGTTAGCTAGTTAGTTGTGAAGACTCAGGAGGTTTCACTGCTCTATACTCAAATATGCGCTTATCGTGAAGAGCATCTTGATGGCCTCTGTTACCTGTAGTTCACTGGCTACAGCCAAGTCCTGATAAAAAGGCAACGAGGCCTCCCCTTGGCCATCTTCTCTCTACTCCCCCTAGTGGGAGAACTCGAGTAAAGGCTTCATCTTGGAGACCCAAGCATGGGTACGCAAAGCGGGCCAGAGTCGGCCTATCCCGATATAAGCCATAGCCCGATATCAAAACAGGAAAGACCCCCAAGCTCCAACGAGAACTTTGAGAGCCAACATGTACGACAGTAAGGGTTAAACAGGCCAGAATAGCGCCGCCGGCGCCCAGACTAACTAGCGCCGCCCCGTCGTCTGCCCCGTGCCTCCGAGGGCGGGCACCCTTTGAACCCAAGAAGGCGGCGGGCCGTCTAGCCCGCCGCGCTTAAAGCTATCTTTTGCGCCGGACGCGGCTCCGCCATCCGGCCCTCGTGCGTCGCCGTCGTTCCTCAATCCTTGCCCGGGATATCCAGAGGGCCCATAAAAGGTACATGATTCTCCGCCGCCGGTTGAGAGCAAGAAAGTCCAAGGAACACGGACTCTCGACGTGTTCCGCAGACTAGTTTACTGCTCACACGAAGCCGTCGTGTTTATGACGGTGCGCCGATGTGGGCAGAGCGGCTGATCCAAATGCTTCTGGTGATGGCGGGAGGGCCAAAGTCACGGACGAACCAAGATTGTTCCCCGGCCAGGGACCTGAGCACCAGGACAAGCCCCGGGTACTGTTATGGGCCCCAAGCAGGCATCATTTACCCGGTAGACTTTGGTTCTTGGTCGAGTTGACCAACAGGACTCATCGCCTCACCGAAAGTACTCACACAAATCATCGCAAAGCCTAGACGGCATATGTGGCTCGCCGAGGAAAGTGTTTAGCAAAGCATGGAAAACTCTACATTGTCTTCAGCCCCGAGATATTGACTCATGGGGGCGCACGCTTCTAAGGCGTCTCGCTTTATAGACACTTGACATCAACCCGGGAAGAGAAGCCTCTCTCCGTCCCGCAACCAAAACTCGATCCAATGTGTACGCCGGAACTCCTGCCCCTAAAAGTTCTTTGAATATAAAATCAAACCAGTTTCGGCCCATTTTGGCCTACTCCGATCCCTTCAACCGCCCCCCCAAAAGCCGATCTTTCCGTATTGTGGAAAGAGAAACAGGAATTGTAAGAAAAGAATAAAAGCCCAGTTACCCTACCCTTGTGTCCAGAACTCGCCCTGCCGGATCTATTTGTGGTTCTGTGTTTCTGCAAACCTAGCGTGCCCTTTGGATGCCATCGGTCAAGTGACGTGAAGAGATGCTGGGGGATGAATAAACAAAACTCGAATTTGCCCCCCCCAAGCTCCATTGGCTATGAATGAGCTTGCCGTGACGATGGGTTTACTGTGTATAAGCGGCTTTCCTCGCTATGCAACCCGGGCGACTTCGCTTTATTTGCGATGTTATGCTGGCGCGGTGTAGATTGCCGATATGAAAACAGGAGTGGTGTGCGTCTTCGGCGTCGTGGGTGTTGAGTTAGGTTATGTGCATAGTTGCGGTTTGGCGAGCGTGGCATCGGCCGGGCATGGTTCGGCGGTTGCATTGGATCGCGGAGTTAGGGGAGAGCTGGGAGGCGAGCGTGTAGATCTTAGGCACCAGGAACAATCTTCGGGTGCGAAGCGAGGGAGACAATCATTGCAGCAGGTCCTTGACGTTTTCCTTGACGTTTAACGCCCACTTCAGCCTTGCCAACGTCAACCTTGTCTCCTCGAGCAGCCTTTCCTGCTCGGCATCCCTCTCGGCCGCACCCGCCTTGATGTCCTTGAGCAGGAACTCCTGCTGCGTCTTATAAGCCTCAAAATTCTTCTCGATCTCGTCTTTCTGCCGCCGAAGCTCCTTGATGTTGCCGTCCTGCTGGTCGCACAGGTCCCGCAGCGCGGTGATCTTTTCGTCATCACGGCGGCGTTCCTCGACGAGGGCGGCGATCTCGGCCCGCAGCTTCAGGTGTGCGCGCTTCACCTCGTCGCCCTGGTCCTTCCAGTGCGAGCTGATGGCGTTGTAGCGGCCCTCCATGAGAGCGGCGTAGGTGTTTGCGTCTTCGACCTGCTTGGTGGTGGTAGCACGCATCTTCTCCATCTCGTCGCGCCACGAGCGCTCTCGCTCCTGGGCGTCGGCGGTGCGCTTCTTCTCGAGCTCGACGTTTGCGTTGAGAGTCTCGACCTGGCGCTCCTTGCGGCTGAGGAGGGTCTTGGTTACGCTCGCCTCGAGAAGGCGGCTCTCGTAGTCGCCGATGAGGCGCTCCATCTTGTCCTCGACAAGTTTAGCCGCCTGCTTGGCCTCCTCGGCACGTAACCGCTCAATCTGGATGTCGCGCTTGAGGGACTCGTTGTCGCTGACAAGCTTGTTGATGACCCGGCCCGTCTTGCCTAGCCCCGCCTTGCCGATGGTTGAGTCCCACCCCGAACCCTGGCTGTCGGGCGTCACGCCGACGTTCTCATCGTCGTCTGCATTGGGCGGCGTTTCTTCTCGTACCTTCATGGTGGTGGAGTCACCGCCGTTCCAGTCATGTTTTAACTTGACGCCGGGCGTCCTAGGTTGGTGATTCGATGCCATGCTGGCGGCGCTGACGTTACTGTTTACGGAGCTCGAGAAGGCGGAACTGTGAGAGTGGGTGTCGGAGCTTGTGTCGCTCGCGGCTTCGAAGCTGGGTACTGTTCGGATGGTCTGGACCATCTTAGGGGCGCCTTCGAGAGACGAGGAAGCTCTGCTCGTCGTCGACTGGTATTTCCCGTCGAGGCGAGTGTGCACGGTACTCTTATGGCCGGTACGAAGAGCGGTTACGGCGGGTGGCGCGAGGGTACGACTTCTCGAGGTACCACTTGACGAGGGCGCCGTCGCTTGGGCGGAGGATTTGGCGGGGTTCGGTATTGAGGTGTCGATACCTTTGGAGTGTGTTAGAGGTTGGCCAAGTCATTTTTCTCTTGAGTGCCCCCAGAACGGCAGAGAGGTCGGGGGTCGTTTCGCAGAGAGAATCGAAAGGACAGGAACCCTTACCGGGAGCAAAGTTTCGTTGAATATCGACGTCAGGTACCTTGGGACGGGCGGAAGGGAGTCGCTGTTTGTCTTGTTTGTTGAGTTTTTGCAGTCGATTAGGCATGTCTTTGGGTCATTTCTCTGCAGGATCCTCCGAGGTATATGGTGTATTTAGCCTCTCGTCCGGATAGGCTAGTCGGCACGTCGGTAGGTAGTCGTGGTACGGATGAGGCAGAGCTCGATTAGTGTTTTAGTGGGTGGTGGTAGAGGTGGTGGTGGCGGCGGTGTGGTAGGAGTAGCAAAGGAAAACTGGAGGGGGAGGGGGAGGCGCGTTCGTCTTCGGAATCGGGGGGGTGTTTGGATCTTTTTCCCGGGTGGTCAAATGCAGCTGGCTCGTCTGAGGCTGAGGCGGGATGCGGCCTAGGCGGTATTAGGGAAAAGGGCTAGGAAGAGAGGCGATTGGAATGGGCGGATGTCCCGGTACAGGCGTAGCGTAAGATTGGGAATCCCGGCATGCAATGCATACAAGTAGAATTAAAAAAAAAAAAGGGTCGAGAATCCGAAATTCCTATGTCGTCCTTCTCCAAGAGAAGAAACAACAAGGCCCGGTCAATGCGAAGTTACAGGGTCGTGCCGAACTACGTCGGCTGTGAGTCGTCAGTCTTCTTCTCCTTCTTCTCCATCTAGCGCGCGAGGTGGGAGATCAATGGAGGGTTTCGAGCGACGAAGCGGAAGACCTAGCTACATAAATCAGGGAAAGCGGCCGAGACAAGCGTCACAGTAGTAGATCAGAACGCGCTCTACGGGTAGTCCTTTGTCTGGGGCCGGTCACAGTGTGGGTGGGTGGTTGTTTTTCTCGCCTGCGGCTCACCCACCCCCACGTTTTTGCCTCTCTCCCATTTGCTGCCTGTGTGGACTGACTTGACTGATTGCATGGTGCTTTTTTCTCAGTCAGATACGGTATGTCTTGTTCGGCCGGAATTCGGTTGCTTTCCCACGTCTGCGCCCAGCCCAACTCATCCATCCGTCATCTCTTGCCCGTCACCACAGGCGAAAACATCAATATCAACACCGTTGAGAACGACAGTGCTGCATCAAGGCCGCATCGGCACACATGCACACCACCCCCCCTTTCCGGAAACTACCTCCAGCGGGCAAACGACGGGGGGTTGCAGCAGACAGAGCAACCTTGGCTGACCGCTCACTCCCCCACTCAAAAGATGGAGGCCACCCACGCTGTTCTGTTTCCCAGCAACCAAGACCGCTGCTGCTGACGATGATGTGATGCAGGCAGCAGTGCAGCGTCACTCTTCCCGTCCCTGTGCCGTGACATATTATTGAAGACGCGTTGGGCAGGACGCAGCGAGGCGATGTGAAAAAGGACGCGAAAGTAGTGTTTAAGCCGGCACTTTCGCGATCCGAATGCGCATAATGTCAAATTTCCTCACTGTTTGAAGTTCATATAAATAGCTAGGTATAGGACCCCCCCAACTATTACTAATGATGTTGCTGCTGCTGCTGCTGCTGCATAACCACAGCAAGCCCTTTCTATCATCACTCATCAAAAGCACCTGGCATAACCCACCCTTTCCCTACTCAATCAGAGCAAATCGCAAAATCAAAATAACAAAAAGTATTCACCAGCCTGGCCTCCCCCCACCACCCCCGTCCCATCTAATTCGTCCCAAGTGCCAATCTCCCTTCTCACTACCCGCGACCCCCCGGCGCAGATCCAATCTCGAAATCTTTTCGCCTTTCATATCACGATCCTGGGCTCCTCTTGTCTCACTATACATACGTACTATGTATGACCCGGCAAGCGGGGCCATCACGTCGGTGACAACCCGGCTGAACAAGCACAATATATGCTAGATATAACCAAGAATTTCCGCATCAATTGGCTTCTGGAGAGGAAGCCTGTGTCTCTGATCAAATCTCGTCCCAATGGCCCAAAGCGGTGTCTCTACCAACCACACAGTGACGTGAAGGTTGCCAAAGGAAAAGCAACAGACAGACCCCGACTCCCCATATGCATCTGTACGCCTTTTCCGGGGGAGTGTTTTTTATTAATAGTTTTTTAATATTTTTATTAAAAAAAAACCCATCCACGCTGCAGAAAACTGAAATGGAAAAGGAAACTTGAGGAAGGAAAAAAACAACCCCCCGTTTGTCCTCGGACCTCCATGTCAAAGGTCACCCCATCGCCGCTCATCTGTCCAGAAAAGAGGGAGAGAGGCGAGCTGGGAACATCTCTGGGCTTACTGTCTGCATCAACATGCGCCGCCACCTGAAGACCCGACCAGGACGTCTTCGAGCACCTTCAAGAGTTCGTAGAGCCCGGGCGGCTTTGCCCAGGCCTAGATTTGTACAATTCCATCCTCAGCCGGCCCGGAACCCGTTCCCGCCCCCCCGGTCATCACCAAGCCTCTCGCGCCCCCCGCATAAAACTCCCGACGCTTTGTACGTCCCTCAGTTGGATATCCGTTAACGTCCAGTATCCTCGGCGCCCCAACCAAAACGAACCCCAGTGATCGAGAGTCACACGGTGCACATCCCGCTCCGGCAAGGCCCGTAGCATATCGCGCCAAGACTCTATCTACTAAAGATGATGATGATGATAATAATAATAATAATAATAATAATAATAATAATAATACGCGGCACTTACCAGTCAACACTCGAGGCCACTACCGTAAATACCGACGCAAAACGCCAGACCACCTCTCTGTGGGTGGCTGGGGTGGCCGAGGCATTTACCGCCGGGACCCCGTTCATGTGTTGGAGCTAAGCATACCCAACCGTTACCGCGTTGCCGCAATGGTCGACTGCAGAAAAGAGCAAGGCATGAATGATGGCATAGGAGACCAAAAGAAGAGGGGTCGCGCACATTTAGATCGCCGTCCCTTCCCCCCCTAAACTTCATTTTACTGACTTTGGTTTGCCAGGCCTGTTTCCTAACCAGGCCATCGCCCCCTTAAGTTGTATGTATGTATACATGACGGTCCATCCTTTACACTTTCCACGCTCTAAGCCTGAAGGCCTCTTGTCATCTCGGGGCTTCTGCCGTCCACTTTGCTCTTTCTCTCCAGTTTGCCTTCTGTGTTCTGCCGAGATACTGTCTGTCGATGCTCGTGCTTGTCCCTTCATTCCAACTCCAGATTGTTAGGGTATACTAGTCGGACTCAGTGACCATTAAAACAACTCGGCGAACTACCTCGCCTCCAAAGGGACCCGCCGTGGCGTGGCGTGGCGTGGCGTAGCCATCCCATTTCACGTGTTCGTGATAGTTTTCTCGGCAATCAAATCATGCAACACTGGCCGAATGCGTTGTACTCGTCCGTCTTACGTCGTCCAGTGGCCGCACACAAGCGACATCGGCAACGGCCTCAATCACGTTGAGATCGCCGTCGCGTTGTTCGCTGCTGGATTACCTCCGCCCTCCGCAGCTGCTTTGGCTGACTCCAACCATGCCGGTCGGAATTTGACCAAGTACTTGGCCGCCAGAGGTCGCGCGTCCTCGTCTACAGCGATAGGTTAGCACCCAGTCATAAAACACTCAGACGACGAGAAACCTACACTCTGTCCAGATGTCCTGGACCGTGTCCAAAGCAAGGTCTTTGGCCGGCGGCCGCATCATAACCAGGTACAAAAGACTCGTCAGAGCCAGCGGCACCACCAGCGGATCGCGACACATGAGCTTGACGCGCGAGAGAATGGCCGGGCTGAGCTCAGGGACCTCACCCAAGAACCGAGTCAGGACCTTGTCCTGGGCATTGAGGTATTGTGAGAAGCCGTCGATCAGCTTGAGCGCCCATTTTTCGTAGTGCAGAGGGTGATTTCCCTCTTGCTCCTTCTGCAGCTGATCGTTGTACCACTCTTCGTGTAACCAGGTGATAGCAACATCAATACGCCGTCGAAAGTCCTCAAGTACATATGTATACAGGGAGTCTCTTATGCTGTTACCGAGAGAAGACACTGGCACAGAACCACTACTGGCCTCGTCCTTGGGACTGAACTCCTCTAAGCCGGCCGACGAGCGGCTGGCCAGACGTGTGATGATGGCAATCCAGGATTCCCGATCGTTGGTACTAGCCGCTAACCGGTTGATACCGGACTTGGACTTCTTGCCAGGGTCTTCCAGAGTTTTTACAAACTGAAACAAGGACAGCACAGAGCCTTGACCCGCGCTCAGCGCCAGTTCTGGCGTGAGCGCAGGGGGGGCAGGCAACTTGAATGTTCTCAGCCCGAGGTCGTTGTCATCTGGTCTGTTCAAGGAATCGCTGTCAAGCTTGTTGAGAATCTGCTCATTATCCTCGGCGGCAGCGAAATTGGGCTCGTAATCGTCATCCTCGTCGACGCCTAGAGGAGCAGTCTCGGGGTTGATTTGTGGTGCGGGCTGTGCGGCCAACGTGTTGAGCCGTTCCCGAATGCCCTGAAAAACGTCAGAATAAGCTCTTGCTAATGTCACGCAGAGACCTACTTCGATGGCTTTCGAAAGAAGTTGCGCGTCTGTGCGGATGAGGGTGTTGATGCTGATTCTTGCAGCCATGGACGTCGGGAGTGTGCCCACGTCGAAGGCCTTCAGTCCTTCACTTCCAGTGAGAGTAAAGACATCGCCCAAGCTGTGAGGACCTGGAGGTAATGGCGTGACTCGAATCTGCGGAGTCGTTGCCACCTGAGGCGCAATCCGCTGGCGCTTGGCATCCATCACCGCGTGTTGTTGGGCTTCGAAGGCGCGCTTGCGTCCGGACTCGTCGAAGATTTCGTGTCTCATGCGCATCATTCTCTCCACATGCTGCTGGATCCGAGGCCCCATTGGGTTGTGAGGGTCGCTGCGTTACGAGGTTAGCAGAGTAGGTGGGAAACATGGAGAGGCTCTGGGTTGTACCGTTTGGATAAATGAATCAAGAGCATACGAGTAGTCTTTTCCATGGACTTGACTATCACGCGGGTTCTAGGGGTCATGGGCGAGTTCGCAAGCTTCATGGGATTGAAGTTGAGTACGGCATTCAGGATCCTGTTGGCCGTGCCCGGCCGACTGCGGATCAAAATGGACAGGCAGTTCAAAGTGGCATCAACGAGAAGAACATCACTGTCACCAGAGTTCTGTGGTTAGCTGTGATCAAAGAGGCCCTCCATCGCAGTCCTTACCTGCTGTTCTCCTGCAACACACTCAGCATCCTGTCCAACAATCCAGCTCCTTCGGCGTCGAGAGTCCTAGCATCCAACGTCTGATGATTTGGTGGAATCTTGTCTAGCGAGATGTCCAGGGAGTCCCCACGCTGTGCAGGATGTCAGTAAGCCCTCGAAAAGAAAAACATCCAAAGCTCGGCCTACTCTTGGTTCGTTGGGGTTGGCCACCGATTGTGCGAGGACGACTCGTTGCGCAAATTTGATGCAGCATATCCGCACCGTAGACTCGGCTTCATCCCATATCTGCAGAATGCGCGTCTTTATCGCGACCATTCGTTCCCACGTAAGGGTATCATACGAGTTGTTAATGCTATCAATCCAGTCAGCCACCTGGTCTACGCAGCTGGAGCTCTCTCGGTTGGAAGCAGGGTATGCACACGTACATCCATCGTACCGCAAAGGGATAGATGCTGGCGGCCGTCTGGATGGCGCTGCGCAGGACGTGGGGGTCTTCGTTCGGGGTCTCGACCATGGTTTGTAGTGTGTCCAGCACGAAGAGCTGCATCGTCTCCTTTTCGCTGCCGGGCAGCGCCGGCGTCGAGAAGGCCTCGGCCAGGAAGTCGGCGCCCCATCTCCGAAGTTCGACACGCGCTGTGGGCCCGACAATGGGAAGGATGCTCTTGACGACGGTCGGGTAATACTTGACGTCGCCTAAGACGAGCTTCCTTGCATCATTGAGCTGGCGAATCTGGTCGCTCACGGAAGCCTGCGGGGACGGAGCCGCCATGATCGCGGGCGAGCTCGAGTCACAAAGAGGCTAGGAGTATGGATGTATCTGCGGAGAGAGGAACAAGATGCCAAAGTTCGCTTGTGTGCGGCTGTCGCAGTTGGACGTTGGGAAGACGAAAGGGAAAAACTGGGGATCACGAGGGTGAGAGCTGTCGCGACTTGTCGAAATATGGAGAGCTCAGGCTTTTCCAGATCACCATCCTCCAGCGCGCAGAAAACAAGCAGGTCGCAATCGTGTAGGGTCGTCTGATTTGTCGGCGTGAATAATTGGGACCGAAAGGATGATAGAGCGACTCTAAAGTGATTGATGGCGGCTACCTGTCGATGCAATGGCCTCGTTTTCCCAGCTCTAAGAGTTCGACGGGTTTCCTACGGTGGACTTTGCAAGGAGGCAAGCAAGCAACCAACCTTGCTCGATGTTGAGTGACGGCGTGACGGGCTCCAGCGACGGGGTAAACTATGACGGGGCGTGTCGACCACTGCTGGCTGTTTTCGGTTAGCGCACCGGCTGCCCTAGAGCCTCAGCCGGTTGTACTTGGCCGTCGTTCTAGGAGGACAAGTCAGTCGCCTTTGTATACTAGGTAGGAACCTAGAGAAAAAATAGCAGGAGTAGAGGAGGTTTTTCTTGTAGTGTAACAGTTATGGATTTATCTGACGAGCCAGAAGAAAAACCACTTGCATAGGTAGGTAGGTAGGTAGGTTAGGTAGGCAGGTAGGTACCTAGGTAGGGGAACAATGGAATTGAGGATTTAAGAGTCTGTTGTTGCAGTGCCTATACTCTCTCTCTGAGCGGGTCAGAGAGGTACTTTGCGCAGTTTGCGACCATCACCCTTGACAAGGCTTATCGAGCTAGTCTGCTTCACTATCAGTTTTGCCGTACTTCTTCCGTACTATCGATAATGAATCTGCATGGAGCGAATGGCTCGGCCTCTTGAGTTTACTCTTGTTCGACCCGTCCCCGGCCCTTTGCGACAGGCTGAACATTGAATATTCAAGTTCTCAAATCTCTACGGCGCAACACCACGAATTGCCCCCAAGGGGAACGACGAATCCCCCCAAGCACCCTATTCTTTATAGTCTAGCCGCCTGCCTACATAGTCCTCCCGCGGCGCTCCCCAGCATCCAGTCGCGATGGCCATGTAACGCCACCCGTTCCCTCCCCCGTCCGCGCCAGTTGAGTGGCCTGACAAGTAGAGAATTACAGCCCCCAGAAGTCCTCGTACTACGACCGGAACCTCCGCCAGGGTCCCGCCCTGATTCGAGCCCGAAAACCTTACCTCGCAAAGAACCTCGCTGTCGGTGCCGGGCTCTGGTGCTTCGTCGGCGCAGTGTGTACGTGATCAGCCGCCCCGCATATCCGATTTGCGATGCTCGAAAAATCATGTTGGACTGACCAGCATAACCACAGACTGGTACACGATTAAGGCGGTCGGCCAGGACGATTTCGAAGACGTCAAGGTTCCCGATGCCCCGAGGCAACAGGCCAAGTCTAACTGAACAGGAGGAGCCGAGAGGATGAAAGAAGTCATGTGAACAACCCATCGCAGGAGAGAGCTCCAAACGACGCAAATGCTGGAACAGCTGGGCATGCGAATGGGCATTAGCATTGTGTAATATATATCAGCGAGCATCAACTTGCTTCCTACGCCGTTTACATCAATGTAAAACACCAAATCCTCAATCAGCAACTCTATACATGTCTCATTACAGGATTTGACCCATCCATCCCAATACGGGAGTAGCTTCCCATACCACTCCAAACTCTCATCTTTTCATAATCAGGGATCCATCTCGACTCCACGAGAGCCCAGAAAACAAACTCCGTCGTGTTATTACGTCGGTACGCCAATAGAGATAGCTAGTAATAAGGGGGGGAAGGGGGGGGGGGGCGCGCATCGCCCTAGCCGTCGTGGGGTATCATAACAGTACAGTAAGCCTCGAAAACGCCGTTGGTCGTCCGATGATGCCGCCCTAACTTGCCATCGCCGACACGGCTTCCTGTTTAGGAGCCGTGTCCTTCGCAGCCTTCGACGTGCGGCTCCCCGCGCGCTTCATCTGGGCGCTCTGGGTCAGAACACTGGCTGTTCGCACCATCTCGGGAGACGCTGAAGGGAACCGATTCATTTGCGGCGACGGATGCGCGGCGACATGACCGTTTGTGATGGCTGACACCGGTTGGCCGTGAGATGAGCCTGCTACTGTTTTACCTCCTTGCGTTGCTGGAGGTTTTGCGCCAACAGCAGGTACTACTGACCCCGTTGTGATCTTGTGCGCAATGTGGTTCGGGTTGGCCCAAGGAGTGTCTTTGATGAACTGCTCACCAGCAGGGCCGAGATTTCCCCCGAAAGCGACCGCCTGATAATCCTCGATTGGCTGCATGATTGATCGCTGGCGTGGCTTCAAATTGCGCTGTGCAAGGTCAACGACTGTTACATGCAAGGATCCGGCTAGCGACTAACCTTCATGGCCTCCAGATCATCTTCAATCTCCGACCCATTTGCGCCTCGCATGGGTGGCACCGCCGGGAATCCCTCGTGTTTGGCAAGCCCAGCCAGGAAGGAAACTTCTGAATTGTACGCGACAGCATTCCTTGTACGTTGCGTAGGGTTGGTAGGAAACAGAAGTCCGTAGTCCGGAACGCTGTGTGCGCTGCGTCTGGCATTCTGCGTCTCGTACCATTCTTTGTTGAGGTATTCGAGCATCTTTGAGCGTGATTCTCGAGCTCCCTGGTAAAACTGATTCCAGATCTGAGCCCGACGCGCCACAGCCAGCCGCTCCAAGGCTTCGACCGACAGCTCATACTCCTTTTCAATGTTGCGGAGTTTCTTTTCTAGCCTTTCATCCAGACATTGCTTCATATTTAAGTATTCGGGATGGCTCGGCGGCTCGGCTTGCAGGGACTGTTCTTCTTGCTCGAGACGCTCTAGTCGATCCTTGTACAATCTGGGGAGTATTCATCAGCACGTGCCCGGTGCCATATGCTTTGTGTGGAAGACGTACCGCTCACGGAAGACTACAAACTTCTCCTCAAGATCAGTCCACTCCTCGACTGCTGCACGCTTTCTCTCCACTGTCGCAATGGTGTCAGCTAAGCAATGAAGCGTCGATTGGGGGTCTTCTTACTCTCTTCATCGTTCTTTGACGCTTCCGCATCATCGTCACCCTCTTGTTCAGCATGGTCGTCAGCGTGAGGTCCCGAGTCTTCGTCGTTTCGACCACCATCCCGGCCGTCGCCATCGAGACCCTCGTGCTCGTTGGTCTCTGGGGCGTGACCCTTTCGCCTGCTGCCGTTGCGGGTTATCTTTTTCGTTATTTGTAAATCCTTGACCGGGCTGTGTCCGTCTCGCAAGGGACCACGCTTGATTGGCGGTAGTTCTGGAGCATTGTCATCGGTCGCAGAGTGGTCGTCAGTGTGGGAAGTTGTGGAGGGGACCTCGTCCTCTTGCATCCCCGCGTCATTCTTATGCTGGTCCTGCTCGTGGGGCACAACGGACCCAGTGCGCTTCCTGGCGGGCTGGCCAGGTTCAAATGACTCTGCGGCCGGCGACCGCTTTCTCTTTTTCGTGTCAATGTTCCCGGTATCATCCTCGGTAGATGGGAGGGCGGTGGATTTCTTGGGCTTGCTGGGCGAGGCTTCGTCGGCGTGGCTTGAGATCATCGACACGTCGTCGCGGTCGGAAAGACTCTCGTCGTCTCCATCGTCAGTGGCGTCGACGGAGAATGTCTTTTGGAGCTTGCTTGGTGTGCGATCGAAGACCTGCCCGTCGTTAAACTGATTGACAACCACGTCCTTGTGGCGCTGGGCCTGCGGGGTGTCGAAAAGACGCTCAGTCTCTGCCTCGGTATCGTTCGCCTCGGACAGGTTGCTGTCGGAGTCGAGCGCTTCGTCGGGATCTTCCCGAGGACGGTCCAGCTGCATGCCGTCTAGCGAGTCACCCTCGCCATCCTTGTCTTCGACGTCGCTCAGAGGGCTAGAGATGTTGCTGTCGTGATCAAGCGTCGTCTGCCCTGGAGAGAGGGCAGGCGGCGCTGACGCCGTGGCTGCCATTTAGAAATTAAAAGGCTGAAGCGGTGCGTGCAGTGGAAGTTCAGCGGGTGGTTTGGGGGAGATATGTGTTGTGAAGAAGTGCAATTCGGGTAGACAAGTTTTCGTGGGAACGAAGATGAGCCGCCGAGGGACGAGCAGCAGCGACAGCGTCAGGTCGGGGAAGCGCGCTGGTGCTGTGGAGAGGAAAGCAGATGTCTCCCAAATTGAGGTAGTAAAAGAGGGGTGTTCGAGAGCAGCATCAACGCGTGTGATTGTCTGGTCCCAAAAAGCAGACGTAGGCGCAGGTGGTGGTGTTGTGGTGGGTTTTCGGAGAAGGAAGAGAAGCGTAAGTGACCTGCCGCTCCATGGAGAGAGAGATGCGCTCACCTGCTCTGCTCCCTCTCTGCCGCCTACAAACCCCCCCAGCCAGGTGCGGAACCAGGATAGGTCGGCAGAAAGTCTTCGCCCTGACAGCAAAAGCGGTGAGAGCTGGCACAACAGTGGGCACGGGGCACTTATTACCGGCAAATAGCGGTCTTCTGATGTTTTGCACCAATTGACGGTTGTTCCGCGTCTTATCGGTGCCGCTTCGACCCTCCGAGATTTCTTATCGGTTTGCGCGCAGAGACCGGCGGCAGAGAGCTTGATATTTTTTCTTAATGCGGGAGCGCACTGGGGAATCAGTGCATCTGCAGAAGGCCCATCGCAGTACATTGGGATCCAATAATTCAAGGGAAAATTGTCACAACAATGGCGAAGAGGTATGCCCACTCGTATTTGCTATTAAGATCTCTCAAGTATTAATGTTCGACATACAAGCGCAAAACTCGCCGCCTCAAGTAAGGCCATTGACCCCGCCCTCGATGCCCTTTTCGCATCCAGTGTAAGTCCTTTACTACAAATTGAGCAATGAGGCCAATGAAATTCTAACATAAAACAGGCTGGGCCTGTAAAAACTCCCGAGAAGACGAGATACGCGGAACTTTCTGCACCAAAGGCAAAGGCGGACCCCGAAACGGCCGACTCTGATAAGGAGCTTCCAGACGCCGACGAGGGAGACGATGAAGAGCTATCCGAGCTTGGTAGTGACGATGACGTTGACCTTGACGATATTGATCAGGATGAATCTTCTTCCGAAGTGGAGGAGAACGCCGAGGAGGTGTCAGACGAAGGAGAAGAGGTAGCCCCAGTGCCAGCCCCAAAGGCAAAGAAAGAACGGAAGCGCAAGCGGGAAGAGGACGATATTGAGAGCAAGTATCTGAGCAAGCTTATGGAGGCAGAGGAGAAGGAGAAGCCTGCTGGGAAGCGCACCAAGAAGGAGGCCATGCCTGAAGAAGATGGCGAGGAGGCGACCTCAGAAACGTCCGAAGGCGAGGATTCAGACGACGAGACACCCCTTGTCCACGAGTCCCTCGCCGCCGACGCCAACGCCAAGGCGAAGGACAGCGAAGTGGAAAAGGCGAACCGAACCGTCTTCCTCTCCAACGTTGCCGCCGACGCCATCGACGACAAGTCGGCTAAGCGCATCCTCGAGGCCCACCTGTCTAGCGTTCTCGACAAGGACGCGAGCACGCCGCAGAAGATTGAGTCGATTCGCTTCCGCTCCGTCGCCTTCTCCGGTGGTGGCCTCCCCAAGCGCGCGGCTTACATCACAAAGTCCCTCATGAAGGAGACAACAAAGTCAGCAAACGCCTACGTCGTCTTCTCTACGCCCGCCGCCGCGCGCAAGGTCTGCGCCGAGCTTAACGGCACCGTCGTCCTCGACCGCCACCTGCGCGTCGACAGCGTCGCCCATCCGGCGCCTACCGACCACCGCCGCTGCGTCTTCGTCGGCAACCTAGGGTTCATTGACGACGAGACCATCATCACCACCAACGACGAGGGCGAGACGGTCCAGAAGAAGCGCACAAAGGTCCCGGCCGATGTTGAGGAGGGGCTCTGGAGGACGTTTGGCAAGCACGCTGGCAAGGTCGAGAACGTGCGCGTCGTGCGCGACCCCAAGACGAGAGTGGGCAAGGGCTTCGCCTACGTTCAGTTCTACGTAAGCATCTCCGTCCCTCTGTGGTTCTTCTCTTCGTACACGACAAAACTGACAAAAAGCAGGATGGAATCCACGTGGAAGCGGCCCTCCTCCTGGACGGCAAGAAATTCCCCCCCATGCTCCCCCGCATTTTGCGCGTAACCCGCGCCAAAGCCCCTCATAAGACAGCTCTCGCCATGGAGCGAAGCAACAAGGCCAGAGCTGCCCAATCAGGCGGGCCGGGCGCTCCCGGTAACACGAAGTACCGGGCCAAGATCACCCCGGAGCAGCAGTCCAAGGCCGGCCGCGCGGCGCGCCTGCTGGGCCGCTCCGGCGCCAACCGCGAGCGCTTCGGCAACAAAGGCGACAGGGGAAAGCCGCGCGCCCCGGCTAACGGCTCTGGCGCCATCCCCAAGGACGAGATGAAGGCGCCGGAGGACTTCATCTTCGAGGGCCGCCGCGCCAGCGCCAAGGACGGCAGGCCCAAGGACCTAAAATTCAACAAGCGGAGCAAGCCCAAAGGCGGCGGCGGCGGCGTCAAGAAGACGAAGCCGACCGGCCGCGGCGCCAAGAGAGCGGCGGAGTGGAAGAAGAAGCAGGGTTGAAGTAAACATCGACGTATACAAGATGGGGGGGAGATGCCCCGCACGGAATGTATAAATCTCTTGGCAGACCCAAAGTGAACAGAGACAAGCGTCGGAAAGGCGTCCAAAATAAATCGTGATTTCAGAATATATGTTTGTCCCGGGTTTTGACAGCATCTGAACTATAGTCAATTTTCAAAATTGTGGCGTGTCGCTCGAAACCTCTAACACGACGCCGTGCTGTTCAAACTTCAGATTGAAATAGATGCATCTACGAGTGACTGCTTCGGATCTCCCGCGGCTTCCGGTAGACAAGTCAGTGTGGTTTCCACATACTTGTGTGGGAGAAGAAATGGACTTGGGTCTCATCTATTATCAACTCGAGCTCGACTCCGTAATATCCATTTATGGGCTATGGGGGAAATCCAGTACCTTTTCGCGTGTCCATTTTCGTTCAGCGAGAACGACAACAGAGAAATCTACCGAATCGACCCTTCAACGACCGCCAAAGAAACAAGCTTTTTCATGAAATTCGTTTACAAGGCTGCCACCTGGTTCGTGATAGCATCGTCGCAGCAGCCGACTTACCGCGAAACGAAGAATACGGGACAGTCGCCGAAGCCGGCTTAGTACTCGGCGTCGTCCTCGTCGGCCTCGAAAGAGTCGGCAGCAACCTCCTCGTAATCCTTCTCGAGCGCAGCAAGATCCTCGCGGGCTTCGCTGAACTCACCCTCCTCCATACCCTCGCCAACGTACCAGTGGACGAAGGCGCGCTTGCTGTACATGAGATCGAACTTGTGGTCCAGTCTCGACCAGGCCTCGGCGATGGCAGTGGTGTTGGAAAGCATAGAGACGGAGCGGTCGACTGAGGCAAGACCACCGTCGCCGGCGGCAGCGGGGACAGCCATGGGCTTCTGGTAGTTGATGCCGAGCTTGAAGCCAGTGGGGCACCACTCGACAAGGTTGAAGGAGGACTTGGCTTTGAGGGCGGCAATGGCAGCATTGCAGTCGCGGGGGACGACGTCTCCACGGTAGAGGAGGGCGACAGCCATGTACTTGCCGTTGCGGGGGTCGCAGACAACCATCTGGTTGTTGGGCTCGAAGCCTGCAGCTGGTTAGTCTCTTGGCGCCTGCAAGCGGCAGGTGTGTGACATACACTGGAAGGTGAGTTCCTGAACCTTGAAGCTCTCGTGGGAGCTCTTGTTGGCCGAGATGACAGGAGCATAGCTGATGAGAGGGTAGTGAATACGGGGGTAAGGGACCAAGTTGGTCTGGAACTCGTTCAGATCGACGTTGAGGGCACCGTCGAAGCGGAGGGACGAGGTGATGGAGCTGACAACCTGAGCGATCAGGCGGTTCAGGTGCTCGTAACCGGGACGGGGGATGTCGAGGTTGCGACGGCAGATGTCGTAGACAGCTTCGTTGTCAACGAGGAAGGTGCAGTCCGAGTTCTCAATGGTGCTGTGAGTGGAAAGGACGGCGTTGTAGGGCTCGACAACGGCGGTCGAGACACGGGGGGCAGGGTAGACGGCGAATTCGAGCTTCGACTTCTTGCCGTACTCGGTGGAGAGACGCTCGAGCAGGAGGGCACCGAAGCCAGAGCCAGTACCACCACCGAAGGAGTGGAAGATCAGGAAGCCCTGCAGGGAGTGGCAGTTGTCTAGAATGGTGGTCGGTCAGTCAGCCTAGGCGCGGCGCAGGGCGGCAAGTGAAGACGAACCAGCGACGCGGCGAACGCGGTCAATGACATTGTCGACCATCTCCTTGCCGATGGTGTAGTGGCCACGAGCGTAGTTGTTGGCAGCATCTTCCTTGCCGCTGATCAACAGCTCGGGGTGGAAAAGTTGGCGATAGCCGCCAGTTCGGATCTCGTCGATGGGAGAGGGGTCGAGGTCGACGAAGAGGGAGCGAGGGACGTATTTGCCATTGCTAGTCTCGGTAAAGAACGTCTCGTAAGAACCACCATCGACGATATCCTTAGCGTTGGGGTCAGGGCGACCATCGGAGCCAAGGCCGTGCTCGAGGAGGTAACTGTGCGTTGAATTGGGCGGTCAGCTTCATCGACCTTCGCATCTTCCTTGCCAGCATCGAGAAGGAATGGGATGAACACATGGACGTACAGTTCCCAAGCAGAGTTACCCAGCTGGGTACCGGCCTGACCGAGATGAAGGTGAAGAATCTGGAGGTGTTGCTGTCAGTACCAGAGCCGCACACCGAGGTAAGAGTAGGATGTGACAGCTAGGTCGGGGTTTTCAGGGGTCGCTCCAGCAGCCGCAGCAGCGGCACTGAGAAATGGCCAGTTCCACGACGATGCCACTGGCGCGCCATGGCAGTGGGGGGTCGGTCGGGAGAGCGCAGGAATAAAACAGAACGGCTTTCGGCTTACCTCGCCCTTCATTGTGTATTGTAGCTCGACGGATGTTGGGGAATGCTGCGACACAAGGTGGAATGGAGAAGGGGAATATTTTCACGCGCGCAGCGCAGAGTTGAGATTCGGAAGAGCTAGGGGGGAGGAACGGTGCTTGGTGATGGTTTTCAGATGTTTGGAGGGTCACTTGTTGTGGGCAAGGCGGGGCACAGTCAATAAGGCCAAACCAGTGGCATAATAGGTAGGCTTGCAAAGGGTGCCCCCTTCTCCTTCGCTGGGCCTAATGCCCGTCAACCACTGCTTGCTTTGGTGATGTTAGGCTGGATCTCCAGCACCAATGATGGTGGGGTGCACTGTCAGCCAATGAGGCATCGGTAACACTCTCACCGCTAGATGGTCCAAGCGTTATTACTTTTGGTCTATTGGGTCAAGTTCAGGGGTGCATTGAAGATACCCGCTCACTGACACCTGCCATCAACAAACAGTATGGTTGTAGGTAATTAATGTAAGCACATCAGCCAGGCAAGTGAGTGCTCTTGGTTGACTCTGACCATCGAGGATGCAGAACGAGTGACAGACTTGAGAACCAGTCTTCTCCGTTCTCGCTACCTTCACCGCTCACAGTCAAACTGAACCGCCTGCCTCTGAGATCGACAACAAAAGCTTGACTGTGCGGCAAAATCTGGGGTCCAAAGGCATTGACTTTCGGGAACAAAGGGTCTAGCCCAGGTATTTGACACATCGTTCTTCATCCAGACCCATTATATCTCCGTTATAGGCGCGGCAAGCAATACTAACGATACCTAACTCAAAGCCTGCAGGCCCCGTTCCTATTTCGATTCACTGGGTATAAGCAACCTCGGCCTGGGAGAGGTCATCCTTAATATGCTGAGCGGGGCTCTGTCACGCTCTGCGGTTGCCTGCGCAGTCTGGCTTCGACAACTTGTAACTAACTGCCTACCTAAGTCTGATACCAAGTGCATTTTGTCCCTTTGGCTCCACATCCTTCTTATAAGCTTGAGGAACACCAAATAGACATGTTGTCTTTCGGTTGGTTTCATACATACAAATAAGATTGGTTTCAATCTCATGCGACGGAATCTTGGTGGCATAGAATATGTGCTCCCAGCTTTAACACCAGCACCTAGGGAATGTTCAAACACCTGATCGCTTATGATCCGTCCGCTTCCCTCATTAATTAAACCGTCAACACGGGAATTAGAACTCGCAAATTTTGAGCGACCAGCAGCAGGACCTTGACGTTAGAAATCCTGGAATTTGGCACCCAACCGATCTCGATGTTTTAATATCATTGGGAGTGATTGTTCGTTGAAGTCGTGCCTACCAATCTAGCCTTGACGCCCAGGGGCCCTGATTTGGGGCCGGAAGATGTTCAACGATGGCCCCCTTTCCATAAATTATAACCAAGCATCCGAAAGAGCTCATTGTGAATGATAGCCCTTGAGGAAAAAAGAACAACACAAAAAAGGTAGGTGTTTCTTGGCACCAAGCGAATGTCTCGGCACTCTGGCCCTTGTTCTAACTTCTGCTCGAATCTCAGCCCCAAATACTTACTAGCCTTGCTCGCTTCGGGCGCTCTGCCTTTCAACTGTTTCAATGCAAAGTGGAACGGCAAGAGTCATGCTGGACAGACGTGTCAAGCCAAATTGGGCCGGCGAATCAGAGCAATGAGGAAAAGCAGCACTTCTTGACAGGTTTTGTAAAAGTAGCGGAAGTAGCCCTGAGCAACGTCTCGAAGTTCCGAAGTGACAAGGCTAAGGTTGACAAGACTGTTTATCGACGTATCTTGTCCGGTATAGCATCAGCCCCGTGCGGTACTTGCAAACGTACGAGGATCTCATACCAAGCATTTCAGAGAAGGGGTCTAATAGATATATTGGGTTCTTTTGGTATAAAGCGTAAACAACGTCGTCTGCATCCGGAATAATAATACTCTGGCGAGTATCCAGAAATCATGCGTTGCGTAAACTCTGTAAGCGACTAAAACAAGGACTCGTGGCAAGGGACTGGACGTTTCAATAAATATGTTCACCCAATCTGATTGTTAATTTTATTGCACCATCGGATATGTTGAGCCTGGATGATAGCTCAAGTATGATATTTACTAGCCGTCTGGTTATTGAGACAATTTGAAATATGGGTTCTCATAGCTTTCATGGGAACCCTAGAATTTTGGGGCATTAAGAAGGGAAGTATCTATTGCCTCTTGTTATTTACAGCCGTTTGGACAACATACCTTAGGCCCCGCATTCTAGATTTCGGTGACCGAGTGACTTCTGTGTACTGTTGGTATAAGACTATACGACTTTAACACGTTTGAAGAACAATAATCTCACGAGCTAGAGCACACAGTAGGGCATATGAAAATTGGAATCAGAAAGGCATCCTATCAGTGTAGAATTAGATATGACCGTTGCTATATATAGGCAAAGTGTGCGAGTCAGATGTGACTGGTGGTGAGATGTAAGCATTGGGGAAGCCTATCCATGAGTGCTTATCTCGCCCATAGTTGAGTCAGCTGAGGCTATCATGAACTATTTCGTGACAAATAATGACCATTTTCCATAACTCCCTGGGCCTTGCAATTTTATGTCACTAGCAGTCTTCCATTCTGCCTAGTCCTGGCCCAATCTTATAGCACTACTATGGTCCATACTGCCAGGATCAAATCAAGAACTTCTACATCACTGACTCTAGAAATTCCCATTATACCCAGTTAAACAGCGATAATAATGTCTGCACTACAGACCGCATCCTATGGGGGTGAGCCCCTCAGTGAACACAGGCTGTTGATGTTCTACATGGGCCAAGGGAAGCTGGACGGCAGTGAAGGAGCAACAGTTCATGACCGCAGGGTCGGCACGACTATAAGGGCAGTTACATCTCGTGGCGAACATCAAGAATCCTAGCAGGAAATTTCGCCAAACATTCATTCCATGATGCGGATTCAAGGGTGCTATTGATTGGTAAAAAAAAAAGGACGATCGAATCCACGAAAATGACAAGTCATCATGGGTTATTAGCTCATAGCCGTATATATATATATATATATATATAGTAGGCGTATTAATGCTGCAAAAACGAGAGAGCAATACGAGGTTCAATATTTTAGTTGCCCCAGGCCTCATCGTTGTGCATACTGTCCAGGAGAATATTCTGTAATAAAAGCGGGTATTGGGTCCAGTTGTCAACCTCTCTTGACATCAATCTGATATCGTCAATATAATGTAGAGGAATGGGCACGTCAGATGATTAGAATCGAGTCCACACATCCCCCATGTCAGCCATCCAGCCCAGCTTGGAACAGTTATAAACATGGATACAATACTGCCTGCTACCGTATGGCTTGCGGTTAGCATTTTTGTATCGAGAACACAATAGTCATAAACGTCGACATTTACCCCATTACATAAAACGCTAATATACATTGCTTACTCGCAGCGATATCCTTATCCTACCCTGTGTGGCGCTCGGAATCGTCGTTGACATAAACGCAATTACGCAACGAAGTCAAGGGATGCAAGAGACAGTTAGAGTGCACCAACATCTCACCACTTCCTGCCCCAGAACGCACCAGTCATTATGTGGGTAAATCAATCTATCCCATACTCCTTACAATGCCTCGTTCAAGAGCGGCGTTCTCAAGATTCCTAAACACTGTTGTTGTCGGATGAGCGGTAGAAAACCGTGGGCGTGGGCTCGGCTTGACAAGCAGATCTCAAGAGTAGATAGCTAATGTTTGGACAGCAACGTCCTGCTTTGGCCCTAATGGAGACGTCATGAAGTAATTCATGGTCACAAGTACACACACCCGCACACACACGCATTAACAAATCCCTGCATCTTTTGCTTACGATGTCGAAGAGGGTGCCATCTAAGATTTTCGGGTTCGTCCAAGACCCACAAAGGTCCACAGAATAAGAGCAGTCGTTCTATGTATCGGGGGGCAAGGAAAGAGGCTTTTGAGGCGCCATGACTGACTTATTCACCTTCCCTCGCCCACCCCAAAACGGTCGTCATTCCCGCCCAGCGATCATCCAGAGAGGGGCTCAAGCTACAGCCCTCGGCTAGCAAGCTCCCTCCGAGCCCCCACGACTGGGAAGAACAGGGCTGCTTGCCGCACTGAGTCTGGGAACGGCCTCATGACAGTCCGATGCCGGTATAGGCCGCCCTTGGAGAAGACACAGTAAGGTTCTGACAAAGCGGCGGGCAACAGACCCTCCGTGCTTCTTCCATGGTGCACGTCTCGTAGAAGCTGCAGCACAGGTCCGCGTGTGCGGGGGAAGCTGTCAGGGAATGGCTAACGAAGCTTCTGGCCAATCACGCGCCCAAAGCGCGTAGGAGTATCTAAAACGTCAGAGAGGGAGGGCTAATAGCTCCCTACACAAGCAAAGACGAAGCATCGTGGATCGCTTGCAGCTCATGGACCGCCGTTGTTGGTTTCGGGTCCGACCGGACGAAAGTCTACGGGCCAGTCGAGCATAATAACTTAGCGTGAATGCTTTCCGTCTCCTATGCCGTCCGCCGGTCTTGTCCAGGACGGAGCGGTTGCGGGCATGGGAACCCATCAAGGCTACCCTCTCAATGCTCGTGTCACCACGCTAGGAGGCACGTGAGTCGCTTCGAATACGAACAAGAGACGTTTGGGCCGGGGTGAAGGTTTGCCGTTACATGGACAGTGGGTGTAGTTGCTAGATTTTGTGGTCGACTAATGAGTACAGGACACACTACTGTAAGTGATATTAGGACCACAATAACTTTTTCCCCATCTAAAGTCTGCAGGCGTGTGGGTCTCAAGTCTCAACTGCCCACCAGCCTTACGGCCAACCGGTGATTCCAGACTCTGTATGGATGATGAACTCGAAGCTTGTAATGACACTCGGCGCAAGGACGGGTGAAGTGGGGGGTTTGCTTCAAATATTTTCCGAAAAGCCCGGTTTAGCGCATTGATCTGTTCAAGTCAAGCTGCGACTCGCACGTAGCTCATGCTCGTCTTGACAACGGCACGGCATAAAAAGCGACCCGTCCCCTCCCCCCCCCTTATTGTTGTTGCGTCATTGAAAACAAGCTTCTTCCCCAGCTGCAACTCACTTTCCGTCTTTTTCTTCTTCTTATTCTCCCGCCCCCCCCCCCTTTTTTTTTTTTTTTCTCTTTTCCTCTCTCTCCTTATTAACAGCATCAGGTCGCGTGGACTCTCCAGTTGGTAGTCTACCTTGAAACCGTCAAACGAGCGAGGTTGTAGCGGACGATATTGATCAACATGGTGCTGGGATCATGGACCGCCAGGATCGCCCTCGGCTTGGTGACAACTCTGCTGGTGTACCTCTGGAAAATCAACCGCGCCATGTCGACCATTTACCCTAAGGCTCAGCGGATTTCGCCTCACCGATGGACGCCAGAGAAGGTTAAGCGAACCTTTGAGCGGGTAGAGAAACAGCCCATCGACTGGACGCCGCATCTGCCGCCTAAGCTGGACAGACGTTACATCGTCGTCGGTGGCTCTGGTACGGATATATGCTTTCTCATGATCGCGGAGCACCCAGCTGATCCACGATGTTGTGTAGGTTTGGTCGGAGGGCAGATCGTCA
Source organism: Colletotrichum eleusines (assembly GCA_016807845.1). Taxonomy (NCBI): domain Eukaryota; kingdom Fungi; phylum Ascomycota; class Sordariomycetes; order Glomerellales; family Glomerellaceae; genus Colletotrichum; species Colletotrichum eleusines. The sequence goes on from JADEZO010000007.1 coordinate 2,272,951, forward strand.
TCCAGCTCATCGCGCGTGGCCACCCGCCCGAGGCCATTCGTATCATCGACTTCCGCAAGCCCGGTCGGGACGACATGAGCGAGGGCCCGGTGTCCAGAGTTGATTTTGCGCAGGCCGACATTTCATCAGAGTCAGCGACCTCTACCGCATTTGCCAAGCCATGGGCCAAGTCCGTTGCCAGTCTTCCGTTGACAGTTTTCCATACCGCCGCCGTCATCCGCCCGTCTGAGCGCAGCCCGTTGGTCTACGACCGCTGCTCCCGCGTCAACACTGACGGGACTGCACACGTTGTTGCCGCTGCCAAGACCGCCGGTGCCGACGTTCTGGTCTTCACCTCATCCTGCAGTGTGGCCCTGAAACCCGTCAAATTCTTCAACGCCCTGTGGAAGAAGTGGCCAACAGACTTCTTCCAGGTTCTTGACGAGAGTGATTTCAAGAAGCCGCTGCGAACGCACAACGAGTTCTTTGCCAACTATGCGAAATCGAAAGCCGAGGCGGAGCGCCTCGTCTGCAGCGCGAACACTATACCGCAGGACCCTTTGCAGCCAGGCGGGTTCCGCACCGGGTCCATTAGACCGGGCAATGCCATTTATGGGCATAAAGACGACTACCTCGTCGGCGCAACGGTGCGCATGGCCAGCTTCCCGACCTTCACCGCGCCTTTCGTGCAGAACTGGGTGCATGGAGCCAACGTGGCGCTGGCGCATCTTCAATATGAGGCGGCCCTTCTCGGGCTATACGCTCACAAAGTAGCCGGTCGACCGTTTTTGGTCACGGATGGTGGCCAGCCTCCGGTCTTCAAGGATTTCTACACACTCGTAGAGTCTCTCAGCGTGACGCGGTTCCATGTGCAGTATCCGCCGCCGCTTCTCCTGTTGCTGATAGCACACTGCATAGAAGCTTATTGCTTGTTGATTTGGCGGGTGCCGATGTTGCAAAAAGTGTTCCCAGAGCCACAAATGCCATTGTGTATGCTGCAACCATCGAGCATAGCCGGGTCCATCAACGCCATTATCAATGACTCTGACGCGCGTAAACGGGTAGAAGATGGCGGTTTGGGATATCAGGCCAAGTGTACGACCATGGAAGGGTTGTGTATGCAGATGGGCGCATGGAACCGATGGGTGAGGAGCGGGGGCGAGAAAGTGAGGAGCGAAAAGGGCGTGGTGAAAGATGTGCTCGAAGTCGGAGCAGAGCCTGTTGCGAGAAGAGCCTAGATTTTGATGGGTCCAAACCTCAAGAGAAGAAAGAGTGTCTAGAAACCAGTCAGACAGCTTCTAGAGACGATTGGAGTGTGTTGCATATTGAAGGTCGCCGGGCAGCTGGCGATAACGGCCATTGAGCTGTCATGCCATTGTTGGTCTCGCACATTTAAAGCAGAAATCATCTTAGAGCAAACCACAATCCATCAAACCGTTTTGGTCGTCAGCCTCAAGTAGTCCGCGAAACCGCGGGACATCGGAGGCAACAAGTTTACGCCAGACATGGGATATCGGATCAAGTGAACGGTATATGACGTCTAGGCACGGAGACGGCAGACGCGGAACTTGGATCCTCGTCCGGTCCCCACAGCTCGGCGTGCCTAGGTAGTTAGTAGTTACCGAGGTTTAGGCAGCGTAGTGGCGTTGGGGGCGGCTGCAGGGCGTTCTGTAGATCCTTTCTTGTCCCATGATGGATTCTCTTAAATCCCATGCCTGGACGAGCTTGTGTGTTTCGAAACGAAGATCGTCACGCTTTCAGTGGCGAGAAAATTGAAGAAGAATAAAAGAAAGACATCGCCCCGGTCCACTGACTTTTTGAACGATTGAAGAAAATAATTATTTTGGGGGGGGGGTGATGACGAAGACGGACAGTGTCCCTCAACAAGCGACAGACTCAGTGGCAAGGGTGTTTGTAAGCCCCGATGGCGGAGCTTTATTGGCGGTGCAGAAAGCAGAGTTCGTATCAGCCGCTTGATGTTATTCTAGGCCCAGTTCTGGGTGCAGCATCTTGAAGGCTGCAGGTGAGTGCACACGCATGGCTCGGGGTGGTTGGTGATGGAGAGGGTGTGACGAGACGGATGCAGCTGGAAGATGCCGATGACTGGCGTAGCTGCCGATTGACCGATACGATGCCGGCTCAGTAGCTCCGGGGCGACTTGGCAAGTTGCTGGCAACCCAAGTGTCCAACGTTGAATTGGCATGGGAGGAAGAAGCCTGTGGAACCCAAGTACTTGGACAAGCAAAGCCAGAAGCCATTGTCGTGACAAACCAGGCTCGATTAGAAGTCGACAAAAGTATACCTCGGTGTTTGGTGTTCGCCAACGGTCAGCCCCTCACCCTGGTCACTCCCCGGCTGCTGATGAAGATCACCAAAAAGCTAGGCGAGTGCAATTGGCAATGTTGATTGGACAGTAAGCTTGCGGCTAGCTCTGCACCCAAGACGTTGGGGAGCTAGCTGAATGTTGGTCGCCACAGGTGCCAGGTTGCGCTACCTACATATGCGAAAGGTTAGGTCTTCACGTCTTATTCACACTACATAGTACTTGCGGTCGGCGTTAGTGAACTGTGTGTGACTGGGTCGCTTTGCTGATTCGAGAAGAGGGACGGACCTGTGGTTTTGGAGCCGGCCCCAATTCTTTTGCGGGACGAGAAGGCGCGCGTCACTTTGCAGGGGGCTTGGGTGGCTGGCCTCTTTGCGCAGCGATGGTTCATTGGTGGCGTCCAACGGCCTTGGGGCGCGAAGGTCCGCTCGCGTCGGGCTTGCTCCACGACAAGGTGGATGGATGAGCGGATGATATCTTCAGGGCTAGCAGGACAGGCAGGGTACATGCACTATCAGTTCAAGTTGGAGCCGGGTTCGACCGAGAGCTGCTACATAGATATCCATTCGGGTGGCCTACTACGACAAGCGGAATGTGTCGTGCGACAATCCAATACTGGGGGCCCTTAGGTATCTGCGCTGCGGACAAGCGATTCGAAAGCAAGGGGGTTTCGCAAACAGAAACAGGCCATGGGTCAAGACCGCGGCAGGGAGCCAGTGACCATGGTCGCATTTCAGAGACGCCAAGAACGAGGACTCGGTGATATGATGTGGGAAAGGGGACATGTGCGTTTCGGAAGATGAGACATCTTGAGGGAGGCAAATGACACGATACCAAGGAGATGATGCCGGTTGTTGTTGTTGTTGTTGTTGTTGTTGTTGTTCTCGTTGATGCTGACCACCGCTTGACCTGGCCGACCAGGCAGTCCGGAGATAAGGCAAGAACGGCTCATCCCTGCGAAGATGGACTGCGGAGAAGAGGCACCTAACCTAGGTAACGTGAGTTGGTTGCCGCCAGCCGGACGCATCAAGTCATCGAAACCCGAGAGAATGCGAAGGCGATTGGGGGCCCCCGGTGAAGGCAAGTGGAACGGCCTGGATTGCGTCCAATTGATTGGTAACAGATACCCATTTACCCACCTTGTCTTTCTCCACACTAAACGTGAAGTCTCCACGGACCACGGCAGCATATACAAGTACCTGTGGCTGGTGTTCCTGGAGCTGTCTAGTCTCAATGGGAGATAGCGTCTTTTCTGGTAAACCAAAGAGAGTGGGGCATGGAAAGAAATGCGGAAGGTGGAGCTGCGTTGGGTAGCGGTAGCCCGAGATGAAAGCCCGGGCCTGCAAGAGCGGAGGAACCTAGTGGTGGGTAGACTACTTACCTTGGTACCTTGGTACCCAACGCAGGCTAACCTTCTCTCTCTTTCATTCTTTCTGTAGGTATGAATGAGACCGTAGGCGCGAGGAATGTGACTGTCTGTCATGGCCAGCGCCATTGAACAGTTCAATGGACAGACGGAGAGACGAATACCACCCCGAGGCTAATCAAGTAAGCCGGATTGGAAGCTGTAATGAATTACATGTGGCCCGTCGCCATACGGACAATGAGAACAGGGCGAGGGGGTAAACCATCCAACCAGCTTGGCATGATGACACTCGGCGCCGGTGCCATTGGAGTGCGGCTGACTGCCGGACCATATCTGGAGTAATCATGGAAGGTGAAAAAGCAGCGACGACGCGGATGAAGCCCTCACGAGGAAGCAAGGAAAGTTTCAGTGTCCAAAGTCTGAAGCGACAGGGGCCAGGTATAGTGACCGGGGCAGCTAATACCTGCTCATTGACGGACATCCACCACAAATGTACCCCTCAGCAATCGACGGCGTCGATGACCGCGACTACGATGTGCAAAGCCAAAACGTTACGTCGCAAAAAAACACGATTAAACCAGCCATGTCGAGCCGCGTAAACCGTAAAGCAAAGTTGGGCATTTCATGTATGTCGAGTGCCCGAAGCAGCGTTCCTATCTTGCCTAGGTAGGTACCTACAGCAGGTGCTAGATAGGTCATCTCGTGCGAGGCTACCTATTGGGTACGTGCAGCCCCGGTTGGTCGGTCGGCAACATATCCTTGCCGATAACAGAAAAGCGTGGGCCGTCTGTGCGAATCAGGTATCTGGCGACTCCGATTCGGTGTCGGGTCGCTTTCACCGCGATGCGAGGGAAATCTGATAGAGATTGTGAACGGGGGTAGGTAGGTAGGTAGGTACCTTCCTGGTCGTTTCCCTCCTCCACCTTCCCCACTGTGACCCGACAAGATGTGGATTTCAGCCACAAGTATACACAGTTTGTGTGGGAAGGAGCCAAGAACGGCCGGCGACTAAATGCACACACCCATATCATAACGGAAGGCAGGCATCGTACTGTAGGTAGGTAGGTGGGTGAGGGAACGAGGGAAGAAACACACCACGGCCCGTCGGCCGGACAGGTGCCACAACCAACCCATGCCTTCCTTGCCTGCCTTTCTGATTTCTCATGTTTGCAAGAGGAAAGGTGTGGTTTCTGTTGTTCCACCAGTAATCCTTGTAATCGTCCGTCTTCTAGCACCTCCGACTCCGTACCTCCCTTCTCACACATTTTTTCCCACCTTCCTCTCTCCGCCCCCCATTGCACTTACCACATTTGAGGCAAGCGTGGCCCGGAGCTAGACGTGGGAACCATACCTGCCTGCCTGCCTGCCTGTTGCCGTCGTTGTATGTTTGCTTGCCTCGCAATAAAACCACATCGTTGCCCGCTTCGCCCGTCTGTTGTGATCGAGCTTTTCCTCTTTTCCCGCCTACCGTCCGTCAAACATCACCAACAAGCAGATCAGGCACAACATTTTCACATTGTCGTCTACGATACCTTGGAACTCAGTATAGCTTGATTGATCGTCAGACATCTTGCCCGTCTCCTTCCGTCGATCCAAACGACGCAACACCAACAAACACCACACATTCCACTATCTCTGCGCAGCATAACAACTCGCCAACATGCGTACTTCTTTCGCCGTTCTGGCCCTCTCGGCTGCCTCTACCGTCTCTGCCCAGCGCAAGGTCTTCACCGCTGCCGATATCAACGTCGGCGCTCTCAGTGTCAACCAGAGAGGTGAGCCAATTTGAACTGCATTGCTTTTGCCGGCGCCACCGTATCGGAATTTGAAGCTGACTTTTCACTCCCAGCCAACTGGTGTGTCGCCGAGCGCAACACTTGCACAGTTCTCTGCCAGCATGCCACCACCGCCAACGACTGTGACTCGGTAAGTCGCTCGGTCTTTTCTTCAGCTTTAATCAGAGCGCCAACTATCTTGTTCCTCGTCCTTGACATGATTTTGTCCTCCCTCCCTCCCCCAAAAGTCACTCTCCTTGCAAGAAGGCTCGACTGCTGTAGCTGTGCTAACTCCCCATCGCCAGACCACTCTCGAGTACTCTTGCCTCTGCTCCTCCAACGGCTCCGCCCCCGCTCTCGAGTACTACGAGCAGACTATGCCCACCTTCATCTGCAACAAGGCATTCGAAGATTGCATCGCCGCCAACGTTGGCAACAAGCCCGGCCAGGACAATTGCACCTCGTCCATCAAGTCTCAGTGCGGCACCATCGATGCTCAGGCTGACGAGGCTGCTGGTACCACCACCTCGGCCGCGGCCGCCACCCAAGCTCCCAGTGGAACTGGCAGCGCCAATGCTGGCGCCACCACGGCTCCCAGTAGCTCCCTCTCGTCCGCGTGGGCCGCCCCGACTGCCAACCCTGCCCGCTACGGCAACGCGGCTGCTGTTGCTGCCATTGGTCTCTTCGCATACATGCTCTGAACGTCCGCGATCCTACAAAATGCCGCTACTCAGAGTTGTAATGGGTTCACGCGACGACAAGCGTAGCCACCGCAGACTTGAGGGACGGCCTTTCACTTCTCTGTATTCACGTTCCCTACTACCCGATCCCGCGTGCCTGCCACGCGGCCCTAATTTTTTAACGAGGAATACGTGTAATCACGCGATGGAGACGATGGATATTCCCAACCGTTGGTATCTTGAAGTTGGAGGAGGAGTTAGTGCGTTATAGGGCATGGGGTGATGCCACCCAGTGTAGTTGTTTTTTGCTCTGCATCTTGTGTTTTAGGCATGATTGAGGACAGTCAAGACGACGTCAAAGAAATGAATTGATTCCCCCCCACAGCCCTTGTCCACACCTGCTTTGGGTCTCTCGGATCTGGGTGCCTATATGGTTGTCAAACAATGAGCTGAGACAACCTCTGGTGCTTTATTCTCGCTATATCTTTTGCGCTCTGTCGCTTGTGGTTCCTCACTAACAATCGTCTTTATCAACACCACAAGCATCAAAGAATTCGAAAGAATGGTTGCACTGGCGCCATTGTCTCACGCTGCTACTGTTCTTCAAGGGGCACACTCCAGTTGAGGACGACTCTCATTGTCTTTGCGCTGGCGTAGATTGGTTTGATAGCAAATGCTGACAGTCGTGATAGTACATATGTTGCCTCCTCCCATCATGGACAAGATGCCAATCCGACATCTCTAACGCATACTCCAGCAACAATTAGTACAATATCGCAACCACTGACCAACGGCAAACGTTCAACTCCACACCAATCAACTCAATCAGCTTGTTATCAAGAATACTCCCGATTCCGCTATGGATGGCCTCAAGAAACCCACCACGCCCCCACGCGTGTCCTTTGGCGTGGAGCTCGAATTCTTCGTCGCCTTCGTCGTGGAAGGAGAACCCGACCCTGATGCAGACATCAAGCATCAGTTGCAGCCGCTAATTACTGTTCCAGTCGATTGGGAGCTACCCACAGAAGAGGGCCAGATGAGTGGCGTTCCAGGTAGGACACACAGCTCGAAAACGGCGGAACACGTGTATGGCCAGATCGAGCGTGCCCTAGCCGATGCGGGTCTACCGGTGATGGGCAACAGAGGACAGTACGGTAAGCCCGGTTCCGCCCAAGCCATCCACGGCAAGCAGATCATGTCATCATTCCGGGTCTTGGAGGATGTCTCTCTAAAAGCAGATTGGGTCGACGGGTACCGTTGGCAGCGGGTTGAGTTGAACTCCCCGGCCATGTATGACATGGAGCTGTCCTACGACATGCTCCGGGTCGCGGTAAGTACAATCACGACCAGTTTCCGGTGCCGCGTGAACCCCAGCTGCGGCTTCCATGTCCATGTGGGCGCAGGACCGACGCAGAGGATCGATGCAAGAACGTTGCGGCAGTTCGCTGCATTGTTGTGGGCGGCTGATCCTGTCATCAGTAGACTCCACCCCCCTTGGCGTTCCATCACCGGTTACAGTCAATCTGCTCGAGTGAACGAGATCACTGATCTCGGCAAAGGCTATAACTCGGCTGAAGTCGTGTTTGACGAGGTCCGGAAAGGTATCCGTGGCCAACATCCGGACGCGAAGAACCCGCCAGGATTCAAGATGACAAAGGTCCTAGGGAGAGACCGTCGCCTTGGTGAGTCGGTTGAGGTAGATGTGAGCCCAGATGCGATATCTCACGAGATCGAGCTGGACCAAGAGGATGACCTGGCGCTCCTCGAAACAGAGCCGTGGCAGCATCAGCAAGATGTACCGGTGGCGAAAGGCACCAAGCCAGACGCGGGTGACATAAGCGAAGAATTTGGGTTCCCCCCGTTCACTTACGAAGCCCCGGTTCCGATGCCGAGGGACTACCGTAACCCGACATCCGACAGGTACGCCCCTCCCCGGCCCCGCCCTCCACCCATTGCCCGCCGCTACCGCCGTGTTCCGGGAACGATGCGGAGGGATATCCGCGAGGACCCAAATTTCCTCGAAGGCTATCTCATGAGCTCGGGGGGCAACATTGAAGTCCACGGCCATAGGGTCCCACCGGCCCGATGGGATGTGATGTCCGGCGTCCGAGACCTCTTGGGTGCCGACTTGACGGTCGCCCAGATCGGAGAGCTTATGAGGAATAAGTCGTTCCCCAAACACATCAACTACAAGTTCGACGCGTACAGCCTACGGAGGGTCAACGCCCAGGACCCGACGCGGAGCGCCTCGTCATTCGAGCGGACCGGCGACTGGGTTGACACCAAGATGAACACAATCGAGTTCCGCGAGGCGGCGGGGTCGCTCGATATGGGGTGGATCGTAACGTGGGCGCGGATCTGCTGCCGGCTGCTCGAGTGGAGCCGGGACGCCGCGCCGGCGGAGTTCCTGTGCGTGATCCGCCTGCTGGCGTGGGCCCAGGAGGAACAGGGCGCGCAGTACGACGTCGTCGACTTTCTGATTGACCTGGGGCTCTTGAAAGAGGCGCGGTTCTGCGAGGAGAGGCTGGAAAAGGGGGAGGCCGCGTGGTGGGAGTGTCTGAACCTCGGCATGCCCGAAGGCACCAGCGAGACCTGGCCGTCGTGGCCGGAGATGGGGGAAGACTTGAACCTTCCTTGGTATCAAGACACCGGCCATGGGGGGATCGCCGACCACAGGGGGGTTGCTAGCCATGGGGGAGTTGCCGGCCATGGTGTGATCGTTGGAGACGTGTGGGGCGGGGAAGGGGGCGAGTACCAGTTCGACGATTCGGAGGATGATGACGAGGACGAGGAGCTGCAGCCGCCCTACAAGATGGAAAAGCTGAAGGGGCCCGTCGAGCTGGATGCCCAGAGGCCCGTTGAGATGGACGCCAAGGATACAGAGATCCGCCTGCGTGAGGGCATCATTTCCGATGGGGTTATTGCGAGCGACGACGGCGACAGTCGCGAGGCGCAAGGTGAGTCGGCGGCTGTGGCGACGGCGGCGATGACGTACCCGAGGACGAGCAAGGAGCGGTTTACGATTGATTGATTGTGTGTTGTGACTGATTTCTGACGGTAGGATTCGTCGGAGACGGGGATATGGATTCGAATTCGGAGTTGGAACCGGGGTACTCTTGGGGCGGAGAGAGTTCTCCTGAAAAGGAGGCTGTGACGGACGAAGACGGGTTTGAGATTGTGGATGTTGAAGAATGAATGAGTTTGGTTTCTGAGGCAGCTGGCAAGGGACGACTGGTGTAGATGGCATATGACATTCAAGATTATGTTTCGACACTGTTTCAACGGCAAAGAATGATTGTTTCCAAGATTGTAATCCCACTTTGGCCATGAACGTTGGCTCAAAATATCTGGCGGCCGTTGTTCGACCAAAGGCTGCGTAGCTACTTGAGCCCTTGACTCCCGCCTATCCTCTTAAAATAACATGGCCAATACCGGTACAACACACCCTGAGCGCAACAGTAGCAAGGAGTCGGTCGGCTGTTCATCAGGGCCTGGTGTGTTCAGAAGTATAGAAATTAATGGGAGGAGCACGGTCAATGTCTTCCGTAGCGACTTGGACGGGACGGCAATAGAAAGTGCTAGAACGCTACTGTGTTCTGACCGGAAGAGGGTGAGGACTGTTCGCGGCACGTTACTTTGGATCATCGTCGTCTCAGGGACCACTTATTAGGAGTCAACGCGCAGATAGATATGGACTCTACAGACGCAGGTTGCGTGACATGGTTGTTCCTTTTCTGGAGCAACGAAGAGCTCAGAACTTTGTCGGGGGTCGCCAGGGGCGCTCGCGAAGGCAGAGCCTGCCTCGAGATGTGAGCGCAACGACTAGAGCCGGTGACCTGAACAAACCAGCCGAGCACGGCTTGCTGAGGCCCGTACCTTCCACAATGTTCGAGGCTTCGAAAACTGGCGGCCAGGTTCCAATGCATTGTTCGCTGTCGCAGGCCGCCGGGCCAGGGCTGTTATTGATGTTGTTGTTGTCGAAGTCCGCTGAACAAAGAGACAGATCGAGCCGTGAGCCACTGCCGAAGAGTTCCCCGGGGCTATATTAAAGGCTGGAGTCATGTCACTCAGCGCCAGTCCCCCCAAGGGCTTGAATGTTCTGGACTAGGAGATAAGGCAACGGCAAGATCCTTAGCATACTCTAGTCCGCGTAGTATCTCGTCTCATCATGGACTCCAACATAGCACGCCCGTCAGACCTCAACATTCTCGATCGCCTGGCTGTTCTCCCCGTCGAACTTCAGTGTCAGGTTGTCTTCGAGCTTCTAACGGAAAGTAGCCCCTGCTGCGCCATGTCCCTTTTCGTCCCGGACTGGGGCGTCTGCACACACGCGGCGGACCCCGTCAACGACATTTACGACCTGCAGCGGATTGACGTCTACACCAGGAGCGCAGGTGCCGTGCGAGGTAAGTTCGAGGCCCGGGTGAGGCATGACGACGACGCTGGCGGCCACGTGTTTTTCCCGTCGGCGAAGCAGACGGCGCCGAACGGCCCGGGTGCGCTGATGGGCGAGCTCGGACGGAGGTTCCCGGACGCGATGGGGAGGGCTATGCGAGACCTCGAGCGTCACGGTCTGCATTGCTTCGAGCAGTTCTGGCCGAGGGGTCCGGACGACGAGATAGGTAAGTGCATGGCGGGCGGGGCGTTGGTGTTCCGCGAGCGGCGCGGCGGGACGGCTGGTGATCTGGACGGGCCGACCACGCCAATGGCCCCGGTGCCTTCCCCCCGCCATTTGATGTTCAACGGCTTCCCGAGGGACCCCTGGCGCGAAGTGCGCCTGCGTCGCAACGCGCTCAACAGATTCCGGCTCGAGATGAGGCTCCTCGTCGAGCGGGGCCCGGAGCTCCTCGCCGTTACGTGGGGCGCCATGACGCAGCTCGAGACCCTCTACCTCGACCTGCGCGCCTACGGGCGGGGGTGGGTAGGCGAAGACAGCGGCCGTCTCGGCGCGACGGCGATGGCGTGCCTGCGGCTCCGGTCTCTCGTGATCGCGGGGCTGCGGAGTGGCGACCGGTACGCGAGGCCTGCGGGCTGGCAGCTTTGCGACTGGGAGACGGACGAGGCGGAGGTCGGCGGCGGTGTGAACTGGGTCAAGGTATTTTGCGGGGCCGTCAGGGAGGGCGGAAGACTGGTGTTTGTTGATCGGCGCATGCTGGACATCAGCTGGGAGGGGTGGAGGATGAGGGCGGAGAAGGAGGGGCTGCTGTCCCCCGAACCCGAGGAGGCGGTAATGGGGGCCGGCGAGTCCGAGAATGCGGCGTATATGAGGCACGTCGAGAAGGCGTTGAGGTAGAACGTAGTAGACAGATCAAGTTGTCTTCTTCCATCAAAGACCGACTCTGCCCGACTTCCTTGGTGGCTGTCTGGGGCGGGTCAGGAAATCTGCGACCAGGGCAACAAGACGCCGCCGACGGAACGCGCGCTGGGCAGCCACCGTGGGAGACAAAACAGCTAACTATATTTCCTATCTGTAAAGTGCTAAACCCTCCTGCTCCCGAAGTCTTCCTTGCGCCGCCGCGGCGCTCCTCGCCGACCGAAGCGATGGCGCTGTTGCACTTCTAGGTTGCCTTGATGACGATGTAGCTGTCGGTCTGGCGCTCTTGTCCAAGGCCGACAGGGTGAACACGACGTATAGCTCGCATGACGAGTCTTGCTCCTGTAGAAGCGCGCCCTCTTCACCCCTGCGACGTCGATGGGAAGTTGCTGCGGCATTCCCTGGCTGTGTATAGATAGAGCTACTCTGACAGTCTGGCCTCGCGACACCGCCGCCTCCCACAAAACTGCGACGTTTCTGCCATTGACCCAGTGATGGCTCTTATGCCCCCTCTTTGCGAATCTTATTAATTGGGCAGTCGCGGTACTGACCCGCGTCTTCTGAGACTGCCGGTTAGCTCTTCCGTCGAGGTCCACACCCAGAAGTGGGCGGGTCTTACGGGCAATTTGTCCCGCGGGGACGTGTAATGAATGGGGTTGTTTGCAGGCCGTCGGACAAAAAGGCGTTTTCTTTTCCCCTTGTTCTTCTCAAAGCCGCTCGTCCCAGACCCAACGTCCATCAAGTTTCCCTCCGCAGTTTGGGCGGTGGGGATGAGGAACAAGTCTCGTTCACTCGTCCTCGTTCTCGGCGTCGTCGGCCAGGACGCGCATGCGGGAGGCCTCCTCCTCGGAGTCGCCTGGGGGCGGTTTGTTGGGCTTGATGCCCTCCATCTGGAGGTAGCGCACGAGGGTCTTTGTGGCGCAGGTGACGCCGGTCTCGCGCTTGAGCTCGGCGTAGGAGACGGCAGGCTTCTCCTTGAGGACGCGCAGGAGGTTCTTGACGTCCCTGTCGGACAGGATGCGGGGACGGCCTGGTCGGGGGCGGTCGCGACCGGCCTGCTGGAGGCGGTAGCGGGTGACGATGCCCTTGATGGAAGAGACGGGGACCTCCTCCTTGAGCGAGATCTCCTTGAGGGACATGCCGAGCTCTGAGAGCACGGCGATGCGGGCGCGTTTCTCCGGGGAGTACTGCGGCTTGCGGGGTTTGGGCTCCAGGGCGGCGCGACGAGGCATGGTGGGCTAGGCTGAGGGGGGTAAAATGAAATGAGCGGTGTGAGAAAGGGGGTCTGTTTCGGCACACGAGGAGGAGCAGAGCGGTGTCTGTGAAGGGAAAGGGGATGAGTTGGCTTGAAGGGGACGCTGGGTTGATGAGTTTTTGGAGGTTGAGAGGATGTAAGGATGAGAAGGGCGACGTTCGAATTTTCTTTTTTTTGTTTTTTTTTTCTTCCCTCCTTCCCACGGTCCCGGTGGCCGACCCACTTTCTCGGGGTGGATCAGGGGTGTCGCATTCGGGGTAGTGGATACGAGGGCTCTTGGGCGGGTCGCGCTTGTGCTTGTCTTTCTGGGGAGGTGACAGAGAGAGAGAGAGATGTTTGTGTCTGGTCTGGTTGGTGCGTGTGTGTGTCGGGTGAATAAGCAAGTTGAGCAATCAAGCAAGCCTCCAGTCAGAGGCTCTTGCTTCCCTTTTTGGTTTTGGGACTTGTCGGTTTGTAATGCCCTCCATCCTCCTCACACATCACGTTCCTCTTGTACCCTCGACCTTTCGCGGTCAGACACGGCCTCAGACCGGATCGGAAGCGCTCGGCTAAACTCCGTATCAAGTCACCCAGTCAGTCTACCTATCTACCCGCGATAACTCTAATCTCCGTCGCGTCAAACACGCCAGCCAGCCAGCCAGCCAGCCCGCCAGCCCCCCTCGGAAACGAGGACCCCTTGGGTAGGTAGGTAGGTAGGCACGTAGGTAGGTACTGGGTACTGAGTCTCTCTTGTGGCAAAATCAACTATTGCGTGAAGTTGACTGACGCGTTGCTTATTATGGCCAACTATGTGAGGAAAAAAAAGGGGAGGGGGACGCGGTGTGGGGGGGAAGACAGGGATTCCTGCAGTCACCCGCCAGAAAGCGCGTTTTCGACCGCATCTAGCTAGCTTTCTCTACCTACTACTACGTATTACACTAGTCTCGGTGCAGCCCTGTCGTCATTCTCTCGACTGTTTCTCTCAGTGCAGTGTACGCTTGAGACAGGTGCATGAGAAAAGGACCCTCCGTTTCAACACGCGCCCTCTCCTTGGCCAGAGCCGGCACATGTTTGCGACGAATGGCGTCCAAGACGGCGAGCACCTCCAAGTGAGTTGAGTCTCACTCGCATCGGCCACAAAGTCACTTTGCTTCTTGCCCGCTGGGCTCGGTCAGCAATAGTTTCTTTTCCACCATCTGGTTCGTTCCTCCTGAGATGATGCGACCAAACCCCTAATGGGCTAGGAACCTTTAGCCGATAAGGAAAACGAATGACCAAAGCCAAGGTCCGGTGCAGTGTTATCGTGTATCACGTGATATCATCCATCAATTAGTGGCTGAATACCGCACTTGGTAGGTACCTACAGCTTTCCCGAGATGCCCCTATTCGGGATTGTGTAGAAAGGCTAGTTGAACTCCTTTCTTTTCTTCTTTTCTTCTTCTTCTTTTTTTTTTTTTCATTTTCATTTTATCTTTGTTTTTGCCTCTTTTCTCTCTTTTCTTTGTCTTCCGAAAGGGGGAGCAATATTCTAATGCTTTTTCTTTTCTTTCCCCCCCCCTTCCATGGCCTATCTCACGAACACCCCCCCGAGCGGGCGCTTGGGCCTAAATTCCTTCGGTTGAGACCTAGGCCTGGATTAAGGTAGTCACATCGATTCAATACTTTCATCGCAGTCATACTGAGTTGTGTCTGCTTGAGGTTGTTTCCCTCGTGTCTCCCAATCAACTCAAGAGAAGGGGGGGTTATGGTGTTTTTGTGTGACAATATTGCTCGCTGGTCGTTGAGTAGTAGATTGTATGTTTTGGGAATCAAAGGCAGATATCATATGTACCTGCAAGGGCTTCCCACCTAATGGCCAACAACGATCGAGGCACCCTGACAACAGGCAAGCACTTTTCGCCTTGCTGGTATGGACACTTTAACCGCCACCGCGTTTAGTGTTCTCTTCGTTTCTCCTGAGACGGAAGGTGTCTTGGGGAAACGAGAAGGAGACAAGTAGCGTCTTCCCTGCTGCTTCACTCTACATCATGTTTGCTTCGTCAGGGCCGGGCCAAAGGACACCGAATCCCTCAGGGAGTTTTCTGAACAGAAGACGTAGCTAGATAGTTCGCGGACAAAGCCGACAGATACCCGTCGTGCGATACAGATGCTCTTTACACCGTGGCCGTTGTCATCAGTGGGCATCTCGGGAGTCCCGAGTCCGACTTGAGGAGATGGTACCTCGGTTCAACTTATTAGTTGAGCCCTTGCAGCCAAGTTTCCCTACGTGCAATTGCATGCTCTGATTGTCATCCGACCATGGAGCCTCTCGAGCCGGTCAAGGGCGCACCTGGGTATCTGGTTCGGAAGCCCCGGAAACCATGGGGCCAAGTTGGGTCAGTGTTGTTAACAACGTCTTCATTCTTCGTGATGTGTTTGCCTGTGATAAGCCTGTGTGGAACCCTGCCAACTAAGGCAGGTTGCCAAGCCGTTACGATGTTATCGGCTACTCTTGTCGCACCCTTCCCAGCGTTCACCGAGGACGCATTCCATCACAACCGCAAACCTGATCCCTCATTCGCGTTTCTCCGCCTTCTTCTTCTTCGTCTCCTCCTTGAACTTTTCAAAGTCTGCCTGCCTGTCCGGCGCCAGCTTCATGAACGGGATGTCGTCCTCCATGACCTTACCCGCAACCCTCACCGGCTCCGATGGCTGCAGACAAAACACCATCCGCGCCCACTTGTCAGTGGCGTTCTTCCACCCGTGCATAGTGCCCCGCTGGATCATGATGTCGCCCTCCCCCAGCGTCCTCACGGCGCCGTCGTCCAGGTGGCACTCGACCTCGCCCTTGAGTACGATGCCGTAGTCGCACGACTCGGTCCGGTGCATCATGGGCTCCGTTTTCGGGCCAAAGTCCACGACGCGCAGCACGGAGCCCGAGGGCAGGTGCAGAGTCGGCATGCGCGGGTGGTGCGGGGCGTATTCGGCCAGGTCCCTGTCGTCGTCCATTTTGACAGGCGACTCGGAGGTCGTGTAGCAGGTGTGGAAGAGCATGTTGGGCAGAGGGTCCGGCGTCACCTCCACGGGGAAGGCGTCTGAGTAGACGGCGCGGCCGTTGGAATCGTGTGTGGTAATGTGCCGTCGGACAGGGCCGAGAGGAAGATCCCCGGGGGCAGGGACGGCTCCGGGGGACGACATTATGGGTTGTACGTATGACCTGTTGAGTGACAGGACACGCAAGGCAGCAGATGGTGCTGATCCGTGGAAGAAAGAGCTGGGGTCAGAAGCTGAATGACACGCAATTGCCCAGAGACAGGATCTCGTTTCTTGGACCCCGATACAGTCTCTTTGTTGGGAGGTCGTCTGAGTGGGTTGTCTCACAGGTCAGGCCAGTGCTCGCTCCTTTGAAGCTCAAGGGGAGATGGGTGAGGCGAAGTAGGGAACGAAGGGTGCCCTTTTTATGAAGGTACGATGGCCAACGGCCAAAAGGCTATTGACATCGGTGCACAGACTTCGGGGCCTCGCCTACAGAGTTAGTTCGAGGAGGAGGAGGGGAAGGAGGAGAAGGCCACGTCTCTAGCCAAGTGACAACGCCCTGGCTCGGCGGCGTTGTCTCCTCAACTGGCGCGGAAAAGTTTGCATGTCTTTCCCGCATGACTTTTCGTATAGTCCCGCTTGCGTGGTAGACACGGCTTCGAGGCGTAGCTGCATACTGTGCGCACTTCCTGCCCCTCCCCCGAGCGGTTGGAGACGTGATGGTGGCTGGGGCGATCATGCCAGACAGATTCACCTACCAATGCTATTCATGGCTGTTCCAATTAGTCCACTGTGCTTTGCGCACGCAAGATCGAGAAACCAAGACGAGCAGGATTCGTTAGGCGCATACGCACACAGTCAGCGAATGGCGGCGAAGTGCCGATCTCATGCAGTAGTGAGCCTGTATGCCAACAACTCCGAGGATCGGGCATGATAAGCTTGCCAATGATTAGGGGAAGGCCGTAACCAAGCATGGTTCGGTTTTCGAGCGGCATTCCATTACTACCTACGTGTCTTGATCGGGTGCGTGGGTCTCTTCGGGTTTGATCACTCATACAAAGCTGTGATGTAAGTCTCAGGAAGTGGTCACCGCCTGCGCCGACCGTGCTCACTGTTCCCGCCGAGCGTATGGCTATCTGTTGAGAATCACCAGTCTGAATTGAGTTTGGATGCATAGTGGCTGCACTTGGTGCAGGATGCGCATCCAAAAATGCAACGCCCGCTTTGTGCGACATAACCTCAGTGATAATGTTTGGTCCTTGGCAGACGTGTCAATGGTCAAGACATAGTAGGGCTCGGTTGGACCAGGCTTCCTGGGGCAAGTCGGTAAGGCAAACAGTCAATTGCGGACATCAGGACACGGTGAGAAACCAATGTAATTCAATGGACTGCTTGGTGCATAGCCCGCGCCACACCAACCAGCATTCGATAGACCGCTGCCGAAACTGAAGCGAGTCGTTGAACTGCAGGCTTATCGATGCGCAATACCATGCTTGGTTAGGTCTTTGATCTCATCTCGCCTGACTGACACGGTTGTTCCAAGACCTGCGGTCGACCGCCGTTCTGACACCCATCTAAACAGCGGGGAGGGTTCCTTTCTGTCGCCTCGTGTTCTAGAAGGTCACTGGCAGAACAACCCTCCTCAAGGCATGCATCCCTGATACCATCTGCCTCGTAAAACAGCACCGGGCAGAAGGTAGGCTCTCCGTAGGTCACAGTCGAGGTCTGATTCTTCTGACGCAATATTTCAAGAACAGGGAGGTACCGCCGGGACCAAGTCCCGGGCTGATAAGAAGACATCAACATTGGCATCACCCGACGTGTTGTCCGAGCGAGCGAAGAGGGCCATCGGCCATCGAACTTGATGTGCCGCACAATTTGGCCTCTTGAAGAGCTAAATTCTTTGATCGAGACAACAACCAAACAATGCTGCAGCCTGGGTCACCCCCTCCGCCACTGGACGATGGGGTGACCACACCGTGGGTTCGCTGCTCTCATCCGCTGCCTTTGTTAGTCACGTTTCTCGACCACCATTCCTCACAGCCGACAACCTTCTTCGCCGTTCTTGCCTCTTCTGCTGCAAACACCATGGCATGTGACCGAATGACTTCTTCGAGAGAACAACCGATGAATTCGTTTTGAGCCCTCTCTGCAGTCCAGCCGTGGTTCTTGACTCGATCCACCGCTAGGATGAACTGCCGCGCAAGGCCCTTGTCGCCACCCCCATGGCCCGCATCTTCAATGGTTGGGTGGTATGATTGAGTAGCACCTGTATTGAAGTCATCAATGGTGATTGTACGAGAGTCGGCATATATTTCGCCATCAACGCCGTATACGTGCGTGTACCTCTCGCAGATCTTTTTCGTGTGCGCGACCATGTGTAGCGTGGCAGACTTGGCCTGCCGGTGTGTTTCCGAATCTGCCGTCGTTGCATCGTCCCAGGTGATGGTCACGGTCTGTTCGTCGCACACGTTGTTATCCGCGTCGAATACACAGCGTCCGAACCAATTCCGCGAAGCTACTACGTCCTTGGGGGTGGCCTCATCGTAGTCTTCGGCAAGCTTGGCGGCCAGGGCTTTGTTTCGCTCAGATGTCGTAGAGAAATCCTCAATCTCGGGAAGCACGATGCTGACCGGCCAATCGGTATTTCCAGAGCCAAGGCCTTTGTGGTCTGGGCCCAGGTAAACATTCTTGGCCGAGTACTTGCATCCTTGCTCACCCAGCGGACAGGACAAACAGTTGGTTGCGTTCCCTGCCGCGGCGGGTTTGCGACTTTTCCTAAATAGTTGCAAGGAACCGGTAGACGATATGGTGGATGGAAGATGGGGGGCACCCTGTCCGGCTTTGACAGGAGCACTGAGAAGCCAGAGAAGCAGATCAATGTCATGGCAGCTCTTGGTCAGAAGGCTCGGCGCTGTTGTTTTTTCATTTCGCCAGTTGCCGCGCACATAAGAGTGTGTGAAGTGCCACCAGCCCACTGGCTCGGTGTGCACGATTTTGATAATATCACCAATGACACGGTCTTCGAGAAGGAGCTTGCGAAGGAGAATATTGTGTGGGCTGTAACGGAGAACATGGCCAATCGAGAAGACGTTCTTAGGCTCCTGGCCGGCAGGTTGCTTGAGAGCGTCGAACATGTCGAGGCAATCGTTGAGGGATGTAGCCAGAGGTTTCTCGCACATGAGATGCAGGCCCAGAGGTGCGAGACCAACGACGACATCGCGGTGCATTTCGTCAAGAACACATATGAAAGCAGCATCGACGCCAGGCGGCACGTCTTCGCCGGCGGCTTCTCTCTCGCGACGGCGCGTCTCGTAGGCAAGGAACTCGGTCCAGTCGGCAAACTGTTGTCCTTCCTGTGGATTGTCCGAACCCCAGATGTAGGTCCGGCCAAAGGTCTGCCGCTTGTAGGCGATGGGCTCAGCTACAGCGGCAACGAGACCGTTGCTGGAGGTCTCGGTCGCGCGAGCGTAGGCCTGGCCGCGAGAACCAGCACCAATGATCAGTATGCGAGGTGGTGAAGCGGACATGGCAGGTTTCTCTGATGGTACTAGAGTTGGCTGGTCATCATGAGGCATCGCAACAGGCGAGCCCGACTTCTTGAGGGACGACATGACGAACGAGCTTTCGGAGGAACTCGAGCCTTCAATCTTTTTTGGTTATGAGTTCTCGGGTTGTCCACAGACTGTTGACCAGTGCTCCGAGATGAGATTTATGACCGTGGCGAGCGAACAAGGTCGTTTCAACTGGGCGAAAACATGAAGAAGTGCAGATTGGGTGTGTATTCGGTGACAGGAGCTCGGGTGGTTTATCATAACGGCATCGAGGTATCCGTACCTGCCTTAACCTGAGTGCTATATGATAGGTACCTACCTACCTAGGTAGGCACGTAGGTAAGGTAAGTTGGCAAAGCGGGGGTCTTTGGAGTCTTGCGCCAATGAACAGGGTGCCATTTGAAGACTAACCCGTGTGGGTCCATCTTGTTATCGGTTCCGATAAGGAATGTAAGGTACGTACCGGCTCTCCCGCGTTTTGGCGGTGAGACGACGAATATCATGGAAAAAGGAGCTTACTGCTAGCTAGGATCATGATATGCCTCGTGCACAGCGCCCCTCTTGATGAGTGTGACAATGCTAGGGTGGGTGGCACGTGGGTAGGTAGCAGGCCACAGCCGAGCTTTCCTGCTGCCGACAGCAACTCCCCCACCTTCACGTCAGGTACCACCACGCCCTCATACTACCTACCTAGGGAATTAGTGACGACTCGGGGACGGAGAGGCTGTATGTCGAAGGTGTGTGACCGAATCATCAGAAACCGAAGTGTTCAGTCAAGTTCACCATGGACTTTCTTAACCCTCTCAATCCTCCTAAACCTAAGGCGCCTGCGCCGAAGATGCAGCCTGCGTCGGATGGTTCCCTTGTGTGGGTTGACTGTGAGGTAGGGCTCCCTTTTTTAGACATGTCGCTTCCCTAAGGACTGACCTGCATTAACACACCCCCAGATGACCGGATTAGATCCGGATAAGGAAGAGATCATTCAGATTTTCTGCATAATCACCACCGGAAACCTGGATGTCGTTGAACCTGAAGGCTGGGGCTGCGTGGTGCACCAGACCGAAGAGCGAATGGCACAGATGGACGCTTGGTGCACCCGGACGCACCGGGACAGCGGCTTGACAGCAGCGGTTATCAAGTCGACGTTAACGCCGGAGCAGGCGTCGAATATGTTGCTTGAATACATCAAGGCGTACATACCGGAGCCGAAGACGGCGCTGTTGGCGGGCAACAGCGTGCATGCAGACCGTTCGTTCCTCAACAAGCCGCCGTACCGCAAGGTGGTTGACTATCTACATCACCGCATTCTCGATGTCAGCTCGCTAAAGGAGGCGGCGAGACGGTGGTGCCCATCACATATTGTGGATGGTGCCCCCGTCAAGAAGGGGCTTCACCAGGCCAAGGAAGATATCCTCGAGAGCATTGAGGAGGCAAGGTACTACAGAGAGGCCATTTTCGGGCTGGCATGGAGACGGGGGGATGCCAGCGCGCATGAGACGCCCATCAGCGAGCGTGATGAGGATGAGGCGTGGGCAGACAACCTGCTGTAGACGGGGCTGGTGAGATATCAACGTCTGTAGCCAATCCTCTTGAAAGCAATTAACGTGGACTGACATCACTGCATCACCAGCAGGATGTTGCTGATTGATGACAACTTGAGATGTACGGTGCGTTGCGAGCTTGCACACGGCTTCTAACTGGCCTCCCGTAGGCGTCGATTACTGTGCGAATGACGAAAAAACGCACTACTGTTACCCCCAGTCCTTCGACGAGTGACGAGTGAGGGGCTCCCTGAAGCTGCCCCTCCTTTGCTGTGAGGTGACCCCGCCCTCGTCGCCTCAAACTGATATCACTGGTCCGAACACCGTTGAAGCCACCCCCCACCATGGCGAGCTCTGCTCAAGTCACTACAGGTTTCTAGGGCGGTCGGTCTGCTTTCACCGCACCCAGCTTTCCTGGTCCGCCCCGCCCATTCACTCGAGGAGAGGAGGGAATACGGACACTAATAGTCAACAGCTCCCAACTTGCTCCTTTTCTCTCTTGCATCCTTAGACACTCCCCCTTTGGAACCTCCACACCCTCAAATTGCACGCCATCATGGACGTCAAGACTGTTGAATTCAAGCCCTTCCAGGACCAGAAGCCCGGAACGTACGTCAAGCCACTCCTCCAAAATCCCTCTCCCTCTCTCTCTGACGTTATTCCCACGTCCTCACAATCCCATCCCGTCTCCCCTCGACTTTTCGCGACCGCAGCTGCCGTGGCTCCCTCTTTATCTCATACCGCAACACACATTCGTTTTACCCATTAGGAATCGCTAACAAGCTGCAGTTCTGGTCTTCGCAAGAAGGTTACCGTGTTCCAGCAACCTCACTATAGCGAGTCCTTTGTCACAAGCATTCTGCTGTCCATTCCCGAGGGCGTTGAAGGTAAACATGCCCCCAAACTCACCTTCCCATTTCGTCACTGGCCTCCTCTTCTACCCAGAAACTGACAGACCGTCTCTCTAGGTTCTTTCCTCGTCATTGGTGGTGATGGCCGCTTCTGGAACCCTGAGGTCGTCCAATTGATCGCCAAGATCGGTGCCGCGTACGGCGTCAAGAAGCTGCTCATCGGCCAGAATGGCATCCTGTCCACGCCTGCTGCCAGTCACGTCATCCGCAAGCGCAAGGCCACTGGCGGTATTCTCTTAACTGCCAGCCACAACCCCGGAGGTGAGTCCCCTCCTAACCACACTGATGTGCCAGTTTGCGAGCTAACCGATGCTTCCCATCAGGTCCCAAGAACGACTTCGGCATCAAGTACAACCTTGCCAACGGTGGCCCTGCCCCTGAGTCCGTCACCAACAAGATCTACGAGGCCTCCAAGACCCTTACCTCCTACAAGATTGCCAACATCCCCGATGTCGATATTGCCACAATCGGCACCAAGACCTACGGCTCCCTTGAGGTCGAGGTTATCGACAGCACCACCGACTATGTCGACATGCTCAAGGACATCTTTGACTTTGACCTGATCAAGAAGTTCTTCCAGTCCCACCCCGACTTCAAGATCCTCTTCGACGGTCTCCACGGCGTCACCGGCCCCTACGGAACCGCCATCTTCGAGAAGGAGCTTGGCCTCAAGGGCGCCACCCAGAATTGCGTGCCCAGCCCCGACTTCAACGGCGGTCACCCCGACCCCAACCTTACCTACGCCCACTCCCTTGTTGAGGTTGTTGATAAGAACAACATCCCCTTCGGTGCCGCCTCTGATGGTGACGGTGACCGCAACATGATTTACGGGGCCAACGCCTTCGTCTCCCCCGGCGACTCCCTGGCCATCATCGCCCACCACGCCAACCTGATCCCCTACTTCAAGAAGCAGGGTGTCTACGGTCTGGCCCGCTCCATGCCCACCTCTGGCGCCGTCGATCTGGTCGCCAAGAAGCAGGGTCTGAACTGCTACGAGGTACCCACTGGCTGGAAGTTTTTCTGCGCCCTCTTCGACGCCGACAAGCTGTCCATCTGCGGTGAGGAGTCTTTCGGCACTGGCAGCAACCACATCCGCGAGAAGGACGGTCTCTGGGCTGTCATTGCCTGGTTGAACATCATCGCCGGTATCGGTGTGCAGAATCCCGACGTCACCCCTTCTATCAAGAAGATCCAGCATGACTTCTGGAATGAGTACGGCCGCACCTTCTTCACTCGCTACGACTATGAGGACGTCGACAGCGAGGGCGCCAACAAGGTTGTCGGTGTCCTCAAGGACCTCGTCGCCGACCCCAACTTCATCGGCAGCAAGGTTGGAGGTAAGCATTCTCTCCACGTGCGATGTTTGGACCAAAGACTAACCCCTACAGACCGCACCGTCACCGGCGCTGGCAACTTCTCCTACACCGACCTTGACGGTTCCGTCTCGTCCAACCAGGGCCTGTACGCCACCTTCTCTTCTGGCAGTCGCATTATCGTCCGTCTCTCCGGCACTGGCTCTTCCGGCGCTACCATCCGTCTGTACCTCGAGCAGCACAGCAGCGACCCCAAGACGTACGAGCAAGACGCCCAGGAATTCCTCAAGCCCGAGATCCAGATGGCAACTGAGCTCCTCAAGTTCAAGGAGTTCATCGGCCGCGACGAGCCCGACGTGAAGACCTAAGCGTATTTCTGTATGAAAAGAGAGGCGAGGAGTGGTTTTGAAAAAGAAAAAATGATACGCTTCAGTATAGAGAAGCCAGGCGTCCAAGTTGTCTTGGATGATGTTACGATGGTACACGATTGCATTAAATTGAATCAATTCACCTAATCACACAATGAACATCGCGCAAAAACTCTGTCTCCAGCCGCTCCTTCAGCCAATATTCGTATCATCCGCCATTATTGAGCTACTCTCTTCGAATGCCATCATCTCTCATTACCCATCCTGTGCTAATAATACTTTTTCAACCATTCATAATGTCATCAAATCATGAGTCGTAAGATGTAAGAAAACAGAGAAAGAAAACGGAGAGGGAAAAAAGAAAAAGGGTCGACTTGGATTGACAAAAACAGTTCTGGAAGAAACAAAGGGAAAGCGGGACATACAAATCGAGTCCAAACCTGCCGGCGTTTTCCGTCTGCTATCAAATCCGGTGCACTCACTCTTCTGGGCTCCTTTCTTCGAAGATCAACGTCTCCGCGACCATCTTCCCGGGACAGGCTGCTGTCACGATGCGGTAACGACAAGGATGCGGGAATGAAAGTGTGAAGATTCTGCCCTCTGCCTGTGTGAATTCGTTACGAGAGCTTCTAGCCTGGGGGATTTGAGTTGGTGAGCTACTTGGCATCCTCGATGGCTTCGGGCAAACCGGTTGACGGTTCCGAACCGGCGGGGATGAACGCCTCGTGGAAGTGCGCGGCGCCATCCTCAGATACGAACTTGAGCTCGAAGGCGCCGGCCTCGCCCTTACGCTGGTGATGCTGGCGGTAGTCCTTGCAGAAGACGTAGAGCTGGACGTCCTTGAGCCAGACGCGGTTGGGGGACTTGCGTCGGAGCCAGGTGGGTGAGGCGGACTGGTGGGTAACTGCGAGGTGCGCCCTGTTTAGTTCAAGGTGATGATAGCCAGGGCATGTTGAGGAGCGAGCAGGGCGGGGTCGAGAAGCAGAAGACATACCAAAGGCGGTCCAGACAGGACATAGACGGAGTGCGCCGTCCCAGACCGCGGCGTGGAGGCGGAACCCCCCGGTTGCAATGTCTTGGTAGACCATAAGGGAGTGCTTGAAGCCGTCGTCAATGATTTGCCTAATCACCGGGCGAGTTAGCGAGCGGCACCCACCGGCAGGGGCATCGCCGAGGGGGCGCCTACGCTTGAAAGGTCCTCTTCTCTCCGGCGAGCTTGAACTCCCTGGGGTTCATCTTGACGGTCATCGTGTTCCGGGCCTTCAGGGAGACAAAGGTGCAGTGGAATAGGGTCAGTTCTGCGGGTGGTGGGGGAGGGGTGTCAGCGACATCGAACTCTGCCAGCCAGCGGTTCTAGGGTGTGTCATACCCTCCCATGTCTTGAAATAGAGAGACGCCCACAGCTTCGGCACCCCCTCGGAGACACTCCAACGTTTGAACTGCAGGCAGTTGTCTTCGCGTTGGAGAACGAGCTCGTGTGTGCCGCGAAGGGAGAACCACGGGGCTCCCAGGTGATAGGTCCTGAGCAGGATATAGGGCGTGTGGTTGACGAGGTTGATATACGCCATCAGCGCAAGGCGGTCTTCGTCAAAGGGCCTGTTGTCAACATTAACAGCCGCCCCCGTGCAGCGCGCGGGAGTACCGTCACCGCACCTTCTGAAAAGCATCTTGGTTTCCCTTGGGATATTGAGCTGACCCCATGCCTGGAAAGGACCGCAGGCTTTCGAGGTTTTGGTGTGCTTCAGGGCCGTTCGGGACGGCAGCGGCATAGAGAATATCTGCTCGGCCCAATGCACCGTCTAGAGGGGAGCCCATGTCAGCACCACCTCTTCATTTCGGCAACCAGCACGTACCGGATCTTGGGTCATCGGCATTAGCAAAGTCTCTGGTCGGAGGACAGGTCCGACTTGGGCGGGTGTGGCTGGGGGTGTGTGTTAGTAGATGATCTACCAGGGGACCCAGAGGGCACCTTACGCAGTCCTCTTGCCTCTCGCATCTCGATTATCCTTGTCCGTAACGACTCCAAGCCGTTGAGGTCGAAATTGGGCGACCTGGACGCTTGCTAGTACCTCATCGACCCTTCAGGAGTGATGTGCAACCTACATGGTCAGGAGCTGTCTCAGACAGTCTAGGAAGTGATTGTAAAGCATGAAACGCTGTGGAAGTGGGAGACCTGCGATCTCCTGGGTCATCTTGTGGTACATCCTCCGCCACCGGATGTCCTTGCTCACGGTACGGTCCTCATAGTAGTTGGTGATATCGCGAAGTGTCCGGCTCAGACACGGGAGAATGATCTGAAGGTAGTTAAGGAGGACCGGAACCCGGTTGAAATGCATCTGCGATAGGTCGGCCAAATCCCTGAGTAGCTGTGCGCACTTCTGCATGCCTCCGACCAGGGCGTTGATGGGGCCGCCATAAAACTCGGGAAGGGCCATCCTGAGCCCTTCCAGGCTCACCGACACGATATCGGCGCGCTCAGCCTCGAGGCAACAGCCCTGAAGCAGGCGGTAGTCGATCCTTTGAAGAGTCTGATCCATTTTGTCGATGCGTGGGTTAACGGACTGGGCCTGAATGGCGGCGTTCTCCCTTCACGGCTCCATCGTCTCATGAACGAAGCAAGTCGGTAGGACGGAGTAGTGGCCGTGCCTCCCGCCTGCCGTTCCGCGCGGGGCCTCGCCGTGGATTCCTCTCGTCTGTTTCCCGATGCCCTCGTCTAGACCAAACGCTGTCCTCGAATAGTAGTCGGAGAAGGCCGTTGGCGGCTCACAAGGGCTACGCCGATATACCGATCGGAATCAGTGGCAGAAGTAATGCAGGCCAGAGAGAAGAAGAGAGGGGGAAAATAGGAAAAAAAAAAAAAAAAGGCCCGTCTCCTGCGCTCGACATGGTCTTCTATGCAGTGATAACGTGTCGGCCCTAGTCGCGGCCGCTTAATGGGCGGCGGGAAGCAGCTGCAACTGCGATTCGGAGCTGCAGGTCTCGATTTTGGCGGCCGGCCAGGGAACAGTCGCCACCACACCGTCAAACTTTTGGATGCCGTCTCTTGTGTTGGCTGTACGAATCGAGATACCGGTTGTTTACATCTGACGTGTACAGCGTCCTGTGGTCTCTGTACACTGGTTACCGACGTTTTGTCTGATGTAAACATTGGTTACAACTCGTCGTGCGTTGGGTAATTTTTAGCCTCCCCTCCCCTCCCCCCCTTTGCTTTTTCGGGACCGATAGGGGCTGAGAGCGCGGCTCTGGAAGAAGTCGAATTTGGCTTTACGTCCGCTTTTGATGGAAGCCGAGCAGCCAAGAGGAAAGCGTTTTTGTATCATCAATCCAAGCGAGCGGCGCGAGTGTCGTCAAGGTCAGATCGAAACAGCACGAACTTTGTGGGTTCAAAAAGCCGCCGCCAACAAGCACTTACTTGCGCGGGAACCCCAGGGAAGTCTGGCAGAAAGAAGAGCAATGCATGCCGGGCCAGACTACTGGCACAACAAGATGTGTGGGCTCGACACACATCGATCTGGCAACCGACTAGCCAGAGCATGCCACGACTGCTGGGGATGACCCCATGGGCCTGTACGGTTCCCCCTCTGCATGCATTAGGGACGTCCAACTTGGAACGACGGACGAATGAGGCCGGACCGGAGCCGGCGGGGGCAGCGTCTGGTAGTTGGCACTTGCATGAACGACGCAGAGAGAATAAAATTAAAAATTAAAAATAAACACCTGTTGTTAGCAGTGACTTCTGGGGAACTCATGGGAACAGGTGTGTCGAGTTACGAAACGAGACCACTGACTGGGCGTCCCGATGACGACAGAATATAGAAGAAGCAGACAAGGTTGTCTTTGGAGAAACGCTTCAGTGGACCGACAGCCTGGATCGTCGAGGTGATGGAACGGAGAGGAGGGCTTGCGATGTGTGAGGATGTGTCGAAGCCGATTGAGGGGCAGGCCTTGGCGGAACAATGACAGGCGCATGGTGATATGAGATATGATGTGACGAGACGCGATACCTATTCCCATACCACCACGTCCTCCCGTGACGGCTGCGGAAATGGAGCTGATCAGATAAAGCGTCTCGAATGAATCAGCTCGTCTCCGCAGCGCGTGAGAGATGCCAGCCGTCTGTCTCTATCCGTAGCCTGCCGTGCTTTGCCGGCTCATGGTGCAGGGCGCAGGAAGTCCCACCGGGGAAGATGAGGTTTTCTGGTGCGAGGTGAGATGGTCATCCGAATTATGGAATTCCTGGACTGGGCTTCAGCAGTCATTCGTCCATCCGTCTGATACATGTACGGAAAAGCCTCGACCCCCCTCTTTGCCTCTTTAGACCCGAAAGCGACCGGGCATCCACACGGATGATTCCCGGCTGACCGGCCGACCGCCCTGGGAATCCTCGGAGGCGGCTATAGCTGAAACTTTCCGGTGCCCACTGCGAATGTATTGTGGGTTGGTTCACTTGGAGAAGATATCGCTACGAGTCGCACTCTCAAGCAGATTCGAGTTTTGGAAAAGCAATGGCAATGATGGGGGAGGGGGGTCTGCAGATCCGGGAAATTTGATGGATGGAAGCTGAAGAGAGAAGAGAGCAATATCAGAAAAAATGGCCTCGGGGCAGCTCTGTTGAGGCGGCGAGCGTTTATGAACTTGACGGTCAGAAAGGTCAACCTGTCTCAACTTAATCGGCACCCCATCCGCCATACCTCCATTTCCCCATCTTGCATGGCCTGCACGTCATGTCGTTTCCGCCTCACAAACAAACACATTATAGGAGAGCACGGATTTGGGTTGGGAACCTGAGCCACAACCACGCCGCACAGCAATTAAGTGCCTGCTCTCTCCGTCAAGCGGGGGCCGGGCGGTCCCAAACGGGGACCAGCCACAACCGTCCCCACCCTCTTCACTGGCTCCCTTGCTGGTGACTAAAGAGGTTCGCTCGTTCACCTTGGCTCAAACCAAATCTCAGATTCAGCCCTCCCCCCCGGAGCGGCGGGGTGGAGGGATGAGGAAGGGGGGTTAGTTACCACCAAAGATGCCCCAAATCCAAACCGGTCCATCCATCCATCTCTGTTTGCGTTGGGTCAGCACTGCACTCGACTAACTGGAACCTCGAGCGCATACAGGTCATATCATTGTCCCCAGTCAACTTGTATCAAATATGCGCCATGTAGTCGAGCCTATCCGTAGCGTCCGCGGGTGGTGCAGTCATTACCCAGACCCTTTCTTAATTACATAGCCGATGAAATTGAGAAGCCTCCAACTCTGATCCCTGGCCCAAGACCCTGTGACAAGGGCTTACATCTGGCATTGAATAGCGTTCGACGCTGCAATCGTCGCGTTGTAGTCGCCTCACTCCATGAGTTCAGCTACACACACTCACACAAACACACACCTCAGAGGCTGGGGCAGTAACCAGGGGAAAAGTCATACAAGTTTGTCAATGTGAGCCGTCAAATGTCATTTAGTCCCAATCGTGGAGAGTTCCGTTCCGCGAATGGCGGCATGACCAGCTCTCCTACGGACGCGGGGCGGCTTGGAAGCATCGTCTGCCTCGTATCGCCCATCCTGCCGCTCCTGAATAACGAGAAAAGCAACCCATTTCAATCCCATCATACACCGCCGAGCCCAAAGTTACAAGGAAAGTCCGAAAGATGTGCGGGAAAGCAACTCAACGCCACCCATTCGGACCGAGAAGCGACAGAAATACAGCAATCAAGAAGACTCATCCTCCTCTTGTTCAGCCTTCAGATTGACTAATTAGCTTCAGCACTACACAACCACAGAACCAGAAGGGGGGGGGAGGGATGTCTTACGTTGTATGCCTGCTTCTCGTCCTCGTAGCGCTTCTTGTCGGTGGCAGCCTTGGCCTCGTAGGGGGCACGCTGCTTGTCGTTGAGGGCCTTCCAGCGCTCACCGAGGATCTTGCCGACCTGGCCGAACGAGATGCCAGGGTTCTCCTCACGGACATTCTCGCGCTGCTCGTTGGCGAAGAACATGTACGCAGACAGACCACGCTTGGGGGCGTTGGGGTCTAGGTGAGTGTTAGCTATCTGCAAATTACAATGATGCATCTAAGCGCACGATACACGGGGCAGGCGGGTCAGCATGGAAGCCAGTGTTTCGACAGCGGCAGTGGATAAATTTTGGCAAACCTATCCCTAGCCTGCATGCATGACATCTGGACTACCTAGACTTGACCTGACCAGTCGAGTGTCTCTTGCGCCGGACGGGGAAAACTTACCCTTCTTCGCGCGCTTCTTGTCGACCTTGCCGCCCGCGCCTCGCTTAGTAGCAGCCTTGGGCATTTTGAGTACCTGGATAACAAAAAGGGTTAATCACTGTTCCGCGATGTAAGACGAAGCAAGATGATCGACGAGACGAGATGGGTATTGGGTCATGTGTTTGTCCGCATCTCGGCGACAGAACAGGGTCGCAGCGTCGAGGCGCGAGGGGATAGGTGATGATGGAAATGCGCCGCTACGGAGCGGGACATAATATGCGGCGCTGAGGCGCAAATGCAATTGTGCTCCGCAACGCGAAGTAATTGCGATTTGAAGCTTGAAGTCGTCCAAGAGGGACCGAAAAGCATACCTGAAGGTGGTTTTTGGGAGATAGAGAGGGTGTTGTGGTTGTGTTCTGGACGCGTCAAGCTCTTGTTAGCTGGGAAGCTCTTTGCACAATGTTGTAGGTGGATGAAGGGCGCTCGATAGAATCGAGAGCTGGAGTGGTGCACGCTATGTTGGGAGCTCCTCGTCCGACTGCAAACCACGATGCGATTATGGAAGAGGAAAAAAAAAAAGGTTTCTGTGGGATGCTAATCGAGACGACGAGGGCGAAACAACAGCGGCGTTGAAAATGGCAAAGTCAAGTGATGTGTAGGTGGTTGCGGTGCTGATGTGGTGAGCGATATGGGAGGACGGTACTCACAGGTTTGAGTGCGCGTAGGCTACAATGTGTGGTATTGCGAGAGTGCGGATTGTATGAGAGGAGGATTTGGGTGGGAGATTTGTATGGGAGAAGAAGAGGGAGGGAGATTGTATGGGGGGAGGGCCAAGCAGCCTTTTTACTATGGGGGAGTGATTGTGCGGGAGCAACGCGCCTGGGTGCACTTGTTTTTGCTGGAAAGTCTGGGACTGGCAAAGACTGGCAAGGAAACTGGGGGGGTGTCTAAGCTGGGAGGGGGGTCACCTTGGTCCCCTTCCTCCTCTTTTGCCTTGGATCAGCTCCCTCCCCTCTTGCCTGGCCTTGTCACTTGTCTGGGAGTCTAGGTGTAGACAGTGTCCGCCTGAAGGGTGGGCGGGTTGACTGGCTGGCTGCTACCCGCTGGTACACCAGCTGGCTGCTGAATGGCTATGGGTGTCTGGATTGGGTACCTAGGTATCCGTACAAGGGAAGGGGGGAGGAAAAAAAAAAAGGTCTGCGCACTGGCGCTGGTACTGGCAACACTGGGCACACACGCACGCGGGCGAGAGAGGGGGGGGGAGAAGGAAAAGAGGAGAGAGGCAAGGCAAGGAGAGGCAAGAGAGGGGAAGGTGCAACAGGAAGGGTGGGCGCGCGCCTTCCCTCCCTGACTGTGGAGGAGTGTGTGCCTCCCCCCTTCCCTGTGCTCCAGCGTCCCTTCGCGTTTCCCCTTCCTAATCCTCCCATCACCCCTCCAAGTCTATGTAGTATGTACGTACGTCCGCGCCCACCCTCAAGGTCGAAGGTAAAGGTACCTTGCTACGGATACCACCAAGGGAAAGTACCTTGCCTTCCTCATTCCCTCGCCTTACCCCCCCCTTCTTGCCGTCTGTTCTTTTTTCCCAGGGGGCAGACGACTGCACCACCAACCGGCCAGCGACGAATACTTTGACCCAAGTACCTCAATACCTTGGTTAGACGGACTGATACCTATCTGCTTAGTCTGCAGCGTGTGCCTGCCCTCACGTAACCAATCCAACACGCCTGCCTCACCTCACATTCAACTCCTACTCCTCCTCTTCCTGCGCCAGCCCACACAGCCAGACCAAACCAATTCGGGCCAGGCGCGCGTACACGACGCGAAATGCGAACGCAGGAGCAGCCAGCACCAGGAGCAGCAGCAAGCCTGCTAGCATACCTAGGTAGTGGGCAAGGCAGAGGAAGCAGGAGACACTAACAACAGAACAGACAGACAGACGCAGGAGGCAGCAAGAAGAAAGAGAAGGGGGCCTTCCTTTCTTCCTTGTCCTACTTTCCATGCCGTTCGTTCGTTGTCTGGTCCGTCCGTCCGTCGTCTTCCTTCCGTCGTCAAATTGGTTTGCCGCTACTATTATTACGCGGTACTGTACAGGTACGAGCGCGTGCGAAACTCCGCACCAAAGTACTCTACATCTCGTTTGTACTTCTGTTTTACATCCTATTTTCGCACAGTGTACCTTGGCGCGTTTCTCCTTCACTCCCGTTTGCTACCTCCTTCCTCCATCCAGTACCTACCTTTCGCGCCGGTCTTTTTCGCCCCCCCTCGAGATGAGTGAGGCGGTGCGCTTTGCTCCTGAAGCATCTTGCGTCTTCCATCAACCCCACCACCGCCCACACGGACCACCTTTCTTCTTCTCCGCCCATCTTCCCAAGTCGTGCCATCCATTCCCAAACCTCCAAGTCGTTTATCGCGGCCGCTGCTTGCTAACAGGCGTCATTTCATCCATTTCTTCCAACAACAACAATAACAGCGACAACACCGCTTGAGACTTCACCAAGAATAGCTGTTCATGTTTTGCAACAACATCTCCGTTGCTCTGCGCTCGTCATACTCTACTCCTCTGGTTAGATAATCACGGTCTTTGCTGCAATGCCCTCCCCTCAAGCATTGGCAGCATCAAGATGGGATGCGGATACGGATACATCTACCAAGGTAGGTTACAGAGAGCAGCGACAAGCCTGCTGCGGCCGACTGGGCTTGGTCCGAACCAGGCATTTCCTTCATCATACTCACCGGCGGTGCTAAGGGTTACCCTACCGTCCGTAGCCTGACCGGCAAGGTCCTGACCTACATCGTACTACCTACCAGTCGATATACCTTGACCTCAAGTAGTGTACTTACTTCACTTTCTTCCGTCTTGTCCTTCAAGAAAGTCCGCAACGCACGGGGACGACGGAACTAGAGCTTGCTGTCAGCTTGGCCTCAGCCTCTCGCATCTGGAGGATACCGTCCACTCGTCCACTCGGCTGCAATCTGCCCAACCCGGCTCGCTTCCCTGCGGCAAATACGATGGCTGATCAGAGCTATGATCCTGTGCTAGTGTGCAACACCTGCGCGATATCTGCAACTCCCGAACTGTATCCCTGGAACCTCATCACTTCCTACACCCAGAGCAAACTTTCTCCACGGCAGACACCAATGACCAGCCTGTACAAATTACACACACTAGGAAGCTCATCATTTGTATTTTGCTGGGTTTGTGGGTGTGGGCGACCCCGTGTTGAAGATGGTTCCCTCCCAGCTGTTCGTGATGACAGTCTTTTCGATTTTTCTCTGGATATGGCCGCAAAATAACGAGGCCCGGCGGGTTGGACATGAGATATCACTGAGGGCACTTGTTAGCTGAGTCGACAAGGGAGGGATAATGCACTACTCACTACACTTACACTTAGGTACACCAATTTACTTACAAACCCAACACACTGTGCAAGTGTCACGCTTCCTGGGCATCGCTCCGGTTTCGCCCACACTAAAACACTACTCAACACACTTTGCGGCATTCCCCTCTTCAAAAGTGGCTTGTCCCATCATTATTACATTTCACCCAGAAGGGTTGCCGCCTCCCAAGCTCCCAAGCACACCAAACCCGCATGCACTATCGGCACAAAGTTCGTTCTCGACAAACGCACCATGCCTGCCTCGCCCTGGGTTGCCAGTCCACGCGGTCAGGCGGGATACACATGGCTAAGCCAATGCTGGCTTTCCTATGAGGCCTAGATTGCGACGCCATTAGCTGAGTTCCGGCGCGAAGCCCACTCATCAGCTCCGACAAGGCTTGGGCAACTATTCCTTGAAAGCTTACGGGAGCAGCAGCAGCAACAGCGCATGGTGCAACACCATGTAGACCCAGTTGTTGTCGAGGGTCCAGTTCGTCAGGTTCTCGCCGCTCGGTATGATAGCTGTACTCCGTACCTGGAGTACATAGTACACGGGCCCCGAATTTGCAGGGAAACAAAGACATTCGCCATCTGGTGGCACCTACGGTTTGACGAGGACGACTTGCGAGGCAGCAAGCTACCCGGCGGATAAGCGTCCGTTGCTCAGGGAGATGTGACAATGGAACGATGGCCGGCAGTTACCATGACTGATGGGGATGGCATTCAAACTGGTCGCTGGCCGAAACGGATCCCGGGTACTTGATTCATGCATACGCCCCATGTACCGTCATACGAGATTGTCATGTATCGCTACTTTGCTCAAGGTACCGCTAATTTGGTCCACCGAATCCGGAATGAGCCTGCCTGGGTGCGCCCGAATCACTCCCACTCGCAGCTTTCGGTACACTCTGCACTCCCCAACCTCCCTTTTCAAGCCGACTTCCCTCCCCTCTCTCTCCCCTCCGTCGCCCTCCCTCGTCGGAGAGTAGTGGTACGTGCGGGACGTCTTCGAATCACTTACTAACAAAAAAAGGATGACACAAGTTGTCTAAGCCTCTCAGTGATTGCGTATGGGCGAAAGCACTGACAGTCCAACATCGATTTGTGTATGCTGAAGATACCACCACAGCACAATCACGACCTGCGCCCGCCTTTCAAAGCCGTTCGCAGCCTTTTCTGGGCCGAATAACTGATCCAGCAATCGATTGTTAATGGCAGACGTCTAGGTACGCAGCACGGTAGGTATCCTTCGTTCGGTACTCCGTACGACTAAGTGCGGCGGCATCTACATAGGCAGTGCAACACTCTCGGCATCGAGGAAGAGTGGGAATACTTTGTCACGCGCACAAAACATGCGGGTGTGTCCTGTACCTCGAGGCACCAGACGAGGTGATGCCTGCAAGACAGTCGGAGGTGGCCCCCCGCACCAATGCACCCAATGCGCATCCACCCAAGACGCCCAATGCAGGTCTCCTTTTGCAAATTCGTGAGCCGGCACGGCTTGTGTGTGAGTGGCCACCAGACGGTGTCTGCCGGTCTGTGCCAGTAGGAGGGCGTTTCCTCACTAGGTATTCCAGATAGGCCGCCGGGCCTAGCCATTTTGCTTTTGCCCGCTTGTTCCCTGTTCGGCCGGGCTGGCGCTGGGAAGGCAGCGGTAACGGACGGGCGAACAAAGTGCGCAAAGTACCCGCAACTTGCAGCGGATACACGGAGCCTGGCAATCTGGCTGGTCGAGTTGCCTTTTGCCTTGCTGATACTGTGCTGTACCTGTTGCTCCCCCGGTTGGCCCTCCCTGACCTCAGACTTCGCACTCTCACTCATACACACACACACACACACACACACCCCCTCCCAAGCCAAACATCCAAGTCGCTCACACCAGACGACCTATACACGAATGTAGTGTACATGGAGAGTGTAGCCCAGCGCCAGCCAGCTCCACTCCCTCCTGGGTCTCCTGGCTGATCCGGAGCAGTAGACACAGAGCTCAACTGTCGGGGGGCTTTGCACTCCCCCGCCCAATTCTCATTCTCATTTTCCCTCCTTCTCTTCTCTTCTTCACACACTCGGGCCTATTGATTACCTAATCCTTCAACAGCGTGCTCCTCGTGACGCGGTGCGCGCACCATGTGTCTACACTACGTGAACGCGCAAGACGTCCAGAACGGGCTGCCTCACAGGTGTTGGTACTCACAAACTATTGATAAACGTTGGATACTTTCTCACTTTGAATGCACCATCCTTCTCATCACCCTTCTCGATTGGGTATTGAAACGCGTTTCATCAAACAACAATTACCCTTTCACCACTTCAGAGTTTCTGCAGAGAGCGTCTAATGCTGGTAGACTGACTATACAGAGCTCAAGCACTGGCCACGGAAGCAGATCTCGGAGCCAAGTTCCTCCCACGTGATCGCTGTTCGGCATCAACGCGGTGGTCGTAGCGCCCGGGCGCACTAAGCCTTGTTAAGCTTCATGAGAGCTTCTGACTGGTGAGGATCCTGTGGAGACCTGCAGGGGCCGAAGGCATCGCGAGCTTGACGACCAAACGCGACCCTTTTTTATTTTAAGTGCCGGCGGGTGCGGTGCCTGCCTGTGCAGTGCCAAAGGATATCTTTAATCGATCGAGCGCAGGGCAAGGCAGGCACCGTGGTCTTGGGAATTCCATCTGCCCCGGCAAGCCTACCTGCATATGTGTACTGTGCATCGTGGGCTGTTGAGGTGAAAGTTCCTCTCTGTCGATGGATACTGTTTGCTCAGTCATGGCCCACACCCTCTGGTGGATCGTCCAAGCTGCGTTGTTCCCGCCGTCATTTGCCGTTATGGACGACCTATGGTTTCGACAAGATGCATGATCAAGTTGTTGGTCATAAAACACATCAAAAGCAAACCACAAGCCCGCTCCCACCCCATACTCACCGTTCTCGTGACAGAGACGTGACCATGCCCCCCACATGTTTGATCAATCCCAGGTCTTTTCCCCAACACCTTTTCAACAACCCAAGGACATCGTCAGTACTCATCTTCAGGGTCCAGTACGATATCCGTCAGTGCTTCATCCCTTGTCCAATCGATGCCGCTGCCGACGATTATGGCGCTGGCTGTACCTTTCATGACCTTCCAACGCTGCCTACTGGCTTTAACCTCGGCCTGCAGCCTATACATATCCTCCTGCACGGCGACGTCGCCGGTTTCGCCCATTCGCCTCGCCTCCGCCTCTCCGGCCAACCGGAGGATTTCGGCCGTGAGGTCAACGTTCCGCCGGCCTACCCGCAAGCTCTCGGCCTCGACCTGTGTGAGCTCGTTGACGGCGGTACGGATGTCAGAGGAGATTTCCGAGAGGCTAACCGAAGTGGCGTCGCGAGCACGAACGTGAGGGAGGAGGTCACTGGGTAATATCAGCTCGCGTTCCAGGCATACCTGCAGATACAGCAGTGAGATGTAAAGATGCAACCGACGTCTCTATGGGTGTGGATTGCGTGCTGCTATGGACCGCTTTGAGGATTGGGTTGGCGGTCATGACGCTATCCGTGATGTCGTTCCTCAGCAGCCATCCGGCACGCGCCTTGGCCGCATCCTGTTGTGCCTGTCGTACATTCTCCTCGGTGTTTTGAATGAGTGTCTCTATGGATTCGTGAGAAAAGACTGACTCAAGTGATTTCGTGCGTGGATGAGGTACCTGGGGTGTATCTCTGCTGTGCTTCAATGAGAGCAACTTTGACTTCGAGGTCGCGTAGTTCATCGTATAGCTCCAGAATGCGATGTTCATCATTCGATAGTAGTAGAGCAGGCACGCCAACGGCTTGCCCGGCCATCCTCTGGTCTTGTGGCTCATCCATGGTCGAGATCAGCGTTTGGCATCAGATTGCGCGAACTGCGCGATTCTTAACGCTCCGCCTTCCGGAACGCGATACGCGACTCAATTGAATTGGAATCCGGCGCGTGCTGGCCTCGGTCCGGATGTGGAGCCGGCAAGTAAGCTTGACTTGTGGCTAGGTACGCTTTGTCAGCCACTCTCCGATGATATACCTACCTACGTACTATCTCATCTGTGGCTGATGGCCGGCAAACGACCCAATCATATGACGGCAGGGATCACGAGGCGACATCACGCTATGCCTCTCGGAGACTTTTAGCGGGTTTGCGGTCTGCACGAGCTCCGGAGGGTGCCTCAGCGGTTGGTCATGTTTGGAAACTGGCGAACGAACCCTCGCTCGCGCCTTGCAACAACAGCCATTCCTTCCTACATGCGCCTTTTCGTCCGGCGCCTGGTGAAGTCAACAACGACGAACAAAGAGAGAAGGCGGAAACTACACACCTAAACCTCGAACCAACCTGGCACGACGTGGCCATTATCGCATAGCCCCGAGATACCCCAGTAATCTTACCGCATAGACCAAACGGCGGGTTAGCTAGCGCTGCTTCCGCTTGGAGATGTTCCGGTGATGGCGACGCAGGTGTTGATAGCCCATACGGGCCAGCGCCTGCAAGTGGACACGACGCAGTTCCCAGCGTATGCGATACTTGCCTGCGATTCCGAAATGGGAGGCGGGAGAAGTGGGAAAAGCTGACTGGTCCTCGTAGGCTCGATGATTTCAAGGCCTGGATCGCAAGGCAGACGTCGATTCCGGCGCATCAAACTGTTGCTTTGACTGCTCAAGGACGAAGTGTCAAGCTGCAGACTCTTCACCAGGAAGTATGGTCCATCTGTTTCCTTCTTTAGATCGAGGACCTTGCTGACCGTTGTGCAGACGGAGATCTACATCTACGACATCCGTTTATCACAACCCAACTCCCTTGGTGCTGCCTCTTCTCTCAAGTCCGAACTGCCCCTTCCCAAGCGATACCCCGTCCCGAATGCCCCCAACTACATCGGCAACATCCGCGTATTGTCGGAATGGCAAGCTTTGTACAAGGAACGCCAGGCCTGGGCCCTCGGCATCGTTGAAGACTCCGCCCGCATGGCGGCCGAGATCCAGGAACGGTACGGCGAGATGGACGTCATCATCAAGTGCCTCGACGCAGCAGTGGCCAATCTGGAGATTAGTGTGAAGCAGATTGAGCCTAAGTACGCCGAGCTAAAGAAGTGGGTGCAGCCCGCGCTGGAGGAGTACAAACAGCTTGCCGAAAACTGGGAGCACTACCTCACTATTGCACGCAACGTGCCCATCTCTGCCGCCATGGTGCGTTTCATGACATCTCGGGACCTCAAGAAGAAGCAGACGACTCTGGAAGACCTGATCGAGCATGACACGGCCAAGAAGTCGGGACGCTTGGCGCCGACGTCTTTGAAAAAGTTCAGCACCAAGGCCGCAGATCTGGACAAGGCTGCGGACAAGATGTATGGGGCACTGGAGCAGCTGGTTGGGGACTTTGACAACCTCGTCGGCCGATCTGCTTTGTCCCACAGCGGCGAGGCGGCGCAGTTACTCCAGGACCTTGACGCCGTGGCCAAAAAGATCGAAACAGACTACCGCACCGTGCTGGAGTATTCCGACACGCAGCCTAACGTCCTACAGGCATCGCGGACCGCGGAGAACCACACGTCGCGACTAATCCCCAGCTTGAAGAAGCGCGCTGTCGAGATGGACGATATGCTGCACTATGCCACGCAGGCGCGAAACGCCATTGCCTCCGATTGCATCGATTTTATGCGCAACATTACTGAGATTACGACGTTACACAGTAGCGTTAAGAATCAGATTAGCCTCCTGAACCAGTCTGAAGATGACATGACGACGTTTGACTATTTGCGCCTCATTCACCACCTCCCGTACATGTACGCCTCCTTCGTCTCTGAAGCAGTACGTCGCCGTGAGTGGTCTGATAAGATCAAGACGGATTCGTCAACGCTCGCCAACGAGATGGCGTTATTTCAGGACGAGGAGTCCAAGAGGCGGAGAAAATGGCACAAGATGGTCGGTAGCATGTACGGCCCCGACAAGGCCGAAGCCAATATCTTGGGTCTCGAGGTCAACTTGCTTGGTGAGGAAGAATCGTGGCCAAGCATGGTCAAGCGAGATTTGGAGGAATTCTTGGAACACCTCCAAAGACAACAGGCCGAGGTCGACATCATTGACGACGTGGCAAAGTTGGTTAACGAGCTAGGCAATCCCACGAAGCAGCAGTCAAAGAGGCTGAAGGCCTTCAAGAATGGGAGTGTTCACGAGGTTGCGCTTGGACGAAGCGGCTTGATGATCCGTGGTGATGACGACCTGCTCCGCAGTCTTCAGGAGGACAAGTCAAAACTCGAAAACAAGCTAAAGACGGCGGAGAGCCGGGTGCGAAGGTTGGAAGACTTGCTCCACAGGCAAAGTGCGGCGTCTCGACCAGGCATCGGAGGTCTGTTTAGTCACGAGAGGAACGATTCATCAACCTCGATCAAGTCAAACGCCCCCTTGGAGGATAATCGTCGTTCGGCAGGCAACTCGGAGGCACTACTGCAGAGGATCCAACAGTTGGAAAATGAACTGAGCAGTCGTCGATCATCTGACAACTCAGAAGCCTTGACCCAGAGAATACAGCAGCTTGAAAATGAACTCAATGGCCGCCCAACACCCGGTAATTCGGAGGCTCATACGCAAAGAATTCAACAGCTTGAAAGTGAACTCAATGCAGAAAAAGAAAAGTGCGCCGCTTTCGAAAGAGATCTTAGCGTCCGGGCTACCGCCCACGACGACGTCAAGGGCCGGATGGAGGAGGCGAATTCCACCAAAAAGGAGCTCCTAGAGAATATGGAGGCCTTGCAACGGGAATTTGTCGAAGAGCGAAAGTCACTCGAGAATGAGATTAAGGGACTCAAGGCACGCATCGAAGACACCGAAGATGAAATTG
Source organism: Colletotrichum eleusines (assembly GCA_016807845.1). Lineage (NCBI taxonomy): Eukaryota > Fungi > Ascomycota > Sordariomycetes > Glomerellales > Glomerellaceae > Colletotrichum > Colletotrichum eleusines. Next base: position 2,312,742 of record JADEZO010000007.1, read on the forward strand.
AAAACTTTGGCGAATCTAGAGAGAACGAGAAGGCTACTTATGTTGAGCGGATGCATGACTTGGAGGCTGAGATCGAAAGGTTGCAGAAGGAGCAGAAAGACGAGGCACTCAAGACCCAAGGCCAAGTCGAATTCCTGCGCAACGAGGCCCGACTCCAGAGGGAGCAAAACGAGTCGCTCGAGAAACAACTCCAGACGGCGAACGACGAAGCGAAGAAGTTGGCCAAGATCTTGAGTTCCACTCAGGAGACCTCCGAGACACAGCTGAAGGCGCTTCGCGATGTTCACGACCAACTTTCTCCAAACGACGACACGGCCGAGGACCTTAATGATCTCATCGATGCGCTTGTTTACCGAGCTACGGATGTGGCAGCCAAGATGAAGACTCTGGAGAGCGATAGATCGGTAACCAAGACTGGCCTCGAGCAAGCAGAGGAGCAGATCAAGGTCTTGAAGGCTGAAATCTCCGAAACAAAGGAGAAGCTGGCCTCCGAGGAGGACTGCTCCAGGCGTTTGAGAGAGAGCTTGAATGAGGAGAAGGCCAAAGTGGCTGCCCTCGAGCAAGAGGCTGCTGACAGCCGAGAGCAGCTAGACCAACTCCGCGCCAAGATTGCCGATGGCGAAACGGGCTCAGAAAGCCTCCGAAAGAAGCTGGACGAGGAACAAGAGCGGATCAGCTCTATCACCGAGGAACTCGCGTCCCGACAATCCCAGGTCGGTAGTTTGGAAGAAGAGCTTCGGCTCTACAAGGAGAAGATGGACAAGTCTCAAGCTAGGCTCACGGCTGTCCTTGGTCACTTCGAGTCTAGATCTGAGAAGACTAAGGATCTGACACAGCGTCTCTACTCTCAGAACGACAGACTCTTTCGACTTTTGGAGCGATTGGGTTTCGCGGTCACTCGCCAAGACTCCACGATCATGATACAGAAGGTTCCAAGGTCGGAGAGAGGCACCATGAGCCAGGTTCACAACGCCAACGACTCGTCGGACCCTGGCCAGTCCATGATCCGTCGCTCCGGCGTGGTTGCCAGTCGCCCCTCGGCCGATAGCACCGACCTCGCGCTGTTGTACTGGATGAATGGCACCGAAGATCCCGACGCGGAGACGGAACAGTACGAAGCCTTCATGACACGTCTGGGCAGCTTCGACATGGACCTATTTGCCGAGACGGTCTACAGACGTGTCAAGGATGTCGAGCATCTCGCTCGGAAACTTCAGCGAGATGCGCGTGCTTACAGAGAGAAGGCCCATACCCTGCAGCGAGACTCTCACGAGAAGATTGCCTTCAAGCATTTCAAGGAAGGGGACCTCGCTTTGTTCCTCCCTACGAGAAACCAAACAGCCGGTGCATGGGCTGCGTTCAACGTGGGCTTTCCTCACTACTTCTTGCGAGAGACTGACGCGCATCGTCTCCGCTCCCGTGAATGGCTTGTCGCCCGCATCACGCGGATACAGGAGCGTGTAGTGGATCTTTCGAAGAGCCTGCACAAGCAATTACCAGATAACGACTCGGTCAATGGCGAGGAAGACGACAACCCGTTCCAGCTCTCAGACGGCTTGCGATGGTATCTCATCGATGCCCACGAGGATAAGCCGGGCGCCCCCGCCACACCTGGTTTGGGCAAGTCTACAATCGCGACGAACAATGTCGAGGCCATGGCGGATATGCATACCCATGCGCAGGCAAGCGGCAAAGACAAGCAGCGGACAAACCCTCACAGCATCGAAGGCGTCAGCAAAGCGCTAAGCAAGAGTCTCGAGAGTCGCCGGAGTAGTTCCAACTCAAAGAAGGCTCTCCCTTTCGCCGTCGGGGGAAGTGCGGCGCTGCTCAAGGGCAACGCCTTAGGCAGCGAAACCAACTCGCTCCGCGCGGCTGCGCCAGACACCCCGACAGAAACGAGCCCGCCCGAGGATGGGCCGCTTGGGTCATTGGCTAATGCGCACGAGCATTCGGGACAGGCTGGGCAGGCATCGAGCGCGCTCGCGGAAGAGAGTCACCCCGCGCAGGCGGGTGATGAGAGGCCCAGGTCGCCCGAGGTACGAAACACGGTCGATTCCCTTGTCGATCCCTAGACTCCTTTATCTCTGGGTTCTCTCTTCTGGACTACACTCACTGATCCCGATCAGAAAGCTCGATCGCCCTCAAGACTGCAGCGCCAGAGGAGCGGGGCCAGCGCTGAGAGTCCAACGAAAAAGAGTGTTGTATGGGACTCTCTGTGGAGCGTTGACTTGACCTTTGAGAGCAGCGGCAGTGGCGGCGCCAAGAGAAAGTGGGAGGGGCAGGAGAGGAGGTGAGGCCTCGAGAGGATGGGTAGAGGGGCCGGGCCGGCAATGTACAAGCATTACACATGCCACCCGAAGCCTTTTCAATAAAGGGTGTCTCGGAGTTTCTTCTGCTGTCTTTGCTTTGAGCACGTTGGAATCATTCACCAGCTGCAAGCTACAGGCTACCCAGAGCCCTGAGCTTGTGTAGTGGTTGTTGTACGATGTCCTTTGTTTCGGTATTTCCTTTAGGCTATTTTGGGGCAAAGCGATAGAAGTTGTCCGGTTCATGCCTACGGCTGTGGCCTCTCTTGGTACCCTCTTCGGGCCATCAAGGAACCGACAACGACGGCAACAGTGCTCCTGCAGCTCTATTTAGAACACGGTTTTACAGAGTATTGAGAGTGTGGGTCTCTATTAGAGAATGGGAAAGCAAGCGCAGCACAACGGAGGAGTTTTCTATCCTTGTTTGGTTTTTACGGCAAGAATACGGGAGACAGAGGCGGACTTGGGCGAGATTGCATGGCGTGTTTTGGGATAGATGGGCTTAACGATATCTCCTTGAACTTTACCCAGCATGGCCGGGCTTTACCCAGTGTTTTCTGCTGCATGGTGATCTGAGGAATTCGGTAACACGAGTTGGTGGGCTTGACGTGGCTGTTCGCAGGTTGACCAGACTTGATGTAATAACATAGAGCCCTCTGATTGTCACTTTGGTGCAAACTGGACGTTGCTTAGTGTCTGTTGTTCAGTTGTTGTTTTGCATTATTGGTGACGGGCACTTGATCTCTCTGTCTACAGCATAGCTCGTACTCACATCTTGTTGTTGAACCTTTGCTTCATTGTCTGCTCAAAAGACTGCTCGGAAAAAGAAAAAAAAAACTCAATGTCCTTTTTACATTTCTCGCGATTGAGTCCCTCTTCTTTGTGTTGATTGTTTTTCTCAGCAAAGAAACCCCGGGGAGAAAGAATGGTAACAATGTCACCCTTCCCCCAAAGTAACATTTGAGGGCTCAGCTGGTGGTAGAGAGACAAATGGGGACGTTTCCATTTGCTACTTATGTGCCTGCAAACTCCATCATGTAGGCTCGAAGTTGGAACTGTCGTATGTTTCTAAGCTGTTCTATTTCAACTGTTATTACAGTCCACTGAAACCAAACCAGCATGGCCAATAACTTGATCAACGCATATCAAAATCCCCCCGGCCAATGGGTCCCACCTCAAACAATACCATCCGTCACCGAAATTCTAGGGTGCTGCCCGGACTACGGAGACCCCCAGCTGGCGTATAGGATCCTCGGCTTAAATTCGACGCAGCAAACACTAGTAGCTCATAGACCAGATCCATTGGACTTCACAGCGTGGTGCAACACGGTGGCTCAGTCGATCTACGACTCGGCTGAATTCTCGAAACCGGGTTCCGTTCAGCAAAGACGCTTCCTCGAGGCAAACAGACGGTTTCTGTCTGCGATCCACAGTCTTGCGGGCATACGGCGGCCTGGACACGAGGACTGGAGGCCGGATAAGAAGATTTGTATTGCCCCCTGGAGCGACGTTGGCAGATGCAATGACGTCCCGCTCGACCTTGAAGCATCCAGCTGGGACCACATGGTTGAGGTCCCGCTGCCGTACAGTGATTTCCAGCGGACTTATGGCTCGATTAAGGTGGAGAAAAGGGAGCAGATGGCGCGAGAAGAGGAGAGGAAACGAAGAGGATGGCTGGCAACGCGGCATATGATCGCCGATGCGGAAAAACGAGAGCTGCACGACTTAAAGGACATTTTCTCTTGCTATGGTTTCTGTGCCGCACCCGTGTTTCGATTCCCCCAGGATAAGCTAGCTGGCCAGAAAAGGGCTCTCGGCCACACCTTTTACGCCGGTCCGGTTCCAAGAGACGAGAATAGCTTGTGGTACTCACTTGCGTAAGTACGGCCTCATCCACCCCCTACCCCTTGGCAGATTAGGCTGACCAGTCATGCTTAGGATTCTCGTCGAGGACGACCCAGTCGATGCGAAATGGATCAAGGGCAAAGTTGCGGAATGGTTCTATGAGAATCTAACAAACCCAGTGTCAGAGCGATACCGAATGTATCATCACCTACTCGTAGAATCGGTGGACAGTGTGGACCCGGACGATGTGGATGATTGGGGTGGGCTTGACCTCCTCCGTTGTCTGAATAGAAACGACGCGATGGCTGGAATGCCGCGGGAGGCCGGTTTCCACGAGATGCTCCATCTTGTTGCGGACTACTTTGACACCGAAGTCATCACATTCACCCGTCCACCATATCCAAGTACGTACAACGACGAAAATCAGGGTATGAAGCGGTGGCTACAGAGGCACCCGTATGGCATGAGGGTGTACGGGAAGCAGTCGTCTCAGGAAAACTACCGGCTGTGGAGGTTCCAGGACAGAAAGCAAATCCTTCTCGTCACGGACTCTGAGATGCGGTACTTCCAGCCCGTCGTGCGTGTGGCCCCCGAGCTGCCGCGGTACGAGGCTGGCGACAGGTCGCTCCATGGGCACTACATCAGCACGGTGTCGTTCGATGTCTGGGACCGCCACACGCCGATGCCGTGGTGGCCCGGGCTTCAGTGGGACGCCCAGAACGGCCGATGGACCGGGGACTGGGAGGACGACCACCTGCGCAGTGCTATTTCCGTACACCGAAAGCTGGAAATGAAGCCGAGCGACATCACGACTGGCGTGATCATGCACGCGGTGAACCACAGCCAACTGATGGGGCCGTACTTCAAGTCCGAGCCGCAGAACGTGGCCCCCGCTCTTATGCCATTGTACAACCTGAGGGCTTCGTACGTCGGCGACGCGGACTCTGACAGAAAGGCGCTGGTGCGGTGGAGTAAAGGCGCCCGCCTCAGGTGGACTACTCCGAAACCCCAAACCGGCCAGCCGTTGGACCCTCCGCCGGCCGTCCGTAACTTCGATGCCCGGATCGGCTCGGGCCGACTTCTGCCCCGGTTCCCCTCGAAGAGGCAGTGGAATGCGATGACGAGAGGATGCCAAGACTATATGTATCAACACTACATAGGACACCACGAGACTTGTGGATGGCTGAAGTTAGAGGCGACGGAAACGGAGAACAGGCGTCCGGATTGGCATGAGAACAAGAGGAGGAGGAAAGTGGCGGGCAGCAGTTAGCTGGCAAGAGGGACGGGGGGAGAGGAGATAGAGGATGAATGTGCTTCTGCTGGAAAACTCATGTGATACGTTGCTGATGCTACTCAGAAAATGTAATATATGCACGCTTAGCCACGGGAACCGTAGCCATTTTCGAGGCTCATGATGCAAAGTATCGTGCACAGATGACATGAGCTGGGCTTGGTTTGACTTACAGTAATGAGTCATGATGCAGAGAAACATGGGTGTGAAGGTACCAAGATTTAGGTGGATGTAAAGCTGGACAAACAGCATGCATGAGTGAGCCCGGAGCCGGTTCTCGGCCAAGCGAAGATTTGTAGGGGAACTGCCTATGACTTTAGTCTAGCAACGCTTCTCTTGTAACATGGTTAAACACCGATTGACGGGGCTTCAACGGGAAACCGGGATTTTGCCAGACTAGCAAGGAACACGTTGGTGTCGGCCCTCCGGGCCTTGAATGGGCAAAGGGTGGAACCGCCTAGACTTATTGACCCTGGTGCGGCATCCTTGACATTTTAGCGTGCGACACCGGAGTCACAATGTGTCCTCGTAAGAGAGGAGACAGTAAGTATAAGATGGGGGGAACCCTAGTTAGGATCCGCATGTCAACTAGGAGAAGTTGGTGATATCAAAGAGGCTTGGTTTTCATAAAGATCGAATCAAAGTGGTATTCGCTCCTGTTTTACATCATATCCTTCACATCCCATATTATACAACAAGACATCCTATCCAAAGACCCTCAGACATGTTCATCGTTCTGGTTCTGGCTGTACTCCCGAACGACTTCCTCCGAGCCATCATCAGGGTCGGTAATGCCTGTCATCTTGGTAACGATGACAGCGGCGAACAGATCACCGCTGACATTGGTGGCGGTACGGAATCGGTCAATAAACCAATCAATAGCGACGACGACACCATACATTCCACTAGGCGGAATGCCGACGCTCGACGAGATCATGACGGTCAAGACCAGGGAGGAACTGGGAATGGGCGTGGTTCCAACGGAAGCCAGGGTCGACAACAACAGGATGATGATGTAGTCCGCAGCGTTGAGGACGTGGCCCTGGGTTTGGGCGAGGAACACGACAACAATAGGGAAGTAAATGGCGGTTCCGTCCATGTTCACGAGACAACCAAGTGGCACAGCAAACTTGGTGACGGTCTCAGGAACCTTGAGCTTCTCGCGGCAGCAGCGCATGGTGACGGAAAGAGTCGCGGCCGAAGAAGCGGTACCCCAAGCCGTCAACCAGGCAGGCGAGCAGCGGAACCACAAAGTGTAAGGGTTCTGACGCGTGAAGGCAAAGAAAATGATGGGCAGGATAACGAAAAGGTGCAAGAACATCGAGCTGATAGCGCCACCCATCAGGATACCCAAGTTGACGCCAATATCGTTGATGTCAAGCTTGAACATGTTGGGCAGGATGAGGAAGAAGACACCAATAGGGGCAAGCTTGATGAGGAAGGTGATGATGACCACGATGAGGGCCTCGATCTCACGCGCTGCCTTGATGATAGAGGAGCGGCCGCCGCGGTCGTCAATCAGGTAACCCACGACGACGGCAGTGACGAGGACGGCGAGGAGGTGGTCCGAGGCGAGGGCATCGACGACGTTGGCTGGAATCAGCGAGTTGAAGAGCTCGGTGACGGTAGCCGGGATGTCTTGGTCCTTGCGCGACTCGTACGACTCTTGGTCCTTCTCCGACATGCTATCCGTCGCGATGGACTCAGCAGAGGCGACGGTCATGAGGCGGGCCCAGACTTGGGATGTCATGATGATCGAGTGAACGATGGCCACGATGGTGGTGATGACGTAGTATCCGATGGTCCATTTGGCAAGCTTGGCGCCGCCCTCAGAGATTTCTTTGAGCTTTTGAATAGCGAGAATCATGGCCGTCACGATGAGGGGCAGGACTGGAGTCCGTGTCAGTTTGCGACACCAGAAGACGATCTCTTGAGAATAATGTGGGCGGGTAAAAAAAAACATACCGACAGCTTTGAGGGCTCGCAGCCAGAGGTTACCGGGGATGATGAGGATAGTTGTCGCCGCAGCAGGGATATCCGGGTGGGCGCTCTTGACACCCAGACCGATGCCGACCGCGATGGCGGCCGCGATGATGATCTGTACGGCAGAGCCCGGCTCGATGACGGGATGCCACCAAGGTTTCTTCTTCTCATGAACAGATTCGCCCGAGGCGACGGAGGGCTGCTGGACCTGCTCCATGGAGGAGTTCTCCTGGACAGCCTTGTCGGCGGTACCGTACTCTGACTTCTCCATCGTTTGCTGTCCTCTTAAGCCGCAGCAAACAACACTTTGGCGAATGTGAAAAAGGAGGTTTGGAGATGGGGGGTTGAGAAAGAGATGGATATAACTCAACCCCCCTACTTCTGCACCACCCCCACTTCTGCACCACCATCATCACCATCACCACCACCACTATCACCACTTATTTCACCACCTCTGCCGCCCACCCATATGCAACTTTCGGCCTCGCTAGATAATTCGGATGCACTGGATTCATCCGGACTATCCATATCGCCGATATCCGGACTTTGCGCCCGCTGGATGTCCCAAATAGTGGCGAAGGTGCTGTTAGGCGATAGACGGACCTTCTTTCTCTTGCGCTGCCGTATATCATCCAACTGGCCCTCCAGCTGGTGGACCTTCTGCTCTAGAAGTGCCCTTCTAGATGCCTGTTCATCATACCCCTTTTGCACCTTTCTAGATAGGTGACGAATAGTATGGGTATCTAGCCCATCCTCTGCCAGCTGGGTTAACTGGCGTAGTTGATGCCGTAGTTCAGCAGATCGACGAGGTGTTGACCATGGGACGATAGATACGGATTCACCCCACTGCTGGCTGCTAGGCTGGTTAGTCTGCTGGCTGTTCTGCTGGCTGGATGATGCCTTTATTACTAACGAGTTAGATAGAGGTCGCTGTATGCATATTGGCCATAGTCCAGCTGACCTCCAGCCACTTCTAACGTTCTGGGCTGTTATAGATGCATCTCTAGCCCTTATATAACAGGCCAGAAATGCCCTTTTGCCAGCAACAGTTGAATCACTAACCCAGTCATCTAGATATCCAACCTCCCTTCGATAGGCGTGCTTTAATGGGCTGAAGACCGATATATCCAGTGGCTGGAGGACAGCAGAGGAGTGCGGCGGTAGATATAGTAGATATATCTTGTTCTGGAAGCATTCCCACATAAAGTCAGTAGATATATGGCTGTAATGCCCATCTAGAACCAGCAGTCTGGCTGCCTCTGGCTCACTAGGCATAGTGCCTGGGATAAAGACCTTCTTTAGCCACTCAAGGGCAGTCTTCTCAGTTGTCCAGCCATTATCCGTATATGTGAAGTGCCATCCTTCATATCCAGATAGGTTAGATGGGAACCACTGGGCCTGGACTGATTTGCCCTTATATATAACCAGTGGGCATAGGGACCTCCCATCAGCAGCCACACACTCGATGATAGATACCCATGCCCGGGATCCTGGCTGCTTTTTCTGGATATGCTGCGATGCTGCAGAGCCCAGCACTAGCCCATTAGATCCCCTGCCCTCCATAATGCCAGTCTCATCCATATTCCATCGGTTAGATGGATGGATTCCCTGGATGGCAGGGATATTAACCAGAAGATGGAAAAAACCCTGGATAACCTCGGAAGAATGGGCCTTCCATCGCCGGGCATCTATTGCCCTAGATCGCCTGGTCCTAAGTGATGGGTTTCGCCGCAGGAATCGCCCTATCCACTTCCTCCCTATGGGCTGCTGCCCATCGCCTAGCATACGCTCTGCTAGGCCCTTTAGTTGTTGATGGGTAGGGCCAGCGCCTAGGGCATCCTGGATTTGAACCCATTCAGATAGATATTGCTCTTGGGCCTGGGATAACCGCTGCATATGAATATAAGCAGTATCCTTTGATTGCATGCCGTGGAATCGATGTCGAAGAGTATGATAGGGAATTCCCCATCTACGAGCTGCCTGGCGGATAGAGCAAGTAGTATCTATATCTTGAAGTGCCCGTTGGAGCTCATCTTCAGTATATTGCTTCATGATGGGTTAAAAAAGGTATCCTGAAAAAATGGCGTTATTTGGCGATATATAGCAATTGTTATAATAGTTTGAAAAAGGTAGTGGTGTTGATGAAGGAGGAGAAATGCGGGATTTTTGGGTGGTGCAGAAGTGGGGGTGGTGCGGAAGTGGGGTATTAGAGTTATGAGCCCGCAACAAGATCGCTGCCACGCTGAGAAGGGAAAGGGAGGGAGAAGAGGGGAGCCTCGACCCGGATCGCCGATTTTCAGAGAGGGATATATACGTGGAAACAGCCAGGCTCGTGGGCCAGATTGATCTCATGGGTTGCACCGGGAAGTCTTGTCTATCTATCAGCATGTGGCGATCCGGGACCGGCTGTCTGCGGTGTAAAGACCAGATTCGGCCACACCTTCATGCATAAGGGGCTTGAGACGGAGACAGCTCGCGTGGGCAGCCTGCTGGCTCAGCTGGGAGGTACCGCCAATATGGATTTCACCGAGATAGGGCACGGTACGCATACCTATCCCGCCAAGGATGGAATCAGAGCTGAGAGGGCACAGCAGTTGGCATCTTTCACGCGAAAGGAAGGTGTAAGAGAATCCATTCCATCCCCGCGTTACCCACTTAGTCGCTCTTGATTTTGGGGCGGGCCACTTGAGGTAGCTTGGCCGATCCGCCGTTCTGGATTGGCAACTCCTCGTCTGCCTGTGTCTGCCTTGCGGTGCTCATACACAGACGCACGCATGCGAGCGAGACACCGAAATGGCCACAAACCGACGTGGGGCTCGTGGGATGAGAGAAAGAGTCAGATAGGGAGGATGTGGGCACCGACTGGGGTCAGAAGTGGTCCGGAGGGTGTGGAGGAGGGCATGATTCCCGAGGTGGCATTGATAAAGATGAGTTGAGAGGAAGAGTGGAATTTGACACGAGTCTATCTAGGTAGGGACTCTTGTCGGAAGGAAGCGGGAAGGGGCACACTCACCGGGAGGTCATACACCAGACAGCAAACGGCAGTAGATAGGCAGATGGAGACTGGCTGGTCGAGTCAGTTCCCTGGGTTGGGGTGTTAGCCAGGGTATTGGTCTTGGCTCGAAAAACAACTTGGCGGTGATGACGGGGCTTGGATGGCGGAATGCCACCAAACGGGCGAGGAAGGTCGGTCCCCAAGGGCAGTCCGCCCATCACCATCGCCGGGGTATGCAGGGCGTTTTGGAATACGCACGAAGAGCCTCATTTTGGCCTTGCAACCTTGGAACCCTGCAGTCACGACAGGCTGCTTCTTACACTATCAACTCGATACCGTGCGACTGGTACCTTGGGTTGATTGGGAGATTCCAGACGAGTTCTCTGTCGAAGAAGCTCGGCTCTTGGAGGTCATCCCCGCAGTGCAGTGAGCGATCCATCTCCTAGTAATCTCAGAAGAGAATGACAAGTCAAATGGCTGTCCAGACTCCAGTTTTATTCAAGTCGCCAGCCCGCCAGAAGACCCGTGGGTGGGAAGAATTTGAAGTTCCAAGACCGTCCAAGGCTCGTTACCAAGAGGCCAGAAAACAAGATGCCCAGTTGGCAGCGTCAGACATAACTCTCGGGCAAGGTTGGCGTGAGGTTGCCCCCCGCCCATTGGTCTGGTGAGGCGGATGCCGCGCCGCGCCGAGCATTGCCGAGAGGCTCGGCGGGAGCTACCAAGACGAGGGTCGGGGATGGGCTCTGAATTTTGGACATGGGCTGGAGTGGAAGGGGTGGGAAAGGAAAAAAAAAAAAAACATCAGCAGACGAAAACTCTTGGCCGTGGCGGCCGGGATCTTTCACCCCATTTGACTTCCCGTCTGTCTGCTGCTCACAACGCCCAGTATGATGGACTGATGACAGGAGTTCCGCTGGCAGCCGCGGGAAAGCGTCGCAGGTCCAATACAGGTGTTCGGCGGACCGACCGAGATGCTGTCGATTGCTCCCTGTTCTGGCGGCAGGGGGCGCTTTTCTGTCCAGTCTATTGCCTGTGCCCGATTCGAGGATCCAGACGCATACCAGTCAACATTCCTCGAATGTTAAGTGCAACAAGGTGCAGGGTATTCATGTGGGCAGCCGAACGCCGAGGGTTGCCAGGGGGCCAGGAAGCCTTGGTTTGTAATAGCTTTGATATCGCTGAGGGCCTCAAGGCCCAAGTACATCAGAGTCTCACCATTGACATTCGAATCGTTCACCTCGATCGCCCTGTTATATGGGACTTTGGGCAGATAAGATAAGTTTCTTAGGATTTCCAATGCCTGTTTCTAGTTTCTTGTCCTTCTCGATAAAAGTTTTGTCTATCTGCCATTGGTCATTCTACAGCCGGCGGAGTTGGATGTGACAGGGTTCTGATTTTGGCGTAAGCAGCTCATCTGCAGGGAATCCAACCCTGGAGTGGACATTGGAATCGACCGATACGGATACTCTGTTCTCCTACTGTTGGGACTAGAGGGTAACCCTCATGTTGAGTCTTTCGCTTGGGTGGTCTCGAGAACTCGACGCTTGAGCTTGGCTCCGCGAACTCCACTGAACAAAAGCGAAATTGCAGGCGGGTTTCGAACGAAAAACAAAGCTGGAAGCGGTGACACCCTTGGAGTGGAAGTGAAATGGGCCCGTCGCTGGACAATCAACGACCTCACAGGAGTTTCTCTCTCTGTCAGGAGGACTTCTCCCCGAACGAAGGAGCGAGAAAATTCAAGGACACGACTGCTCGTACATGGTGACATGCGACGCACCCGTTTGTTGTGGGGTCCACGGATGTTTATCTTGGCTCGGGGATACAGCAGTAGGTCAGAAGAATCCGGCGCTCGTCAAGTACATCCGGCGGCTTTGGCCACACTTCAGGAATCTAGGCGTACGTACGATTATGCGGTCCGTCAATCTCGAACGTACGGATGATGCAGACAAAGTTATTAAGCAAAATTTGCCTCGTGCCAAGATGGACACTAGGGCCGGCAATACCGTGAATGGAGGCCATAGCATCTAGACCCACAGCTTCTCGCACGAGATTCTAGAAGTCTCTTCCTTATCCGCCATATCTTGCCACAAGCCAAGGAAGAATTTGTTATCTATCGTGTTCTGGAGTAAAAGTTGTTGAAAGAGCCTGGCGAGAAGGACCTAGAACCGTAAACACGTCTTGTGAACAACCAATATCAGAGCCAAAGCATGAATCAACTTGACACCAAACGACTTCCGTCTCAAAACTATTCTTTCGGAAAGTTCCAGAGAGTAAAACCAAGCTGCAAAGACGAAGGCTAGACTTTAAAGAGAGTGCCTAAGCGATAAGCGACAAACAAGAGCTAGGTTGATAACCCCTGCAAGTCAACGAGACTGTTCCGAAGCCCCTGAGCTGCCATGACTAGCTTTTGGCGCCGAACAATCTCCGTTTCCTGCTCAGAGCCAATGCGAAGCAGGTCATCGTCAGAAGATTGAGAGACAAAAGTGGAACAGAAAATTTCCGGCAACGGCATCATTATGTGACTCTCGACAACCTGCTTGAAGACGTTATTATCTATCAAAGTCTTCATTGCAACCTATCGACGTATGAGAAGCGCCGTCGAGGAATAATCGGGGGACCAACTGCCTTTTAATAGGCATTCGACCCAGCCAGGGCTTCTTCACAAGCCTGCTGATCCATATTGATGCTTACTTTGGGCTGCAATGCATCCGCAAGCCGGCCACAGTCGAATGGGATTAGACAAAAGATCCAATCTTGTGTCCGAAGAAGAAACCACGCCATGTATAGCATCCTTGAGAGCCGACTTGTGGTCGTTGCTGCGAGCTTTCTGGATATTGTCGGTATAGTAATGGTCATAGTTAATGGGATGTCTTTCTTCATCGTGTAGTATTTTGCGCAGCTCTTCAAAAGCGTGAGTTCTGCAATCTTTTAACCGCTATTGAAGCATTATGGTCAGTTCCCGTCGCAAGTGATCTTCAGAGGAAAGCCTAGAAGCTGCCTGGTGAACCCTTTGGCAGACGCGGTCTATGAGTCCAGAGATATGGTCCTCTGGAATCTTGCGCCATGGGCATGACTGCTCATGAAAAAGCTCAGCGAGCAGAACATGATTGTAATTACCAGGAAGCTCCTGGCCCCTTGTCTGTAAATAAGCCTGCAGTTGTTAGTCACCACTCAACAACTTTGAAGCGAAGAAGAACCTAATTGGTGAATACACGTAATCATATCGTCTTTCATGGCTGTGAGCTGCGTATTTATATTTGTCACTAGATTTGCATGTCTCTGAATCTGTATCCTTCACTATTGCCCGTATGTGGCTCCGAGTACGCATGGCTGTGGCAAACTGGTCGTTTTGTTGATAATCAAGAGAACAGAGACAAGTGACGTTCCCTTTGTCGGAAAAAATGCACATGTATGCAGTGGTAGTTTCCTCCGAGAGCGGCTTGGACGAGCGTGCAGTGCCATGCTCAAATGGATCATGAACGAGCGAATGTCCAGCACCAAGGGACCGGCGCTCAGGTCCCATCGTCTAAAGCTCATCTTCTTTTGATGCCAGGACCCGTCCGATCTCAACCTTGACCTTCAGCAATTCGCAAAGGCTATAAAAGAAGGGACGAACCTTCCATCTTGCTCGAATGTGACAGGTATGAACACCTTTTACCATTGCGAATATGCCGCTAATCGCTGCGATATTGGTGTTGGTCGCTTTGACATCCTCCCGGCTGAACCAGAGGTCTGGGTAACATGGAATCGTGAATCAACACGGTTTGTCATCGTACTTCAAGCATCTGCAAAGAGCTCAACTTCGACATCAGTTCATTTTTCACAACATCAAGTGGGATAAGGTTGAAGTCGGCAAGTTCGGCCCCGACGGCGTTTATCCCAGTGACACCGTCGCCGACTGGAGGTCAGGCTCTGACTTTTACGGAACCTATGGTTCATCCGGCAACGACTAAAGATATTAAACATTTACCCTGGACTCTCTGCTGGGAGCAAAGCCGATATTGGCACTGATGGTGATGCGGGAGCTGTTCTTATTGTGGTCATTGTGTTTCTGCTGCGAAAGGCAAGAAACCAGGAAAAAGCCCTGCAATCACATCCGACTTGGCAGGAGAGCCATTATTGGCAAGGAATGTACCGGGAGCCATCAATGCAGTGCGTCTACTACAAGAATAGCCAGCCAGAAGAATGTGCCCCGCCTCGACCGAGAGAAGATAAGATGTCGTTGATGTTCCATGCACGGGAAATATGAGATGAATGCACCGTCGATCACGAAACATTAGGCTAGAGCTGAGCTTCCGGCAAACATACATCTTACAATAAGCGTTCGAATTATGTAGCTGCATGTCATTATGCTTGTCTGAACGATCTGCGCGTGATGTCTTGTGTACAGCATCATCGGACAATATGTTGGCTGTCTGTCAGTTTGATCTGGGTCTATGACTCACTACTTGCTGTATTTTTATTCTCGCTTAGCACACCGCACAAGGTTCACCCGATAATAAGGTAAATATCAACAAAACCCATGAAGGAATCTCTTCCTGCTGCCGAGGCCAATATGTTTAAGGGGAAAACCGGGGTGGCCATTAGTTCTGTCGCGATGCCTTCACGGCATCGCGCAGCCTCGTGAGAATTCACCCGAGCCGGAACATCTACTAGTCCGGTCCCACCGGCCCGATCCACCGGAAGACACGTATATCTACGGCTCGGGCCAGGCAGTCTTACACGTAGATAGTTCAAGCCGTTTTCCTATGACTTTTCCCACCCGTAAAAGTTGTCAACCGCACTTGTTGCTCACCTGGTCCCAATCATGATTACAGACACGACTCCTGAGCCTTGAATCCGGATGACTTGCAAAAGCAGCTACTGCACTTTTTTTTTTTTTTTTTTCAAAATGACCCAAGATTTTAACTTGTTTGGGCCCAGGTAAAGGTTGGAATTGTGCTGTTGGCAACTCGTTCTTGAGTGTAATCGGTTTCGTCGAGGAAGGTCTACATGGCATGAGGTCTACGCTTCAACAAAGGGAGGTGAAAAGCCGGCAGTACTGGCAACCGTGAGAAGACTCGGGCTATTTTAAAGATGTCTCATCAATGAAACATCTACTGCAGTTTCTGTGACAAAAGTGATAGCGTTTATGAGCTCCGCCACATAGGTGCAGCAAGATCCAAAGGTTTTCTTCGCCAGTAGCTCAAGCTGACTTGAAAACAAGTTCCATCGGTTATCATTCTCCTGTGCAATGGCTGCAAGCGGTGTGTCCATGGATGTGACAGTAGTTAGGTTAAGGGTGGCAAGAGCAAGTCAGTACGGCTAAGGTTATAATTATCGAAGGATACTGCAGGCAGTTATTGTCGCACGCGACAACTGCCCCACTCACCTTGACCGGATACAGTACGCCGTAAGTATGTCCTCGGGACGGAAGGGACAACATTATCGTGGCTAACATGGGGAGCCTGAATACGAAGACATGAGACGGGTGAGGATCGGGATCCGCGCGCTGCGGCAAATGTTGCCGCCAACCCTCCGCACAATCGGAAAGCCGGTACGGAATACCCAGGGCGGGGTTAAATGTGCCATCCACCTGTAACAACAGTCACACAATCTGTGACAATCATGTTGTTGCTTAGTGGCCGAGTCATTGACTTGTTACCTATGTCCTGGGTTCCCGAATTATCGTTAAAACTTATCTGAAATAATACTCCCATCTTATGGTACGCTTTATGCGGGACTTGTTGGCAGGCTGGTAATGCAAGTTTGGACGACCCGCTTCGCGCAACTAAAATCGTCTGATTTGGGTCCGGAAAAGCTACAAGAGTTGAACTGGTGAGGCAAATATTTGTCAAGTCTATCCAGTCCGCATCCATGTCAAGCACCTCGCTGAAGCAGCTTGATGGATCAATTACGATCGAAACTAGTTCACAAGAAATGTTAGGAGACCGCCTTCAATATCATTGCACGGACGCGCCTTAAGCTGAAGTGTCAAATCTAACCGCAAGTCGATCTGGGTCTGCCAAGACTCGGATCATAGCACATCTACAAATCCATTCTGGGGAAGCCCATTTTTTGTGTCCAAGAAGTCTTGGCGGAAACAAAATCTTCTGGCACCACATGCATCGCCCGTCGGGACTTCATTCTGGTATCCCTGCTCATCAGGAGGGCCCCATACAAGCGTGGTTCGAAGAGGAGGAAAGTGAGCACATTTCAGGCAGCGGTGTCAGCACCATCCCGGCTCAAGCTTGTGTCAGAGAAACAGGGGGCTTCTAGGTAGGTATCTGCTAAAGTGCTCTGGTTGCAGGGGTTCCTCTTGTGAGTTCAGACTTGATCCAAGCTATCGGAACCCGTGGGCGTCCGTCAAAGGACAGGCTGAGTGAAGGTCAGCTGAAGCTTGGAACGACAAGGTGGCCCGGTAACCCGACTTAAGGGATGAATGCAGCGAGGCAGCGCCTTGTGAGCAGTTGCTATGGCCGGATACCCGGCCTTCTAAACATGTCCTGTTGCAAAACATATAGCTCTCGTTTGTGATGCAATGTGGGGAAGGAGTCGGGAAGTAAAGCTCGCCGCCCGTGGGTTCAAAACGTGGCGAGGAGGTCATGGACGTTAGGAATCTGTAGGCCAAGAATATCTATATAAGGTCTCGGCGGAATCTTCGTTGTCCAACTCTCCTTCTTCTGCACTCTTGAGCATCAGCATTCTTTAGTCATTCCATTCTCCAATCTTTTACATCCATTCCGTGCTGTGCGCGGTTGATTTTTTTACATTCATTTTTCATTACGACCCGGAGTCATCCACACGCAAAAAACTGTTCAACATGAGGTTCACTACAGCCACATTCCTCACCCTCGGCCTTCTGGCTGGAAACGTCATTTCTGGTGAGTGTAGAGTACCTCCTAATGCTGTGGCACAAAGCTGCACCCAATAAAGAAGACGGTTGACTAACAAGCATCTCAGCTCCCACTGTGCCAATCAACGACGTTGCTGCTCCCGTCGAGGCCCGTGCTAACGATGCCGCTCACCTCGAGGCCCGCGTTCCCAAGAAGAAGAAGAAGGCCAAGAAGGCCAAGGCCAAGGCCGCTGCCCGGGATCTCGCCGATCTTGAGGCCCGTGACGAAGAGGCGGATGATGTCGCTGCCGTTGAAATCCGTACACCAGACTTTGTAGACGACGCCCAGCTTGAGACTCGCGATCCCAAGAAGAAGAAGAAGAAGAAGGCCAAGGCCAAGGCCACTGCCCGGGATCTCGCCGACCTTGAGGCCCGTGACGAAGAGGCGGATGATGTCGCTGCCGTTGAAATCCGTACACCAGACTTTGTAGACGACGCCCAGCTTGAGACTCGCGATCCCAAGAAGAAGAAGAAGAAGAAGGCCAAGGCCAAGGCCACTGCCCGGGATCTCGCCGACCTTGAGGCCCGTGAGGTGGACGAGAACGACGCCCAGCTTGAGACCCGCGATCCCAAGAAGAAGAAGAAGAAGGCCAAGGCCAAGGCCACTGCCCGGGATCTCGCCGACCTTGAGGCCCGTGAGGTGGATGAGAACGACGCCCAGCTTGAGACCCGCGATCCCAAGAAGAAGAAGAAGAAGGCCAAGGCCAAGGCCACTGCCCGGGATCTCGCCGACCTTGAGGCCCGTGAGGTGGACGAGAACGACGCCCAGCTTGAGACCCGCGATCCCAAGAAGAAGAAGAAGAAGGCCAAGGCCAAGGCCACTGCCCGGGATCTCGCCGACCTTGAGGCCCGTGAGGTGGATGAGAACGACGCCCAGCTTGAGACCCGCGATCCCAAGAAGAAGAAGAAGAAGGCCAAGAAGGCCAAGGCCGCTGCTACGGCTTAGATTGACGACAACATAAAGAGGGATGCATAGCACAGAAGCACGATATTCCGCCACTGCTGCCAATGGTAATTTGGCTACGGACTTGAAAGGCTTCGCTTAGCACCTGAAGTCGCAATCACGGCGAAGACGTAGGCATATATGTTGTACGGTATGCTTCTTTGATCAGAGTTCTTTTAGGAAATTTTAGCAGAGAGGGGGGGAATCCACTGCAAACATTGTTGTACTATAGTCCGAGAACCGCAAATTGAACACTCCTTCGGACACCCAACTACACTTTCGGATGGGATGATGATCGTATGTGCTGATATGAGCGTATGACGACTTGTATTCTAAGTCCTACGGTAAATTGACAGGCGTTATCCCAAGCTGCATCTGTCTTTAATGGTCGTCGAAATGCTCTGGTTATCGACGCCATATTTTTAATAGCTGTAGTTGCCGTCCCCCCCCCCCCCTTTTTTTTTTTTTCGCCAAGGAAACGCGATTTGTGTCCCCGTCTACGTAGTTAATAAAGCCAAGATATGCCAAGATCAGATATGTAGATGATGACAGACATATAGGCGATCCGATCGACCTTGAATGACAAAGCATGCATGAGCCGAACTACCGGTTCAGCGCTGGTCTTGCCCCTGAAACCCATGGACTGCTTGTGTTTCACCACCCAAACAGGCATTGCAGTGTGGTATTAAGGGGTCCGTAGCAGACAGACGAGTCATAGGTGAAAATTTGTGAGGCGACCATGATTACTACAGTGCCTTATCAAAAGTCCGAAAACTCCGCATAGATGAATGCACCACCCCCATCACTACTCACCACTTCAACCACAAAAGAACTATGAGATGAACCGATTTGTAATTCAATGACAACTGTTTGCTGGTCAGGATTGTACTTATCAACTACCTTGACTACTGCCCCTAAGTGTTGCGGTGAAGGCTATGTAAGACTCCAGATCTTATCCTGTTGCACTGCATCTCATGCCTCCTTTAGTAAGTCAAAGCACCCACTTTCCGATCACCCCCACATTGCGATCATGCATCTCCACCCCCAGCCACCTACCAACCCCTTCATATATACTATCACCACTTTTACAGTCTTTATCCAAATAACTTCATTTTTTCACTATCTATTCTTTATTACCCTATGGTTGAATATACCGAATCTGAGATTGCTCAGGCAATAGATGCTGTTGCTGCTGGCAGCAGTATACGCCAGGCAGCTAGGATCTATGGCATCCCCTTCACCACACTCCAGAACCGTCTATCTGGCACCCAAAGGAGAGATGCTGCCTTTGAGGATCTCCAGCGACTATCAGCTGCCCAGGAGGCCAGCCTGGCTGCTTGGGTTACCTGCCAGGCAGATCTCGGGCTGCCACCAACCCATCAACAACTAAAGGACTTTGCCCATCGCATCCTCCAAGCCATGGGGGATACCCAGCCTCTAGGCAAGAGGTGGGTAGATGGCTTCATTAGAAGAAACCCATCTATCAAGGTCCAGAGAAGTCGATCTATCGATTCAAGGCGTGTTAATGGAGCATCTACTGAGGTTATCAGGGACTGGTTCAAATATCTCGCCATACCTCGCATCCAGGGCATCAAACCAGCCAACAGATATAATATGGATAAGACTGGCATCCTTAAAGGCAAGGGAGATAATGGGCTGGTGCTGGGCAGGGCTGCAACAAAGTCAGTGAGGAAGAAGCAGCCTGGATCACGAGCCTAGGTATCCATCATTGAGTGTATATCTGCTGAAGGCATTCCCATCTATCCCTTAGTTATATATAAGGGTAAGACAGTCCAGCAGCAGTGGTTTCCTCTGGATCTAGGCCCATATAATGGATGGGAGTTTACAGCAACAGAGAATGGATGGACTACGGATATCACTGCTGTTGAATGGCTGCAGAGAGTCTTCCTACCTCAGACTAAGCCCTCTCAACCTAATCAGGCCAGACTGCTTATCCTTGATGGGCATGGGAGCCATACAACGACGGATTTTATGTGGTTATGCTATACCAACAACGTCTATCTATTATTCTTACCGCCACATACCTCCCATGTCCTTCAGCCACTTGATCAAGCAGTCTTTAGTCCTGTAAAGGCAGCCTATCGCAAGGAGCTTGGATACCTTACCCAGTGGAACGATTCAACTATCATCGGCAAGAGGAACTTCATATCATGTTATCAGAAGGCTCATACTGCTGGATTAACTATAAGCAATATAAGAAGTGGCTGGAAATCTACTGGGTTATGGCCTATTGCTCTTGCGAAGCCTCTAATGAGCTCCCATCTGCTGCCAGATAAAACAGCACCATCAACACCACTTAACAAGGCTATAAAAGGTGGCCATAGTGGCCAGGATGCCCAGGATATAGAGGGAAGGGCATCTGCTATATACAGTAGGCAGTGGTCAACGCCTAGGAAAAGGAAGGAGTTGGATGATCAACTGCGATTATTCACCCAGCTGGATCAAACTATCGCCACACAACGCCAGCTCTTCAGAAAGGTGAAAAAAGGCTTCCAAGAGCAAGCCTTCAAGTTGGCTGCCGCTGAGCACCAAATACAGCTCCTCCAGGCTAGAGTTAATAATGCTGCTGCTAGGAAGAGGAGGGCTGTTCAACTGGATCCAAACACGAAGTTCGCGACGATCAACGAGGTGCGACAAGCCCAGATTGAGGCTGGCGATGCTGAAAGTGGGCTAGATGAATCCGCCGCATCTGATTTACCTAGTGAGGCCGAAAGCTGCATTATCGTAGCATCTAGATAATGTTGGTAGTTAATTAAAAAGGTGGTGTTGATCATGATGGCGATGTTTTTGGGTGATCGCAATGTGGGGGTGATCGGAAAGTGGGTGCTTTGACTTAGCTCTTTGAATCTGCGTCTATCTAATTGGATGTTACGTCAATCAAACGTAGGCAGGTGTAGTCTTCTCAGACTATCCTTCATCTTCCATACGTGTTTGATGGGGTCAAGGTTAGGTGACTCAGGGGCTAATCCAGCCATATGCCGATGAAACCCTGTGATTAAGCCAGCCAGTTGTCTGATATAACCTTTGAGAAAGGGCATCATCGTGGATGAAGAACATTTAAAAATAAAAGAAAAACGCGAGTGGTTTTAAAAAGGACGAAAACAGTTCTCTAGACACTCTGTATAGCTGTTTGTATTTTAGGATTCTCGTGGAGAGTTCTCATCTCGGATAAGGAAGACCAACTGGATTCGGCTCTTTTTGACACCATACGAAAAGCCATTGAAATGCGGGCAAATTATTCCTTCTCAGTTCAATTGATTCTACGACGCATGCTTGGAAGCATCCCCGTCTCAAGTACTCGAAATGCTCACATGGCATGGTAAAGAATTGACATGCACACCCCAAACTGCAACTCGCTACGTCGTTTCTATAAGTACCTTGATTTCGGCACCCCTCACTGGCTACATATTTGATATAGCGATCAGATCTACCGATACAATACGGTAGGAGTCGCTCTCACAGACAAATGTGAAAACCCAACGCCAGCTCCGGTTCGATCTGCTGATTAGACATGCTAAGACATCTAAAGGATGATCTCTTAAAGTAATCGTGAAGTTGCTGGCCCCTCTTCTGGTTTGGCATGTATCTAAGCTGAATTTTCTGTAGTCTATAGACGTTGAAATGGCCATGACGGAGGGGTAACGTTTCGGCAAGGTTAACTTGCTCTTGGGCATTGTTTTAGCGTTACTTGCTTGGCATAAATTAAGTTGAGCCCTGCGTACCGTTTCCTGCCAGTAGCGTTGCAATACTCCATGGTTGACAATTTGATAAGAGTACCGTCGGTTGGTTCCTTCTATTCTGCATGTTCCGCACACTCACGAGGCTGCATAGATTGATCAGTGACAGGCATGCCCAGGCCAGTTGACCGAGTTCATCCATTGCCCTGTAGCCTGCCATGGTGGGGCTAATATAAGCCCAAGGCTAGGCCCGTTGCGCAGCGTACTCTCGTATCATTCTTTCTAATGGTGAGCTTCCCAACGTTTCATTGTATTGCGGGCGACTTGAAGACGTGTTCACTCCCTCTCCTCTCGGCCGTCGGTGAGAACAAGCTAGTGCCCCCGGACCCTGACTGCGGGTGCAAGGTCATCAGCGGACGGGCCGGCTACAGCCGCGATAATTCAAGCTTTATCCTTGGGAATCACGCGCCACTTCAGCTACCTACTAGAAACACCAAGACGTCCCAGCCAAACTGGGTGAGGTACTAGAGGCCAAGCGAAAAGTCGGCAACACGACGAAGAGCCCGCGCATGGCAGGCTTGGTCGTCTTAATCTAGGAGGCGAGCGCCACGTCTGCGGCCGGCGCCGTGAACCGCGATCGCGTCCACTGTATCGGTTTTCCCGTCATGTTCCTCCAGTTCGGCATCGCTGCTATTCCGTATGGCTTCCTTGGGGACTGGAGTATATTATGTCATCTTGATCACGGCAGTTCGGCATCCTCGTCGCCGTCTTGACAGGGCCCCTGCCACAGTGGAAGAAGGAGAAGTGGGCGTCTAGAAGGAAACACGAGAAGCATTATGCCGTCTCTCATTCGATCTTTGATTGGCGAGAGCGAGGGCTTTCTGGAGGACGTGGACGTCTTTATTCCGGAGTTCAGATATCAGATTTATGGGGAGTTATCATGGCAGACGTCATAAATCACAATGCTTGATGGTAGTCTGTGCGTGGGTGAATGAAGGAAAGCATTTGTTTAAGGTTCAAGAATATGGCACGTGGATGGAACTCAAGGCTGGAACCCGTGGAAAGCCAGAGACGTCTACTATGTAGACACTCTTGAGCTTGTGAACTGGCCCGGCCGTTAATGCGGGGAAGATGGCGCGCCGGCACACTACAAGTAGCTTTGGAACCGCTTTGATACAACGTTCCACCCAGAGCGAGAATAGACTAGCGGTATCAGGACGAAACCAGAGCCTCACATGCGTTGCTAACTGAACAACCCCTTTTCTCGCAAGTTTTGAGGAGGCTGTCCGGATCCCTCTCAAAATTGCACAAATAAAAAATGATAGTGACACTGTTGGAGAAACACAGCACAAGTATGATGCCCAGCACTCAGCACAATAACTATCCGTACTATGTACAACCATTACCATTGATATCTCATACGCTTTCCATACTTCGGGGGAGCCCCTGGTCTGTCTGAGCTGACTCAGCGTTCTAGACTCCCAAAAGCCGGCCGCACAGCCAGTTACATCCCCCAGGACTGATGTCATTTGTGATCGCAGGTGCGGGGCCGACGCTGTGGCCCCAATCAATCAATGATTTGCAGCGTAGCAAGCCGGCGGTGACTTTTCCCCCGCGCTGTGGAGTGAAACCCTGTTTGGGCTCTTGACGGTGCTGTGCAGCCGCGATGCCTGACGTCACCTTGGGTCGAGAAAAGCAGGAATTCAAGATTCGTTCGGGCAATGAGAGTGGTGTAAACGCAAACTCTGGGACATGGACGTCAACTTGCGCGCAGGGGCCTGCGTGGCTGGAGACATCATACGCCATAGGTAGGTAAATAATCCCTTGCCCTCCCGATCCTCCTTCTAGTGTCTTCTCGCCCAGTCCTCTCCGTTGACGCACATAGTCCGATACACCAACTTACACAAGCCCGATAGACTCTTTGGGACGACGAAGACGACGACGACGAAGACGACAATAAGATACCATTAGCAACAATCACAGTATATTAGCCGAGATAGAAACAAAAGAACAGAAACAAGCCGATATGCCTTCCATTCTCGGGTTGACCACCGACCCTTCCCCCCATGGGCCCGGCGCCGAAGAGCGCCAGAAGAAGAAGAAGCCCCAACTACAAGGTGCTGGAGAAGATGTCGACAAGAAACAGCTAGCTCGTCGCGAGAAGCCCGACGGCGAACGCAAAGCATCCTCGTCCCAGTCCCCCCCGGCCCCCGAAGAGAAGAAGAAGAAGAAGAAGAAGAAGGGAGAGGAGAAGAAGGAAAAGCCCGGCAAGCAGATGCGCCACTACTCGTCCGACGAGGAAGAAGATTCCGAAGACGAGGGCCCCCTCAACACCATCAAGCTCCGCAACCACGCAAAGGCTATTGAGATGGAGACACTCCTCTGGGGCTCCCTCTGCCACAAGCCCAAGAGCGCCCTCAAGTACATCGGCAAGGGCGCCATCATGTGTAACCCCATCATCTTTGGCGACACCGAGGTCTACTCGGAGCGCTCCGAGCCCACCCTCAAAGAGATGCTCAAGGAGCACGCCGACCCGCCTTTGAGCTTCAAGATGCACAAGCCCCACGTTTGCGAGGTCGGCCTGATGGCCATGTCCATCTGCTGCGATGTCACCTTTTTTCGCATGGGCGAGGACAATACCCTTGAGGCTGAGGAGTGTAGGATCTCATCCAGTTGGAGACAGGTCGCTAGCGGAGACTGGGTGATGGGCAGCTGTATGGCCGGATGGCAGGATTAGAGCGCGCACCCATCTGGCATTTCAAGGCGCCATGGTTGCGGGTGTATGAGTTTCGTTACGTGCGTGTGGCGTTGATGAGCAGTTTCTTACGCGGTTTCACTTCCAATTGTAATTTACCGCGGCCTATAATGAATTCCAGGTTTGCATCTTCCGAGTATGAGCACATGAGCAATGAACCTTCCAGAGAACACCCAAGCCAGGAAAATGTCCGCTCCAAGCTGCCCGGCATAATACAACGGAGTCGATGTGGGACGAATCTAGAGCCGTCCGACAGCCACTTGTAAAAAGCACGCGCAGCAGTTCCCTCCCCGGGCGATTCGGCGTCATACGCACGGGCTCCAGGGCTCTATCGGCTCTCTGGCCCGAATGCCGCCAGGTGGATCGCTCGGTCGTGATCAACCATGGACATATACAAGATCGCCGAGCCGACAGTGTATAGGCCAGTCGAGTAGCTCGCAAGCATGTAGGAAGATACTCTATCCTTTCGAGCCTCTACCTCCTACCATCCCAGTAATGACATTCTCGTTGAGGCTGAATTTCAATGTTTAATACCGACCTGTTCAACTTCTTTCCGAACGGATATGTCGGGCCTGAAGGCATAATTAGCGGCCCCGCACAGACAATCATTTGGGAAGGGACACGATTGGATAGTTTTAATACCCAAGAGAGGGATTAACGTAACGTTTCTATCCATTTGTCAGGAGTAGAGGTAACTATCGTTTCTCTTATTACTCGATTTATACTAAGGTGCGGTGGGGATAAGGATGGACATTAGAGATAAAAGCTTATGACTACAGCAGTAGACGCGGCTTCACTTCCATAAGTTACTATCTTGGATTGTTGTAACTACTTAGTGTTTGGAATAGTAACGGGATCTGTTATTGATGTGGTAGTATCGTAGCTCATTGAATAGTATCTGATGGCAGTGCAGGTCGATTCTCGCACCGCCTTGTCGGAGATATTCTGGCAACGCAGAGATGACCCAAAAGACCCACCAGGTGGTATTTGCGCTTAATTCTTGACGAGTGCGATGATTAGTTATGCGGGAAGAAAAATAGGTAGACTTCCTTATCACCGCTGCCAATATATTTGTTGGCTCAGACAGCTCATAGGGAAGCCCGTCATGTCTGACAGGACAGTAGATAAAACATAACACTCGTATTGGTTCTCTGGCATGGATAAGAGCAGAAATCTGTACTGGTGCGGACAGTACAGTTTTCCGCTAGTAGCAATCGATGGGATGAAAAAGGTAATTAACTTGTGTTGGATCGGCACTAGGGCGGGAACCATAAATCGATTGAAACCTTGGAAGACATGGCAAGAAGATTTTGCTACTTTCTTAGTTCAAATCCCTGATTCATATCCCGACAGAGTCTGTGGCACAGCAGCTTGAACATCTCATGATGCAAATCAGATAATGTAGATTCTCACAAGTCGTTAATATGCAACTTGCGCTTGCTTCACCTTGAAAATTGGGTCGCCATTACATACCCTAGCACATTATTGCCTAGGGATTTGTACTGCGAGGACCAAGCAACTATAGCAGAGAGGGGTGAAAACCGGGAAATCACCTGTCGAATTCTTTTGACGATGTGCTGACGTTGCAGATCCCGTTCAACTGAAATATTAACCACGTGCCCAATAACTGAAAGAGTAGTAGTTGACCGGGCAAGTATACACGCCAAAAACTTCCCTCAGGATACATTCTGGTAGTAGCGGTTAGAGTGGCACAGATCTTTTTTCATAAGCTAGCGAACAGCCCCTTTGTAACTTGGCCTGTTTCGCCGCCTTAACCAGTCCAGCCTCAGTCTAGCCTCTTACTGATGCGTAATATGTAGACAGGATAGGATGTTGAGACGCTGAGCCCTGACCTCGAACGATCGGCAAAGCAACTTACCTACGAGTGGACTGATTGGATGATCCCATGCTCTGCTGCAGAAACGCCCTATCCGTCGTGGATGAAGGGCGGCTGAATGACTTGGGGGATAGACATGAGCAGTCAAGTAACGTCGCAAAAACGACGCCATTGATTGCGGGCAGCAATTAACGCCAGAATTGTATCTCGCGACAAGTAATTATGGATCTAACACAAAATCAAGATTGCCTCCTAGCAGCATCATCCCTTGAGAGGGACACGCGGTTTCAGTGAAAACGGGGTTTGCAAACAAATTGGAGCAATGGATGTGCATGGAATTCCCTGGACCGGAAGTGGGTAGAGATGAAGCAACGCCATTGGATAACTGAACCCTTTGACAGCCGAGAGCATAACTATGGTTGCTCAGAAGGGGAGTTCATCATACTCAATAGGCAGGTGTTTCATAGATGCCAAGCACCGGCAGGCAAACTACCATGTAAGTATGGTAATCGTAAAGAGTGAGGAAGGACCGAGGAACTGTCACACAACTGCTCTCAAATTGTGCAGATCTGCGCAAAGAGATCCCCTGTTTTTACATACACCTGCAGAAACGATCCTCGTCAACCTATCACCCACAGCATTACCAAGCAATAAACAAGTAGAATAGTGGCACCGCTGAGCTGTAACGTCTAGAATGAAGTGACACGGCGTTCTGAAGATCGAAACCGTCAGTGGGCGGCTTGAGGAAGCTGAAGCACTCTTCTACTCCGTACGAGATTACCATGCCCCAGGGGGGGGGTGGCAGAAAGTTGGGATCACCTTCATCAGATGCATCGTAAAGCTGATAGAAGCCGTCCTTTCCCAATGGAGCAGGGTTAGCCACATAGGACGTGCACGTTGAGGTTCTCGGTTGGCCGCGACACGGCTGTGACAGTGGTGACAACTCAAACAGCCCGGGAACGGGCTGACGGGGCCCGTAGGCGGTCCGAGACGGGCCACAATGAGAAGTAAAGAGTGCTAGCTCTATTCATCGCGGTGGCTGTGACGGCAGAAAGACCGGACGAAGGAGATCAAAGAGTTTCCTTCGCATTGGCAAACGATCACGAGTTACCTGGACGGGAAGTCAAGTCAGATGTCGTCCTATGAGACCGAAGCTTTGTTTGTGGTCGTGCTTTCTGGGAAATATGTCCGGTGCACGGAGCTTCAAAAGTCTAGAGCTACAGTAGCGGCAAGTAGACTAAGTTTCGCCTTGCTGTCCCGTGTACATGCGCGAGTCTCTGATATGCAGGACCTTTATCGGACGTTGCCGTATCATGTTCTGATGCCGAAAACATGGGATCAAGGACTCAGCAATCCTGAATATGCTATCAGTTGATTTTTGTGCTGCGTGAGACCCGCAACTCCCCGCGTGGCACCGTCCACGCAATGACAAGATGCCGATTGCCGAATCTCTCCACGGATGTTGCAAAGGTTCTCCCTGGTTGCCCAGCCGCGCTCTCATCTTCCGTCAATACATATTATAAAGCCCCGCTATAGGCTCTGGCCGATAATTCATA
The DNA here is from genome assembly GCA_016807845.1 of Colletotrichum eleusines. Classification (NCBI taxonomy): domain Eukaryota; kingdom Fungi; phylum Ascomycota; class Sordariomycetes; order Glomerellales; family Glomerellaceae; genus Colletotrichum; species Colletotrichum eleusines. The sequence goes on from JADEZO010000007.1 coordinate 2,340,825, forward strand.
TGTCAGTTGTGGCTAGCATGAAGGTGCCACACTCACCTCATCAGTTGGTATCTCAATCGGTAACCGAACATGGCCGTGGTGCCCTTACCAGGATGTGATCATTGTTCAAGAACCCGAATGGAAGCGCTGCACTCCCTGGCCAGAGCGGCCAAGCCGACGTATTTGAAGAAATCGGAGCTGGGTACTACGGTGTTGGCGGCAATCAACAAACGTGAAGTCGACGATCCGGAGGCCGAGGTCATTCAGACAGTTCTATGGGTTCTCGTGTCTCTATCAGCATTGTTCCTTGTGTTGAGGATATACTGCAAGGTAACCTATTCATACACGAAGATCAGATTTGAGGATATACTTCTCATAGCGTCCTGGGTAGGGGCCTTGTTGCCCAGTTTTGCAGTCAAGCTGTTGCTGACCCGGAGTCTCCAGGTGGTCCTTGTAGCAGATGCTTCTCTGACCGAGTTCATAATCGTATCTCGATTTGGGCGGCCCGGGTTCCCCATCAACGCTGACAATATATCGGTCCTTTCAATCATTGGCCTGGCTTCACTTACCTGCTCGTTCGTCGGCCAAGTTTGGAGCAAGACAGCCTTCGCCATATCGCTTTTACGGATGTGTGATGGCTGGAAGAAAGCCTTCGTTTGGTTCGCGATCATCTCCATGAATGTCCTATTCGCCTTCTCCGCAGCATCATTCTGGATCGGGTGCGTTCCCCTGCAGAGGAGATGGGATCCATTCAGTGAGGGGACTTGTTACGACCTGAAATGGGTCGTTTCGTTCGGCATTTTCGTCAGCGGTAAGTTTCGGACTGTGTTGATTTCGCTATCTTGTACTGATGGGTTCACAAGTATATTCTGGTGTGCTCGATATCGCCCTGGCCGTCATTCCATGGTTGATTCTCATGCGGCCCACACCGGCCGAAGCGTCATCAGGTCTGAGGCTCAGTAAGAAGGAGAAGATTGGTGTCTCTGTGGCACTGAGTATGGGGGTTCTGTCAGTTCTGGATGATCAACGCCTTGGATGCACGAGCACTTGCTAACAAGAGATAGTGCCGCAGTTGCGGCCTTCGTCAAGGCATCCTACATGCGGTCGGTGAACGACACAACGGGCGACTTTTCTCGTATGACATGCCTGAATCAAAGCTGCGCAATTCTTATACTGACCCTACAACCAGATGGCGGAGGGGAGCTGACCGTTTGGGCTGCGGCCGAAACAGCAATTACGATCATGGCCGCAACTATCCCAGTGTTGCGGGCCTTTCTACGTGACGCTGCTCTCAAAACACGATACCTTCCCCAGGCCATCAAGATGAAAGTCCATAGTACAATCAGGAGGTCTGAAGGAGTTTTGGGCGAGCACGAACCGCATTCAGAAGAGAGATTGCCCATTGTCTCTTCCGGAGTTTCGATGTCTACGGCAGGGGCGTCCTTGTCCTCATCAGGATCAACGGTCGACTCTCGAAAGATGCTTGTAAAATGAGATTATTGGGCAAATTCAACGCAAATGGAGGGCTTCAGCTGGTGCATAGCTGGGCCCATGACTTAATGACATCACTTTGACGTGTTCGGAAATCAGATGGTAATATCGATTGTATAATATCCGATTCTGATCTATTATTGCATTGCAACTTCGATAACAGTTTGCCTTTCGCTTCCTTTTGAGCAAACCTTCGGCACCCCCCAACTTCTAATACTCCTTGCCGATAGGTTTGCCTTGGAGTTGCCAATCCATTGGGGCGGAAGCAGCCACTAGAGGAGCCGTTGGACCACCCTCCCTTGGATCATCCAAGATGAAGTCCATCGGGAAGCCGATATGGAACTCGTTGAAGCTTTCAATCGTTCGGACCTGTTCCTCCGTGAGGCGGATGCTCAGTGCCTTGATGTTGTCCTCCAAGTGCTCTACCTTGCGGCCCCCGACGATGGGAAATACGTAGCGAGCCTTTTGCATCACGTATGCCAGGGCAATCTGCTGAACACTCGCTGTTCCGTGCTCCCTGGCGATTCGTTCCAGAACTTCGCTAGCCTTGCGCTCTTCGTCAGACTGGTTCGGGCCAAACGTGCATCGGAGACCCTCGCCAGCTTTCTGGCGGGCCTCGAGCTGTTTCCCGGACTGCAGTTTGCCGCCTCCAAGGACGTCCCATGGACACAAGGCCATGCCGAAGTGCCGGGCCATGGGAATGATGTCCCGCTCGACATCGCGGATCAAGACGTTCCAGCGACCCTGGTAGACGGAGAAGGGGGTCTTCCCATGCGCCTTGGCATATGTGTTGGCAGCGGACACGACCCAAGCGGGTGTATCAGATGCACCGAGGTACAGGACCTTACCCTGCTCGACAAGGTTGTGGAGAGAATCCATCAACTCCTCGATCGAGGTGGTCCAGTCCCACCAGTGAACGTACAGCAGGTCAATGTAGTCCGTTTGCAGCTTCCCGAGAGAATCCCGGACCGAGAGGTGCAGCGACTTCTTGTGGTTGCCCGAGTAGTTGACGCATTTGCCGGGCCCGAGCTCGTGCTTGCGGTATTGTGTGGTGAACTTGGTAGCAACGAATATGGTGTCGCGGTTCTTCCTGGCGGTCATCCACTCGCCCAGAATCTTCTCGGACTCCTCGTTCTGGTAGTTGTTGGCGGTGTCGATGAAGTTGCCACCGGCGTCGACGAAGGCGTCGAGGAGCTTGTAAGACTGATCCTTCTCCATCGAGCCCATGAAGGACGACCATGCCGAGCCAATGGACATGGCGCCCAGGCAGAGCGGGGAGACCCGGACCCCGGCTGTGGTAGAGAGCACGCGGTATCGGCCGAGCTCGGTTTTGGGTTCTGGCGCCGGCGCGAAGACATTTTGGATGGCGGACATTGTGTCTGTCACAGTTGACACCTGACACAAGTTCCGCGCGGGTGGAAGATGGTGGAAGCAAAGCAAGAAGCCGGCGGATAAAATGGCACAAGGCCCAAAATTAGGCGATAGGCGACACCATGGCCTTTATATCAGCTCTGTTGATGTAGCGCTAGCCATAGAACCGATTCTGACGATGCCCGGTGAGGGATCACAACTGGGTCACATGTTTGAGTCCGGGAACGCATGCAAGACTGTTTTGCGAAGCCGCTTGAACTATGCCGCCAGACTAGGGAACGTCTGCACCCCTGATCCCGCCATGACCTTCAAATGGGTTTTGGATCACGGCAGGAATGATCGGACTCGGTCTCAGGGTAGATTCGATTGCCACTTCTCTACAATTTCGGCGTGCCCTGAGTAGAGGTAGGCCTTCTACTGTGTTATTTATACTGTGTTTTTTCCGGCCGTGTGAGAATAATACTATTATTCACCTGTATGACTTTAAGAGGAACTGCCTTGTATATGTAACGTAGTGAGTGGAGGTAAGGCCATTTCATGATTATTATCAACTCATCTTCGTTTTGATTTCATCTTGTTCTTGGATGATTTGTGATAGCGGCGCCCTCGTCGATGTCTCTGAACCTTTCAATAATAACGTCGATCTCTGTACAAGACCGATCTTTCCCCTTCCCAGTGTGAGGCCAAACCAAGCGATTATAAACAATCTCCGCCAGGGTAATACTGATGAGTGGCTCCAAGTGGCTCTACCAAAATGCCTGAATCATCGAAAGTCGGTAGAACCTAACAAGGTTGATGATGACCTCTTAACTCCTTTTCGAGTTTGACTAGCGACTTGCAGCCGGCTTAGTGTCTGGATTCAACAACGCTGTCGGTAGTTGGGTCTGGCTGAAGTCCAGAGAACCCACGATAAGGGGGACCAGTCTTGACATGAAATTCGCAGTACAGCTAGAGGCATTGATGGCCGAGGCCACTGATGGGCATCTCGATACCCCTCTTCTCTAGCGTTGCAACAAACAGCATTCTATCATGTGCCGTAACCAAGATCCTTGGAAAATGCTGATCCGGCATGAACTGGCTCTTCTTCACCGACATGAACTTTCACCACCAAAATTGAATTGCTTCTGAGGAGTTTTTGAAGAACATACATGTATTCATGACCGACTCTTTTTGAGCATCTACGCAATTGACGGAGCAATATGATTGTCATACACACACACAAACACACACACACACACACACACACACACACACACACAGGGTGAAGACAACGATATGCTAATGTCACCTCCCTCTTCCCTCCTAGTATAGATGTGTTGTATTTCTTTTTTACCTGAACTAGTATCGTGTGAGACGTTCGACGGCAGGAAAGCAAACCTGAACCAAGGCCCCTTTTTTCTTTTCGCCAAACAGAAACCCTGAACCAAAAGGAAACGTAAACATAGGTCGGAAGAGGATGAATAGCATGGTTTGACGTGGAACCTGGAATTGGCGTGATCAAGACAGCACAAATAGTATCAGGCATGCCATCATTCAAGGTTTTAAAAGAATGCTTTTGTTTTCTTAGTGAGCAAATCGGCTAATTATGCGTCTAAATTCAGTACTCAATCGCGTGGTATCATGGTATTCGTCCCGAGTCCGTCTCAGAATCCAAGTCTGTTTGACTTCTTAAGGCCCAACCATTACGGATTACCCAATAGTTTTATATGAAGATCATGTTCGGCCCCTCCTATGGGGTACGCTTTATGTGGCTCGAAATTTCCGTAATCATTAGATCGTCATGGCCCAAGCTAGGGCACCGAATAGAGCACTACTAGCAGAGAAGACGGCACGGCCGGCGGCGTTGACTTCGACAATGGTGTTGGTGCTGGTAGGCCCCGAGGCGGCGGCCGTGCCGGTAGGGGTCACTGGGATACCGATGTTAGCACCGCCGTCGATGGTTCCAGTGGCGGTAGGAGGGCTGGCGCCGGTAGAGGTGGGGCCTTCAGTCTTCGATTCGGGTTCATCGCTCTCGGAAGCGGTCTTGCCAGTCATAGAAGACTTTGCGGTGTCTGACTCAGTGGCCGAGGCCTTGGTCTTGGTCTCCTCGGATGATGCAGTGGAAGTGGTAGGAGTCACAGACTTGCTGGTCGTAGTGGGCTTGGGCTCTTCTTGGTCGTTCGAGGGCTCGCCGCTCTTAGGGTCGCGGTACCAGTTGGATACCGGGTCACCAAGACAGTCGCCGATGGTGGTAAACTCAAAACCCTTCTCCTTGGCGACGTCGATCATGTATTGAACAAAGCCGTTGACAGTGAAAGAATGAATATCGTGGGCCAGCGCAATGAAGGAAGAGCTCGAGGGGTTTGCAGAGTTGATGGCACTAGAGTATGTCTGCTTGGAGTTGGCGCCGCCATCAACCCAATCCTTGGTGTCGAGGTCGTAGTTCGCCTGTTGTTAAACGTCAGTGTTTGGGAAACAGGGCCAAGGCAACAGAGCGACATACGACATGGTAGGATAGATCATTGAGAGTCGAGATACACTTGCCATCGCAGTGGGTGTAGGGCGGGCGGAAGTAGGTGGGCACAATACCCAGAGTTTTCGCGAAAACATCTTCGTTCTTGACAAGCTCCTCGACCTGCTCGTCACTGGAGATGGTGTTGAAGTCTTTGTGACTCCACGAATGGCTACCAAGCTGGTGGCCGGCGCCTAACATGCGCTTGAGAAGAGGGGTGTAAGCCGGGTTGGCAATACCGTTCTGGCCGTTGGTGCCGACGAGGAAAAAGGTGGCCTTGATGTTGCCGTTCTTCTCTAGGGTATCAAGGACTTTTTCGGTGTACTCTCCGGGGCCGTCGTCGAAAGACAAGGCAACCTTGCCGTTGACGGTGCAGCGAGTGATATCGACGCCGTATGGGACATTTCCGAATCGAGGACGTTCCATGTCTCTGGTGGCGAAGGCAGAGGAAGACTCGAGGGGAATGGCCGTTGCCAGTTCGCCTGAAGCAACCACGGCTATCAGGAAGGAAAGCGAGTGTACTCTAACAAGCATTTTGACTGGTTATGAGGGCGTGGAAGCGAGTGACTTGATGTGGTATAGACCAGGTATGGGGAAAGTTGGATCAGAGTAACGGGGAGAGGAATACACTTAAATCCAACCACCAATGCCAAGATCACAACCCCACAAGCCTTCTTGTGCCTAACAAGCCCTAGAGAGATGAAATGAGTGTGTCAGGCTAACCGGCCCAAAGGTGCTTGGGATGGCTGGGCTGGAGGTAGTGGCAGGCGCGGCGCCCTACCCGTTTGCCGCGCCCGAAGGCGGCGGCCGAGGTCTCGGGCGACATGGTGGTAAGCTTATACCGTTGGCGCTGACTTTGTTTTGTTGACGGCCCCAAAAATAGGAGGACCGAAAGCAAGGAGTGCCAATCCATGGGGGGGGGACTCCGGGCTATGGCTGGATGTCGCAGGAAAGAAGGCGGCCAAAGTGTCCATGCGCTAGGGACGCGGGGCAACCAGACGAGTAGGTAGATGTCTTTGCGGGACTATGGCTGGCAACAAACAGAGATTGAAAGGCCGCGATCGCTACTCGCCTAGTGGTGGGATCAGCACAAAGGACTCAGACGAAGAAGAAACGAAAGCCAAGAGGGCCGGGCAGCCGTTGGCGAGGGCTTCTCTTCGAATTTGGCTTCCAAGTAGCTTTATGTGGTGCTCCCCACTCGAGCAAGCGAGGAAGATAATACGAGCATTGGCAATCCCGAGTTGCTGGATGCCAAAATTGCAGTCCCGAAAGGTCTGCGCCCGGAGCACTTGGCAGAAGAAGACCGGGTTTCTTTTTGATTTTCTTTTTCTTTCGAATGAACACATATTAGTAACAGCATCATATGGGCTTGTACCTTTTAGGTATGATGATATTGTATGCAGACATTTTGGACCAGTAGAGGACAGTACCTGGCTCTGAGTAAGGCCAACGGCAACGGCTTCTCTTGTGGAAACTGTGGCGCGACGAGTGCGGCGTACCGAACGGGAGTTGGTTGGATATACCGTGCTCCAGCCCCTTGCGCGCACAGAGCACATTCGGGGGGGGGGCTCTGGCGATCTCTAACGCAATGGACTGTTTTCCTTTTCTTTTCGAGGGGGGTATGACGGGGGTCGAACTTGGTTGCATTAGGGCCGTAGTGAAAGGGAGCTGACGCAAGGGACGCGGTCCCTGTGATTGGCCATTGCCATCAGCCAGCCCTCTTGAGGATCTAGGCGACCAGTGAGTGGCCGGGTTACACATGGCTGTTGTCTGAGAGAAAGATGTCGGTGTGGTGTGGTGGTGTGTCGTGGTGCTCCCGTTGGGATAATCAAGAAGGAAAAGGAAGATTGACTTGGAGATTGGTTCGGATGGACAAAAGCTTAGGGGCGCACGGGGCGGCGACGGCGTGGCTAGTTTCCGTCCCAGTCTCATCCCATATGGGTTTCTGACGGCGTCGTTGAGTTGGTTGGGGGTGCTGATCTCTCATTGGATTCTGTCTGGCCTGGATAGGTAGGTATTCCACAGCTCCGAAGCTCACGTTTCCAGCTGTGATGCAGCATGCTGCTGCGCTGGAGAGGGGGGGGGGGGATTTGGTACCTTAGTCCTTAGTTAGCCTTGATGTTCTGTCTAAGCGCAACGAAAGAATTGCACGAGTCCGTCCTTCATGGTGCCTATGCATCAATCACCCCACGAATTAAATCGGCCCCCGCGGACAGCTAGCTGTCCGTCTCTTTCTTGTCAAGGTCTAGAATGGAGAAACGAGGTGGGCATAATGCCTAACTTACGGCAATGGCAGGATGTTAGGCGGGGGAAAGGGTGGTTAATGCACGGGAGGGATTGTGGTCCTTACTCGTCGTATTGGCTGCATCGGTAGGCAGGTAGGTAGGTACCTAGGGCTAGGCAGGTATCCATGAGCAAACCTCAACAAGGAGGAGAAGGATGCAGGTCAGGTGAGAGAGGCAGGCGCTCTTTCCTGGGAAGGACGCAGGCAGTTTCCATGGATTCGGCTGGTTTCAACCAGCCTTGCTCTATTGACAAGCAGCAGTACCACTAATTAGCCAAAGGAGGAGGAAAGAAGGAGGCGGGATGGAGGGATGGATGCAGGGAAGGAAGCAAGCCACGAGAGAAGGGTCGCGGCTGCCTGCCTGCCTGCCTTCCCATCTCTGTTACCTCTATCTGTAGGTAATTAGGTACCTACGGACACTCTCTCTTTTCAAGCGCACGCAACACGACACAGCCGAGGTCATGCGCCTCTGCCTCCAGCCCTCTTCGCTCTTGCCTGCTTCGACTTCACGAAGCTTCTTCTTGTCTGGCAAGAACTACCACAGTCCCCTCCGCACAGACTTGCTTCCCTACCCCACTCTCTCGCTCGCTCGCTCACTCATGAACGCGACGATGAAGCTCAGTGCGGACTGGTTCATGCATCCCGTGGCCTCGGGCCGGGCATCCAGCAAGATACCAGTAATGTAGCCTACGACTGACCCTCGCCAAGGGATCAAGGCGACCCATTCTACTACTAATACCGCACCCTGTCTGGCCTTAGCTACCTACGCCGTCATAACAATCGACCAAAGGCTGCAGCCACAACTCATCTTTACGTCTTACCTGCTCTTCCCTCTTCATGCCACCAGAGCAAAGCCGAAAACTCGAGTTCATTTTTCAGCCACATGAAGAGGTTCCGATACCAAGACCGACATATTGCTTCTTCTCATCTTTCATCTACCCGTTGCCCCTGTCGTGTGTCAGACTCTAGAGGTGAGGGTACATTACGCTTGTCAACTTCTTCTCTCAAGAAATGCGGCCCCTGGCGCAGCCATGGCAACCGTACCAATGTTAAACCAAGGGAAGCCTGTCCATTGCACGGAGATGCGTATGCATTCTTATTCCGGTTGTGGCTGAGGTACTCTATGCGATCAGTCTAGTATAGTACGTGGTATTACCCATCGAGGAGGAGAGGAAGAGCGAAAGGCTTTGAGACGTCACGACATGTCCCGGCTTCTCGCCAAGACCGTCCCATCTCACTCATCTCAGCCCCCAGCATTGCGTCTCACTGCAGATCACGATTCCCCCGACTTTCACGCTGAATCTAGTGCCGACTCCCGAAATGCCCTTAAATGCGTTGCTTCGGCACTGATTCACTGCTGTGCCGCCGCTACATCTCGAGAGCAGATTGCTTCATCCCGCCGCCAGTAACAAACAAGCAAGCAACCACGCGTCCCCCGCGGGATCGTCGACGGATACCTGCTTTCCCCGGGGCTGCGAAAGAGCTTGACTGACTCATCCCCTTTGCTCTACCGCCCAAATTTGCCCATCATATCAAGGCGCAAGTGAGACAGCTCGTTAAGGATATAGTGCTTGATGCATGATTACGAAATGTATCCTCGGTGCTCCCCCTCGTTTAGCACCCCCGTCTTTGGCTTTTCTGAACTGCGCGCGAAGAGTTGAGGCACTCGGTAACCTCACGCGTCGGTGGCGGCTGTGCGTCCACGGATTCATGCATACATAAATCCATTCCGGGCTAATATCCCTAGGCCGCCGAGACAGCCTCATCTCACCACATCCATCGCGCCAGCAGGAAATCCCTCCCTATATTTGTTAAGTAGCCGCTTATGGGCCGCGACTGGAGCGGCGCCAAGCTTACCCGTGTTGGCTCAAACGGCCGCTCCAACGTGCACGTAGCCCAGCGTACATGTCCAAGAGGAAAATGTCGACGTCCTTGGATGCCTGGCTTGGTCATTGTTGTACGCTGCCCAAACCCTACAGAAAATCAAACACCAATGGTTTCGGTAACGCCCTAGTCGATCCGGTGAAGCAAAACTCTTGCAAAGTGTTGAACCCAAGAACAAGCCGTGACTCATTGTGTTACTGGTTATCAACCTTGCCTGATTGCCCAAGAGCTCTCAACATTCTTTCGGCATCTGCTCCCCCATCACGAACCATCCAATCATAGGGAACCGAGAATGGCTTCCGCTCATAAACATCTCCGGCATGAACATAATGATATCATGACTCTTATGACTGTAGTATGTCATGGGACCTCCGTTAGGCTTACATAGCAAAGTGTGAGCCCCATCACGGTTTTGCGCGGGTGTCCTGATCGTCTCAGTAGTATTTATCCTTCCTTCCGGCACTGAGAGTGTATACAAGGCAGCCCGCCTGGGTGCTGCCGCCGATCCCGCCATTGTTGCCTGCCGCAAGGCTGATCAGCACGAGTTGGCTCCACGAAAGAAAATACGCAAAATGGAGAACCAAACTGACACTTTCTGAAGTTGTTGACCATGATATCGCGGCACGACGGTCCATATGGACCCAGGGGCCACTCGATGTCCTGGAACTCCGGCTGCGTGCGGCAGTTGACACGCCAGTGGACCTTGAAGTCCAGGTACGCGAAGGAAGCGTCCCTGTGGCGCCAGCGCCAGGCGTGGAGCGGGTGCGTCTTGACGTCGTCGACGGCTGTGAGAGTTTCGCGCACGATCCCGGTATCGCAGAAGCGACCGGCGCCTTTATCGACGTATTCGCCGTGGATGTCTCGGTGACCATTGAATTCTGGCCAGCTTGGGTCGTGGCACTCTATGGCGCCCAACTCGAATGGGGTATTTTGGCCGCGGCGTACGACCCGCGAGAAGGAGTGCCGGCGGGAGTTCGGGTTCCAGTTGGATCTAAGTCCGATGTTGTCATCTTTCAATATACTGCTTTTACCTCGGAAAGAGTCGTCGAGACTTGATTGGACACTGAGGGGCTCTGGGTGGACGTCGACTCCGCCTCCCACCACACATGTCGCGAGAGCGAAGATTGGCAGCAAGATCCCTAGAAAGTGGCGATGCATGATTCCGCGTCTGTGGTAGGCAGAGGCAGTAACAGTAGATGAGGTGGTCAAGACGGGAAGGAAGTCTGAGCTAGAACTCGGAGTTTTGTATCAAGCCTGGAATGCGTTCTTTGTTGTCGGAAAACTCATGTTCGGCATGATGATCTCTTGCTCCTATAAAACCGTGTCTTTGTATGAAATAGTCAGTCATCTGCCGTGTAAGTCGCTCTGACGTTACACGGTGACGGGCCCAGTGTATGACCAAACCAGGCAGTTACGTTACCCATCCCCTCCACAGTTATCTTTCTAAGACAATCATGTGGTTATGTTATACAAGGATGGCCCCTCACAGCTTGTCAGCATAAACAGAATCCCTCCAGAATTTTTTTTAGGGGGGGGGGGGGGGCAAATGAAGTACCACATTGATGAACATATTTACTAACCGCTAGTCGCACTGCATTACAGCCCTATGGCTTTCCCGGAAAAGATTGCTACTTTTCTAAGTAAAAATTGGTTGGAATTTAGCTCAAAGCTGTAGTCTTGGTGCAAGCAGCAACAACAACAACGGGTTAAAGCCAGCCACTTAGGGGGCGTTTTCATGATATTGAGAAACTCAACAAGTTCTCGCGGCCAAGCTTGGTTTCTCCATGTCTCCCCATCATTCCTATCCAACTCTATCCCTATCCACCTGCATAACACACCATTCACTATTTGTCTGCCTGACGTGGAACAACGTAAAAGAACAAAGGAACAAGGACTGGTGTGAACTTAAGACACTGCCTTCCGAAAGAACTACCACCATATAGAGATGTTTCTGTGGGACGAGTCTACCACAAAGACGCCGAAATGAGTCCACATGGTTATGCTGCTGCAAAGGGGGCGGTAATGCTTCGAGATGCCAACAACCTTGCCCTTGGGTTGATTTTTCAGTCTATCCCGAAAGTATTAGTAATAATTGAGGGTCTGCATCTCCCAGTGAGCCAGCCTGCTCATACATATTTATCTTTGACCAAAACTCGGGCGCCTTAATCGACATTGACGGTCGTGTTGGCGTCGGTGAGGTGCGACCTGTATTGTCTGAGGAATCTGGCAATTACTCCAAGCTGCATCAAGGGGGCCCTAATATGCTAGCCAACCCAAAGTGAGAAATTTTGGATTAGCTTTTCTTACTTAATGCTGCAGAGACTCGCTTGTTTGTGCACCATGCCAAAACACTCGAGGAGTCTGGGCGGTCCGTCCTTGATCTCGCTAGAGTGTTGGCTGCTCAGTAGGCGGAGGGCTGCTTGTGATGCTTTAGGCAGCCGGAAAAGGTGAACTGAACTCATTGAGTCATAGGGGTCTCGAGAAGTCAAACTGACATCCCATATGCCATCGTGGAGGATATGGCTGCGGAGAAGTAACAGCTGGCTGTGTTTTGCATTCAAACTGCCGAAGCATGAGCAATTTGGGTTCACTGAACGACACCCAAATATGACCCTCTTTGTCAAATTGAGGCGTGAAAGATAAGTCTGCTACGTATTCCATCATAAAGGGACTGGAGCAAGTCGTTTGCTGAAAACTTGGATGAGACGCGCCGCGCTGTGCCGCTCGAGCTTAGCAAACAATGAGGACTACTGCCGATGGTGGAGGGATGTTTAAACTGCTTTGAGGCGCAATTTCTAACCGTATTTTCTTTTTTGATCACTGGCACCTAGCAACCTGCACAAAACCTGCAGTGGGGTTTGAGTTGGCGATCCACACTAAGAGTTGTATCAAGATCTTATTTGTAGCTCTCTGAGATTGACATTTTTATTGAAATTTGCTAATGTGGTTCTCCTAATAGGAGACCAAATAAAAGGGAGCCAGCCTCGGTGTGCATAAACGACATATGGGGTATAACTAGTACAAATGATCTCTTAAATGACCGCTATAAATCAGTATACGAACATCATCCTTTGGTAAATATCCATGGTCAAACAGCCATGGCCGATGATTGGTCGTTTGCAATAGGGGGGTCTTCCAAGGACTCCGCCTAACTGCGACTTCCGGAGACCTCAGGTTTCCCTTGACTTCTCTCTAATAGAATCGAACATCGCCCAGCCCTTGCGGTCAACTTACGGAAGTTACATAGCCGCATAGCTCTGGGGCTGTTCTTTACCGATGGAATCGATCGAGTGAGACCTACCGCCATTCTTCTCTCTGCTATGCTGACCCTCAACCACGACTGTAGTGACCATTTCCATTTGGATGCCTTCCGTATTGCCACCGCGTCCATTTAAAGATTCCTGGCTGATACTCCTATGCGAACGTCTGCGGTGGCGTTCTTGTTTGATCTCGCCTCCGCAGCGACTCTTCCGGAACAACTTCCGAAGCCAACCGCCGGTGCCCTCCTCAGAGGGGAGGTTGAGCGGGGTACTTCCGGCGCCCTGGACCCAGACCATGTTCCCAAATTGGCGGTCCGCGGGAGTACGCATAAAAGCAAAAGTCTCGAGACCGGTTTCCTCGTAACCTGGTGACGAATTGAACATGATAACGTGACGGGTGGTGGAGAAGAGAAGAACGTCAAGCCAGCCATTGGATGCGATCGCGGCACCGGCGAGGCAGAAGAATTCCATCGAAACATGTCTGCCGGTCATTGTAAGGACACGACCCACTGCCAAGGGCGCCGTGCAGAGGATATAGATGAGGGGATAGAGAAGGAAGGCCGGGTGATGTCTAGCGGTGTTCGGAGTAGCTTTTAGTGCGTCTTCATGGGAGCTCTTTGAGGTTCCCGGTCGAGAGTGTGCGCGTGTTTTACTGGATTTAGGGCCACGACTACTTTCGGAGGCAGATGAGGCAGTATTTTTTGAGGAAGACGGGAGTCGGAGAGAGGGGTCAGTACGGCGAATATGGTTAAAGACGAGAATGTAGAGGGCGGCGGTAACGATGAAGGATATGAACATCCACAGGTAGTGAAGGTATAGACGCATTGTTTCATAACGGACGTTGATCCAGCACTGACTTGTTGTTACTATACGCCCACCTCGACGGATCGACAAAAGAGGACTTACCCAAGCAGCAGCACGAACATACCAACCGCCCACAGCGACCCCGTTGTTTGTGATCATGACACCGACTATCGCAAGGGCGTAGATGAAGAACCACACGCAGCCGATCATGGTCCAAAAGGCCCACGTAGGCAGCTTGTATTCTAGCACAACAGATAGATAGGTGTGCACAGCAATGGTTGTGATGAAGGCGCTGGAGGCCAGGTCACCCGTCGAGACGAACCAGCCCTGCGCCCAGCACGTCGTACTCCCGACGACGATGGCATCCCTGCCCAGCCACGACGCATTGAGAAGAAAGGCGAGAGACTGCTGGATATCGGCCAGAAGCAGGTTGTAAATGAGCATGAGAAACTGGTTCGGTGCGTCTTTCTTTGTCGTATGCTTTTTGCGGCCGTCGGGTTCCTCCGGGTACTCCGGAAGGCCCATTTCTGCGGCCAGAACGGCATTGAGGCTCGGCTGGTTCGCCGTGCGCTGCGGCAACCTGGGTTGTGTCAAATACCACGCAGCCAGCCTGTACGTTAAAACGAAGAGCAGGACCGTCGATGATACGAAGGACAGGAAGCCGAAAAAGGTGACGGCCGTGAGACCCTTGCGGATGACATCGGGGAGTGGCGTTAGCGTTTGGCTTTGGGGGTCCATGGCGGGAAGGTTTGCGGCGGCCGAGCGGCGGGTGGCGTTTCGGGTTTGGAACGGGTTGGGTGATTGGAGTCGCCGTCGAACGGCCTGTGGTTCACCGGGCTATCATCCAATCCGCTTATCGAAAAGCTTCCTTGAAGTCGGAGCAGAGTTGAGGGAACTTTTGCAAGAGACGATGCAGACAGCGGCTGCAGGCGAGATGATAAATGCCCGTGGTCTCCAAGCCCATATTACGGGGCTAGGGTGACGATCGTTGAGACCCTGGGCCCTGTCGAGCTCTCGATTTGGTGTTATCAACCCCGACCCGCAGGGACGAGCTGTTGCGCAAATGAATGACTAGGGGAAGGGAGGAGGATGCCGTCAGAGACAAAATGGGGAGGAGACCTGGCTATGGGCCCGGATTCATCGAGGTGCCAGCACCGATGGATCCCCCCCGCCTTCACTGAACGATCAAACAAAAGAGGAGATGAGGGGCGAACCTTGCGCCAATCCTTTTGTGGAATGGAATGGCCAGCTGTTCCTCTGCAGGTAATCTTGAGTGGATAAAACGTGAATCTCACTTGGGCAGCCTCTGTCTGTAGCCAGCTTTCCGTTGCCACCGGAAGAAACGCGCCAAGCGCCATGGCCATTACCGACACCTAGAGGCGAGGCATCTTGCAGAAGTGACTTGTTCCAGAGCAGCATGTATGTGTGTGTCCTCGCAGTGAGCTAACATTGGACCAATATGTTTTTTCCAACCTCCACTACAATACTACTATCATAGGGCTGAGAGCCAATGAAGAAGAGTCTCAGGCGGGAACTCAAACGCGAGGAGGAGCAGCCGGAGCTAGGGCTTGGCGAACGGATGCCAATAGACCGAACCTTAGCAGCGCCAAGAGACATTACAATTGGTACTTCTGTGGTTGTTTGGCAAGGGTAAGAAAGCTGAACACGTTTTTTTTACTTTAAACCGGCCAGGCCGTGCCGACATGATCGTGGTTGCCGAGGTAGGCCGAGCCCGTAAGGTTCTATGATCGAAACAAATCTATTATGGTTTATATGCTATGTATGATGTACTATGACATAACAGGGTCCCCTGACGTGCCAAGTGCCCCGACGGTGTGGTGCCTGTCTCCAAATTACATTCTTCAGTCGTAAGCCTACACTCCACGTTGTGGGTTCGCGCTAGGCTCAAGCTAGTCATGTTTGGCGAGAGTTGAAGAGCACTAGGCCGTCGTTTTGGCTGTCAGTCTGTCACGCGGGTGCTCCGCCGCTACAATGTTCGGAAGTTTGTTCTCCCTTCTGGAAGTTTTTTTTTTTTTCTTCTTCTTCAAACTAGATACCCGAGCGCCAGCTTTCAACGTGCTGTCCACGGGACCTCGCCGAGGCATCCGGACGCTGAGTCTATTATTACTTGCTAGATGAACACTATTGGCCGTCAGGGTTTGTTAGTGGCGCCGCCATCATGCAGATATATCGCTGCTTTTTGGACTGTCAGAGTTGGCCGATTCTGAGTTGTTTGCTTGTTCAAACTTCTCAATATAAGCCGGCAAGGGCACTTTAGTCGAGACGCCATGTTGCGAAGCCATCATCAGACCCACTAACATATTCCATAGCCGTCGGTATAATACCACACACTCGGGCTCCGTGAGTGGAGCCAGGACTTACTGTTTGTTTCCTGGGCGGATAATAGCCCCCGTGCTCTATATTAGGCAGATCGCTCGACGACGGCCCTTCATCACTGAGGGACAATTAATGCAAGGCAAAGTTAATCGGAATCAAGTTTTCCAACCTTGCAATCTGCTATCTCTTCATACGCAATCTAGGTTTGGGATGCTATGCCAGCAGTCTATAGCCCCCGTGACTGATGGAAATGAAGGGGAAAATGGGTAATATCTTGTCTTGAGCAAGTTTCGGACTGTGATTTGCTACCATGAACTCTCAGCGAGGCGCCCGGGCGAAGACACGTGCAGCGCCAAGTATCAAGGCCAAATACGGATACATAGTAGAGATATGGGTTAGCTTCTTGTGTGCTAGCGCTCAGCCGCACTGCAGGGGGACATATTACCCGATGAGTTGACCCCTCGCAAAGATTTCTCAATATGAAACGATTCTTTTGCCTCCTGGGCATTCGGTAACGAGAAAGAATTTCATAGAGATATCCAAATGCCCCAAAGCATGCTCGAAACGACTGTTGGACCGTCTTTGTGCTGGTATTGACGGAATTAGGCCGCTGACTCATAACCCACTGATCTTGACTTTAGACATATACCAATATGAGCGAGGACTTTAGAGAATACGGCGTACGGCTGACGATTACGGCAGTTGGCAAGCTTCCGTACCATTAATATGTACGTTTTTGGGTAAGAGGCTGAGAACCTGAGACCAAGAGCCCCACATGTTGATACCGTTACATTAGTAATTAAGGGGCGGTACCTTCTCAGCCTGCACCATGAACAGGCATGCTAGTTCCCAATCTGCTATGATGGTTCTACAGTTATTTTCCAGTTGAGTTCTGTGAAGGCTTGTTTTCGTGGCCAAGACAAGTAAGAAATAGATACTTCGGGAAGATCTCGGAGAGCTAAAGCTACGACAAAATGCATCCGTAATCGATCGTTGGTACAAGGTCAACCGTGGTAGGATGTCAGTGAAGTACCGGCTACTCCGGAAATTGGAAAAATTGAGATCAAGACTGGCGGAAGGCAAGCTCTGGGAGGTCACTTGGACAACGGTATGTCTGTCGACCATGGCATGACCAATAAACCGTACAGGAGCAATTAACAGCTATTGTTGGAGATATCCAAATTGCAAACGAAGAGGCTTGGGCTTCCACCAAAAGGCTTTGCATGGGGAAGTACTCAGCCATAAATCTAACTATGTCTTCCAACAAACATCATCTTGAACGAATAAACTCTCCTGTTCCAAATCGTGATGCTAGACTCATGGTGTTGATAGGTGGGCCGTCTACGATTTCCATTAGTGTTTCGCATATGATCATCAACAAAGACCAAGAACTATATCTAGTCAGATTCATATCTCAATTCGATTGACATGAAAATTATCCCTTTAATTGCGAACTGATCTCATTATCCTCTTAGTGGGCCCCCCTCCACTTTTACCCCTCACTTACGGAGATACATGACGATACATTATTATAGAATGCTATTTTCTTAGGCACCACCACTAAATTCAACATTATCATCAACATCCTCATTAAACCACAATATCCTCTAACTTAGATATTCCTATTTATAGTACTATTTACGTGAAGGTCCTTTTCAAAGGGGACCTTATCATAGCCTAAGGCTAAATCTAGGCTTTTTTAAGCCCAGCACTTCTCTAGCTTACACAAAGGACCCAGCAGGGCTGCGTAGACTGATATACCGTTATGTAAAGGTAGAGATTATAGGTACCTTTAGCATAGGCGAAACGCCATATAGATAGAAGTACTATGAAACTATTGGATTTCGGACTTAATTGCCGTGGTCTGATTCGCCCTACCCCGCACGGGGGGTTAGTGAGGTCAGTTCGCAATTAAAGGGATATAGCTATTACCCTGCGTTATATAATGCGCAGCTCGTGTGTCTTAGGAGCCTCCAAAGGTACATCGTCAGCCTCAATAGACAGACTCTCGTCTGGTAATGGGATGGCAGCCCAATTCAAAGGGTGTTGAATCCGAAAGTGATGCAAGAGAATTCTCAGTCAGAATGCTTGTATTTTTGGTGCTCTGATTCAAGACTATTGGTGTCAATGATCGTTTGTTATTGTTGATTTTGCTGAAACTCAACTTTTATTGTTGCTGGTGAGTATGGAATGCGGAGTAACAGCGCTTACTCATATTACTACCTAAGAATACGAATGCCTAGGCGGATCACCTGACAGGGTTGCTGTTTCTCATCTCAGATGGGCCACCTCTATGTCGTCAGATTTTCAATACACAATCATCAGTCTTTGCATTCTAATGCGTCTCGAAACCGACTCATCTGGTTCCCACTCTCACCAATGCAACTTCCCAAGCTTCCAGCGAAGGCTGCATACATCCATTTGAGGAACCCGGCGAAACGCAATGCCCTGAGCCTTGAAGTTCTTGAAGATCTCCGCACGCAGCTGCTGTTGCACCTTACGTCACGGAGGACGGGTAGGGTCTTGACTCTTCCCGCTTTCAAACCCTCCATCTTATCCGAACTCGAGACTGCGAGTCATCATGCCCCATCAGGATCAGGCGGCTCGTCGAAGCATCGCTGGCTCGTTGATGCTGGTGAATGGCAGCGTGGCAGGGAGGGGTTGCCTAATGTGCTCGTCATCCGCAGCTCAGGCCCTGTCTTCTCTTCGGGCCACGACTTGAAGCAGATGGCATCTCTCTCTCGCGCCGAAGTGAAGCGCACATTCGCCCTCTGCGCCGAGATTATGTCTATAATCCGGCACAGCCCGGCACCCGTCGTGTGCCCCATTCAAGGTCTTGCAACCGCGGCCGGGATGCAGCTCGCACTGTCGACCGACTATCCCATCGCCCTCTCCACGACCAAGCTCCAGCTACCCGGTGCTAGTATCGGGCTTCCGTGCACAAGCCCCGCGACCTCCGTGTCCCGTCGTCTCCCGTCTGGCCAAGCCTACCTGCTTCTTCTTTCTGCAGAAGCAGTCACGGCAGACGACATGCGAGGAGCTGTGGATGTGGTGCCTACTCCCGAGCATGCAGAGTCCACCGACACGGCTGCCGCAGCTTTCGAGGGGCGCGTGGCGGAGATAGTGGAGCGGTTGGCGGGGTCTGCAGGGCAACCTATGGCTCTCGGGAAATGGGCCTATTGGACACAGCTCGGCATCAAAGGCGATGGCGTCGACGAGGGAGGAGGAGATGGGTACGAAGACGCCGCAAGCTGGGCCGGCCGGGTTATGGCGTTGCATGCGCAGAGTGTTGATGCAAAAGAGGGCATGTCGGCCTTCACGCAGAAGCGAAAACCAGTATGGCAGACATGACCTGCTTCGGTCTACCCGGCCCCACCCGCCCAGCAGAAAACCTTGATAAAAAGATCAAAAATCAACTTGAACCCACCAAGATTCAAAAAGCGACGATGACCAACGTGGGGCTCGAACCCACAACCTCCAGATATCTACTTCATAGAAGTCTGAAGCGCTACCATTGCGCCAGCCGGCCACTCCAATGAGTTGACTGTTGTCAAGCTCGTGGGGCTCGAGGGGTGTCCTTGATTTAACAAAGGCCCGCACCAAAAGATATCTTCATAGCCATCGAGTTTTCTCGCCGCAGACAGGCCGATGGGTTTACCTTTCTTTATCAGGTGTGAAACGACTATGATAGGTCTTGCTATACTTCCAGGACTCTTAACTGGGTGCTGTTCAAAGTTTCCTACGTCTAAATAAATGTCACGACATTTACACGTACTAGACGAGCGTCTTGGCCCCTAGAGAACAATAACACAGCCTAGGTAGGTCAAGACCTATCTATCTATGGCCGTGCTGCTCAGTTGGCCGGCACCATACTTGGCAGAGTTTGATATTTGTGCACAATGCCGTGACTTGAATACTGGGGTGCAGATTTTGAATAGCTCGACGTCTCTGTCTTCACGCGTTGTGCTCAAGGAATTGCAATTGACTTATTGGAGCTTGTGACGGATGAGAACGCACGCCCAATGCGCTTCTAGTGATACATCAATAAATCCACAGTAGGCATCAGTGACATTCCCACATAATAATAGGCAGTCGGCCTTCTGTCACCATGTGATTGATTGGGTTCTACTTTCTCTGGTTTGTAGGCTGCAATGCGCCATCTAGGCAGCATCTACAGATTTTCGGACTAAGCCGTCCAACCAGAATAGGTATTGCAGTGCCTTACAGAGAAGAGGTAACAGCTCAAAGCTAGTGATTGTTATACGACGCCACCATAATTGCACATGAGGATACCTGTGAAACCGGCCTGCCTCATCTAAAGATCGAGCGCAGGATCACCCCAGTTGATAAGCATCCAAGAAGGTTTTCTTTCACGTTGAATTAAAAGATAGAGAGGCCTTGAGCAGTTGTAGATTGCTCATCGAGGTACTGAAACTACAATCCTGTGAGGCAAATGTCGTGAAACCAGGCACAGCTTCGATGCGACTACACCGGGTTTGCTCTGACAACAAGACTTTGAATGTCTCTGCTATACAGCCAATGAACTTCACCCACTTAAGTAGATTCAAAGGCGCTCAGAGGCAGCTGCGCTAATCCTCAGTCTTCTCTAGGTCGGCTGAATGAGAGAGTCGATCATTAGGTGATGTGCGGTTCAGAACCGCGGTCAGACCAATCTCATTGTTGATCTCCTCCATGCGCTCAAAGTCGGCAGCGGCAGCCCCCTCGGAACCAAATACGAGGTCCTGAGCGAGACATTTGTTAGCACGTGAGGTATAATGAGCGTGGTAGGGAAGAGTTGGGATATCGCGCGTGGGTACGAGGACCTACCATTTCCTCCAACGATAAGCGCTTAGTTTCCGGAACAACGAACCAGATGAAGGCCGCTCCAAGATACGTCAACATTCCAAACAGAATATAGGTTCCGTACGTGATGCTTGTTAGCATATCAGGGGTAACTTGTCCCACGCTGTTTATGAAGAATCAGTACAAGCCTCAGAAGCTCAGGCACCCTGAACATCATTGGGTTCTTACATGAAGTTGTTCCTATGTTATAGCTTGTCAGAAGCATTCAGAAGTGTTTCAGTATGGCAGTACTTACATCCAGTTACTGGAAGCACCAAGCGACACACCATACGGACGTGTGCTCAAAGGCCATACCTCGGCAATGATAATCCAAGCACAGGGACCCCATGAATCTGTTGTTCTGTTAGCCTTTCCGATATCGACATGTTCGGACTTGGGCCGGAGAGGAGCTAACATCCAAAGTGAACCACAAATAGCCAGACCATGCAAACAGCGGCCCAGCCAGCGGCAGGCTGTTGATCAAAACGGTCAATATTCTTGGCAAGAATGACGGCAATGATGAGATGACAAGTGCCCATGCCGATAGCTCCGATGGCGAGAACTGGCTTACGGCCGACACGGTCGATCCAAAGAACTGCTGGAATCGTGGCAATGAACATTACAACACCAACCACACCTGTAGCCAGCAGGCTGGTAGTTGTCTCGCTGAGACCTAGCTGTCCAAAAATTTGAGGCGCGTAGTACAGAACCTATCATTTCAGTCAGCCTACTTCCGCTTCCAAGTCTCAATGTGGCTTTCCAATCGTCATGATGATGGAACCCCACCATCCAGCCTCGTGTGGTGGATGAGCAGTCAAAAGACAGAGCATCAAGAGTCTGGTCGTTTGACGAAATGGAGGCAGGAAGCTCGGTTGAGAATCAAAAGTCGGTTACTTACTGCATTAATTCCTGTCCACTGCTGGAAGAACCTATGAATACTGTTAATTGTATTCAACCGACGGCTCCGGTCAAAGGCAAAACTAACATTGTGACCGTTGCAACGATGACTCTCTTGAACATGGCTCTGGTTTGGAAAAGGGCTTTGATCGCGACGAATTGCAATTTGAAGGTGTTCCACGCATTGAGTTCTTGGAGATGGGGAAAGTGCTCGGCAGTGCTGCGCTTCTCAAAGAGAGACTGGGCCTTGATTTCGAGAAACTCGAGTTCGATCAGTTCGTGGTCCGGTGGGAGATCCCGGAGGTTGGCGAGAACCCTTCGAGCCTCTTCTTCACGGCTGTGGTGGATCAGCCAACGGGGCGAGAAAGGCATCCATATCATTCCAACGAAAAGAATAGCGGCGGGGCCTAGTTGCAAACAGATGGGCACCATCCAAGCCGCATCGGACTGCGTCTCCTCCGATGTGCCGCCGATGTAGTTGCAGCCACTAAAACGATGTCAGTACGGTGGCAGATTCCCAGTAGCATGAATTTTGGAGCCGAGTTTCCGAGAGGCGTAACATACTAGCTGCACTGACGTTAGCTGAAAAGACGTCTTATCGGGAAAATCGGGGTTACTTACTCAATCCAGAAGCTGATCATAATTCCGAAAGTGATGGCAAGCTGTTGCAGAGCGACAAGAGCGCCTCGAACCTCGCTTTGCCAGTCTCCATTAGAACACATGAAATCTTGTAAGAACAGGTATGCCAGTGACTCACGGTGGTGCGCATTCGGAGTTGTATAGGGGCACAATCATTGACAGACTTCCAACGCCTATGCCCCTTGAACCATGTTAGTGTTTATTTTAGTAAAATTCGAAAGGACTGGTGCCATACGTGATAAAACGTCCTCCCAAGATGGATTCGTGACCACCGGAAATGGACGTGATCTGTACAACAACACCAAGCATGAAGACTCCGGTGGCAATAAGTACACCATACTTGCGAGAGCATACTTCAGCAATGAAGCCAGACAGAACAGCGCCAAACCAGGCACCGAGCTCCAGAATGGCTGTCAGCCACCCCTTTTGCGTTTGGTTCTTGGTATATCCGTCCATGTCTAGTGGTAAACGAACGTATCAGTAAGCGACGCTTTTCAATGAACATATCTCAATGCTCCATTCAAAGATGAATACAAATGCTTACGCTTCTCGAAAGATGGCATGGCCAAAATGCCAGAGAACATTCTGTGCATCCATAGTGAGCTTCATTGAATCAAAGCTTAAGGGAGATGGGCGTCACACCCTTGGTTGTAACCATATAAAACGCCTCCGATGCAAGCGAAAGCGGCAATACGGGCAACCTTCCAGTTTTTGACTAGAGCTCTAGCACCACTGGCGCCCATCAGCGCTTGGCGCCTCTGCAAAGCAGCATCGTAAGCTGCGTTGCCGGAAGTGTGGCCGCCCATAGTTATTGAGATATCAGCCGAGACTTCCCACAAGATGATGCGTCCGTTTACGCGTCGCGATGATTGAAAATTTCCCCTTCGCTATGCACTTGCGGAAAGGCTCAGGGCAACGACGGGGGGGATGGCTTAAAGGGGGACGGCGGCTTGGGAGCTGCGATGGGGGATGTCAGCACTCTTATTACTACCAGGTGGCCACACTGCCGGCACAGCGGCACGGGTCATCAATAAGTAGGATTCAAGAACCTCGACCAATGACACATTTCCGAGTGAAAGGTCGGCCCTACAACGAGTGGTGGGATTCTGACTCAACATGGACAGGGACAGATATCCAGACTCCCGGTACCAAAATGGTGGCCTCTCCTCTCCATGGGGATTGCGTTAAGCGTGAAACAGAAAAACATGTTGTATGAAGTTCTCTCTCCCTTTGGGCGACACCCGCAGAGGTCCGGCCGCTACCCCGCGGGGGAATGACCACAGTCCCATGTCCATTTGCACGATGACTACCGGCAATAGCCATTTAGCCTGAATGAGGCGCGTTCCTTCGTCTTTTGCCAGTACAGGGGAGCTTTCAGGCGGCCATACTCCTCCAGTTCTTGGCATATGATTGGATAGGTTATATACCCTTTCACTAGTCAAGGATGCAGGCTGCGACAGCTGTTGGGACTCCGCATGTTGGATCCTTTTCGATCCCTGTTGCATGTCGCTAGCACTTCTGTGGCTGGTTCACCGGCCAGTCTTTTGTTTCTTTGGTCCTGCACTTTTAGCTATTCGCCGGAATTTAGGCCGATTTGCCAGGCATGGTGTCTACTGAGGGACCTCTGCCACACACACCAACTCATCATTTGTTATGGGTATGCTATTGTAGCATCAAATTCAATGAAATGGACTGTATTGCAAAGTGGAGTCTGCTGATCTGGGGTAATCAGGCAGAATCCCTCCAGATTCCGGGTGCCCATGAGACCATGTTAGGCGTTTCTGACCTGATGTTGACCAACCTGGATGGAGCTCTCTGCTTTATTAGTGCTTAGTTGGCGAAATCCAGACCTGGGCAATGATCGACCATGCCGGAAGGCTTATTTCACTTTCTGCCTGCAGACACACAGATCATGCCTCGCTTGTGCATATAAAGTTGACATTGGCGGTCTTTCGTGAAATACAAATGGGTAAAATATCTTCATTGACGCCGCTGCATTTGAGATCGATTGCTTGGGCTGGAGCACGGGACAGACGGTCGTAGGGATCTGCCTCGGTCAACTCGCATGCCCTGAACTGGCCAGTCTTGATCGAAACAGTTACCAGGGAAATTCAATATTTAGGCATTATAGACCCGAGACTTTATTGTCTATCTCCATACCTAGCCTTAGGCAACATCATCGACTGATCCACTATGCTTTCTTGCCGAACACCAAACCAAGAAGCCGCTGGCCCCAATTTACCGGCCCTGCTTCAACAGGCTCCGTGCGACGCAGCTCACCGGAGCGACGGGGGTCATCGCCGATCGGTTGCTGGATCCAGTCGGTGGGTATCTGCGCGATAAAATCGTACCAGTAATCCCCCATTAGCCGGTAGCCCGGGTTGGATGGATGGATTCCATCTCTCAGAGCTCCCATGGGAAATGTTGAAAAGTCGACGGCGAGAACATGTTTTCCGGCATCCCTCCGCGTCTGAACGACGCCTGGAATCAAGGACCGAAAATGAGCAATATTTCTCATTTGCATCTCATCGTGGCAGCCCATGATCATCCCAACAAGCACAGTGGCATCTGGACAATCCCTAACGATCTTATCGATGAGCTCGCCGAGGCGATGCGCCGCCTCTTCCGGGTCATTGCCCTCCTTGGCTACGTCTAGATTGGGATTCATGTCATTGGTACCGGCGTGAATGAGTACTATGTTGGGTCGCTGTTGGAGCGACGGCCCAACATGGTCAGAGATGAATTGGATGGTCATGCCCGACCAAGCCGCCTGCCATGATGGATGCTTGGTCAGCTCAGTTGTTATTGGAACGGGACAGCTATCACGGTACACTTACAAAATAACCACCAGGCATTGTGCCGTTCATAGTCTCCGTTCCCGCAAAAACGGTCTGGTCTTCTGTGTGGCACGTCAACTTACGACTGGAAGAAAAGAAGCAGAATCAGAACTCACTTGACAAGTTATCCCGAAGCTTGAGTCTGTATCCATTACCGTCTCCCCCATCCGTGTCACTGAGATATCCAACTGTAATTGAGTCCCCGACACCGAGGATGCGTAGTGTCGTTCCAGGCTTGATCGCCTGGCCGGGTTTGGTAGACTTGAAAGAGAGCGGAGAGCTTGAGTCCATTATGTCCCAATCTCGTAGTATATGTACCTTATGCGGCCGTTTCTCTAATCTACTCGAATGTCAATGGATGGATGCAGGATTCCCTTAGGTTTAACAAGGCGAATCACAATCGGCCTATGGTGCGGGTTCGCAGAGAGTATGGGTGACATGACAGGTTTGCGGGCTGGCCGGCGCACGGTGGATGAAAGAACATGTGACATCTGTTTCAGAATGAGCTATCATTCCTCGGACTCAAGCCGCTAGTGGGCTTGAAGCAAGCACGGGCGAAGTTTTTCCAGCCCGAACCTCCCAATAGCCTCAGAGACGGTAGACTGGAATGTGGCATCAAGAGGTTTTGACTGTAACCTAGCAACAGACACATCCATTCAGCGTATTTTCTTGCCCCGTACTCGTCAAGATACATGCATCGGACACTATGTATTGTAATATTTGGCTTGATCTTCATCATATCATATGATACCGGTGTTCTTTGTCCAATTTACCGGCCATCATGTATTTCATCCCAGTGCACCTCTGGAAAGTCCGCTGAAGCGGTGTCCAGAAGTGGCTGCTCAGTACCCAGCAAAATCTTATCAAAGAAGGATCTGACGAACGTTCTTGAGATGTTGACCATTCTTTTGCCGTCAATTGGTCCCAGTGGACGTGTTGTGCCGAAAATCTTCCAGATTGTCCTGTCAGACCAGTCATCATGCGTGGTACCATCCACGGAAAACAAACGCCACCAGCCAGTCTGCCAAGCGCGGTAATTGTTCCAAGTGCGATCCGTGTTTGCATTGTGATTTTGGAAGCCAAGAATAACCGATGGCTTTCTCAGGTCCGAGTCGGAGGTGTTGTTCAGTCGACCAAAGATTGTACCGTCTACGTTGATGGCGGCAGCTACGGCGTCACTCTCCAGAGCCACCGTCAGCGCAACGGACCCTCCAAGTGACACGCCGAGCGCTCCGTAGCTATCAGTCTTGAAGGGCGCTTTGAGTTCTGCCACCAACGAAGGGAAGTAATCAATGAAATGCAGTTGATGCTTGACCCTGGTGGCGTGCAGCTTCTCAATCCATTCATTAGTGTAGTTATTGAAAGCTGGCGAGAGACCGTAGACACCAGTGCCATTTGGGTATCGTAAAAAGGGCTGTTCGTAGATGTGGTCAAATGCAGCCACGACATATCCTTCACCGCCAGGTCAGCGATAGCCATGTAGGAATGTTCAGCAATCGTGGACATACCGTGCGAGACGAGGTCAGAGATTAAAATGTAGTTGCCATTGGTCGGTGGACCCCAGCCACCGGGTCCGAACAAAAGCGTCGAGCCTGTTTGTTCGTCCATATACGAGGCGTTGAACCTCACTGTTGACGTCAAGTGAGATATGTTGTAGCTCCACAGAGAGGCATACAGCTCAGTAAGCTCGGTCTCTAGGTACGGCTTTGGACAAGGCTCCTTGTCTGAGGTAGGGTAGTATAGTGTGACGAGATATTCGGTTGCGATGCCGTTCGGCCACACGGGATCTTGCTCGTTCAAGAAAGGAATAACAAAACGCTGGACACCAACATTGTACTCTCCCGTAGGAGCAGGGACTTGCTCTCCAAGGACGAACTGTGCAAGAAACACCCAGAGATGAAACTTTGGGGTCAAGTGAGCTCCAAGCTTCATGGTGACTATTGAAGACGCGAGAAAATGTCTCGTGAGGTCTGGCAAGTTGGAATGAATGTATGCGATGCTACTCTGTTCAAATAAGTGTTGTGGCAGGTTTCTCCTCTGCTTATCATGGGATTTTAGATCTGACCTGGATCATCAGGATCAGGCTTACCTCAATTAGGCAGCTGGGAAACTTTCTGCTTACTATCAATCCTGGGATCGACGTTGCCCGAAATCTAAGACGTATTAGATGAACGGGCGGGCCGGAACAGTTTTTTCGCCGTCCCGAGAAGCTCCCTACATAGAGATAAAGCAGAACATAGTAAGCTTCTAAATATAACACCCACCTGCTTGGTTGCCTAAAGCTTTCACTTAATGATAGCCCCTGAACCGGCGACTGGCTTACTCCACGTTGCTTGCCACCTTGGATGACAAGATCCATTGAGAATACGGACTATTTAATTAACCCCACTACCCTACATACGAACAAGCCCTACATCCGCACATCCCATCACCACCACCATCACCACCACTATCACCACTTTATTCCTCGGGTTTTCCTCCCACCCATATGCAACTTTCGGCTGGGCTGGATAATCTAGATGCGCTGGATTCATCCGGACTATCTATTCTGCCGATATCCGTATTTTGCTCCTGCTGGATATGCCATATAGTGGCAAACCTACTGTTAGGAGATATAGAGACCCTCCTCCTCCTACGCTGCCGCTGGATATCTAGATGACCCTGAAGATGGCGATTCTTCTGCTCTGCATTTGCCAGTCTAGATGCTATATCATCCCAGCCCTTTTGTAGCTTTCTAGATAGGTGACGAATAGTGCGGTCATCTAGCCTATCCTTGCGCAGCCGCTGGAGTTGATATAATTGATGCCGAATATCTGCTGACCGGCGAGGGTTGACCATGGGATAGCAGATACGGCCTCATCCCACTGCTGGCTGCCACTAATCTGCTGGCTGGGCTGGCTGGGCTGGCTGGAGGATGCCTTGGATACTAAGGGGTTAGATAGAGGGTAACGTATAGAGATAGGCCATAATCCAGCCCCTTTCCAGCCAGCCTTTATATTCTGGCTGGTTATTGTAGTATCTCTAGCGCCTAAATAACAGGCTAGAAATGCCCTCTTGCCAGCCACTGTTGAATCTGTAACTGTATCATCCATAGATCCAACCCTCTGCCTATAGGCATTCTTTAATGGGCTGAAGACAGCCACATCTAGAGGCTGGAGGACTGCAGAGGAGTGCGGCGGTAGATATAGTAGATAGATGCGATGCTGCCAGCATTTCCACATGAAGTCAGTGGTTATATGGCTGTGATGACCATCTAGAACTAATAGTCTGGCCTTATCTGGCTGGCTGGGCTGGGTATATGGGATGAAGACCTTCTCTAGCCATTCTAGGGCAATAGAATCCGTCGTCCAGCCATTATCAGATACCGTAAAGTGCCATCCTTTATATCTAGATAGGTTGGATGGGAACCACTGGGCCTGGACTGATCTGCCCTTATATATAACTAATGGGGGTAGGGATCGCCCATCAGCAGATACACATTCGAGCAGTGAGATCCATGCCCTTGATCCAGGCTGTTTTTTCTGGATATATCTGGATGCGGTAGAGCCCAATACCAGCCCATTAGTCCCTTTGCCCTCTATAATACCAGTTTCATCCATATTCCAGCGGTTGGATGGATGGATACCCTTGATCTCAGGGATATTATCCAGACGCTGGAAAAAACCCTGAATAACCTCTGGATCATGGGCCCTCCAGCGCCTGGCATCCATTGCCCTAGATCGCTTGGATCGAATAGATGGGTGTCGCCGTAGGAATCGACGCATCCACTTCCTCCCTAGAGGTTGATGCCCATCACCCATCATGCGCTCTGCCAGTCCCTTCACTTGCCCATAGGAAAAGGGATAGCCTAGAGCTTCTTGGGTTAATATATAGGCAACTAGATTATCCTCCTGGGACTGGGTAAGACGCTGCATATCTGCAAAGGCAGCATTCCTACTCTGCCTACCCCTTTTCAGCCGATGATAAAGAGTGGCATATGGGATGCCCCATTGACGAGCAGCCTGGTTAATAGGGAGCCCATCTTCTGCATCACGAAGGGCCCGTTGGAGCTCAAACTCGGTATATTGCTTCATAGTGTGATAGGTAAGGTATTGTGAAAAGATGGCGTTATTTGGTTGCAGATGGATAATGTTGTGATAGTTTGAAAAAGGTGGTGATGTTGATGGAAGGGGATAGAAAACGGCATTTCTAGGATATTCGGATGTAGGGCTTGTTCGTAAGTGGGGTAGTGGGGTTAAACAATAACGGAGATGCGGGTGCCGTATGCTAAGGTTATGCTAGCACATGAACTTTCACCCTTACTGGGTCTTTTATCCAATCAAGAAATACTCTGCTTCTGAAACCTATAGTTCAATATCAGTAACTCTTTTCGTTACTGTTCACAAATGAACTGCTTCCTTTTTCAAGCCTTGGTCGAACTGAAAATGACGGACATTATCTAGATACAGAGTGTGATCAAGAAATAATCGGAGCATTCTCTCTCCGCAGTATTGTGTTGTGTTATATGCCCCTCCAACCTTCAACAATCGGCAGCATGTTGATGTGCTTCTCCTAGAGAGCTAGATGCCCGATATGATATTGTTAAAGGCAAACATTCAATCCTCGGTTGTTTTGACTCTTACATGACTAGGTTGAATGGCGCCTGTAGTCGTTAGAAGCTTTTAAGCTCACTACTTCCACACGGATGATCAGAATGGGAACACATCCCAACTTGCCAACATAGGTACCATCATTGATTCTTTGTTCGATTCTGGCGAAGCCATGGGATTTTAAACTCAATCGCATATAAGCTATCAGCTAATCTCTCCGTTTTAGCCATTCCTCGCTCGCTTTGTAAAGGTTATCAAACGACGCCGAGTGCTTGATGATACGTTGATAAGCGTCTTCGCTAAACCTCTTGACGAAGAACAAGAATGCAACATAGACGCAATCACAGTAGGAGACTGCTTCCGTGTTAGCGAAAACTTCGAGGCTAGTCGGTTTTGAAAAGTGTTGAGCCGTACATTTGTCTCCAAGGAAAAATGGCCCCTCGGTCTTGTTTAGCAAGATTGCCGTCTTCCGCAGAGACTCTTTGGCGTTGGCCCAGGCCAGTTCGCCACCTTTCGTCTTTTCGAGTTCATCAAGCGGCATACCGTGTACCTTCGCACGAGTCCTCGCAAAGTATTCCGCACTTGGCTTGTTCAAAATGTCTCGAGGTGCAATTACAAAAAGTATCGGTTTTAGGCTACTAAAAGTCTCGTTGAGCAGATCATACAGTTGCTGGAGTACCTCTGACTCCAAATGGAGGGATGGGTCAGGGTAGTCGACCTCAATTCGTTTGATAATGTTGGCGCTATTCATAACATATGTCTCATTAGGAAATTGGACTGTGGGACAAGTGAACAGGGCCATCTGGTTGGGATCACCCTCGAGGCCCGTAGGCTTTAGCCTGGGCTCGATATCGGGGTACTCAACCCATTCGGTTTTGTAGTCAATCTCTTTATAGTTGAGAGCCAGTCGGACTGGTGACAGTTGTCAGATATTATCAGAAGACATCTTGAAGTGTTGCATACTCACTCTTCCAAGTATTCAAAGACCAGCATTTGCTGTTCCGGTCGGGAATGTCAAAGAAAATCAGTTGCTTGGACATTCTGGATCAGTGCTAGGGCGTCAGCAATAGCTCCCGGGCAAGTAAAATCATGGGTGAGGATATGTGGCTATTTATGCAAGCTAGAGGGGTAGGAGTACAGGACGTAAGCAAAGACAGAAGCGGGGAGATTTCAAATCCCGAGAGCCTATGACAAGTCATTTGCCGATTCTAGATCCTGCATCGCCATGGCATCCGAGAGGCCTGCAGAGGCAAAAGGAATGGCGTTACACAATTAGGTAAACATCACTCACCGCTTACTGCACTTATTTTAGTCAGTCAACCAAATCCGGTTTCCTGTCAATCTTGTTTTTGAAACATGCACCGACAAAGCGGTAAAAAACAGCTGGGCACTCATAGTCAAACCTCTTTTGTTGATGGTTATGAATTGGTTGTCACATAGTCGTTTTCCTGCCAGAACCCATTGTGTCAAAGACAGCTTATCCCTAACCAAACTGAATCCATGTACATTGTCAATGGTCCCAGAGGTTACATCTGTATAATCATTGAAAGACTATCATTGCCAAGCTATGCTGTTTTTGGCCATTTCATTCATTTCCGTTCCACGTCTTGTTGCTGGTTTACAACTTCGGAGCCCCTTTCTCAGCAAATTAAAAATCTGTTCTGGATAACATTGCGGCGTCCACTCTGCCTCAGCTCGATGGTTCGAAGCAACGATCAAGGTTAGTTCTCTGCTGGCCAAGTGACGAGATCAAATTAGGTTCCACTACTTATCCCCTTCGATGTCGCGCTCACTTTTGTCAAAATATCTTGACACCACCTGCCATCACCATTGGTGCCATGCTATCTGCTAGGAGATTCCGGTGATATTGATGTTCCGTCTCCGCAAGGGTTTACGGATGTAGACAAAAAGGTCGTTACTTGTTTGTTAATTCATTCACCGAGTTCAGAAAACAGTGTTCTAATCAGATACATATTCTTATATTATGGAAGGAACCAAATGAGAGAGTAGTAGGGCTGCTTGTCTCTCTGCATCGACCTACCGTTTGTGAGGAATGGTTTCTCAGTATTTTGACAAATGGCCCCATACTCAACACCTTTTAACCAGACTTCGTTTACACAGGGTTCTGTACGGGTATAGAGAGCACTTAAGCATACCTTCTCAGCAATTTTCTACAGAAGGATCCACAGGATTTACGTGAACCAGTCAAAAAGAATGGCTAGAGCATCAGTATCGAAGAGACTCAGTTGTCCCAGGAAGTCTGAAGTTTGTGATTTGAAGGTGGAAGCCATACGCAGGCTGGTATCAAGCTGAACCAAATTGAATCTTGTTATCTAGCATAATTATCTGTATTCCATTGTTTCGGTGTCGATTCCAGTATCAGGAAGCTGCGAGTAATAATTAATACTCCACAACTGTTGCCAAGAACGCCGGATTTAGGGGTTTGAGTGTTCCACGGCCCGTGTCTACAGCGGCAATAGTCAACTTGGCCTCTAGTCATGGCAAGCAGTGTACAGCTCAATATCCCCGATGGCACAATTGGCTAGCGCGTCAGACTGTTAATCTGGAGGTTGGTGGTTCGAGCCCACCTCGGGGAGGGTGTCGTGGTTAGAACCCACATAGAGATTGAGCCTTTGTTTTTGTTTCTTGATTCATTTTACTAGCGATCTCCCAATCGTCGTAGGTAAAGGCCTGACTCGCCTTTACTTCAGTTTGAGGTGTTCAATCACAACCGACAACGCCATTTAGTTAGTAACTAACCTTATCACTGGAATGTGAATCGATCTCATCACTATTTACTTGGCCAGCTAATATGCGCTAATTTAAACGGGTTCTGCGTGTGCTTGGCGGTGCTGCAGTAACAGGGATATGCAGTAAATACAGGGGCTAATAACGGTCGTAAAGACTCTTTTCGGCTGTCGTTGCGACCCTCGTCACCAAGACACAAGGAAACTCGCGATTTCTTGGAATCCCAATCTGGCAGGAGAATACCAAACATGTCAGGAACCAGACGGGAGAATGCACTTGAAGTCGGTTTTGGCAGTTGGTTATGGGTTCCTGGCCCATTCCCTGGCATATAGCGGCTAGAATTGATGGTGCAGAGTGCTATCCGGGTGCGCCAAATACAATTGGCAAGCTGACATATGAGGTTATAGATCTCCGCCAAAATTTATTTCTTCCTCTCTTGCTGTGTGCTCTTGCCCGGTCTCATAAAAACCTGTTTGGCGACATGCGTCTTCGTGCTTTGTTGTGGGCCATCGCCCTGGCGGCTGCCGAAGCCAAAACTTGGTCCAGATTCGGCAGAAGAGACGATGATGTGGAAAACGCCATTTTAGAGACCAGAAAGTTTGTCCTGGAAGCTGAGCCGGTAAGCTCTAAGCCACGCTAACAGCATCCCATGCAAGTGCTAAGATATAAACAATGTTATTAGGGGGTTGCACTGGATGATCTGTCGCAGAAGATAGAAGCCACCGGCTGCAAGATTCTCAGGTCATTCAACAGCGACATTTTCCAGGGGTTCAGCGTCGAATCTGGCCATGACAATATCGATACCCTGCAAAATTTTGCTGAAGTTGCTCAAGCTTGGCCTGTAAAGACCTACAGACTTGCGCCTGTGATACCCCAGGCTTCATTCAGTGACGACGCCACGGCTAAAAATTGGTCTATTCATTTTTCGACAGGAGTTGACCAACTCCACGAAGCCGGTATCTTGGGAAAAGGCGTCAAGGTTGCTGTCATTGACTCGGGAGTGGACTATCGTCATCCCGCCGTAAGTTGGCCTCTCTTGAAACTTGTCGTTTCCCGGCGGAAGGTGCTCACAATATCAGCTGGGCGGTGGATTTGGGCCCGGTTTTAGAGTCTCTGGCGGGTACGACCTAGTAGGCGATGGTATTTGGAACCCCGCTGATGTAAGACGGGCCAAAATGCCAATGAGGGCTAATTGCCATTGCAGACTATGATGGATCCAACGAGAAGATTCCCGACGAAGATCCTCTAGATTTCCTTGGCCACGGAAGCCATTGTGCCGGTATTATTGCTGGCAAAAGTGAATTGTAAGTAGCCTTCTTAGTCCCGATGATGTCAAACTGATAGCCAGTGAGCTGATCTTCCGCAAATCTGCAGCTATGTTGGTGTCGCTCCAGAGGCCGAGATTCTTGCTTTCAAAGTTTTTGGTGCTGTAAGAACAAGGAGACTGTAATGAATGGCCTACGCGCTAATCGTCACAGTTCGAAGGGACCGATGAAGCCACATTGGTTGAAGCCACTATCATGGCGTACGAGTCCGGTGTAAGTTATCTCTATGTTGTTAAAAGCTCAGCTTTCTCAATCGTGCTCAAGGTCGACATCATCACCGCAAGTATCGGGCGTGCCCACGGTTTCTCCGACGGGCCTTGGGCATTGGTAGCTTCCAGAATCGTGGAACAAGGCGTCGTAGTCACCATTGCGGCCGGTAACGATGGAGAGGAGGGCCCCTTTTACGCAAGCAGTGGATCATCCGGGAAGGAGGTTCTGGCTGTCGCTTCTGTTGACACCAGCAGAGTTCCCGCCAAGCCATGGCATGCAACATTCGCGCTCGACGGCGTTACCAACACCACTCAGCTTGCATACATACCTCCAGTCAACAGAGACCTGTGGAATATTACCGGTCTATCGATTCTACCATTGAGTTTGGATACAAACAATCCAGCGGAGGCATGTAGCCCACTGCCGGACACAACACCGGACCTGTCAAACGTAATTGTGCTTATCCGGAGAGGGACATGCACGCCTTATGTGAAACAGACCAATGTCGAGAAATACGGGGCTCGATACGTTCTCTTTTACAACGATGATTACCGTCCATACGAGCTCGTTGCCAACTCGGCTTATAAGTCCCAGATCGCCCTCATCGATGCGAAGGCTGGCGCGGCCATTATCGAGACTGTGAAAGCAGGAGGCAACGTCACTGCAGATTTCACCGTACCGGTAGACAGATATTGGGCTGTTGGCTTCTTTGACGCTGTCGGTGGCATACCGTCGTACTACACCAGCTGGGGCGGAACGTATGAGTTGGAGATCAAACCGGACATTGCCGCACCTGGCACCAACATATACAGTACTTACCTGGATGGCACGTACAAAGTTCTCAGTGGGACTTCCATGGCAACGCCTTATGTTGCTGGCGTGGCCGCTCTCTACATCAGCAAGCATGGAGGCCGCTCTGTACACGGGAAAGGTTTCGCCAAGAACCTCTCAAGGCGCATCATCTCTAGTGGAGAAAGCCTTCAGTGGCAGGTTCTGGAGCCACAGGGCCTCCCGACGGACTTTGGATTTCTTGCGCCAGTTGCGCAAGTAGGGAGTGGAATTCTAAACGCAACAAAGCTCTTGGAGTCCAAGACATCCCTTTCATTCGACAAGTTTGCGCTCAACGATACAGGATCGTTCAATCAACGCCACAGAGTCGGTATCACCAACAATCGGGACGAGACAGTAACCTACAACTTCACGCTAGAGCCTGCAGGAGGTTTCCTCGCTCAGGGAAGAACTCCTGGGCGTCTTGGCGATATTCTAGACGTGAAGCCAATGAGCCTCGTGCCGACTGTCATCTTTCCGTCGGGCGTTTTCCAAGTTAATCCCGGTGAGACGAAGCAGGCTGAGTAAGTCAAAAATATGGATTCATATCGACTCAGATGTACAAGCTCTAACGATCTCCAGGTTCAACTTTATGCCCCTCAATAGTGACGATGAAACAAAGCTGCCCATCTACAGCGGCAAAGTCCTGATCACAGGAAGCAACGGTGAAAAAGTCTCCATCCCTTACATGGGTACGGTTTTGATGTTTTTATACGGCATCATGAGTTATAATTAATCATATCCCAGGTGCGGCTTACGACTTGAAGGTACAGATGCAAAGCAGAATGTTTCCTCCTAACTACCCCCTGCAGAGGTCGGGTCCGGGCGGACAAGGCATTGATTCGTATCATACGTAATTTCTCACTCCCCAGGCCTTGGTTTGAGTGTAAGACGAGTAACAATTTGCAGGTACGCTTTCAATACAAGTCGCGCCGCGCAAGATTTCCCAAAGGTTTACGCACAATTCAAATGGGGAACGAAGGAGCTGCGTTGGGATGTAGGTCATAATTAAGAACCCTACTGGGCTTCCCTGTTCTTCGAGCTCAGTATCCTAACAGTCTATCAGATTTTCGACGCAGATTATGAAGAGACGGACTGGATCTATCCTCCTGTCGAGGGGCAAAACGGTTACATCGGAGCAGCCACATCCTCAACATACGCCGTCAGCTCCTTGAATTTCGATCCCGCTACGATGGACAAAGAAAAGGTTTCCGCTTTTCCAATTCGGGGGATTGAGCGTACGACAACTTGGAGTGAGTTGACGGATCGGTTCTGGTGGCTCGGCAAGTTGGCGAATGGAAGCTATATCGCACCTGGCAATTATACGTAAGTTGATATGCCCGGCATAGTTTGTACAGATCAGTTTCTGTGTGACTCGTAACCTGACAGCTTGAACCATAGGATGCGCTTTGCTGCACTCGTGCCTTTCAGCAACCCAGAGCACTCTGACAGCTGGGATATATGGAGAACTCCCAAGATTGCAATCCTGCCTTACGGCCCCTGATTTGTCAGACATTCGACACCTCGGATTCTGAATCCTAATAATTGTTTTGATTTTCTTGAGATCAAAGCCTAGGAGCTTTATCACGACTGAATAATAACATATCACACTGTTGGAACATCAATATTATATGACCGTACCGTACGACACCCAATGAATTGGGGACATATGGAACAAATGACTCAGCCTAGATACTCCTATTCCCTTAATCTTTTATACTTGTGCACTTTCGGAAATCCCTTTGTCTGCTTGGTCGTAAGTGAAGTTGTAGAAATACATTGTTGTACTTCAATCGTGGAAAGCACTGAGATGGGCTGCTGTTACCCTTTTTAAATACCCCTGCCGGTACGACCCCTAACTAAATCGCAATCAGAGTCTCAGGGCGCTGAATAAGGTTTGAGTTAGATGTGATTACTCCATCAGAGAGTATAGACTTGTTCACAGACTTTCACCACTTGTACATGATTGAAAATTGAAGTTGTCAATGCTGGAAGATGAGAAGTGGAAACATATCTCCAAACCTTGCGCCAAAGTAATCGATGATCATCAGGTTGACCTTTTCTCCTGATCTGGAACCTCAAGGCAATTGAGATTCGGCTCGTGGAAAGCTGGTTTGTTTGCTCACCATGTATACAGGATCGTGTAATCCACCATCGTGCACAGTCGAGCCCAACATCGCGGCGAAGACAGTGATCGTTGCATGAGTTCCGCTAATAATAGGCAGCTTTGTGATGACAGAAGTGGACCCACATTTGACAGTGCTGCAACTGCGTTTAAGTAGGTACTATCACCACAAGCTTCAACTATCATCTCGCTGCCAATAGACGTGCCCTTGTGTGAAGTTTGCTCATGTTTTTTTCATCAACCGAAAAACTCAAATTTAATCACACTTCCTCGAGCTCGAAACCCAGGTAAAGAATCACCAATCTTCCTCTTTTATTTCTTGTAGAGATCATGTGTTGTACCAGCTCATCCGGCTTCGGCAATATTCACCCGTTCCCACCAATCAACCGCGTTGTTGACAAAACTAACAAGACTCCAGAGCGTGCTTGGCGACCTCTGGGCGACGTACTGTTTCGACGTGACCAATGTTGCTTCGATGGCATGAGGGGGACACGGCCCAAGACCACAAATTCATTAGACCTTGGCTCTTGGCTGGCCCGAAGTTCCCCTCACCTTCACCGTCGACCTTCCCAATCCGACTTTCGGTTCGTTACCATGCCCCATCCAAAGGTAGCCGTGTGGGTGCCAAAGTCTCGGCAGCCTGGGATGTGGCATGCAATTGAATCATCATGTTTTCTTAATGTGCAGTAGCCTTCGGTTGACGCACCGATTGACCACAATACTAAATCATTTGGTTGGAAAAAATATTAAGTATGGCCGCACAAGAATGCTACCTAGATAAAAAGGTGGCTGCGGCCCATTCACAGTTATTGCCGTGCCTGAGTCTACTACTCCTGCGCTGATTAGCCCCAGCTGTCTCGCCTTTAATAAAATATCACAGACGCAGCCATGAAGTTCTCCAAGTCTGCCGCGGCTTTGCTTTCGCTAGCCCCCAGCACTTTGGCAACAAACACAGCATGCAGACCCAAGGTCGACTCCGAGAAGCTTCAGGCGGACCTTACGACCGAAAAGTAAGACTCAATCGCGTTTTCCAAGACGAATCTCCATGGACCCGAGCTCGATTGACTGACTTGTTCCTGTATAATCAAACAGCCTCATGGCCAATCTCAAGGCTCTCCATGACATTGCCATCGCCAATGGGGGAAACAGAGCTTTCGGCCTTCCTGGTTACGCTGCGTCGGTCGACTATGTCTGGGATCGCGTCTCCAGCATCCCTGCTACCAAGGCTTGGAAACAAGATTTCCCTGCCACTTTCGGCCAGGTCACCTCGATCGACCTCCAGGTTGACGGAGAGTCGACCTATGTCTTCGGCTTAACCTACTCCCCCTCCACCAGCGAAGAAGGTATCACCGCCGAGGTGGTTCTTGGTCCCGAGGGAGCTGCTGGCTGCGACGCCGCGAACTATGAGGGCCTAGACGTTCAAGACAAGATTGTACTTGTCCAGCGTTTCCGATGTCCGACTGGAGGTACTCTTGCAGGCAGAGTCCGACCTGCGGCGGCAGCTGGTGCTGCCGCAGTCATCGTCTATCATGATCTGACGACTAATGCCACGGCCGGCTCACTAAGCGCGCCTGATCCAGAGGGTTTCGTTCCCGCTGGCTTCATCAACCTTGCAGATGGTCTGATACTCAAGGAGCGCCTCGATGCGGGCGAAACCGTGGCGGCCCACTTCCAGCAGACTCAGATCGTCGAGGAGCGCATCACACAGAATGTTTTTGTCGAGACCGAGGAGGGCGACCCTCACAATGTCATCATGGTAAGTATTCAATTTATCCGCCTGCCCAGTTCCATATTGCTCACGCTTTCTAGCTTGGTGCTCATCTGGACAGCGTCCAAGCTGGACCTGGTGTCAACGACGACGGTAAGTGACGTTTGCCAATTTACACACACACACACAGAGAGAGAGAGAGAGAGAGAGAGAGAGAGAGAGAGAGAGAGAATCTTGACATAATTTAGGATCTGGCACCAGTTTACTTCTTGAGCTATTCCTTGCTCTAACCAAGTACCGAACCAAGAACAAGGTCCGGTTCGCATGGTGGGGTGCCGAGGAGAATGGCCTGCTCGGGTCCAAGTATTATTGCTCCAACCTCCCTGCATCCGACGTCGACAACTTGCTCGTTTACCTCAACTTCGATATGGTAGCCAAGGGCTACTTTGGTGTTGCCGACACTGATGGAAGCAGCCACGGAAGCGCTGGACCCGCAGGATCTGACGTTGTCGAACATATATACGAGGCTTATTTCGAGAGCCAGGGTCTCGAAGTTACGCCCGCTGTTCTTACGAATGGAAGTGACTATGCCTCGTTTTGGCAAATTCTGCATAAGCCTTTCGGCTTTCTCCACACCGGCACAGGAGTTGCTCAAGATCCTTGCTACCACCAAGCCTGCGATACCATCGATAACCCCGACGCTAACACGATTACTGTCAACGCGAGGGTAAGCTCACTGTCAATAAATCAGCCAATCGACGGTTTCTGGACATCCAAGTTGACGAATATCACAGGCTGCTGCTCACATCTTGACCGTTCTATCGCTAAACGGAACAGAGCTCATTCCGAAGACTCCTGTCAACGCCACCATGCTGACGCACCTGCAATCAAGGAGTCTTGAACACAACATCGTCCAAATTGAGGAGCTAGAAGCTCTTGGGGAGAGGCACCTTGGATGCGGCCACGACATTTAATTGCAGATGTGCATCTTTTGTAGTCTCACGAGGGGCGCTCCACATCAAAACCTTTGTCTATGCGGCATGTCGGCATTTCAGTTGACCGACTAGCTAGAGTGGTAAGGCGCCGGGTGGATGATAATAACACATGGACATGGTTTCGAACATACAATATAGATTCCCCGGCGCAGCCCGCAGACTTGTAACCACCCCACCCCACATGCGCAAAACCCCCACTTGCGCACATACTATCACAACCCATCATCACCACCACTATCACCACTTATTTCGCCAGGCTTGCCTCCCACCTATATGCAACTTTTGGCTTCGCTGGATAATTCAGATACACTGGATTCATCTAGACTACCTATCCGGCCGGCATCCGGATTCTGCGCCCGCTGGATATCCTATATAGTGGTGAAGGTGCTGTTAGGCGATAGGGGGACCTTCTTTCTCTTCCTATACTGGCGATGGTCTTCTAACTAGGCCTGTAATATGTTAACTTGCCTTTCTAGAAGGGCTAGTCTAGATAACTACTATTATATCCTTTTTATACCTTTTTAGATAGGTGACAAATAGTATAGATATCTATCCTATCCTTACCTAACTAGCCTAACTAGTGTAACTAATACTGTAGATCGGTAGACCGATAAAGGGTTAACTATAGAATAATAGATATAGCTTTATCCTACTGTTAGCTGTTAGGCTACTGCTGGTTAGGCTGGCTAGGCTGGCTAGATAATACCTTAGATATCAAGGAGTTAGATAGAGGATGCCTTATAGATACTGGCTATAACCCAGTTACCTTCCAGCCAGCCTTAATATTCTAGATTATAATAGATACCTTATAGGCCTTTAAATAAAACTCTAGAAATACCCTTTTTCTAGCTATAGTTAAATCTATAATCTAGTTATCTAGATATTTAACCTCCTTATAATAGGACTACTTTAATAGGCTAAAAATAGCTATATCTAGAGGCTAAAGGATAATAGAGGAGTATAGAGACAAGAATAACAGATAGATATAATACTGTTAGTATTTCTATATAAAGTTAATAGATATATAGCTTTAATAGGTATCTAGAACTAGCAGTCTAGCTGTATCTGGATCCTTGTCACGAGCGGGTCAGGGCAACCAACTCTGGCACAAAGCAAAAGCTTCGGTAATGATGCACCTGCATCATTATCCCCTGTTCTGCACTATATAGTTACGCCGGCCAGCACCCCAACTGGTTAGGCCGTAACAATCCTCTGGTATAGTCCCTAAGATAAAGACCTTCTCCAGCCATTTAAGGGCAGTTTTTTCTATTGTCTAGCCATTATTTATATATATAAAGTATTAGCTAGTATATCTAGAAAGTTTAGATAGGTTGGATAGAAACCACTAGGCCTAGATAGACTTGCCCCTATATATAACCAAGGGGGGCAAGGAGGTCCTAACAGCCAACACACACTCTATTAGCGATATCTATACCCTAGATCCTAGCTGCTTTTTCTATATATATCGTAATACTATAAAGCCTAACACCAGCCTATTAGCTGCTCCCTTACCCTCTACAATACCAGTCTTATCTATATTCTATCGGTTAGATAAATAGATCCCCTAGATAGTAGTAATACTGCCTATATAATAGAATAAATCCTAAATAACCTTAGGTTAATAGGCTGCCTATCGCTAGGTATCTAATATTTTAGACCTCTTAGTTATAATAGATAGATTTTACTACTTAAATCGGCATATCTACTTCCTCCCTGTTGGAATAACAATATCACATGATCGTATGACGCCTATGGGACTTATTGCTTGTACGACGAGCACGACTCGTCATGAGGGCACAGACTGGATACTCGGCCCTCGGTCATGGAATATGAGGGGAAGACATATTGTATAACCGAATGACTTAAGGCGTATAAGGCAGTATATAACTGCTTGTATGATGATAAGTAGAATAGTCTGTTTAGTCACTAGAATATATATTGATTTACCCCTACGTTTTACCGGTATATCGATATATAAAAGACCATTTAACACTGATCAGTGATTACTTGGCAATCATACGTGGTTGCTATATACGATCACAGATTAGCAAGAGTGAAGAGATAAGGACCACTGAAAGGTCTTTCCCTTGTGCTAAAAGCCTCTATATTGCTAGGGCTGCTGTAGTATACTATAACCAGCTAGTGAAAAGAAATAGAGAAGACTAGTTATTAGTATCTTGTATAAAAAGTTCCTATAGGTCTACTGTAGTATCCTACAACCAGCCAAGAAAAACGTCATACGATATCCTAGTATATTAGTGTGTACACGGCACATCACTAACCATAAGACGCTGTATAAGACAATATAGCTGCCACTATAGCTTCTTTAGAATCAGAAGCTCTATCTGTAATTCAACCTATATCAGAGCAATAATAAGACCCTTAAGACAACAATAAGGTCACATATGAAGAGATATATAAAGGAAGTTCCCTTCCTATCCAGACATAGAAGAGATATATATATCCAAAATACTGGTTAATAAAACTAGATACTATATAAGGACCACTAAGTATAAAGCTAACTATATTTGTTAGATTCGTTATATAGAATATAGTTATAGTACCTCTTCTAAAAGGGATACTTAAAGACCAGTTGTACGATGACTTTAAGGACTGGTCTATATACCAGTAGAACTAGGTTCCCTAAACGTTTAAAGCAGAGTTTATATAAATCCTAGGATAACTAGGTATTTCTATTCCAGAGTATAGGAATAATATTTCAGTCTTTAAAAAGATTACCTGATGGATTGACAGCCTAGAAATCAAGGGGCAGGATAACCAAACCAACCAAGTACCTACTTATATAACTATAAATACCCTTTAAACACCTAACAGGAACCTACAACCTGATATATAAAGGAACATGCCTAAGGTTCCTATATAATTAATTAAGGACAAGGATACTGCAATGGCTCAAAGACCTAGAGGATTACTTATATAAATAACACTGCTAGGAGCTTGACTTGCCTAGGAGGTAGAAAGCTTTCTATGTATAAAGGGAATTACTACAGCTATTATATAAAAAGATGTCTATGACCTTCTACTAATATATATTATCTAGAATAGGCTATGTGACCCTTGTATAATCTCTGTTTTCTAGAAAGGATAGAGAAGAGAGAGGAACTATATAGGAAAGGTATATAATATCTTGTATAACAAGGCAAAAATATTTATTAGTTTTTACCAACGCCTTTAGATCACAAAAGACTAATACTATACTGTTTTCCTAGACATACTCTTAGATCGTGCAGAAGACTTCTTTCTATATTATATTGGCCCTATATAACGTTGGGATGAGATGTATAAGATGCTAGATATATACTTTAACACTAGTATTAACCATAGTCTATATTAGACTGACTAGACTACTATCTCCTTCATATAAGTAAAGAAAGAGAACCTAGACAAGTCTCCTATAGAGGTGCTAGAAGCACTTCTTGACAAACTACCACTTATCTAAAAAGCACTTAGTAGTGACTTTCAGGGTGAAATTATGCTTCATACACAGGTTACCCAAGCCTATAGAGGTGTTCTTAAGCTTAAGACAGCACTAGTAAACCTTAAATCACACTATATATACAAAGAGTTCTTTTTAAACCTTAGGGCCTCCTTATAAGTTGCTCTAGATAGGAAAACCCCTTTACATGATATCAATTTTATTAACCAACGGTATATATCTAACTACAAGGAGAGACAATAACAACGACCGCCATATAATAGACTAACCTGTTACCCCTTTAAAAAAGGGAAGAAAAGTCAACTATTTTAGTAAAAACCTTTTTATATAAATATACTAAAGAGATGCTTTATATATAAGAAGGAAGGATGCTGGTCTACTAACCACTTTAAGGAAGAATATAATTATATAAAGAACCAATACCTTTAGGTATATAACACCCTTAACTAGGAGCCATATAAGGATTTTGCTACCTATCTTCTTAAGGTAGAAGGTAAAGATCCTGTCTAGAATAATAAGGATAAGTTATACAATAAAGATATAGAAGGAGACTTAGAGGTTTCTTAATACCTCTTAATATCAGCCTTCTATCATTATATAACAGGTGAAGATGTTTTCTCTACTCCTAGGACCAAGGAGGCAAGCCAGTTTATACTTTAGGACCCCTATTATACGATATATTAAGGAGAACTATAGGATATAGGAGCTGTGAAGTTTTTAACAGTAGGAAAGCCTTAGGTACTTGCATACTTAAGAGAAAACCCATGTGTAAAGATCTCTTAGACCCCAGGATCTACCTATATATGATTTGGAGCAAACATGTCTATTATAGCTATTGGTATAATAGAAATAGAGAACCAGCTTAGTAAAGTCATATACTATATACTAGATACTCTAACACTATTCCTATTCTTATTATATAATATAGACTGACTAGAAGTATACTTTAATAATATCACTAATACCATTATATAAAAAGATAGTTTATATATCCTAGTTATAAGGAAATAGGGATACCTTTTCTTTAACCTTAGTCGTATAGAGGCTTCTAACTTCTTTATAGAGGAACAGCTTAAAAGGCTCCATCAACGTTTTAGACACCCATATACAGAACGCCTATATTAACTCCTAAAAAACGTTAGCTATATGTTACGGCCTAACCAGTTGGGGTGCTGGCCGGCGTAACTATATAGTGCAGAACAGGGGATAATGATGCAGGTGCATCATTAAGTCAAAGCACCCACTTTCCGATCACCCCCACATTGCGATCATGCATCTCCACCCCCAGCCACCTACCAACCCCTTCATATATACTATCACCACTTTTACAGTCTTTATCCAAATAACTTCATTTTTTCACTATCTATTCTTTATTACCCTATGGTTGAATATACCGAATCTGAGATTGCTCAGGCAATAGATGCTGTTGCTGCTGGCAGCAGTATACG
Source organism: Colletotrichum eleusines (assembly GCA_016807845.1). Classification (NCBI taxonomy): domain Eukaryota; kingdom Fungi; phylum Ascomycota; class Sordariomycetes; order Glomerellales; family Glomerellaceae; genus Colletotrichum; species Colletotrichum eleusines. The sequence goes on from JADEZO010000007.1 coordinate 2,385,374, forward strand.
CCAGGCAGCTAGGATCTATGGCATCCCCTTCACCACACTCCAGAACCGTCTATCTGGCACCCAAAGGAGAGATGCTGCCTTTGAGGATCTCCAGCGACTATCAGCTGCCCAGGAGGCCAGCCTGGCTGCTTGGGTTACCTGCCAGGCAGATCTCAGGCTGCCACCAACCTATCAACAACTAAAGGACTTTGCCCATCGCATCCTCCAAGCCATGGGGGATACCCAGCCTCTAGGCAAGAGGTGGGTAGATGGCTTCATTAGAAGAAACCCATCTATCAAGGTCCAGAGAAGTCGATCTATCGATTCAAGGCGTGTTAATGGAGCATCTACTGAGGTTATCAGGGACTGGTTCAAATATCTCGCCATACCTCACATCCAGGGCATCAAACCAGCCAACAGATATAATATGGATGAGACTGGCATCCTTGAAGGCAAGGGAGATAATGGGCTGGTGCTAGGCAGGGCTGCAACAAAGTCAGTGAGGAAGAAGCAGCCTGGATCATGAGCCTAGGTATCCATCATTGAGTGTATATCTGTTGAAGGCATTCCCATCTATCCCTTAGTTATATATAAGGGTAAGACAGTCCAGCAGCAGTGGTTTCCTCTAGATCTAGGCCCATATAATAGATGGGAGTTTACAGCAACAGAGAATGGATGGACTACGGATATCACTGCTGTTGAATGGCTGCAGAGAGTCTTCCTACCTTAGACTAAGCCCTTTCAACCTAATCAGGCCAGACTGCTTATCCTTAATGGGCATGGGAGCCATATAACGACGGATTTTATGTGGTTATGCTATACTAATAACGTCTATCTATTATTCTTACCGCCATATACCTCCCATGTCCTTCAGCCACTTGATCAAGCAGTCTTTAGTCCTGTAAAGGCAGCCTATCGTAAGGAGCTTGGATACCTTACCCAGTGGAACGATTCAACTATCATCGGCAAGAGGAACTTCATATCATGTTATCAGAAGGCTCATACTGCTGGATTAACTATAAGCAATATAAGAAGTAGCTGGAAATCTACTGGGTTATGGCCTGTTGCTCTTGTGAAGCCTCTAATGAGCTCCCATCTGCTGCCAGATAAAACAGCACCATCAACACCACTTAACAAGGCTATAAAAGGTGGCCATAGTGGCCAGGATGCCCAGGATATAGAGGGAAGGGCATCTGCTATATGCAGTAGGCAGTGGTCAACGCCTAGGAAAAGGAAGGAGTTGGATGATCAACTGCGATTATTCACCCAGCTGGATCAAACTATCGCCACACAACGCCAGCTCTTCAGAAAGGTGAAAAAAGGCTTCCAAGAGCAAGCCTTCAAGTTGGCTGCCGCTGAGCACCAAATACAGCTCCTCCAGGCTAGAGTTAATAATGCTGCTGCTAGGAAGAGGAGGGCTGTTCAACTGGATCCAAACACGAAGTTCGCCACGATCAACGAGGTGCGACAAGCCCAGATTGAGGCTGGCGATGCTGAAAGTGGGCTAGATGAATCCGCCGCATCTGATTTACCTAGTGAGGCCGAAAGCTGCATTATCGTAGCATCTAGATAATGTTGGTAGTTAATTAAAAAGGTGGTGTTGATCATGATGGCGATGTTTTTGGGTGATCGCAATGTGGGGGTGATCGGAAAGTGGGTGCTTTGACTTACCGAAGCTTTTGCTTTGTGCCAGAGTTGGTTGCCCTGACCCGCTCGTGACACTATAATAATATAGATATATTAATATTAGAAAAGATCTAGAAATTTTGTTATTATTATTAATCATACAACCTAGCCCCACAACGTTTCAAATTCTCTATTAAGGATAAAAACTATTTTAATTATAAGATAGTTATAGACGTTATATAACTAAGAGATAAGAACGCCTTACATGTTATTAATATAGAGATAAGCTTTTAAGGTATAATATTCCTAAAATCCCTATCTATACAAGACACCTAGGACACACTCCTTAAATACTGGATTAACATATATATTAGTCCACCAGACCATATCATACATAACCCAGGAACAAACTTTATATTAGAGGAGTTCAAGAACAACACTAAGATTATAGGTATATCGTGTAAAGAGATACCAATGGAAGCTTACTAGGCAGTAGGGAAGATTAAAAGGGCATATATACCGTTAAGAAGGGCATATAATATCCTTTATAACAAGCTAGGCCATTATACAGATAAGGAAGTTATCCTCTAGATAGCTATTAAGGCTCTTAATGACACTGCTGGTCTATACGGCATAGTACCAACACTTCTTGTTTTTAGGATATATCTAGGGATTAATAGGGACTTACTACTATTACACAACATCACCTAGAGGGTAGAAGCAATCCAGAGAGTAATAAAAATGCTTTAAGGGATTTATACAGAGGTTAAAATTAATCATACGATTAACACCAGGAATAGCCTTAACCTCCAGACTATCTTATCACTACCCCTTTAAAGTGAAGTACTAGTATAGAGAGAAAACAAGGGATAGATAGGCCTATATACGATTAAAGGGATTAAGGGATATACTATTATAGTTGATATGGTTAATAGTCCTACACAGTTTTATATGATATATATCAAGCCATACTTTAGGGAGAAAACCCCTAAAATAACAGCTTATATAAACGACTTTTCACTATTAATCTAATAAAACTAACTAAGGTAAAAAAGAAGGCTAAAGAAAGGCCAAAGAGTTGCTATATAAAGGTCCTAAAGAATATTCCTAACCTAAAAGGAAAAAGACCACTATAACCTTACAGTCAAGCTTTAACTTAACAATATTATTATAACACCTAAAGCACTATATAAAGAATTAGATAAGGAAGAAATCAACTTGCTTATTAGCTAGAATATCCTAAAGGTTGTATGATACAATAAAAAGCAATATCAGGATAAGAGTATCTTTGGAAGTCGGATGGTATAAGAAGTTAAGGGACTAAATGATAAGCCGTACAAAAAGTCTAGGCTTGTTGTTCAAGGATTTAGGGATAAAGAGAAGAAAACGCTCTTAACCTAAGCACTAACAGTCTAACGAATAAGCCAACGCCTTATACTAGCCCTTAGACCTACACTTATATAAGACTATCACTGCCAAGGGGAAATCAGGGATATTACCCAGGCATACACCTAATTAAAGGACCCCTTAAGCAGGATGATTCTTATATAACTACCTAAGGAGCTAAAGGATCAATACCTAAGGGATACACTCTTCCAAGTAGTTTTACTATTATATAGACTTATAAAATCAGGACTATACTGATATAAGACGTATGTTAAGCACTATAAGGAGGAATTAGGTATAACGTAGTCTATATATAACCCCTATCTTCTGTATATAACAAAAGATAAGGATGTTTTTAGGATTATAGTAATACAAACTAATAATACCCTGTTATTTGCTACCATATAATTCTTAGATAAGGAAGAGTAAAAGCTTACAAAAAAAAAGATCCATATAAAGCCTAAGATTATCCTAACCCCAGAAACACCAGCTGACTTCAATGGTGGGCGAATCCATACGTACGACAACAATATCATCTCATTTACCCAGAAAGGCCAAGTCAACCAGCTACAACTGGTAGATGAGAAACCGCACGACCACAAGACTGCACGAGCAGCACATGGAAATATCCCTTGCGGCGAAGGAGCTTGGTGTAAGATTAATGGCTAGGGGCTCTTAACCAGGTAGGGCTTGATGGTAGGTATTGGTGTATTGTAAGACTTAAGCTTGCAGAGTTCAATCCAGCAGCCGTGGCCAGCTGGAAAACTCTGCAGTGGGGTCTATACGCCGGAGGCTCGGCGAGCTGTCGCCAAGACCCACAACATAACTACAGATCTTATTATAATTGCTCCCCTCCCCACGTAACTTTATCCCTAAAGTCGTTACAGGAGTCTTCCAGAGTAATAACAAATATCCCTTATAGACTAAAATATCTTTATTACTGACCTATAACCGTGCTGTTCTTTTATAATTCCTAGATAACAGCTTTATTACTGTTGTTTATAGTTTTAGGTGTTTTGTGTTTATTGTTTAGCAATGTGTTAGCGACTTATTGCCGAGTTGTCAGTCAGGTTACTAGGTGAGATATAGTTGTGTATAAGTGAATATATTAGACGGTTTGTTAGCCCTTCTCTCTGTTGCTGGCTGCTTAAGTGAAAAGTTTTCTTCCCACTAGTTGCTCTGTTTTTCTTTCCTTCCTTTTTCTTATGTTCTATAAGCTTTCAGTGACCCTTTGCCTTCATACCTGTCTCTCTATAATACTCACAGCTTTTTGTTTTCTTATTTCTTTTCTCTTTTTATAACCTCACTTTTTTTAGTAAGCTTTTGCTAAACCGTTGCCGCTATATCGGTTATTTCTTATATCTAGATAATCCTTAACACTAAGTATAATCCTCATAAGGGCTTTATGGGCCTAAAGGGAGGTGCTCCCTGTATCTGTTGCCTCAGCAGCATGTATTGCGACCTTAATAGCCTTATCTATGTCACTGGCCACTATGTGGCGAAGTGTGTTATTTGCTAAATCGATAAGAAGAAATGTTCTATAGTATATCGTTGCCCCTTTGGCAAGCCTTTTGTGACTATGCTGACGTTTCTACAGGTTCTATAAGAGCTTTATGGCATGGCTTAATACACTTAGAACATACTGATGGACTTCTGTGTAAGAGAGGCTGAAGGCAAACTTGACCCTACCGAGTGTGGTTAGGTCCTCCTTGCCTTTTCTTGTTGTGCCGCTGCCTAGGAGTGTGTTGGCAACTATATCGCTAACCCTTCGGTCGGCGGTCGCAAGGTTCACCTTAAGCAAGCAACTCTTTAGGAGCTTATATCTAACCGTGAGTATTTAAGCCTCTTGGTTCAGGTTTAGGTATATTGCTAATCCCTTTACGATTGCTCTATAACTAACCTATGTTTAGACTGGCCTTTTTAACGCTATAAACAAGGATAATATTCACAACCGTCTCAATGCTCTCCAGCCGGTGTACCTTTGAAACGATAGCTGAGCTCTTACCCTCCAGTTGGCGATTAACTATCTGGGGGAGTATAAGATAGAGACCCATCCTGGCAACAAGATTAAGGACATTAATAAGTTCCTTGAGTTTACCAAGTTTCATAGTCTTATCGGTAAGTACTTAGCGAATAATATCCCCTCCTGTGTTGTTGCTGTCTATAGTGCTATCCCTATTAGTTACAGCCACAACACTATAACGCCTAACAAGCGTCACGTTCTGGCAACCGGTTGCATTCCTGGTGGCCCTGACTTACCCACTTTATTATCTATTTTTAAGAGTGAGGTTAAAAAGCCTAAGTCTTCCTTATAAGCTTATATTAAGCACCACAAGCTTAGTAAGTTATTAGTAAAAATCTCTACCTGCTCTACCTTTTTCTCTTTTGGCTCCAGATTCCTTAACACCGCTTAAAAGGCTATAGCTCTTAATACTCTTAGCCATGATCTCACTAAGGAGCAGGTAAGTGTTCTGTGACAGTTTAATATAGCTATTAGGGCTGCTAAGAAGGAGGCTGATAAGAATGGTACCACCTTTAACACTGAGGCCTACCTACTGTCTTTAGGCCCCGCTTTGATTCATATAACTGTAGGTTCCTCTGATTCTGTCGGCGGACAGTCGCTAGCGTTCTCCATGCTGGTCATAGAGGCCCTTAAGGCCCAAAGTGCTCTCTAGGATCTATTTACAGATAATACCCAGCGTCCCATTGTAAAATCTACCTACTGTAAGATTACCGCCTGCTTGGCGATTATCTAGCATGCTATAAAGTATAGCCGTCCTATCCTATCTAATAAAACATAGGCCGACTTTAATATATTGACCTATATAAAACAGGACGCTATAGATAAGTATAAAGCACTTATTGCCGATATAGTTGATACCTCCTATGCCGCTAAAATCGGCTACTTTGATCCCTTTGACCTGGATGTCTAGATATAGCTTTTCTAGCGACTCTTTAGCGACTGCTCTATGTTTTAGGATTAACTTTAGGGTTAAAAATAGCGTTTAGTAGAGAAAAAGAAAGGTTATTCAGGTAGTCTCTAATAGACCTATGTTTAGCAAGCGGTCACTGTTAATACTCTACTTATCCCACTTCTTATAAGCTCTTTTCCTTTGCGTCTCATACTTTTTAACTATATCCTTGGCGCTATCCAAATGGTCTAGTGGCTCCTAAGTGTTGTATTCCATAGGCCATCCGGCCTATTTAACCAGGTAATAAAGATTATTACCGCTTCCTTGGTGTATAACAATTTCTTTAACTTCCTAAATATCATCTTCTGTTTCCAACTCTAGAATTATCGTTAACCTATCGGCAACCTATCGGCCTACTGTCTATAGTTCTAATAGTGACACCAGGAATACATTATATACTTGCCTGTACTGCTCTAGTAAGTGAAGGCAATACACCTGGTTGCTAACCCTTTCAGCAACCGTAACCTTTATATAACATAGTGCTAACTTCTTATCCTTAAGGCGTAGATTCTTTGTTGATAGTCTGACGACTTCTCTGCAACGGAATTCCTTCTGCTGATGCCTCTTGTTGTAGTGGGTGGCCTGTGCCTCTATAGCCTTTTCCCACACCTTTGCCGCTTGTCTCCTGACTTCAGCAATTCGCTCAATGCGCTCTTTAACCCCCTATACTTTAGCCTTACAATTAGGCATATATTCTATATATCTAGGGTGGTATCTATAGAGGGCCATAAATGGAGACACTTTAATAGTTAAATGTCTACTGTTGTTATACATAAATTCGGCCTTGTTAAGCTATGCTGCCCAACGGTTTAGTAAACCGTCGGCATATAGTCACAGGTATCACTCTAGTGTCTGATAGGTATACTCTATCTGGCCGTCTGTCTAGGGGTAATATACGGTAGACAGTTGGTAACAAATCGCCTTTTCCTTTATAAATTCCTCCTAGAATGCACTAGTGAACAGTTTATCTTTATTACTTATAATCCCTTTAGATATCCTAAACTTATATTCTACTTACTGGTATAAGATCTTTACTAACTAGGCTGTATTTAGTGTTTTAACTATAGGAATAAACAGAGCGACTTTAGTTATTCTATATATAATAACCAGAATACAGTTATACTTAGCGCCGTTATTACAAGCGCTTAGCGACAGCCCTATAATGAAATCTATTAAGATTTCCTAAAATAGGTGTAAGGGCAATAGTAATATCTATAACTACCTATACGGCTTATGTTATGGCACCATAACGCCAAGGCAACACTTATAGTCTTAGATATACTGGCATACGTCTTTACTAATTCCTTCCTAATAGAACTTCCTTAAGATAAGCTCTAAGGTCTTTGTTGCCCCTATATAACCTGCCCTAGGGTCGTTATGGTGTCAGTAAAGGATCTCTGATCTCAGAGATTCCACCTATAGGATTACTAGCCTTCCCTTAAAGAATAAGGTGCCTAAGTCGTTAACAGTATATAACTTTGATCTGCCGGCTGTACTGTAAGCCCTTGCTGATTGTGATATATAGAACTTATCTTTGGCCTACAGTCCTTAGATAAGCTCCTCTATCTCAGGCGTAAGGTGCAATACTAATGCCGTTTCGCCAGTCATAAACTCCCTTATGACTTAACGTGGGATATGCTGCTCTGGTATAGTAACCCTAGCCTAGTCAGGCTCCTTAGTTACCTAGGCAACTTCTTACTGAGCACTCTCTGATTTATCCCTTGCTCTCTGGCCTCAGGTTATTACGGCAGCGATTGTTGCTAAATATCTGGGGTGCCCTGTAGCCTGCCACCAGCCTGGAGGAGAGGAATCCTCACCCTAGGAGTCAACTATCTTATGGTTAGGGTTATAAAGTGATACCTTAACTGCCTAGATATACGCCTTTATAGTCTTGCTTTTCCCTTCTATATTGCTGATTATTTGGCGTATGTTGGGCGGCAGTTTGCTGATAAGTTGTAATTTCTTTACCAGTATAGGAAGGATGTCTGTATATAGTATTTCCCCCTCTATATAATCTGGCCTCCTAGATAGTCCGTCTGTAGGGTTTATCTTCCCTGATCTATATTCTAAGTTAAAGTCAAACGCTGACAACTTATACACCTAGCAGGCAAGCCTTCCATAAAGGTCCCATGCAGGCATGCCGATGACGCCTTTCAATGCCTGGTGGTCTGTTAAGACTGTGAACTTCTCTGACAGCCTTTGGAGATAATAAGCCTAATGCTCTAATCCCTCCATAATGGCTAGCAGCTCCTGCTGCCCTGTGGCCTATTGTTGCTCTGTATCTGTGAGCTTCTACAACCAGTAGGCGACTGGTTGCCACTATCCCTCTACTAACTAGGACAGGATAGCTGTGATGGCCTTAATAGACGCATCTGTCTCCACTTATGTAGGACGCTGTAGGTTCCAATATATAAGCATAGTTGCCAACAAAAAGGCAACCTTTAGCCGATTGAAGGCTTTATTAGCCTCCTTGGTCCACTTAAAAACATATGAGGTATTATTGTGTCCCTTTAAAAAGGCCATGATTAGGGCTATGATACCTAAGTACCCTGAGATAAACTTACGGTAGAAGTTATAGAATCCTAGAAACGTTTAGACGTCTTTTATAGATATAGGCGCTTTCTACTTGGCGATCGTTCATATGTAAGATTTATCCATTTTGATTCCCTTAGGGGTAATTATATAACCTAAGAACTTAACCCTTTATTAGTAAAATGAATATTTGGATAGCTTTATGAATAGTCTAAACATTCGCAATCAATAAAGGACCTTTTTAAGGTCCTCAGTATACTGCTCCCTTGTGGCAGAATAGATCATCAGATCATCCATATATACAATACAACATATGTCAAGTAGCTTGCCAAGTGCTTGGTGAACGTACGCCTAGAAGGTTGCTAGAGCATTGGTTAGTCTGAACGGCATAACTATATACTCAAAGTGACTGTATCTAGTATGGAATACTGTCTTCTAGCGATCTTCCTTCTTAATATTAATATGGTGATATGTATCACAGATATCCACCTTAGATATCCATTTTACTCTATAAAGCCTATCTAACAGCTTGCCAATTAACAGCAGTGGATATCAATTCTTAATTATAACTCTATTAAGGCCCCAGTAATCCATACAAAGGCATATAGTGTCATCCTTTTTTGGTATAAATAATATAGGCACCCCAGCCTTATTAACCGATCTTATAATACGCCTATTCGCTAGGTTCTCAGTAAGGTATTAGTAAAGCTCTTTAAGCTGCTTATTATTCAACAGGTAGATTAGTCTATAGGGCGGCTTTGTCCCTAGGATAAGGTCTATCGCATGCTCAGCCTCAACATGGACTTACGGCCTAGTTGCCAAGCCTTTATTAAAGGTGGCTGCCTTACTTTATAGTTCCTCCAGGAGGTCTTTTAGCGGTAGAGGTTCTTTCCAAGGCCTAACTTTACATAAGATATACAGTATATATACATGCTTTTTATTCTTAAGGATATCATAAGCTATTGCCTCTAGCTCTGTAATAAAGATCGACTTATAATACCACCTATTAGTGGCTATATTAATTTAGATGCCTTCCTAGCCTATAGACTGTCTGGACATCAGGATATCTAGCTAATCCTCTCCACAGTCAGCTTTGATGACCAGTCGCCAAACCTTCTATGGCCATCCCTTATAGTCTATAAGGAAAAAGGTTAACCAATAAGCCTTTCCTTGGCCTAGGGTTTCCCCCATGAATGACTTTAGGGTTGGGACGCTAGCCTTTGCCGGCTTGAGGCCTAGATATTATACCAGCCTATGACTGACAAGATCCACCTTAGAGCATGTGTCTATCGCCACCTATACCACTTTCTCAACGTCCCCTTACAGAATAATCGCTATACCTGTAGTGGTAGGTCCCATTGATACCCTTGGTTTCTAAGGCGTAAGTAGTTAGGCTATATTACCTATGCCTACTTGTTTTCTAATAAGTCAACTTTGATAACTCTATAGTGCACCTTAACCTGTTGTATAGTAGTGGTCTTCAGCTCTGGTTGGCAAGCCGTCGGCTGGCCATCGCTTAAGCTACTAGTCGCTTTCTTGGGGCATATATTCAAGTAGTGTCCCTTTTAGTTATAATTATAACACCTAATACTCCCTTACCGATCCTTTGGCAACAACCCGCTACGCCGGTCTATGAAATGCCTATATAGAAAGTCTATCGGTTTAGGGCCCTTAGATATATCCTTCCGCTGATCGCAATAGGCTGGCATAGGTCGCCACGGCTGCTTGCTTATGCTTAACAGGCGTTTCTTACCGTCCTTCTATGAACTGTTGCCGCCTACTTACCGGTCCCTTAATAACCATAGGCAATCTACCTCATAAGCCATGTCTCTAGGCCAAAGGATAGATATCTTCTGACGGATCATCTCGTCCTATAATTAGGCCGGAAGTCTAAAGAAGTATTAATAGGCCTCTACCTTTGACTCTTCTATATCTACTGTCCCCAGATTGTAGTGTATTGCCAACCACTTGGCAAGGTATTACAATAGGGTCTGACCGTTACCTATATACTTCTTCCTTAGCTTCTGCCGATAATCCCTTTCTTGGGCTTCCGGATTAACATGCTGTTAGCAAACAAACGCCAGGAAGTCACTCTACGTTAAGGGTTTAATCAGTCCCTTCTCATGATTACACTATTACATCTGTAACGTTAGAGATACCTTTAATAAGGCCTATTTTACATATTGCTCTACAGTACTCCTAGGTTAGAGCCTATTTACTGCCTCTACCATGACAATCCAGTCTGCTATTTAGGCACTTATGGATTCCTCCCTAATAGTTCTATAGTTATAGGACAGGGGCTTCTTGTACTCCTTCCTGTTAGAGCACTACACCGGTCTGTTGGCAAGCTCTCACAGGATGCACTCATGATGCCGCCGCTCCTTACGGTGTTCCTTAACTATGGTCCTCATGGTCTCCTAGAAATATAATATTATGGCCTATATAGGATCTAAGATCCCTTGCTTTAGTATAGCTATACTGACACTCCAACGCATGCTCATGCTCCGCCCGCTCTGTAAGCGTTTGGCGATAAAGGCCTTGTCTATATCACTTATAATACTTAGGGAGTCTAATGTCTGAAGTTCTCAGGATAGCATCCTTCCCTATGATCCTTCTCCCCCTAATCCTTGTAAATCCCCTACTAGCGATAAAGGTCGGTTTCTTGCCTTAATATATTAGACTAAGTCCTCAATTGTGGATAGCTGCAGTTTGTCTATACTACCTATATGTCAGTAAAGCGCTAGCAAACTTTCGGCATATCTTATATTATTTAAATCCATCTTGCCTATGCTGGTTACTCTAAAAAGGTAGAAGCTTAAGAATTATAAGATTAATGGCTAGGGGCTCTTAACCAGGTAGGGCTTAATGGTAGGTATTGGTGTATTATAAGACTTAAGCTTACAGAGTTCAATCCAGCAGCCGTGGCCAGCTGGAAAACTCTGCAGTGGGGTCTATACGCCAGAGGCTCGGCGAGCTGTCGCCGAGACCCACAACATAACTACGGATCTCATTACACTTGGCGATGAACTGCATAGGAGTGATGTCGGTGTCCATCCGGAGAGAAATGTTTTAAGAAGGCATTTGGATAATATGACGCTCTTTATCCTGAAGTATGATAATGTTAGTATATATAAAGTAAAAGAAGAAAATAACAGATAACATATATATTAATTACACTAAGAATATAAATTCACGATGGTCAAGGGAAAGATAGAGAAGAGTAAAAGGTAGAGGTAAAAGTGTTGATATTCATAATCATAATTCTTTCTCTATAAGGGAAATATTATCTTCTTATATAAAAGGTTATAAGATATATTGTAATAGATTATTTTTAGATATCTTAGATATCTAGGGGTTATAAAGTATGTAGGGTTTATCTTTGGAATCTAGGAGTTATTCTAGATATCTAGGGGTTATTTTAGGTATCTAGGAGCTGCTTTAGATATCTAGGGGTTATTTAAGTAAGACTAGCTTAGTTACTAGTTTTACTAATGTCTTAGAGACAACCTATATACTTTTCTTATCCATTTTACTAGTAGAATCTAGTTATCTTATTTATATTATTATATAACCTTTAGTTATAGTATTATATAGAGATTTTGTTATAAGAAATAAGAGTTATTAATTCTTAATTCTTAGTATTTGTGAAGGGCTGGCTCCGTAGCGCGTTTAACTGGTGAAGTGCCTCTATTACTGTTTACTTCTAGCTGAGGAGTAAAAGGGAAAATAGGATGCGGTGTAGAAAGCTTTGCTTGGGATAAGGGGGTCGCGCGCCGGTGGGGCGCCGGTGGGGCGCCGAGGGGCCCTAGGGTTGCTTGGGTAAAGCCGGAGCTGGTCCATTGGGCATCAGCCTGTAACATTAGCCTCCCCCTCTGGTCCCCTGCCGGGTTCTCTTTGGTACATACGCCTGATTCCTGTCGTTGTCTATAATGTCGCCATATAACTCCTTGTAAGCGTTAAGGGCTGCCAGTCCCTTGACTGTGTCAACTGGTTCCTATGTTGGGTCTGTGTAGCCCTTCCAGCTCACCAGTGCCTCTCTGGTCCTCCCCCTCCCTCTCTGTCTCCATCTCACAGCAAGTATACTGTCAACCTGGTATTCTTCCTCTCCATCTTAACCGACTATCGGCGGCAGCTGCTTATCGGCATGGGACTGGTAGGGGAGTAGGTCCTCTGCCGCTTACCGTAGAAGGTCCATATGGAACCGGTTGTGAATCCGGCCCAGCACATCTAACTCAACCATATATGGGGACACCACTTTTGTAACCTTATATTTATGGTGTAACCACATAAGCTTCTTACTTGGTCGGGTGGTTATGTAGTTAGCTACTGATAGCTAGACTTTGTTGCCCACTAGATACCTCTCTGCTGGGGCGTGCTTCCTATTTGCAGCATCCTCTGCCTGGTGCTGGGCTGCTGCTATTGCGGCTTGGGCCAACTCTGTTGCTTCTTTCAGACGCCTGACCAGCTGGTCAGCCCCTCTCGTCTTACTGTCCATAGGCGGCGCTCCCTTGTCTTGGTCCTCTTTAACTAGCAGTGGGTCGATGTGATACCTATGCTCCAGGAAGAATGGTGATACCTTGGTAGTACTGTTGACCCTATTGTTGATTGCTAGCTGGGTATTGGGCAGCAGCTCTCCCCAGTCTTCCTGTGTGTAGCACATGTATATGTGGAGGATAGACTGAATCTCCTGGTTAAACCGTTCTGTCCCTCCGTTGGTCTATGGGTGGTAGGCGGTGCTCAGCAGCTGCTTTGTCCCTACCAGTTGACAGAAGCACTTCTAGAAACGGCTCAGCTAATTACTTCCCCTATCGCTAACGATAGACTTTGGCATTCCATGGAACCTATAGTGGCTGCTAAGGAACCGCTGGGCACACGCTTCTGCCTCCATAGTCGTTATCTCTTCCAGCGTCACGGCCTTACTAAGCCTGTCCATAATCACCCATAGGTATCTGGCTTTAGTGCCTTTAATGGATAGTAGGTCTGTTATAAAGTCCATCGACAGTTTGCTGTGTAGGCAGAGGGGCACCGGCAGGGGCTTAAGGAGCCCCCTCTTTAGTTGTTGCCATATATGTACTCCTCTATAGGTGTTGTAGTTCCTATAGAATCTCCTAACATCCTGGGACTGGCCTAGCCAGAAGAACCGTCTTTCCACTATCTCTAGGGTCCCATTCCTCCCAAGGTGGCCTATCGTCTTAAAGTCGTGGCATCTCTATATAATCCTTATATAGAGTTCGTTAAGGGGGTCATCTAGTGTTCCCCTGCCAGGTACCTATAACCTCTCTCTAAATATCAGGCGCTAAAGGTTATCTAAGGTGCATTTGGCGATCTATACTTTCAGGTGGAGTTCTGGTGGAAACCCTCTTATGCCTTCTTTTATAGCAGTGTACACACACTGGTATATACGGTCTTCTCTAGCAGTCGTCTCCTATAGTTACTATAGCTCCTGATCGCTCTTAAACACTATAGGGGTTGGCACTATAGTCTTGTCTCCCTGGCTGGTATGTCTGACCTGGGGGGCAACAGCTGGGGGTGGTCTTGGAAACGCACGACTAGGGATCACTTATATAACCCTTCCCTTCTCCCTTTCATTGTCCCATCCAGCTGGGGCATCTTATTCCCTATATGACAGGGCGTCTGGGACTATGGCGTCCTTACCTAGCCGGTATTTGAGGTAAAAGTTGTACTATGCCAGTTCCTCTGCCCACCGGCTCTGCCTCTCTGTCAGGCGCTGCTTCTTCATAAAGTATTCTAGGCCTTTATGGTCTGTAAGGATCTTAAAGGTCTTCACACTGTGTAGCTCTGCTTGCCAAGCTTATAGGCAGGAGAGCACTGCTAAGAGTTCTTTGTTATAGATTAGATAGTTATACTTGGCTGGGGATAGCTTCTGGGAGTGGAAGGCCACTGGGTGACCTTTACCCTCTTTATTGTTTTGTGTTAAGATGCCACCTAAGGTAAATCCTAAGCAGTCAGTCTTGACTGTTGTTTTGGCGTTAGGGTTAAACCTATATAGCACCGGTTCTATTATAAAGAGTCTCTTGATCTTTAGGAAGGCTGCCTTCTCTCGTTTAGACCATTAGAAAGCTACCTTTTTTCCTATAAGTTTTATGAGTGGCATAACTATCTCTATATAGT